>JAPQWN010000012.1:40765469-42039397 GCA_028538565.1 Umbellularia californica
TTAATTAGTTTTCTTAATTTAAAAGTTTCTTTAATAGCTCCCTGTGGGTTCGACCCGTTCTTGCCACTGTCTCATCTAGACACCCGTGCACTTGCGGTATTTTATGATTGATTTTGATCACATCAAGTTTTTGGCGCCGTTGCCGGGGAGCCAATTTGAAAAGAATCTTTTAGTTAGGATTTCTAGAATTATTTGTTCATATCATAGCATACTTTTTAGTTAGTTGCATTCATAACTTGCATTTGGTTTACTTTTTGTGTTTCTTAAAGATTGTGTTTGCTGTTTTTCAAGTTTTTATTGCTGTTCTTTAATTAATTTTCGGACTGATTTCAATTGGTTACATAGAATACAAATTTCAGCACTAATTTTTTGACAGATTTGACTTGGTTTTTCTCCAAAAGTTCGCACTTTGAAAACCAGTCAAACGGACTCCTTTTGACTTGAAATTTGGGTGGATAGGACTTTGGTATATTGACTTTGAACCATCAGAATTTCAGTAAAAAATACGTTTTGGAAGTCCAACTTTTAGTGCCGTGAATAGGGCCAATCAGTCAGGCAGATTCTGCAATCAGCAGAAAAACTGGTTCAAGTAGCCAACTTCATTGTAGCATAACTTTTGTGTCTTTTATCCTTTTTAGTCTCTTTTTTTTTGTTTGTTTCTTGCATATTAGGAGATTACATCCCAGTCATTGCTATCAGTTTTTGATTAATACAAGTGGGTCGTACAGATCTGTAAACTTGGGCCTGTGCAACAGGTCCCAACACTTAGATTTTTTTCAGCACTTGACAGGAAGGTCTCCATTTAACTTAGGACTGCATTAGGAGTTTTAGAAGTGCATCTTTCCTTCAAATTGCAGTAGTTTAGGGTTGTGAAATTTATATTAGGTTTATTTTTCAATTTAGGAGTTTTATTGACAATTGTTAGCTATATTTAGTAAATTATTTAGATCTAACATTTTAGTTGTTTTCTTTGAGGTTGCATTCTGAATTTTGAAGGACTCTAAAAGGAAGGAAATAGTGGGGATTGCTTTTAAGCAAACAAGTTGCTCTCAGAATTGCAAAGTTGCTAAAAAAATGCAGATTAAGTTTGCACAGTTTAAAGATTTGCGTGGACCCACTGTAAGAGTTTCTAAACTTTACCCCACGAATCTTTTACTTGCAAGTGGGGCTTGGATGATTTAATTTTTACAAAGTATGAATGCTTGATTGACACACCATCTAATTGGACACACACTTAGTTAAGGGCAATTGACCCCAATAAGATAAGGACTGGATTTCATCACCAGATCCTTGCCCAATTAGGTTTAACCACTTCTCACATAGTAACCTAAACATTAATTAAAATAAAGTAGAAACGAGACCATAGGACTCGAGCTCATTAGGACGAAGACCACAAAAGGTTGCACCAATTGCGCTCTTTGGTCAAGTTGATGTCTAGGTAAGTCCTGTCCCTCCAAAGGGTGGCAGTCTCTGTTCTAGGAGTTTGGTTTTTAAGCGGGACCCTTGCCAAGTGCATTGTGACCCCACCACTCATCCTGGGGACTTACCTGGTCGATTTGGCTTCATAAGACCGGATTGAAGGCCTTAGTGCACTCTTCAAACCAGTTAGGAGCTGTCTAGTGAGTTAGGTTAACCCTACGATAATTTCTTGTGCTCAATCTTTGTGCTTGACTGCTTGTGCATCATTTAGTAGGATCATTAGGGCCCCGCATATAGATTAGGCTTGCATTTCTTTAAGGTTGAAACTAATGCATGCGTTCTAGACCTGAGAGAGAGAAATTGTGGGTACGCAAGGGTAAAAGATTAGTCAAGATAGAGCCCGAATTAGCTTTAACTATTGTCGGAAAGTCTTCAATTTTTGAAGAAATTGTTAGAATGGCTGATCAAATGGACCCACCCATGACTTTAAAGGACTACATGTACCCCACCAGGACAACTCAACCGTCCTGCATCATCCTTCCTCAGACCAATGCCACATTTGAGCTGAAATCTGGCATGATCCAGATGCTCCCAGTATTCCTTGGGCTAGACCATGAAAACCCATATCAACATGTTAAGGAATTTGAGGACATCTGTGGGACCATGAAAATCAATCACATGACTGAAGAGGCCCTTAAACTTAGATTATTTCCTTTCTCCCTAAAAGAAAAGGCTAAAGCTTGGCTTTATGCCTTACGGGCCGGGTCCATCACTACATGGGCCAAGCTAGTCGAAGAATTTTACAAAAAATTCTATTCCAAGCAGAAAACTGCTTCGATTAGGCAGGTCATCAATGGATTCCATCAAATGGAAGGGGAGACACTTTACAGTTATTTGGAACGGTTCAAGGATCTCTTAATCCAGTCCCCCACCATGGATTTGAGAAAATCCGATTAGTCCAAATTGTGTATGAAGGCATGGATTACCCAACCAAACAAATGGTAGAATCTTTCTGTAGTGGGCAATTTACACAGAAAACAGCAGAAGAAGCATGGACATTTTTGGAAGATACCGCTGAAAACACATTGTAGTGGGCCCCAATTAAGAGGGAGCCCATCAAACCCACCATTCCTGAAAAAGGGGGGATGTTCAAGATTGAACCCAAAATTGAGGCAGAGGCCAAATTGGCCATACTGGTGAGGAGAATAGAGGCCTTAGAGCTGAACCAAAAGCCCACTCCAAACACTTTAGAGTCATTAAGATATAATCAGGCCATGAATGGAGGGATTGACCTAACAACTTTGGGTCAGACCGAGTCTGTTGAGGAGGTGAATGCACTATATCAAAACTCTCATTTTGATAATCGTCCGAGGTATGACCCGTACTCTAACACTTACAATCCAGGTTGGAGGGACAACCCGAACTTTTCTTGGACCAAAGGCCCAACTCAAGGTGGCCCATCTCAGTCCACTCAATTTCAACCCAATCAATCTCAAGTGAGTGGCCCACCCGGTTTTCAAAAACCCAATTTCAATCCCAATCCATTGACCCAGAGGGTAGATTCTTTAGAAGAGGCCATGAAACTCATGTCTCAAACCACAGCCCAATTGACCCAGAGTACTGCTCAATTCCAGCAGACCACTACTCAACTTTTGAATGGCCATACTCAAACCCTTGCAAAATTAGAATATTAGATGGGCCAACTGGCCAACTCCATTTGTGTCAGAGACAAGGGAACCTTCCCTAGTCAACCCGAACCTAATCCCAAGGGCCAGGTTATTCATGATCCTAAAGGAAAAGGGCCGGAACAAGTCAAATCCATAATCACCCTTAGGTCTGGTACACAGGTTGATAACAAGGTCAAACTACTCAAGGAACTTGAGGACGAATCAAGTGAGAAAGTAGAAACTAGAGAACCAAGTGTGAATGCTGAACCTATATTAGAACCAAAGAACCCAGTCAATGCTGAACCATCACCTAGTGAGCCTACTCTTAGGACCTATGTTCCCAAGGCACCATACCCACAAAGGCTAGGCCCAGCAAAATCAACTGTTCAATTGGATAAAATGCTAGAAGTATTCAAACAAGTGAGGATTAATATCCCACTACTTGATGCTATCCAACAGATTTCTGAAGGACCTTTGCACCTTCAAAAGGACTACCAATGTGCCCAAGAAGGCTTTTCTAGCCCAACAAGTTAGCTCAATCATTTCCTATCCAACCCCGGTCAAATATAAGGACCCAGGGTGTCCTACCATTTCTTGCCAGATAGGGGACCATCACATAGAAAAAGCTTTGCTAGACTTGGGTGCAAGTGTGAACCTTCTTCCATACTCTGTTTATGAAGAACTAGGTTTGGGGGAGTTGGAAAAGACCCATGTGACCTTGCAGTTGGCTGATGCATCAATTTGATACCCCAAGGGGGTAGTCGAAGACGTTCTTATCAAAGTTGGAGACTTTGTGTTCCCAGTCGATTTTATTGTTTTGGATCCCAAACAAACATCGGGGGCTGAACCCAAAATTCCAGTTATCTTGGGGAGACCATTCCTAGCCACCTCAAATGCCTTGATCAATTATAGGAATGGAGTAATGCAAATTTCTTTTGGGACCATGACAGTCCAAGTGAACATTTTTAATGTTAGTAAGCAACCTCCTGATGAGGATGATGGGGTTTTTGAAGTTAGTTACATTCATGAATTGGTGGAAAATCACTTACCCCATTTGAAACTTGAAGATCCACTAGAGGCTTGTCTGGCCCACTTTGGAAGTGATTTTGGTGTAGATGGACATATTGAGGAAGTCAACGCACTATTAGACTCAACCCCATCCATGGATTTCTCCAGGTGGCAACCGAAGCATGAGATTCTAACTCCATCTGCTTCCCCACCTGTCCCATCAATTGTAGAGCCCCTTAAGTTAGAACTCAAGCAATTGCCGGATACGTTGAAATATGTATTTTTAGGCCCGCTAGAAACCCTTCCAGTGATTATAGCTTCAGACTTGGACCCTGTCCAAGAGGAAAATCTCGTTAAAATTTTGGAAGAGCATAAGGAAGCTATAGGGTGGTCCATTGAAAATATTAAAGGAATTAGCCCATCTGTGGTCCAACATAGAATCCATTTGGAAGAAAATGCAAAAACTTCTCGTGAACTACAAAGGCGACTAAACCCTGCAATGAAGGAAGTGGTCAGGTTGGAAGTCTTAAAATTACTCGATGCAGGAGTGCTTTACCCCATATCTGATAGTGCATGGGTGAGCCCGGTTCAAGTGGTACCAAAGAAATCTGGAATAACAGTGGTTCAAAATGAGGGCAATGAATTGGTACCCACTCGGATACAGACTGGATGGAGGGTGTGCATTGATTATAGGAAGTTGAACTCAGCCACTCGAAAAGATCATTTTCCCCTCCCATTCATGGATCAGATGCTCGAAAGGTTAGCCGGTCATGCATATTATTGTTTTCTTGATGGTTATTCTGGTTATAATCAAATCCCAATTGCACCCGAGGACCAGGAAAAGACCACCTTCACCTGTCCGTTTGGCACTTTCGCTTACAGACGCATGCCCTTTGGGTTATGCAATGCACCGGCCACCTTTCAAAGGTGCATGTTGAGTATATTTTCTGACATGGTAGAAAGATTCATTGAGGTTTTCATGGATGATTTTTCGGTCTTTGGCAATTCTTTTGAAGAGTGCTTACATCATTTGTCCCTTGTGCTTGAAAGATGCAAAGAACGGAATCTAGTATTAAATTGGGAGAAATGTCATTTTATGGTAAAAAGGGGCATAGTTCTGGGACACATTATTTCTGATAATGGAATTGAGGTGGACAAAGCAAAAATTGATTTGATCTCGAAACTGCCACCACCAAAATCAGTTAAGCAGATTCGATCCTTCCTGGGCCATGCTGGTTTTTATCGTAGATTCATCAAGGATTTTAGTAAAATTGCTAAACCTTTATGCCAATTACTGACAAAAGAGGCCCCGTTTGAATTTAATGAGAAGTGTCTAAAATCTTTTGAAAGATTAAAAAAGGAACTAACTTCAGCCCCTATAATTCAGCCACCTGATTGGACCATTCCATTTGAGCTAATGTGTGATGCATCCGATACTGCTATTGGAGCTGTTTTGGGTCAACGGGTTGGAAAGCTACCTCATGTGATTTACTATGCTAGTAGGACCCTCAATGATGCACAGCTCAATTACACAACCACTGAAAAAGAATTGTTAGCTGTAATTTTTGCATTGGAGAAATTTCGGTCCTACTTAATAGGGCTAAAGTCATTATCTACACGGATCATGCAGCCCTGAGATACCTTATGTCAAAAAAGGATGCGAAAGCCCGATTGATCCAGTGGATCCTTCTGCTACAAGAGTTTGATTTGGAAATAAGAGATAAAAAAGGATGTGAGAATGTTATAGCAGACCATCTTTCGAGGATACCTTTAGAGCCTTCAGATGAGGTCCCACTGAATGAAAATTTTCCTGATGAACAATTGCTCAGTATTTCTCAAATCCCCTGGTTTGCAGATATAATCAATTACCTTGTTATAGGGGAGATGCCCACCCATTGGTCAAAACAAGATCGATCAAAATTTCTAACTGAGGTCAAGTACTTTTTCTGGGATGACCCTATCTTTTTAAGTATTGCCCGGATCAGATCATCAGGAGATGCATTCCTGATCATGACCATTACTCGGTCATTTCGTTCTGCCATGATCATGCCTGTGGGGGCCACTTTAGTTCGAAAAAGACAGCTGCAAAAGTTTTACAATGTGGATTTTACTGGCCCACTATCTTTAAAGATTGTCACACATTCTGTTTGAACTGTGAAAGGTGTCAAAAGCTTGGCAAGCTCAATCGAAGGAACATGATGCCCTTGAATCCTATACTTATAGTGGAAATTTTTGATGTATGGGGAATTGACTTCATGGGGCCATTTCCAAATTCCTTTGGAAATCTTTACATTTTACTAGCAGTAGACTATGTTTCCAAGTGGGTAGAAGCCATACCAACAAAGAAGAATGACCACCATGTGGTGATTAAGTTCGTGAGAGATCATATATTTTCTCGCTTTGGTACACCTAGAGCGATCATTAGTGACGGAGGCACTCACTTTTGCAACCGTCCCTTTGAACATTTGTTAAAACAATATTCTGTCACCCATAAGGTTGCTACACCTTATCACCCACAAACAAGTGGCCAAGCGGAAATTTCAAATAGGCAAATTAAACAAATTCTGGAAAAGACGGTCAATCCCACTCGGAAAGACTGGTCTTTGCGATTGATCGACGCACTGTGGGCCTATCGAACCGCTTATAAGACACCTATTGGGATGTCCCCATATAGGTTGGTCTATGGTAAGGCATGCCACTTGCCTGTTGAATTGGAGCACAGAGCTTATTGGGCCATTAAGAAGTTTAATTTTGACTTACCCACTGCGGGTAATTTGTGCAAATTGCAACTCAATGAGTTGGAAGAACTTCGAAATGATGCCTATGAGAATGCAAAGATCTATAAGGAATGAATGAAGTTGAACCATGATAAGTCAATTTTAAGGAAATCATTTGAACCAGGTATGAAAGTCCTTTTGTATAATTCCCGGTTACACCTGTTTCCCGGGAAGTTACGAACCCGATGGACTGGTCCATTCATTGTCAGGACTGTTTACTTTCATGGTGCAGTGGAAATTGAAAATCCCAAGAATGGGGATATTTTCAAAGTGAATGGTCAACGGTTGAAACCATTTCTGGAACTGAAGGATAAAAACATTGAGGATATCCTTCTGGAAGACCCAATTTACCAGGACTAATCATTTTTGTCATGTCGGGCTGACGACATTGAACTTAGCGCTGTTTGGGAGGCAACCCAATTTTGGAAGGTAATTGAGCTAGTTGATCACATTCTTTTGCAATCACCCCACATGGTAAGATGTTCTAATTTTCCTTATTGTTCAATTTCACATTGCACATGCATTCATAACATTGAGGACAATGTTAGATTTAGGTTTGGGGGTGTGAGTTAGAACTTGACATATGATCATTTGTTCAATTTTCATTCTACATTTTCTTTTTCGTTTTTCTTAGTAAAAAAAAAAACAAAAAAAGAAAAGAAAAATTTTGTTAGAGGGAAACATCCGAGAGAATTTTTATTGGCTGAAGATATTTATTTTGGGCAAAAGAAAACAATGGTTCACTATTTTATTTACGGAAAGAGTTTTTGGAAAAGTGCTGAATTTCGATCCCTCACTTTTACACAGATTGTATATGTTTTCAAGGTTTTGAATGTGAAGCTATGATTTTCGTTTTTCTTTGATAAAAAAAAAATATTTTGGAAAATCGACCCTTAGTGTACAAAGCTTCATTATTCGACGGGTGGATACATGAAAAGGGCTGCATATTGTTGGGGATCGCAAAAAAAAAAAAAAAAACAAAAAGAAAAAGAAAAAATAAAAAAATTGTTTAGTTAAAGTCTTGAAAAAAAAAAAAGGAAAAAAAATTGTGACTAGTTTGGGTTCGTAGCCTTTTTAACCTGAGTTAGTAAGCCCTTAGAGGTATTTTCATACCTAGTGCCCTAAAGCCATCTGATTTGGGAGTCATTGGCCCAATGCTCGTTACATGGGTTAATTAGAAAGCTTAAGGGACCTAGGCATTGCACAGTCACATATGTGTGTTAAAAAAAAAAAAGAGAGAGAAAAGAAAAAAATGCGCCCTTTGAAAAAACAGTAGTGCGAAAGCCGTCATTATCGCCTTCAGAGGAAGACTGTTTTTTTATTCGTTTAGGCGGCCCTGAACTAAATTTTAAAAAAAAAAATTAATTATTTTTACGAAAATTATTAGTGGATCATTTGATGCTTATTTCGTATACATGCTCTTCACCGTGCACGATCAATTAGCATGATTTCGAGAATTTCTGACCAAAAGATGGGATTTGTGAACCGAATTTAAGATTTGTCTTTGAAAATTCCGAGAATCAAGAATAGTCAGTGTCTATAGATTTTCTCTTGGAAGAAGTTTCCCTGGATTTTGATTGGTTTTAAACATTCTTTGCAAAAAAAAAAAAAGGAATTTTGTGGGTGTATTCACTGCAAACCCTCACGAGGCACAACTCGTCCACTAGGGGGAACCTAGGGGTTTAAGGGCTTACTGCATACGCTAAATGCAGTCGAGAGTACCAGCGAAAGTGGTGTTTTTCATTTCTGTTTTCTACATTAGTTTGTTTTCTTTAGGATTAGTTTATGTGTTTTATTCTTTGTCGCTTATTTTGCTAAGGGACTAGCAAAAGGCTGGTTGGGGAGTGTCATAAGTCCACAAAACTAGGTCATTAACTCATCATTTCATTAGCATTTGTGGACTTAATTAGGTTTAACTGCATAGAATTGCATTTAATTTCATGATTACATGCATTTGAGGATATTTTTCGAGAAATTGTCAAAATTGGTCAAAATCCATTGAATTGCATGGCTTTTTGAAATTAAGTTTTTCTCATCTCATTTATCACCCCAAAATTAGGTTTTTGGTTTCATCAATGCATATCTTGTTATTTTTGGCACCATGTGCTATTTTTGAAAAGTTAGTCATTTTGGTGCATCACTAGGAATGCAGGGTCCCATACATGGTTCATAATTATTTTCTTACATATGATTAATGTTAAAATTGCCTCTTTCAATTTGTAGGAGAAATCAACATGGGACCTACATTGATGAAATTTGAGAAGAGAGAAGTCAAATAAGCAAGCAAAGAGAGAGTTCAAGCATGGTTGGAAGTCCAACATGGGCCCCACACACCCCATTGCATGCCAACATAGAAGCTTCCATTTTTGCATAATTATTCCCGGATTTTTCAGGGGCAGCAATTTAAAATGGCCATAACTCTCAAACCGAGTGTCGAATCGGCGCAATTTAGCCACCGTTGGGAAGCTCTTTTCGAGTAGATATCCGTGAGCCCAAGATTACCTAAATCAGAGCTATATTGAGGGAGATATGACCTCGGGAAGTTATCTGCTACAGTTTTAGGCGGGAATTGCAAGAAATCTCAATATTTGGGAAGTTTATTCCCTTTACATCATCATATAATTTTTAGAGATATTCTTAGAATTGTACAAGGAAAGTGTATGCATCAAGAAACCTAATAAGGCAAGGAGATCTCTCAAATTTAAAAGTCTTTCCAAAGAAAGAAGTTAACTTGGAGAACAAGAAAGAATCCTTACCCAATAAGGAAAAAGGAGACCTAAAAGGAGGGCACTTCTTTACTAAAAGGGGTTTGCAAAAAGCATAAAAGGAGGCATGATGGAGACCCATAATATATTCAATACGACCAAAGCTCTCCCTCTCTCCTTTCTTTTTCTCTTCCTTTCTTCTTTTCCATTAGTTTATTTTTATTTTTGGTAACCTTGGGCCATGTCCAAGGGTTTATTTTGAAGGAGAAAATTTGTAAAGGAGAAGTTGTAAAGATGCAATTTTTAGTGATAAATCAAGAAGCATTCTTTGCAATGGCGGGCTAATTTTCTTGATTAGAGTTATGGATGAAGGTAAGTAATTGTCTTTTTATTTGTTTAGTAATTCTAATTTGTGTTCCATGATTATGTGCTTAATGATTAATAGGCTTGTCTTCGTGCCCTAGGCAAATCTCTATTTTTATTTCTAAAATAAAAATTAGTTTTTGACTACTCATGCTTACGTTTGATAGGCTATGCTTAGGATTTAGATCTTTTGATGGTTTATGCTTACTTTTGATGGGTGGTGCTTAAATTATTTTTATTCTTTTATGAGATGAAGGAAGTCTTGAGTTTTGAATTTTTATAATTAAAAAGGGATTTTTAAAGTTAGATTTTCCAAATTAAAAACATTGATTTGTCTTTGATTTGAAGTAAAAATTGGAACAAGTTAGGGTTACTTGATAAATAATTGGTGGATGCTTATTGGATTCCTATACTCTAATCATCTTCATTAATTGGTAGATTTCGAATTTCTAAATTAGTTGTTTTTTTTATTATCTAAGAAATCAAAACTTTTCTTAAATTGTTAGTTAATTAGTTTTCTTAATTTAAAAGTTTCTTTAATAGCTCCCTGTGGGTTCGACCCGTTCTTGCCACTGTCTCATCTAGACACCCGTGCACTTGCGGTATTTTATGATTGATTTTGATCACATCATAAGGCACAAGATGTAACTCATATTGCATCTAGAAAAGTTTCAAAGAAGAGAAGAAAATCATCAGTTGGTACGAGTCCAAGTGCGCAATTGGAAACTCAAGAAGCAGAAATCGTTCTTTCCCCAAGAAGAGTTCCTATTAATATTTCAAAGATGCTTGAACCTATAGCGAGGCCCAAAGAAAATTCTTCTTCATCCACAGAATCTTTTGACTCAGATAGAGCTCTCATGAAACAGCATAGAACCTATCATAAGAGGTCTTCTCCTCTTTTTGAAGTTCTTGGGCAAATTGATGTTGTTAAAGATGCTGACAATGAGATACTTGATTATGGGGAACGAGAGGATGATCAAATTGATCATGACCTTTATAGCAACTTGTCTGAAGTCACAGGTTTCTCTACTCAAGCAGTTTTTTGTTCTTCTGGGGCTATAGAAAGATTTACAGACATACCAACTGTTGACGTAGCAGAGCCCTTCCTTTATTTAACACCAGGAGCAAGTTCAAGTGCCCAAGCATGTATTTTTAATTATTTTTATAATATTCATCTTAATTGATGATTCAAGTTGGATTTGGCTGATGAAGATTTTTTTAAAAAAAATTTTAGCCGTTTCTTTTGTTGACATGAACAGAGCTCAACAAGAATTTATTGGAGATGGAGACAATGTCATTTTTTACGTTGGTAGTACAGTACTTGGTAAGAATGATTCTCATTTACTTTTTTTTTATCACGTATTTGATGGAACGCGCTCCGAGGCGCCGTGGGGAGGCTACCGGGGTCGGCGGAACGTGGGAGTCCGTCGGGTCCGGCCCTTTCGCGCCCTGGCGGGCCTGAAGCGTGCATCAACATTTCTTTTGTGTGGGTGTGCCAGATTTTCTATTTTACTTGGAATTGCAAGTGGTAATCCGGAGATCAACCTTCGCAAGTAAAAAGGAAATCAACTTCTTTCAAGTTTTCCATTGCACAAATATTTAAGAAAAGAGACATTTTCTTGGTTTGCCGTGAAAGGCGATTTTGTTTGGCATTTATAGCCGATTTTGTGGCGTTTATAGCCGATTTACAATTCTCATCAATAATGAAAGGCAAGAGTTGTGATTTTTGTCTCTTTTAGAAAAATACAAACTACAATGAAAAGCAAGAAAAGGAGGATCTAACTTCTCAGGAGATTGTGGGGGACTCGTTCAGATTGACGGTCGCAAGTCATGTATGGGCTTCGCCATCATCCATGCAGATGAGAACAGAGGATGCTCTTGATTCACTTGGCTTGGCTATAACCTCAGATTTTTAGAGGACAAAGACCAAGAGAAGGTCCTATGTCCAATAAAAAGCTAAGTAGACGGGCTGAAAAGCCACGTCTAAGCCATTGGAGGCAGCGGGAGAAGGCAAGGACCTTGGGGGGGGTACCCCGCAAGGGACTTTTGTCACCTTGTAGTGGTGGCCGGTGCAGAACTTCAGCAGAGTTTTTCTCTCTTTTTCTTTCTCTCAGATTTCTGGATCTGTGGTGCTTTGGAAGTGATCTCCGATTGATCGATTCCGGATTTCAATGGAATGCTCTCCTATTTATAGGCTTTTGGTAGCCATTTAGGAGAGTTTATGGGCTTTAATGGCTTTAATGGGAGGAGTTACAAGATTTATTTCTTTGATTTTGTAACTCCTTTTTCCTTGAATCTGATTGGCCGATGGAGATTAAGGGCTTTTAATCACCTTAATTACCATAATGGGAGGAGTTTCATGGGTTAAATGCCATGAATCAATTGACTTGTAACTCCCAAATGCTTGCTTCTGATTGGGCCGTCCAAAGAAATGAATTAATGACTGCAATAAAGCTAGTCAATTAACCACATTAATTGGTCGCTGAGCAGTCGAAGAGTCGCGGGCCGTGCCGTGTCTTCTGGAATTCTTTTGGCGATGATCATCGATGGATCTTCATGCTGATCGACATCGGATGAACATATAACTTCAGACATTGATAGCTAGCAGCGGGCTGGTGACATCTGTCCTGTCGATTTTTCGATCGATCGGGCGGAAAGTACACTTTTTTGGTCGACCGGTTGGCGATCAATGTTGATTTTGATACTTTTGGAGGTTGACCCGTGATTTTGACGGATGTCGGCGGACATGAGTCAATTTCAAGCACTAAAAATCACATTTTCAGGAAACCACAGGGGCCAAAGTGCGCGAAACGAGAAAAAGGACGGAAAAACGGGTCACCGGCGAAAAATCCGGTGACCCGGACTTCCATGGTTTCCGGCGACCATGGGCCATGGTCGCAGGGGCCTGCGACCTTGGCCCAGGGTCGCAGGGGCCTGCGACCCTGGGGGAATTTTCCCCTTTGGAGCCCGTTTTGCGGTCGTTTTGAGGTCTTTTTCGTCGCCGTTTTCTTCTGTATTTTTCCTGACATTTCTTCTCATTTATTGGCTTGATTTCCCTGTAGAAAACCTGATGAGAATCCTTGCATTTTTAGAGTGCAAAGTTTCCAATTTTCCGGGAAAGCCGAAGACTTTGTCGCATAGAGCTGCTGATTTTCCGCCAGAAGCTGAAACTTGGTCAAACGATGTCGGAATGACCTGAAATTTGAGGTGAAGCCTCCTGAGCAATAAATAAGACCAACCATAGGCTTTTGTTTGAGTTTTGAAGCCGTTTGGGGTCCCGTCGATGCTTCACTTGATTTTGCTGCGGGGAAAATGCCGAGCTTTGATATGTGGCCAAACGATGTCCGATTGACCTGAAATTTGACGGGGAGCCTATTGGAGTCATTTTGAGACGTTCCATGGGCTCCGTTTTGGATGTCATGGTCCCGGGTTGCTCCGCCGCCGGTAGGCTTGATTTTCTCTCGGAGCATCGAAACCTGGTCAAACGTTGTCAGAATGACCTGAAATTTGACGTGCAGCCTTTTGGAAGCATGTTGAAGTCACTCATGCACTTGGTTTGATGAGCGAAGGCTTCGGTGGTTCCCGCCGCCGGGAGGCTTGATTTTGCTGCTCGAGCATTGATGGAGGGTCAAACGTTGTCAGTTTGACTTGAAATTTGGCATGGAGCCCTTTTGAGACATGCTGGAGTCATCTGTAGGTTCTGATCGAAGTTTTGACGTCTCCGATAATGTCGCCGCCGAGAGCTCCTGTTTAGCTGTCGGAGAAGTGAAGTTAGGCCAAATGTTGTCGAAATGGCCCGAAACTTCATGTGTACTCTTCTCTTGGCTATCTTGAAGGATCTTGCAGTTTTTGTTTGATTCTGACAAAATTTGATTTTTTGGAGAAATTGCATTGCCTATTTATGGCAGGTTGCGACTTCATGCAGTTTTCTTGATGTTGAAGAGGCAAAGTGACATTTTTGGTGTCAACAAATGCCCCCTCGAGGTACAGCGACGAATTGCTTGACTTTTGTAGTCGATGTGCCTCGAAGAGATTTTTGAAGGAGAGCTTGTGTCTTGACCAAGAGTCTTTGAGCAATCTTTCCTTTGGTAGAGTAGCCTTTGAGCTTCCAGGGGAATTTTATGGTAATGAAAGGAATCAAATACCATCTCGAGGCAAAGTTTTGAAGATGACATCAGGGATGTGGATTTGGGTTTTTGTTTTTGACCTTGTGACCTAACAAGCTGTATGTGGCAGGTTAGGGGGTCGGGTTTTGGTTTTGACCTGATGACCCAACAAGCTGTATGTGGCAAGTTGGGGGATCATGATTTGGTTTTTGGTTTTGGTCTTGTGACTTAACAAGTTGTATGTGGCAAGTTAGGGGACCGGAATTTGGTTTTTGGTCACTCTTTGGGACTGTGTGGGTCCATTGGAGTGGTTTGGATTTTTGTGGAATGTCAATTTCAATATTTTGGCTCAATTTGGTTTATGAGGCTGGATGGTTTGATTTTTGGAAGCTCATGGGGCTTGGAAGTGTTTTTTTTTTTTATGGTTCAATCAACTCAAAAGAGGCATGGAACCATTTTTGTATGCTCTTGGTAAGAGGGATTTTTTTCCTGACTAAAAGCCCATTTTTTTTTTTTAGTGCCTAGGTGGTCAAACCTGGCTCATATGGGCTAACCCATGGGACCTTAAGCTTTTTAGGATGGCTTAGATCTCATGTGGGGCCATTTTTGTAAAGAATATCTAAAGATATCTCATTTGGATAGAGAATATCTAAAAATAGCTTTATGGGAGAGAATCTCTCATATTCCCTTAATTTGGGAGAGAATATCTCAAGATATCTTTCTTTTTGGGAAAGAATCTTCAATATCCTATTTTGTTGGAGAGAATCTCTCATTGATTGATTTTGGGAGAAAATCTCTCAAAGACATCTTTCTTTTTGGGAAAGAATCTTTCTAATTCCTTCTCTTTTGGTAAGGTTACTAATTAGTAACACTTACCTTTCTTCTTTGTTTCCTTCTTTGATTTGCTCTCTCCTATAAAAGCAAAGGAAGGTAGGATCTCTTGCTCTTATTGCTTTCTTTTGCAACAATCTCAAGAGAGCTCCAAGACCAAGAGTTCTTCTTCTTCAAGGATCTTCAAGCTTTTTCCTTCTTCTTCTCCATCAATGGCTTCAAGTAAGTTTTCTTTCTTTTTCTTTCAAGAAAACTCTATGTAGAGAATAGGATGGTAAAAAAAGAAAGTTTCTCTTCTTTTTTTTTTTTTCTTTTCTTTCTATTCTTCTTCTCTTTTTTTTTTCTTTTCCACGTGATTTCTGTTTTTTTTTTTTTCACGTGTGTCTCTTTTCTCTTTTTTTTTTTTTGGAAAGTTTCTTTTTTTTTCTTTTCTTTCTCCTTTTTTTTTTTTGAGAAAGTTTCTTTTTTTTCTTTTCTTTCTCCTTTCTTTTTTTTGAGAAAGTTTCTTTTTTTTTCTTTTCTTTCTCCTTTTTTTTTTTTTTTTTTTGAGAAAGTTTCTTTTTTTTTTTTTTTTTGCTCATCATGATAATGCGTTTTTTATGCAAATCTAGATGTTCATGCATGTACTTTTTGTAGATTGAGCATGATAGCATACCTGAAAGTCTTTGCAAATTTGGGAATTTGGAGCTCGCAGCGATGTTGAGCCCTTCTTGATTTTGCGGAGATTTTGAGGTTTCGAAAGTTTGGAGTTTCGGAGCTCGCAGCGATGTTGAGCCCATCTTCAAAACTTTCTGTTTCTTTCGGGGTATTTCCCTTTTCTTCGGAATTGCCCCGGAACCATGCCAAAATTTTGCCAGATTTGCTTTTAGCGAAATTCTGTCATTTTGATGATGATCTTTTTTTCTTTTTTTTTCCAACCTTTGCAGGTGGTTCCTCCAGAACGAACAAGGGTAAAGAGCCTGCTACAAGCGTACCTCGTCGATCCGCCAGATCTTCTAATGTGGCCGTTCAGCAGGCCTGGGAGAAAGAGGTGACTTTGGGAAGCTGACGAACCTCCGGAGAAGAGGATTCGGGAAGAAGAGACCATCGGTGAAGGTATGATTCTTCCTTTTTCTTTTTCTGCTTCTTTCATGGGGCTTTCCATGTTCTGATTTGTTTTCTCACCCTGCTGCTGCTTTTTTTTTTTTAGCAGAGGATGAAGACTTGGCGATGCCTGAGGTTCCGACCGATGAGGCGGTGATGGAGCCGGTTATGGCATCTGAAGAAGAACCGAGGGACTCTGGAATGATTCCAGAATCTCCAATTGGTATAACTTCTTTCGCTTTCTCCTTTTTTTTTGCCTGCGACTTGATTTGCTAACATTTTTTTTTTGTCAGCTGACTTGCCACAGGATTCCGATGACTTTGAACCATCAATGGACGCAAATGTTGATGATGCTTCCGATGAGTTCATGGAGGAAGAGAGTGTTCCGCCAGTCGTCGAAGAAGGTACTTTGTACTGATGACCCTGATGATTTTTTTTAACAGGATCATATTCATATCTTTTTGTGTTTCATTTGCAGGTTTTGAAGTGACAGAAGAGAGTCCATCGCTTCCTTCAGAACCAGAGCAAGGGATGCCAGAGGTCGATCCGGAGGTAGAGACTCCTACAACCAATCCTGACGCAATAGAGGAGATACCTTGTGCTGAGATTCCTTCTCCAGTGGCTCCAAGTGGAAAGAGTTCCTTTGTTACTCTTCCAATGGGACATGACATGAGCAGCCGATCAGCGGAGAAGGGTGAATCTTCATCCAGTTCGTCTCTTCAATTTGCGAAGAAGGTGCTGGCTCGGGTTTTGAGTTCTTGGATCAAGACTCTCCTTTCTGGACACCTGGATGCCGGATTTGGCATGATCCCACATGTACAGGAGATTCTCACTGATACCGAAGAGGTTGGTCTGGATGTCACAGGTGCCAGGGCGATCGTTGATAGGATCATTGCGCTGGGTGACAAGTGGTTTGAGACCATGGATTTCCCTGACGACCAATTCTTCAAGGAGATGTTCTTGGACCCTGCTGATAAGGCTAAGTCTGACCTGAATGAGGCTACACAAAGTAGGAAGCAGGTAGTTCGAGAGAAGAATAAGGAAGAGCTAGTCATCCTTGGATTAAAGCGCGACCTTGACATCCTTGATGGAGAGGTCGAAATGGCCAGGAAGCATCTCGAGCATTTGAAGGCACAAGTTGATGCTAAGTGGACTGCTATAACAGAGGCTCGTGACAGGGAGAGTACTCTGATTCGCAGGGTTGCAGATGCCGGTCAAGTTCTTGAGAGGAGGACTCTAGAGAACGAGCAATGGCAAACTGCTGGGGAAAAGCTTCCCGGTGTAAAAGAAGGGTTACGGCATTCGCCAGCATCTCATGGCAAGTTCCTGAAGAAGCGTGCCTTGGAAACTCTGACGGCTGATGCCAAAAGTTTGCTTGAGGAGCTGAAGCTTTGGCTGGAGACCATTTTTGGCTGAGCTCCTGATTTTTTGTAGCAGAAACTATTCTTCTTTTTTTTTTGGTACCACATGTATATTTTTGGTACTCTTTTTTTTTTTTTTTTTTTTGTGTAGTGCTTGTGAACACTTTTCTTTTTTTTTTTTTGGTACCACATGTATTTTTTGGTACTTTTTTTTTTTTTTTTTTTGTGTAGTGCTTGTGAACACTTTTCTTTTTTTTTTTGGTACCACATGTATTTTTTGGTACTTTTCTTTTTTTTTTTTTTGTTTTGTTTTACCTACGCTCACTCAAATCTTTTTGTGATGAAAGCAATTGCTAAATGGGATTTGATCAAAAGCTTTGTCATTTTGTGAAAATCTTTTGTCAAATGGTTGTTTTGGTAGGGGAAACGAATTTGGCATGAAAGCCGGATTTTTGTGGCATTTACAGCCAGTTTGGTGGCATTGATAGCCAATTGGTGGCATTTATAGCCGGTTTGGTGGCATTGATAGCCAATTTGTGGCATTTATAGCCGGTTTGGTGGCATTGATAGCCAATTTGTGGCATTTATAGCCGGTTTTGACATGAGAGTCAGGTTTTTTTTTTGTGTGGCATTTGTAGCCGAGTTTTTTGAAAACCAAGTTTTGTTTTATTGGCGTGAAAGCCGATTTTGGCGTTTATAGCCGGAAATTTTTGTTTTGGCATTTATAGCCGGATTTTGGCATTTATAGCCGAGTTTTGGTTTTCAAAATGCAGGTATCGACTAAATGTCGCCTCCCCGCTGAATGGTCTTGCAAGTATCGATGGAATGTCGCTTCCTTGCTCATTCGGTTTTGCGAGTATTGATGGAATGTCACTTCCTCGCGGGTTAGGTTTTGCAAGTATCGATGGAATGTCGCTTCCTCGCGAATTGGGGTGCAAATATCGACTAAGCGTCGCTTCCCTGCTTTTCCCAAAACTTTTGGTTTTGCGGGTACTGACTTGATGTCGTTTCTCCGCGATTTTTGAAATTTGAGGTTTTCTCGAACCATTTGTAATTTTGGTTGTGGATAGCAACTGGTATATTACATCTCCACGATTTTTGAAATTGGGTTGTGGATATCAACTGGTTTGTTGCTTCTCCACGATTTTAGGTTTTCTCGAACCTTTGAAATTTGGGTTATGGATATCAACTGATATGTTGCGTCTCCACGGTTTTTGGATTTTGCAAGTATCGACGAAATGTCGCTTCCCTGCGATTTTGGGTGCAAGTATCGATGGAATGTCGCATCCTTGCTTTTTTTCAAAATTTTTGTTTTGCGGGTACTGACTTTGATGTCGTTTCCCCACGATTTTTGAAAAACCATTTTTTTTTTTGTTTAAAGACACGAGGGTCGTAAATTTTGACCTAGAACCATTTGGCGGTAAAAGGTAAGGTGGACTAGGGTGGAAATCCCTGAATCCGGATTTTTGTATCAAACCATGAATTTTGGTTCAAGGATCGAAAGTTTTGGTCAAGTCAGGGAGAGGCTCCTAAACTTGGATTTTTTTTTGTTTTTGAACAATGAAACGATGAAAGTAAGCATTGTTTTTGAATCTCTAGAAATTTTGACATTTGATATGAAAATTCTAAAGAGAGTGGGTTTGACGAGCGAGTACCTGAGAACAGGTTTTGGCCATACAGGCATTGCTCTTACCCAGTTGGGTAAGTCTTCAAGGGTAGTACAGCTTCAAGAACTTGCCGTTGATAGGCAGCATACATCTGTCGCCTTCCATGTTTAGGAGGGCATATGCGCCATTGGAGAAGACCTTGTCGATGACGTAGGGTCCCTCCCATTTTGGTTCAAACTTGCCTTTGGACTTGTGAGCGAAGACCATTGGTCTTTTTACCGCAAGAACCAAGTCACCCTTTTTGTAGGCGCGTTGCCTGACCTTTTTGTCAAAAGATCCTGCCATGCGTGCTTGGGAAAGTTCAATGCTTTGTCGAGCTTTGAGCCGTCTCTCGTCGAGATTGTCCAGCTCATGGAGTCGCAATTTGACATTGCTTTCTTGAGTCATGTCATTTTGTAGAGATACCCTCAGAGAAGGAATTTGTACCTCTAGGGGCACGACAGCTTCGCATCCATAGACCAAGGAGAATGGTGTGCTATGGGTTGGTCCTCGAACGGTGGTTCGATAGGCCCACAAAGCTTCAGAAAGTTTATCGCTCCAGTCTCTTTTGTGACTAGAGACCATTTTCTTGAGGATTTTGCAGAGTGTCTTGTTGAAGGCTTCTGCTAATCCGTTTGCTGCCGCATTGTATGGAGTCGAAGGACAGCTTTGGATTTTGTATTTGTCGCAGAACCTGTAGAATCGATGATCCCGGAATTGTGGTCCGTTATCATGGACGAATCTTTTAGGTATGCCGAAACGACATATGATGTTGGTGCGCAGGAACTGAAGAACTGATGAGGTCTTCATTTCGTTGAACGCAAATGCTTCTGACCACTTGGAGAAATAATCCGTAGCGGCGAAGATGAAGCGATGACCTTTGCTTGAAGGGAGAGAAATAGGACCTATGATGTCCATACCCCAGGCTTCGAAAGGCCACGAGATTGCTGTAGGATGCAGCCATTCCGGAGGCATGTGAATGTAATCTCCGTGAACTTGGCATAGCTGGCAGCGTTTGGCAAATTGCATTGCATCAGCAACCATGGTAGGCCAATAGTAACCTAACCTTTTTATCTGATCATAGAGCTTAGGACCTGCCTGATGGGCTCCACAAAGACCAGCATGAACTTCTTTAAGTGTTTCTTCGGCCTCTTGTTGTGACAAGCAGCGTAGAAGTACTCCGTTGAAGGATTTCCTGTAGAGGATTTTTGAAGGAATATCCAAATGAAAGTTTGGGGCTCGCCTTTGAATGCTTACCCGTTCTTTTGGATCTTCAGGTAGGATTCCGAACATAGTGTAATCAATGAACGGATCCCTCCAGTCGCCGATTGAAGGTTGAAGGATAGAGATCCGACTTCCAACCACTCGGTGGCATTCAGCAACTGCTTGGTGTGTGTTAAGAGGAGGGAGGATCTTTCTCTCACACACTGTAATTTGCATGCTTTCCCCTTCCTGGATCGCCATTGATGCGGCAAGTCCGGCCAGGGCATCTGCACGGATGTTTTCACCTCTACGAATGTGGGTGATGTTGCAGATGTCAAACTTTTGCAGAAGCAATTGTGCCTTGTTGTAATAAGGCAGCAGATCGGGCTTCCTGACTTCATATTTCTGATTCATCTGGTTGACGATCAGTTGAGAGTCTCCAAAGACTTCCAGCATAGTGATACCAGATTAGATGGCGAGTTCCAATCCTAGGATCAGAGCTTGGTATTCAGCTGCATTGTTTGTGCATGGTTCCAGTAACGAGAAAGCGTGTGGAATCATGTATTTGTCAGGGCTAACAAAGAGGATGCCAACTCCTGAGATCAGCTTTCTTTTTTCATTTGTCTTGGTTGCACCGTCAAAGTACATGTCCTAGGAGGCATTTGGTGAGAAAGTCTCCACGTTGTAGACAGGTTCGTCTGGGAGATCATCTCTGAGTGGAGAATCTTTAGGCAATGGATGCTCTGTGAGGAAATCTGCTAGAGCTTGGCCTTTGATTGCTTTTTGTGGTACATACCTAATATCAAATTGTGACAAGAGGATGGACCATTTTGCCAGTCGGGCATTGAGAGAACCGGCCTTCGTGACAAGGACCTTCAAGAGGTTGATCCTCGAGACCAGGTAGACTGTGTTGGAAAGCAAGTAGTGACGTAGCTTTTGTACGGCAAACATCACTGCAAGGCATTCCTTTTCGACTGGGGAGTAGCGATGCTCTGCACCTACTAGCATGCGGCTGAGGTAGTATAGAGCAGCTTCTTTTCTTTCATCATTTTCTTGTGCAAGCAGAGCACCCAGAGAGTGATCAAGGGCTCTTGTGTACAAGATGAATGGTTTTCCAGTGGCAGGGGCAGCTAACACTGGAGGTTTGGTCAGGTATGACTTGATATCTTGAAATGCGGCTTCACAGTCGGCATCCCAGACAAAGTCTACACCCTTTTTCATCAATCGAGAGAATGGACGGCATTTCCCCGAAAGATTGGAGATGAACCGTCTGATGTAGGCCAATCTCCCTTGAAGCCCTTTTAGTTCTCTCAAGGTTCTTGGAGAGGGCATTTCTAGAATAGCCTTGACTTTTATGGGGTCAAGTTCTATTCCAGCTTTCCGAACAAGGAATCCGAGAAACTTACCCGACGAGACGCCGAAGAAGCATTTTAAAGGATTCATCCGCAGTTTGTGTTTGCGAAGTCGGAGGAAGACTTCCCGAAGATCTTTGAGATGGTCTTCTTTTCTTCTGCTTTTGACGGCGAGGTCATCAACGTAACATTCGACCGTCTTGTGCTGCATATCTTGGAATATTTTCATCATAGCCCTCTGATATGTGGCACCAGCATTTTTCAGACCAAATGGCATGACAGTGTAGCAATACACACCAAATGGAGTCCGAAATAAAGTGTGTTTTTCATCCTCGGGATGCATCTTTATCTGATTGTAACCAGAGAAGCCATCCATGAATGTCATTCGCTCGAATCCGCAGGTATTGTCAATCATCACCTCCGGGAATTCATCTTTAGGGCAAGCGCCATTCAAGTCTCTATAGTCAATACAGACTCTGATCTGCCCAGTTTTCTTTGTCACGGGGACAATGTTGGCCAACCATTCTAGATGTTGTTCCTCACGGATGAAGCCGACACTTTTGAGCTTTTGAACTTCTTGTTCAATTTTATCCATCACATCTGGACGGAATCTTCTTTGGCCTTGTTTGACAGGCTTGATTTCTTCTTGAAGATTGAGTTTGTGGACTGCTACTTTGGGGTCTAAACCAGGCATTTCAGCATAGGACCATGCAAAGCAATCAACGAACTCACGAAGAAAAGCGATATACTCGGGTAACTCATCATCCTTTATATTCTTGCTTATGAATACAGGACGTGGGTTATCAGGTGTTCCCAAGTTTATCTTTTGAACAGGATCTTCTGTCGGAAGGTTCGAAGGTGGTTCCTCCACAATATTTTCGGAGGCTTCCAACTCAACGAAACCTTCTGGAGTTTCAACTGCATTACCAGACCAAGGCTCTGTTCCTTTCCATGGATTTTCTTGATTGGTGATCTCCTCAAGGCTTGCTATGAGATAGTCCCAATCGCCTGTTGAGTCTGGTATTTCTTTTGGAGACGAGGGTTCTTCTGGGTCAGAATAGCACAAGTCTGTATTATCGAACGATTCCTCTTTATCATCAGAGAAATCGTACAAATTGGATGAGCTTCCTGGATCGTTGTCAGGTAACTCTTTAAAGAGATATCCAGGGAGATCGATGTCTTTATGGACTTGAGATGTTGAGGCTTGGTCGGTAAAACGACTTTTAAGCTTTTGTGTCAACTGTCTCAGAGGAGTGTCGGGATCATACCCTAACCCATATGAAGACTTTTCTACATGACCGTAGAGTCTCCAATCTTCCAGCTGGCTTTTGGTCAAGGCGGGCCCCAATGGCGTGAGAATACCGCGGCCTTCTCCCAAACCGACTGGGTTCTGAGCGTCAAAGCCCATTTTCTTCATGATAGCTTGTGCCACAGGACTATATAGAGATAGTTGAGGCATACCTTCATTTTGGAAGGGTTCAAGCAAGGAATTTGATGAAGAAGCATCCGATCTATGAAAGAAGATCGGTCTTTGCTTTGGTGATGTTGCCGGAACAACAAAGGTAGCAGACGTAGGATCTTCTACATCAGCAGGTGTCTCCATCGGAGTGAGAGCAGGCTGAACTTGCTGAGTGTCAGCTTGGCTTGACGATGCATCGTCTTCTGGCTCTGAGTCCGAGTCTGTGTCTTGCATGATAGACACGAGAGAAACAACAAATTTGCCCCCAGACTTTTGTTTCGTCTTCTTCACTTTAGTCGTGATGACCAAAGGTCTTGAATTCTTGAGGGAGATGACGAAGGGAGGTTGACTACTCTCTTCTAATTTGCCGGAGGGTTTGTTTTCTTCCGGTGATTTTTGAGGAGCCTTGCCTTTATCTTTCTGGAGATTTTTAGCAGGGGGTGCTATTTCCTCTTCTTCTTTTTCTCCTTCATACATCTGGGAGTCTGCGAAGTGGACTTCTTTACCTTTGAAGGGTTTTCTGTCCGCAAAGACTCGATGTACCATGCCGTCGTCGCCGACGAACTTGATGCATTGATGTAGAGTTGAAGGGACAACACCATTCTCGTGTATCCAAGGACGTCCGAGAAGGATGTTGTAGCATGAGGGAGTTTTTATTGCATACACAGTGACCTCAGAGATAAGATCACCGATTTGCAATTTGAACCTGATTTTGCCGATAGGCCTTTGAGCGCTCCCATCGTATCCAAAGATAGATACAGATGTGTGGCTTAGCTTGCTGGGTGGGATGCCCAACTCTTCAAGAGCCGAAGTGGAGATAAGGTTGAGTGCAGAACCTGGGTCGATCTGAACTCTATGTATCGGCATTTCTTTGATGTACCCTGTGAAGTACAGGGGTCGGTTGTGCCTTGCTTTGCCAAGTAGGAGGTCTTCCTTAGTGAAGGCGATGGTTGCACTGGCTGCCTTTTGAACCGAGAGGCATTGGATGCATGATCCCTCGCTTTTCTCTTTTTCTCCTTTTAAGGAGGTTTCTGAGTTTTTGACCCGGTAGTCCATTTCAATTTGGAGGACTTGTGGGGCATGTTTATCGACATCCTCATTCAGTTTTTGTAATTCTGAAATGAGATTATCACGAGTGCGTGGAGACATTCGCAATAAGTCTAGGATGTGAAGACGTGCAGGTATGTGTTTGAAGTGCTCAACCAAGTCATACTTGAAAGCCTCCTTGGGGCCTGCATGTTCATTGTTTTTGCCACTGGGGGCGCTTACAACATCTTTTCCCAAAGGATTTACATAAGTAAAGGAAGATTGGTTGTAATTCTTGTGGTAGTCCCGGCCAGAGCGGGTGCCTCTACCAACTTCGAGAGCTTCTTGAGAAGGATCTTCGTTTGGAAGATTGTCTTCAGGATCAAGAGGCTGTCGTTTTTCATCCACTGAGGCTGTATCTGCAGCAGAGTTGCCATCCTCAGTGATTGTGTTGCACGGAGCATTTTCCGGGAGCGAGTCCTGAACAGCATCCAGCAGCTTTTCTTCTTCGTTGACCCATCCATCATCCCAAGTTGGGTTTTCTTCATGATGATGAGTCGGGAAGAATGTGTATCCTGAAGTCACAGTCTCAGGAGAAGAAACCTGAGAGGGTGTCATCTCTATGAAAGTCACGTGAGACGAGGTAGCCCCAGAAGATATGGTGCTAGGTGTCGTCGGTGTGTAAGTGATCTCATCAGATGATGCATCGGAAGAGCTATAATCCTGAATTATCACATTACAGGCAGCTCTTAAAGGAGACGTTGTCTGCTCGGAGTCAGACTCATCCTCGGATGTAAGAGGATCGTCAATCCAGCAATGTTCTCCATTTTCAGGAGTTGAGGGAGGAGGTACCTGATGGGCTTCAGGGACTTCCGGCTCTGGATTGTGAGGAATCTCGTTGACGCGGTCTTGCTCTTGTTCTAGAGCGAGACGCTGCAAGATCCTTGCATATTCTTCAAGATCAGGCATGGGAGCCAGATCCTCTTCTTCGTCTTCTCCGTGTGGCTCAACATAGTTGATTTCCACTGGAGCAATGACAGGTGCTGGGTTAACAGCAGCCTCTTGGTCTTCTTCATGATCAGACCAGGATCCTTGTGGTTGCAAGGGGTTATACCAGATTACTGGCATAAGGTGAGTTTCAGGAATCCATTCTTCGTCGGAGAGATACTCTCCTGTTTCAAGAGATTCCTCCCACTCGCCGGTGTAGTTGGGCTCGAATCCATCGTCGGTGTCGCTGGACTCGTATCCATCAATGGAGAATCCAACTACCGAGTTGCAAGAGTATAATGCCCCCTGCATGGCTTTTTTTTTGAATTGAGGTGGCATGAAATCACTGAGAGTGAAGTTTCTTACCGCCTTTGAAGTCTCTGGAAGGGACGTTTTTGTTGCCCCGAGTGAAGTGGTAGAGGAGGCCTCTGCCTTTTCATGGACTTCTTGTTTTGGCTGGGTCTTCTCTTGCCGTTTGAGCCTGAGGAGATGTTTCCTAGCCTGCCTTCGCTGTTGAGTTGTCGGCTTTGTTTTTACGATCTCCCAGTTTTCATCTTCCAGGAGATCGGGATGTACCCATATGGGTTGTCCGTCTGGTGTCGGGCAAGGAACCAACACTTCGGACGTTTGAATTTTGTTTATCACCATGAAGGAAGTAGTGATCTTCTTCTTCGGTGATTTTGGTATTTGTCCACATGACACCATGTTGACGGAGGCAGTCCCATAGTTTTTGTCAAAGGTGATGACTCCGTTTTTCCACATCTCGTTTATCTTCTCTCTCACAACAAAGCATTGATTGAGAGGATGCGAGACCATCTGGTGGTATGGACAGTACCGAGGATCATTGGTTTTGCCAACGTCTCCAGGTCTTTTGGGCTCTGGCAAAATGAGTTTGCCATTTGCTAGGAGAGCCTCAAAGATTTCTTCAACGTCTTCATCGAACGGATATTTCTTTTCTACTCGCTCTTTGAAGGCATCAGAGAGTTCAGGTCTCTTACCTGCAGCTCTATTTTCAGCTTTCTTTGGTTGCTGAGGAGCTGACTTGGTTTGCACAGTAAGGACCTCTTTCTTCTTTGGTTTAGAGGTTGCAATGGCGGTTGGCTCTTTTCTTGATGACTTCTGACTGTTGAGGTCTTTAATCACCGTTTCAGCTTCCATAGAAGCTTCCAGGAGTTCTCCCAGGTTTTTTGATTTGTTGCCGATGATCATGGAGCGTATTCTGGCTCTCATGTTGTTTCGGCAGATGTCGACTAGCGACGCCTGTGGCAATACATCTGAACATTTGTATGCCATTGCTTTCCACTTGTGAATGAAGTCATAAGTTGACTCATTCTCTCCCTGTTTTAGGCTGCAGAGCTGAGCCATAGTAACAGGATGATCCTCACCTTGGAAGTGGGTCAGGAAGCGTGTCTCCAGCATAGCCCAGTTCTGAATGGAGTTCTCCGGAAGAGTGGAGTACCAATCGAAGGCCGTACCTTTTAGGGTACTTGCAAAGAGGCGGATCTTGAGTGCATCTTGATCCGCGATAGCTCCCGTCAAAATCTTGAAGTGGATGACGTGCTGTCTGGCTGATCCTTTCCCCGTATATGTTTGGAGAGTAGGATGCTTGAATTTTGTGGGGAACGGGACCGAGTCCATCCATAAAGGATATGGTGGCTTGATCCCATGCTCTTTGAGTATATCCTCTTCTTTAGCTTTGGCGAGGATACTGTCTAAGTCCTTTTTGGTAAGGGCGCGTGACTCATTTTCTTCACAATTTTCCTCGTTATTGCCATGATTCGGAGGAGGCTCATTGTTCGCCTGATTTTGGACGACAAGGAGAAGGTTTTCCATCAGAGTTTCAATCCTCTGCTGGCCTTGTTCCAACTGCTGGATGCGTGTGAGCGCATCATCTTGAGGTGGATTCTGAGGTGGTGGCTCAGAACTTGTAGCCAAGACGTTCATCCCTCGGGATTCGAACGAAGAAATCGTCCTGGTGACCGAGCTGGGGCTCATTCTTTTTGATGAAGAGCTTGATGAAGGATTACTCTCCCGTCCTTGGCTTGAAGGGGCAGGAGATTCTTCGGGATGTCTTTGTGTCCTGGTGACGCTACGGGTCACCGGACGTCGGACATGGATTTTTTATGCTGACCTTTGGCGTCTTCTGGTTTTTCCAACCATATGGACGGCAACAACCTGGTCGGGTCTTTCTTTTTCGACCCATTTGTGGGAGACTTGAAGTGTAGGAGGCTGGATCCGTTGCTTCTCTAGTCTCTTTTGTCGATATGACGCACGGCGGCGTGCTCGACGAGCGATTTGAGCTTCAGTCAGCTCTGGCTGGGCTCTGACGATGAAGGATGTGCTCCCTCGGGCGCAGCAGCCGAGCCTGTCTTCTTTGTAGCTAGGCAAGGACAGGATCCGGACCCGGTCCTTTGCCTATTGCAGCGAAGCTTTGAACCTTTCGAGTTCGGCCCCTGTAGAGATGAAGGGTCGAACTGAAGGAGTGTAGGCCTTAGCAGGTGCTTGTAGAGGCCTGGTGATGCATGATCTAATTTTGGGCCTGTAGGAACAAGCCGGCTCATGCTGGGTTGACTTGGGAGTCAGGTTGGAGATGGGTCTCTCCTCTTTCATGTAGGCAAGAGGGTAGAACTGGTTCTCCTTGAGTGGGGCCAGGTATGCTGGCTTGGTGGAAGTTTGAGACCTTCTTTGTTTTGGGGAAGGTCTTGGAGACCAAGTCTTAGGGTAGACCTGGTTGGTTGTTGGTCGAGGCTTCGCGGGGGTGCCGCGGGCTTCGGGCTTTTGGGCGCTCGCCTTTGGTGTCACGGGAGTGACACGTTGAGAGGCGATCTTCTGCTTTTTAGCAGGCGCAGCTTGTTCTTCGGGAAGTGGGAATGGTCCCAGTGTCCCGAAGACGATGGTCCGTGGAGTCGAGGTCGACCCGGGGTTCAGAGAGTTGCCGAGGGAGTTGACGCTTCGGCAGCTGGCAGGGCTCTTGTAAGTGCGCTCGGTTTGCTTCTGTTGAAGCATGAGTTGGTGCTTGTTCTCATCGAAGATAATGGTTAAGGCTGCCATTGTTAATTTCGAAAAAAGTTTTCTGAAACAAGACCACATCCATTAGTAATCACAAGAATATAATGATCATAAATGGGAATTTCTATGGTTGTCTTTTCAAATCGCTCAAGGGATATGACCCAAGCGACATGAAGAAGGTAAAAAGCCATAGATGGTACAATTGTTCTGACAGCAAGTATGGTGAGCCCAGAATGAGCGTTCCAGTGACTGCTAGAAGCAATTGTAAACCTAAATTCGACTTATCGAGAAGCAGGGCTTGCTCGAGATAAAAAGAATATAAGGTAGGAGTTACAAATGTGCCGGTCACAGATACAGTAGACCCTGAAAGGGCGTACCAGTACTGCTATGCACAAATGTTGGAGATCGCATCCATGAGATGGGATTCTTTGTTTTGAAAGGTCAGAAATGGATTCGTCAAAGAGAGCAGGTGGCATTCCGATTCAAATACGGGCTCAACGATTTCCGCGAGCGCCAGTACTCAGAAGGAAAGAGACCACAATTTCTCGAATCTGAATCCAAAAGTGACGAGTTTTTTTTTTTTTGAAATGTCAAGATCGGTTCCATCAAGGAGAGCAAATGGTATTCTGATCTGAACACGGTCTCGGCGATTTCCGCAAGCGCCAGTGCTCAGAAAAGAAGAAACCAAAATTTCTCAGATCTGAAATCAAAAGTGACGAGTTTTTGGAGATTTTTTTTTGAAATGATTTTTTTTTAATTTTATTATTATTATTTTTTTAAATATATTTTTATTTATTTTTTTTATTTTTATTATTTTTTTTGAAAATTTTTGTTTTTTTTAAGATTTTTTTTTTTGAAAATCTTTTTTTTATTTTTTTTTATTTTTTTTTTAAGATTTAAAGACGAGAGAGTACACATAGGCCTCCTAACCCGGTCTTATAAAACCTCAATTGATAGAATTGCCCCCAGGTAAGGGTAGGATTACTTAATGAACCCGTTTGGAGGACCCTTGCCTAGAACAGTCAAGCTGTCTCCACACTCTGGACAAGGCTTTTCTTGAATCAATCGTGATCAAAGAACGCAATTGGTTTAACCTTAGTGGTCTATGTCTTTTTATTTTTTTAAATCCCAAATAGACTCATCGAAGAGAAACGATGGTCCAAAACCTTAGTCGAACGGGCTCAACATTTCTGCAAGCACCAAAGAACGATAGGATAGGATCAACGTTTCTCAATTTTGAATCCAAACTAAGAAAACTGATTTTTTTTTTTTTTTTTTTAATAATTTTTTTTTTGAAATCTCTAATGAACTCATTGAAGAGAAACGATGGTCCAAAACCTTAGTCGAACGGGCTCAACATTTCTGCAAGCACCAAAGAACGATAGGATAGGATCAAAGTTTCTCAATTTTGAATTCAAACTAAGAAAACTGATTTTTTTTTATTTTTTTTTTTAATTTTTTTTTTTGAAATCTCTAATGAACTCAACGAAGAGAAACGATGGTCCAAAACCTTAGTCGAACGGGCTCAACATTTCTGCAAGCACCAAAGAACGATAGGATAGGATCAAAGTTTCTCAATTTTGAATTCAAACTAAGAAAACTGATTTTTTTTTTGAAAAGAGAAAGAATGGAAACAAACTCAAAGAAATAGAAATTTCCAAAAAATCCCATCTCATTTTTTTTTTAGGATGCAAAATCCAACATAGGCTACCAGCTAGAAAGTAACCAAGGAATCCGGAAAAGAAGTATAAGCATAGAGCAAAAAGTATGATATGCAAATATTTCATTTCCAAGCACCGTGTTCTCAAATGAACGAGTCCCACCGGGTGTGCCAGCTTAATGGAACGTGCTCCGAGGCGCCGTGGGGCGGCTACCGGGGTCGGCGGAACGTGGGAGTCCGTCGGGTCCGGCCCTTTCGCGCCCTGGCGGGCCTGAAGCGTGCATCAACATTTCTTTTGTGTGGGTGTGCCAGATTTTCTATTTTACTTGGAATTGCAAGTGGTAATCCGGAGATCAACCTTCGCAAGTAAAAAGGAAATCAACTTCTTTCAAGTTTTCCATTGCACAAATATTTAAGAAAAGAGACATTTTCTTGGTTTGCCGTGAAAGGCGATTTTGTTTGGCATTTATAGCCGATTTTGTGGCGTTTATAGCCGATTTACAATTCTCATCAATAATGAAAGACAAGAGTTGTGATTTTTGTCTCTTTTAAAAAAATACAAACTACAATGAAAAGCAAGAAAAGGAGGATCTAACTTCTCAGGAGATTGTGGGGGACTCGTTCAGATTGACGGTCGCAAGTCATGTATGGGCTTCGCCATCATCCATGCAGATGAGAACAGAAGATGCTCTTGATTCGCTTGGCTTGGCTATAACCTCAGATTTTTAGAGGACAAAGACCAAGAGAAGGTCCTATGTCCAATAAAAAGCTAAGTAGACGGGCTGAAAAGCCACGTCTAAGCCATTGGAGGCAGCGGGAGAAGGCAAGGACCTTGGGGGGGGTGCCCCCCAAGGGACTTTTGTCACCTTGTAGTGGTGGCCGGTGCAGAACTTCAGCAGAGTTTTTCTCTCTTTTTCTTTCTCTCAGATTTCTGGATCTGTGGTGCTTTGGAAGTGATCTCCGATTGATCGATTCCGGATTTCAATGGAATGCTCTCCTATTTATAGGCTTTTGGTAGCCATTTAGGAGAGTTTATGGGCTTTAATGGCTTTAATGGGAGGAGTTACAAGATTTATTTCTTTGATTTTGTAACTCCTTTTTCCTTGAATCTGATTGGCCGATGGAGATTAAGGGCTTTTAATCACCTTAATTACCATAATGGGAGGAGTTTCATGGGTTAAATGCCATGAATCAATTGACTTGTAACTCCCAAATGCTTGCTTCTGATTGGGCCGTCCAAAGAAATGAATTAATGACTGCAATAAAGCTAGTCAATTAACCACATTAATTGGTCGCTGAGCAGTCGAAGAGTCGCGGGCCGTGCCGTGTCTTCTGGAATTCTTTTGGCGATGATCATCGATGGATCTTCATGCTGATCGACATCGGATGAACATATAACTTCAGACATTGATAGCTAGCAGCGGGCTGGTGACATCTGTCCTGTCGATTTTTCGATCGATCGGGCGGAAAGTACACTTTTTTGGTCGACCGGTTGGCGATCAATGTTGATTTTGATACTTTTGGAGGTTGACCCGTGATTTTGACGGATGTCGGCGGACATGAGTCAATTTCAAGCACTAAAAATCACATTTTCAGGAAACCACAGGGGCCAAAGTGCGCGAAACGCAAAAAAGGACGGAAAAACGGGTCACCGGCGAAAAATCCGGTGACCCGGACTTCCATGGTCGCAGGGGCCTGCGACCCTGGGGGAATTTTCCCCTTCGGAGCCCGTTTTGCGGTCGTTTTGAGGTCTTTTTCGTCGACGTTTTCTTCTGTATTTTTCCTGACATTTCTTCTCATTTATTGGCTTGATTTCCCTGTAGAAAACCTGATGAGAATCCTTGCATTTTTAGAGTGCAAAGTTTCCAATTTTCCGGGAAAGCCGAAGACTTTGTCGCGTAGAGCTGCTGATTTTCCGCCAGAAGCTGAAACTTGGTCAAACGATGTCGGAATGACCTGAAATTTGAGGTGAAGCCTCCTGAGCAATAAATAAGACCAACCATAGGCTTTTGTTTGAGTTTTGAAGCCGTTTGGGGTCCCGTCGATGCTTCACTTGATTTTGCTGCGGGGAAAATGCCGAGCTTTGATATGTGGCCAAACGATGTCCGATTGACTTGAAATTTGACGGGGAGCCTATTGGAGTCATTTTGAGACGTTCCATGGGCTCTGTTTTGGATGTCATGGTCCCGAGTTGCTCCGCCGCCGGTAGGCTTGATTTTCTCTCGGAGCATCGAAACCCGGTCAAATGTAGTCGGAATGACCTGAAATTTGACGTGCAGCCTTTTGGAAGCATGTTGAAGCCACTCATGCACTTGGTTTGATGAGCGAAGACTTCGGTGGTTCCCGCCGCCGGGAGGCTTGATTTTGCTGCTCGAGCATTGATGGAGGGTCAAACGTTGTCGGTTTGACTTGAAATTTGGCATGGAGCCCTTTTGAGACATGCTGGAGTCATCTGTAGGCTCTGATCGAAGTTTTGACGTCTCAGATGATGTCGCCGCCGAGAGCTCCTGTTTAGCTGTCGGAGAAGTGAAGTTAGGCCAAATGTTGTCGAAATGGCCCGAAACTTCATGTGTACTCTTCTCTTGGCTATCTTGAAGGATCTTGCAGTTTTTGATTGATTCTGACAAGATTTGATTTTTTGGAGAAATTGCATTGCCTATTTATGGCAGGTTGCGACTTCATGCAGTTTTCTTGATGTTGAAGAGGCAAAGTGACATTTTGGGTGTCAACAGTATTATACAACATGAACATGTGAAACCTTTTTTTTTAAGGTGCTTCTCTTGAGGGTAAACATGGGACCCAAGAGAATTTTCCTGCAGATAGAAGGTTGTTGTTTCTGAGGTTTTTGGAACCATATCTTCAGAAGATGTTATTGTTGGTAAGAGAAGTTTTTCTCTTTTTTTTTAAATATACATAAATTATCTTTGGCATGAGACTAATAGAAAATATCCTTTTATAGATAATGTAATTCCTTCACCCTTGTCATCAATGCCTCTGTTGGCTATAAAGCAGACTATTGTCGCAGACGTTGAGGAAGGGGATGTAGATGATTACGCTCGAATTGCTACGGAAGTCATTCTCTCCAAATTATTCAAGAGGTTCAAGCAGACACCATTTGATCAACTTCATTCATTGTCTTCTTTTGTAGACAAAACTTTCAATCTTTTGGAAGGATTTCCTTTAGACCTTTTTGGAATAAAGTCTAAAGTGAATGGAATTTTGGGTAAAACTCATCTGTTAACTAAAGCAAGGGATTCAAATTCATTTGACATGGTCCATCAAATTGTTTGAGAAAAGCTTGACTTAATTTGTCATGAGGAGAAACTAAAAGTTCAAAAGGAGGATGAAATCACATCTGCTAGTTCAAAATTGACAGCTGAAGAAATTGAATACTGTTCTAAACGTGAAAAAATTAGGGAAAGAAATTTCTTCCATTCAAGAACATATTTTATCTCTCCAGGAGAAAGTTGTCATGAAACGTCATGAAGCTAATGAAATCCGTAACTGTCTGCATAAGATTGTAAAAGAAACTGCAAGTTTGGACAATGCACTTTTTGATTCAAAGAATGATTTGAATTTAGTTGTTGAACAAAAACAAGATTTGGAAAGAGAAGTTGCCCAAGTTGTTCAGCAAAGGGAAAGCAAGCATCAAGCAACGACCAACTTGGAGTCAAGTTTGAGATAGTTAATGCAAGAGTTGTTCTCATGCAAGTGGATCTAAATTTGTATTAGATGACTTCATTTTGTATTTGGAATGAATCACTGTAATAAATGATCCATTTTATTTTCTATCATTCTCATTTTGTGTATTTTTATGAATAATAGCGTTTTATAAAACGTCCATTAATAGAAGGAAGTGTTCGATCTCCATCTTATGTAACCAATTGGTAAAGACTTTTTGTACTACATGAGGTCCTACCCATTTTTGTTCGAATTTTCCTCTCGACAAATGAGACATCACAATAAGTCTTTTTACTGTGAGAACTAAATCTCCTTTCTTGAAAGACCTTATCTTCACTTTCTTATTGAATGCATTTGATGCTTGAGCTTGATATGCTTCCAATTTCTGTTGTGCTTCAAGTCTTTTTTCATCGAGTGCTTCCAATTCTTGAAGTTGGAGTTTGGCATTTTTATCATTAGTGAATGATTCTTGTATGGCAATTCTGAGGGATGGTAACTGTACATCAAGAGGAAGGATTGTTTCTCCTCCAAAGACTAGTGAATAAGGTGTATTTTGGGTTGGAGTACGAACTGTTGTCCGATATGCCCACAAGGCTTCAAATAATTTCTCATGCCAGTCTCTTTTATTTTTAGAGAGTATTTTCCTGAGAAGTTTGCAAAGAGTCTTGTTAAATGCCTCTACTAGATCATTTGTAGGTGCATAAAATGCTGATGAAAAACAATGTTTGATTTTGTATTTTTCACAAAATCTCTGCATTTGTTAGTTCTTGAAAGGAGTTCCATTGTCGGTAATGATTCTTTGAGGGATGCCAAACCGATAAATTATATTTACTCGAATAAAATTCACGACATCCACAGCTTTAACTGCTTTGAGTGGAATAGCTTCTGCCCACTTTGAAAAATAATATGTGGCGGCAAGAATGTATCGGTGGTTGAGAGATGATGGTGATTTTATGGGCCCAATAATATCAAGTCCCCATGCTTTGAATGGCCATGATGCCACCGTAGGGTGCAATGGTTCCAGTGGTTGATGAATAAAATCTGCATGTATTTGGCAAACATTGCATTTTTAGCAAAGTTCATTGAATCAGCATCCATAGTGGGCCAATAATATCCCATCCTCTTCAAATGCATATGGAGTTTTGGACCTGATTGATGCGATCCACAAGTTCCTGAATGTGCTTCATTTAAAGCATCACGAGATTCACTATATGAAAGACATCGAAGTAGTACTCCTTCTAATGATCGTCTATATAAGACACCATTAAGTAGAACAAATCGTGGTGCTCTTCTTCTGATGTCTTTCTTATCTTTTGAGTCTTGAGGGAGTCTTCCATATTGTAAAAATTCGAGAATTGGTTGTCGCCAATCTGTCATTTCGATTTCCATTACTAAGATGATATTGCTTGTTTCTATTAGAGTTGTTTTCAAAACTTCTTGAATATTTGGGATAATTCACCTTTCTTCAATCTTGATTGGAAAATTAATTCTATTTGTTTGGGCTAGAGTTGCAGCCAAATTAGCATGCGCATCTGCTTGGGTATTCTATCCTCTTGGTATATGATAAAGCTGAAAATTTTGAAAATTCCTAATCAAATTCTTAGCTCTTTCAAAATATTCAATTAGCTCAGGCTTTCTCATTTCATAAACATCTGTTAATTGATTAACAATGAGTTATGAATCTCCATGTACAATAAGAGATTTAACACCCATTTGAAGTGCTAACTCTAGCCCAATGATTAAAGCTCCATATTCAGCTATGTTATTTGTACACAGCTCAACCAAAACAAATGAATATGGAAGTATTCTATTTTCTAGAGTCAAGAATATAACTCCAACCCCAGCTCCTGATCTTTGTGATGCACCATCAAAAAACATTTCCCAAGGCTTGCACATTTCAGTACAAAAGACCTCTTCATTTGGTAAACTTTCAGATAATGGTGAGTTATATGGAATTGGATGTGCTGCAAGAAAGCTAGCCGGTGCTTGTCCTTTTACTGTTTTTTGAGGAACATAAATGATTTCAAATTCCGATAACAAAAGAGTCCATTTTGCAAGGCGCCCTGATAAAGTTGGATTTGACATTAAATATTTCAAAGGGTTAGCTTTAGAAATTAGACAGATTGAATGTTCAAGGAAGTAATGTCGTAACTTTTTTACTACAAATATTAGTGCAAGACACATTTTCTCGATAGGTGAGTAATTATTTTCTGCACCAACGAGTGTCCGATTGAGATAGTAACAAGCATTTTCTTTTCCTTGTCCATTTTCTTGGGCTAGGAGTGCACCTAATGAATTGAAAGTTCCGGATCCGAACCCTAGAGGGGGGTGAATAGGGTGAGCTACAAGTTATTGACTAATTATGCCAATTTTAAACTTTTTTAAAACAATTAACCACTTATGATGATTAACAAACTAAATGCGGAAGCAAAACAACAATCACCACAAGAAGCAATCACCACAACATAAGATTTATAGTGGTTCGGCCAACGTGCCTACATCCACTACCGGCTTGTGAATCTACACCACACCGGATTTTCACTATTTGTGCTTTTCAATAAGCTAAGCAGTAACCTCTACACTATGCTTTCCAAGGATAAGCAATAACCTTACAATGTTGTTTTTCAAGGCTAAACAACAACCTTTACACAATGCTTTTCTAGGTTAAGCAATAACCTTTACAAACAAGGGTTTTCTTCTCAAGATTAGTGTCTTCAAAACACTTCAAGAGAATACAATTATGGCTCAATTGAAATGCCTCTAGAATAGGCAAATATGAAGGTGAAAATCAAGCTCACACAATCACTATGAATGCAAAGATGTATGCTTATGAAGTGAGTGTGTGGAAACTTCAATCAATATTAAAAGTTTAAGATTAATCAATGTATGCTAAGAAGCATTCAAGGGTTTAATACATACAAAGATTTGATTGAAGTTTAAAGCAAGTCACTTGTAACTAATTAGGGTTTAGACAAGTGAGCATGCTAAGTGTTGTTTTCAAAAACTAGTGCAACAAAGGTTTAGGATTGTGAAAACAACATGGATGATTCAAACAAGTTCAACAAAACATGTAATCAAACAAATCCAAGATTTTGACAAGAACATGTATTAAAGTTTTTAAAGCAAACTTGTTTTGAAATCAAGGTGAAGAATCCAATGACTTAAATCAAAGATTAAAGGAGTAGAGGATTCAACACATCATAGTTTATATGCTAAAATCATTTACCAAAGATTAAACAAAGCATAAAACAATAATTATAAAAAGGCAAAGCTTGGTGGTTTAACTCCATTAATCCAAGCTTTAGCTTTCCTTAATGACCCTTAGCCTTCTTTAGCTTGATCCCCTTTCTTTTCCCTCAAAATACCTCAAGAAGGGCTTCAAAGATCATCTTGTGGGCTAAGGAATGAGCTTCTTTTTATAGAAAAAGTTGCTCAACGGCTACCTGTCGGTTAGCCGACATCCAGGTGTCGGTCAACCGACAGTCCAATGGTCTTCTCCAACGGTCATAATATTTGAAAATTTGCAAACCGTTGAACAGGTGTCGGTCAGCCGACAACGAACCGACATCGAACCGACAGTACAAAAATATGAAGTTTAAAGCTCTCTGGAATTCTAACCGAGAACACTTGTCGGTTGACCTTGGTCCACTTGTCGGTTAGCCGACACTCAGCTTGTCGGTTGACCGACAGCCTAAGACAAAAATCCCAACTTTTGCATTTTTCAAAGTAAATTACTTGTGGGATCTTTGTGCCATTAAACCAAGCATGGAAACATGATTTAAACCAATCCAAGTACTTTAAAATCATGAAACATAAAAAGTTTAAATAGATTTGAAAGTTTAAAACAAATGGCTAGCTTGATTTATAAAATCCTTTTTAAAACTAAAAATTCATTCAATGTTTAAAACCAAAACATGCATAAATCATAAGGTGTACAAGATTTAAAACAATGTATGTATAAATCAAGATTTCAAGCTTTTCTAAAACAATGCATGTGTGTGAATTCAAATGATGAATAAAATGAATAGTGCATCCATTAAATTGCAATACACAAAATCTCTAACATGAATGATCTAAAGCAGTGATATAAAGGATCATTACTTTTCCTTTTATTGGCACTGCCAATATAGGAGGATTTGTAAAATACCTTTTTATGTTATCTAAAGCATTTTGACATTCTTCATCCCATTCAAATGAGACTCCTTTTTTCATTAACTTAGAAAATGGTTGACATCTTCCAGAGAGATCGGAATTAAATCTTCAGATATAAGCCAATCTTCCTTGAAGAACCCTTAGTTCGCGTAAATTGCGGGGAGGTGGCATATTGAGTGTAGCTTTTCTTTTATCAAGGTCAACTTCGATTCCGTTATGTCGTACAATGAAACCCAAGAATTTTCCCGATGTAACTCCAAATGCATATTTAAGGGGGTTCTTTTTGTATTGATTTTTATGTAAAAATTCAAAAACTTCTTTTAAGTCATTAAGGTGTTGAGATCTATCTTTTGATTTAACAATTGGATCATCAACGTAACATTCCACCTTTTTATGTAATAGGTCTTTAAATATTTGAGACATAGCTCATTGATATGTAGCTCTTGCATTTTTTAAACCAAATGGCATAACTGTATAATAGAAAATGCCTTTAAGGGATCTAAATGCTGTGAGTTCCTGATCTCTTGGATCCATTTTAATTTGATTATACCCCAAAAATCCATCCATGAAGGATAAAGCTTCAAAACCAGTTGCTGTATCTACCATAAGTTCAGTGATGGGGAGAGGGAATTCATCCTTTGGACAAGCAGCATTTAAGTCACGAAAGTCTACACAAACATAGATTTGTCCATTTTTCTTTTTGACTGGGACAATATTTGCTATCCATGTGGGATATTTTAATTCACGAATGAAATTAGCTGCTTGGAGTTTATTAATTTCTAATTCAATTTTAACAGCAAGGTCTAGATGAAAATGACGTTGTGCTTGTTTAACTGGTCGCTTAGAAAGATCTAATGCTAATTTATGAGTTGCTACCTTTGGGTCTAGTCCTGGCATTTCCTTAGAGGACCAAGCAAACACATCTTTGTACTCAAACAAGTAGGCAACGTATTCTTTCATTTCATTATTGGACAATGACTTGCTTACATAAGTAATTTTTGGTTCTTCTGGAGAACCTAAATTAATTTCTACAAGTTCATCCACTGTTGCCTGCCCCCCGTCCTCCAGTGATGGTGGTACTTCTTCAGGTTCATTGACTAATTCTTCATCTTCCTTCCCAGCATCTTGCTCTTCACCAGAGATCATGTTGACAGAGTCCTGCATCCCATTATCATGATGGTAGGATTTTCCTTTTGACTTGTTCTTTTTGGTATATTTTTGCTGAACTGTATCTCTACCCATTTCATAGCCTATCATAATGTATTTGAAGGCATCCTCTGAAATAGAATCATATTGATATTTTGGCTTCTGCATTTTTCTTGAGACCTTGTGTTTGTCATGAACATCTTGGCCTAAGCTTAAATCATTCATCATTTTGACCAATCTTTTCTTATTTCCTCTTTTCTTTGTAATTTGCATTTGCGAGATTGACTTTAAATTTTCTCCTTCGCAAAATTGCCAGCCACAGAATGCCTGCTTAGGTGTCCCATACATAGGATAGAAGACATCATGTTTTGCCGGTTCCAATCGATCGAATACTGAGACCCGAGAGGTCTGCAACATCTTTGTGCCTTTTCTATTAGGGGATGACTTTCTTTTCCAGCATCTTTTTGGCTTCTCTTCTACCAGATATTTTGTATTAATCTGATAAGTTATTGCATTTTGCTTTCCTATACAAATAGGTTCAGGCTTGAGAGCATATTCTTGAGCTTTCGTTCTATTAGGAAGAGTCTCAATTATTCCACCTTCTTTCAAACTACTTGGATTTTCAACATCGAAACCCATTTTTTGCATCATTTTAACAGAATTTGGGTGATAACGACTAATATCTACCAGGCCTGTAGTTGATATTTCATTAGATTCCTCAGGTAACTTTGATGCCTCACCATGCACAAACTTGATGAGAGGGTATTTTTCATTTTCAATTAGGAGAGTTGGATTTTCTTCCTCTGGAATAGAGGTGTCTATTTTGGTTAAAGGGATAATAATTTCTTTCAAGACCTCCTTTGTTTCCTGAACTGGATATAGTAGAGATGCCCCTTATTTTCTCTGAGATTTTGGAATATATTGAAAAGTCGGTCTCCTTTTCGAGTCATCCTTTTTGCTTGATTTTGTTTGAGTATCCTCTTCAATCTTATTTATGGTTCCACGCCAAACATAAAACCTTGCATTTGCAAAATAGGATTCTGCTTTGGTGAAAGGATTTTCATCAACAATCACCTTTTTTCTGAATACCCTTGCAAAAATACTTGAAACATTGGTGTAATGTTGAAGGAATGATTCCATGCTCATGCAACCAAGGTCTTTCAAGTAATACGTTGTAAGATGTCAGAGCATCAATAACATGAAACATGCCCTTGGCAGTCAAGTCACCAACTGTAAGCTTGAGCTTAATCATTCCCAAAGCTTGTTGGCTACTTTGCTTGAAACCAGTTATAACCAAGTTTGAAGATTCAAAATCATTCACTGTCATGCCCAAAGATAACAATGTCTTGAGAGGAATGAGATTAACTGCAGACCCACAATCTAGCATTATCTTTTTCATTTTGACTTTTGCAAGAACCCCTTTCACAAATAAGGGTCTGTTTTGTGCCTCCATCCCCAGAAGAAGGTCTTCATCCATGAAGGAGATTGTAGCTAAACAGGTTGTACAAATATTTGGGCTAAATGCACTCTCAAATTTTGTCTCAGTTTGATGTACTTCATTTAGAAATCCATCGGGGTCAAAGAGGGCTTTGATAAGAGCCTCTCAAATATGTTGTGAAAGTCTTAAAACATCATATACGCTAAGCAGTGCTTGAATCTTTTTCAAATGTGCCAAGACGTCATATTTTGTTGGAGCCTTTTCATTCACAACTTTCTTTGCCTCCTGTTGAGATTGTACACCTGTAAACTCATTTCTTCCAACTACCTTTTCTTTGGATTTCTTTTCAACCTGTGCTGTTCTCTCTGGTAACTGTTTCCCTGAACGAAGTTGGATTGGGCAGGATTCATTAGAGGTTTGCTCCACAGTTTCTTCTTTAGGGGTATCCTTTTCTTCAATTTCATCGTACTCTTCTTCAGTGGACTGAACCATGTGGCACAATGCTGCTTTTAACTGAGAGTCAATTTGATTTTCATCTCTTTTCATTTCATCCTGGTCATCAACGAAGTCTACCATCATGATCTGGATAAATGAGCCATCCCAATGATCAATTGTTAGACACTCATGTTCCTGTTCAATTTCTTCAATAACAACATTATTTATGTTATCATTTTTCTTTAGGTAAGTTGAGGATTATGATTGGATTATTAGGATCACCATCCAAGTGTGCATATGGTGAGGGAACATAGCTCGTCCCTTCTTCATCCCATGGAGTGTTTTCAAAAGTTTTAGGTAAACTAGGCTCTATCAAGAATTTCCATGGTGGTAGTCCTCTTTTAGCCAACTCTTCTCTTGTTGCTGGTAACCCAACTCTTTGAAGAACTTCAGCATTATAGATTGTCGTTAATCTTTTGGCTTCCTCTTCTTCATCAAATGTATTTTCAGACCAATCTGATAAGTCCATATGATCTTCTAACCACTGAGTTCTTTCAATGATCTTCGAGAGAGATTCTATATCTGAATTATAATTGACTTCAAAACCTGTATTGTAACAAGAGGTAATTTCTATCTTTTTCTGGTTACCTTCAACTTCATTTTTTTTTTTTTTTTGTTTAGTGGCTATGTGAGTTAAAAAGAACTCAGGTGGCATATATTCCCTTAGTGTCACCGGGACTATAGTTTTTTATATGCCAGTTGCTTGCTGGTAATGAGCTCTATGTTTAATCACATATTTACTTTTCTTTGCCGGCATTTCACTTTGCTCAAGTGGCTTACTTTTTGAAACATTTGTCTTTTCTTGTGGAGAGTTTGAGTTAATAACTTTTAGAGTTCTACCCTCACTCGATTTTTTGTTCCTTTTCTTTCAAGTAGTAATCTTCTCCCACTCCTGTTTTTCAAGGGTAAATACAGGGTTAGCATCAGCAATTGCTTTGCTTTCTACAGTTTGATTTCCTGCTAACTTGATAGTCCCATCATCTATCAGAGCTTGTATCTTTTCTTTCAAGACAAAGCAATTGACAGTTTTATGATTAGTCATCCGATGGTATTTACAAAATTTTGGATGATCGATTTTATCAACTTCATCAAGCTTCTTTGGCTCTGGTAATTCCAAATAAATTTTTCTCCAAGAGTTCTCCAAGGAGATCTTCAACATCTTCATTCGGAAAAGGGTAAACCTTCTCCATTCTTTCTTTTAATGATGAACGATTTTTTCCAGTGGTTTTCTTTTTTCCTGATTGAACAGGTTTATCCATTTGTTTGTCTTTGGATTTCCCAAGTTCAACAACAGTGACCTCTTTCTTTGGTGGTGCTTTCTAATGAGTTGTTGACTGTGATGGTGTCACCTTCTTAGTTCTGGCAACTTCCTTATTATGCCTTAAAGTGGAATTTTTCAGGTCATGAGCCCTTTGATTTAAGGCTTCACACGTTTCCACAGGTGGGGCTAGAAGAGGATGTCACGTCTTATGATTTAGACCCATCAAGCAAAGTTTGATCTTTTGCCTTGCAAAGAGTGGGGTAGGACAACGATGACTAAGATCTCTCCATCGCACTGAGAGGCTTCAGTGAGTTCTTCAATGCCAACTTCTCAATTAATACTGTAGAAATGTTGAAGAAACGCATGTTTCATATCCTCCCATGTCGCTATTGACCCAGCTGGCAGGTGTGAATACCATGTGAAAGCTACTCCTTTTAATCCTATTACAAATTGTTGCAAAAGGAGAGCTGGGTTTTTGGATGTGTCTCCACATAAAGCAACAAAATGTGCTAAAAATTTGCTCAGATCACCTGAACCATCAAAAATTTTAAATTTGGGCATTGTATATCCCGGTGGAAATGGGACTTCATCCATGTGGGATGGATAAGGTTTTTGGTAATCAAAATCAATTTTCTTAGCAAGCATTGTGACTTCTTTGATTGTTCGAAGCACAAAATCATTAAGGGAATTTAGAAGCACATTATCATTTGATAAACCTAAGGAGCGATCCTTCGATTGATTTTGTTTCAATGAGGCAATTTCTACTTCCTTTTCATTTAACTTCTATTGCAGTTCAGCTATATCTCCTCCATTGTTTTATCTCCTTTAGCTCCTGTAACGAGAACATCAGCGAACGATTTTTATGAAACAGATGGAGATGATGGAGTGCTGACGTTATTGTGCACATGTGGCAGAAATTCTTCCTCCATGAAGATGGCCTCAGGTCGATCATAAAGTGGGTTACTCAAGAAAGAGGACTCTTCTAATGAGTTTGACGAAGATAAAGAGTCAATTGAGTTGACAGATTTTGTAGTCCTGCCTTTTCGAGTCCTGTCGCTTTTCTTTCTGTGAGGCTTTGATGTGAAAATCACGAGACCATGCCTTTGTGTTGCAGACGATCCCTCCCTTGTCCTTTTTGATTGACTTCGAGTTTGTGGGCGTGATTGACCTTTAGAGGTAACTATTACTGCCACAGTAGTCATTGGGATCTTAGGTTTTTTTAAAACGCACTTAAGATTTGATGACTTCATTAGAGGTGCAAATCGGGATCCAAGAGCCAGGGTGTCCTTTGCCACATGAATCTTGCCCCCAGCATGTGGCGTCTTCTTTAGAACAAATGGTGACACAGTCCCGAACACTAGAGTAGAAGGGGCCACGGCAGCTATGCGGATGATTTCTAGTGCCAATTTGACTTTTGAGTGTTGCTTCATCAATAAAGATCACCTTGCGACTGTTGAATGCAACACTGATTGTTGATTCCATTTTCCTCCTACATTTCCAATGTAGGATTTAGTTAAAAGAATCAATAAATCCTTCCAAGGTGAGAGGAAGAGTACGTCCCACAGGGTGTGCCAAAAATTTGTACACAGTAAATTAATGCATAAATAAAGAAATGCACGAAAATTCATTGGGTACAAATTTCCCTCCATTTAATGGGAGGTTTTACATTCAATTTTGTGGGTACATCACACTTTCGATCATCAGAACTCATCGATCATTAATTACATCCTCAATGGAAAACCTCTGATTATCAAGACATTGACTCAATAAAATTCACAAAGAAAATATAGGAAATAAATAAAATTTGACTAGTTCCTGCTCTTCGCCTTTGCTATCAGAAGTCGTTCCTTCGGTTCACCTGGATCTTCATGACCATTTCTCGATTGGGTTCATGCATTAATGAATTTGATGGTGATTTTGATTTGTTTTTAGAGAACCATTCTTTATATTCTACTGACCCATTAGAATCATGTCCATAATGGATTTGAGATGATTAGGTCTCATTGCTAAATAGGTTGAATCGGGCAGGTTGACCCATACTTTTGATTATATGGTTGATCTTTGACTTTTTCCTTGGTGAGAATTTTTAAAATTTGAAAAGGGGTGGTTTGAACTCCCTTACATTCAGGAGTAGTTCTCAACCTTTTTCCTCTTATTCTTTTTAACTTCTCGTACCCATTCCATATTACGTATGAGTTAATGAGTTCAGAAGATTTGAATTTGCTGAGACACTGAAGAGGTTGGAACTGGCAACACTACCGCTCAATTAGAGTTCAAAAAGCAAATAATGTATGTTGACCTCTTTTGGATAATCTATCATTTCTTTTGCATTTTTTTTTTTTAGTAAAAAAAAATATCCACAGTTCAAAAGTATATTCTGTTTGTTTCTATATGCCAAATGCTATTCATAAACATAGCATTTGATTGAGTAGCAAATTCATTTTTTTATGGACACATGTAATGATTTATTCCAATCTTTTTTTTTTTTTTTGTAAACAGTATCGCAACCCAATTTTTAGTCATCATCATATGATCTATAAGTATGGCTTGATTTGGATTTTAGACCTATAATTTTTGTCTTGATTTATGCTTATAAATCTTCCCTAATTTAAGCTTGTAATTCTGGCCCAATTTAGACCTAAAAATCTAGTACGACTTGAATATATAATTTGGCCTGAATTAGACCAAGAATTCTATACTGGGTCAGACCCAGAATTATGGCCCATAATCTGTATTGGATTAGATCCAATATTCTGGCATGATTCGAACCCAAAACCTGGCCTGATAATTATTACCCAAAATCTGTATTGGATTAGATCCAATATTCTAGCCTGATTCGGACCCAAAACCTGGCCTAATTTAGACCCAAAAACTGGCCTAATTTAGGCCCAAAATCTAGCCTGAATTAGACCCAAAATCTAGCCTCATTTAGGCCCAAAATTATGTCTTGAATTAGATCCAATATTCTGGCCTTATTTAGGCCCAATATTCTATCTTGAATTAGACTAAAAATCTGGCCTTATTTAGGCCCAAAATCTGGCCTTATTTAGGCTTGGAATTCTGTCCTGGGTCAGACCCAGAATTATGGCCTCAGTTAGGCCCAAAATCTATCTTGGATTGACCCAATATTCTTGTCATTATATGAACTGAGAGACTCTGGTCAATTTCAGTCTCTTTTGGGTCAATTCTTGAGCCCATTTATATCCACCATTTACGATTTGAAATTTTAGGCTGTTTGTTTGGAGGGATTCAAGATTCTGCAGTGGGCAGAAACCTAATTAATAAGGATCTGAATCTCCTTTTTTATGTTGGCTAAGTCACTGTGTATATGAAATTTTAATGGAGGGCGGGGACCTTTTAAGTCTCCGAATCTCCTTTTAGTAGTTTGGTGAAGGATCATGACTATTTGTTTGGGTGAACAATTATCAGACTATTTTTGTACCATTTTTTTTATTTATTTAAGAATTCTGTGGAAGTTTTGTGTTTGTCTTGTAGAAGAATATCCATTTGAGGTAGTGTCCCACCATAGGCATCAAATGTAATGATAAATTGGATGGAGGAAACTAAAGCTGGCCACACCAGCAACTCGGAGTGTGAAATTCTTCTTTTTTTTTTTTTCTTGAAAGAAAGACTTGCACTTGGGAAAATCCAAGTAAATCGTATAATATGCACTGTCATAGCCCCGCCCAACTCAGCATGAAATTGTCCGCTTTGGCCTACGTGCACGCGCGGGGACTTCCCAGGAGGTCACCCATCCTAGTACTGCTCCCGCCCGAGCACGCTTAACTACGGAGTTCTTACGGTTTCCAGGGCCGCACGGTTTTAAAAGGCCTCATGCTAAGTTAATATGGGGTTTGACTTATAAGGCCAGGGTCAGGACTTGGATATTTCTGATGCGGGCTAACGAAGACTCACCGTTTGAAGCCCGTGGTTGACACGCTCCGCCCCATGGTTAAGGGTGCCGCCTGGACCAAGTTCTCACATTCTCCCCCACCAGAGATAGAGCCGTCCTCGGCTCTGATACCAATTGTCATAGCCCGGCCCAACTCAGCATGAAATTGTCTGCTTTGGCCTACGTGCACGCGCGGGGACTTCCCAGGAGGTCACCCATCCTAGTACTGCTCCCGCCCGAGCACGCTTAACTACGGAGTTCTTACGGTTTCCAGGGCCGCACGGTTTTAAAAGGCCTCATGCTAAGTTAATATGGGGTTTGACTTATAAGCCCAGGGTCAGGACTTGGATATTTCTGATGCGGGCTAATGGAGACTCACCGTTTGAAGCCCGTGGTTGACACGCTCCGCCCCATGGTTAAGGGTGCCGCCCGGACCAAGTTCTCACATGCACCACTTTTCTTTCTAGCGTATTATCTTTTCTCTAAGAACAAATTTGAGGTTATTAGAAAGAGATTTGGTGCTCTGTGTTTATCATGCATTGACATAAATATGTGGGGAAGCCAATTCAAATGAATTATGAGTATCCATTGGAGAAAAATGATTTAGATTTAGACATGAGTTCTCCAAATTGCATGGTTAGCAACAAATCATGTACCCATTATCATGAGTTGTAGTCTGGTATCTAATAACTCTGAATCTCGATGGAGTCGATTCAAATCCTAGTCCAGATTTCAGTTTCATTGGAGGGCAGATTTCTAGCAAAGAAATCTGAATTTCTATAGTTTTCAGTCTTCTTATGGGAGGGCAGATTTCTAGAAAAGAAATCTGAATCTCCATTTGAGAAGAAGAAAGAAAAAAAAAATGTGAGTGATGAATGAAAAAGGTTTGGTGGTTGGAGGGTAGATCCTTAGTAAATAAAGATCTGAATCTCCGATAGAAAATGAAATGGAGATATGATGTAAAATGAGATGGAGAAGATAGAATGAAGAGGAAGATGATATAAAATGAGATGGAGAAGATGGAGTGAAGAGAAACAAGATGTAGACATTTCACCCTTTCTTTTCTCTTTTCCTTCTTTTCTTTTCTTTTCTTTTCTTATCTTCCTTGTTAGTAGAAACACTCGAGTCTCTCTTGTTCATTCCCCTCTTCCTCTTTTTATGATCCTTCTTTTGGGTGGTTATGATAACTACCACAACAGGCATGATGGAGTGAGTGGAGGGATGGTTGTGGGCAGTTTTCAAAACTCCCCAACGAGTTTCTTTGAATGGGACTTATTACCATATTTATTTGATCAACTTGTGGGACCCTGCTTGAATGCTTGAATTTGGAGGAACAAAAAAAATACATTTATGGGGAATTGAAACATGCACCTTTGAGATGATGTGCATTAGCTACCATCAGTTTACCAACAATTACTCATGTAGTTTAAACTAATCATAATATTAGTTTACTAAAAAAAATTTTTTTTTTGAAGTTTTGATTACTCATGTCATTGAATTATGCTGATTTAATGGACCTAGACCAATTTCCATTAGCATCTTTTGTTTGGCAAAATTTTGACATCAACAATATTCGATTATGGATTATCGTGCAGCCAGCCCTTCACATTGACTTAGGTTTCTGTGCCAAAGCTTTACAGATCATTAAGTCTATTCTACTATGATATGTATATATATATATATATATATATGTATATTGATCGGGTCATATTCAAACGACTGCAGTTGTAATTGAATGGCTGATCACCGATGTGAGCGGACACTGTAAAATCCAAATTTATTTCGAACCGACTTATCCAGCCTACGATTACAAACCGGTTTATGACCGCCGGCCTTCGAACGGGTTTTCTACCTTTAGAGTTAGGGCTGACCACCCAAAACAGTGGCATTGCTTCTGTGTGATTATTGTATTGCTCTATTGTGTAGATTGGATTTAGGTTATACGTTCTTTTCATCATTGTTCCATTGTTAATCTCTTATGATCTTTACCTGTCTTTACTCACATTGATCTTGTATTTTATTTATAAATTATACTTTTGTATTTGTTATTTACTTTGTTTATTGGTGCATAAGTACCGACCCCTACCTTATCGTGGAGACGGAGGAGGATCAAACGTTTCAAGCATTTGAACCAGTTAAGGAAACCGAGTGGAGTGCCAATGATGGCTACAAAGCCGTTTGAGACCGCACCGGAGTGACTTTCATTGTAGAAACTATTTTAGGAGCAATCTATTCATAATGAACATAATTTTTATTTAGTTGTTTTATTTAAGTTATTTTGAAAACTTTAAACCTTAAATATTCAGTTAGTTATGTGTTGGTTTGGATTTTGGATATTGATACCAATTGATTTAATGCTTCCGCAAATATTTTATTATGACTCATTATATTTTGGAATTTTGTGGGTCTATATTTGGGAGCTTGTGTTGCATTAAAAACAGGAAAATAATTGTTTATTTTTATTTTTCACCTTATCCCTTGGTTGTAACTTTGGGGACGTGATAGTTGGTATCAGAGCCAACACGTTTCTCAGAACTTAAAACGAGTCGCCAAAGATCCTCCTATTTTGCTAAATGTTCATCTAATTTAGCATTGAGTTCCAATTCTGTAATAATACTAGTTTCACAAGGAGTTTTGTGTCTAATAGATTCAAGTTCAGCTCTAGTGGATTTGATGATGTCTTCCACTTTCCCTATCTTCTTTTTGTTCCACTTTATAAGATCTCTGCTTAATGAAGACAGGGTCTTAGTAATATTTTTTTCCGTCACCCCATTCGCTTTTTTCCAAGTACCTATGATCAGGTTCTCGCAGTCCCCTTCTCTTAACCCCATATTGTGGAATCTGAATGGTCGCGGAACTCTGGGGTTCTTAGGGTGTGTGGATAGATAAATTGGGGAATGGTCAGAGACACCGGCTGGTAGAACTGTCAGGGTGACTTCAAGAAACATTTTCTGCCATTCAATATTCACTACTACTTTATCAAGCCTTTCTTTAATATGAGCAAACCTTTTTCTTTTGTTTGACCAAGTGAAGGATGGACCGCAAGAACCTAGGTCAAACAGTTTAAGATTATTGAAGATATCTAAGCAAGTTCTAGATTTCCTCGGGTTAAAACCCTGCCCTCCCCATTTCTCTTGCTTATTAAATGGCTCATTAAAAACGCCTGCTATAATCCAAAGACCTAGGCAATCACCACCCAAATCAGCAATACGGTTCCAAAAATTATTTTTTTCTGCTGCATAAGGTGGTCCTTGAATTACAGTGAGCCACCAAGGTTGGCCATTGGTTACATTGATAATGCAGTGGAAAAAGTATTTCTCTTTAGTGTCTATGTAAAGGTCAAGATCGTCGATCCAGAATCGCTAGCCCACTCGCATTTCCGATGGCCGGGATTATATCCATGTTATTGAGTTTTAGCTTCCGCGCTAATATTTTCATTTGATTTTCGTCGTCCTTTGTTTCTGATAAAAATAAAAAATTTGGATTATGTACCTTGAAAAGGGGCTTAATTTCTCTAACATTGGCAATAGTCTTAACAGCTCTACAATTCCACATAACACCACTAATATTGTCAGTATAACCAATGGTATTAGTTTTAGGGGTGCAAGCCCTTTGTATGCTTTGGGCAGTTATTGTGTTAAATCTGGGATTGCTAATATGAAAACTCGAAATAACGGGAAATTAGGGGACTCACCTGGTTCTCATCAGCAAACTCACTTTCCCGGCCTTCCATCGATGCAACCATTGGATCAGGTCCTATGGTTTGAGCCGTGAAATGGATTGGGGTTGCAGCAGGTTCTTCTAAACTGATTTCATCATCTCTTTGATTCCCCTCTGCAGTAGGCGCCCTTTGTAGATTTCTCGTCTTTGAAACTGGAACCCTTTTTTGGTGGGCATTTATGCTAATAATATCATCATCTGCTATAGGTCGATCAGATTCATTAATCTTCAGGACTAAATTAGAATTTCCATTTAGCCCCCAGGTTTCGTTGCACATATAGGCTGGCTCCGTAATCCCTGCATCCGCGGTGGATTGGATTTGAAATGAATACTTGCGTCATCTGAACTTGTGCCGTTCACAATTTGGTGGCCCACTATATGCTCCAAATTTGTTTTGAAAGTATGATTTAGGTTCTCAAATCCAAGTGGGACCTCTGGGACAGCGACAAAGGTATGATTAAGGACTCTATTATTAATATCTTAAGAGACCCCACACCTGACTGAACTCCATTTGAATGATGGTAATCATTATTGGCAATGTGTGGGCTGCTTCTACCGAAACCGATGTTGTAATCCTTTGGTAACAACGCCAATCAGGAAGGGTCTTAACCCCCTTCTCTCCGACATAAGCAGCGTCTCAGCCTTTGTCGAGGTGGGACTGGTCCCGGTAGAAGTACCGACCATGTCCTACCGAACTCGACCTCACGCTGACATCCCAGTCCGATCTCGGGTATAGCTGACCCCGGCGCCTTCTCCAGTTCGGCCCCTCTGCCGAGGTGAACACCGGGCTTCCAGTTCCCATTATGAGATGGGACGGGTACTTTGTAGGGAGTCCCTGTCAGGTAGGGCGGCCACCGGCCAAGGATAAGGGCTCGTTCTTATCAACAGATCACATCCACATTTATGTGAGGGATTTGAGGGGAGGTTTGATGGGACAAGTATCCTCACCTACCCCCACTAAAGATCCCAGGTGTGGGCTGATGGGACAAGTATCCTCACCTACCTCCACTATGGAACCTTCCACTCTCCTCTATATATGCCTGCATGAAGAGTCATGAACAGGTACATGCAAGATACAGCCCGCACTGTTACTCTGCTAAAACATCTCTTCTTCTCCACTTCACCCTAGTTCAGTGACTGCACTAACTCAGGCGTCGGAGTGCCTTTGGCTGATAGCAGCCTCGGGCCCTGACTGCTGTTTTCTCTTCCCTTTCAGGTTTCAGATCAGCAGAGACACTTGTTCAGGCTAAACAACCTCTCTGTAAACCCTCATCATCAGTTAAACCTAAGTCCGTAATAATTAGGCACGCACAATTTGGCGCCGTCTGTGGGGAAACGATCTGAAAATTCCACGTTTTCATCCTAACAGCTATGCCTCCCAAGGCTCAGAAGGGAAAGAGCGTTGCTAGACCGTCTGGGTCTAAGCAACCAGAAACATTTCTGCCTCTCATGCCACCTCCACTGGTAACAGACCAGGCAGGAGCGTTGGTAACGAGCTCGCGAAGGGATACCAGGCAAGCACCATCCAACCCTCCTCCGAAGGGAGTGGGAGGAGAACCTGGTATGCGGAGTGTAGGTTCACCCGTTACGGTGACACACTCGTCGTCAAGAGTAGCAGCAGCGTCTTCTCGGCGCGATCCTGTATTAGAACGAGCTCGGACGAATACTTCTCAGGCGGAGCGTCCGCGCCTGGAAGTTGTTCTCAACGCGCCACCGCGTAAGGACGTTCCTCAGGAACGGCCCTTACGAGGCGGGGCTCCTGTGCGGTCTCCTCCTCGGTCTTCTCACGGGGACCACATGGAAGAGGATCACGTCCACCTCGGTGATGAAGGTGACGACGACATGGTCCTGGAGGACGATGTTGAGGCCCAAGCCGAGGCCATCAAGGCTCAAAACCTCATCATCGAAGAGCAGAAAGGGCAGATTCTCCAGCTTCAGCGGCAGCTTGAAACGAAGAGCCAAGTCCCGCCCGAAGCCTCTCACACGCCTCCGCCTAAGCAACGAGCTCGTCTAGGTCTCCGGGGTCGACCAGACCTAAGGGATAAGTTAAATGAAAGGTGTGCCCGAGCTCGCGAAGAGGGCTCGAGTAACACTCATGCCAGTGCTGACCAGCAGCAGCGCCATAAACAAAGGCGGGAGACCAGGGCCGACCCCGAGATGGCTGACTACATCGATCAGCAGATTAAGCTGGCCGTACAGCAGAGCCTGGAGCAGGCCGGCCTCGCTCGAGGTCGGTTAACTACCAAACACGGTGACATCCATGGCACGTCTCCATTTTCTCGGGAAATCAGAGATCATCCTCTTCCTGATAAGTTCAGCGTCCCACGCTTCAATCTCTATGACGGGACGTCGGACCCCGAGGCTCATCTTCGGCACTTCACCCAGAAGATGACGGTATTCAGCGGCGACGGCGACCTTGATTGTAAGGTTTTCTCCTCCAGTTTGGGCGACCTCCCGCTTCGGTGGTTCTGTGCGCTTCCCGAGGGATCGATTTCGAGCTGGCCACAGCTCCGAAACTCCTTCGTCGAAAAGTTTCAAGCCCACCGGGTCATCCCAAAAACTGACGCCGATCTGATCTCGATCAAGATGAGGCCGACCGAGACTCTTACTCAGTTCGCCAAACGATTCTGGACCATCTACAGCGTGATTGAAAATTCCAACGACGACGTAGCCGTTACTGCCTTCCAACAAGCTTTGCTGCCGGGCAATGAACTTCGGAAGAAATTGGTACGTCGTCCTGCGCCTTCGGTAAAGGCTCTGATGGTCCGGGTGAACCAGTATGTCGAGCAAGAAGAGGACGACGTCCGAGCTCGAGAAAGCCATAATTTCTGGCCAGAGGGCCGACAGGAGGGCCGTCCCACGAGAAGAGAGAGGAGGCTTGCTAAGAAAGAGGCGGATCGGAGTAGAGAGCCATCCAGCTCGGCAGTACGCCCTGCCCCCACCTCGGGAGGCAGCACGAGGCCGAAACCAAGTGGCGCCTCTTATAGAGCCGTCAATACCATCTTCAAAGAGCCTATCTACAAGCTCCTCGGCAAAATCCAGGCCCAGCCCTTCTTCAAATGGCCCCAGCCAATGAAGGGTGACTCCTCCTCCCGAGATCAGAGCAAGTTCTGTGCCTACCACAAAGATAGAGGACACAGAACCGAGGACTGCTATGCCTTCAAGGCGCACCTTGAAAAGCTTGTAAAAGATGGGCATCTAAGAGACCATGTCAGGGAAGAAGGCAGAGTGAACAACGCTCAGCAACGCCTCCCCGACGACCAAGGCAGCGGTGAGCCTGCAGGGACCATCGACGTCATTCACCTGGCTCCTGCCCCCCGAGGCAGTGACCGAGCCCGTGCTGAGGCTAGGAAAGCCCAGTACGGCAGGCATGTGATGACGGCCGAGCTCGGTCCCTCGGCAAAGAGAGCACGTTTGGAGAGGCCAAAAATCTGGTTCTCTGATAAAGACTTGGCCGGGGTCCAGCTACCCCACAATGATCCTCTTCTTCTGACTATGAGGTTACACAACTTCGATGTCAAAAGGATCCTAGTGGACCCCGGGAGCTCCTCAGAAATCCTCTACTTGGATTGCTTCAGGAAGATGGGCCTGAAAGAGGAGGACCTGCAAGAAGCCCGCACCCCGCTGGTGGGTTTCAGCTCCAAAACGGTATACCCCAAAGGGAAAATTTCCCTTAAGGTCGAGGTCGGAGGGGCCTCCACAACGGCAGACTTCCTGGTGGTGGATGCACAATCTCCATACAATGCCATCATGGGGAGAACCTGGCTCCATAGCTTGGAGGCCGTTCCCTCGACCCATCACCAGAAGCTCAAGTTTCCGTTGCAGAACAAGGATGGGAGCTTCGAAGTTATCATAGTCCGCGGCGACCAAGACATGGCCAAAGAATGCCTCTTGGCCGTGGTCCCCGGAGATACGCAACCACAGCAAGTCCACATGACCGAGCTGGAAGCTGAGCTCGACGCTGTGGGCCGAACTCCCGAACAGAAGAGCATTGAGGACCTCACCCAGGTCGGGATCGATCCCAGCGATCCAGAAAGGTTCTTCCTGCTCGGTAGCCAACTCGCTGACAAGGAGAGGGCCAGCATGCTCGACTTCCTGTTACAGAATAGGGAGGTCTTCGCCTGGACCCCATATGAAATGTCCAGCATCAGCCCCGAGGTCATAAGCCACAAGCTGAATGTGGATCCCCAGCACAAACCTGTTGTCCAAAAGATTCGCAGATCGGGCACCCAACAGGCAGAGGATGTGACCAAGGAAATCGACAAATTACTGGACGCTGAGGCTATCCGCGAAGTTCAGTACCCTGTGTGGTTGGCCAACACGGTGGTGGTAAAAAAGAAGGATGGAAGCTGGAGGGTCTGTGTAGACTTCACCGACCTCAATAAAGCTTGTCCCAAAGACAGCTTTCCTCTACCGAAGATAGACCAGTTAATCGACGCCACTGCCGGCCATGAGAGGATGAGTTTCCTCGATGCTTACCGAGGTTACCATCAAATTCCAATGCATGAGCCTGATCAAGAAAAAACCGCGTTCATAACACCCAGGGGCACCTACTGTTACAAAGTAATGCCCTTCGGGTTAAAAAACGCAGGTGCCACTTACCAGAGGCTGGTGACCAAGATGTTTCAAGACCAGCTCGGCAGGACGATCGAGGTCTATATTGATGATATGGTCGTTAAGTCTAAGCGGTCACAGGACCACTTGACTGACTTACGTCAAACCTTCTCCATCCTCAAGAAATACCAGCTCAAGTTGAACGCCTCCAAATGTGCATTTGGCGTCGGCTCGGGCAAGTTCCTTGGCAGCCTGGTTACGAGGCGAGGAATCGAGGCTGATCCCGATCAGATCTCGGCACTCAGAGCCCTGCAGAGTCCGAACTCGATAAAACAGGTTCAGAGACTTACCGGGATGGCGGCAGCACTGAACCGCTTCATCAGCCGAGCTTCGGATAAATGCCATCCTTTCTTCCAGCTCTTGAAAAAAAGCTCCGGGTTCAAATGGACCCCGGAATGCGAGAGCGCTCTCCAGGAGCTCAAAGTGTACCTTTCCTCCCCTCCTCTGCTTTCCACCCCGGTACGGGGTGAGACCTTGTTCCTATATCTGGCAGTTTCAGACCATGCAGTAAGCTCTGTACTCGTAAGAGAAGATGACAGGATGCAGAGACCCATCTATTACACGAGCAAAATTCTGCTGGATGCCGAGACAAGATATCTGCCACTAGAAAAGCTCGCGTTAGCACTCATTAGTGCTTCGTGTAAGCTCTCCCACTACTTCCTGACATATTCTATAGTGGTTGTGACCGAACACCCACTCAAGTCCCTCTTCAGGAGAGCAGACTTCTCAGGAAGAGTGTCTAAATGGGCTGTCGAACTCGGGCAATACGATATCCAGTATCAGCCCAGAACGGCCATCAAAGCCCAAGTCCTGGCTGACTTCATTGTGGAATTCACCTCTCCTAGTTCGGCACCGAGCCATCTCGACACCGAACTGGGGGGCAAGGAGGCAAGGACTTCGGTAGAAACCGAGCAGGATCGGTCCTGGAAACAGTTCCTCGACTCATCCTGGAAAGTCTTCGTCGATGGCTCCTCCACCTCCAAAAGGGCTGGCGCTGGCGTAGTCCTTCAATCTCCGGAGGGTCTCGTTATTGAGCAAGCCGTGACTCTTGACTTCAAAGCTTCTAACAATGAAGCTGAGTATGAAGCATTAATTGCAGGGCTGGGCAGCGCAAAAACCCTGGGGGCATAACAACTGGTGATCTTCAGCGACTCACAGCTGGTCACCAGCCAACTCAATGGAGATTACCAAGCCCGAGATGACAGGATGGCAGCCTACCTGGCCCACACCAAGCGACTCCTATCTCAGTTCCAAAAAGCTGAAGTCAGGCAGATAGGCAGAGACTCCAACTCTCACGCCGACGCTCTTGCAAATTTAGCCTCTGCCGTCGAGGCAGGAAGAAAAAGAACTGTCGAAGTGGAAGCACTGGACAAACCAAGCATACTTCAACCGCCTCGACAGATTATGTGCATTGACCTCGGTTCTAGCTGGATGGATGAACTTATCTCCTACCTCAAGAATGACCAGCTACCCGAGGACAAGAACCAAGCCCACAAAATCAGGCTGAAGGCAGCCCGATTTTGGCTCTCTCCGGACGATAAACTCTACAAAAAATCCTACAATGGCCCTTACCTCCGGTGCGTTCATCCAAGCAAAGTCGAAGACTTCCTTTATGAAATCCATGAAGGGATCTGCGGCAGCCACATCGGAGGTCGGTCACTCGCCTACCGAGCTATCAGCCAGGGGTACTGGTGGCCCTATATGCAGAAGGATGCACAGGTCTATGCCAGGAAATGTGAGAAGTGCCAGAAGTTCTCCCACTCTCTCCATCAGCCAGCATACGACCTGAGCCCTCTCTCCAGCCCTTGGCCCTTCGCCCAATGGGGACTGGACCTCGTGGGACCACTCCACCGAGCTCCAGGGAACAAAAGATGGTTGATCGTAGCAACTGACTACTTCACCAAGTGGATAGAAGCCGAAGCACTCTCCTCCATCACTGAGAAGGATACCAAAAACTTCGTGTGGAGAAGCATTGTAACTAGATTCGGAGTACCTCGGACCCTGGTCACGGACAACGGGACCCAGTTCGACTCCAATTTCTTCAGAAGCTTCTGTCAAGACCTTGGCATCAGGAACTACTATTCTACCCCGGCCTACCCCCAGAGCAATGGGCAGGCTGAAATTTCAAACAAAGTGGTGCTTGACGGACTCAAAAAGAGACTAGATCGAGCCAAATGGAGATGGGTAGAGGAACTTCCAAGTGTCCTATGGGCATATAGGACTACCCCGAGGCGCTCGACCTCGGAAACTCCTTTCTCCCTAGCCTACGGAATGGAAGCTGTAATTCCACTTGAGGTCGGCCTCCCCACCCTCAGGTCGGAACTGTTCGACCGAGGCCAAAATGATGCAAACCTCGCCACAGAACTCGACTTGGCGGAGGGAGCGAAGGGATGCCGCAGCCATCCGTCTCGCTTCCTACCAGCGACAGTTGGCTAGAGGGTATAATCAAAGGGTCAGAGAGCGAAAGTTCTCCCCTGGAGAATTGGTCTTGAAAAAGACTCTTCCAGCAGACAGGAATCCCAGCGAAGGAAAGTTTGCACCGAACTGGCATGGACCGTTTAAGGTGACTTCGGTTGCTGGGCAGTCTGCATATAGGCTTGAGGACATGGAGGGCAGAGAGCTGCCACGCCCATGGAATGCCACCCACCTCAAGAAGTTCTATTTTTGAGATGTAATCAGATTCGGGAAGTTAATAAACTATTTCTTTTTATAGAATACGTTTACGTTCCAAGATGTCCCCTATTCTCGAAAAAATGGCCAAGTTATGGAACTCGGCATATACCTACAGCTCGGTTACAGAACCGACTTGAATTCTTTGTTCGGTTATCTTAGTTAGCTACTTTGGCCTGGTCAATGGACCAGTCAAGTTCTGATTATAAACCGGACTTAGCTTTGGTCATGGGACCAAGCGCCCTCAGTTTTACCGAGATTGATGCTCGTTATGGTTTTTAAAATCAATACAGCACCTCGGGTTACAACTACTACAAATTCGGTTTCTACCGAACTCGTTTACTTTGTCTTTATTTCCTATCATTTATTCTGGTTGTTAAGCCAAACGCATAAAGAAAGGGAAAAAAGAGAAGAAAACTTCGCCACAAATGTTTAAAGTTGGAAGCAAAGCCAATTTCATTCCATGAATGAGAAAGGTTACAAATTTCCCAACAAAAAGAAATACAAAATTTCCCCCCAGTACAAAAAAAAAAAAAATAAATAGTTACATCATATATTTTTCAGACCACAGCCCCCTCGGTGCCATCAGCAGCATCATCTTCCACGACTTCGACAGCCATTTGTCCAGCGCCGACATCCGCGTCATGTCCGGGGGCAGGGTCTTCGTCTTCCCTGAGTGCGACCTCAGGAGCTTGATTCGGTGCGGGCTGAGGAGGAGGAAACTGGGGGATCTCTGTATACACAGGGTTGTCCTCGGGGACCCCTGCTAATCTCAACGAGCTTGTCCATCCCAGCCTCCAGGCCTTCAGGCTGACTCTCTTGACTTGGGCGATATACTGTTCGGTGGCTTCTGCCACCCCTTCGTCAAAAGCCTTGTCAACGTCAGCCCGTAGTTTGTCAGCATCAGCTCGGAGTTCGGCCTCCGCCTCCTCCCACCTCTTTTCGAGTTCGGCCGTTGCCTGAACTTGGTTTTCCAGTTCTGCCTTCACCTTATCAAGCTCGTCTCTGAGGCCCAAGACGCACGTTTCCTGCTCGGCTGCCTTCTGCTTCATTAGGCTGAGATCGGCCTCGAGTTCCAGTTCCCTCTTCTCCGCCCTTTCTGCCCGAGCGGTGCTCTGCTGGGCTTTGTCCACCGACACCAGCGCCCTTTGCAGGATCTGAAGAAACAAGTGTTAAGCCGACATCAATATCAGAAGTACAGAAATCAAAGAAATGCAAAGTTCAAAGGAGAGAATTACCCTGAGGGCGTCGGCCATCTGAGCCACATCCAGCTCCACCTCGCTCCTCTTCATATGTTCTGCCATGTCTCCAGGCAGAGCGCAGGCGTGCGCAAGGGCACTGACAACAGATGTGCCATCACTCAGCCGGCCGTCCGACGACAGCGACTGGCCATCCTCCAGCAGGAAACTGGGGTTCCAGATCGGAGGGCCGAGCAGCGGCGAGTGCTGAGAGGCAGGGTTGGGCTCGTCCCCCACTGGGTCCGCAACCCTGGGCCTTTTCCCCAGCCGAACCGAATCCCGACGAGATTTGGTGGAGCGCTCGGTCGCTGCTGAAGGCTGAGGAGATTGAACTGGGGGAGAGACGACCGTATCCTCCAAGTTCGGAGGGAGAACGGTCCCCGAGGTGGGCGAGTCTCCGAAGATGACTTCGTCAAGACTAACAAGGGCCGCGCGACGTCGTCCCATCTCGGCCTCTTCGTCCGACTCAGAAGATGGGAGAATCACAAGCTCCTCTTGCCGAACCCCCTCGGACTCACCCTCCGGCTCACTTTCCTCCTCGGAGTCGGTCTCTGTTGCGGTCTGGACCTGCGACGGACCGGCTTCGGCTGAAGCTCTAGAAGGTACGGCCTCGGGAGGTACTTGCGCAGGCCCTGCTGCTGGAGCTGTTTGCTCCTCGGCTTCGGCAAGAGTTAGGACTTGCTCCCCCCTGAGGTTCTCGTGCCGTCTTCTTATGAAAGAGCGGTACACGGGTTCGTACCCAAGAAGGGCTGAGGCAGATCGGGTCCGGTGACCCTTGTAGCTATAAATCCTTTTCAACCAGCCGACGTTTCGTCGCCACCCGGAGTTCCTCCTCTGCCGTTTCCTCTCCGCGTGACCTGCACGACAAGCAATTAGGCATCAGTTCGGCAGAATGAAACTACATCAGAAGTTCAGAAATTGAGATATTTACTCGGTGGTTCTCCGTGACGACCGGGTACGTGGTTCACCCTGGGCTCTCCGGGGGCATACTCCCAGTTCCCGGTGACGTAAAGGCAGTCCTCCCCGGCGTATTTTGTGTTGTCTTCGAGCTCGTTGATTATGGGAATCTCCTTCGGTCGAACTCGCAAGTAGTATGCGTCGTCCTTTGGAGATCGACATAGGTTATACACATCCTCAATGTCCTCGACGCCAAGGTCGGTTCCCAATATCCTATTCAGTTCGGCTATACCCATGATTATCTTATAACCATTGGGCATTAGTTGGCACGGGGTAAGGTTCCACCTCCTGAGACAAGCTCTCAGGAGGGGATGGACTGGGAATCTCACTCCGCCCTCGATTATGGCTACTAGAGGGAATGGCATCCATCCCTCTACAAGCACCCGTGGTCGGCTTCGGTCACCATCCCCATCCGCCCTAATCTGGACGTTCTCTGGTATCTGGTATTGTTTCCTAAGCTCGGCTAGGGCAAGCTCTGTGTCTATCCAATGTCTAAAAACCCCCATCTTCCCTAGCCTAGACCGGAATACTGGTGACGGTGACGGAGAAGAAAGACAGAGTAGACACCCCCAAAAACAGAAAAAGAACCCAGAAAAGGAAAAATGTCAGAGGCAGAAGGGAACTCACTAAGACACAGGGCCGGAAAGAATGTAGAGAACGGAAAACTCTAAACTTCAGGAGACGAACGGAAGGGCTTCTCGGACGATGAGGCTCCAGGCAACTCAGGCGAAAGCTCCAAGCACAGTGACAGCGAAAGTGGTCCTCCTTCGAGGACCGGGGTTTTTATACAGGGATGGAGATCTCTTCGTATCCCGAAAAGCATGTGCAGACACCGCCTCGAGCACGCCACCCGTCTCCTCGATAAGACGCAATGGCCATCAGGGACCTGACACATGGCGGCGTCACAGCGCCCTCATGATGATATGGTTGGGGCTATTAAAACCGCCTCCAGACAGCCTGGCGCTATTAAAAGCGCCTCGGAAAGCGAAGCGGCACCCCACGCCTTTGTGTAAACTGCAGGATCGGTTTCGGGAAAGTCCATCCTATCACTCCTAACCCCGTGGTCTCCTCGACCCCCCGAAGTCAGGAGCAGGGGGCAATTGTGTGGGCTGCTTCTACCGAAACCGATGTTGTAATCCTTTGGTAACAGCGCCAATCAGGAAGGGTCTTAACCCCCTTCTCTCCGACATAAGCAGCGTTTCAGCCTTTGTCGAGGTGGGACTGGTCCCGGTAGAAGTACCGACCATGTCCTACCGAACTCGACCTCACGCTGACATCCCAGTCCGATCTCGGGTATAGCTGACCCCGGCGCCTTCTCCAGTTCGGCCCCTCTGCCGAGGTGAACACCGGGCTTCCAGTTCCCATTATGAGATGGGACGGGTACTTTGTAGGGAGTCCCTGTCAGGTAGGGCGGCCACCGGCCAAGGATAAGGGCTCGTTCCTATCAACAGATCACATCCACATTTATGTGAGGGATTTGAGGGGAGGTTTGATGGGACAAGTATCCTCACCTACCCCCACTAAAGATCCCAGGTGTGGGCTGATGGGACAAGTATCCTCACCTACCTATACTATGGAACCTTCCACTCTCCTCTATATATGCCTGCATGAAGAGTCATGAACAGGTACATGCAAGATACAGCCCGCACTGTTACTCTGCTAAAACATCTCTTCTTCTCCACTTCACCCTAGTTCAGTAACTGCACTAACTCAGGCGTCGGAGTGCCTTTGGCTGATAGCAGCCTCGGGCCCTGACTGCTGTTTTCTCTTCCCTTTCAGGTTTCAGATCAGCAGAGACACTTGTTCAGGCTAAACAACCTCTCTGTAAACCCTCATCATCAGTTAAACCTAAGTCCGTAATAATTAGGCACGCACAGGCAAGGAACTCTTCCAACCGTTGGGGTTTAAGTTCAAAGTGTAATCCCTGGGCCCGTTTGGAAACTCTACTAATTGAGTCAAGTGAAGTAAAATTGGTTTTAAAGAAAGAATAAAATATAAGTGGGTTATGATGGTATTTTCTTTTTAGTTGTTTGTTATGGAATTTTTTTGACTTTTTGTACGGAAAAATAGAGTATTTTTGTCTTTTAGTCGGTAAATGTAGTTGATTTTTTACTTTTTTAAAAAAAGATGGAAGGAATTTTGGTAATAGCTATCTTTGATGGGTTGTTTAAATTGAGTTAACTTTACTTAACTTTACAAACAAAATTACCAAACGGGCCCGGTGATAAGATCGATATCCCCATCAGAAATGGCATGCCTCATTGTCAGCCTGTTCTCATTAATAGGCCTGCTATTCCCAACGGCTAGCTCCTCTCTGACGGTCTGCTTCTTTCCTACCAAGGAACGATTTCTTTCGGAATTCACTGCGATAGTGTTAGACTCATCATCGATAATATCAAACAACCTGCGCCAAGTCGGATACGTAGATGACTCGGCTGATTTTACTGGGTTAATGCTAGATACCCCATGTTGGGTCCGAGTCAGCCCAGTTGTCTTCTTCCATTGGGATTCAGCACTTGCAGGCATCCTTGGCAAGGCCATACCAATTCCTCTGTTGTTCTCTCTCCGAAACCGTGGGGCGAACATCCATTCACCATAAGGAAAATGGACTGGTTCGTCATAACCTTGAATGGGAATCTCAGCCCAATCAACTAGATTGTCGGGAACGTTTTCAAGGGTGTAACTCTCGTAGCACTCATCGTCACCGTGATTGATCAGCCCACAGAACTTGCAAATAGTAGGGAGTTTCTCGTATTTAACATAGATCCATCGTCCATTATTTGTCGTCTTTACTCATCGTCACCGTGATTTAATAGTAGGGTCTTCCAGCATCATCTCCATCCTCATTCTCACTATGTCACCATAGGGTGTTCCATCGTCATAATCGAATCTGATTTCTTGCACGTCTCCTATCAGTTTGCCAATCTTAGAAACTGTGGAGTGTTTGTAGGATTGCAGTGGGAGGTTATGCAATTGGACCCAAAAAGAAAGCATGTCCAACTTGACATTAGCAAAAGCTTAGTCTTTTCGAACCTGCCGAAGACCCATTAACACTCCATCAAAAATCCAGGGGCCTCTACACTACACCCTGTCGATCTCATCTTGGGAACGAAACTGGAAGGAGAAATGATCTTTGAAAATGGGATTGACCACCGCCTTAGCAAAACCGGAGTCTGGAGACCGTGAGTCTTCTCTTCTTGATAGGAGCTCCTACCATGAAGAAAACGTCGCCACCGTAGAACTCTTCATTTTCACTTTCGCTATCAGAGAACTCATAACCCATCGCTCCTTGTGGGTTGCAGTGTTCCTCTTTCTCTTGCCACCTACTATTAGTGTGTCCATCCCGGGAGGCTTCTTCATACCAGCATGACCTCCTTCCGCAATTATTTCTCTGGTTGTTGGGAAGGCTACTTCACTTAAGCAGCCTTGGATTATGCGGGTTATGCTGGTTGAAGAGCAAACCGGATTACGCGAGTTATGCTAGTTGACTCTGACTCCAACCTTGAGAAATGTCTTAAAAAAAACTATTTCGGTAAGACCCTTCCTTAGCTCCAGATTAAAAGAATTATAATGCTTCTTGACCGATCTATGATTGTTTCGAAGAGTCAGTTGAACATACCATTTTCCACTATAATCATGCAAGAGCAATTTGGTTTAAATCGCACTTTGGCCTTTTGGCTCATAAAATCCCTGTCCATGGCTTAGTTGAGACCCTCTCGAGTAATAACAATCTTTCTAAAGCGTGGGCACTTGCCATTTGGAAGGCCAAAAATGTCTTGGGTGTCAAATTGAACCCCTTTAAATCTCTCAATCAAGTTAAGGATTTAATGTTGTGATCCTTTCCTAATACGAGGAAAGTAAAGGAAAGATTTCATGGAAAGACACTAAGCCTTAGTACGATTATTAGAAAAGTTGTGGTTTCAATTTATTTTTTGGTGCTACATTTAGAAGATTGGATGATAAAGCTTCTTTTCGGTACATCTTATGCTTTAATAGATCTATCATATGTGCAGGAGGAGTCAGAGGAGAGGGGTGTATATAATCAAAAGAGGCCGAAATGGGGTGATCCCATTGCTTTGAATATAAGTAGAGTCCAAGTTTTGTGTGATGTGATGGAGGCAATCCAAGCAATTAATGGTTGCAAAGATTGGGCACTAATCTCAATCTTTGCACTTATTTAGTCAAGCGCCAAGGATTTGATGTAATCGCTATTTGTCACATCCCTAAAAGGCTAAATGAGGCATCACACAATCTTTTTAACAGAGATGTTGAGTGGTCAAAGTCTTACACAAAACTAGTTGGTTGAGTTGGTCCCTTGATGTGATTTTTTGATGTGGGTTTTTTTTTTTTTTTTTTTTTTCATTGTTGTTTGTTTTCCTTTTGATTATAATATAAATATTTTATTAAAAAAAAAAAAAAAAAAAAAACAAAACTCTACCCTCGAAATATGGATCAGGTTTTCCTAACCCGTGTCTGACCCATATACATTAATGAAGGTTGAAATCCACAGGTTGACTCTAACCCAACCCTTTAAAGATGGGTTTGGTTTTATTGACCAGTGACTTAACCTATATATATTGGAAGTTAGGTTTAGCAACTCAGGTTCGAGCTGAATATGGGTCTGAGTTAGGCGTTCATGTCACATTTTGCCACTCTTAATTACATTAATCGGATTGATCAAGGTGTATAAGAAAATTAAGCAAAAAATTTATTTCTTTTGAAGCATTAATGAATCTAAAGAGTATACGTTAGTCTTAGGGATGGCAACGGGGCGGGTTGGGGGTAGAATTGGGTTGCCCTGTCCCCGCCCCGCCCCGCAATTCGGGGTATGTTAAATATTCCATCCCCGCCCCGACATGCCCCGTGGGGCTCCACCCCAATGTGGTGCACTATTAGATTTTTTTAATTTTTAAAAATTATCTAATATTAATATTATCAATTTTCCTTTTCCTGAAATTTTACCTATTTAAAGTGAGATTTATTCTTTTAAGATTTTCTCTAAGTCGTTAAAGGCCACTAACATACACTTGAAAATATCATATATGCTTTGAGACATTCTTTATAAAAAAGACAATATCTCTCTAAAATATCATGAACTCCATCAATACATGATTTTACTTCATTTTTGGTATTGAACTCCACTCACTAATAAAGAGGTTGATTACATATAATTAAAATTTATATAATTTATAGTGTTGTTAGTATGATTAGAATCATATTAAGTTACTAACTATAATTTACCTTGCTATTTCTAATCATATAAGTTATTATAAGCGTATAGTATGATATATCTTGTAATGTTATATCAAATTAGTATAATTTATATTGTTATTAGTATGATTAGAATCATACCAATTATAATTTACCTTGCTATCTCTAGCCATATATGTTATTATAAGCTTAAAGCATAATCTATCATTCTATTATATTCGTTTTATTTAATATGATTTATCATGTCACAATTTAACATTATATATGATTAAAGTCAAATGAGGGTAGATAGATTTTTTAACAACTTTAATTTCATTAAATTTTAATTAGAGGGAATGGGATCATATTATATGCTTTTATAATGTCTAGGGTTCAATCAATTATATGTTTAAATTTCAAAAAAGTCTTCAATCAATCTACTTAACCCTTAATAACAACATAAAACCAATATATACATTTACATATAAATATGTTTGTTTATTATAAAAGAAATCTAAAATATATATTTTTTAGGATTATTAATTTTGGGGCTGGTTACGGGGTGGGGCATGGGGCGTGGTGGGGCGGGGCAACAAACAGACCTATCCCCGCCCCGCCCCGGATTCGGGGTAAGTTTTTTTGCCCCGTCCCCTCCCCGTCTAAGAGTCGGGGCGGGGAAAACTCATACGGAGCGGGGTGGGCACTCCGGGTTAGGGCAGGGCGGGTTAAAAATGCCATCCCTAGTTAGTCTGATTGCAATAGAAAGTTTGACTGCCATGATAAAATGAAAGTCATGCATACAGTAAGTCCCCTCAGAAAATTAGCAAGTAATCGATTCTCTTTCTTTTGGGCAAGGCTCTCCTAAACTTAAGCTTATGATAAGATTCCATAAGCTAACGCTTTTGGGGCCCATCCTTGGTCCATCCAAATGGACGTAACACACGACCCCCCTAAATTGCACATGCCCACTAACTTTTGGTCAGATCCAAATTTACTAGACCGTTGGATCGACTATGTAACGATCCAACTGGACCATTGACCATTAAACTTTTGGTGCTTAGATGGAGATGATAGAAACCGCAGTTGTAGCTGATTTTTTACAGGAAGGAGGGTCCTAGGGAGTCCTTGAAATCCCCCCACCCCCATCCCCATATGGGTCCCCAAGTGGGCTCCACCACACAATTGAGCTTACTTCAGCTTATCTTATCCTAAGCTTCAGCTTAGGAGAGCTGGCCCCCTTTATATGTGTATGTATGTATGTATGTGTATATATATATATATATATATATTTATATATGGAAAATATTCAAGTGAGAACTATTATATGAGAAATTTTTTGCAGGACCCAACTAGCAACCCATCCAAACCTAACAACCAATAGAGAACCCCCTGATAGTCACTAATCCCAAGGATTGACACACATCCGAATGAACTGAACCGTTGGATCGATGGTTGAATGTTTTTTTTTTTTAATATGAAGCCATTAAACTTGTGGGCCACGGATCTCAATCCACTTTATTGCTATCTTTTAGACCCTGACTTCAATGGACCAAGGATCCGAGAGCGTACTCATTGAACTCCATACTGATCCACAAATGATTGGTTAACTTTTTGAAGGGATACCTCCTTGTAAGGCACAATAGTTATTTGTTGATGATCAAGCTCAACACAGTACCCCACAAGCAGGACCCGCTCTAACACCATATACGATATCATGGACCAATACAAAAGCTTAAACTGATAGGTGGAAGTCCAAAAACAGATATATGATGCGGGTGATGTGGGATGTGGGACTTTCCCAACACAAGACTCCACTTGACCTCAACCTTGAGTGTCACCAACCCTACAACAAGCCCAGGTCGGTCAGACTGGGTACGGTCATCCAACCTTTACACATTAGACAACCAGTGATTCTTCAACCAACACAGGTTGGCCAATATCACCCATTCGTCCTCAAACTTTACCTATGTTCAATATAGAGCCATCCTATACAATAAACCCAAATGGACAGCCCAAGCAAAGGGTGATCGAATCCAACTACAACCAACAACAAACCCTGTTGACACCAAAAATGTCACTTTGCCTCTTCAACATCAAGAAAGCTGCATGAAGTCGCAACCTGCCATAAATAGGCAATGCAACTTCTCAAAAAATCAAATCTTGTCAGAATCAAACAAAAACTGCAAGATCCTTCAAGATAGCCAAGAGAAGAGTACATATGAAGTTTCGGGCCATTTCAGAATCATTTGGCCTAACTTCGCTTCTCCGACAGCTAAAATGGCGCTCCCGGCGGCGACATCATCGGAGACGTCAAAACTTCGATCAGAGCCTACAGATGACTCCAGCATGTCTCAAAAGGGCTCCATGCCAAATTTCAAGTCAAACCGACAACGTTTGACCCTCCATCAATGCTCGAGCAGCAAAATCAAGCCTCCCGGCGGCGGAAACCACCGGAGCCTTCGCTCATCAAACCAAGTGCATGAGTGGCTTCAACATGCTTCCAAAAGGCTGCACGTCAAATTTCAGGTCATTCCGAAAACGTTTGACCAGGTTTCGATGCTCCGAGAGAAAATCAAGCCTACCGGCGGCAGAGCAACCCGGGACCATGACATCCAAAACGGAGCCCATGGAACGTCTCAAAATGACTCCAATAGGCTCCCCGTCAAATTTCAGGTCAATCGGACATCGTTTGACCGCACATCAAAGCTCGGCATTTTCCCCGCAGTAAAATCAAGTGAAGCATCGACGGGACCCCAAACGGCTTCAAAACTCAAACAAAAGCCTATGGTTGGTCTTATTTATTGCTCAGGAGGCTTCACCTCAAATTTCAGGTCATTCCGACATCGTTTGACCAAGTTTCGACTTCTGGCGGAAAATCAGCAGCTCTACGCGACAAAGTCTTCGGCTTTCCCGGAAAATTAGAAACTTTGCACTCTAAAAATGCAAGGATTCTCATCAAGTTTTCTACAGGGAAATCAAGCCAATAAATGAGAAGAAATGTCAAGAAAAATACAGAAGAAAACGGCGACGAAAAAGACCTCAAAACGACCGCAAAACGGGCTCCGAAGGGGAAAAATCCCCCAGGGTCGCAGACCCCTGCGACCATGGCCCATGGTCGCAGGCCCCTGCGACCATGGGCCATGGTCGCCGGTCCATGGTCGCCGGCGACCATGGAGGTCCGGGTCACCGGATTTTCCGCCGGTGACCCGTTTTTTCCGTCTTTTTTCGCGTTTCGCGCACTTTGGCCCCTGTGGTTTCCTGAAAATGTGATTTTTAGTGCTTGAAATTGACTCATATCCGACGACATCCGTCAAAATCACGGGTCAACCTCCAAAAGCATAAAATCATCAGTGATCGCTCCAAGATCGCCAACCGGCTGACCAAGAAAGTGCACTTTCTGTCCGACCGATCGTGAAATCGACAAGACAGATGTCACCGGCCCGCTCTTAGCTATCAATGTCTGAAGTTACATGTTCATCCGATGTCGATCAGCATGTAGATCCATCGATGATCGTCGCCAGAAGAATTCCAGAAGACACGGCATGGCCCGCGACTCTTCGACTGCTCGGCGACCAATTAATGTGGTTAATTGACTAGCTTTATTGCAGTCATTAATTCATTTCTTTGGACGGCCCAATCAGAAGCAAGCATTTGGGAGTTACAAGTCAATTGATTCATGGCATTTAAACCATGAAACTCCTCCCATTATGGTAATTAAGGTGATTAAAAGCCCTTAATCTCCATCGGCCAATCAGATTCAAGGAAAAAGGAGTTACAAAATCAAGAAATAAATCTTGTAACTCCTCCCATTAAAGCCATTAAGGCTCATAAACCCTCCTAAATGGCTACCAAAAGCCTATAAATAGGAGAGCATTCCATTGAAATGGAGATCGAAAAAAGATCGGAAAAAAGAGGAGAAAATCAGAAGATCAGAAAAAAAAGGGATCAGAAAGAATCCAGAGAAAGAAAAAAAGAGAGAAAACTCTGCTGAAGTTCTGCACCGGCCACCACTACAAGGTGACGAGAGTCCCTTGGGGGGCACCCCCCCCCAAGGTCCTTGCCTTCTCCCGCTACCTCCAATGGCTTAGACATGGCTTTTCAGCCCGTCTACTTAGCTTTTTATTGGACATAAGACCTTCCCTTGGTCTTTGTCCCCTAAAAACCTGAGGTTATAGCCAAGCCAAGCGAATCAAGAGCATCTTCTGTTCTCATCTGCATGGATGATGGCGAAGCCCATACATGGCTTGCGACCGTCAATCTGAACGAGTCCCCCACAATCTCCTGAAAAGTTAGATCTTCCTTTTCTTGCTTTTCATTGTAGTTTGTATTTTTCTAAAAGAGACAAAAATCACAACTCTTGTCTTTCATTATTGATGAGAATTGTAAATCGGCTATAAACGCCAAAATCGGCTATAAATGCCAAACAAAATCGCCTTTCACGGCAAACCAAGAAAATGTCTCTTTTCTTAAATATTTGTGCAATGGAAAACTTGAAAGAAGTTGATTTCCTTTTTACTTGCGAAGGTTGATCTCCGGATTACCACTTGCAATTCCAAGTAAAATAGAAAATCTGGCACACCCACACAAAAGAAATGTTGATGCACGCTTCAGGGCCCGCCAGGGCGCGAAAGGGCCGGACCCGACGGGCTCCCACGTTCCGCCGACCCCGGTAGCCGCCCCAGCGGGCGCCTCGGAGCGCGTTCCATCAAGCTGGCACACCCGGTGGGACTCGTTCATTTGAGAACACGGTGCTTGGAAATGAAATATTTGCATATCATACTTTTTGCTCTATGCTTATACTTCTTTTCCGGATTCCTTGGCTACTTTCTAGCTGGTAGCCTATGTTGGATTTTGCATCCTAAAAAAAAATGAGATGGGATTTTTTGGAAATTTCTATTTCTTTGAGTTTGTTTCCATTCTTTCTCTTTTCAAAAAAAAAAATCAGTTTTCTTAGTTTGAATTCAAAATTGAGAAACTTTGATCCTATCCTATCGTTCTTTGGCGCTTGCAGAAATGTTGAGCCCGTTCGACTAAGGTTTTGGGCCATCGTTTCTCTTCGATGAGTTCATTAGAGATTTCAAAGAAAAAAAAAAATCAAAAAATCAGTTTTCTTAGTTTGAATTCAAAATTGAGAAACTTTGATCCTATCCTATCGTTCTTTGGCGCTTGCAGAAATGTTGAGCCCGTTCGACTAAGGTTTTGGGCCATCGTTTCTCTTCGATGAGTTCATTAGAGATTTCAAAAAAAATATTAAAAAAAAAAAATAAAAATAAAAAAAAATTAGTTTTCTTAGTTTGGATTCAAAATTGAGAAACTTTGTTCCTATCCTATCGTTCTTTGGTGCTTGCAGAAATGTTGAGCCCGTTCGACTAAGGTTTTGGGCCATCGTTTCTCTTCGATGAGTCTATTTGGGATTTTTATAAAAAAAAGGGACATAGACCACTAAGGTTAAACCAATTGCGTTCTTTGATCACGATTGATTCAAGAAAAGCCTTGTCCAGAGTGTGGAGACAGCTTGACTGTTCTAGGCAAGGGTCCTCCAAACGGGTTCATTAAGTAATCCTACCCTTACCTGGGGGCAATTCTATCAATTGAGGTTTCATAAGACCGGGTTAGGAGGCCTACGTGTACTCTCTCGTCTTTAAATCTTAAAAATAAAAAAAATCAAAAATAAAAAAAAAGATTTTCAAAAAAAAAAATAAAAAAAATCAAAATAAAAAAAAAATAAAAAATAAAAAAATAAAAAAAAGGATTTTCAAAAAAAAAATCTTAAACAAAAAAAAAAGATTTTTTTTTTTAAAAAAAAAAAAAAAATGAAAATCTTAAAAAAAAAAAAATCTTCAAAAAAAAAACTCTCGTCATTTTAGATTCAGATCCGAGAAATTGTGGTTCCTTCCCTTCTGGGTACTGGTGCTCGCGGAAATCGTTGAGCCCGTATTCGGATCGGAATACCATCTGCTCTCTTTGATGAATCCAATCTTGACATTTCAAAAAAAAAAGAGAATCCCATCTCGTGGATGCGATCTCCAACATTTGTGCATAGCAATACTGGTACGCCCTTTCAGGGTCTACTGTATCTGTGACCGGCACATTTGTAACTCCTACCTTATATTCTTCTTATCTCGAGCAAGCCCTGCTTCTCGATAAGTCGAATTTAGGTTTACAATTGCTTCTAGCAGTCACTGGAACGCTCATTCTGGGCTCACCATACTTGCTGTCAGAACAATTGTACCCTCTATGGTTTTTTGCCTTCCTCATATTGCTTGGGTTATGTCCCTTGAGCGATTTGAAAAGACAAAAGCATAGAAATTCCCATTTATGATCATTATTCTTGTGATTACTAATGGATGTGGTCTTGTTTCAGAACTTTTTCGAAACTAACAATGGCAGCCTTAACCATTATCTTCGATGAGAACAAGCACCAACTCATGCTTCAACAGAAGCAAAGCACGCGCACCCATAAGCGCCCTGCCAGCTGCCGAAGCATCAACTCCCTCGGCAACTCTCTGAACTCCGGGTCGACCTCGACTCCCCGGACCATCGTCTTCGGGACACTGGGACCATTCCCACTTCCCGAAGAACAAGCTGCGCCTGCCAAAAGGCAGAAAATCGCCTCTCAACGTGTCACTCCCGTGACACCAAAGGCGAGCGCCCAAAAGCCCGAAGCCCGCGGCACCCCCGCGAAGCCTCGACCAACAACCAACCAGGTCTACCCTAAGACTTGGTCTCCAAGACCTTCCCCAAAACAAAGAAGGTCTCAAACATCCACCAAGCCAGCATACCTGGCCCCACTCAAAGAAAACCAGTTCTACCCTCTTGCCTACATGAAAGAGGAGAGACCCATCTCCAACTTGACTCCCAAGTCAACCCAGCATGAGCCGGCTTGTTCCTACAGGCCCAAAATCAGATCATGCATCACCAGGCCTCTCCAAGCACCTGCTAAGGCCTACACTCCTTCAGTTCGACCCTTCATCTCTACAGGGGCCGAACTCGAAAGGTTTAAAGCTTCGCTGCAACAGGCAAAGGACCGGGTCCGCATCCTGTCCTTGCCCAACCACAAAGAAGACAAGCTCGGCTGCTGCGCCCGAGGGAGCACATCCTTCATCGTCAGAGCCCAGCCAGAGCTGACTGAAGCTCAAATCGCTCGTCGAGCACGCCGCCGTGCGTCATATCGACAAAAGAGACTAGAGAAGCAACGGACCCAGCCTCCTACACTTCAAGTCTCCCACAAATGGGTCGAAAAAGAAAGACCCGACCAAGTTGCTGCCGTCCATATGGTTGGAAAAACCAGAAGACGCCAAAAGTCAGCATCAAAAATCCATGTCCGACGTCCGGTGACCCGTAGCGTCACCGGGACACGAAGACATCCCGAAGAATCTCCTGCCCCTTCAAGCCAAGGACGGGAGAGTAATCCTTCATCAAGCTCTTCATCAAAAAGAATGAGCCCCAGCTCGGTCACCAGGACGATTTCTTCGTTCGAATCCCGAGGGATGAACGTCTTGGCTACAAGTTCTGAGCCACCACCTCAGAATCCACCTCGAGATGATGCTCTCACACGCATCCAGCAGTTGGAACAAGGCCAGCAGAGGATTGAAACTCTGATGGAAAACATTCTCCTTGTCGTCCAAAATCAGGTGAACAATGAGCCTCCTCCGAATCATAACAATAACGAGGAGAATTGTGAAGAAAATGAGTCACGCGCCCTTACCAAAAAGGACGTAGACAGTATCCTCGCCAAAGCTAAAGAAGAGGATATACTCAAAGAGCATGGGATCAAGCCACCATATCCTTTATGGATGGACTCGGTCCCGTTCCCCACAAAATTCAAACATCCTACTCTCCAAACATATACGGGGAAAGGATCGGCCAGACAGCACGTCATCCACTTCAAGATCTTGACGGGAGCTATCGCGGATCAAGATGCACTCAAGATTCGCCTCTTTGCAAGTACCCTAAAAGGTACGGCCTTCGATTGGTACTCCACTTTGCCGGAGAACTCCATTCAGAACTGGGCTATGCTGGAGACACGCTTCCTGACCCACTTCCAAGGTGAGGATCATCCTGTTACTATGGCTCAGCTCTGCAGCCTAAAACAGGGAGAGAATGAGTCAACTTATGACTTCATTCACAAGTGGAAAGCAATGGCGTACAAATGCTCAGATGTACTGCCACAAGCGTCGCTAGTCGACATCTGCCGAAACAACATGAGAGCTAAAATCCGCTCCATGATCATCGGCAACAAATCAAAGAACCTGGGGGAGCTCCTCGAAGCTTCCATGGAAGCTGAAACGGTGATCAAAGACCTCAACAGTCAGAAATCATCAAAGAAAGAGCCGACTGCTGTTGCAACCTCTAAACCAAAGAAGAAAGAGGTCCTCAATGTGCAAACCAAGTCAGCTCCTCAGCAGCCAAAGAAAGCTGAAAACAAAACTGCAGGTAAAAGGCCTGAACTCTCTGATGCCTTCAAAGAGCGAGTAGAAAAGAAATATCCGTTCGATGAAGACGTCGAAGAAATCTTTGAGGCTCTCCTAGCAAATGGCAAACTCATTTTGCCAGAGCCCAAAAGACCTGGAGATGTTGGCAAAACCAATGATCCTCGGTACTGTCCATACCACCAGATGGTTTCGCATCCTCTCAATCAATGCTTTGTTGTGAGAGAGAAGATAAATGAGATGTGGAGGAACGGAGTCATAACCTTTGATAAAAACTATGGCCCCGCCTCCGTCAACATGGTGTCACGTGGACAAACACCAAAATCACCAAAGAAGAAGATCACTACTTCCTTCAAGGTGATAAATAGAATTCAAACGTCCGAAGTGTTGGTTCCTTGCCCGACACCAGACGGACAACCCATATGGGTACATCCCGATCTCCTGGAAGATGAAAATTGGGAGATCGTCAAAACAAAGCCAACAGCTCAACAGCGAAGGCAGGCTAGGAAACATCTCCTCAGGCTCAAACGGCAAGAGAAGACCCAGCCAAAACAAGAAGTTCATGAAAAGGCAGAGGCCTCCTCTACCACTTCACTCGGGGCAACAGAAACATCCCCTCCAGAGACTTCAAAGGCGGTAAGAAACTTCACTCTTAGTGATTTCATGCCACCTCAATTCAAAAAAGAAGCCATGCAGGGGGCATCATACTCTTGCAACTCGGTAGTTGGATTCTCCATTGATGGATACGAGTCCAGCGACACCGACGATGGATTCGAGCCCAACTACACCGATGAGTGGGAGGAATCTCTTGAAACAGGAGAATATCTCTCCGATGAAGAATGGGTTCCTGAAACTCACCTTATGCCAGTAATCTGGTATAACCCCTTACAGCCACAAGGATCCTGGTCTGATGATGAAGAAGACCAAGAGGCTGCACAAGAAGATGCTGTTAACCCAGCACCTGTCATTGCTCTAGTGGAAATCAACTATGTTGAGCCACACGGAGAAGACGAAGAAGAGGATCTGGCTCCCATGCCTGATCTTGAAGAATATGCAAGGATCTTGCAGCGTCTCGCTCTAGAACAAGAGCCAGACCGCGTCAACGAGATTCCTCACAATCCAGAGCCGGAAGTCCCTGAAGCCCATCAGGTACCTCCTCCCTCAACTCCTGAAAATGGAGAACATTGCTGGATTGACGATCCTCTTACATCCGAGGATGAGTCTGACTCCGAGCAGGCAACATCTCCTATCAGAGCTTCCTGTAATGTAATATATCAGGACTATAGCTCTTCTGAAGCGTCGTCTGATGAGATTACCTACACTCCGACGACGCCTAGCAATGTATCCTCTGGAGCTACCTCGTCTCACGTGACTTTCACAGAGATGACACCCTCTCAGGTTTCTTCTCCTGAGACTGTGACTTCAGAATACACATTCTTCCCGACTCATCATCATGAAGAAAACCCAACTTGGGGTGATGGATGGGTCAACGAAGAAGAAAAGCTGCTGGATGCTGTTCAGGACTTGCTCCCGGAAAATGCTCCGTGCAACACAATCACTGAGGATGGAAACTCTGCTGCAGATACATCCCCAGTAGATGAAAAACGACAGCCTCTTGATCCTGAAGACAATCTTCCAAACGAAGATCCTTCTCAAGAAGCTCTCGAAGTTGGTAGAGGCACCCGCTCGGGCCGGGACTACCACAAAAATTACAACCAATCTTCCTTTACTTATGTAAATCCTTCGGGAAAAGATGTTGTAAGCGCCCCCAGTGGCAAAAACAATGAACATGCAGGCCCTAAGGAGGCTTTCAAGTATGACTTGGTTGAGCACTTCAAACACATACCTGCACGTCTTCACATCCTGGATTTATTACGAATGTCTCCACGCACTCGTGATAATCTCATCTCAGAATTGCAAAAACTGAATGAGGATGTCGACAAACATGCCCCGCAAGTCCTCCAAATTGAAATGGACTACCGGGTCAAAAACTCTGAAACTTCCTCAAAGGGAGAAAAGAAAACTGAGGGATCATGCATCCAATGCCTCTCGGTTCAAAAGGCAGCCAATGCAACCATCGCCTTCACTAAGGAAGACCTCCTACTTGGCGAAGCAAGGCACAACCGACCCCTGTACTTCACAGGGTACATCAAAGAAATACCGATACACAGAGTTCAGATCGACCCAGGTTCTGCACTCAACCTTATCTCCACTTCGGCTCTTGAAGAGTTGGGCATCCCACCCAGCAAGCTAAGCCACACATCTGTATCTATCTTTGGATACGATGGGAGCGCTCAAAGGCCTATCGGCAAAATCAGGTTCAAATTGCAAATCGGTGATCTTATCTCTGAGGTCACTGTGTATGCAATAAAAACCCCCTCATGCTACAACATTCTTCTCGGATGTCCTTGGATACACGAGAACGGTGTTGTCCCTTCAACTCTACATCAATGCATCAAGTTCGTCGGCGACGACAGCATGGTACATCGCATCTTTGCGGACAGAAAACCCTTCAAAGGTAAAGAAGTCTACTTCGCAGACTCCCAGATGTATGAAGGAGAAAAAGAAGAAGAGGAAACAGCACCCCCTGCTGAAAATCTCCAGAAAGATAAAGGCAAGGCTCCTCAAAAATCACCGGAAGAAAACAAACCCTCCGGCAAATTAGAAGAGAGTAGTCAATCTCCCTTCGTTATCTCCCTCAAGAATTCAAAACCTTTTGTCATCACGACTAAAGTGAAGAAGGCGAAACAAAAGCCTGGGGGCAAATTTGTTGTCTCTCTCGTGTCTATCATGCAAGACACAGACTCGGACTCAGAGCCAGAAGACGATGCATCGTCAAGCCAAGCTGACACTCAGCAAGTTCAGCCTGCTCTCACTCCGATGGAGACACCTGCTGATGTAGAAGATCCTACGTCTGCTACCTTTGTTGTTCCGGCAACATCACCAAAGCAAAGACCGATCTTCTTTCATAGATCGGATGCTTCTTCATCAAGTTCTCTGCTTGAACCTTTCCAAAATGAAGGTATGCCTCAGCTATCTCTATATAGTCCTGTGGCACAAGCAATTATGAAGAAAATGGGCTATGACGCTCAAAACCCAGTCGGTTTGGGAGAAGGCCGCGGTATTCTCACGCCATTGGAGCCCGCCTTGACCAAAAGCCAGCTGGAAGATTGGAGACTCTATGGTCATGTAGAAAAGTCTTCATATGGGTTAGGATATGATCCCGACACTCCTCTGAGACAGTTGACACAAAAGCTTAAAAGTCGTTTTACCGACCAAGCCTCAACATCTCAAGTCCATGAAGACATCGATCTCCCTGGATATCTCTTTAAAGAGTTACCTGACAAAGATCCAGGAAGCTCATCCAATTTGTACGATTTCTCTGATGATGAAGAGGAATCGTCCGATAATACAGACTTGTGCTATTCTGACCCAGAAGAACCCTCGTCTCCAAAAGAAATACCAGATTCAACAGGCGATTGGGACTATCTCATAGCAAGCCTTGAGGAGATCACCAATAAGAAAATCCATGGAAAGGAACAGAGCCTTGGTCTGGTAATGCAGTTGAAACTCCAGAAGGTTTCGTTGAGTTGGAAGCCTCCGAAAATATTGTGGAGGAACCACCTTCGAACCTTCCGACAGAAGATTCTGTTGAAAAGATAAACTTGGGAACACCTGATAACCCACGTCCTGTATTCATAAGCAAGAATATAAAGGATGATGAGTTACCCGAGTATATCGCTTTTCTTCGTGAGTTCGTTGATTGCTTTGCATGGTCCTATGCTGAAATGCCTGGTTTAGACCCCAAAGTAGCAGTCCACAAACTCAATCTTCAAGAAGACATCAAGCCTGTCAAACAAGGCCAAAGAAGATTCCGTCCAGATGTGATGGATAAAATTGAACAAGAAGTTCAAAAGCTCAAAAGCGTCGGCTTCATCCGTGAGGAACAACATCCAAAATGGTTGGCCAACATTGTCCCCGTGACAAAGAAAACTGGGCAGATCAGAGTCTGTATTGACTATAGAGACTTGAATGGCGCTTGCCCTAAAGATGAATTCCCGCTCCCCATACCGGAGGTGATGATTGACAATACCTGCGGATTCGAGCGAATGACATTCATGGATGGCTTCTCTGGCTACAATCAGATAAAGATGCATCCCGAGGATGAAAAACACACATCATTTCGGACTCCATTTGGCGTATATTGCTATACTGTCATGCCATTTGGTCTGAAAAATGCTGGTGCCACATATCAGAGGGCTATGATGAAAATATTCCAAGATATGCAGCACAAGACGGTCGAATGTTACGTTGATGACCTCGCCGTCAAAAGCAGAAGAAAAGAAGACCATCTCAAAGATCTTCGGGAAGTCTTCCTCCGACTTCGCAAACACAAACTGCGGATGAATCCTCTAAAATGCTTCTTCGGCGTCTCGTCGGGTAAGTTTCTCGGATTCCTTGTTCGGAAAGCTGGAATAGAACTTGACCCCATAAAAGTCAAGGCTATTCTAGAAATGCCCCCTCCAAGAACCCTAAGGGAACTAAAAGGGCTCCAAGGGAGATTGGCCTACATCAGACGGTTCATCTCCAATCTTTCAGGGAAATGCCGTCCATTCTCTCGATTGATGAAAAAGGGTGTAGACTTTGTCGGGATGCCGACTGTGAAGCCGCATTTCAAGATATCAAGTCATACCTGACCAAACCTCCAGTGTTAGCTGCCCCTGCCACTGGAAAACCATTCATCTTGTACACAAGAGCTCTTGATCATTCTGTAGGCGCTCTGCTTGCACAAGAAAATGATGAAAGAAAAGAAGCTGCTCTATACTACCTCAGCCGCATGCTAGTAGGTGCAGAGCATCGCTACTCTCCAGTCGAAAAAGAATGCCTTGCAGTGATGTTCGCCGTACAAAAGCTACGTCACTACTTGCTTTCCAACACAGTCTACCTGGTCTCGAGGATCAACCTCTTGAAGGTCCTTGTCACAAAGGCAGGTTCTCTCAATGCCCGACTGGCAAAATGGTCCATCCTTCTATCACAATTTGATATAAGGTATGTGCCACAAAAAGCAATCAAAGGCCAAGCTCTAGCAGATTTTCTCGCAGAGCATCCATTGCCTAAAGATTCTCCACTCAGAGATGATCTCCCAGACGAACCTGTCTACAACGTGGAGACTTCCTCACCAAATGCCTCCTGGGACATGTACTTTGACGGTGCAACCAGGACAAATGAAAACAGAAAGCTGATCTCGGGAGTTGGCATCCTCTTTGTTAGCCCCGACAAATGCATGATTCCACACGCTTTCTCGCTACTGGAACCATGCACAAACAATGCAGCTGAATACCAAGCTCTGATCCTAGGATTGGAACTCGCCATCGAATCTGGTATCACTATGCTGGAAGTCTTTGGAGACTCTCAACTGATCGTCAACCAGATGAATCAGAAATATGAAGTCAGGAAGCCTGATCTGCTGCCTTACTACAACAAGGCACAATCACTTCTGCAAAAGTTTGACATCTGCAACATCACCCACATTCGTAGAGGTGAAAACATCCGTGCAGATGCCCTGGCCGGACTTGCCGCATCAATGGCGACCCAGGAAGGGGAAAACATGCAAATTACAGTGAGTGAGAGAAGGATCCTCCCTCCTCTTAACACACACCAAGCAGTTGCTGAATGCCACCGGGTGGTTGGAAGTCGGATCTCTATCCTTCAACCTTCAATCGGCGACTGGAGGGATCCGTTCATTGATTACACTATGTTCGGAATCCTACCTGAAGATCCAAAAGAACGGGTAAGCATCCAAAGGCGAGCCCCAAACTTTCATTTGGATATCCCTTCAAAGATCCTTTACAGGAAATCCTTCAACGGAGTACTTCTACGCTGCTTGTCACAACAAGAAGCTGAAGAAACACTCAAAGAAGTTCACGCTGGTCTTTGTGGAGCTCATCAGGCTGGTCCCAAGCTCTACGACCAAATCAAAAGGTTAGGTTACTACTGGCCTACCATGGTTGCTGATGCAATGCAATTTGCCAAACGCTGCCAACAATGCCAAGTTCATGGAGACTACATTCACATGCCTCCGGAATGGCTACATCCTACAGCAATCTCATGGCCTTTCGAAGCATGGGGCATGGACATCATAGGTCCTATCTCTCCCCCTTCGAGCAAAGGTCATCGCTTCATCTTCGCCGCAACGGATTATTTCTCCAAGTGGTCAGAAGCATTTGCGTTCAACGAAATGAAGACCTCATCAGTTCTTCAGTTCCTACGCACCAATATCATTTGTCGTTTTGGCATACCCAAAAGATTCGTCCATGATAACGGACCACAATTCCGGGATCATCGATTCTACAGGTTCTGCGACAAATACAAAATTCAAAGCTGTCCTTCGACTCCATACAATCCGGCAGCAAACGGATTAGCAGAAGCCTTCAACAAGACACTCTGCAAAATCCTCAAGAAAATGGTCTCTAGTCACAAAAGAGACTGGAGCGATAAACTGTCTGAAGCTTTGTGGGCCTATCGAACCACCGTTCGAGGACCAACCCATAGCACACCATTCTCCTTGGTCTATGGATGCGAAGCTGTCGTGCCCCTAGAGGTACAAATTCCTTCTCTGAGGGTATCTCTACAAAATGACATGACTCAAGAAAGCAATGTCAAATTGCGACTCCATGAGCTGGACAATCTCGACGAGAGACGGCTCGAAGCTCGACAAAGCATTGAACTTTACCAAGCACGCATGGCAGGATCTTTTGACAAAAAGGTCAGGCAACGCGCCTACAAAAAGGGTGACTTGGTTCTTGCGGTAAAAAGACCAATGGTCTTCGCACACAAATCAAAAGGCAAATTTGAACCAAAATGGGAGGGACCCTACGTCATCGACAAGGTCTTCTCCAATGGCGCATATGCCCTCCTAAACATGGAAGGCGACAGATGTATGCTGCCTATCAACGGCAAGTTCTTGAAGCGGTACTACCCTTGAAGACTTACCCAACTGGGTAAGAGCAATGCCTGTATGGCCAAAACCTGTTCTCAGGTACTCGCTCGTCAAACCCACTCTCTTTAGAATTTTCATATCAAATGTCAAAATTTCTAGAGATTCAAAAACAATGCTTATTTTTATCGTTTCATTGTTCAAAAACAAAAAAATCCAAGTTTAGGAGCCTCTCCCTGACTTGACCAAAGCTTTCGATCCTTGAACCAAAATTCATGGTTTGAAACAAAAATCCGGATTCAGGGATTTCCACCCTAGTCCACCTTACCTTTTACCGCCAAATGGTTCTAGGTCAAAATTTACGACCCTCGTGTCTTTAAACAAAAAAAATGGTTTTTCAAAAATCGTGGGGATATGACATCAAAGTCAGTACCCGCAAAACAAAAATTTTGAAAAAAAGCAAGGATGCGACATTCCATCGATACTTGCACCCAAAATCGCAGGGAAGCGACATTTCGTCGATACTTGCAAAATCCAAAAACCGTGGAGAAGCAACAAACCAGTTGATATCCACAACCCAATTTCAAAAATCGTGGAGATGCAACATACCAGTTGCTATCCACAACCCAAATTTCAAAGGTTCGAGAAAACTTCAAATTTCAAAAATCACGGGGAAACGACATCAAGTCAGTACCCGCAAAATCAAAAGTTTTGGGAAAAGCAGGGAAGCGACGCTTAGTCGATATTTGCACCCCAATTCGCGAGGAAGCGACATTCCATCGATACTTGCAAAACCTAACCCGCGAGGAAGTGACATTCCATCAATACTCGCAGAACCGAATGAGCAAGGAAGCGACATTCCATCGATACTTGCAAGACCATTCAGCGGGGAGGCGACATTTAGTCGATACCTGCATTTTGAAAGCAAAAAAAATCTGGCTATAAACGCCAAAACCTGGCTCTTTTGCCCAAAAACCGGCTATCAATGCCACCAAACCGGCTATAAATGCCACAAACCGGCTATCAATGCCACGAAAAATTGGCTTTCACGCCGACAAACTAAAACTTGGCTTTCGAAAAATGGCTATCAATGCCACCAAACCGGCTATAAATGCCACAAATTGGCTATCAATGCCACCAAACCGGCTATAAATGCCACAAATTGGCTATCAATGCCACCAAACTGGCTATAGATGCCACAAAACAAACACCGGCTTCCATGCCAACCCAAATTTTGGCTTTTACGCCATAAAATTTCGGCTTCCATGCCATCTCAAAATTGGCTCCCATGCCACGAACAAAATTTTTGGATCTTATGCCATCTCAAAAATCGGCTATAAATGCCACACAAAAAAAACCTGACTCTCATGTCAAAACTGGCTGTAAATGCCACAAAAATCCGGCTTTCATGCCAAATTCGTTTCCCCTACCAAAACAATTATTTGACAAAAGATTTTCACAAAATGACAAAACTTTTGATCAAATCCCATTTAGCAATCGCTTTCATCACAAAAAGATTTGAGTGAGCGTAGGGAAAACAAAAAAAAAAGAGTACCAAAAAATACATGTGGTACCAAAAAAAAGGAAAGTGTTCACAAGCACTGCAAAAAAAAAAGAAGTACCAAAAAAATACATGTGGTACCAAAAAAAAGAAGAATGGTTTCTGCTACAAAAATCAGGAGCTCAGCCAAAAGTGGTCTCCAACCAAAGCGTCAGCTCCTCAAGCAAACTCTTGGCCTCAGCCGTCAGAGTTTCCAAGGCACGCTTCTTCAGGAACTTGCCATGAGATGCTGGCGAATGCCGTAACCCTTCTTTTACACCGGGAAGCTCTTCCCCAGCAGTTTGCCATCGTTCGTTTTCTAGAGTCCTCCTCTCGAGAACTTGACCGGCATCTGCAACCCTGCGGATCAGAGTACTCTCCCTGTCACGAGCCTCTGTTATAGCAGCCCACTTCGCATCGACTTGTGCCTTCAAATGCTCAAGACGTTTTCTGGCCTCCTCAACTTCCCTATCAAGGACGTTAAGGTCATGCCTCAATCCGATGATGGCTAGCTCTTCCTTGTTCTTCTCCCGAACTAGCTGCTTCTTGCTTTGTGTAGCCTCATTCAGGTCAGACTTAGCCTTATCAGCAGGGTCCAAGAACATCTCCTTGAAGAATTGGTCGTCAGGGAAGCCCATGGTCTCAAACCACTTGTCACCCAGTGCAATGATCCTATCAACGGTCGCCCTGGCACCTGTGACATCTAGACCAACCTCTTCGGTATCAGTGAGAATCTCCTGCACATGTGGGATCATGCCAAATCCTGCTTCCAAGTGTCCAGAAAGGAGAGTCTTGATCCAAGAACTCAAAACCCGAGCCAGCACCTTCTTCACAAATTGAAGAGACGAACTGGATGAAGGTTCACCCTTCTCCGCTGATCGGCTGCTCATGTCATGTCCCATCGGAAGAGTAACAAAGGAACTCTTTTCACTTGGAACCACTGGAGAAGGAATCTCAGCATGAGGTATCTCCTCTATCGCGTCAGAACTGGTTGTAGGAGTCTCTACCTCCGGATCGACCTCTGGCATCCCTTGCTCTGGTTCTGAAGAAAGCAATGGACTCTCTTCTGTCACTTCAAAACCTGCAAATGAAACACAAAAAGGTATGAATATGATCCTGTTCAAAAAAAAAAAAAAAAAAAAAAAAAAAAAAAAACCATCAGGGTCATCACTACGAAGTACCTTCTTCGACGACTGGCGGAACACTCTCTTCCTCCATGAACTCATCGGAAGCATCATCAACATTTGCGTCCATTGATGGTTCAAAGTCATCAGAATCTTGTGGCGAGTCAGCTGACAAGAAAAATGTTAGCAAATCAAGTCGCAGGCACAAAAAAAGAGAAAGCGAAAGAAGTTATACCAATTGGAGATTCCGGAGTCATTCCAAAGTCCCTCGGTTCTTCTTCAGATGCCATAACCGGCTCCATCACCGCCTCATCGGTCGGAACCTCAGGCATCGCCAAGTCTTCATCCTCTGCTAAAAAAAAAGCAGCAGCAGGGTGAGAAAACAAATCAGAACATGGAAAGCCCTATGAAAGAAGCAGAAAACGAAAAAGGAAGAATCATACCTTCACCAATGGTCTCTTCCCCACGACTCCTCTTCTCTGGAGGCTCGTCGACAGCCTCTGGCACCTCCTCGTTGATGGTAAGAGGGATTTCCATGTCAGGAGAGTCCTCATGTGGCCCCTCGCTGCGATGATGACTCCTCCTCTTCTTACCTCTACGGGTTCGCTTCCTAGAAGAACCTGCCCCACTATCAGAGTCAGGTTTCTCACTTGACTCCTCACTGGATGGTCTGCTCTCGCCAGTAGACTCCGCGGAAGCTCGCCTCTGTGCCGCTTGCATCCAAGCGTCGAGCTCGGCTTCCTCCTGTTCTAGCTGCTCCAAAGCCTCATCAGGTACTTCCCGAACAGCTTCAGAACCAATGACGCCCTGGTCACCGAGAAAGCCTATCTTATGCTTCTCTCCAGAAAGGAAGGCCCAAACTTCCTCTCGCCGGACGCCATCCGACTTTCCAGTACCTTTCCCCGAAGACAGCTTTACATCAAGCTCCTTCTTGGAAAGCCCCCGATATGCCAAAAAGCTCTCCGCGAACCACTTCGTGAAGCCGGCAGTTCGGAAAGTCGACAGCTCAGGATAAGAAATCGTGGCAGTAGTGTCTTCAGCACTATAGAAAGCCCATGCATTTCTGCCATCCTGCAAACCCCCAAAACGCTTCACCATACTCGAAGGCGCTCCAACAACGCCTTGAGAGAAGCCCAATTGAAGCGCAAAACGAGAAGGTACATACGGCTGGATGTCGACGAAAAGATGTCTACGGTACACCATCGTGCCGACTCGTATGCTGAAAAGCCACTCTTTCTCTGCATTGGTCAAAGAGTAATGCCTTCCCGACCCTGCTCTGGTAGAGTCTCGGGAGGCACCAAAATCAAAAGCCTTCTTCCGCAACTCCGGAGAAAGCTTAACTGAAGACTGCCCCATCTCGACGTCCCTGAACCGTCGGATCCTCATGCGGGCAAACAAAAGTGATTCGGATACGGCTTTTCCCTTAGCCAATCGAATCATCAGAGGATCATCATCCTGTGCAGCACCCAGCTGGTGGAAGCCAGGACAGTGGTATACAAACCACGAATAAAAGATATGGGCTGAAAATACCCTATTCATAGGGAGCCCAAGCCGAACTAAAAAAGCAGCAGCCTGCAGTTCGGTACACAGGTAGGAGTAAAGAGCGGGCACCAAAGCAAGCCGCTCTCCAAACGCCATCTGACAAGCCGGAAAAATACAATGCGGCCTGATGTGCGTCCCATCTCCACCAGCAAAAATAGCCTCACCCAGCCAAAAAGTGAGGTAAACAGCAAGATCCCTCCGCAGTGTAATGTCAGAACAAATGGCATCTGTGCTCGCGAAGAAACCCTTCAACTCTTCCTGCATGGCCGAGGTCTTCTTCCTGTCTTCCCGGGTCATGCTATCAGAAGGTTCTCGACCGTCAAAGGAGTTGAAGAATGAAAAGCCACAACTCTTCCAACTGCTGGATCTCACTTTCGAGCCCTCCTTCAAAAAATCATAGAAGGCGACGAGCTGAAAGTATAGGAGCCTGAACTCCTCTGACTGCTCCTCAAGGACGCTGTCAATCGGCATGAACTCCTCGTAGAGTTTGCCAAGGATGGGCAATCCAGTAATAGCACTCAACTCCTTCAGAGAAAAACCAATCTCACCGTTCGTAACAACGAAGGTATTGGTCTGAGGGAGGAAAGACTCCAACATAGCCATGAAGGCATCATCGGAAAAAGTCACGGTCTCCCTGAAAGCGCGGACCGCGTCAAAAATCCCGGCTTCCTTCAAAACGGCGTCCCCAATCAGCAAGGTGCGGTCAGTCCATGACTTCCAATCGGAGTCAGCATTGAAACGGCCACGAAGTCGAAAAGGCTTCACCCAGGTACTGCCGTCACCGCTGAAAACGCCAAGGCCCACCGGTCTCAAATCGACCGACGGATAATCAGAGCCCTGGTAGCCGCTGGCTGGCATCAACATGTCCATACGGACAGGTGGCTTCTCCGCAAAACCGGAAGGTCCACCAACAAAAACCCCGGTCTTGATCACACTGGTCCTCTTCACCCAGCTCGGAGGATCTTCCCTCTTAGGGCACGTGGGAGAAAGGCTCAGGATCGAGATGGTCCGGTCAAAAGACGACCGGGTAGAAATAGTTCTCTCTTCACCATCAGCTGTGTAAGAGAACTGAAAACATCTCCTTTGGTATGTCAAGTCGTCAGGGACTGCATCTCCAAAGAAGAAGGTAGGCTTGGGTAAAACCCTCAGATCGTCCATAACCCAAGGACGGTTGCTTACCATGATCTTATAGAATTCCTCATTCTTGAGAGCGATCAATCGCTGTCTCATCTCATCACGATTGAGGGAATCGCATTCTTCCAAGTTCTTCTCAATAAACTGGACCTTCTCCCAGGCCTGCTGAACGGCCACATTAGAAGATCTGGCGGATCGACGAGGTACGCTTGTAACAGGCTCTTTACCCTTGTTCGCTCTGGAGGAACCACCTGCAAAGGTTGGAAAAGAAAAAGATCGTCATCAAAATGACAGGATTTCGCTAAAAAAAGAAAAAAGGGTCACTTTGTCCCACCAAAAATCTGGCGAAATTTTGGCATGACCCCGGGGCAATTCCAAAGAAAAAGGAAATACCCCGAAAGAAATTGAAAGTTTTGAAGATGGGCTCAACATTGCTGCGGGCTCCGAAACTCCAAACTTTCGAAACCTCAAAATCTCCGCAAAATCAAGAAGGGCTCAACATCGCTGCGAGCTCCAAATTCCCAAATTTGCAAAGATTTTCAGGTATGCTATCATGCTCAATCTACAAATAGTACATGCATGAACATCTAGATTTGCACAAAAAACGCATTCTCATGATGAGCAAAAAAAAAAAAGAAGAAAGAAGAAACTTTCTCGAAAAAAAGGGGGAGAAAGAAAAAAAAAAGAAACTTTCTCAAACAAAAAAAAAAGAAGAAAAAAAAGAGAAGAAAGAAAACAGCAAAAAAAAAAAAAAAAAAAAAAAAAAAAATAGGCCACGTGGCCGTACGGATCTGTCCGTACGGTCCACAAAAAAAAAAAAAAAGAAAAAAAAAAAAAAAAAAAAAAACGTGAAAAAAAGAAATCACGTGGAAAAGAAAAGAAAAAAAAAAGAGAAGAAGAATAGAAAGAAAAAAAAAAGAAAAGAAAAAAAAAAAAGAAGGAAAAAAAAAAAAGAGAGAAACTTTCTTTTTTTTACCATCCTATTCTCTACATGGAGTTTTCTTGAAAGAAAAAGAGAGAAAACTTACTTGAAGCCATTGATGGAGAAGAAGAAGGAAAAAGCTTGAAGATCCTTGAAGAAGAAGCACTCTTGGTCTTGGAGCTCTCTTGAGATTGTTGCAAAAGAAAGCAATAAGAGCAAGAGATCCTACCTTCCTTTGCTTTTATAGGAGAGAGCAAATCAAAGAAGGAAACAAAGAAGAAAGGTAAGTGTTACTAATTAAGTAACCTTACCAAAAGAGAAGGAATTAGAAAGATTCTTTCCCAAAAAGAAAGATGTCTTTGAGAGATTTCCTCCCAAAATCAATCAAATGAGAGATTCTCTCCAACAAAAAAGGATATTGGAGATTTCTTCCCAAAAAGAAAGATACCTTGAGATATTCTCTCCCAAATTAAGGGAAGATGAGAGATTCTCTCCCATAAAGATATTTTTAGATATTCTCTATCCAAATGAGATATCTTTAGATATTCTTTACAAAAATGGCCCCACATGAGATCTAAGCCATCCTAAAAAGCTTAAGGTCCCATGGGTTAGCCCATATGAGCCAGGTTTGACCACCTAGGCACTAAAAAAAAAAAAAAAAAAAAAAAAAAAAGAGAAAAAATGGGCTTTTAGTCAGAAAAAATCCCTCTTACCAAGAGCATACAATAATGGTGCCATGCCTCTTTTGAGTTGATTGGACCATACAAAAAAAATCCCAAGCCCCATGAGCTTCCAAAAATCAAACCATCCAGCCTCATATACCAAATTGAGCCAAAATCTTGAAATTGACATTCCACAAAAATCCAAACCACTCCAATGGACCCACACAGTCCCAAAGAGTGACCAAAAACCAAATCCTGGTCCCCTAACTTGCCACATACAGCTTGTTAGGTCACAAGACCAAAACCAAAAACCAAATCCTGGTCCCCTAACTTGCCACATACAGCTTGTTAGGTCACAAGACCAAAACAAAAAACCAAACCCTGATCCCCCAACTTGCCACATACAGCTTGTTGGGTCACAAGATCAAAACCAAAACCCGATCCCCTAACCTGCCATATATAGCTGGTTAGGTCACAAGATCAAAAACAAAAACCCAAATCCATATCCCTGATGTCATCTTCAAAACGTTGCCTTGAAATGGTGTGTGATTCCCCTCACTACCATAAAATTCCCCTGGAAGCTCAAAGGCTACTCTACCAAAGGAAAGATTGCTCAAAGACTCTTGGTCAAGACACAAGCTCTCCTTCAAAAATCTCTTCGAGGCACATCGACTACAAAAGTCAAGCAACTCGTCGCTGTACCTCGAGGGGGCATTTGTTGACACCAAAAATGTCACTTTGCCTCTTCAACATCAAGAAAGCTGCATGAAGTCGCAACCTGCCATAAATAGGCAATGCAACTTCTCAAAAAATCAAATCTTGTCAGAATCAAACAAAAACTGCAAGATCCTTCAAGATAGCCAAGAGAAGAGTACATATGAAGTTTCGGGCCATTTCAGAATCATTTGGCCTAACTTCGCTTCTCCGACAGCTAAAATGGCGCTCCCGGCGGCGACATCATCGGAGACGTCAAAACTTCGATCAGAGCCTACAGATGACTCCAGCATGTCTCAAAAGGGCTCCATGCCAAATTTCAAGTCAAACCGACAACGTTTGACCCTCCATCAATGCTCGAGCAGCAAAATCAAGCCTCCCGGCGGCGGAAACCACCGGAGCCTTCGCTCATCAAACCAAGTGCATGAGTGGCTTCAACATGCTTCCAAAAGGCTGCACGTCAAATTTCAGGTCATTCCGAAAACGTTTGACCAGGTTTCGATGCTCCGAGAGAAAATCAAGCCTACCGGCGGCAGAGCAACCCGGGACCATGACATCCAAAACGGAGCCCATGGAACGTCTCAAAATGACTCCAATAGGCTCCCCGTGAAATTTCAGGTCAATCGGACATCGTTTGACCGCACATCAAAGCTCGGCATTTTCCCCGCAGTAAAATCAAGTGAAGCATCGACGGGACCCCAAACGGCTTCAAAACTCAAACAAAAGCCTATGGTTGGTCTTATTTATTGCTCAGGAGGCTTCACCTCAAATTTCAGGTCATTCCGACATCGTTTGACCAAGTTTCGACTTCTGGCGGAAAATCAGCAGCTCTACGCGACAAAGTCTTCGGCTTTCCCGGAAAATTAGAAACTTTGCACTCTAAAAATGCAAGGATTCTCATCAAGTTTTCTACAGGGAAATCAAGCCAATAAATGAGAAGAAATGTCAAGAAAAATACAGAAGAAAACGGCGACGAAAAAGACCTCAAAACGACCGCAAAACGGGCTCCGAAGGGGAAAAATCCCCCAGGGTCGCAGACCCCTGCGACCATGGCCCATGGTCGCAGGCCCCTGCGACCATGGGCCATGGTCGCCGGCGACCATGGAGGTCCGGGTCACCGGATTTTCCGCCGGTGACCCGTTTTTTCCGTCTTTTTTCGCGTTTCGCGCACTTTGGCCCCTGTGGTTTCCTGAAAATGTGATTTTTAGTGCTTGAAATTGACTCATATCCGACGACATCCGTCAAAATCACGGGTCAACCTCCAAAAGCATAAAATCATCAGTGATCGCTCCAAGATCGCCAACCGGCTGACCAAGAAAGTGCACTTTCTGTCCGACCGATCGTGAAATCGACAAGACAGATGTCACCGGCCCGCTCTTAGCTATCAATGTCTGAAGTTACATGTTCATCCGATGTCGATCAGCATGTAGATCCATCGATGATCGTCGCCAGAAGAATTCCAGAAGACACGGCATGGCCCGCGACTCTTCGACTGCTCGGCGACCAATTAATGTGGTTAATTGACTAGCTTTATTGCAGTCATTAATTCATTTCTTTGGACGGCCCAATCAGAAGCAAGCATTTGGGAGTTACAAGTCAATTGATTCATGGCATTTAAACCATGAAACTCCTCCCATTATGGTAATTAAGGTGATTAAAAGCCCTTAATCTCCATCGGCCAATCAGATTCAAGGAAAAAGGAGTTACAAAATCAAGAAATAAATCTTGTAACTCCTCCCATTAAAGCCATTAAGGCTCATAAACCCTCCTAAATGGCTACCAAAAGCCTATAAATAGGAGAGCATTCCATTGAAATGGAGATCGAAAAAAGATCGGAAAAAAGAGGAGAAAATCAGAAGATCAGAAAAAAAAGGGATCAGAAAGAATCCAGAGAAAGAAAAAAAGAGAGAAAACTCTGCTGAAGTTCTGCACCGGCCACCACTACAAGGTGACGAGAGTCCCTTGGGGGGCACCCCCCCCAAGGTCCTTGCCTTCTCCCGCTACCTCCAATGGCTTAGACATGGCTTTTCAGCCCGTCTACTTAGCTTTTTATTGGACATAAGACCTTCCCTTGGTCTTTGTCCCCTAAAAACCTGAGGTTATAGCCAAGCCAAGCGAATCAAGAGCATCTTCTGTTCTCATCTGCATGGATGATGGCGAAGCCCATACATGGCTTGCGACCGTCAATCTGAACGAGTCCCCCACAATCTCCTGAAAAGTTAGATCTTCCTTTTCTTGCTTTTCATTGTAGTTTGTATTTTTCTAAAAGAGACAAAAATCACAACTCTTGTCTTTCATTATTGATGAGAATTGTAAATCGGCTATAAACGCCAAAATCGGCTATAAATGCCAAACAAAATCGCCTTTCACGGCAAACCAAGAAAATGTCTCTTTTCTTAAATATTTGTGCAATGGAAAACTTGAAAGAAGTTGATTTCCTTTTTACTTGCGAAGGTTGATCTCCGGATTACCACTTGCAATTCCAAGTAAAATAGAAAATCTGGCACACCCACACAAAAGAAATGTTGATGCACGCTTCAGGGCCCGCCAGGGTGCGAAAGGGCCGGACCCGACGGGCTCCCACGTTCCGCCGACCCCGGTAGCCGCCCCAGCGGGCGCCTCGGAGCGCGTTCCATCAAACCCAGTATCAACCCACCCATACACCTCTATGACAGAACATAAACCTGCCAACCATAACTAATAGGCAACTAGTCTAAATTTACCCTTTTGTTGGAACTCTAACCAGTAAACCTATCCATTTTTCAAAAACCTATCTGCCTGTCCAAACCCAAATCAAAGCAGCCCCAGGCACCCAAAAAGCTCAAACGTGAAGAACCGCTCTCAAGTCATAACCAGAACCACCGAATCACACAGCCGTTAGATCTTGTGGCTAATGTTTCCAAAATTAGTCAACCTACGTAGATGAAGACTTTCAAGGTCAAGTAGAATTAAGAAGAAACCCAGCTAACTAACTGGGACCTAGATGCATGGGTTTCTTCTACTTCTGGTTCTATGCAGAATGCTTATAGGGACCAACAACCTCTCTGGATCATTTAATTCCAATTACAATATATTAACGCGAGAGGTTTTGGATCTAGTTTTGATTTTACTTTTTAATTTTGACAAAAAGAAGTTATTTTTCGTGTCTACAGCTGCTAGCAAGTTATTTTCGGTTTCTACAATTGATAACATACACTCCCTTAACTTTCCACTAATGTACTTAATTCCCCGACTTATAGACTCTCATATTCTCCCTTGTTAACATATATAGAATCCTATTTCTTCATGCATATCCATGATTACCACGGGTTTTTGTACTAGTGGTCATTTAAGTTAAAGATGTGGTTGAGAAATTCTTACCACAATATAAATACCCATGGCATGCGTGGCCCACATGGCACCGCCATGCAAATACGAAACAAAAGCAGGGCAAGGAGTACGATGATTTCGTCGCATGAAGGAGATAGGTGTGGGCTTGCTCATGTGCACAAAGGAAAGAGTCATCAATCAGCATGAATGATGCTTTCAAATATCAAGTCATCAATGAGAACTCTAATCAGAAGCCCAGAATAGAGGATCTTTAAAAGAACTCTATAATCGACTCACCAGGCCCAAGCAAGAGCTTGAAGATCAGGGAGTTCTAGCTCCAATTATATATCGAGCATTAGACGAAAATCAAAAGAACTAATGATACTTGAAATCAGCCCAATAAAGCTGCAATACCTGATAATCACCAAGGTCAATCTAGCTCACAACAATCCACCCTACTGACCCCCAAAAGTATTTGAACCAAAGCCGACATCATAACCCCAGTAATAATCTAAGTTAATTTTACTGAAACAGTTACAGCCAATAATAACACAAATAAACCTCCCTTGAATGATCGAAACCAAAACGCAAAGCCAAACCAAAATTATCAAAACCATAATTTGGCACTTTACTAGCATAGCAAAAGTCATGTAAAGCTTCTATTTTTCAGATAAAATGTCACATCAAAAGTACTTTAATTCGAAACTCCTTCCATCTTTAAAAAAAAAAAAAGTAAAAAAGCAACCACCTTTATTCACTAAAATACAAAAATACTCCACTTTCCCATAAAAAAAAGTCAAAAAAATTCCATAACAAAAAACTAAAAACAAAATACCATCATAACCCACTTATATTTTACTTTTTCTTCAAAATCAACTTGACTTCACTTGACTCTATTAGTGAAGTTTCCAAACTGGCCCTAAAGCTAGCTCAAAGTTTGACACCCATCCTAATTTGAAAATCCAGTTGGGTAGGTTTATAATAGGGGTGTACACGGATCAAATTGGTGCAGATTAAGCCAAATCCGTCACAAATCCGTAGGAATTCGTAACCAATCCGTTACCTACAAATTGATGGATTGGGAATTCGTCACCAATCCCATAAATCGATCCGATCCAATCCGGTTCCAACGGATTGATAAATTTGGAATCCGTCACCAATCCGTGGTCGTTAAAAATCGATCCGATCTGATCCGTGGAGGACCAGATCGGATTGGTTTAATTCGTTCAATCCATTGAATCTAATGTATCTAATGTTAAAGATAGGGCCCAAACATGTTGTAAAGAGTTTCAACATACATACTAGCAATCCACATAAAAAAAATACAAATTACAAATGTATTTAGACCCCTTAACTTATATGTAGACCCCTTAAATTTAGACCTCTTAACTTATATTTAGACCCCATTAAGTCTTTTTTATTATATTTAATGTCAATGGATCGGATCGGATCGAATCCACAAATTGAGGGTGAAATTTGTCACCGATTCGTTGCTAATGGATTATAAGATTTTCAATCCTTCACCCATCCGTTTACCTTTGATTCGGTTAAAAACCAGTGGATTGGATCGGTTTTACGGCTCGATGGATTTTTTGTGCACCTCTAGACTCTAGTTCATATAATTATTTTTTAAAGTGATTCTATAATGACCTAGGCCTGCTTTCTAAATGATATTGTCCAGTTTGGCTCACATGCCTCGCGGTTTTGTTTTTGGTAGGCCTTAATCCACCAAAAGGCCTCATGTGAAGTTAAAGACCCAATCACACATACATACCAAAGATCTGGACTAGCATGTTTCCGACGTGGGACTTTAAGAGTTTCCCTCACCCTTTCTATCTATGCAGATGCTCGCCAGACCCAACGCCCTTCTATGGGGGCCCACAGGCGTGACATATCAGGTAAGTTCCAAATACAAAGGCGACCTAAACCCAAATTGAATTATAAAATCCTCAGCCATATCAGGTCGGGCACTTGAATATTAGAAACTTCAGGGGCTTATGTAGAAATCTTAGAAACTTCATAAAGGTATATACAAAAAAAGCCTTTTTATAAATAATAACTAGTGTTTGATGGATGTGAGTCAAACTTGTCTTGTCATTTTCATAAAAATTCTTCATTCAACTCACAGGGGTTGCTCATTATTGACAACTTAGACATATTTTGGGACATGAAAGGTATTAAAATACCAAAACAGATGTGTATTTATAAATACTGAAACCACATAGACCTATTTACAAATATTAGAAACCCTAGGGGGTATATACAAAAAAAAAAACCCTAAAAAAAAAACTATGATTGACGCATATTCATGATGCACACACAAAAGCAATCATATGAAGAAGATAAAACAAAATTTTATTTGATTCGTTTGTGTGCCTACGTCCATGGAAAAAAATATTGTTTATTCCTTCCTTTCTTTGAATGAAATCTTTTGTTACCGTTCAAAAAAAAAAAAAAAAAAGAAAAAACAGTTCTTAGTAGAACAAGCTTTTTTTTTTTTTTGGAAAAGATAAATCCGGTCAAATATTATTATGTTTTTGTTGTTTTCTAAATGATGGTTTTGGTTCTGGCTTTAACTAAGAACCTGTTTGTTGGTATCTGGTTCTGGTTCTAACTAAGAACCTGTTTGTTGGTACCAGACTCAGATCCAACTCGAAAATCAGTTCTGAATTCTTTTTTATATTATATTATTATTTTCTCAAAATAGAGATATCATTCGACCTCCTATAGGGCATCGAGTCTACTACGTATAGGGCCAAATATAAAAATCGTCCATAGGACTCATATCTAGCTCTTTTTTTGTTCTTCACAAGAGATTTGGACTCAAACACTTAAAAGACACACTAAACCATCTCCCTAACCAAACTCAACAGTAATCGAGGTGATCCATACCCAACATTTGCATGATAAAGGAACAATAGACCATGTATAGGTTTTGTATTCTGGATGAAAGAACCATTAAATAGTGCATCTGAAATATGACAAAGGTATAGGCAAACGGGACGGTCCCAGGTCCAAGAATCTAAACCTATACAATGTCAAGCCCAAGTGATAAAAGAAAACAAAGGAAAAAAAAAAAAAAAAACGTGCTCTGTTTAGTTATAATTCTTTTCATGTATAACAACATTACATAATCAAGATTTGAGACCGTAACCACATGAGCTCTTGATTTTATGGAAAAGGAGAATCCAAACATCTTCAAAGAGAGGAAATCGAACTAAGGGGGAAGAGTGAGGGAGAAATGACGCCTCATGAGGGGCAAACACCCAAATCCTTAAGAGCTCCAATCATTGTAGTTGTGTCCAGCATCTCTCTCTATATTCTTTTTTTTTTCTTCTTCTCCATCCGTGGCGATCCTCCCTCTTTCGACGAAGACGACCCATGCTCGCCACCCTCCATTCATTCGTATCCTCCCTCTTCCGGCCTCCCTTGGCCATAGGGATGTAAATGGGTACCCGATTCTCTGATTATCCAGTAATTCCGACCCATTAAAAACCGGGTCTGAGGCCTTATTTAGGCTTCGATAAGTAAATGATTTCGGGTCCGGTTCCACCTTGGTTCGGACTCGTGGACCCGAGACCTGACATATTACCACAATTTTCAAAAATCTCCCCTAAAAACCATGTTTTTTTAATATCATTCTTTACCTAAACTGGGATCCAGATCCAAACCCGTCCCATATATGGTTCCGAAGCCAAGAAACAGGTTCCAAAATGGTTCTGGGTCCGAATCCGGTTCAACCTTGTCCTTAACGGTTCTGGTTCGGGGCCACCATGGACACGAATTAGGACCGATCCGTTTGCAACCCTACCTGGCCGCATCCACCCCAACCAAGAGAGAAAAACTCTGTTTCTATTTGGGTTTGCAAATTGAGAGCAACCATCACAAAATGGTTGATAACAACCATATCGCTAAATGACAAAAAGGAAAAAAAAAAAAAAAAAAAGTGCACCAAGAGGACCCCTTGGGACCTCATCAGTGGTATGGGGTCTTAAGGGCTTTTACTCATAAAATCTTCTTTTTTTAATGTTTAACAAAATTACACAATCAAGATTGGAGACCTTAACCACATGGGCTCTTTGAATATGGATTCGAGTGGCCTACCTAGAGATACAAATGGATATCGGATTGTCCAATTATCTGGAAGTTTAACCTATCTTAGGTCCTAACTTCTAATCTAATCCATAAACGAGTTAGTATCCGATGCTCGATTTAGGTTCCCATTACTTCTAATAACACGAGTTTGCATCCGAAACTGGATATAGGTTCCCATTACGGATCCAGTTCCAGATCCATACAGTAAGGTATTTAGCTTTGTCATCGGCAGATATACATCGACATTTCCATGTGAAAAAAGCCCTTGTTCGTCGAGGAAAGAACTAAAAAAAAAGTCCCTCTCCATCATCTCCTTGCTGCCGCAACTGCTCTACAGCAAATCAAGTAGATAAAGACCCGTCCTCTTCACCACCAAACCCCACTTTAATTCCTTCCCTTTTCAATTTCCTCTCCAAATCCTATCACCACCCATACCTTCTTAAAAAAAATGCACTTGTCCTCATCACAATCTCTGTTCATTGCTTCTCCAAATCCACCACCATCAATTCCTTAAAGTCCAATTGACATCATCATCCCACACAGACATTCTTCTCTTCTCTGCTCTCTTTCGGATCAGATCTCAATATCTCATCCAGCTGGCAATCGTACAAAGTAGGAATGGATGGTTTAAGTTTAAGTTTCAGTTTCAGAATATGAATTTTCTTTCATTCCTTGACGATGCTGATTCCTTCCTATGATGATGCTGAAGAGAAAAATGAAAGGATATATCGTCCCCAGCGCCTTAGATCTTGACGCGTGTTTAGAAGAATCTCGATCCGCCACGACGACGCCATGGCTGAGGCTGCGACGGCTGCGTTGGTTGCTTCCATGGAAGCCCGGTTCAGTAATCTAGAGTTGATTGGACGAGGGTCGTTCGGTGATGTATTTAAAGGGTAAGGGACAAATTCATCACTCTGCATGTGTGGGGATATTCCCCAAGACGACCGACCTCAGCCCTCGGCCTCGGCAAAAAGTCCACTTCTGCAAAAGTGCCAATTGGTCTCGGCCTCGGTCTCGCTTCCAGCTTTCCATCTCGGCCAGGTTCTCCATCTCGGCCAGGTCCCCCATCTCGGCCAAGTTCTTCATCTCGGCCAGGTTCTCCATCTTGGCATTGCCAGGAGCTCCCTCCTTGGCACCATGTCTCGACTTCGGCCAGATCACCAGGTCGGTCTTCACCACCTCGGTTCACCACCTCGGTAAAAATGCCCCATCTCGGTAATAAGACTAGATCAAGCTCACAGCCGACCTCGGCAACAGTGCTAGCGCGCCCATGTAAAGGTATGACCACATTGCAGAACGTGCTGACAGATGGGACGGGCGCCGAATGGAGATAAGGAGTTGTCCTTATCCGAATGTCACATCCACAACTCTCGAGGCGTCAGGGTAAGGACCGATGGGACAAAGTAGGCTACGATGGGACAGCCTCTCAAGTGCTTGCCCCAAAGTCAGCTCTCTCCCTCTATAAATATTCATAAGCCTTTAACAGGTAAGGGGGGGGGGGGGGGGGCATCCACATGTTGGTACGCCATCTCCTCCCTCCAAACTTCATCTCCTACATTTGCTTAGTCCTGCAACTATAACTAACCGAGGCATCGGAGAGCCCTGCGCTGCCCAAGCCAGGGTCCTTCACCGTCTTCTTTCTGTTTCCCTTTCTCAGGTTCAAGAAAGGCAGCGGTCTTTCTCATCTATAAGAAGCTCCATCCTCCTCAAGACACCACCAAAATCACCCCCCCCCTCGGGTATGTGAATTTTTGTGCACTTACAATTAGCGCCGTCTGTGGGAAAAGATCAAAAGGCCACCTTCCCAAACACCATGCCTCGAAGAACCGGAAAGGGGAAAGAACCGTCGACATGTTCAACACAGCTGCCTCCAATCCCCCCCCAGAAAAGGTCCAAAGCAAACTCAAGGTTTATCCTCTAAGGGGGTGACAGCACCTTCCCGATGAGATGACCGTCGACTGAAGTCTTCCCGTCAAAAGGACCCTCAGCTAGGCAGCTAGGCATCTCAGCCTCTCAGCTAGGTAACAGCACCAGCTAGGCAGTTAGGCATCTCAGCCCCTCAGCTAAGTGACAGCACCAGCTAGGCAGCTTGGCATCTCAGCCCCTCAGCTCGGTGACAGCACCAGCTAGACAGCTTGGCATCTCGACCCCTCAGCTAGGTGACAGCACCAGCTAGGCAGCTTGGCATCTCAACCCTTCAGCTCGGCGATAGCACCAGATAGGTAGCTAGGCATCTCAGCCCCTTAGCTAGGTGACAGCACCAGCTAGGCAGTTTGGCATCTCAACCCCTCAGCTAGGTGACAGCACCAGCTAGGCAGCTTGGCATCTCAGCCCCTCAGCTCGGTGACAGCACCAGCTAGGCAGCTAGGCATCTCAGCCCCTCAGCTAGGTGACAGCACCAGCTAGGCAGCTTGGCATCTCAGCCCCTCAGCTCGGTGACAGCACCAGCTAGGCAACTTAGCATCTAAGCCCCTCAGCTAAGTGACAGCACCATCTAGGCAGCTTGTCATCTCAGCCCCTCAGCTCGGTGACAGCACCAACTAGGCAGTTAGGCATCTTAGCCCCTCAGCTAGGTGACAGCACTAGCAAGGTAGCTAGGCATCTCAGCCCCTCAGCTAGGTGACAGCATCAGCTAGGCAGCTTGGCATCTCAGCCCCTCAGCTAGGTGACAGCACCAACTAGGCAGCTTGGTATCTCAACCCCTCAGCTAGGTGACAGCACCAGCTAGGCATGATGGACCCGAAAGAGGGGGAATCTTCCGTCCTCTCCCTTCACACCCCGGGGGCTGACCTGGGTCTCGGCGGAGGAGGGAAGATCTCGGGCATCAATATTTTTTTGTACGGGTATGCCAGATTTACTTTCTACTTGGAATTTGGAATGGTGATAATCCGGAGATTCACCTTCACAAGTGGAAAGGAAATCAATCATTTTTTCTAACTTTTCAAATTGCATTAATATTAAGAAAAGAGACAAGTTTGTTTTTTTTAGAATACCGTAGGAGGCGTTTTTGTTTGTTTGCCGTAAAAGGCGATTTTGCAGTGAAAGGCGATTTTACAAAACTCATCAAATGTGAAAGACAAGAATTGTGATATCTTTTTGTCTCTTTAAGAAATACAAACTACAATAGAAAAGTGAGAAAAGGGATCTAACTTCTCAGGAGATTGTAGGGACACGTTGAGATCGACGGTCGCAAGTCATGTATGGGCTTCGCCATCGTCCTTTAAATGAGAACATGTGATGCTTTGATTCTTTGGCTCGGCTCCTAACCTCCGTTTTTTAAAGGACAAGGACCAAGAGAAGGTCCTATATCCAATGAAATACCGAGTAAACGGGCTGAAAAGCCGCGTTTAGGCCATGTTGGAGAAGGAGAAGGCCTTGGGGGGGGGGCCCAAGGGACGTTGATCACCTTGTGGTGTTTTTTTTTTTTTTTTTTTTTTTTTTTTTTTTTTTTTTGCAGCAGAGCAGTAGGACTTCGTCTGGATTTCTTTGGGAGAAGTGCAGAACTTCAAGTCGATAGATGTCGATATATGATCCTTCGATGATCCCCTCTCTCTTGGAAATGGATCTCCTTTTATAGGCTTTTGGTAGCCATGGGATGGTTATGGGCATTGATAGCCATGATGAGAGCATTGATGAGGAGTTACAAATTGATTTTGTAACTCCTTTTTCATGGCTTGTGATTGGCCGATGAAGGTAGTGGGCTTTTAATTACCTTTATGCTTCATGATGATGGGAGTTTCATGGGTTTAATGCCATGATTACTTGGATTTGTAACTTGCAAATGCTTGAATCTGATTGGGCCGTCCAAAATAATGAGTTAATGACCGCATTAAGTTGTCATAAACGGGTCAATTAACGTCATTAAGTGGTCGCCAAGGCATGTGCAGAGTCGCGGGCCGCGTTGCGCCTTTTGAGATTCTTCTTGCGATCATCACAGGTGGATCCACGCATTGTTTGATGTCGGATTGCGATGCAATTTCAAACATTGATTGATGTTGGCGGGCCGGTGACATCTGTCTTGTCGATTTCACGATCGGTCGGACAGAAAGTGCACTTTCTTGGTCAGCCAGCTGGAGATCTTGAGGCGATCGGTGATGATTTCATGCTTTTGACGGCGCATCCGAGATATCGACGAAGATCAGTCGTTTTCAAGCATCAAACATTGCATTTTCCTAAAATCACAGAGGCCGGAACACCCGAAACGCGAAAAGAATCGGAAAACGGACGTTTTGGTGCAAAATCCGGCGACCCGGATTTGCAGGGTCGCCGGGCGACCATGCACCCAGGGTCGCCGGCGACCTTAGGGTTTTTTGCCCTTTGGTCGCCGAGCTTCGTTTTCGGCCGATTTTCCGTCTTTTTCGTTCCTTTTTTCTTCTGTATTTTTCTTGATAATTTTCCTCAATTATTGACTTCATTTTCTTGGAGAAAACTTGACGAGAACTCGCGCGAAATCGAAGCACAAAGTTTCCCATTTTTTGGGAAAGCCGAAGACTTTGTAGCCGATTTTCCGTCAAGCGTCGAAACTAGGTCAAACGATGTCGGAATGACCTGAAAATTGAGGTGAAACTTCTTGAGCAGTGGATAGGACCAACCATGGGCTTTTATTTGAGTTTTGAATCCGTTTGGGGTTCCATCGATGCTTCACTTGATTTTGCTGCAGGGAAAATGCCGAGCTTTGATATGTGGTCAAACGATGTCCGATTGACCTGAAATTTGATGGGGAGCCTATTGGAGTCATTTTGATACGTTCCATGGGCTCCGTTTTGGATGTCATGGTCCCGGGTTGCTTCGCTACCGGTAGGCTTGATTTTCTCTCGGAGCATCGAAACCTGGTCAAACGTTGTCGGAATGACCTGAAATTCGACGTGCAGCCTTTTGGAAGCATGTTGAAGCCACTCATGTATTTGGTTTGATGAGTAATGGCTTCGGTGATTTCCGCCGCCGGGAGGCTTGATTATGCTGCTCGAGCATTGATGGAGGGTCAAACGTTGTCGGTTTGACTTGAAATTTGGCATGGAGCCCTTTGGAGATATTCTGGAGTCATCCATAGGCTCTGATCAAAGTTTTGGTGTCTTTGATGATGTCTCCACTGGGAGCGCTTGTTTAGCTGTCGGAGCAGTGAAGTTAGGCCAAACACTGTCGGAATGACCCGAAACCTCAGGTGTACCCCTCTTTTAGCTGTCTTGAATGATCTCTCAGTTTCTGTCTGATTCTGAAAAGATCTGATGCTTGAAGTAGCCTTGCATGTTTTGTAGCAGGATGCAGCTTCACAAGGCTTTTTGATGTGGAGGAGACGTAGTGACTTTTTTTGTGTCAACAAATGCCCCCTCGAGGTATAGCGACGAGTAGCTTTTGGAGTCGATGTGCCTCGAAGAGAAACTTGGAGGAGAGATTCCAACTTGACCAAGAGTCTTGAGCATTTTTTTTTTTTTTTTTGAATAGCCTTCTGAGTTTCTGGGGGAATTTTATGGTAGTGAGAGGGATCACGTACCATCTCAAGGCAAAGTTTTGAAAATGACATGGGGTGTTTGGATTTTGGGTTTTGGATTTTGGTTTTTGACCTTGTGACCTAACAAGCTGTATGTGGCAGGTTAGGGGGTCGAGGTTTGATTTTGATTTTGACCTTGTGACCTAACAAGCTGTATGTGGCAGGTTGGGGGGTCAGATTTGGTTTGTTGGTTTTGGTTTGGTTTGGATTTTGATTTTGGTTTTGGTCTTGTGACCTAACAAGCTGTATGTGGCGAGCTAGGGGACCGGAATTTGGTTCTGTGAAATGTCAATTTCAAGATTTTGGCTCAATTTGGTTCATGAGGTTGGATGGTTTGGTTTTTGGAAACTCATGAGACTTTCTTTTCTTCTTTTTCTTTTGAATGGTCCCATCAGCTCAAAAGAGGCATGGGACCTTTTATTTTTTTGTTCTTTTCTTTTTTGCTCTTGGTGAGATTAATATTTTGATTAAAAGCCAATTTTAGTGCCTAGGTGGTCAAACCTGGCTCATATGGGCTAACCCATGGACCTTAGGCTTTGGAGATGGCCTAGATCTCATATGGTGTCATATTTGTAAAGAATATTTAAAAATATCTCTTTTGTGTAGAGAATATCTAAAAATATCTTTACTTGGAGAGAATTTCTCAAGTTTTCTTTTTGTGGAAAGATTCTCTCGAAATATCTTTCTTTTTGGGAAAGTAGCTAAATTTTAGCACTTACCTCCTTTCTTTCTCCTTGTTTCCTCTTTTGGCTTGCTCGCTTCTATAAAAGCAAGAGGGTTGGTGCTTTTGCTCCATTGCTTTCTTTTTGCAAGGAATCTTCAAGAGTGCTCTCCAAGAAAAGAAGTGCTTTCTCTTCTTCAAGGATCTCCAAGTTTTTCTTCTTCTTCTCCATCAATGGCTTCAAGTAAGTTTTCTTCCTCCTCAAGAATCTCCATTGTAGAAGTAGCTTCTTCATTCTTTTTTTTTCCTTCTTTTTCTTTTCTTTTGTTTTTCTTATTTTCTTTTCTCTTTTCTTTTCTCAAGCACGTTTTTCTCTTCTTTTTTTTTTTTTTCGTGCTTCTTCTTTTTTTTTTTTTTTCTTTCCACGGTTTTCTTTTTTCTTTTTTTGTTTTTTTCTTTAACCGTGTACTCTCTTCTTTTTTTTTTCTGTTTTTTTTTTCCACGCTGATTTCTGTTTTTTTTTTCAGCTTTTTTCCTTTCTTTTTTTTTGTTGTTTTTTTTTTTTCTGTTTTTCTCCTGGCTGTATGGACAGGTCCGTACGGACCTGACCGTACTGCCACGTGGCAGTGGGCCATGGCCTGTGGGCCAAAAAAAATTTTTTTTTTTTTGCTGAGATTTTTTTTCTCTTTCTCTTTCATTTTCTTTTTCCTTGTTTGCTCACCATGATAATGAGGTTATGCAATTTCAATATGTATGCATTTTCTTTCTCTCTTTTTTTTTTTTGATGCATCAAGATAGAAGGCTAGAGTCTCTAAGTCAAGCCAACATGATTTTTGACTTGGACAAAGTTTGATTGGTTTTGACCAAATTGAGTTGGAATTGGTCAAACTTTGGTCAAGGTTTTCCTAGCATTTAATGCATGATGATATATTTTTGATGCATGAGTTTTGGTAAATGGATTTGGAAGTATGATGATGCATACCTGAAAATCTTTTGCAAGTATCGGGATTTTGAGCTCGCAGCGATGTTGAACTCTTTCTCGGTCTTGCTGGATTTTGAGGAAGTTTGCAACTTTTGGGTTTTGAAGCTCACAGCAATGTTGAGCACTTTTCCAGATTTTGCGGAAGTTTGATGAGATTGGCTTGTACTCGCAGTGATGTTGAGTTCAAGCATTCTTTGAGAATTCTCCACTGACTATGAGCTCGCAGCGATGTTGAGCTCATCTTCAGGCTTCCTGTCTTTTTCGGAGTATTTTCCTTTTCTTTGGAATTGCCCCGGAACCATGTCAAAATTTTGCTAGAATTTTTTTGTAGCAGAATTCTGTCATTTTGATGTTGATTGATCTTTTCTCTTCCATCTTTTGCAGGTAGTTCTTCTAGATCCTGTTACTGTTACTGACGCACCTCGTCGGTCTGCTAGATCTTCCAATGCTGTCGTTCAGCAGGCTTGGGAGAAGGTCCAGTTTGTTGAGAAGAACTTGGAAGAGTGTGATTCCCTCAATCGTGATGAGATGAGACAGCGATTGATCGCTCTCAAGGATGAGGAGTTCTATAAGATCATGGTAAGCGGTCGTCCTTGGGTTACGGACGATCAGAGTGTTGTGCTCAAGCCTACCTTCTTCTTCAGTGATGTAGTCCCCGACGACTTGACATACCAAAGGAGATGTTTTCAGTTCTCTTACACAGCAGATGGTGAGAAGAGAACTATTTCTACCCGGTCGTCTTTTGATCGGACCATCTCGATCCTGAGCCTTTCTCCCACGTGCCCTAAGAGGGAAGATCCTCTGAGCTGGGTGAAGAGGACCAATGTGATCAAGACCGGGATTTTTGTTGGTGGACCTTTCGGTTTTGCAGAGAAGCCACCTGTCCGTATGGACATGTTGATGCCAGCCAGTGGCTACCAAGGTTCTGATCATCTATCGGTTGATTTGAGACCGGTGGGCCTTGGCGTTTTTTGGGGTGATGGCAGCAATTGGGTGAAGCCTTTTCGACTTCGTGGCCGTTTCAGTGCTGACTCGAGCTGGGAGTCATGGACTGATCACACCCTGAGGATTGGTGAGGCCGTTCTTCGGGAGGCCGAGATTTTTGACGCGGTTCGCGCTTTTCGGTAAACCGTTGTTTTCTCCGATGAGGCTTTCATGGCCATGCTGGAGTCATCCCTTCCACAAACCAACACCTTCATTGTGACGAATGGTGAAATTGGTTTTTCTTTGAAGGAGCTGAGCGCCATCACCAGATTGTCTATCCTCGGCAAACTCTATGAGGAGTTCATGCCTATTGACAGCGTCCTTGAGGAGCAATCTGAGGAGTTTAGGCTTGTGTACTTTCAGCTCGTCGCCTTCTATGATTTTTTGAAGGAGAAGGAGGGCTCGAAAGTTAGATGCAGCAGTTGGAAAAGTTGTAGCTCCAACTTTTTTGACAGCGGGGATTCTTCTGATGGTATGGCCCAGGATGCTAGGGCTAAAGCATCAAGTTTGAAGAAGATCGCTGCTATGCGAGAAGATTTGAAGAAGTTCTTCGCAACCACAGATGCCATTTGTCCTGACATTGCGTTGCGGAGAGATCTCGCTGTTTACCTCACTTACTAGCTGGGTGAGGCTGTTTTTGCTGGAGGAGATGGGACGCACATCAGGCCGCACTGTATTTTTCCAGCTTGTCAAATGGCATTTGGAGAGCGGCTGGCTTTGGTACCTGCTCTTTACTCCTATTTGTGTACCGAACTGCAGGCTGCTGCTTTCCTAGTTCGACTTGGGCTTCCCATGAACAAGGTATTTTCGGCCCATATTTTCTATTCGTGGTATGTATACCACTGTCCTAGCTTCTGTTGACACCAAAAATGTCACTTTGCCTCTTCAACATCAAGAAAGCTGCATGAAGTCGCAACCTGCCATAAATAGGCAATGCAATTTCTCCAAAAAAGTCAAATCTTGTCAGAATCAAACAAAAACTGCAAGATCCTTCAAGATAGCCAAGAGAAGAGTACACATGAATTTTCGGGCCATTTCGACAACATTTGGCCTAACTTCACTTCTCCGACAGCTAAACAGAAGCTCTCGGCGGCGACATCATCGGAGACATCAAAACTTCGATCAAAGCCTACAGATGACTCCAGCATGTCTCAAAAGGGCTCTATGCCAAATTTTAAGTCAAACCGACAACGTTTGACCCTCCATCAATGCTCGAGCAGCAAAATCAAGCCTCCCGGCGGCGGGAACCACCGAAGCCTTCGCTCATCAAACCAAGTGCATGAGTGGCTTCAACATGCTTCCAAAAGGCTGCACGTCGAATTTCAGGTCATTCCGACAACGTTTGACCAGGTTTCGATGCTCCGAGAGAAAATCAAGCCTACCGGCGGCGGAGCAACCCGGGACCATGACATCCAAAACGGAGCCCATGGAACGTCTCAAAATGACTCCAATAGGCTCCCCGTCAAATTTCAGGTCAATCGGACATCGTTTGGCCACATATCAAAGCTCGGCATTTTCCCCGCAGTAAAATCAAGTGAAGCATCGACGGGACCCCAAACGGCTTCAAAACTCAAACAAAAGCCTATGGTTGGTCTTATTTATTGCTCAGGAGGCTTCACCTCAAATTTCAGGTCATTCCGACATCGTTTGACCAAGTTTCAGCTTCTGGCGGAAAATCAGCAGCTCTACGCGACAAAGTCTTCGGCTTTCCCGGAAAATTGGAAACTTTGCACTCTAAAAATGCAAGGATTCTCATTAAGTTTTCTACAGGAAAATCAAGCCAATAAATGAGAAGAAATGTCAAGAAAAATACAGAAGAAAATGGCGACGAAAAAGACCCCAAAACGACCGCAAAACGGGCTCCGAAGGGGAAAAATCCCCCAGGGTCGCAGACCCCTGCGACCATGGCCCATGGTCGCCGGCGACAATGGAGGTCCGGGTCACCGGATTTTCCGCCGGTGACCCGTTTTTTTCGTCTTTTTTCGCGTTTCGCGCACTTTGGCCCCTGTGGTTTCCTGAAAATGTGATTTTTAGTGCTTGAAATTGACTCATATCCTCCGACATCCGTCAAAATCACGGGTCAACCTCCAAAAGCATAAAATCATCATTGATCGCTCCAAGATCGCCAACCGGTCGACCAAGAAAGTGCACTTTCTGTCCGACCGATCGTGAAATCGACAAGACAGATGTCACCGGCCCACTCTTAGCTATCAATGTCTGAAGTTACATGTTCATCCGATGTCGATCAGCATGTAGATCCATCGATGATCATCGCCAGAAGAATTCCAGAAGACACGGCATGGCCCGCGACTCTTCGACTGCTCGGCGACCAATTAATGTGGTTAATTGACTAGCTTTATTGCAGTCATTAATTCATTTCTTTGGACGGCCCAATCAGAAGCAAGCATTTGGGAGTTACAAGTCAATTGATTCATCCTCGAGATGGTGTGTGATTCCTTTCACTACCATAAAATTCCCCTGGAAGCTCAAAGGCACCTCTACCAAAGGAAAGATTGCTCAAAGACTCTTGGTCAAGACACAAGCTCTCCTTCAAAAATCTCTTCGAGGCACATCGACTACAAAAGTCAAGCAACTCGTCGCTGTACCTCGAGGGGGCATTTGTTGACACCAAAAATGTCACTTTGCCTCTTCAACATCAAGAAAGCTGCATGAAGTCGCAACCTGCCATAAATAGGCAATGCAATTTCTCCAAAAAAATCAAATCTTGTCAGAATCAAACAAAAACTGCAAGATCCTTCAAGATAGCCAAGAGAAGAGTACACATGAATTTTCGGGCCATTTCGACAACATTTGGCCTAACTTCACTTCTCCGACAGCTAAACAGGAGCTCTCGGCGGCGACATCATCGGAGACGTCAAAACTTCGATCAAAGCCTACAGATGACTCCAGCATGTCTCAAAAGGGCTCTTTGCCAAATTTTAAGTCAAACCGACAACGTTTGACCCTCCATCAATGCTCGAGCAGCAAAATCAAGCCTCCCGGCGGCGGGAACCACCGAAGCCTTCGCTCATCAAACCAAGTGCATGAGTGGCTTCAACATGCTTCCAAAAGGCTGCACGTCGAATTTCAGGTCATTCCGACAACGTTTGACCAGGTTTCGATGGTCCGAGAGAAAATCAAGCCTACCGGCGGCGGAGCAACCCGGGACCATGACATCCAAAACGGAGCCCATGGAACGTCTCAAAATGACTCCAATAGGCTCCCCGTCAAATTTCAGGTCAATCGGACATCGTTTGGCCACATATCAAAGCTCGGCATTTTCCCCGCAGTAAAATCAAGTGAAGCATCGACGGGACCCCAAGCGGCTTCAAAACTCAAACAAAAGCCTATGGTTGGTCTTATTTATTGCTCAGGAGGCTTCACCTCAAATTTCAGGTCATTCCGACATCGTTTGACCAAGTTTCAGCTTCTGGCGGAAAATCAGCAGCTCTACGCGACAAAGTCTTCGGCTTTCCCGGAAAATTGGAAACTTTGCACTCTAAAAATGCAAGGATTCTCATTAAGTTTTCTACAGGAAAATCAAGCCAATAAATGAGAAGAAATGTCAAGAAAAATACAGAAGAAAATGGCGACGAAAAAGACCCCAAAACGACCGCAAAACGGGCTCCGAAGGGGAAAAATCCCCCAGGGTCGCAGACCCCTGCGACCATGGCCCATGGTCGCCGGCGACAATGGAGGTCCGGGTCACCGTATTTTCCGCCGGTGACCCGTTTTTTCGTCTTTTTTCGCGTTTCGCGCACTTTGGCCCCTGTGGTTTCCTGAAAATGTGATTTTTAGTGCTTGAAATTGACTCATATCCTCCGACATCCGTCAAAATCACGGGTCAACCTCCAAAAGCATAAAATCATCATTGATCGCTCCAAGATCGCCAACCGGTCGACCAAGAAAGTGCACTTTCTGTCCGACCGATCGTGAAATCGACAAGACAGATGTCACCGGCCCACTCTTAGCTATCAATGTCTGAAGTTACATGTTCATCCGATGTCGATCAGCATGTAGATCCATCGATGATCATCGCCAGAAGAATTCCAGAAGACACGGCATGGCCCGCGACTCTTCGACTGCTCGGCGACCAATTAATGTGGTTAATTGACTAGCTTTATTGCAGTCATTAATTCATTTCTTTGGACGGCCCAATCAGAAGCAAGCATTTGGGAGTTACAAGTCAATTGATTCATCCTCGAGATGGTGTGTGATTCCTTTCACTACCATAAAATTCCCCTGGAAGCTCAAAGGCACCTCTACCAAAGGAAAGATTGCTCAAAGACTCTTGGTCAAGACACAAGCTCTCCTTCAAAAATCTCTTCGAGGCACATCGACTACAAAAGTCAAGCAACTCGTCGCTGTACCTCGAGGGGGCATTTGTTGACACCAAAAATGTCACTTTGCCTCTTCAACATCAAGAAAGCTGCATGAAGTCGCAACCTGCCATAAATAGGCAATGCAATTTCTCCAAAAAAATCAAATCTTGTCAGAATCAAACAAAAACTGCAAGATCCTTCAAGATAGCCAAGAGAAGAGTACACATGAATTTTCGGGCCATTTCGACAACATTTGGCCTAACTTCACTTCTCCGACAGCTAAACAGGAGCTCTCGGCGGCGACATCATCGGAGACGTCAAAACTTCGATCAAAGCCTACAGATGACTCCAGCATGTCTCAAAAGGGCTCTTTGCCAAATTTTAAGTCAAACCGACAACGTTTGACCCTCCATCAATGCTCGAGCAGCAAAATCAAGCCTCCCGGCGGCGGGAACCACCGAAGCCTTCGCTCATCAAACCAAGTGCATGAGTGGCTTCAACATGCTTCCAAAAGGCTGCACGTCGAATTTCAGGTCATTCCGACAACGTTTGACCAGGTTTCGATGCTCCGAGAGAAAATCAAGCCTACCGGCGGCGGAGCAACCCGGGACCATGACATCCAAAACGGAGCCCATGGAACGTCTCAAAATGACTCCAATAGGCTCCCCGTCAAATTTCAGGTCAATCGGACATCGTTTGGCCACATATCAAAGCTCGGCATTTTCCCCGCAGTAAAATCAAGTGAAGCATCGACGGGACCCCAAACGGCTTCAAAACTCAAACAAAAGCCTATGGTTGGTCTTATTTATTGCTCAGGAGGCTTCACCTCAAATTTCAGGTCATTCCGACATCGTTTGACCAAGTTTCAGCTTCTGGCGGAAAATCAGCAGCTCTACGCGACAAAGTCTTCGGCTTTCCCGGAAAATTGGAAACTTTGCACTCTAAAAATGTAAGGATTCTCATTAAGTTTTCTACAGGAAAATCAAGCCAATAAATGAGAAGAAATGTCAAGAAAAATACAGAAGAAAATGGCGACGAAAAAGACCCCAAAACGACCGCAAAACGGGCTCCGAAGGGGAAAAATCCCCCAGGGTCGCAGACCCCTGCGACCATGGCCCATGGTCGCCGGCGACCATGGAGGTCCGGGTCACCGGATTTTCCGCCGGTGACCCGTTTTTTCGTCTTTTTTCGCGTTTCGCGCACTTTGGCCCCTGTGGTTTCCTGAAAATGTGATTTTTAGTGCTTGAAATTGACTCATATCCTCCGACATCCGTCAAAATCACGGGTCAACCTCCAAAAGCATAAAATCATCATTGATCGCTCCAAGATCGCCAACCGGTCGACCAAGAAAGTGCACTTTCTGTCCGACCGATCGTGAAATCGACAAGACAGATGTCACCGGCCCACTCTTAGCTATCAATGTCTGAAGTTACATGTTCATCCGATGTCGATCAGCATGTAGATCCATCGATGATCATCGCCAGAAGAATTCCAGAAGACACGGCATGGCCCGCGACTCTTCGACTGCTCGGCGACCAATTAATGTGGTTAATTGACTAGCTTTATTGCAGTCATTAATTCATTTCTTTGGACGGCCCAATCAGAAGCAAGCATTTGGGAGTTACAAGTCAATTGATTCATCCTCGAGATGGTGTGTGATTCCTTTCACTACCATAAAATTCCCCTGGAAGCTCAAAGGCACCTCTACCAAAGGAAAGATTGCTCAAAGACTCTTGGTCAAGACACAAGCTCTCCTTCAAAAATCTCTTCGAGGCACATCGACTACAAAAGTCAAGCAACTCGTCGCTGTACCTCGAGGGGGCATTTGTTGACACCAAAAATGTCACTTTGCCTCTTCAACATCAAGAAAGCTGCATGAAGTCGCAACCTGCCATAAATAGGCAATGCAATTTCTCCAAAAAAATCAAATCTTGTCAGAATCAAACAAAAACTGCAAGATCCTTCAAGATAGCCAAGAGAAGAGTACACATGAATTTTCGGGCCATTTCGACAACATTTGGCCTAACTTCACTTCTCCGACAGCTAAACAGGAGCTCTCGGCGGCGACATCATTGGAGACGTCAAAACTTTGATCAAAGCCTACAGATGACTCCAGCATGTCTCAAAACGGCTCTATGCCAAATTTTAAGTCAAACCGACAACGTTTGACCCTCCATCAATGCTCGAGCAGCAAAATCAAGCCTCCCGGCGGCGGGAACCACCGAAGCCTTCGCTCATCAAACCAAGTGCATGAGTGGCTTCAACATGCTTCCAAAAGGCTGCACGTCGAATTTCAGGTCATTCCGACAACGTTTGACCAGGTTTCGATGCTCCGAGAGAAAATCAAGCCTACCGGCGGCAGAGCAACCCGGGACCATGACATCCAAAACGGAGCCCATGGAACGTCTCAAAATGACTCCAATAGGCTCCCCGTCAAATTTCAGGTCAATCGGACATCGTTTGGCCACATATCAAAGCTCGGCATTTTCCCCGCAGTAAAATCAAGTGAAGCATCGACGGGACCCCAAACGGCTTCAAAACTCAAACAAAAGCCTATGGTTGGTCTTATTTATTGCTCAGGAGGCTTCACCTCAAATTTCAGGTCATTCCGACATCGTTTGACCAAGTTTCAGCTTCTGGCGGAAAATCAGCAGCTCTACGCGACAAAGTCTTCGGCTTTCCCGGAAAATTGGAAACTTTGCACTCTAAAAATGCAAGGATTCTCATTAAGTTTTCTACAGGGAAATCAAGCCAATAAATGAGAAGAAATGTCAAGAAAAATACAGAAGAAAACGGCGACGAAAAAGACCCCAAAACGACCGCAAAACGGGCTCCGAAGGGGAAAAATCCCCCAGGGTCGCAGACCCCTGCGACCATGGCCCATGGTCGCAGGCCCCTGCGACCATGGCCCATGGTCGCCGGTCCATGGTCGCCGGCGACCATGGCCCATGGTCGCCGGCGACCATGGAGGTCCGGGTCACCGGATTTTCCGCCGGTGACCCGTTTTTTTCGTCTTTTTTCGCGTTTCGCGCACTTTGGCCCCTGTGGTTTCCTGAAAATGTGATTTTTAGTGCTTGAAATTGACTCATATCCTCCGACATCCGTCAAAATCACGGGTCAACCTCCAAAAGCATAAAATCATCATTGATCGCTCCAAGATCGCCAACCGGTCGACCAAGAAAGTGCACTTTCTGTCCGACCGATCGTGAAATCGACAAGACAGATGTCACCGGCCCACTCTTAGCTATCAATGTCTGAAGTTACATGTTCATCCGATGTCGATCAGCATGTAGATCCATCGATGATCATCGCCAGAAGAATTCCAGAAGACACGGCATGGCCCGCGACTCTTCGACTGCTCGGCGACCAATTAATGTGGTTAATTGACTAGCTTTATTGCAGTCATTAATTCATTTCTTTGGACGGCCCAATCAGAAGCAAGCATTTGGGAGTTACAAGTCAATTGATTCATCCTCGAGATGGTGTGTGATTCCTTTCACTACCATAAAATTCCCCTGGAAGCTCAAAGGCACCTCTACCAAAGGAAAGATTGCTCAAAGACTCTTGGTCAAGACACAAGCTCTCCTTCAAAAATCTCTTCGAGGCACATCGACTACAAAAGTCAAGCAACTCGTCGCTGTACCTCGAGGGGGCATTTGTTGACACCAAAAATGTCACTTTGCCTCTTCAACATCAAGAAAGCTGCATGAAGTCGCAACCTGCCATAAATAGGCAATGCAATTTCTCCAAAAAAATCAAATCTTGTCAGAATCAAACAAAAACTGCAAGATCCTTCAAGATAGCCAAGAGAAGAGTACACATGAATTTTCGGGCCATTTCGACAACATTTGGCCTAACTTCACTTCTCCGACAGCTAAACAGGAGCTCTCGGCGGCGACATCATCGGAGACGTCAAAACTTCGATCAAAGCCTACAGATGACTCCAGCATGTCTAAAAAGGGCTCTTTGCCAAATTTTAAGTCAAACCGACAACGTTTGACCCTCCATCAATGCTCGAGCAGCAAAATCAAGCCTCCCGGCGGCGGGAACCACCGAAGCCTTCGCTCATCAAACCAAGTGCATGAGTGGCTTCAACATGCTTCCAAAAGGCTGCACGTCGAATTTCAGGTCATTCCGACAACGTTTGACCAGGTTTCGATGCTCCGAGAGAAAATCAAGCCTACCGACGGCGGAGCAACCCGGGACCATGACATCCAAAACGGAGCCCATGGAACGTCTCAAAATGACTCCAATAGGCTCCCCGTCAAATTTCAGGTCAATCGGACATCGTTTGGCCACATATCAAAGCTCGGCATTTTCCCCGCAGTAAAATCAAGTGAAGCATCGACGGGACCCCAAACGGCTTCAAAACTCAAACAAAAGCCTATGGTTGGTCTTATTTATTGCTCAGGAGGCTTCACCTCAAATTTCAGGTCATTCCGACATCGTTTGACCAAGTTTCAGCTTCTGGCGGAAAATCAGCAGCTCTACGCGACAAAGTCTTCGGCTTTCCCGGAAAATTGGAAACTTTGCACTCTAAAAATGCAAGGATTCTCATTAAGTTTTCTACAGGGAAATCAAGCCAATAAATGAGAAGAAATGTCAAGAAAAATACAGAAGAAAACGGCGACGAAAAAGACCCCAAAACGACCGCAAAACGGGCTCCGAAGGGGAAAAATCCCCCAGGGTCGCAGACCCCTGCGACCATGGCCCATGGTCGCAGGCCCCTGCGACCATGGCCCATGGTCGCCGGCGACCATGGAGGTCCGGGTCACCGGATTTTCCGCCGGTGACCCGTTTTTTTCGTCTTTTTTCGCGTTTCGCGCACTTTGGCCCCTGTGGTTTCCTGAAAATGTGATTTTTAGTGCTTGAAATTGACTCATATCCTCCGACATCCGTCAAAATCACGGGTCAACCTCCAAAAGCATAAAATCATCATTGATCGCTCCAAGATCGCCAACCGGTCGACCAAGAAAGTGCACTTTCTGTCCGACCGATCGTGAAATCGACAAGACAGATGTCACCGGCCCACTCTTAGCTATCAATGTCTGAAGTTACATGTTCATCCGATGTCGATCAGCATGAAGATCCATCGATGATCATCGCCAGAAGAATTCCAGAAGACACGGCACGGCCCGCGACTCTTCGACTGCTCGGCGACCAATTAATGTGGTTAATTGACTAGCTTTATTGCAGTCATTAATTCATTTCTTTGGACGGCCCAATCAGAAGCAAGCATTTGGGAGTTACAAGTCAATTGATTCATGGCATTTAAACCATGAAACTCCTCCCATTATGGTAATTAAGGTGATTAAAAGCCCTTAATCTCCATCGGCCAATCAGATTCAAGGAAAAAGGAGTTACAAAATCAAGAAATAAATCTTGTAACTCCTCCCATTAAAGCCATTAAGGCTCATAAACCCTCCTAAATGGCTACCAAAGGCCTATAAATAGGAGAGCATTCCATTGAAATTGAAATCGGAAAAAAATCAGAAAAAAGAGGAGAAAATCAGAGGATCAGAAAAAAAGATCAGAAAGAGATCTGAGTGAAAGAAAAAGAGAGAAAAACTCTGCTGAAGTTCTGCACCGGCCACCACTACAAGGTGACAAAAGTCCCTTGGGGGGCACCCCCCCCCAAGGTCCTTGCCTTCTCCTGCTGCCTCCAATGGCTTAGACGTGGCTTTTCAGCCCGTCTACTTAGCTTTTTATTGGACATAGGACCTTCTCTTGGTCTTTGTCCTCTAAAAACCTGAGGTTATAGCCAAGCCAAGCGAATCAAGAGCATCTTCTGTTCTCATCTGCATGGATGATGGCGAAGCCCATACACGGCTTGCGACCGTCAATCTGAACGAGTCCCCCACAATCTCCTGAAAAGTTAGATCTTCCTTTTCTTGCTTTTCATTGTAGTTTGTATTTTTCTAAAGAGACAAAAATCACAACTCTTGTCTTTCATTATTGATGAGAATTGTAAATCGGCTATAAACGCCAAAATCGGCTATAAATGCCAAACAAAATCGCCTTTCACGGCAAACCAAGAAAATGTCTCTTTTCTTAAATATTTGTGCAATGGAAAACTTGAAAGAAGTTGATTTCCTTTTTACTTGCGAAGGTTGATCTCCGGATTACCACTTGCAATTCCAAGTAAAATAGAAAATCTGGCACACCCACACAAAAGAAATGTTGATGCACGCTTCAGGGCCCGACAGGGCGCGAAAGGGCCGGACCCGACGGACTCCCACGTTCCGCCGACCCCGGTAGCCGCCCCAGCAGGCGCCTCGGAGCGCGTTCCATCAGCTTCCATCGTTTGGGAGTTGCACAGGACGAAGATCCCTTTATGATTCGTTTGGCTAGAGGGACAGCCGTTCTCGAATCACTTTTATCTGCCCGTTTAAGGATCCGACAATTTAGGGACGTCGAGATTGGGCAGTCTTCGGTGAAGCTTTCTCCGGGCTTGCGGAAGAAGGCTTTTGACTTTGGTGTCTCCCGTGATTCGACTAAGGCAGGGTCGGGAAGACACTATGCTTTGACAGACGCGGAGAAGAGATGGCTCTTCAACATATGGGTTGGTACGATGGTGTACCGCAGACATCTTTTCGTCGATATCCAACCGTATGTCCCTTCGCGTTTTGCATTACAGCTTGGCTTCTCTCAAGGCGTTGTTGGAGCGCCTTCGAGCATGGTGAAGCGTTTTGGAGTTCTGCAGGATGGGAGAAATGCATGGGCTTTTTATAGCGCCGAGGACACTACCACCATGATTTCCTATCCTGAGCTGTCCACCTTCCGGACTGCTGGCTTCACAAAGTGGTTCATGGAGAGCTTTTCAGTGTACCGGGGGCTTTCCAAGAAAGAGCTCGATATTAAGCAATCTCCTGGGAAGAGTCTTGGCAAATCGGATGGTGTCCGTCGGGAGGAAGTTTTGGCCATCCTTTCTGGAGAGAAGTACAAGATAGGCTTTCTCAACGGGCAGGACATCATCAGATCAGGAGCTGCACAGGGGATCCCTGGTGAGGTCCTGAGACAGCTGGAGGAGGAGGAGGCCGAGATCGATGCTATGATACAGGCAGAGCATACGAAGGGTTCCATGGAGTCTACTGAGAAAAGTAGACCATCCAGTGAGGACTCTTGTGAGAGGCCTGATGCTGATAGTAGGGCAGGATCGTCGAGCAGATTGACCCGCCGAGGCAAGAGGAGGAGAGGACAACGCCGTCACATGAGACGGCACGATAGTCCTTCTGATCTTGAAGTTCCTCTCACCATTGCTAAGGAGGTGTCTGAGGATGCTGACGAGCCTCCGGAGAAGAGAAGCAGAGAAGATGAGATAGCTGGTATGATCCCCTTTCTTTCCTTTTGTTTCTTCCTTCCTTTTTTTGTGAAAGATTTTGTTTTGATCCGCTGCTTATTTGTTTAGCAGAGGATGATGACCTGGTGATGCCTGAGGTTCCGGCTGATGAGGCAATGACGGATCCAGTCGTGGCATCTGAGGAAGAGCCCAGGGACTCTGGAGTGGTTCCAGAACCTTCACCTGGTATGATTTGCTTTGGCTTTTGTTTTTTTTTCTTTTGCTGTCATTTGCTAACATGTAGCTGACTTGCCAGAGGATTCCGACGATTTCGAGCCATCTATGGATGTAACTTTTGACGATGCTTCGGATGAGATCAAAGAGGCAGATAGTACTCCGCCGGTCGTCGAAGCAGGTATATTTGCAATAATAATCTTGATATATTTTTGACAAGATTATATTCATACCTTTTTGTCTTTTTCTTCTTTTTTTTTTCTTTGACAGATTGTGAAGCAGTAGGAGAGATTCCTCTGTCTTCCTCAGAGCCAGAACAGGGGACACCTGCTGCTGATCCAGAAGTAGGGGCTTCTTCCACTTTCAATGAGTCAGCTTCTTCCATTGGAAAGAGTTTATTGATTACTCTTCCAATGGAGCATGACGTGGGCAATCAGGCACCAGAGCATGGCGAATCCTCATCTGCACCGCACCTTCAGTATGCAAGGAAGGTGTTGAAGACTTTCTTGAGCTCATGGGTTGAGACTCTTTCTTCAGGTCATTTGGAAGCTGGTTTTGGCATGATCAAGCATGTGCAGGACATCCTCGCTGATAGCAAAGAAGTCGGTCTGGACATCGCAAGCGCCAAGGATTTTGTTGAGGAGATCACCTTGGGGAACAAATGGACTGAGACCAAGAGTTTCCCAGATGGTGACTTCTTTGATGAGATGTTCATAAAACCTTCCAGCAAAGTCAAAGATGAGCTGACTGAGGTTGATGGAACGCGCTCCGAGGCGCCGTGGGGCAGCTACCGGGGTCGGCGGAACGTGGGAGTCCGTCGGGTCCGGCCCTTTCGCGCCCTGGCGGGGCCTGAAGCGTGCATCAACATTTCTTTGTGTGGGTGTGCCAGATTTTCTATTTTACTTGGAATTGCAAGTGGTAATCCGGAGATCAACCTTCGCAAGTAAAAAGGAAATCAACTTCTTTCAAGTTTTCCATCGCGCATATATTTATGAAAAGAGACATTTTCTTGATTTGCCGTGAAAGGCGATTTTGTTTGGCATTTATAGCCGATTTTGGCGTTTATAGCCGATTTACAATTCTCATCAATAATGAAAAAGACAAGAGTTGTGATTTTTGTCTCTTTAGAAAAATACAAACTACAATGAAAAGCAAGAAAAGGAAGATCTAACTTTTCAGGAGATTGTGGGGGACTCGTTCAGATTGACGGTCGCAAGCCATGTATGGGCTTCGCCATCATCCATGCAGATGAGAACAGAAGATGCTCTTGATTTGCTTGGCTTGGCTATAACCTCAGGTTTCTAGAGGACAAAGACCAAGAGAAGGTCCTATGTCCAATAAAAAGCTAAGTAGACGGGCTGAAAAGCCACGTCTAAGCCATTGGAGGCAGCAGGAGAAGGCAAGGACCTTGGGGGGGGGGGGTGCCCCCCAAGGGACTTTTGTCACCTTGTAGTGGTGGCCGGTGCAGAACTTCAGCAGAGTTTTTCTCTCTTTTTTCTTTCTCTGGATACGAGCTCGGGATTCTTTCCGATCGATCGATCTCGATTTTCTGATCTCGATTTTCTCCTCTTCATTTCAATGGAATGCTCTCCTATTTATAGGCCTTTGGTAGCCATTTAGGAGGGTTTATGAGCCTTAATGGCTTTAATGGGAGGAGTTACAAGATTTATTTCTTGATTTTGTAACTCCTTTTTCCTTGAATCTGATTGGCCGATGGAGATTAAGGGCTTTTAATCACCTTAATTACCATAATGGGAGGAGTTTCATGGTTTAAATGCCATGAATCAATTGACTTGTAACTCCCAAATGCTTGCTTCTGATTGGGCCGTCCAAAGAAATGAATTAATGACTGCAATAAAGCTAGTCAATTAACCACATTAATTGGTCGCCGAGCAGTCGAAGAGTCGCGGGCCGTGCCGTGTCTTCTGGAATTCTTCTGGCGATGATCATCGATGGATCTTCATGCTGATCGACATCGGATGAACATGTAACTTCAGACATTGATAGCTAAGAGCGGGCCAGTGACATCTGTCTTGTCGATTTCTCGATCGGTCGGACAGAAAGAGCACTTTTTTTGGTCGACCGGTTGGCGATCTTGGAGCAATCAATGATGATTTTGTCCTTTTGGAGGTTGACCCGTGATTTTGACGGATGTCGGAGGATATGAGTCAATTTCAAGCACTAAAAATCACATTTTCAGGAAACCACAGGGGCCAAAGTGCGCGAAACGCGAAAAAAGACGGAAAAAACGGGTCACCGGCGGAAAATCCGGTGACCCGGACCTCCATGGTCGCCGGCGACCATGGGCCGGCGACCATGGGCCATGGTCGCAGGGGCCTGCGACCCTGGGGGAATTTTCCCCTTCGGAGCCCGTTTTGCGGTCGTTTTGAGGTCTTTTTCGTTGCCGTTTTCTTCTGTATTTTTCCTGAAATTTCTTCTCATTTATTGGCTTGATTTCCCTGTAGAAAACCTGATGAGAATCCTTGCATTTTTAGAGTGCAAAGTTTCCAATTTTCCGGGAAAGCCGAAGACTGTCGCGTAAAGCTGCTGATTTTCCGCCAGAAGCTGAAACTTGGTCAAACGATGCCGGAATGACCCGAAATTTGAGGTGGAGCCTCCTGAGCAATAAATAAGACCAACCATAGGCTTTTGTTTGAGTTTTGAAGCCGTTTGGGGTCCCGTCGATGCTTCACTTGATTTTGCTGCGGGGAAAATGCCGAGCTTTGATATGTGGTCAAACGATGTCCGATTGACCTGAAATTTGACGGGGAGCCTATTGGAGTCATTTTGAGACGTTCCATGGGCTCCGTTTTGGATGTCATGGTCCCGGGTTGCTCCGCCGCCGGTAGGCTTGATTTTCTCTCAGTGCATCGAAACCTGGTCAAACGTTGTCGGAATGACCTGAAATTCGACGTGCAGCCTTTTGAAAGCATGTTGAAGCCACTCATGCACTTGGTTTGATGAGCGAAGGCTTCGGTGGTTCCCGCCGCCGGGAGGCTTGATTTTGCTGCTCGAGCATTGATGGAGGGTCAAACGTTGTCGGTTTGACTTGAAATTTGGCATGGAGCCCTTTTGAGACATGCTGGAGTCATCTGTAGGCTCTGATCGAAGTTTTGACGTCTCCGATGATGTCGCCACCGGGAGCTCCCGTTTAGCTGTCGGAGAAGTGAAGTTAGGCCAAATGTTGTCGAAATGGCCCGAAACTTCATGTGTACTCTTCTCTTGGCTATCTTGAAGGATCTTGCAGTTTTTGTTTGATTCTGACAAGATTTGATTTTTTTGGAGAAATTGCATTGCCTATTTATGGCAGGTTGCGACTTCATGCAGCTTTCTTGATTTGAAGAGGCAAAGTGACATTTTTGGTGTCAACAAATGCCCCCTCGAGGTACAGCGACGAGTTGCTTGACTTTTGTAGTCGATGTGCCTCGAAGAGATTTTTGAAGGAGAGCTTGTGTCTTGACCAAGAGTCTTTGAGCAATCCTTCCTTTGGTAGAGTAGCCTTTGAGCTTCCAGGGGAATTTTATGGTAGTGAAAGGAATCACACACCATCTCGAGGCAAAGTTTTGAAGAGGGATGTGGATTTGGGTTTCTGTTTTTGATCTTGTGACCTAACCAGCTATATATGGCAGGTTAGGGGATCGGGTTTTGGTTTTGACCTTGTGACCCAACAAGCTGTATGTGGCAAGTTGGGGGATCATGATTTGGTTTTTGGTTTTGGTCTTGTGACCTAACAAGCTGTATGTGGCAAGTTAGGGGACCAGGATTTGGTTTTTGGTCACTCTTTGGGACTGTGTGGGTCCATTGGAGTGGTTTGGATTTTTGTGGAATGTCAATTTCAAGATTTTGGCTCAATTTGGTATATGAGGCTGGATGGTTTGATTTTTGGAAGCTCATGGGGCTTGGGATTTTTTTGTATGGTTCAATCAACTCAAAAGAGGCATGGAACCATTATTGTATGCTCTTGGTAAGAGGGATTTTTTCTGACTAAAAGCCCTTTTTTTTTTTTTTTTTTTTTTTTTAGTGCCTAGGTGGTCAAACCTGGCTCATATGGGCTAACCCATGGGACCTTAAGCTTTTTAGGATGGCTTAGATCTCATGTGGGGTCATTTTTGTAAAGAATATCTAAAGATATCTCATTTGGATAGAGAATATCTAAAAATATCTTTATGGGAGAGAATCTCTCATATTCCCTTAATTTGGGAGAGAATATCTCAAGGTATCTTTCTTTTTGGGAAAGAATCTCCAATATCCTTTTTTTGTTGGAGAGAATCTCTCATTTGATTGATTTTGGGAGGAAATCTCTCAAAGACATCTTTCTTTTTGGGAAAGAATCTTTCTAATTCCTTCTCTTTTGGTAAGGTTACTAATTAGTAACACTTACCTTTCTTCTTTGTTTCCTTCTTTGATTTGCTCTCTCCTATAAAAGCAAAGGAAGGTAGGATCTCTTGCTCTTATTGCTTTCTTTTGCAACAATCTCAAGAGAGCTCCAAGACCAAGAGTTTTTCTTCTTCAAGGATCTTCAAGCTTTTTCCTTCTTCTTCTCCATCAATGGCTTCAAGTAAGTTTTCTTTCTTTTTTCTTTCAAGAAAACTTTATGTAGAGAATAGGATGGTAAAAAAAGTGTCTTCTCTTTTTTTTTCTTTTTTTTTTCTTTCTATTCTTCTTCTCTTCTTTTTTTTTTTTTTCCACGTGATTTTTGTTTTTTTTTCCACTTGTGTCTCTTTTCTCTCTTTTTTTTTTTTTTTTGTGGGCCGTACGGACAGATCCGTACGGATCTGGTCCGTACGGCCACGTGGCCTGATTTTTTTTTTTTTTCTTTTGCTGTTTTCTTTCTTCTTTTTTTTTTTTTTTTTGAGAAAGTTCTTCCTTTTTTTTTTTGTTCTTTTCTTTCTCCCCCTTTTTTTTTTGAGAAAGTTTCTTTTTTTTTTTTTCCTTTTTTTTTTTGAGAAAGTTTTTTTTTTCTGCTCATCATGATAATGCGTTTTTTATGCAAATCTAGATGTTCATGCATGTACTTTTTGTAGATTGAGCATGATAGCATACCTGAAAATCTTTGCAAATTTGGGAATTTGGAGCTCGCAGCGATGTTGAGCCCTTCTTGATTTTGCGGAGATTTTGAGGTTTCGAAAGTTTGGAGTTTCGGAGCCCGCAGCAATGTGGAGCCCATCTTCAAACTTTCTATTTCCGTCGGGGTATTTCCTTTTTCTTTGGAATTGCCCCGGAGTCATGCCAAAATTTCGCCAGATTTTTGGTGGGACAAAGTGACCCCTTTTTTTTTTAGCGAAATCCTGTCATTTTGATGACGATCTTTTTCTTTTCCATCCTTTGCAGGTGGTTCCTCCAGAGCGAATAAGGGTAAAGAGCCTGCTACAAGCGTACCTCGTCGATCTGCTAGATCTTCCAAAAAAAAATAATTCAAACGGAAGTTTGAGTCCATCGAAACTGGGACTCTGGAATGACTCCGGAATCTCCAATTGGTATAACTTCTTTCGTTTTCTCTTTTTTTTTTGCCTGCGACTTGATTTGTTAACATTTTTTTCTTGTCAGCTGACTTGCCACAGGATTCCGATGACTTTGAACCATCAATGGACGCAAATGTCGATGATGCTTCTGATGAGTTCATGGAGGAAGAGAGTGTTCCGCCAGTCGTCGAAGAAGGTACTTTGTAGTGATGACCCTGATGATTTTTTTTTTTAACAGGATCATATTCATTCCTTTTTGTGTTTCATTTGCAGGTTTTGAAGTGACAGAAGAGAGTCCATCGCTTTCTTCAGAACCAGAGCAAGGGATGCCAGAGGTCGATCCGGAGGTAGAGACCAGTTCTGACATGATTGAGGAGATGCCTCGTGTTGAGATTCCCTCTCCAGTGGCTCCAAGTGAAAAGAGTTCTTTTGTTACTCTTCCAATGGGACATGACATGAGCAGCCGATCAGCGGAGAAGGGTGAATCTTCATCCAGTTCGTCTCTTCAATTTGCGAAGAAGGTGCTGGCTCAGGTTTTGAGTTCTTGGGTCAAGACTCTCCTTTCTGGACACTTGGAGGCAGGATTTGGCATGATCCCACATGTACAGGAGATTCTGACCGACACCGAAGAGGTTGGTCTGGATGTCACAGGTGCCAGGGCGATCGTTGATAGGATCATTGCACTGGGTGACAAGTGGTTTGAGACCATGGGTTTCCCTGACGACCAATTCTTCAAGGAGATGTTCTTGGACCCTGCTGATAAGGCTAAGTCTGACCTGAATGAGGCTACACAAAGCAAGAAGCAGCTAGTTCGGGAGAAGAACAAGGAAGAGCTAGCCATCATCGGATTGAGGCATGACCTTAACGTCCTTGATAGGGAAGTTGAGGAGGCCAGGAAACGTCTTGAGCATTTGAAGGCACAAGTCGATGCGAAGTGGGCTGCTATAACAGAGGCTCGTGACAGGGAGAGTACTCTGATCCGCAGGGTTGCAAAAGAGGAGGACTCTAGAAAACGAACGATGGCAAACTGCTGGGGAAGAGCTTCCCGGTGTAAAAGAAGGGTTACGGCATTCGCCAGCATCTCATGGCAAGTTCCTGAAGAAGCGTGCCTTGGAAACTCTGACGGCTGAGGCCAAAAGTTTGCTTGAGGAGCTGAAGCTTTGGCTGGAGACCATTTTTGGCTGAGCTCCTGATTTTTTATAGCAGAAACCATTCTTCTTTTTTTTTGGTACCACATGTATTTTTTGGTACTCTTTTTTTTTTGTAGTGCTTGTGAACACTTTCTATTTTTTTTTTTGTACCACATGTATTTTTTTTGGTACTTTTCTTTTTTTTTTTTTGTAGTGCTTGTGAACACTTTTTGTATTTTTTTTTGCTTTGGTACCACATGTATTTTTTGGTACCTTTTTTTTTTTTTTTGTGTTCCCTACGCTCACTCAAATCTTTTTGTGATGAAAGCAATTGCTAAATGGGGTTTGATCAAAAGCTTTGTCATTTTGTGAAAATCTTTTGTCAAATAATTGTTTTGGTAGGGGAAACGAATTTGGCATGAAAGCCGGATTTTTGTGGCATTTACAGCCAGTTTGGTGGCATTGATAGCCAATTGGTGGCATTTATAGCCGGTTTGGTGGCATTGATAGCCAATTTGTGGCATTTATAGCCGGTTTTGACATGAGAGTCAGGTTTTTTTTTGTGTGGCATTTGTAGCCGAGTTTTTTGAAAACCGAGTTTTGTTTTATTGGCATGAAAGCCGATTTTGGCGTTTATAGCCGGAAATTTTTGTTTTGGCATTCATAGCCGGATTTTGGCATTTATAGACGAGTTTTGGTTTTCAAAATGCAGGTATCGACTAAATGTCGCCTCCCCGCTGAATGGTCTTGCGAGTATCGATGGAATGTCGCTTCCTTGCTCATTCGGTTTTGCGAGTATTGATGGAATGTCACTTCCTCGCGGGTTAGGTTTTGCAAGTATCGATGGAATGTCGCTTCCTCGCGAATTGGGGTGCAAATATCGACTAAGCGTCGCTTCCCTGCTTTTCCCAAGACTTTTGGTTTTGCGGGTACTGACTTGATGTCGTTTCTCCGCGATTTTTGAAATTTGAGGTTTTCTCGAACCATTTGTAATTTTGGGTTGTGGATAGCAACTGGTATGTTGCATCTCCACGATTTTTGAAATTGGGTTGTGGATATCAACTGGTTTGTTGCTTCTCCACGATTTTTGAAATTGGGTTGTGGATATCAACTGGTTTGTTGCTTCTCCACGGTTTTTGGATTTTGCAAGTATCGACGAAATGTCGCTTCCCTGCGATTTTGGGTGCAAGTATCGATGGAATGTCGCATCCTTGCTTTTTTTTCAAAATTTTTTGTTTTGCGGGTACTGAGTTTGATGTCGTTTCCCCACGATTTTTGAAAAACCATTTTTTTTTGTTTAAAGACACGAGGGTCGTAAATTTTGACCTAGAACCATTTGGCGGTAAAAGGTAAGGTGGACTAGGGTGGAAATCCCTGAATCCGGATTTTTGTTTCAAACCATGAATTTTGGTTCAAGGATCGAAAGTTTTGGTCAAGTCAGGGAGAGGCTCCTAAACTTGGATTTTTTTTGTTTTTGAACAATGAAACAATGAAAGTAAGCATTGTTTTTGAATCTCTAGAAATTTTGACATTTGATATGAAAATTCTAAAGAGAGTGGGTTTGACGAGCGAGTACCTGAGAACAGGTTTTGGCCATACAGGCATTGCTCTTATCCAGTTGGGTAAGTCTTCAAGGGTAGTACCGCTTCAAGAACTTGCCGTTGATAGGTAGCATACATCTGTCGCCTTCCATGTTTAGGAGGGCATATGCGCCGTTGGAGAAGACTTTGCCGATGACGTAGGGTCCCTCCCATTTTGGTTCAAATTTGCATTTGGATTTGTGTGCGAAGACCATTGGTCTTTTTACCGCAAGAACCAAGTCACCCTTTTTGTAGGCGCGTTGCCTGACCTTTTTGTCAAAAGATCCTGCCATGCGTGCTTGGTAAAGTTCAATGCTTTGTCGAGCTTCGAGCCGTCTCTCATCGAGATTGTCCAGCTCATGGAGTCGCAATTTGACATTGCTTTCTTGAGTCATGTCATTTTGTAGAGATACCCTCAGAGAAGGAATTTGTACCTCTAGGGGCACGACAGCTTCGCATCCATAGACCAAGGAGAATGGTGTGCTATGGGTTGGTCCTCGAACGGTGGTTCGATAGGCCCACAAAGCTTCAGACAGTTTGTCGCTCCAGTCTCTTTTGTGACTAGAGACCATTTTCTTGAGGATTTTGCAGAGTGTCTTGTTGAAGGCTTCTGCTAATCCGTTTGCTGCCGGATTGTATGGAGTCGAAGGACAGCTTTGAATTTTGTATTTGTCGCAAAACCTGTAGAATCGATGATCCCGGAATTGTGGTCCGTTATCATGGACGAATCTCTTGGGTATGCCGAAACGACAAATGATGTTGGTGCGCAGGAACTGAAGAACTGATGAGGTCTTCATTTCGTTGAACGCAAATGCTTCTGACCACTTGGAGAAATAATCCGTATCGGCGAAGATGAAGTGATGACCTTTGCTTGAAGGGGGAGAGATAGGACCTATGATGTCCATGCCCCATGCTTCAAAAGGCCATGAGATTGCTGTAGGATGCAGCCATTCCGGAGGCATGTGAATGTAATCTCCGTGAACTTGGCATAGCTGGCAGCGTTTGGCAAATTGCATTGCATCAGCAACCATGGTAGGCCAATAGTAACCTAACCTTTTTATCTGATCATAGAGCTTAGGACCTGCCTGATGGGCTCCACAAAGACCAGCATGAACTTCTTTAAGTGTTTCTTCGGCCTCTTGTTGTGACAAGCAGCATAGAAGTACTCCGTTGAAGGATTTCCTGTAAAGGATCTTTGAAGGGATATCCAAATGAAAGTTTGGGGCTCGCCTTTGAATGCTTACCCGTTCTTTTGGATCTTCAGGTAGGATTCCGAACATAGTGTAATCAATGAACGGATCCCTCCAGTCGCCGATTGAAGATTGAAGGATAGAGATCCGACTTCCAACCACTCGGTGGCATTCAGCAACTGCTTGGTGTGTGTTAAGAGGAGGGAGGATCCTTCTCTCGCACACTGTAATTTGCATGTTTTCCCCTTCCTGGATCGCCATTGATGCGGCAAATCCGGCCAGGGCATCTGTACGGATGTTTTCACCTCTACGAATGTGGGTGATGTTGCAGATGTCAAACTTTTGCAGAAGCGATTGTGCCTTGTTGTAGTAAGGCAGTAGATCAGGCTTCCTGACTTCATATATCTGATTCATCTGGTTGACGATCAGTTGAGAGTCTCCAAAGACTTCCAGCATAGTGATACCGGATTCGATGGCGAGTTCCAATCCTAGGATCAGAGCTTGGTATTCAGCTGCATTGTTTGTGCATGGTTCTAGTAGCGAGAAAGCGTGTGGAATCATGCATTTGTCGGGGCTAACAAAGAGGATGCCAACTCCTGAGATCAGCTTTCTTTTTTCATTTATCCTGGTTGCACCGTCAAAGTACATGTCCCAGGAGGCATTTGGTGAGGAAGTCTCTACGTTGTAGACAGGTTCGTCTGGGAGATCATCTCTGAGTGGAGAATCTTTAGGCAATGGATGCTCTGCGAGGAAATCTGCTAGAGCTTGGCCTTTGATTGCTTTTTGTGGTACATACCTAATATCAAATTGTGACAAGAGGATGGACCATTTTGCCAGTCGAGCATTGAGAGAACCGGCCTTCGTGACAAGGACCTTCAAGAGGTTGATCCTCGAGACCAGGTAGACTGTGTTGGAAAGCAAGTAGTGACGTAGCTTTTGTACGGCAAACATCACTGCAAGGCATTCCTTTTCGACTGGGGAGTAGCGATGCTCTGCACCTACTAGCATGCGGCTGAGGTAGTATAGAGCAGCTTCTTTTCTTTCATCATTTTCTTGTGCAAGCAGAGCACCCAGAGAGTGATCAAGGGCTCTTGTGTACAAGATGAATGGTTTTCCAGTGGCAGGGGCAGCTAACACTGGAGGTTTGGTCAGGTATGACTTGACATCTTGAAATGCGGCTTCGCAGTCGGCATCCCAGACAAAGTCTACACCTTTTTTCATCAATCGAGAGAATGGACGGCATTTCCCCGAAAGATTGGAGATGAACCGTCTGATGTAGGCCAATCTCCCTTGAAGCCCTTTTAGTTCTCTCAAGGTTCTTGGAGAGGGCATTTCTAGAATAGCCTTGACTTTTATGGGGTCAAGTTCTATTCCAGCTTTCCGAACAAGGAATCCGAGAAACTTACCCGACGAGACGCTGAAGAAGCATTTTAGAGGATTCATCCGCAGTTTGTGTTTGCGGAGTCGGAGGAAGACTTCCCGAAGATCTTTGAGATGGTCTTCTTTTCTTCTGCTTTTGACGGCGAGGTCATCATCGTAACATTCGACCGTCTTGTGCTGCATATCTTGGAATATTTTCATCATAGCCCTCTGATATGTGGCACCAGCATTTTTCAGACCAAATGGCATGACAGTGTAGTAATACACGCCAAATGGAGTCCGAAATGAAGTGTGTTTTTCATCCTCGGGATGCATCTTTATCTGATTGTAACCAGAGAAGCCATCCATGAATGTCATTCGCTCGAATCCGCATGTATTGTCAATCATCACCTCCAGTATGGGGAGCGGGAATTCATCTTTAGGGCAAGCGCCATTCAAGTCTCTATAGTCAATACAGACTCTGATCTGCCCAGTTTTCTTTGTCACGGGGACAATATTGGCCAACCACTCTGGATGTTGTTCCTCACGGATGAAGCCAACGCTTTTGAGTTTTTGAACTTCTTGTTCAATTTTATCCATCACATCTGGACGGAATCTTCTTTGGCCTTGTTTGACAGGCTTGATGTCTTCTTGAAGATTGAGTTTGTGGACTGCTACTTTGGGGTCTAAACCAGGCATTTCAGCATAGGACCATGCAAAGCAATCAACGAACTCACGAAGAAAAGCGATATACTCGGGTAACTCATCATCCTTTATATTCTTGCTTATGAATACAGGACGTGGGTTATCAGGTGTTCCCAAGTTTATCTTTTGAACAGGATCTTCTGTCGGAAGGTTCGAAGGTGGTTCCTCCACAATATTTTCGGAGGCTTCCAACTCAACGAAACCTTCTGGAGTTTCAACTGCATTACCAGACCAAGGCTCTGTTCCTTTCCATGGATTTTCTTGATTGGTGATCTCCTCAAGGCTTGCTATGAGATAGTCCCAATCGCCTGTTGAGTCTGGTATTTCTTTTGGAGATGAGGGTTCTTCTGGGTCAGGATGCCACAAGTCTGTATTATCGGACGATTCCTCTTTATCATCAGAGAAATCATACCAATTGGATGAGCTTCCTGGATCTTTGTCAGGTAACTCTTTAAAGAGATATCCAGGGAGATCGATGTCTTCATGGACTTGAGATGTTGAGGCTTGGTCGGTAAAACGACTTTTAAGCTTTTGTGTCAACTGTCTCAGAGGAGTATCAGGATCATATCCTAACCCATATGAAGACTTTTCTACATGACCGTAGAGTCTCCAATTTTCCAGCTGGCTTTTGGTCAAGGCGGGCTCCAATGGCGTGAGAATACCGCGTCTTTCTCCCAAACCGACTGGGTTTTGAGCGTCATAACCCATTTTCTTCATAATTGCTTGTGTCACAGGACTATATAGAGATAGCTGAGGCATACCTTCATTTTGGAAAGGTTCCAGCATGGAGTTTGATGAAGAAGCGTCCGATCTATGGAAGAAGATCGGCTTTTGCTTTGGTGATGTTGTCGGAACAACAAAGGTAGCAGACGTAGGATCTTCTACGTCAGCAGGTGTCTCCATCGGAGTGAGAGCAGGCTGAACTTGCTGAGTGTCAGCTTGGCTTGACGATGCATCGTCTTCTGGCTCTGAGTCCGAGTCTGTGTCTTGCATGATAGACACGAGAGAGACAACAAATTTGCCCCCAGGCTTTTGTTTCGCCTTCTTCACTTTAGTCGTGATGACCAAAGGTTTTGAATTCTTGAGGGAGATAACGAAGGGAGTTTGACTACTCTCTTCTAATTTGCCGGAGGGTTTGTTTTCTTCCGGTGATTTTTGAGGAGCCTTGCCTTTATCTTTCTGGAGATTTTCAGCAGGGGGTGTTATTTCCTCTTCTTCTTTTTCTCCTTCATACATCTGGGAGTCTGCGAAGTGGACTTCTTTACCTTTGAAGGGTTTTCTGTCCGCAAAGACACGATGTACCATGCCGTTGTCGCCGACGAACTTGATGCATTGATGTAGAGTTGAAGGGACAACACCGTTCTCGTGTATCCAAGGACATCCGAGAAGGATGTTGTAGCATGAGGGGGTTTTTATTGCATACACAGTGACCTCAGAGATAAGATCACCGATTTGCAATTTGAACCTGATTTTGCCGATAGGCCTTTGAGTGCTCCCATCGTATCCAAAGATAGATACAGATGTGTGGCTTAGTTTGCTGGGTGGGATGCCCAACTCTTCAAGAGCCGAAGTGGAGATAAGGTTGAGTGCAGAACCTGGGTCGATCTGAACTCTATGTATCGGCATTTCTTTGATGTACCCTGTGAAGTACAGGGGTCGGTTGTGCCTTGCTTCGCCAAGTAGGAGGTCTTCCTTAGTGAAGGCGATGGTTGCACTGGCTGCCTTTTGAACCGAGAGGCATTGGATGCATGATCCCTCAGTTTTCTTTTCTCCCTTTGAGGAAGTTTCAGAGTTTTTGACCCGGTAGTCCATTTCAATTTGGAGGACTTGCGGGGCATGTTTGTCGACATCCTCATTCAGTTTTTGTAATTCTGAGATGAGATTATCACGAGTGCGTGGAGACATTCGTAATAAATCCAGGATGTGAAGACGTGCAGGTATGTGTTTGAAGTGCTCAACCAAGTCATACTTGAAAGCCTCCTTAGGGCCTGCATGTTCATCATTGTTGCCACTGGGGGCGCTTACAACATCTTTTCCTGAAGGATTTACATAAGTAAAGGAAGATTGGTTGTAATTTTTGTGGTAGTCCCGGCCCGAACGGGTGCCTCTACCAACTTCGAGAGCTTCTTGAGAAGGATCTTCGTTTGGAAGATTGTCTTCAGGATCAAGAGGCTGTCGTTTTTCATCTACTGGGGATGTATCTGCAGCAGAGTTGCCATCCTCAGTGATTGTGTTGCACGGAGCATTTTCCGGGAGCAAGTCCTGAACAGCATCCAGCAGCTTTTCTTCTTCGTTGACCCATCCATCACCCCAAGTTGGGTTTTCTTCATGATGATGAGTCGGGAAGAATGTGTATCCTGAAGTCACAGTCTCAGGAGAAGAAACCTGAGAGGGTGCCATCTCTGTGAAAGTCACGTGAGACGAGGTAGCTCCAGAGGATACATTGCTAGGCGTCGTCGGAGTATAGGTAATCTCATCAGACGACGCTTCAGAAGAGCTATAGTCCTGATATATTACATTACAGGAAGCTCTGATAGGAGATGTTGCCTGCTCGGAGTCAGACTCATCCTCGGATGTAAGAGGATCATCTATCCAGCAATGTTCTCCATTTTCAGGAGTTAAGGGTGGATGTACCTGATTATCTTCAGGGACTTCAGGCTCTGGGTTGCGAGGAGGCTCGTTAACACGATCTTGCTCTTGTTCTAGAGCGAGACGCTGCAAGATCCTTGCATATTCTTCAAGATCAGGCATGGGAGCCAGATCCTCTTCTTCGTCTTCTCTGTGTGGCTCAACATAGTTGATTTCCACTGGAGCAATGACAGGTGCTGGGTTAATAGCATCTTCTTGTACAGCCTCTTGGTCTTCTTCATCATCAGACCAGGATCCTTGTGGTTGCAAGGGGTTATACCAGATTACTGGCATAAGGTGAGTTTCAGGAACCCATTCTTCGTCGGAGAGATACTCTCCTGTTTCAAGAGATTCCTCCCACTCGCCGGTGTAGTTGGGCTCGAATCCATCGTCGGTGTCGCTAGACTAGTATCCATCAATGGAGAATCCAACTACCGAGTTGCAAGAGTATGATGCCCCTTGCATGGCTTCTTTTTTGAATTGAGGTGGCATGAAATCACTGAGAGTGAAGTTTCTTACCGCCTTTGAAGTCTCAGGAAGGGACGTTTCTGTTGCCCCGAGTGAAGTGGTAGAGGAGGCCTCTGCCTTTTCATGGACTTCTTGTTTTGGCTGGGTCTTCTCTTGCCGTTTGAGCTTGAGGAGATGTTTCTTGGCTTGCCTTCGCTGCTGAGCGGTCGGCTTTGTTTTGACGATCTCCCAATTTTCATCTTCCAGGAGATCGGGATGTACCCATATGGGTTGTCCATCTGGTGTCGGGCAAGGAACCAACACTTCGGACGTTTGAATTCTTTTTATCACCTTGAAGGAAGTAGTGATCTTCTTCTTCGGTGATTTTGGTGTTTGTCCACATGATACCATGTTGACGGAGGCGGGGCCATAATTTTTGTCAAAGGTGATGACTCCGTTTTTCCACATCTCGTTTATCTTCTCTCTCACAACAAAGCATTGATTGAGAGGATGCGAGACCATCTGGTGGTATGGACAGTACCGAGGATCATTGGTTTTGCCAACATCGCCCGGTCTTTTGGGTTCAGGCAAGGTGAGCTTGCCGTTTGCCACGAGAGCCTCGAAGATTTCGTCAACATCTTCATCGAACGGGTATTTCTTTTCTACTCGCTCTTTGAAGGCATCAGAGAGTTCAGGTCTCTTACCTGCAGCTCTATTTTCAGCTTTCTTTGGTTGCTGAGGAGCTGACTTGGTTTGCACATTAAGGACCTCTTTCTTCTTTGGTTTAGAGGTTGCAATGGCGGTTGGCTCTTTTCTTGATGACTTCTGACTGTTGAGGTCTTTGATCACCATTTCAGCTTCCATGGAAGCTTCGAGGAGTTCCCCCAGGTTCTTTGATTTATTGCCGATGATCATGGAGCGGATTTTAGCTCTCATGTTGTTTCGGCAGATGTCGACTAGCGACGCTTGTGGCAGTACATCTGAGCATTTGTACGCCATTGCTTTCCATTTGTGAATGAAGTCATAAGTTGACTCATTCTCTCCCTGTTTTAGGCTGCAGAGCTGAGCCATAGTAACAGGATGATCCTCACCTTGGAAGTGGGTCAGGAAGCGTTCTCCAGCATAGCCCAGTTCTGAATGGAGTTCTCCGGAAGAGTGGAGTACCAATCGAAGGCCGTACCTTTTAGGGTACTTGCAAAGAGGCGAATCTTGAGTGCATCTTGATCCGCGATAGCTCCCGTCAAGATCTTGAAGTGGATGACGTGCTATCTGGCTGATCCTTTCCCCGTATATGTTTGGAGAGTAGGATGCTTGAATTTTGTGGGGAACGGGACCGAGTCCATCCATAAAGGATATGGTGGCTTGATCCCATGCTCTTTGAGTATATCCTCTTCTTTAGCTTTGGCGAGGATACTGTCTACGTCCTTTTTGGTGAGGGCGCGTGACTCATTTTCTTCTCCATTTCCCTCGTTATTGCTATGATTTGGAGGAGGCTCATTGTTCACCTGATTTTGGACGACAAGGAGAAGGTTTTCCATCAGAGTTTCAATCCTCTGCTGGCCTTGTTCCAACTGCTGGATGCGTGTGAGCGCATCATCTCGAGGTGGATTCTGAGGTGGCGGCTCAGAACTTGTAGCCAAGACGTTCATCCCTCGGGATTCGAACGAAGAAATCGTCCTGGTGACCGAGCTGGGGCTCATTCTTTTTGATGAAGAGCTTGATGAAGGATTACTCTCCCGTCCTTGGCTTGAAGGGGCAGGAGATTCTTCGGGATGTCTTTGTGTCCTGGTGACGCTACGGGTCACCGGACGTCGGACATGGATTTTTGATGCTGACCTTTGGCGTCTTCTGGTTTTTCCAACCATATGGACGGCAGCAACTTGGTCGGGTCTTTCTTTTTCGACCCATTTGTGGGAGACTTGAAGTGTAGGAGGCTGGGTCCGTTGCTTCTCTAGTCTCTTTTGTCGATATGAAGCACGGCGGCGTGCTCGACGAGCGATTTGAGCTTCAGTCAGCTCTGGCTGGGCTCTGACGATGAAGGATGTGCTCCCTCGGGCGCAGCAGCCGAGCCTGTCTTCTTTGTAGCTAGGCAAGGACAGGATCCGGACCCGGTCCTTTGCCTGTTGCAGCTAAGCTTTGAATTTTTCAAGTTCGGCCCCTGTAGAGATAAAGGGTCGAACCGAAGGAGTGTAGGCCTTAGCAGGTGCTTGTAGAGGCCTGGTGATGCGTGATCTGATTCTGGGCTTGTGGGAGCAAGCCGGTTCATGCTGGGTCGACTTGGGAGTCAGGTTGGAGATGGGTCTCTCCTCTTTCATGTAGGCAAGAGGGTAGAACTGGTTTGAGACCTCCTTTGTTTTGGGGAAGGTCTTGGAGACCAAGTCTTGGGATAGACCTGGTTGTTTGTGGGTCGAGGCTTCGCGGGGGTGCCACGGGCTTCGGGCTTTTGGGCGCTCGCCTTTGGTGTCATGGGAGTGACACGTTGAGAGGCGATCTTCTGCTTTTTAGCAGGCGCAGCTTGTTCTTCGGGAAGTGGGAATGGTCCCAGTGTCCCGAAGACGATGGTCCGGGGAGTCGAGGTCGACCCTGAGTTCAGAGAGTTGCCGAGGGAGTTGACGCTTCGGCAGCTGGCAGGGCGCTTGTAAGTGCGCTCGGTTTGCTTCTGTTGAAGCATGAGTTGGTGCTTGTTCTCATCGAAGATAATGGTTAAGGCTGCCATTGTTAGTTTCGAAAAAGTTCTGAAACAAGACCACATCCATTAGTAATCACAAGAATATAATGATCATAAATGGGAATTTCTATGGTTGTCTTTTCAAATCGCTCAAGGGATATGACCCAAGCGACATGAAGAAGGCAAAAAGCCATAGATGGTACAATTGTTCTGACAGCAAGTATGGTGAGCCCAGAATGAGCGTTCCGGTGACTGCTAGAAGCAATTGTAAACCTAAATTCGACTTATCGAGAAGCAGGGCTTGCTCGAGATAAGAAGAATATAAGGTAGGAGTTACAAATGTGCCGGTCACAGATACAGTAGACCCTGAAAGGGCGTACCAGTATTGCTAGGCACAAATGTTGGAGATCGCATCTATGAGATGGGATTCTTTGTTTTGAAATGTCAGAAATGGATTCGTCAAAGAGAGCAGGTGGCATTCCGATTCAAATACGGGCTCAACGATTTCCGCGAGCGCCAGTACTCAGAAGGGAAGAGACCACAATTTCTCGAATCTGAATCCAAAAGTGACGAGTTTTTGGAGATTTTTTTTTTGAAATGATTTTTTTTATTTTATTGTTTTTATTTTTTTATTATTTTTTTTTTAAAAAAATATATTTTTATTTATTTTTTTATTTTATTTTTTTTTGAAAATTTTTGTTTTTTTTTTTTAAGATTTTTTTTTGAAAATCTTTTTTTCTTATTTTTTTTTTATTTTGATTTTAATTTTTTTTAAGATTTAAAGACGAGAGAGTACACATAGGCCTTCTAACCCGGTCTTATGAAACCTCAATTGATAAAATTGCCCCCAGGTAAGGGTAGGATTACTTAATGAACCCGTTTGGAGGACCCTTGCCTAGAACAGTCAAGCTGTCTCCACACTCTGGACAAGGGTTTTCTTGAATCAATCGTGATCAAAGAACGCAATTGGTTTAACCTTAGTGGTCTATGTCCTTCTTTATAAAAAATCCCAAATAGACTCATCGAAGAGAAACGATGGCCCAAAACCTTAGTCGAACGGGCTCAACATTTCTGCAAGCACCAAAGAACGATAGGATAGGATCAAAGTTTCTCAATTTTGAATCCAAACTAAGAAAACTGATTTTTTTTTTATTTTTATTTTTTTTAATATATATATTTTTTTGAAATCTCTAATGAACTCATCGAAGAGAAACGATGGTCCAAAACCTTAGTCAAACGGTCTCAACATTTCTGCAAGCACCAAAGAACGATAGGATAGGATCAAAGTTTCTCAATTTTGAATCCAAACTAAGAAAACTGATTTTTTTTTTTTTTTTTTTTAATATTTTTTTTTGAAATCTCTAATGAACTCATCGAAGAGAAACGATGGTCCAAAACCTTAGTCGAACGGGCTCAACATTTCTGCAAGCACCAAAGAACGATAGGATAGGATCAAAGTTTCTCAATTTTGAATTCAAACTAAGAAAACTGATTTGTTTTTTTTTTTTTGAAAAGAGAAAGAATGGAAACAAACTCAAAGAAATAGAAATTTCCAAAAAATCCCATCTCATGTTTTTTAGGATGCAAAATCCAACATAGGCTACCAGCTAGAAAGTAGCCAAGGAATCCGGAAAAGAAGTATAAGCATAGAGCAAAAAGTATGATATGCAAATATTTCATTTCCAAGCACCGTGTTCTCAAATGAACGAGTCCCACCGGGTGTGCCAGCTTGATGGAACGCGCTCCGAGGCGCCGTGGGACGGCTACCGGGATCGGCGGAACGTGGGAGTCCGTCGGGTCCGGCCCTTTCGCGCCCTGGCGGGGCCTGAAGCGTGCATCAACATTTCTTTGTGTGGGTGTGCCAGATTTTCTATTTTACTTGGAATTGCAAGTGGTAATCCGGAGATCAACCTTCGCAAGTAAAAAGGAAATCAACTTCTTTCAAGTTTTCCATCGCGCATATATTTATGAAAAGAGACATTTTCTTGATTTGCCGTGAAAGGCGATTTTGTTTGGCATTTATAGCCGATTTTGGCGTTTATAGCCGATTTACAATTCTCATCAATAATGAAAAAGACAAGAGTTGTGATTTTTGTCTCTTTAGAAAAATACAAACTACAATGAAAAGCAAGAAAAGGAAGATCTAACTTTTCAGGAAATTGTGGGGGACTCGTTCAGATTGACGGTCGCAAGCCATGTATGGGCTTCGCCATCATCCATGCAGATGAGAACAGAAGATGCTCTTGATTTGCTTGGCTTGGCTATAACCTCATGTTTCTAGAGGACAAAGACCAAGAGAAGGTCCTATGTCTAATAAAAAGCTAAGTAGACGGGCTGAAAAGCCACGTCTAAGCCATTGGAGGCAGCAGGAGAAGGCAAGGACCTTGGGGGGGGTGCCCCCCAAGGGACTTTTGTCACCTTGTAGTGGTGGCCGGTGCAGAACTTCAGCAGAGTTTTTCTCTCTTTTTTCTTTCTCTGGATACGAGCTCGGGATTCTTTCCGATCGATCGATCTCGATTTTCTGATCTCGATTTTCTCCTCTTCATTTCAATGGAATGCTCTCCTATTTATAGGCCTTTGGTAGCCATTTAGGAGGGTTTATGAGCCTTAATGGCTTTAATGGGAGGAGTTACAAGATTTATTTCTTGATTTTGTAACTCCTTTTTCCTTGAATCTGATTGGCCGATGGAGATTAAGGGCTTTTAATCACCTTAATTACCATAATGGGAGGAGTTTCATGGTTTAAATGCCATGAATCAATTGACTTGTAACTCCCAAATGCTTGCTTCTGATTGGGCCGTCCAAAGAAATGAATTAATGACTGCAATAAAGCTAGTCAATTAACCACATTAATTGGTCGCCGAGCAGTCGAAGAGTCGCGGGCCGTGCCGTGTCTTCTGGAATTCTTCTGGCGATGATCATCGATGGATCTTCATGCTGATCGACATCGGATGAACATGTAACTTCAGACATTGATAGCTAAGAGCGGGCCGGTGACATCTGTCTTGTCGATTTCTCGATCGGTCGGACAGAAAGAGCACTTTTTTTGGTCGACCGGTTGGCGATCTTAGAGCGATCAATGATGATTTTGTGCTTTTGGAGGTTGACCCGTGATTTTGACGGATGTCGGAGGATATGAGTCAATTTCAAGCACTAAAAATCACATTTTCAGGAAACCACAGGGGCCAAAGTGCGCGAAACGCGAAAAAAGACGGAAAAACGGGTCACCGGCGGAATTTTCCCCTTCGGAGCCCGTTTTGCGGTCGTTTTGAGGTCTTTTTCGTTGCCGTTTTCTACTGTATTTTTCCTAACATTTCTTCTCATTTATTGGCTTGATTTTCCTGTAGAAAACCTGATGAGAATCCTTGCATTTTTAGAGTGCAAAGTTTCCAATTTTCCGGGAAAGCCGAAGACTTTGTCGCGTAAAGCTGCTGATTTTCCGCCAGAAGCTGAAACTTGGTCAAACGATGTCGGAATGACCCGAAATTTGAGGTGGAGCCTCCTGAGCAATAAATAAGACCAACCATAGGCTTTTGTTTGAGTTTTGAAGCCGTTTGGGGTCCCGTCGATGCTTCACTTGATTTTGCTGCGGGGAAAATGCCGAGCTTTGATATGTGGTCAAACGATGTCCGATTGACCTGAAATTTGACGGGGAGCCTATTGGAGTCATTTTGAGACGTTCCATGGGCTCCGTTTTGGATGTCATGGTCCTGGGTTGCTCCGCCGCCGGTAGGCTTGATTTTCTCTCGGAGCATCGAAACCTGGTCAAACGTTGTCGGAATGACCTGAAATTCGACGTGCAGCCTTTTGGAAGCATGTTGAAGCCACTCATGCACTTGGTTTGATGAGCGAAGGCTTCGGTGGTTCCCGCCGCGGGGAGGCTTGATTTTGCTGCTCGAGCATTGATGGAGGGTCAAACGTTGTCGGTTTGACTTGAAATTTGGCATGGAGCCCTTTTGAGACATGCTGGAGTCATCTGTAGGCTCTGATCGAAGTTTTGACGTCTCCGATGATGTCGCCGCCGGGAGCTCCCGTTTAGCTGTCGGAGAAGTGAAGTTAGGCCAAATGTTGTCGAAATGGCCCGAAACTTCATGTGTACTCTTCTCTTGGCTATCTTGAAGGATCTTGCAGTTTTTGTTTGATTCTGACAAGATTTGATTTTTTTGGAGAAATTGCATTGCCTATTTATGGCAGGTTGCGACTTCATGCAGCTTTCTTGATTTGAAGAGGCAAAGTGACATTTTTGGTGTCAACAGAGGTCACGAAGACTCGGAGGCAGATCGTTCGGGAGAAGAACGTTACCGAGTTATCCATCATGGGGCTGAAGCAAGACTTGGACCGCCTTGATAAGGAGGTCGTCGAGGCTAGGCAACGTCTTGATCTTTTAGAGGAAGAGGGTGCTGCCAAATGGACCGCCATTGTGGAGGCTCGTGACAAGGAGGGGACTCTCATTCGAAGGTAATGTCCGGAGGAAGACTCAAGAGCATGAGCAGTGGCAGGTCCTCTGGGAAGAACTTCCTCGTGCTGCAGATGGGTCACGGCATTCGGCCGCGTTTTATGGGGACATTTTGAAGAAGCGTGGCCTAAAAACTTTGGAAGTTAAGGCCATGGGTCTGCTCGAGGAGTTGAACCTTTAGTTGAAGACCATGTCGGATTGAGCTCCTGAGTTGTAACAGACTCTTTTTTTTTCTTCCTTTTTTTTGGTACCTCCATGTATAAACAATTTTGGTACTATATTTTGTATCCCCTTCCTTTCACTTAAATCATTTTTTGATGAAAACAATTTTGAGCAAAAGTTTGATGGGAATGTTTGTTTAAGAATTTGATCAAAAGGTTGTTATTTTGTGAAAATCTTTTGTCAAATGGTTGTTTTGGGCATGAAAGCCAATTTTGTGGCGAAAAGCCTGATTTTTTGATGGTTTGAAAACCAAAATTTTGGATGGCATGAAAGCCTAATTTTGTGGCGTAAGAGCCAAATTTGTTTGTGGCATGGGAGCCAAAATTTTGAGATGGCATTGGAGCCAAAGTTTTTTGGATGGCGTCAAAGCCGAATTTTGGAATGGCATAGAAGCCAAATTTTGAGATGGCATGAGAGCCAAAAATTTTGTTTGTGGCATAAGAACCGATTTTGAGATGGCATGAAAGCCGATTTTGGCGTTTATAGCCGAAATTTTTTTTTTTTTGGCATTTATAGCCTGATTTTGGCTTTTATAGCCGAGTTTTGGTGTTTATAGCCGAGTTTTTTGAAAACCAAGTTTTGTTTTATTGGCATGAAAGCCGATTTTGGCATTTATAGCCGAAAAAATTTTTGTTTTCGCATTTATAGCCGGATTTTGGCATTTATAGCCGGATTTTGGCATTTATAGCTGAGTTTTGGTTTTCAAAATGCAGGTATCGACTAAATGTCGCCTCCCCGCTGAATGGTCTTGCAAGTATCGATGTAATGTCGTTTCCTTGCTCATTCGGTTTTGCGAGTATTGATGGAATGTCACTTCCTCGCGGGTTAGGTTTTGCTAGTATCGATGGAATGTCGCTTCCTCGCGAATTGGGGTGCAAATATCGACTAAGCGTCACTTCCTTGCTTTTCCCAAAACTTTTGGTTTTGCGAGTACTGACTTGATGTCGTTTCCCCGCGATTTTTGAAATTTGAGGTTTTCTCGAACCATTTGAAATTTGGGTTGTGGATAGCAACTGGTATGTTGCATCTCCACAATTTTTGAAATTTGGGTTGTGGATATCAACTAGTTTGTTGTTTCTCCACGATTTTTTGAAATTTGGTTTGTGGATATCAACTGGTATGTTGCTTCTCCACGATTTTTGAAATTTTGCAAGTATCGAATGGGGTTCGCTTCCTTGCGATTTTTGGGTTTTGGAAGTATCGAATGGGGTTCGCATCCTTCCGATTTTTTTTGGGTTTTGTGAGTATCGACTGAATGTCGCTTCCCCGCGGTTTCTAAAAAACCATTTTTTTTGTTTAGAGACACGAGGGTCATAAATTTTGGCTTAAAACCATTTTGGTCGTAAAAGCCAAGGTAGACTAGGGTGAAAATTCCTAAGTCCTGGTTTTTATTTCAAACCATGAATTTTGGGTTCAAGGAACGAAATTTTGGTCAAGTCTGGGAAGAGGCTCCTAAACTTGGATTTTTGGATTTTGATTTTTTTTTTCTTTTTGAACAATGAAACGATGAAAGTAAGCATTGTTTTGAAAGTTTTTTTTTTGGAAACTTCAACAAAAAGATGAAAATTTCAAAAGGGGTGGGTTTGACGAGCAAGTACCTTGGAAATAGGCTTTGGCTGTGTAGATATCGCTCTGACCCATTTGAAGAAGTCTTCAAGGGTAGTACCGCTTCAAGAACTTGCCATTGATGGGTAGCATACATCTGTCTCCTTCCATGTTTAGAAGAGCGTATGCACCGTTGGAGAAGACTTTGTCGATGACGAAGGGTCCCTCCTATTTTGGTTCGAATTTGCCTTTGGATTTGTGGGTAAAGACTATGGGTCTTTTTACTGCAAGAACCAAGTCACCCTTTTTGTAGGCACGTTGCCTTACCTTCTTGTCGAAAGATCCTGCCATGCGTGCTTGGTACAACTCAATGCTTTGTAGAGCTTCGAGTCGTCTTTCATCGAGATTATCCAGCTCTTGGAGTCTCAATTTGACATTGCTTTCTTGCGTCATGTCATTTTGCAAAGATACTCTTAAGGAAGGAATTTGTACTTCCAAAGGGACAACAGCTTCGCATCCATAGACCAAAGAGAATGGTGTACTATGGGCTGGTCCTCGAACGGTGGTTCGATAGGCCTACAAAGCTTCTGGTAGTGTGTCACCCCAGTCTCTTTTGTGACTAGAGACCATTTTCTTGAGAATTTTGCAGAGTGTCTTATTGGAGGCTTCTACTAGTCCATTCGCTGCTGGATTATATGGAGTCGAATGACAACTTTGGATTTTGTACTTGTCGCAGAACCTGTAGAATCTGTGATCCCGGAATTGTGGTCCGTTATCATGGACGAATCTTTTAGGTATGCCGAAGCGACAAATAATGTTGGTGCGCAAGAACTGAAGGACTAATGAAGTCTTCATTTCGCTGAGCGCAAATGCTTCTGACCACTTGGAGAAATAATCTGTAGCGGCGAAGATGAAGCGATGACCTTTGCTTGATGGGGGAGAAATAGGACCTACGATGTCCATAGCCCAGGCTTCGAAAGACCATGAGATTACTGTTGGATGGAGCCATTCTGGAGGCATGTGGACATAATCTCCGTGAATCTGGCATTTTTGGCAGCGCTTGACAAATTGCATTGCATCAGCTACCATGGTAGGCCAATAATAACCTAGCCTTTTTATCTGGTTGTAGAGCTTAGGGCTAGCCTGATGGGCTCCACAAAGACCATCATGTACTTCTTTGAGAGTTTCCTCAGCCTCTTGTTGTGATAAGCAGCGTAGGAGTACTCCGTTGAAGGATTTTCTGTAAAGTGCTTTTGAAGGTATATCCAAATGAAAGTTTGGGGCTCGTCTTTGGATGCTTACCCGCTCTTTTGGATCTTCAGATAGTATTCCGAACATGATATAATCAATGAACGGATCTCTCCAGTCGCCAATCGGAGGTTTGAGGATGGACATCCGACTTCCAACCACTTGGTGGCATTCAGCAACTGCTTGGTGTGTGTTGAGAGGAGGGAGAATCCTTCTTTGACACACTGTGACTTGCATGTTTTCCCCTTCTTGGATTGCCATGGATGCGGCGAGTCCGGCCAGGGCATCTGCACGGATGTTTTCACCTCTGAGGATGTGGGTGATGTGACAGATGTTGAATTTTTTGTCGAAGCGATTGCGCCTTATTGTAGTAAGGTAGCAAATCAGGCTTCCGGACTTCATATTTCTGATTCATCTGGTTGACGACCAGTTGAGAGTCTCCAAAAGCTTCCAACATGGTGATGCCGGATTCGAGGGCGAGTTCCAATCCTACAATTAGGGCTTGGTACTCAGCTGCATTGTTTGAACATGGTTCCAGTAGCGAGAAGGCGTGTGGAATCATGTATTTGTCGGGACTGACAAAGAGGATGCCAATTCCCGATATTTACTTTCCCTTTTCATTTGTCCTGGTTGCACCGTCAAAGTACATGTCCCAAGAAGCGTTTGACAAGGAAGTTTCCACATTGTAGACAAATTCGTCTGGGAGATCATCCCTGAGTGGAGAATCTTTAGGCAATGGATGCTCTACGAGGAAGTCTGCTAGATCTTGGCCTTTGATTGCCTTTTGTGGTACATACCTAATATCAAACTGTGATAGAAGAATGGACCATTTTGCCAGTCGGGCATTGAGAGAACCTGCTCTTGTGACAAGGACCTTTAGGAGGTTGATGCTCGAAATCAGGTAGACTGCGTTCGACAGCAGATAGTGACGCAGCTTTTGTACAGCGAACATTACTGCAAGGCATTCTTTTTCGACTGGGGAGTAGCGATGCTCTGCACCTACCATCATGCAGCTAAGGTAATATAGAGCAGCTTCTTTTCCGTCGTCGTTTTCTTGTGCGAGCAGAGCACCCAAAGAGTGGTCGAGAGCTCTTGTGTACAAGATAAATGGTTTTCCAGTTGTGGGGGCAGCCAGCACTGGAGGTTTGATGAGGTATGCTTTGATGTCTTGAAATGCACTTTCACATTCAGCATCCCAGACAAAGTCCACGCCTTTCTTCATCAGGCGAGAGAATGGACGGCATTTCCCTGATAGATTGGAGATGAACCGTCGAATGTAGGCCAGGCTTCCTTGAAGCCCTTTTAATTCTCTTAGGGTTCTGGGAGATGGCATTTCCAGGATAGCCTTGACTTTGGTGGGGTCAAGTTCTATTCCAGCTTTCCGTACTATGAATCCAAGAAACTTACCCGATGAGACACCGAAGAAGCACTTTAGTGGATTCATCCGCAATTTGTGTTTGCGAAGTCGAAGGAAGACTTCTCGAAGATCATTGAGATGGTCTTCTTTTCTTCTGCTTTTTATGGCGAGGTCGTCAACATAGCATTCGACCGTCTTGTGCTGCATATCTTGGAATATTTTCATCATAGCCCTCTGATATGTTGCACCTGCATTTTTCAAACCGAACGGCATAACAGTGTAGCAATATACGCCGAATGGTGTGCGAAATGACGTATGCCTTTCATCTTCAGGATGCATCTTTATCTGATTGTAGCCAGAGAATCCATCCATGAATGTCATTCGCTCGAACCCATAGGTGTTGTCAATCATCACCTCTGGTATGGGGAGCGGGAATTCATCTTTAGGACATGCACTATTCAGGTCTCTGTAGTCGATACAGACCCTTATTTGCCCATTTTTCTTTGTCACGGGGACAATGTTGGCCAACCATTCAGGATGCTGTTCCTCGCGGATGAAGCCAACATTTTTGAGTTTCTGAACTTCTTGTTCAATTTTGTCCATCACGTCGGGACGGAATCTCCTTTGGCCTTGTTTGACAGGCTTGATTTCTTTTTACAAGTTGAGCTTGTGGACTGCTGCTACTTCGGGATCCAGGCCAAGCATCTCAGCATAAGACCATGCAAAGCAATCAACGAACTCACGAAGAAAAGAGATATACTCGGGTAACTCATCATCCTTTATATTCTTGCTTATGACTACAGGACGTGGGTTATCAGGTTTTCCCAAGTCTATCTTTTGAACAGGGTCTTCTGTCGGAAGGTTTGAAGGGGGTTCATCCACAATGTTTTCGGAGGCTTCCAACTCGACAAGACCTTCTGGAGTACCAGAGGCATTTTCAGACTGAGGCTCTGTTTCTGTCTATGAATCTTCTTGATCAGTATCCTTCTCAAGGCTATCATTCTCAAGAATTGCAATGAGATGGTCCCAATCATTTGTTGGAATTGGGTTGAAGTAGGGTACTTCTTTTGGAGACGATGATTCTTCTGGGACAGAGAACCGCTCGTCTATGTCATCGGGCAATTTCTCTTTATCATCAGAGGAATTATACCAATTGGAGGAGCTTTCTGGATTTTTGACAAGTAACTCCTCAAAGAGATATCTAGGGATATCGATGTCTTCATGAGATGTTGAGGCTTGGTCAGTAAAGCGACTTTGCAGCCATGGTGTCAACTCTCTCATAGGAGCGGTAGGATCATACCCCAACCCATAGAAGAGTTGCCTTTTCGAAGGTGGATTTTCCAATCTTCTGGTTGACTTTTAGTCAGGGTGGGTTCCAATGGTGTGAGAATACCACGGCCACCTCCCAAACCAGTCGGATTTTGAGCGTCGTAGCCCATTTTCTTCATGATAGCTTGTGCCATTGGACTATACAGGGATAGCTGAGGCATACCTTCGTTTTGGAAAGGTTCAAGCAGAGAGTTCAGTGGAGATGCTCCCGATCTGTGGAAGAAGATTGTTTTTTCTTCTGGCGAAGTTGCCGGAATAACAAAGGAAGCAGACGTAGGGTCTTCTATGCCTGCAGGTGTCTCCAATGGATTGAGAGCGGGCTGATCTCGCTAAGTATCAGCTTGGCTTGATGCTATGCCAGCTTCTGGCTCTGACTCTGAGTCTGTGTCATGCATAATAGACACAAAGGAGACAGTGAATTTGCCCCCAACCTTTTGTTTTGTCTTCTTTACTTTGGTAGTGATTACCAAAGGCTTTGGAGATTTGAAGGAGACGACGAAGGGAGCTTGGCCGCTTACTTCGAGTTTGGTGGAGGGTTTGTTTACCTCCGATGATTGCTGAGGAGCCTTACCTTTATCTTTCTGGAGACTGTCGACAAAGCGAATTGTTTTTTCCTCCTGTTCTTCTTTTCCATCTTTATACATTTGAGCATCTGCAAAATGGACATCTCTGCCTTTGAAGGGCTTTTGTCTGCAAATACTCGATGTATCAGGCCATCGTCGCCAACGAACTTGATGCACTGATGTAGAGTTGAAGGGACGACACCATTCTCATGTATCAAGGGGCGTCCAAGGAGTATATTGTAGCATGAAGGGGTCCTTATTGCATACACAGTGACTTCAGAAATAAGATCACCGATTTGTAATTTGAACCTGATTTTGCCGATAGGCCTTTGAGCGTTACCGTCATATCCAAAGATGGATACGGACGTGTGACTCAGCTTGCTGGGTGGGATGCCCAGCTCTTTGAGTGCCGAAGTAGAGATGAGGTTGAGTGCAGAACCTGGATCGATTTGAACTCTGTGTACTGGCATTTCTTTGACGTACCCCGTAAAGTACAAGGGACGGTTGTGCTTTGTTTCGCCTAGGAGGAGGTCATCCTTGTCGAAGGTAATTGTTGCACTTACTGCTTTTTGTACCGAGAGGCATTCATTGCTTGATCCCCCAGTTTTCTTCTTTTCTCCCTTTGAGGGAGTATTTGATTTTTTGACCCTATAGTCCATTTCAATTTGTAGGACTTGTGGGGCATGTTTGTCGACATCCGCATTCAGCCTTTGTAATTCTGAAATAAGACTATCACGAGTTTGTGGAGACATTCGTAATAAGTCAAGGATGTGCAGACGTGCAGGTATGTATTTGAAGTGCTCAATCAAGTCGTACTTGAAAGCCTCCTTCGGGCCTGCATTTTCATTATTATTGCCACTTGGGGCGCTTACAACTTGCTTTCCCGAAGGATTTACATAAGAAGAAGAGGGTTGATTTTAATTTTTGTGGTAATCCCGGCCAAAACGGGTACCTCTACCAACTTCAAGAGCCTCTAGAGAAGGGTCTTCTTTTGGAAGATCGTTCTCAGGATCAAGGGGTTGATCCTTTGCTGAAGACGTCTCTGTAACAGTGTTGGTGTCTTCAGTAATTATGTTGCACGGAGCAATTTCCGGGAACAAGTCCTGAACAGCAGCCGGCAACTTTTCTTTATTAGCCCAGACATCGCCCGTGAGATAGGGTATCTGGGACCAATTGACTGAGTTTTCATTGAAGAAGATTTCATTGGTAGAAGTTTCTTCAAGATGATCAATTGGGAGAGGCTTGAGTTCTGATGTCACAGCTTTAGGAGATGAGGGCTGAGAGGATGTTATCTCAGTGGAAGTCACCTGAGAGGATGTAGCTCTGGAAGATACGCTACCGGTTGGGGAGTACGTGTCTTCGGAAGCTTCAGAGGCACTGTCGTCCTGAGCTATTGCATTGCAGGTTATCCTGACAGGAGATGCCCCCAGTGTAGACTGTTGGGAATCAGACTCATCCTCAGATGTAAGAGGATCATCGATCCAACTGTTTTCTCCATTTTCAGGAGTTGAGGGAGAAAGTTCCTATTGATTTTCAGGGACTTCCAGTTCTGGATCATGACGAAGACTGATGCGATCCTGCTCCTGCTCTATGGCAAGATGTTGCAAGATTCTTGCATATTCTTCAAGATCAGGCATGGGAACCAAATCTTCTTCGTCATTTGCTCCTTGTGGTTCGCCCATGTTGGGTTCCACTGAAGCATTTGCTGGTGCTGGATCGACAGCGTTTTCTTGAACAGGGTCTTGGTCTTCTTCATCATCAGACCAAGATCCTTGTGGCTGCAATGGGTTATACCAGATTACTGGCATAAGATGAGACTCGGGAATCCATTCCTCATCGGAGAGGTATTCTCCTGTTTCAAGGGATTCTTCCCACTCATCTATATCACTGGCAGTATCACTGAACTCGTATCCATCCATAGGGAATCCAACTACCGAATTGCAGGAGTATGATGCCCCCTGTGCAGTTTCATTTTTGTATTGAGGTGGCATGAAATCATCAAGAGTGAATTTTCTTACCGCCTTGGAGGTTTTGGGAAGAGATTCTTCCGTCGTCCCTAGTGAAGCAGTGGAAGAAGTTTCTACTTTCTCAAGGACTTCTTGTTTTGGTTGAGACTTCTGCTGCTGTTTGAGCTTGCGGAGTTGTCTCTTGGCTTGCCTTCGCTGCTGAGCGGTTGGCTTTGTTTTGACGATCTCCCAATTTTCATCATCTAGGAGATCGGGATACACCCATATAGGCTGTCCATCTGATGTTGGATAGGGAACCAATTCTTGGGACGCTTGAGCCATTTTTATCACCTTGAATGAAGTAGTGATCTTCTCCTTCGGTGACTTTGAAGTTTGCCGACATGACACGATGTTGACAGAGGCGGGGCCATAGTTTTTGTCAAAATTTATGACTCCGTTTTTCCACATCTCATTGATCTTCTCTCTCACAATGAAGCATTGATTGAGAGGATGTGAGATCATCTGATGGTATGGACAGCATCGAGGATCATTGGTTTTGCCAACATCTCCCGATCTTTTGGGCTCTGGCAAAATGAGTTTGCCATTTGCTAGGAGAGCCTCAAAGATTTCTTTAACATCTTCTACACGTTCTTTGATGGCATCAGAGAGTTCAGGTCTTTTACCTGTAGTTTTGTTTTCAGGTTTCTTTGGTTTTGTTTACGGTCTTTTACCGGTCTTTTCTACACGTTCTTTAAAGGCATCAGAGACAAACTAGAAAGGAGCCAAGTGATCAAAGCATCACGTTCACAAGTCAACGTGTCCCACCGGGTATGCCAACTTGATGGACCCGAAAGAGGGGGAATCTTCCGTCCTCTCCCTCCGCACCCCGGGGGCTGACCTGGGTCTCGGCGGAGGAGGGAAGATCTCGGGCATCAACATTTTTTTGTACGGGTATGCCAGATTTACTTTCTACTTGGAATTTGGAATGGTGATAATCCGGAGATTCACCTTCACAAGTGGAAAGGAAATCAATCCTTTTTTCTAACTTTTCAAATTGCATTAATATTAAGAAAAGAGACAAGTTTGTTTTTTTTAGAATGCTGTAGGAGGCGTTTTTGTTGGTTTGCGGTAAAAGGCGATTTTGCCGTGAAAGGCGATTTTACAAAACTCATCAAATGTGAAAGACAAGAATTGTGATTTCTTTTTGTCTCTTTAAGAAATACAAACTACAATAGAAAAGTGAGAAAAGGAATCTAACTTCTCAGGAGATTGTGGGGACACGTTGAGATCGACGGTCGCAAGTCATGTATAGGCTTCGCCATCGTCTTTCAAATGAGAACATGTGATGCTTTGATTCTTTGGCCTGGCTCCTAACCTCCGTTTTTTAAAGGACAAGGACCAAGAGAAGGTCCTATATCCAATGAAAAACCGAGTAAACGGGTTGAAAAGCCGCGTTTAGGCCATGATCCCCTCTCTTGGAAATGGATCTCCTTTTATAGGCTTTTGGTAGCCATGGGATGGTTATGGGCATTGATAGCCATGATGAGAGCATTGATGAGGAGTTACAAATTGATTTTGTAACTCCTTTTTCATGGCTTGTGATTGGCCGATGAAGGTAGTGGGCTTTTAATTGCCTTTATGCTTCATGATGATGGGAGTTTCATGTGTTTAATGCCATGATTACTTGGATTTGTAACTCGCAAATGCTTGAATCTGATTGGGCCATACAAAATAATGAGTTAATGACCACATTAAGTTGTCATAAACGGGTCAATTAATGTCATTAAGTGGTCGCCAAGGCATGTGCAGAGTCGCGGGCCGCGCTGCGCCTTTTGAGATTCTTCTTGCGATCATCACAGGTGGATCCACGCATTGTTTGATGTCGGATTACGATGCAATTTCAGACATTGATTGATGTTGGCGGGCCGGTGACATCTGTCTTGTCGATTTCACGATCGGTCGGACAGAAAGTGCACTTCCTTGGTCAGCCAGTTGGCAATCTTGAGGCGATCGGTGATGATTTCATGCTTTTGACGGCGGATTCGAGATATCGACGAAGATCAGTCGTTTTCAAGCATCAAACATTGCATTTTCTGAAAATCACAGAGGCCGGAACACCCGAAACGAGAAAAGAATCGGAAAACGGATGTTTTGGTGTAAAATCCAGCGACCCGGATTTGCAGGGTCGCCGGCGACCTTAGGGTTTTTTGCCCTTTGGTCGCCGAGCTTCGTTTTCAGCCGATTTTCCGTCTTTTTCGTTCCTTTTTTCTTCTGTATTTTTCTTGACAATTTTCCTCAATTATTGACTTCATTTTCTTGGAGAAAACTTGACGAGAACTCGTGAGAAATCGGAGCACAAAGTTTCCCATTTTTCGGGAAAGCCGAAGACTTTGTAGCCGATTTTCCGTCAAGCGTCGAAACTAGGTCAAACGATGTCGGAATGACCTGAAAATTGAGGTTAAGCTTCTTGAGCAGTGGATAGGACCAACCATGGGCTTTTATTTGAGTTTTGAATCCGTTTGGGGTCCCATCGATGCTTCACTTGATTTTACTGCGGGGAAAATGCCGAGCTTTGATATGTGGTCAAACGATGTCCCATGGACCTGAAATTTGACGGGGAGCTATTGGAGTCATTTTGAGACGTTCCATGGGCTCCATTTTGGATGTCATGGTCCTGGGTTGCTCCGCTGCCGGTAGGCTTGATTTTCTCTCGGAGCATCGAAACCTGGTCAAACGTTGTCAGAATGACCTGAAATCTGACGTGCAGCCTTTTGGAAGCATATTGAAGCCACTCATGTATTTGGTTTGATGAGTGATGGCTTCGGTGATTTCCGCCGCCGGGAGGCTTGATTATGCTGCTCGAGCATTGATGGAGGGTCAAACGTTGTCGGTTTGACTTGAAATTTGGCATGGAGCCCTTTCGAGACATTCTGGAGTCATCCGTAGGCTCTGATACTTTGGTGTCTTTGATGATGTCGCCGCCGGGAGCGCTTGTTTAGCTGTCGGAGCAGTGAAGTTAGGCCAAACGCTGTCGGAATGGCCCGAAACCTCAGGTGTACCCCTCTTTTAGCTGTCTTGAAGGATCTCTCAGTTTCTGTCTGATTCTGAAAAGATCTGATGCTTGAAGTAGCCTTGCCTGTTTTGTAGCAGGATGCAGTTTCACAAGGCTTCTTGATGTGGAGGAGACATAGTGACTTTTTGGGTGTCAACAAGGCAGCTCAGCTCGGCATCTCAGCTCTCAGCTTGGTGACAGCACCAGCTAAGCAGCTAGGCATCTCAGCCCCTCAGCTAGGTGACAGCACCAGCTAGGCAGCTAGGCATCTCAGCCCCTCAGCTAGGTGATAGCACCAACTAGGCAGCTTTGCATCTCAGTCCCTCAGCTAGGTGACAGCACCAACTAGGCAACTTGGCATCTCAGCCTCTCAGCTAGGTGACAGCACCAGCTAAGTAGCTTGGCATCTCTGCCCCTCAGCTCGGTGACAGCACCAGCTAGGCAACTTGGCATCTCGGTAATAGTACCAGATCGGGGGTCATAAAGACTACACCTTTGGTGACGAGCTAGCAGGTAATGTCCCTCATCTCGGCTACGCGCCAGATTTTGCCTATGCGGCCAAAAGGACAGCACTGGCCCCGGTAAAAGTACCAACCAGTCCTGTCCCGATCTCAGCACTCAGATCTTGGTAATAGTACCAGATCGCTAGCCGAAAATACAGCGTGGCCCCGGTAAAAGTACAAGCTAGTCATATCCTGATCTTGGCACAAAGCATCTCTGTAATAGTACAGGATCGCTAGCCAAAAAGACCACTGAACCGGTAACAGTACCAGATCGCCAACGGCATCAAGCATCTCGGTAACAGTACCAGACCGCTAGCCAAAAGGCCCCGGTAAAAGTACCAACCAGTCTTGTTACGATCTAGGTACGCATACCAGATCACTGGCAGGCAAAAGCTACACCTCTGGTGACAAGCCAGCGGGTCATGTCTTCATCTCAGCATCATCGCAGCCAAAGCCACTACACCAGCTTCAAGAAGAGTTCCAGCTGGGCATGTCTCCATTTCGGCCTCAAACAGGTCTCAGACGACACTGGCTCCGGTACGAGTACCATCCAGTTATGTCCCGGTCTCTCAGTTGGTGACAAACCGGATCACTGAAGGCTACCAAGCTCAGGCTGAAATCAGCTACCACAGAGTAAACGTTTGACAGCAAGCGTGAAGAAAAGCTTCTCTTTTATAGCTTCCGACCTCAAAGAGTTGGGAACTCTAAAGAAGGTAAAAGGCTAGGGGGCTTTATGTGGGGATATTCCCCAAGACAACCGACCTCAGCCCTCGGCCTCGGCAAAAAGTCCACTTCGGCAAAAGTGCCAATTGGTCTCGGCCTCGGTCTCGCTTCCAGCTTTCCATCTCAACCAGGTTCTCCATCTCGGCCAGGTCCTCCATCTCGGCCAGGTCCTCCATCTCGGCCAGGTTCTTCATCTCGGCTAGGTTCTCCATCTCGGCATTGCCAGGAGCTCCCGCCTTGGTACCATGTCTCGACTTCGGCCAGATCACCAGGTCGGTCTTCACCACCTCGGTTCACCACCTCGGTAAAAATGCCCCATCTCGGTAATAAGACTAGATCAGGCTCACAGCCGACCTCGGCAACAGTGCAAGCGCGCCCATGTGAAGGTACGACCACGTTGCAGAACGTGCTGACAGATGGGACGGGCGCCGAATGGAGATAAGGAGTTGTCCTTATCCGAATCTCACATCCACAACTCTCGAGGCCTCAGGGTAAGGTCCGATGGGACAAAGTAGGCTACGATAGGATAGCCTCTCAAGTGCTTGCCCCAAAGTCAGCTCTCTCCCTCTATAAATATTCATAAGCCTTTAACAGGTAAGGGGGGCCATCCACATGTTGGTACGCCATCTCCTCCCTCCAAACTTCATCTCCAACCTTTGCTTAGTCCTGCAACTGCAACTAACTGAGGCATCGGAGAGCCCTGTGCTGCCCAAGCCAGGGTCCTTCACCATCTTCTTTCTTTTTCCCTTTCTCAGGTTTAAGGCAGGCAGCGGTCTTTCTCATCTATAAGGAGCTCCATCCTCCTCAAGACACCACCAAAATCAAACCCCCCCTGATGGAAAACGCTCCGAGGCGCCGTGGGGCGGCTACCGGGGTCGGCGGAACGTGGGAGTCCGTCGGGTCCGGCCCTTTCGCGCCCTGGCGGGCCTGAAGCGTGCATCAACATTTCTTTGTGTGGGTGTGCTAGATTTTCTATTTTACTTGGAATTGCAAGTGGTAATCCGGAGATCAACCTTCGCAAGTAAAAAGGAAATAAACTTCTTTCAAGTTTTCCATTGCACAAATATTTAAGAAAAGAGACATTTTCTTGGTTTGCCGTGAAAGGCGATTTTGTTTGGCATTTATAGCCGATTTTGGCGTTTATAGCCGATTTACAATTCTCATCAATAATGAAAGACAAGAGTTGTGATTTTTGTCTCTTTTAGAAAAATACAAACTACAATGCAAAGCAAGAAAAGGAGGATCTAACTTCTCAGGAGATTGTGGGGGACTCGTTCAGATTGACGGTCGCAAGCCATGTATGGGCTTCGCCATCATCCATGCAGATGAGAACAGAGGATGCTCTTGATTCGCTTGGCTTGGCTATAACCTCAGGTTTTTAGAGGACAAAGACCAAGAGAAGGTCCTATGTCCAATAAAAAGCTAAGTAGACGGACTGAAAAGGCACGTCTAAGCCATTGGAGGCAGCGGGAGAAGGCAAGGACCTTAGGGGGGGGTACCCCCCAAGGGACTTTTGTCATCTTGTAGTGGTGGCCGGTGCAGAACTTCAGCAGAGTTTTTCTCTCTTTTCTTTCTCTCAGATTTCTGGATCTGTGGTGCTTTGGAAGTGATCTCCGATTGATCGATCTCGATTTTTTTGATTCCGATTTCAATGGAATGCTCTCCTATTTATAGGCTTTTGGTAGCCATTTAGGAGAGTTTATGGGCTTTAATGGCTTTAATGGGAGGAGTTACAAGATTTATTTCTTGATTTTGTAACTCCTTTTTCCTTGAATCTGATTGGCCGATGGAGATTAAGGGCTTTTAATCACCTTAATTACCATAATGGGAGGAGTTTCATGGTTTAAATGCCATGAATCAATTGACTTGTAACTCCCAAATGCTTGCTTCTGATTGGGCCGTCCAAAGAAATGAATTAATGACTGCAATAAAGCTAGTCAATTAACCACATTAATTGGTCGCTGAGCAGTCGAAGAGTCGCGGGCCGTGCCGTGTCTTCTGGAATTCTTCTGGCGATGATCATCGATGGATCTTCATGCTGATCGACATCGGATGAACATGTAACTTCAGACATTGATAGCTAAGAGCGGGCCGGTGACATCTGTCTTGTCGATTTCTCGATCGGTCGGACAGAAAGAGCACTTTTTTTGGTCGACCGGTTGGCGATCTTGGAGCGATCAATGATGATTTTGTGCTTTTGGAGGTTGACCCGTGATTTTGACGGATGTCGGAGGATATGAGTCAATTTCAAGCACTAAAAATCACATTTTCAGGAAACCACAGGGGCCAAAGTGCGCGAAACGCGAAAAAAGACGGAAAAACGGGTCACCGGCGGAAAATCCGGTGACCCGGACTTCCATGGTCGCCGGCGACCATGGGCCATGGTCGCAGGGGCCTGCGACCTTGGGGGAATTTTTCCCATCGGAGCCTTTTTTGCGGTCGTTTTGAGGTCTTTTTCGTCGCCGTTTTCTTCTGTATTTTTCCAGACATTTCTTCTCATTCATTGGCTTGATTTCCCTGTAGAAAACCTGATGAGAATCCTTGCATTTTTAGAGTGCAAAGTTTCCAATTTTCCGGGAAAGCCGAAGACTTTGTCGCGTAGAGCTGTTGATTTTCCGCCAGAAGCTGAAACTTGGTCAAACGATGTCGGAATGACCTGAAATTTGAGGTGGAGCCTCCTGAGCAATAAATAAGACCAACCATAGGCTTTTGTTTGAGTTTTGAAGCCGTTTGGGGTCCCGTCGATGCTTCACTTGATTTTGCTGCGGGGAAAATGCCGAGCTTTGATATGTGGTCAAACGATGTCCGATTGACCTGAAATTTGACGGGGAGCCTATTGGAGTCATTTTAAGACGTTCCATGGGCTCCGTTTTGGATGTCATGGTCCCGGGTTGCTTCGCCCCCGGTAGGCTTGATTTTCTCTCGGAGCATCGAAACCTGGTCAAACGTTGTCAGAATGACCTGAAATTTGACGTGCAGCCTTTTGGAAGCATGTTGAAGCCACTCATGCACTTGGTTTGATGAGCGAAGGCTTCGGTGGTTCCCGCCGCCGAGAGGCTTGATTTTGCTGCTCAAGCATTGATGGAGGGTCAAACGTTGTCGGTTTGACTTGAAATTTGGCATGGAGCCCTTTTGAGACATGCTGGAGTCATCTGTAGGCTCTGATCGAAGTTTTGACGTCTCCGATGATGTCGCCGCCGAGAGCTCCCGTTTAGCTGTCGGAGAAGTGAAGTTAGGCCAAATGTTGTCGAAATGGTCCGAAACTTCATGTGTACTCTTCTCTTGGCTATCTTGAAGGATCTTGCAGTTTTTGTTTGATTCTGGCAAGATTTGATTTTTTGGAGAAATTGCATTGCCTATTTATGGCAGGTTGCGACTTCATGCAGCTTTCTTGATGTTGAAGAGGCAAAGTGACATTTTTGGTGTCAACAAATGCCCCCTCGAGGTTCAGCGATGAGTTGCTTGACTTTTGTAATCGATGTGCCTCGAAGAGATTTTTGAAGGAGAGCTTGAGTCTTGACCAAGAGTCTTTGAGCAATCTTTCCTTTGGTAGAGTAGCCTTTGAGCTTCCAGGGGAATTTTATGGTAATGAAAGGAATCAAATACCATCTCGAGGCAAAGTTTTGAAGATGACATCAGGGATGTGGATTTGGGTTTTTGTTTTTGACCTTGTGACCTAACAAGCTGTATGTGGCAGGTTAGGGGGTCGGGTTTTGGTTTTGACCTTGTGACCCAACAAGCTGTATGTGGCAAGTTGGGGGGTCATGATTTGATTTTTGGTTTTGGTCTTGTGACCTAACAAGCTGTATGTGGCAAGTTAGGGGACCAGGATTTAGTTTTTGGTCACTCTTTGGGACTGTGTGGGTCCATTGGAGTGGTTTGGATTTTTGTGAAATGTCAATTTCAAGATTTTGGCTCAATTTGGTATATGAGGCTGGATGGTTTGATTTTTGGAAGCTCATGGGGCTTGGGATTTTTTTGTATGGTTCAATCAACTCAGAAGAGGCATGGAACCATTTTTGTATGCTCTTGGTAAAAGGGATTTTTTCTGACTAAAAGCCCATTTTTTTTTTTTTTTTTTTTTAGTGCCTAGGTGGTCAAACCTGGCTCATATGGGCTAACCCATGGGACGTTAAGCTTTTTAGGATGGCTTAGATCTCATGTGGGGTCATTTTTGTAAAGAATATCTAAAGATATCTCATTTGGATAGAGAATATCTAAAAATATCTTTATGGGAGAGAATCTCTCATATTCCCTTAATTTGGGAGAGAATATCTCAAGGTATCTTTCTTTTTGGGAAAGAATCTCCAATATCCTTTTTTTGTTGGAGAGAATCTCTCATTTGATTGATTTTGGGAGGAAATCTCTCAAAGACATCTTTCTTTTTGGGAAAGAATCTTTCTAATTCTTTCTCTTTTGGTAAGGTTACTAATTAGTAGCACTTACCTTTCTTCTTTGTTTCCTTCTTTGATTTGCTCTCTCCTATAAAAGCAAAGGAAGGTAGGATCTCTTGCTCTTATTGCTTTCTTTTGCAACAATCTCAAGAGAGCTCCAAGACCAAGAGTTTTTCTTCTTCAAGGATCTTCAAGCTTTTTCCTTCTTCTTCTCCATCAATGGCTTCAAGTAAGTTTTCTTTCTTTTTCTTTCAAGAAAACTCTATGTAGAGAATAGGATGGTAAAAAAAGAAAGTTTCTCTTCTCTTTTTTTTTCTTTCTTTTCTTTTTTTTTCTTTCTTTCTATTCTTCTTCTCTTTTTTTTTTTTCCTTTTTTTTTTCCACGTGATTTCTGTTTTTTTTTTTTTTTTTTTCACGTGTGTCTCTTTTCTCTTTTTTTTTTTTTTTTTTTTTTTTGTGGGCCGTACGGACAGATCCGTACGGATCTGGTCCGTACGGCCACGTGGCCTGATTTTTTTTTTTCTCCCTTTTTTTTTGAGAAAGTTTCTTTTTTTTTCTTTTCTTTCTCCCTCTTTTTTTTTTTTTGAGAAAGTTTCTTTTTTTTTTCTTTTTGCTCATCATGATAATGCGTTTTTATGCAAATCTAGATGTTCATGCATGTACTTTTTGTAGATTGAGCATGATAGCATACCTGAAAATCTTTGCAAATTTGGGAATTTGGAGCTCGCAGCGATGTTGAGCCCTTCTTGATTTTACGGAGATTTTGAGGTTTCGAAAGTTTGGAGTTTCGGAGCCCGCAGCAATGTTGAGCCCATCTTCAAACTTTCTATTTCCGTCGGGGTATTTCCTTTTTCTTTGGAATTGCCCCGGAGTCATGCCAAAATTTTGCCAGATTTTTGGTGGGACAAAGTGACCCCTTTTTTTTTTAGCGAAATCCTGTCATTTTGATGACGATCTTTTTCTTTTCCAACCTTTGCAGGTGGTTCCTCCAGAGCGAACAAGGGTAAAGAGCCTGCTACAAGCGTATCTCGTCGATCTGCTAGATCTTCCAATGTGGCCGTTCAGCAAGCCTGGGAGAAGGTCCAGTTTGTTGAGAAGAACTTGGAAGAGTGCGATTCCCTCAATCGCGATGAGATGAGACAGCGATTGATCGCTCTCAAGGATGAGGAGTTCTATAAGATCATGGTAAGCAACCGTCCTTGGGTTATGGACGATCTGAGGGTTTTACCCAAGCCTACCTTCTTCTTTGGAGATGCAGTCCCTGACGACTTGACATACCAAAGGAGATGTTTTCAGTTCTCTTACACAGCAAATGGTGAGGAGAGAACTATTTCTACCCGGTCGTCTTTTGATCGGACCATCTCGATCCTGAGCCTTTCTCCCACGTGCCCTAAGAGGGAAGATCCTCCGAGCTGGGTGAAGAGGACCAGTGTGATCAAGACCGGGGTTTTTGTTGGTGGACCCTCCGGATATGCGGAGAAGCCACCTGTCCGTATGGACATGTTGCTGCCAGCCAGCGGCTACCAGGGCTCTGATTATCCGTCGGTCGATTTGAGACCGGTGGGCCTTGGCATTTTCAGCGGTGACGGCAGTACTTGGGTGAAGCCTTTTCGACTTCGTGGCCGTTTCAATGTTGACTCCGATTGGAAGTCATGGACTGACCACACCTTGCTGATTGGGGGCGCCGTTTTGAAGGAAGCCGGGATTTTTGACGTGGTCCGCGCTTTTAGGGAGACCGTGACTTTTTCCGATGATGCCTTCATGGCTATGTTGGAGTCTTTCCTCCCTCAGACCAATACCTTCGTTGTCACGAACGGTGAGATTGGTTTTTCTCTGAAGGAGTTGAGTGCTATTACTGGATTGCCCATCCTTGGCAAACTCTACGAGGAGTTCATGCCGATTGACAGCGTCCTTGAGGAGCAGTCAGAGGAGTTCAGGCTCCTATACTTTCAGCTCGTCGCCTTCTATGATTTTTTTAAGGAGGGCTCGAAAGTGAGATCCAGCAGTTAGAAGAGTTATGGCTCTTCATTCTTCAACTTCTTTGACGGTGGAGAACCTTCTGATAGCATGACCCGAGAAGACAGGAAGAAGACTTCGGCCATGCAGGAAGAGTTGAAGGGTTTCTTCGCGAGCACAGATGTCATTTGTTCTGACATTGCACTGCGGAGAGATCTTGCTGTTTACCTCACTTTTTGGCTAGGTGAGGCTATTTTTGCTGGTGGAGATGGGACGCACATCAGGCCGCATTGTATTTTTCCAGCTTGTCAGATGGCGTTTGGAGAGCGGCTTGCTTTGGTGCCCGCTCTTTACTCCTACCTGTGTACCGAACTGCAGGCTGCTGCTTTCTTGGTTCGGCTTGGGCTCCCTATGAATAGGGTATTTTCAGCCCATATCTTTTATTCGTGGTTTGTATACCACTGTCCTGGCTTCAACCAGCTGGGTACTGCACAGGATGATGATCCTCTGATGATTCGATTGGCTAAGGGAAAAGCCGTATCCGAATCACTTTTGTTTGCCCGCATGAGGATCCGACGATTCAGGGACGTCGAGATGGGGCAGTCTTCAGTTAAGCTTTCTCCGGAGTTGCGGAAGAAGGCTTTTGATTTTGGTGCCTCCCGAGACTCTACCAGAGCAGGGTCGGGAAGGCATTACTCTTTGACCAATGCAGAGAAGGAGTGGCTTTTCAGCATACGAGTCGGCATGATGGTGTACCGCAGACATCTTTTCGTCGACATCCAGCCGTATGTACCTTCTCGCTTTGCGCTTCAGTTGGGCTTCTCTCAAGGCGTTGTTGGAGCGCCTTCGAATATGGTGAAGCGTTTTGGGGGTTTGCAGGATGGCAGAAATGCATGGGCTTTCTATAGTGCTGAAGACACTACTGCCACGATTTCTTATCCTGAGCTGTCGACTTTCCGAACTGCCGGCTTCACGAAGTGGTTCGTGGAGAGCTTTTTGGCATATCGGGGGCTTTCCAAGAAGGAGCTTGATGTAAAGCTGTCTTCTGGAAAAGGCATTGGGAAGTCGGATGGCGTCCGGCGAGAGGAAGTTTGGGCCTTCCTTTCTGGAGAGAAGCACAAGATAGGCTTTCTCGGTGACCAGGGCGTCATTGGTTCTGAAGCTGTTCGGGAAGTACCTGATGAGGCTTTGGAGCAGCTAGAACAGGAGGAAGCTGAACTCGACGCTTGGATGCAAGCGGCACAGAGACGAGCTTCCGTGGAGTCTACTGGCAAGAGCAGACCATCCAGTGAGGAGTCAAGTGAGAAACCTGACTCTGATAGTGGGGCAGGTGAAAGTGCAGTTAGGGCCAATGAAAGTGTCCTAGAGGGGGGGTGAATAGGACTAATGAAATTCTTTTCCCAATAAAAATTACTTAGTCCAATTTTAATCTCAACTAGGACAAAGAACACAATGAACACAAATAAGAATACAACTTATACGGAATATGTGTTCAATGTGTGAGTGCTTAATCAATCAAAGATATGACAATTAATTTTATAATAATAAGCACAAGTGTGTGTACACCACTCTTCACAAATTCACTTATGATTTATATCAATGTGCTCAATTGAATATATGTTTAAAGAGTGTGTGCTAAACAAGACAAGATTTACCAATATGTTCAATGTTGTTTTCGTACAAGTGGATGTGTGTCAATTTAAACTCAAAGAAGAAATATCATTCATATCAATCTCCACAACTTATAGATATGTAAATCAAGCACAAGAGATAGAGAAAGAGGAATTGACACAAGGGATTTATAGTGGTTCAGTCACATAGACCTACATCCACTCTCAAGGGTCACACAGTCCCCTGGTTCCACTATGAAGAATCAAACTACACAAGTACTGATTCCACATCAATTTTGTTTACGAGGTTCGATCACAAAGATCTACTCCCCTCTACATTTTTATAGTGGTTAAATCACAAAGAAATAAGCCACTCTTACAATGCTCTGAATTTAATGAAGTGAGGGGGAAGAACACTTGCCTCTTTTGACAAAGTCTGGAGGTTGCCACTTGCCTCTTTGACGAAGTCCGGAGGATGCTCTTCCAAGCTTGTCACCACAGCTCCAAGCTTTGATGCCTCTTGCAATGCTTCCTTGATGTTGATGATGATGCTCCAATGTTGTGCTCAATCAAGGGAAGAGGTCTTTGGTCTAGGGATTTGGATTTTAACCTATGATGGCTCAAGTTCTTCCCTAGGTAATATTGTTTCCATACATCACACTTTCCTTAAGCTAATGAAGCTCTTAGATTTGCCAATACAAGCTCATAGTGTGTGTGGGCAATATTGTTTTCACACATCACACTTTCCTTAAGCTAATGAAGCTCTTAGATTTGCCAATACAAGCTCAAAGTGTGTGTGGAATGATCTATGAGAGGTCAAATATGATGGACCATGGTTAGGACATGAGCTCTCATGATCTTCAAGCCTCTTTAGATGATTTGGGGCCTTTTCTATTTATAAAACACCCTCCAACGGCTCTCTAACGTCTTTTGGCGGCTAGCCCCCTTCAAATCCGCGGTTAGCCGCCACTCCAACGGTCATAAACGGCTAGTTTTTGTAAAGTTGTGCTGAGTAGGGGGCTAGCCGCGAGGTAACCGTAAGGTAACCGCGAGGTGACCGCGAGGTAACCCCAAGGTAACCGAATTTTCACAGAAACTTGTACATTAAGCCTCTGGAAAAGTGACCGCAGGACTTCGGTTACCTGGCGGTTAGCCGTGAAGGGTCTCAGCGGTTAACCGCGAGGTGACCGCGGGGCTGACCGAAAACCATGGCGGTTAGCCGACCTCTGGGACCAGTTTTGAGTCTTGAAAAGGCTCAAAAACAATTTCTAAAACCCCATTAAATAAGCCATTAAACTAAGGGTTTTTAGGGTCCACTACTTGGTTGGTTTGGGTCCCATTTTACCTGAATAGGTTGGCACACACATGGAGTTCTTCCTCGATGAATCCAGGCTTTCCAAGACTTGATCTTCTGCCTTCAAACTTGATCTTCCTTGTGAAACTCTGAGAGGCAAGGTCTTGGACTCTTTGACACGGGATTGACAATACAAAACAAGTGCTCATTGGAATCCGGCACTAACAATCTCCCCCTTTGTCAATTTCGTGGCAAAACACCTATTCTAGATTGAATTTCAACAAATGGACTCAAATATGACCAAGATTATAGGAGTACATGATCTTTACACAAGATACAACAATTATAACTCAAAGACTCATGACTCTAGAAGCTCCCCCAGAGAATGTGCTTTGTCTCTTAAAGATGCACCTGCATAGAACATTGAGAAATACGTTCTTTGGTGGGATTGCTACTCCCCCTTAATTGTTAGTCATAAAATATCATAGATAGAGTGTTCTCACCTTTTGTTCTACACTCTCCCCCTTAATTTAATCTCTCCATTTTTCAGGATTCAATCCATTTTTTTTTTCTCCCCCTTTTTGTCACAAGTTGACAAAGAGATGTTAGAGAGATATCAATATTCAACACATTATGATACCAAGGACATAAAAAGATTTACCTATATGCATGAAGGGAAGTTAGCAAGCATGATATCAAAGGATTTGACTATAAAGAGATGCAATCATGCTAAGTTGGAATTGAACTATATAAATCAACTAAGTAAGTCCATATCAATTCGATGAATCCATTTAATTAGGATTCTCTAAGTCCTTCCAAAGATACAAACTGATTGAAGAGCAAGGACTCAATAAAGATCACATGAAATTTTATTTCATTGATCATTTTCACCACTTAAGCATAGTGATGAACCTGCATAATCATTAGTTTAACATACTGATATAACTGTGAAGCACAGATAATGATTATGAGAAATGCATGAAGTTCCAAATGAAAAATCAATCCATTCAAAAGCATATGATAGGAACATGCATTAAGAGCAAAATATTTTAGACTTTTAAAGCTCGGGTTTAAAACTCAAAATGATACCAATGGAAATAAAATCCAAAGCCATAACATTCAATCTTTAGAAAAATTTAACTTACAAAGGCATAATGAATGTTATGAGAATGAATGCAATCAACAAATGTATTCAATCATCAAACAAAGTGATTATAATCCAACATGATGAATTGAGTACATTGCATTCCAAACAAGTCATCAAGATAGGAACTTTACAAATAGAAAAAGCATATGACTTGTAAAATCATCACAAAGGAAAATCACATTACAAAGCATAGTGATGATCAAAAGTAAAGACATCCATATCTTAGAAAAATACCAGAACTGAAAGCACATGGATGTGGTAATATGAGAAATACATAAAGATGTACCTATAAAAGTTAATGCATTCTCAAGTAAAAATTGTTTTGTTTCAAAATACTTAAAAACAATTATTCATCCTATCCATATATGTATCTCCATGATCCTCAAATATAAACTCACATTTGATCATTGTACAGATGTCTACACTCCCTCTCAACATCATTCTCTTCTTTTGTCAATATGATGACAATGAATATACCTATGTAATGCATGAAGAAGATGTAAGGCATGAAACTAGGGAGTTCTCTAAAATAGCTATTAAAGTTCACATTGATCAAATTTATCAAGATGTTGCTAATCATGGAAAGACATGATGATGAATAGATGAGTACCAATTGAGAATTTCATTTTAAAAGCATTTAACTAACAAAGCCCAAAATGAAAATCAATTGCATAATTTTCCAATGAAGTAAAAACTTAAAATCCATGGAAAATTCATTTTTCAAATCATATTTATTTTCAAAATGACAGAGCACTTAATTTGAAAAATATGAGATGGAACATTAATTGAAAAACCTTTTTAGCTCATCACATCTCATTCAATTTTGCATTTCAAAATATATACCTATCAAGAACATATGCAAAATGAATTTCCACACAACTTGACTATCATACTAATATACCAATAAAGAGAACAAGGATGGTCAATGTGGGTTTCTAAAAAAAAAATTTACAACAAATTCTTTTGAAATAAATGAATTGTTGATTCCAAAACATAGACAAGATCGAAAGAGATTTAAGTGTAATGGAGGACAACAACTTGTGATTCAACCAAGTATATGAATCATGCTTCATGAGGTGATGAAAAAAGCATCAGAGTAGTGTTTTACGTGATCACACAGAATTACAGATCTGTCCCAAAGCTACCCCCTAAGGATTTACGCTTGGCGAACCCAACACGAGAGGGGTCTCCTCCCACTCTCCTTGCCATCCTACCTTAAACATTAATGTTTGAATGATTCAAATAGATATACCAATATGAGTGCAACTTGGAATGAATCAAGGTGGAGTATCCAAAGCATTAAATCAATTCCGGAAATATGAACATGTTAAGGATACAATCAATCATTTTAAAATCATGGATTGTAAAATATATATATATATATATATATATATTTTTAAATACAAAAACTCTGAACTGGTTTTGAAATCATGTGACTAATAGATATGTTCCAAAACAGAGAAATCCATGAGAATAGTGATATTAATCATAGCATAAGCATGTTTAAAACTTGAAAATCTTACGCTATGTGAATTATCATCATTTCATAAAATATAACTATAGAGAACAGGTATTATGAAATGAAGTTCAACTATCATGAAGCGAACCTCTTCAAGAAAACAACCATAATCATGTATTAGAGGAGGCAAACATGAGAGATATGATGCTAAAGTGACATTTCAAATCAATGTTCACAAGATTTGTCACATTTTAAGGTATACCAAAAAAAATAGGAAACCATGAATAGAACATGGATGTGACAAACACAAAATTCACTAAGCACCATGAATATTCATCATTTAAAAAAAATATAACTAGAAAGCATAACGATGAATATAGGAAATTGCATAAAAATATGATTGTGTGGTGTGTGCAATTTTTCGAGGTGTAAAAACATATGAACTCAACAAATATAATATCCATTAAACAATAGTTATGACCATAGTGTACAAGGAATGGATTTGAAGAGATTCACATGAGCAAGAACATACTTATGAAAATTGAAACATGTACAAGAATGAAATCATATACATGGGTCAATTAACATAACCATCCACCATAAATAAAGACTATCAAGCATAAGGATGGATTTTAAAGTTCTACTATGGTGTCAACAAATGAAACAACACAACCATACATAGAACAATTTAGCATTTGCATATAGAGGGTCATTTACCCTTGCAAATGTACGTACACATGAAATAAGAAAAATGCCTTTTTAGAAGCACCTGTTAACAAAAGAAATAAAAAAATGAAATACATAACAGGATATCATGTGTGGTAGTAGTCTCTAAGTGTTCAAGACCATGTAAAAAAGCAATCATGGATACCAATTGGAATAAAGAAAACCAATTGAGATTCAAGGATAAGACAATTAACTCAATCACTCTAAAATGGAGTTAAAAAGAATATAGCTACTAGGATTAATCCAAATTAGAGCTATCCATGAGGTTATGGGGTTTGCCAAACATAGCATTAATCAATATAACTAAGAAAATCATATGCTATGAATATTTTGAAATCATTTCATTCAATCATTAAATATGACTATCATGTGCAAGATGAAAGAAATAAAGTTCAAACATGAAGCCTACCTTAACTATTAACCAACCAAGATTATGAATATATAAACATAGTGGTCATGAGATTTACCTATAGGTGCAAGAGAGGTGGCAAACATGAAAATTATGATGCTAATTGAATGTGACATGGAATAAAAATATATTTACAATCAAGTTCAATCCAATGTACACAAGGTCTATCGCATTCTCAAGATATGACATCAATTGAAAATGATACTAATTAAAACTAATTGAATTTGAAACATGATTTAAGAGCAAGGATGTGATAAACACAAAATTTCATTAAGCATCATAAATCAATATTCATCACTTTTAATGATATAACAATTGAGTATAGTGATGAACAATCTAAATTGCATGAAAGGATATAGCTTTGTAAAGCATGCAATTTTTCAAAGTGTCAAAACCATATGAATTCAACGTCTAAGAAATTTATCAAACAATACATATAACTATGAAATACAAGAAATGAATTTCAAAGAGGTTCATATGATCAAGATCACTAATATGAAGTTGAAGCATGTAAGGAAGACATCATTTAAAGAATATACATGAATCAACATCATAACCATCCATTTAAAACAATGACTAGAAAGCATAAAGGATGGATTTGTGAGTTCTAGTATGGTGTCTTCAAATGTAACTAATAATGCAACCATACAAGGAACGATTTGACATTTGCATAGAGAGTATCAATTAAAATCAAGATCTAACTTATACCATATCATTAATGAAGAATACAACTATGTGTGCACATGTAGATATGAAGTTAGAAAGGAGCCATGAATTACATAGGAATTAAAATAACTCTCTTACATATATGTGAGTTTAACTATAAAGAGCATGCAACATGCAAAAAGAGTTTAACATCAATTCTTCTAACATGGTCCATACAAAAATTCCACTCTAGCAAATGTACTAAGAGAATCATGAAACATTATCACTATGCATGGAAAAGATGCACAAGACTATGCGAAGAATGCAAATCTATTTCATGATCCACCAAACATACAATTCAATTTGCATATAAAAAGAATGTAACCAAATGAGTAAAGATGCAAATTGCTTGTAACAAATTCATTTCCATTTCTAAGATGATATAACCATATGCACAAGGAAATGAGAACATGGAACATGCTTTGATGATTATAACTAATGATGTTTTAGAGCATTTCCATTCATACAATCTTCAAATCATTTCAATACACAAAATCCAACAATGAGCATAAAGAGAATGATTTAGAAGATAACACATAATCATTTTTCAATTTGTATTTTAAAGAAAACAAGTACAAGGACTTATACAAATTGATTTAAAACATGACTTGATATCAATTGGAAAATGTGTTTATTCAAAAACACATTTATTTTGACAAATATAACTAGAGATAGATAACCAATTGAGTTTCAAGTATATTACAAGAATTGAATTTCTTATACCAGATTTGAAACATAAAGAGAGAAACAAATTCAATTCTCATAACTTTCAACTTGCATTTTTTTTTAAAACAAAATAATTATTTGAAACAAAAAAAAGTTGAGAATAATTTCCCATTTGAAAACAAAAACTATGGAAAATTCGTTTTTCAAAAATATCTAATTTTTCTTTAAAAAGATATAACTTATGAAATTCATTAATTTTTGAAAAACAGGGGATGTAACATCAATTGATTATGGATAAAAGATCCTTTAAGTCCATAATTCATTGAAGCACATTAAAAGAGCATTGAAATGCATTTTCATAGAAATAACAATATGAGAACAAAATGCACATCAATGTGATGCAATCAAGTGATTTTGTGAACCAAAAGATATAACTATAAAAGTTTATGAAAACAAAATCAATTGACAGCAAATACTTTTGCAAAAGTACAAGGGCCAACAATATGAAATTCCTGAAAATAAATAGGTTGGTCCAAAGGGGTTCAAGACCTAAGATCTCTCTAACGATCTTCCTTTGAAAATCATCCTAAGGTCTTGGTAGGTTTGTCCTTGAGGTCCCTCCAATACATGAGGTCACTCTAAGGAATTGGCACTAGCAAAGATAGAAGATCAACTCCGGGTTGTTAAGCCTTTATGGAGGAACCCGCTCTGATACCAATTGAAAGTGCAGTTAGGGCCAATGAAAGTGTCCTAGAGGGGGGGTGAATAGGACTAATGAAATTCTTTTCCCAATAAAAATTACTTAGTCCAATTTTAATCTCAACTAGGACAAAGACCACAATGAACACAAATAAGAATACAACTTATACGGAATATGTGTTCAATGTGTGAGTGCTTAATCAATCAAAGATATGACAATTAATTTTATAATAATAAGCACAAGTGTGTGTACACCACTCTTCACAAATTCACTTATGATTTATATCAATGTGCTCAATTGAATATATGTTTAAAGAGTGTGTGCTAAACAAGACAAGATTTACCAATATGTTCAATGTTGTTTTCGCACAAGTGGATGTGTGTCAATTTAAACTCAAAGAAGAAATATCATTCATATCAATCTCCACAACTTATAGATATGTAAATCAAGCACAAGAGATAGAGAAAGAGGAATTGACACAAGGGATTTATAGTGGTTCAGTCACATAGACCTACATCCACTCTCAAGGGTCACACAGTCCCCTGGTTCCACTATGAAGAATCAAACTACACAAGTACTGATTCCACATCAATTTTGTTTACGAGGTTCGATCACAAAGATCTACTCCCCTCTACATTTTTATAGTGGTTAAATCACAAAGAAATAAGCCACTCTTACAATGCTCTGAATTTAATGAAGTGAGGGGGAAGAACACTTGCCTCTTTTGACAAAGTCTGGAGGTTGCCACTTGCCTCTTTGACGAAGTCCGGAGGATGCTCTTCCAAGCTTGTCACCACAGCTCCAAGCTTTGATGCCTCTTGCAATGCTTCCTTGATGTTGATGATGATGCTCCAATGTTGTGCTCAATCAAGGGAAGAGGTCTTTGGTCTAGGGATTTGGATTTTAACCTATGATGGCTCAAGTTCTTCCCTAGGTAATATTGTTTCCATACATCACACTTTCCTTAAGCTAATGAAGCTCTTAGATTTGCCAATACAAGCTCATAGTGTGTGTGGGCAATATTGTTTTCACACATCACACTTTCCTTAAGCTAATGAAGCTCTTAGATTTGCCAATACAAGCTCAAAGTGTGTGTGGAATGATCTATGAGAGGTCAAATATGATGGACCATGGTTAGGACATGAGCTCTCATGATCTTCAAGCCTCTTTAGATGATTTGGGGCCTTTTCTATTTATAAAACACCCTCCAACGGCTCTCTAACGTCTTTTGGCGGCTAGCCCCCTTCAAATCCGCGGTTAGCCGCCACTCCAACGGTCATAAACGGCTAGTTTTTGTAAAGTTGTGCTGAGTAGGGGGCTAGCCGCGAGGTAACCGTAAGGTAACCGCGAGGTGACCGCGAGGTAACCCCAAGGTAACCGAATTTTTACAGAAACTTGTACATTAAGCCTCTGGAAAAGTGACCGCAGGACTTCGGTTACCTGGCGGTTAGCCGTGAAGGGTCTCAGCGGTTAACCGCGAGGTGACCGCGGGGCTGACCGAAAACCATGGCGGTTAGCCGACCTCTGGGACCAGTTTTGAGTCTTGAAAAGGCTCAAAAACAATTTCTAAAACCCCATTAAATAAGCCATTAAACTAAGGGTTTTTAGGGTCCACTACTTGGTTGGTTTGGGTCCCATTTTACCTGAATAGGTTGGCACACACATGGAGTTCTTCCTCGATGAATCCAGGCTTTCCAAGACTTGATCTTCTGCCTTCAAACTTGATCTTCCTTGTGAAACTCTGAGAGGCAAGGTCTTGGACTCTTTGACACGGGATTGACAATACAAAACAAGTGCTCATTGGAATCTGGCACTAACAGCAGGTTCTTCTAGGAAGCGAACCCGTAGAGGTAGGAAGAGGAGGAGGAGTCAGCGTCACACGGGGCGGGACGAAGACTCTCCTAATGTGGAAGTCCCTCTCACTGTCAATGAGGAGGTGCCAGGGGAAGCTGACGAACCTCCGGAGAAGAGGATTCGGGAAGAAGAGACCATCGGTGAAGGTATGATTCCTCCTTTTCCTTTTTCTGCTTCTTTCATGGGGCTTTCCATGTTCTGATTTGTTTTCTCACCCTGCTGCTGCTTTTTTTTTAGCAGAGGATGAAGACTTGCCGATGCCTGAGGTTTCGACCGATGAGGCGGTGATGGAGCCGGTTACGGCATCTGAAGAAGAACCGAGGGACTCTGGAATGATTCCAGAATCTCTAATTGGTATAACTTCTTTCGCTTTCTCTTTTTTTTTTTTTTTTTTGCCTGCGACTTGATTTGCTAACATTTTTCTTGTCAGCTGACTTGCCACAGGATTCCGATGACTTTGAACCATCAATGGACGCAAATGTTGATGATGCTTCTGATGAGTTCATGGAGGAAGAGAGTGTTCCGCCAGTCGTCGAAGAAGGTACTTTGTAGTGATGACCCTGATGATTTTTTTTTGAACAGGATCATATTCATACCTTTTTGTGTTTCATTTGCAGGTTTTGAAGTGATAGAAGAGAGTCCATCGCTTTCTTCAGAACCAGAGCAAGGGATGCCAGAGGTCGATCCGGAGGTAGAGACCAGTTCTGACATGATTGAGGAGATGCCTCGTGTTGAGATTCCCTCTCCAGTGGCTCCAAGTGAAAAGAGTTCTTTTGTTACTCTTCCAATGGGACATGACATGAGCAGCCGATCAGCGGAGAAGGGTGAATCTTCATCCAGTTCGTCTCTTCAATTTGCAAAGAAGGTGCTGGCTCGGGTTTTGAGTTCTTGGGTCAAGACTCTCCTTTCTGTACACTTGGACGCAGGATTTGGCATGATCCCACATGTACAGGAGATTCTGACCGACACCGAAGAGGTTGGTCTGGATGTCACAGGTGCCAGGGCGATCGTTGATAGGATCATTGCACTGGGTGACAAGTGGTTTGAGACCATGGGTTTCCCTGACGACCAATTCTTCAAGGAGATGTTCTTGGACCCTGCTGATAAGGCTAAGTCTGACCTGAATGAGGCTACACAAAGCAAGAAGCAGCTAGTTCGGGAGAAGAACAAGGAAGAGCTAGCCATCATCGGATTGAGGCATGACCTTAACGTCCTTGATAGGGAAGTTGAGGAGGCCAGGAAACGTCTTGAGCATTTGAAGGCACAAGTCGATGCGAAGTGGGCTGCTATAACAGAGGCTCGTGACAGGGAGAGTACTCTGATTCGCAGGGTTGCAGATGCCGGTCAAGTTCTCGAGAGGAGGACTCTAGAAAACGAACGATGGCAAACTGCTGGGGAAGAGCTTCCCGGTGTAAAAGAAGGGTTACGGCATTCGCCAGCATCTCATGGCAAGTTCCTGAAGAAGCGTGCCTTGGAAACTCTGACGGCTGATGCCAAAAGTTTGCTTGAGGAGCTGAAGCTTTGGCTGGAGACCATTTTTGGCTAAGCTCCTGATTTTTTGTAGCAGAAACTATTCTTCTTTTTTTTTGGTACCACATGTATATTTTTGGTACTCTTTTTTTTTGTAGTGCTTGTGAACACTTTCTTTTTTTTTTTTTTGGTACCACATGTATTTTTTTTTTTGGTACTTTTCTTTTTTTTTTTTTGTAGTGCTTGTGAACACTTTCTATTTTTTTTTGCTTTGGTACCACATGTATTTTTTTTTTGGTACTTATCTTTTTTTTTTTTTTGTAGTGCTTGTGAACACTTTCTATTTTTTTTTTTTTGCTTTGGTACCACATGTATTTTTTTGGCACCTTTTTTTTTTTTTTTTTTTTTTTTTTTTGTGTTCCCTACGCTCACTCAAATCTTTTTGTGATGAAAGCAATTGCTAAATGGGATTTGATCAAAAGCTTTGTCATTTTGTGAAAATCTTTTGTCAAATGGTTGTTTTGGTAGGGGAAACGAATTTGGCATGAAAGCCGGATTTTTGTGGCATTTACAGCCAGTTTGGTGGCATTGATAGCCAATTGGTGGCATTTATAGCCGGTTTGGTGGCATTGATAGCCAATTTGTGGCATTTATAGCCGGTTTGGTAGCATTGATAGCCAATTTGTGGCATTTATAGCCGGTTTTGACATGAGAGTCAGGTTTTTTTTTTTTTTTTTGTGGCATTTGTAGCCGAGTTTTTTGAAAACCAAGTTTTGTTTTATTGGCATGAAAGCCGATTTTGGCGTTTATAGCCGGAAATTTTTGTTTTGGCATTTATAGCCGGATTTTGGCATTTATAGCCGAGTTTTGGTTTTCAAAATGCAGGTATCGACTAAATGTCGCCTCCCCGCTGAATGGTCTTGCAAGTATCGATGGAATGTCGCTTCCTTGCTCATTCGGTTTTGCGAGTATTGATGGAATGTCACTTCCTCGCGGGTTAGGTTTTGCAAGTATCGATGGAATGTCGCTTCCTCGCGAATTGGGGTGCAAATATCGACTAAGCGTCGCTTCCCTGCTTTTCCCAAGAGTTTTGGTTTTGCGGGTACTGACTTGATGTCGTTTCTCCGCGATTTTTGAAATTTGAGGTTTTCTCGAACCATTTGTAATTTTGGGTTGTGGATAGCAACTGGTATGTTGCATCTCCACGATTTTTGAAATTGGGTTGTGGATATCAACTGGTTTGTTGCTTCTCCACGATTTTAGGTTTTCTCGAACCTTTGAAATTTGGGTTGTGGATATCAACTGAAATGTTGTGTCTCCACGATTTTTGAAATTGGGTTGTGGATATCAACTGGTTTGTTGCTTCTCCACGGTTTTTGGTTTTCTCGAACCTTTGAAATTTGGGTTGTGGATATCAACTGAAATGTTGTGTCTCCACGATTTTTGAAATTGGGTTGTGGATATCAACTGGTTTGTTGCTTCTCCACGGTTTTTGGATTTTGCAAGTATCGACGAAATGTCGCTTCCCTGCGATTTTGGGTGCAAGTATCGATGGAATGTCGCATCCTTGCTTTTTTTTCAAAATTTTTGTTTTGCGGGTACTGACTTTGATGTCGTTTCCCCACGATTTTTGAAAAACCATTTTTTTTTTGTTTAAAGACACGAGGGTCGTAAATTTTGACCTAGAACCATTTGGCGGTAAAAGGTAAGGTGGACTAGGGTGGAAATCCCTGAATCCGGATTTTTGTTTCAAACCATGAATTTTGGTTCAAGGATCGAAAGTTTTGGTCAAGTCAGGGAGAGGCTCCTAAACTTGGATTTTTTTTTTTTTTTGTTTTTGAACAATGAAACGATGAAAGTAAGCATTGTTTTTGAATCTCTAGAAATTTTGACATTTGATATGAAAATTCTAAAGAGAGTGGGTTTGACGAGCGAGTACCTGAGAACAGGTTTTGGCCATACAGGCATTGCTCTTACCCAGTTGGGTAAGTCTTCAAGGGTAGTACCGCTTCAAGAACTTGCCGTTGATAGGCAGCATACATCTGTCGCCTTCCATGTTTAGGAGGGCATATGTGCCGTTGGAGAAGACTTTGTCGATGACGTAGGGTCTCTCCCATTTTGGTTCAAATTTACCTTTGGATTTGTGTGCGAAGACCATTGGTCTTTTTACCGCAAGAACCAAGTCACCCTTTTTGTAGGCGCGTTGCCTGACCTTTTTGTCAAAAGATCCTGCCATGCGTGCTTGGGAAAGTTCAATGCTTTGTCGAGCTTCGAGCCGTCTCTCGTCGAGATTGTCCAGCTCATGGAGTCGCAATTTGACATTGCTTTCTTGAGTCATGTCATTTTGTAGAGATACCCTCAGAGAAGGAATTTGTACCTCTAGGGGCACGACAGCTTCGCATCCATAGACCAAGGAGAATGGTGTGCTATGGGTTGGTCCTCGAACGGTGGTTCGATAGGCCCACAAAGCTTCAGACAGTTTATCGCTCCAGTCTCTTTTGTGACTAGAGACCATTTTCTTGAGGATTTTGCAGAGTGTCTTGTTGAAGGCTTCTGCTAATCTGTTTGCTGCCGGATTGTATGGAGTCGAAGGACAGCTTTGGATTTTGTATTTGTCGCAAAACCTGTAGAATCGATGATCCCGGAATTGTGGTCCGTTATCATGGACGAATCTCTTGGGTATGCCGAAACGACAAATGATGTTGGTGCGTAGGAATTGAAGAACTGATGAGGTCTTCATTTCGTTGAACGCAAATGCTTCTGACCACTTGGAGAAATAATCCGTAGCGGCGAAGATGAAGCGATGACCTTTGCTTGAAGGGGGAGAGATAGGACCTATGATGTCCATGCCCCAGGCTTCGAAAGGCCACGAGATTGCTGTAGGATGCAGCCATTCCGGAGGCATGTGAATGTAATCTCCGTGAACTTGGCATAGTTGGCAGCGTTTGGCAAATTGCATTGCATCAGCAACCATGGTAGGCCAATAGTAACCTAACCTTTTTATCTGATCATAGAGCTTAGGACCTGCCTGATGGGCTCCACAAAGACCAGCATGAACTTCTTTGAGTGTTTCTTCAGCTTCTTGTTATGACAAGCAGCGTAGGAGTACTCCATTGAAGGATTTTCTGTAAAGGATCTTTGAAGGGATATCCAAATGAAAGTTTGGGGCTCGCCTTTGAATGCTTACCCTTTCTTTTGGATCTTCAGGTAGGATTCCGAACATAGTGTAATCAATGAACGGATCCCTCCAGTCGCCGATTGAAGGTTGAAGGATAGAGATCCGACTTCCAACCACTCGGTGGCATTCAGCAACTGCTTGGTGTGTGTTAAGAGGAGGGAGGATCCTTCTCTCGCACACTGTAATTTGCATGTTTTCCCCTTCCTGGATCGCCATTGATGCGGCAAGTCCGGCAAGGGCATCTGTACGGATGTTTTCACCTCTACGAATGTGGGTGATGTTGCAGATGTCAAACTTTTGTAGAAGCGATTGTGCCTTGTTGTAGTAAGGCAGCAGATCAGGCTTCCTGACTTCATATTTCTGATTCATCTGGTTGACGATCAGTTGAGAGTCTCCAAAGACTTCCAGCATAGTGATACCGGATTCGATGGCGAGTTCCAATCCTAGGATCAGAGCTTGGTATTCAGCTGCATTGTTTGTGCATGGTTCCAGTAGCGAGAAAGCGTGTGGAATCATGTATTTGTCAGGGCTAACAAAAAGGATGCCAACTCCTGAGATCAGCTTTCTTTTTTCATTTGTCCTGGTTGCACCGTCAAAGTACATGTCCCAGGAGGCATTTGGTGAGGAAGTCTCCACGTTGTAGACAGGTTCGTCTGGGAGATCATCTCTGAGTGGAGAATCTTTAGGCAATGGATGTTCTGCGAGGAAATCTGCTAGAGCTTGGCCTTTGATTGCTTTTTGTGGCACATACCTAATATCAAATTGTTACAAGAGGATGGACCATTTTGCCAGTCGGGCATTGAGAGAACCGGCCTTCGTGACAAGGACTTCAAGAGGTTAATCCTTGAGACGAGGTAGACTGTGTTGGAAAGCAAGTAGTGACGTAGCTTTTGTACGGCAAACATCACTGCAAGGCATTCCTTTTCGACTGGGGAGTAGCGATGCTCTGCACCTACTAGCATGCAGCTGAGGTAATATAGAGCAACTTCTTTTCTTTCATCATTTTCTTGTGCAAGCAGAGCACCCAGAGAGTGATCAAGGGCTCTTGTGTACAAGATGAATGGTTTTCCAGTGGCAGGGGCAGCTAACACTGGAGGTTTGGTCAGGTATGACTTGATATCTTGAAATGCGGCTTCACAGTCGGCATCCCAGACAAAGTCTACACCCTTTTTCATCAATCGAGAGAATGGACGGCATTTCCCCGAAAGATTGGAGATGAACCTTCTGATGTAGGCCAATCTCCCTTGGAGCCCTTTTAGTTCTCTCAAGGTTCTTGGAGAGGGCATTTCTAGAATAGCCTTGACTTTTATGGGGTTAAGTTCTATTCCAGCTTTCCGAACAAGGAATCCGAGAAACTTACCCGACGAGACGCCGAAGAAGCATTTTAGAGGATTCATCCGCAGTTTGTGTTTGCGGAGTCGGAGGAAGACTTCCCGAATATCTTTGAGATGGTCTTCTTTTCTTCTGCTTTTGACGGCGAGGTCATCAACGTAACATTCGACCGTCTTGTGCTGCATATCTTGGAATATTTTCATCATAGCCCTCTGATATGTGGCACCAGCATTTTTCTGACCAAATGGCATGACAGTGTAGCAATACACACCAAATGGAGTCCGAAATGAAGTGTGTTTTTCATCCTCGGGATGCATCTTTATCTGATTGTAACCAGAGAAGCCATCCATGAATGTCATTCGCTCGAATCCGCAGGTATTGTCAATCATCACCTCCGGTATGGGGAGCGGGAATTCATCTTTAGGGCAAGCGCCATTCAAGTCTCTATAGTCAATACAGACTCTGATCTGCCCATTTTTCTTTGTCACGGGGACAATGTTGGCCAACCATTCTGGATGTTGTTCCTCACGGATGAAGCCGACGCTTTTGAGCTTTTGAACTTCTTGTTCAATTTTATCCATCACATCTGGACGGAATCTTCTTTGGCCTTGTTTGACAGGCTTGATGTCTTCTTGAAGATTGAGTTTGTGGACTGCTACTTTGGGGTCTAAACCAGGCATTTCAGCATAGGACCATGCAAAGCAATCAACGAACTCACGAAGAAAAGCGATATACTCGGGTAACTCATCATCCTTTATATTCTTGCTTATGAATACAGGACGTGGGTTATCAGGTGTTCCCAAGTTTACCTTTTGAACAGGATCTTCTGTCGGAAGGTTCGAAGGTGGTTCCTCCACAATATTTTCGGAGGCTTCCAACTCAACGAAACCTTCTGGAGTTTCAACTGCATTACCAGACCAAGGCTCTGTTCCGTTCCACGGGTCTTCTTGATTGGTGATCTTCTCAAGGCTCGCTATGAGATAGTCCCAATCGCCTGTTGAGTCTGGTATTTCTTTTGGAGACGAGGGTTCTTCTGGGTCAGAATAGCACAAGTCTGTATTATCGGGCGATTCCTCTTTATCATCAGAGAAATCGTACCAATTGGATGAGCTTCTTGGATCTCTGTCAGGTAACTCTTTAAAGAGATATCCAGGGAGATCGATGTCTTTATGGACTTGAGATGTTGAGGCTTGGTCGGTAAAACGACTTTTAAGCTTTTGTGTCAACTATCTCAGAGGAGTGTCGGGATCATACCCTAACCCATATGAAGACTTTTCTACATGACCGTAGAGTCTCCAATCTTCCAGCTGGCTTTTGGTCAAGGCGGGCCCCAATGGCGTGAGAATACCGTGGCCTTCTCCCAAACCGACTGGGTTCTGAGCGTCAAAGCCCATTTTCTTCATGATAGCTTGTGCCACAGGACTATATAGAGATAGTTGAGGCTTACCTTCGTTTTGGAAAGGTTCAAGCAAGGAACTTGATGAAGAAACATCCGATCTATGAAAGAAGATCGGTCTTTGCTTTGGTGATGTTGCCGGAACAACAAAGGTAGCAGACGTAGGATCTTCTACATCAGCAGGTGTCTCCATCGGAGTGAGAGCAGGCTGAACTTGCTGAGTGTCAGCTTGGCTTGACGATGCATCGTCTTCTGGCTCTGAGTCCGAGTCTGTGTCTTGCATGATAGACACGAGAGAAACAACAAATTTGCCCCCAGACTTTTGTTTCGTCTTCTTCACTTTAGTCGTGATGACCAAAGGTCTTGAATTCTTGAGGGAGATGACGAAGGGAGGTTGACTACTCTCTTCTAATTTGCCGGAGGGTTTGTTTTCTTCCGGTGATTTTTGAGGAGCCTTGCCTTTATCTTTCTGGAGATTTTCAGCAGGGGGTGCTATTTCCTCTTCTTCTTTTTCTCCTTCATACATCTGGGAGTCTGCAAAGTGGACTTCTTTACCTTTGAAGGGTTTTCTGTCCGCAAAGACACGATGTACCATGCCGTCGTCGCCGACGAACTTGATGCATTGATGTAGAGTTGAAGGGACAACACCGTTCTCGTGTATCCAAGGACGTCCGAGAAGGATGTTGTAGCATGAGGGGGTTTTTATTGCATACACAGTGACCTCAGAGATAAGATTGGTTGTAATTCTTGTGGTAGTCCCGGCCAGAGCGGGTGCCTCTACCAACTTCGAGAGCTTCTTGAGAAGGATCTTCGTTTGGAAGATTGTCTTCAGGATTAAGAAGTTGTCGTTTTTCATCCACTGAGGCTGTATCTGCAGCAGAGTTGCCATCCTCAGTGATTGTGTTACACGGAGCATTTTCCGGGAGCAAGTCCTGAACAGCATCCAGCAGCTTTTCTTCTGTGTTGACTATTTCATCATCCCAAGCATCATTATCTGGGTTTTCTTCATGATGATCAGTCGGGAAGAATGTGTATCCTGAAGTCACAGTCTCAGGAGAAGAAACCTGAGAGGGTGTCATCTCTGTGAAAGTCACGTGAGACGAGATAGCTCCAGAGAATACATTGCTAGGCGTCGTCGGAGTATAGGTAATCTCATCAGACGACGCTTCAGAAGAGCTATAGTCCTGATATATTACATTACAGGAAGCTCTGATAGGAGATGTTGCCTGCTCGGAGTCAGACTCATCCTCGGATGTAAGAGGATCGTCAATCCAGCAATGTTCTCCATTTTCAGGAGTTAAGGGTGGATGTACCTGATTATCTTCAGGGACTTCAGGCTCTGGGTTGCGAGGAGGCTCGTTAACACGATCTTGCTCTTGTTCTAGAGCGAGACGCTGCAAGATCCTTGCATATTCTTCAAGATCAGGCATGGGAGCAGATCCTCTTCTTCGTCTTCTCCGTGTGGCTCAACATAGTTGATTTCCACTGGAGCAATGACAGGTGCTGGGTTAACAGCATCTTCTTGTGCAGCCTCTTGGTCTTCTTCATCATCAGACCAGGATCCTTGTGGCTGCAAGGGGTTATACCAGATTACTGGCATAAGGTGAGTTTCAGGAACCCATTCTTCGTCGGAGAGATACTCTCCTGTTTCAAGAGATTCCTCCCACTCGCCGGTGTAGTTGGGCTCGAATCCATCGTCGGTGTCGCTGGACTCGTATCCATCAATGGAGAATCCAACTACCGAGTTGCAAGAGTATAATGCCCCCTGCATGGCTTCTTTTTTGAATTGAGGTGGCATGAAATCACTGAGAGTGAAGTTTCTTACCGCCTTTGAAGTCTCTGGAAGGGACGTTTTTGTTGCCCCGAGTGAAGTGGTAGAGGAGGCCTCTGCCTTTTCATGGACTTCTTGTTTTGGCTGGGTCTTTTCTTGTCGTTTGAGCCTGAGGAGATGTTTCCTAGCCTGCCTTCGCTGTTGAGCTGTCGTCTTTGTTTTTACGATCTCCCAGTTTTCATCTTCCAAGAGATCGGGATGTACCCATATGGGTTGTCCGTCTGGTGTCGGGTAAGGAACCAACACTTCGGACGTTTGAATTCTTTTTATCACCTTGAAGGAAGTAGTGATCTTCTTCTTCGGTGATTTTGGTATTTGTCCACATGACACCATGTTGATGGAGGCAGTCCCATAGTTTTTGTCAAAGGTGATGACTCCGTTTTTCCACATCTCGTTTATCTTCTCTCTCACCACAAAGCATTGATTGAGAGGATGCGAGACCATCTGGTGGTATGGACAGTACCGAGGATCATTGGTTTTGCCAACGTCTCCAGGTCTTTTGGGCTCTGGCAAAATGAGTTTGCCATTTGCTAGGAGAGCCTCAAAGATTTCTTCAACATCTTCATCGAACGGATATTTCTTTTCTACTCGCTCTTTGAAGGCATCAGAGAGTTCAGGTCTCTTACCTGCAGCTCTATTTTCAGCTTTCTTTGGTTGCTGAGGAGCTGACTTGGTTTGCACATTAAGGACCTCTTTCTTCTTTGGTTTAGAGGTTGCAATGGCGGTTGGCTCTTTTCTTGATGACTTCTGACTGTTGAGGTCTTTAATCACCGTTTCAGCTTCCATAGAAGCTTCCAGGAGTTCTCCCAGGTTTTTTGATTTGTTGCCGATGATCATGGAGCGTATTCTGGCTCTCATGTTGTTTCGGCAGATGTCGACTAGCGACGCCTGTGGCAATACATCTGAACATTTGTATGCCATTGCTTTCCACTTGTGAATGAAGTCATAAGTTGACTCATTCTCTCCCTGTTTTAGGCTGCAGAGCTGAGCCATAGTAACAGGATGATCCTCACCTTGGAAGTGGGTCAGGAAGCGTGTCTCCAGCATAGCCCAGTTCTGAATGGAGTTCTCCGGAAGAGTGGAGTACCAATCGAAGGCCGTACCTTTTAGGGTACTTGCAAAGAGGCGGATCTTGAGTGCATCTTGATCCGCGATAGCTCCCGTCAAAATCTTGAAGTGGATGACGTGCTGTCTGGCTGATCCTTTCCCCGTATATGTTTGGAGAGTAGGATGCTTGAATTTTGTGGGGAACGGGACCGAGTCCATCCATAAAGGATATGGTGGCTTGATCCCATGCTCTTTGAGTATATCCTCTTCTTTAGCTTTGGCGAGGATACTGTCTACGTCCTTTTTGGTAAGGGCGCGTGACTCATTTTCTTCACAATTTTCCTCGTTATTGCCATGATTCGGAGGAGGCTCATTGTTCGCCTGATTTTGGACGACAAGGAGAAGGTTTTCCATCAGAGTTTCAATCCTCTGCTGGCCTTGTTCCAACTGCTGGATGCGTGTGAGCGCATCATCTCGAGGTGGATTCTGAGGTGGTGGCTCAGAACTTGTAGCCAAGACGTTCATCCCTCGGGATTCGAACGAAGAAATCGTCCTGGTGACCGAGCTGGGGCTCATTCTTTTTGATGAAGAGCTTGATGAAGGATTACTCTCCCGTCCTTGGCTTGAAGGGGCAGGAGATTCTTCGGGATGTCTTTGTGTCCTAGTGACGCTACGGGTCACCGGACGTCGGACATGGATTTTTTATGCTGACCTTTGGCGTCTTCTGGTTTTTCCAACCATATGGACGGCAGCAACTTGGTCGGGTCTTTCTTTTTCGACCGATTTGTGCGAGACTTGAAGTGTAGGAGGCTGGATCCGTTGCTTCTCTAGTCTCTTTTGTCGATATGACGCACGGCGGCGTGCTCGACGAGCAATTTGAGCTTCAGTCAGCTCTGGCTGGGCTCTGACGATGAAGGATGTGCTCCCTCGGGCGCAGCAGCCGAGCCTGTCTTCTTTGTAGCTAGGCAAGGACAGGATCCGGACCCGGTCCTTTGCCTGTTGCAGCGAAGCTTTGAACCTTTCGAGTTCGGCCCCTGTAGAGATGAAGGGTCGAACTGAAGGAGTGTAGGCCTTGGGTGCTTGTAGAGGCCTGGTGATGCATGATCTAATTTTGGGCCTGTAGGAACAAGCCGGCTCATGCTGGTTTGACTTGGGGGTCAAGTTGGAGATGGGTCTCTCCTCTTTCATGTAGGCAAGAGGGTAGAACTGGTTCTCCTTGAGTGGGGCCAGGTATGCTGGCTTGGTGGAGGTTTGAGACCTTCTTTGTTTTGGGGAAGGTCTTGGAGACCAAGTCTTAGGGTAGACCTGGTTGGTTGTTGGTCGAGGCTTCGCGGGGGTGCCGCGAGCTTCGGGCTTTTGGGCGCTCGCCTTTGGTGTCACGGGAGTGACACGTTGAGAGGCGATCTTCTGCTTTTTAGCAGGCGCAGCTTGTTCTTCGGGAAGTGGGAATGGTCCCAGTGTCCCGAAGACGATGGTCCGGGGAGTCGAGGTCGACCCGGAGTTCAGAGAGTTGCCGAGGGAGTTGACGCTTCGGCAGCTGGCAGGGCGCTTGTAAGTGCGCTCGGTTTGCTTCTGTTGAAGCATGAGTTGGTGCTTGTTCTCATCGAAGATAATGGTTAAGGCTGCCATTGTTAATTTCGAAAAAAGTTTTCTGAAACAAGACCACATCCATTAGTAATCACAAGAATATAATGATCATAAATGGGAATTTCTATGGTTGTCTTTTCAAATCGCTCAAGGGATATGACCCAAGCGACATGAAGAAGGTAGAAAGCCATAGATGGTACAATTGTTCTGACAGCAAGTATGGTGAGCCCAGAATGAGCGTTCCAGTGACTGCTAGAAGCAATTGTAAACCTAAATTCGACTTATCGAGAAGCAAGGCTTGCTCGAGATAAGAAGAATATAAGGTAGGAGTTACAAATGTGCCGGTCACAGATACAGTAGACCCTGAAAGGGCGTACCAGTATTGCTAGGCACAAATGTTGGAGATCGCATCCATGAGATGGGATTCTTTGTTTTGAAAGGTCAGAAATGGATTCGTCAAAGAGAGCAGGTGGCATTCCGATTCAAATACGGGCTCAACGATTTCCGCGAGCGCCAGTACTCAGAAGGGAAGAGACCACAATTTCTCGAATCTGAATCCAAAAGTGACGAGTTTTTTTTTTTGAAATGTCAAGATTGGTTCCATCAAGGAGAGCAAATGGTATTCTGATCTGAACACGGTCTCGGCGATTTCCGCGAGCGCCAGTGCTCAGAAAAGAAGAAACCAAAATTTCTCAGATCTGAAATCAAAAGTGACGAGTTTTTGGAGATTTTTTTTTTTGAAATGATTTTTTTTTATTTTATTATTTTTATTTTTTTTATTTTTTTTAAAAAATATATTTTTATTTATTTTTTTTTATTTTTATTTTTTTTTTGAAAATTTTTGTTTTTTTTTTAAGGTTTTTTTTTGAAAATCTTTTTTTTATTTTTTTTTATTTTTTTTTATTTTTTTTTAGATTTTTTTTTTGAAAATCTTTTTTTTATTTTTTTTTATTTTGATTTTAATTTTTTAAGATTTAAAGACGAGAGAGTACACATAGGCCTCCTAACCCGGTCTTATGAAACCTCAATTGATAGAATTGCCCCCAGGTAAGGGTAGGATTACTTAATGAACCTGTTTGGAGGACCCTTGCCTAGAACAGTCAAGCTGTCTCCACACTCTGGACAAGGCTTTTCTTGAATCAATCGTGATCAAAGAACGCAATTGGTTTAACCTTAGTGGTCTATGTCCTTTTTTTTTTTTTATAAAAATCCCAAATAGACTCATCGAATAGAAACGATGGCCCAAAACCTTAGTCGAACGGGCTCAACATTTCTGCAAGCACCAAAGAACGATAGGATAGGATCAAAGTTTCTCAATTTTGAATCCAAACTAAGAAAGCTGATTTTTTATTTATTTATTTTTTTTTGAAATCTCTAATGAACTCATCGAAGAGAAACGATGGTCCAAAACCATAGTCGAACGGGCTCAACATTTCTGCAAGCACCAAAGAACGATAGGATAGGATCAAGGTTTCTCAATTTTGAATCCAAACTAAGAAAACTGATTTTTTTTTTTATTTTTTTTTTTGCAAAGAGAAAGAGTGGAAACAAACTTAAAGAAGTAGAAATTTCCAAAAAATCCCATCTCATTTTTTTTTTTAGGATGCAAAATCCAACATAGGCTACCAGCTAGAAAGTAGCCAAGGAATCCGGAAAAGAAGTATAAGCATAGAGTAAAAAGTATGATATGCAAATATTTCATTTCCGAGCACCGTGTTCTCAAATGAACGGGTCCCACCGGGTGTGCCAGCTTGATGGAACGCGCTCCGAGGCGCCGTGGGGCGGCTACCGGGGTCGGCGGAACGTGGGAGTCCGTCGGGTCCGGCCCTTTCGCGCCCTGGCAAGCCTGAAGCGTGCATCAACATTTCTTTGTGTGGGTGTGCCAGATTTTCTATTTTACTTGGAATTGCAAGTGGTAATCCGGAGATCAACCTTCGCAAGTAAAAAGGAAATCAACTTCTTTCAAGTTTTCCATTGCACAAATATTTAAGAAAAGAGACATTTTCTTGGTTTGCCGTGAAAGGCGATTTTGTTTGGCATTTATAGCCGATTTTGGCGTTTATAGCCGATTTACAATTCTCATCAATAATGAAAGACAAGAGTTGTGATTTTTGTCTCTTTTAGAAAAATACAAACTACAATGAAAAGCAAGAAAAGGAGGATCTAACTTCTCAGGAGATTGTGGGGGACTCGTTCAGATTGACGGTCGCAAGCCATATATGGGCTTCGCCATCATCCATGCAGATGAGAACAGAGGATGCTCTTGATTCGCTTGGCTTGGCTATAACCTCAGGTTTTTAGAGGACAAAAACCAAGAGAAGGTCCTATGTCCAATAAAAAGCTAAGTAGACGGGCTGAAAAGCCACGTCTAAGCCATTGGAGGCAGCGGGAGAAGGCAAGGACCTTGATGGGGTACCCCCCAAGGGACTTTTGTCACCTTGTAGTGGTGGCCGGTGCAGAACTTCAGCAGAGTTTTTCTCTCTTTTTCTTTCTTTCAAATTTCTGGATCTGTGGTGCTTTGGAAGTGATCTCCGATTGATCGATCTCGATTTTTTTTTATTCCGATTTCAATGGAATGCTCTCCTATTTATAGGCTTTTGGTAGCCATTTAGGAGAGTTTATGGGCTTTAATGGCTTTAATGGGAGGAGTTACAAGATTTATTTCTTGATTTTGTAACTCCTTTTTCCTTGAATCTGATTGGCCGATGGAGATTAAGGGCTTTTAATCACCTTAATTACCATAATGGGAGGAGTTTCATGGTTTAAATGCCATGAATCAATTGACTTGTAACTCTCAAATGCTTGCTTCTGATTGGGCCGTCCAAAGAAATGAATTAATGACTGCAATAAAGCTAGTCAATTAACCACATTAATTGGTCGCTGAGCAGTCGAAGAGTCGCGGGCCGTGCCGTGTCTTCTGGAATTCTTCTGGCGATGATCATCGATGGATCTTCATGCTGATCGACATCGGATGAACATGTAACTTCAGACATTGATAGCTAAGAGCGGGCCGGTGACATCTGTCTTGTCGATTTCTCGATCGGTCGGACAGAAAGAGCACTTTTTTTGGTCGACCGGTTGGCGATCTTGGAGCGATCAATGATGATTTTGTGCTTTTGGAGGTTGACCCGTGATTTTGACGGATGTCGGAGGATATGAGTCAATTTCAAGCACTAAAAATCACATTTTCAGGAAACCACAGGGGCCAAAGTGCGCGAAACGCGAAAAAAGACGGAAAAACGGGTCACCGGCGGAAAATCCGGTGACCCGGACTTCCATGGTCGCCGGCGACCATGGGCCGGCGACCATGGGCCATGGTCGCAGGGGCCTGCGACCTTGGGGGAATTTTTCCCTTCGGAGCCCGTTTTGCGGTCGTTTTGAGGTCTTTTTCGTCGCCGTTTTCTTCTGTATTTTTCCTGACATTTCTTCTCATTTATTGGCTTGATTTCCCTGTAGAAAACCTGATGAGAATCCTTGCATTTTTAGAGTGCAAAGTTTCCAATTTTCCGGGAAAGCCGAAGACTTTGTCGCGTAGAGCTGCTGATTTTCCGCCAGAAGCTGAAACTTGGTCAAACGATGTCGAAATAACCTGAAATTTGAGGTGGAGCCTCCTGAGCAATAAATAAGACCAACCATAGGCTTTTGTTTGAGTTTTGAAGCCGTTTGGGGTCCCGTCGATGCTTCACTTGATTTTGCTGCGGGGAAAATGCCAAGCTTTGATATGTGGTCAAACGATGTCCGATTCACCTGAAATTTGACGGGGAGCCTATTGGAGTCATTTTAAGACGTTCCATGGGCTCCGTTTTGGATGTCATGGTCCCGGGTTGCTCCGCCGCCGGTAGGCTTGATTTTCTCTCGGAGCATCGAAACCTGGTCAAACGTTGTCAGAATGACCTGAAATTTGACGTGCAGCCTTTTGGAAGCATGTTGAAGCCACTTATGCACTTGGTTTGATGAGCGAAGGCTTCGGTGGTTCCCGCCGCCGAGAGGCTTGATTTTGCTGCTCGAGCATTGATGGAGGGTCAAACGTTATCGGTTTGACTTGAAATTTGGCATGGAGCCCTTTTGAGACATGCTGGAGTCATATGTAGGCTCTGATCGAAGTTTTGACGTCTCCGATGATGTCGCCGCCGAGAGCTCCCGTTTAGCTGTCGGAGAAGTGAAGTTAGGCCAAATGTTGTCGAAATGGCCCGAAACTTCATGTGTACTCTTCTCTTGGCTATCTTGAAGGATCTTGCAGTTTTTGTTTGATTCTGACAAGATTTGATTTTTTGGAGAAATTGCATTGCCTATTTATGGCAGGTTGCGACTTCATGTAGCTTTCTTGATGTTGAAGAGGCAAAGTGACATTTTTGGTGTCAACACACCCCCCCCCCCCCCCCCCCCCCCCCCGGGTATGTGAATTTTAGTGCACTTACATTGCATTTGTTGGTTTGGGGAAGGATGTTGGAGCTTATAATTCAGTGCTGCTTTTGATTCTGTTTGTTGGGGGTGTTGTTTTCTTTCTTATGGATCTATGTTGATTATGGACTGATTCACAAAAAGCTGTTAATTTTCTCCTTCATTGCTATTTCAGTCTTCTTTTGCTTTTGTTGGGCAATTGTTGCTCTAAAGATGTCTAAAGTAGTTTGCTTGCACAAAGGGGGGATGTGGGCAAATGTGAATTGAGGGATGGAGAGTGTGGAACTAGTGGTAGGGAATCTTGCTATTAGCGTCTAGCTTACTTGTTATTATTGATAAAATCTATGGAAGTTTAACATGCATGATGAGATGCTACTTTACCATCTCCTTCCCTCAAATATGTTAACAAGATAATGATTATGAGCTGTGGTGGAAAAATATGGGGAAGGAGAAACTGGGGGTTGGGGAGGGTAGAGTTATGTGGTCATGGGAAGGGAGGATTGATCATGGGTCAATCTTAGGCGACAGGTAACTTGAAAGAAATCTTCACTAAGGACCTGTAAGAACCCCCAAGAGGAAACTGAAAAAAAACATCTTAAAATCAAAGTATATATATATGTATGTATATATATATATATATGTATGTATATATATATTCAGATGTCCTCTAAAGGAAGAGTTTACATCTGTATATAAGGCCTTTTGGTCAATCAAAAATAGGCTCAAGGGCCAGGATTTTCTCAGTTGATTCAACTATCAGGATGAAGGAAATATAATTGAATGCAGGCAATATATAGGAAGAGAAGAAAGAAGTAAGAATCCTACCTTATTTCTAGAATTGTATTTGCTGGAATAAAAGCGCTTACATCCTTCTTGAAGGTCCCTTGCCTTCTCCCATTTCTACTTACTTTCTTGTCACAAGTTCTTTTTTCCTCCTACCAACTCCAACTTTTCTTTTCAAAGTATCCACATTCTAAGAGGCCAATTTGATAGGCACTTGCTTGATTCCGGCACCGATGCTGTGCTTAGAGGAAATATGTGAAACGACTTCCTTTATTTTTGTGGTTTACTGTTTTTAATTCTCGCTTGCCCTTCGTGGTGTGGGATTCCTTAATTCTTACTTCACACTTGAGACTTTGTTGCTTGTTAGTTTCATGGGACACCTTGGCAACTATAATACCTTGACACTTCAAAATAGGCAACTTCTTGTGTCATATCATGCATAATACTTAACTTTTTATGTGTAAAATTTGTGTCTGTACCATATCAATGAAATGTCCCTGCTATATTTATGCTGTATCTTGGCATCATAGCTTAGCAACCCTTTCATCATAGCTTAGCAACCCTTTCTTACATCATTTTTTTTTTTTTCCTTTTGGCAGCAGCTTTTAATTTATTGAAAAAACACTTGGGTGGTATGGGAGTGCTATATTTCCCTGGGGTGGGGGTGAGTTTGGGGGGGTTGCAAAGAGGCTAAAGAGGGAAAAAGGCACAAGGGGGAGATAAACTCCAATACTAAGGAAGATTTGTCAAAACCTCCTTTTCTAATTAGTACAACACTCCATTGGACCCTTTTACGTGAAAGTGACATCTAGCTGCTTTGATATGGCATGAATCTCGTTGATAATGAAATTGAATTTTCACAGATCTTCTAAAAGTTCTCAAACCATTTGATTTCCTTGGCTGAATCACTTTTTTATGATTAAAGGTCCCTGAATAACTTGCTCGAAAAATCTCAAGGCTTCCCTGATGGATAAAATATTCTGCCTCATTTGAGTCACATGCACAAAAAATCCCGAAAAGGAGCGAAAGATCTTCTGTGAATTGTCAAACAGAGTTCCACCAATACTATCTGGACCCGTATTAGCGATAGTGGCCCACCGATGTTAAACTTACGAATGTAGAGGAGGGACCCAATGAGAATGAGCGTAACCTCATGGAAGAAGGGCATCTGAATTTTCCACCACACCTATGGCCTTCAATTTCATTATGTTCTGGTCGGAATGGCCAAAATTTCCCACTCCAAAGTGTGTATTGAAATAGAAGCACTGGCCCTTTGCACCTCGGCTGAAAAAGACTTTTTCTGCAATTGTTTATATTTTTCATCTTTAAACCCTCCCTTCAGAGATGAACAGACATTAGAGATAGTATATTTGTTGATTTTCTGGGTAATGTTCAGGTGAGAACTAATTCTCACATATTATATGAGAACTTTTTTGTGGGGCCCAATTGTGGGCCCCTTGAGCCCCATTTGGGGATGGGACCGGGGCGGAGGAAAAGATTTATGTGAGACCACCCGATGTATCAAGTTTGACTCCAAACCTATGCCCGTAACTCCTTCATCTATGGCCCACAAGTTTAATGGCTTCATATTCAAAAAACTATTCAACCCTCAATCCAATGGTTCAGTCCATTCGAATGTGTGCCAATCCTTAGGATTAGTGACTATCATGGGGTTTTCTATTGGTTGCTAGGTTTGGATTGGTTGCTAGTTGAGCCCCGCAAAAAAGTTCTCATATAATAGGTGAGAACTAGTTCTCACTTGAATATTTTCCTTCTTTATTCATTTTCTTATGTGTGCTTAATTGCTTCTTCTTTGATTTTTTTTTTATTTTAAAAAATTGTGACGCAGGTGCATTTTGTGTTGACATATATGATGTAGAGAAGTAGCTATTTGGAATTTATTGCATTACATGTTATAAAATGTACTTTTAAGTGTCTTTTTTTTTTTTTTCTAAATCTTTCTACCACTTTAATCTTTTCTTTTTCAATTTCAATTTTTTTCCCTTTTCCAATCACTTTTGGAATGGAATGCTGGAATGTCTCGAGTGCCAAATGTTCCAACTTAGGGCCAAAGCAGTACGGCAGTCGTAATGGAATTGACAACTCTTTACCAGAAAAAATAGATTAAAAAAAAAAAAAAAAAGAATTGACAACTATGACTACATGCATCTCTAAGCTTGTAATCAATGAATTTTATGGCTTAAAACTCCACTCCCTTGTCATGTGGATTATGGAATCAATTAGGGGTCATTTGTTTTGCCCGTTTATGTACGTAAATGGAGCGGATATGTAACTGTTACTCATCATTTATGTTTGTTTATGCTTTTTTACACGTCTAGTGTGAAAATCACGTGTGAGAATGGCGGTAAAATGGTGTGAAAAACTGGGCAAAACTTTTACCACCTATATAGGTGTGAAACAAAACCACAGGCGCCGCTACAAACAAGTTAAAATGCTAGTCCCCGGGTTTTTTTCAATTTATGATCTATGTTGGTACCTAAATCATGATCTGAACCACTAATAATGTTTAAACGTTCAAAAACGGCTACTATAACAAATTTCAGCCGTTGGATCATCATAGATTGTGAGCAAGTTAAGAAAAACTTTAGACCATTAGATCTATATTTCTGAACTTCTGTGGGTTCCATTTTCATGATCCAAACTGTTAATCCTCTTTAAAAGGCCAAACACAGATCTGGTATGAAATTTCAGGTCATGATCAGTTTTGGATCTTTAGAAACTTAAGAAAAACTTAGAACCGTTGGTTGCATCCCATATTGCTACAATGCATTTCACAAGTTGTACAAGGCAGTCCATGTTTTTCAGATCATTGAGTCTTGTGGCCCCCCAAATCAAGATCTGAACTGTTATACCTCTTCATAAGGCCCAAAATGACTTGTAAGTCAGACTTGAATCGTTGATCAAGAATGAGTTGTGAGAAATTTTGAGAAAACTCCAAACTGTTTGATCTATTTTTTTTAAAATATTTCTGCGGGCCTCTCTTTTCCGGTCCGACCCTATGATCCTCTTTAGAAGGCTAACAGTGGCTAGTGGGAGAAATTTCATCACTTGACTCATCATGAATTTTTAACGTTTTGTGAAAAATAGTGGAAGACGTGAACCATTGGATATTTGGATGGACTCAATTTCACATGTGAAGATGTGTAAAAATGACAAACAACATAATCTGTTTCACATGTGATTTATTTGTATATGAAAATGATTCACATGTGAGTCATTTACTCATGTGGACCATTTTCCTATCACATGCGAAATTGACAAACAACCCCTTAGTACCTACATCTAACTACTTTCATAAAGATCTTCTATTCCTTTCCTTCTGGATGGACCAATGGATGACACGGATCAATAATCATTGAATGACATCTTTACTTGAAGAAAATGGATCACTTTCGCAAGTGAAAACAAGATCTCGCAAAGAAACCAAATAAAACCACCCAATGCCTCCTTTGAAGAGAAAGTGATCCCAAACTCTGGCAGTGAAACTGAAGTGGATGAACAAAATGATTGTTGGAATATGGAAAAGCTTCACAAAGGGAACAAAGGTCAGAGCTACCGGTAGCAGTTAGGACTCTCCTCAGATTGTCTCTTGTGGAGGTTTTTTTTTATTTTATCTTTTTATTTTTTTATTTTTTATTGTAGTGGCTAACCAGTAGAAAGCTTCTGCTCAGGGAGGTGCAAGCCCATTCCATTATGAGCAAGGTGGTCTAACTCCGGGTTCGGAATCAAAGCTGTCTAGAGCATGGATTAAAAAATCGGCCGATACCGGTTCATATCAGCCAATATGAATCGGTATCGGTCCATACCGGTACGCTATTTTACCGTGATATCGAGACAGACAAAATATCCCAAACATAGCGGTAAATATCGGCCAAGATGATCAAAATATCGGTTTGACCGATATCTCGGCTGATATTTTGAAAATATCAGCCGAGATAGAGTAATAGTAAAAAATCTAGGTTTTTTTTTTTCTTTTTTACTATTCCCCCATCTTCTTCTCCTCTCCCCTCATCTCCTTAGAGCATCCATATCTCCATAGCTCATTCTTAGATACTTCCAAATTCCAATACTATTTCTTGAAGAAATCATTTTATTTGGTAAGAGAAAATCAACTTAACTCCCTTATTTTTACTATTATGTGTTTTTTATTTTTTATTTTTAAATAAAGCATAGAAATGAATGAAAAGATCATTAGGCTTGTCACTTGTATTGTAGTCTTCACTTAGATGATAGATCTACACACTTTCATGCTAGATCTACACACTTTTATCTATCTCACTATCATGTTTCAAATTTTAATATGTTATCTTCATGGTCTTGAATTTCACAACTTATTTGATGATTGAGTTAGTATTAAATAATAATTGATATGTTATCTTTATTTTCTTATATTTTACACTAATAAATTGATCACGAGCCAAAATAATTGTTGCATTATATGAAATACTGGTGAAGACGGGACTCATAAATTAAGGTGACAGATATTTTGACTTATTGTTGTTACTTATGGAAAAAAAAACATCGTTTTCCAACATTTTCTAATATTCTAGATTTTTTGGATATTTTTACTAATTTTTTTGGATTAAAAAAAAAATTCACACCGTGACGACCGCGACGGATCGATAACCGCGACTGATACCGATATCATATCGGTTTTCCAGTCCGACCGATACCGCAACCGAAACCGTGATTTTAAACCATGGTCTAGAGAGACATAAGAGTGTCCTTAACGGTAACCTTTCAAGGAAAAAAAAAAAGTCCTGAATGGGCAGGGTTTCCTAACATCTGGATTATCCCTGAGGAAAAGAACCTTAAATAAGAGTGATACGAGAGATGTGAATTTCCTTTCCTCCAATTATTTCAATTTTTGTCTAAAGCTCACATTCCACAGTGCGTGATTGCCCAATTCTTTATAGCATTCATTAACAAACCTTGCTTTGTTGAAAACCATTATGAAGACTGAAGAGTCTTGAGGAATAAAGACAAACGAAGGAAAGACCCCCCACCCAATTTGCTAACCAAAACCTTACATTGATTTCATGCTGTCTTTAAACCCTACTCCTTGTTGGAACACCTTTCCCACCCCATTCCATGCCTTGCCAAATGAAAGAATGCAGGCCTGGAGATATAAGAAATATATGTAGTATAATTGTTAGTGTCGTTTTGGACCTCATCTCGATTTGAGTTAAATTGAAACACTTTAGTTGGTTCCATGTTAGGGTTTTCATTTCAAATTTTTTTTTTAAAAAGATATAAAAAAATTTTTAAATAGAATAAATTTTGAAAAGGGAATTTTACGTGTAAATTAGTCTTAAAACTTTTTAATCGGTGATGAAACAAATAAATATTAAACATCACCCTTAGAGTGCTTTGTGTGTATGTGTATAAATATATTGGACAGAAATAGCCATATGTCATATATCAAGAGAATCTAGTGCATCTTGTGGTATCATGACATGCTGCTTTCTTTATTTAATATAGGTACCATACAAACATGGTTGTCAAATCGCAATATTGTGAGTTGTTCAGGGGTTGAATTGAGTCCAATCGTGAATGTAGGATATTTTCTACATTTCTTAATGTAGATGAAAATTGCATAAAAAAAAAAAAGTCGTCATCATCATCCTCGTCAAAAACAACAGATCATTACTCTTTTACTTTCTCTCATGAACAATGGGGATTTTTATTCATTCTTGCACTGCAGGTTTGACAAGGAGCTCAACAAAGATGTAGCCATAAAAGTTATTGATTTAGAAGAAGCGTAAGTATGCCTAAAAATGTTTCTATTTTCTTTTCTTATACTGTTGCTGTTTTTATAATGTCTGGGTTCTTTCGGAATCACACATTTTATTATCAGTTATCAATATGAAGATAAATACTTCTCCTCTGGTTTGGTGAGCATCAGCTTTGTGGAGTATAAGATGCTAATTGATATTCTATATGCAGTTACCCTTCTTGCTATATGGGTGGTAAATATTTGCTTAAATTCTCTAACCAGTTGTATATTCGATTGTAAATTAACTGGAACTTGAGATGAGTTAACTCTGATCATATCCCATACCTAAGGTACATGTGAAAGGAACTCTTAACAGATTTTTAAGTTGTTAGAGATGCAGATGCAGTTCAAGGGCACAAGTATCAGGCTTATTAGTTCACTGTAATACGTTCCTGTTGGCATTTGTCACAACAACTGCTACTGTGTGTCATCTGCATAAGATTTGTGGATACATGTATTCAGTGATCACATCAAATCTGACGTCTAAAATTGTTCCTGAGCTGCTCTTGCTTAAGTTTTTCTTCCTTTCTTTTGTTTTTCCATATACTGTTTTTGACAAAAGTACCCGTGCCCTTCAACTCCACCAGTTAGTCGTGACTTTGGGTCCTAAGCCCTGATGAGCAACGGTTGAAATAGGTAGTTTGACAGCAGGCATAAAACTTGTGATATAGCTTCAACATGAATTATGAGAAAAAAATGTTCTGTGATCATGTTAGCGTGTTCTGCGCTGTACGATGGACTTGTAGTGGCTCTTGATTGCAATGAAAAGTAGGCAAGGGTTCTTGTACCAACATGAACAAGTGCGGGTAAAGTAGTTGGTCCAGAAGTAGAGGAGGATTCGACTTATTACTTGAAAGTGTAGGAACATTGATAGGCAAGAGTATGGTGCTAGTGGATACAATGAAAGGAAGAAGAGTTAATGCAGCTTGTCTGCATGAAACAAAGTGGAAATGTGATAAAGCTAAGGATCTCACCAATGCCTACAAACTCTACTGCACAGGAAAGAACAATACTAGACTATGAAGTTATTCTTAGAGAGAGTTTGACCATACAACATAGGATGGTAGTTTTAAATGCTCGCATTAAAAGTAGAAAGAGAGGGCTAGTTAATAAAAGGTGCCCTAAAATAAGATGGGAGATTGGAAAGGGAAAATGGCAATGACGTTTAAGCATAACGAGGGTGGAGAATGAAATTTGGATGGAGAAACTGTGGTGATATGTGACCAAATAACTAACTATATTAGAAGGTTATAAAAGAGGTGCTTGGAGAGTCTAAAGGGAATAGACACTCTAATAAAGAAAACTGGTGGTGGAGCATATGGGTTCAAGAACTGTGCAAGATGAAGACGTTGCTACAATGTTTGGCAGGGGACAAGAAATACAAAAAATTATGAAATGTATAAGAAGACAAAGAAAAAGTTATGAAAGTAATAAGTGATGCAAAGTCTTTGATGATGACCCATACTATAAGTTGGGAACAAGAGAAGGAGAGAGATTTTCAAACTTCCGAAAATGAGGGAAAGGAAAAGTAGGGACTTAGATTATGCCAGATGTATAAAGAATGATGCTAAAAAGGTTTTAGAGAAGGACAATGATATTAAAGAAAGGTTGAGAGAATATTTTAGCAAACTTTTACTATGAAGATTCTACGGGAAGCTTGAGGACGAGAGAGGATACTGTCAGCAAGACATCCCTTTTATTATAAAATTAGGATATAATATTATTATGAGCATGTTGATCCGCTAGGCCCCATTATGTCTCATGTGTGTGCTGATTTTGGCCATAGTTGTCATAACCCAAAATCTGAGATTCTCGAATTACTTGCCATGATATTTTTCTTTCATGCATACATGCATATTATCACAGTGGAAATTCCATTCATGATAAACAGGGTTTTAACGAATCCATTTAATTAATCAAATCAAAGACTAAACAAAACTGGATTAAAATGACTGAAGTCTTATTACATTATTGAATAGCTGAAATCAAACTAAACTATATTGAAGCAAGACTTGAAATTAGGCTTGTCGCGCTTATGTTGAGTTTCCAGGTTCAGCAGTCTACCCTGGTATCTGAAACAATTAATTAAAGTCTAATGAGGTAATGCTCAACAAGTAATCAGTCTACAAACATAAAGCATATGAAATACAACCAAGCATACAAATGGTCAAGATCAAGGCATGCAAGAAGACATGAATCATAAATCGTGCAGAACATAACCGGCGGAGTTCAATCATTGCAATGGAAGCTCATCAAAACAAAACGAGATCAAGTATCATACAATCAAAACAAGAAACTCAGGAAATTCAGGAAAGGCACATGCAAAATTATTACCCCTGCATAGGGCTGTGAGGGGCTTACTACACAGTATTATCACCTCTGTGGTACAGGCCGTAGGGAGCCTTCTATGCAGTATTATCACCCCTATAGTGCAGGTCTTGGGAAGCCCACAATAGCTCGGCAGGAATGTCGTTGCTCCAAGGATTTGTGTTGACACTCTTGCACTCACTGATACTGGTTACACAAACAATAATCATATCATGTCCGATCTTGAATATAATCTAAATAAGTTTATTCAACTTTATTCTCCACAATTCCTATTTGCGAAATGAGTAGAGTCTCTTGATTCTTTAAAGAAGAACCTTAAAAAAGGGCCACAAATCTCCTCATAAGTCATTAATCCACCCTACAAGCAACCAAAACAAACAAATGAAAAGGAGTAAAATTAATCTACCCCAAAAGCAATTGACAATTTAACAAAATTATGTGGCACTGCATTTAAGTCCCTACGGATAAAACCGAAAGAAACAACAAAGTCTTGAATATCTTGAATCAATGGCTCATTACTCCAATCCTTCCGGCCCTTAAAGGCCTTGATGACTTTTAAGGCATCCATGAACAGAGCAAATTTGGATGCCCCCTTACTCTTACAGTCGCATTTCGTGCAAATAGAAGAGCCTCTCTACAACCTTTTTGGACAAACAACTCTAGTCCCTTTAGATGCCTTGTACCAAAAATGGAATAATTACTAAAAGTCGCAAAACCCAAAATAAATCCTCCATGTGATGCGGAAAAAGGCTGTATTTGAATATATATAATAAAAAACTCATTAATCTGTTTGAGATCAACCACCAAACTCGATCTTGGGATAGGTAGTGGGGTAGGGCTTACAGGACAAAGAATTGGGACCCAATTCCAATTTATTTTTCATTAAAATCACAATTCTAGGGTTCGGCCTTTTACCCTGAAACAAACATTCATTCCTTGCTGGCCAAATGGTCCACCAAACGGAAAAAATTTGGGTTTGAACAATAGGATTGGAAAAGTTAGGATGATATAGTTGAGCAAAATGCAACCAATTTGCATTGTGAGGAAGTATTAGGAGAATTCATAATTGTTGCATGCAAGGATTCTCATAATTCCTATAACCAAATAGAAAATAATTTAGTTAAAGTCCACTCTTTCCAAATTATAAACTATATTATATATTATCTGTATGATTTGTCTCCGTGATGGGGCCCACAAATTGGTGTTCACTTTTGTTTGGCAAGTCAGAGGATTGTTTAACACCCTTTTACCGCTTAAGTTTTGCATAAGTTCCATTTAATTGGAAAATTAGCAGACATGACATAGCATTAAACTATCTAACATGAACAGAAATCTAAAATCAATAATAAAACTTAACCTGTCATAAAATTATATCATACCTAATTTGCTTTTAGAAGAGGTAAAACATCAGCCAACAAAAAATTTCAAAAAGTCTAAAAGGATTACGAGAATGACAAGTTGGTCAAAACGAAAATGAATCATAAGGCGGAAGAATTCACTTCAGTAGATTACTTCAATCCCTCCTTCACTACAATTCTCCTCACATGCAAGTTTATTAAAATTGAGTGAAATGTGTTTGCGGATGGGCCGAGCCAGGCTTGTTCTACCCATTCGCAGTCCCATTTTGGCCAGGCTTTAAAACCATTGTCCAAGCCTAGCCTGTTGGGCTCATATTTTTCTGAAGAGTTAATTAGCGAAAGGTCCCTCATATAGAACTTGTAAGGCCTCCAGTCCATCAACTTTTCCTCTAAGGCCTGTAGTCCATGCAACTTGGATATATTTTGCTAAGAGGTCTCTAGACACGTCACCTCATGGAGAGAGGTCCTTAGACACGCCACCTCATACATTTTCATGACTGATTTGCCCTTTCAACTAATTAGGAATAAACTTTTAAACTTTGAAATTTTAAATCTTTTATTCTCACTCTTCTTCTTCTTCAATCCCTAGACTTGCAGAACACAAAATGAAGAAGAAGACAATCTTCTGTCGCATCGCCGGATTTCTTGAGCCACCTTCGTTCCTGCACGTCGCCGGAGAATGGGGATTGCCACCGGACGTTTCTCATTTAGGATTTGCAATTCCTATATGGCTACAGAGGAGTTGGTTTACATCAACTTGGACTCTTGATGGCTCTGGTTGATACCGGAGAAGACAGTGAAGAGGATCTGGCCTGGCGAGTGTTGGGCTCGTTGCTTGCTGCAGAAAGATGGAAGGGTGATTCCGGTTTCCTATTACAAAACTGAACAGATTTTCGTAACCCGGGTGAAGGTCGATTTTGCCACCGTTGATGGAGAAGACAGCCCGGAGTTTTTGGAGAAGATAGCCTGGAACCTGGGTTCATGACCCGTTGATAGAGAAGAGAGGCCACTCCATGCCATCGCCGGAATCGAGGAAGAAGGTTAACGGAAGATGACTTTTGTGTTTCTGATTCCAGAACGAAGAAGATGAAGAAAGTGGGCCTGGGCTTTGTAGCAGTTCCAGATTGGTTCCAGGTTAGGTTCGACCTAGCCCGTTCCAGAAGTCCATCCCCATTCCAGTCAAAGTCAAATTTATCTTAGTTTTGTATTTTTTGTCAAATTTATTTGAGTTTTGGACAAATTTATCTTATTTTTTGGCTATTTATCTGACATATGGAACAAATTTATCTGAATCTTGGACAAATTTATCTGAGTTCTAGACAAATCTATCCAAGTTTTCGGCAATTTATTTGAGTTCTGGAACAAATCTATCTAAGTTATAAACAAATCTATCTGAGTTTTTGGCAAATTTATTTGAGTTTTTGAAAAATATAGGTGAGTTTCTGACAATTTAATCTCCATTTTAAAAAAATTAAACTGAGTTTTTGAACAAATCTTTTTGTGTTTTTGGCAAATTTATTTGTATTTTCTTAGATCTATTTGTGTTTTTGAATTTTATTTCTGTCTTTTGACATTTATTTGTATTTTTTGAATTAAATTTAACTGAGTTTTTGACAAAAAGACTTGATTTTTTTGACACATTGTTTGCTAATTTGAAAAATTGGGTTATCTTCGTTTTGGCAAATGTATTTATTTTTTTTTAATTTATTTGCATTTTTTAATTTTATTTACGTCTTTTGAAATTTATTTATATTTTTTTGGAATTTATTTGGATCTTTTTAAATTTATTTTGGATCTTTTGATATTGATTTTCATCTTTTGAAATTTACTTATATTTTTTGAAATTTATTTGTATCTTTTTAAATTTATCTGTGTTCTTTTGAAATTTATTTGCATTTTTTGAAATTTATTTGCGTTATTTTGAAATTTATTTGTGTATTTTCAAAATTTATTTGAAAAATCTCATTAATGAGATTCCATTGATCGTGGCCCATTAAATAGTAGCCCATTACATGGTAGTTGATTATTAATGGGATATTTCACCAATCATGGGATATAATTTAAAGAAATGGTAAATTAGACATATCAGGTATGAGAATGTGTTAGAGGACCTCTAGTTGTATGACTTTTTTTTTTTAGGTTGTTTGCAACAAAGTAATACTTTGAGGGACCTCTCGCCGAATCTCCTTTTTTAAAAGACGTGTATTTTCGGACTCGGAATGGGCCGGGGCACCGTGTACTCATTTCAACGGGACCAATGGACAGGCCTACCCCGAGTACTTCTTCAATCGTCAATTCTAGAGAGTTGTAGAAAGTGTCCAACTTTTAACCTATCTAGATCTCAACCTAACCTTCCATGAGAAAGGCCAAATAACATGAGTCCGGATCGGCTGTCATTCATCTAACCACATGCATTGGAGCTATTCCTGTCTATAGTGACTAGACCACACCTCATAAATTTGCTTTTTAAGGACTCATCCACTGGCCTCTGCCAACAAGAATACAAGATTCTAGATATGAAATGTCCAAACATCGGCACCCATAAGGAATCTGAGTTTCTAAAATTATATCTATCAAAGAAAAAAATTCACTACTTCTCTCACTCCCCTTGGCCTTAGTATATTAATAAACATCCATCTCCCCCACTTCCCCACCTCAACAGCTCCTTCAATATTCTACTAAACAACCTACAAGAATCCCCAATTCAATGACAGACCCATCATCTCCTCTTCTCTCCCGATTCAACTTGTCCGAGTCAGGACTGCAGTCGGAGGAGAAAGTGTCTCGTCCCTCCCTTGACGACACCATCGAGGAGTGTATAGGCTGTTTGGGACCGGCCCAGCTTCTACAGACCCTCCTCGTATCGATTGCATGGGTCTTCGACGCACAACAGACTTTCATCAATGTATTCACCGACGCAGAGCCCTCATGGGATTGCACCCACGCAAAAGAAGACCCAAGCTGCTGTTCGGCCACCGGCCCAAAGCATTCATGGGGCTGGGCCGAGCCAGGTCGGGAATCAATTATATCCGAGTGGGGGCTCATGTGCGCTGGGCCGCTCGTTGCAGGTCTGCCGGCCTCGGCCTTCTTCGCTGGCTGCCTCGTCGGGGGGCTTCTCCTTGCGACGCTCGCAGATTCACGGCTAGGACGTAAGAACATGCTCCTTGTTTCATGCCTGATCATGTCTGTTGCTGGTGTGTTAACAGCATTTTCACCCAACATTTGGGTCTACTCAGCCCTCCGATTCATTGGTGGATTTGGGCGTGCAACAATTGGCACTTGTGCGCTTGTGCTGTCGACCGAGTTCATTGGAAAGAAGTGGCGCGGACAGATTGGCATCATCAGCTTCTTTTGTTTTACAATCGGGTTCTTATCTCTACCAGCCATAGCATACTTAAGTAGGGGGTCCTCATGGAGGACTCTCTATCTATGGACATCAATTCCCACAATTCTCTATTGTATACTCATTAAATTCTGCGTCTATGAATCCCCTCGATGGCTATTCATTCGCGGCCGCAAAGAAGAAGCAATCCAAATACTCGGAACTATTGTGAAAGCAAATGGGAAGATGGCGCTGAATTCCAGCTGCTTCTCACAAGTGCATCTTCAAGAGGAGACTTGGAACGCTGACATATACTCTTCTCTGAAGATCTTATGGACGAAGAGGTGGGCCTTTCGGCGATTATCTGCAGTTATGGTTGTGGGTCTCGGAGTAGGGTTGGTCTACTATGGAATGCCTCTTGGAGTAGGAAATCTGAACTTCAATCTCTATTTGAGCACCACATTCAACGCGCTAGCTGAGTTGCCATCGGCTCTGCTCACTTTATGTCTTATAGGGAGAATGAACAGAAAAGTTGCAGTGCTGGGTTTTACTACGGTGAGTGGCATTTGTAGTGTATTGTGTGTTTTGGTGGGTGGTGGAAAGAGGAAGGGGCTGCAGATTGGTGTGGAGGTGGTGTCCTTCTTCAGCGCTTGCAGTGCATTCAGCGTCTTGGTGATATACACGCTCGAGCTGTTTCCGACGAGCGTGAGGAACTCGGCGCTGTCGATGGTGAGGCAGGCTGTAGTGCTTGGGGGTGTCTTTAGCCCTATGCTAGTTGTGGCTGGGCGGAAAGATGGTTTTTTGTCATATGGGGTGTTTGGGCTGGTTATAGGGGCTTGTGGGTTTTTTGTGACTTGTTTGCCTGAGACAAGGAAAAGGGGTTTCTGTGACACCATGGAAGAAGAAGAGTACAACGAGATAGCTGCTAGCAATATTGGTGTTAGCGCCTGATAGCAATATTGGTGTTAAAGCAGGATAAGGACTTGTTTGGTGCATTCCTAAATAAATGAAACGTGGAAAAATATTACCGTACATACTTGTTTGGTTCATTCACATATAAATGAGTCATGGAACAACCATCATTTTTGAATTATTTTGGGCTGCTGGCCCAATAGGGTTTGTGATCGGACCCCAAGTGTAGGGTGCGATTGCAGTAATAATCTGGTGAGTCCAAGTCGATCCTCAGGGAGCAATGCTTTTTTAAGAAATTTTCCAACTTTAACATGTCCTAATTTAGAAACTAAATCTAACCTAATAATAAACTAATCAAATTATAAGAAAATTCCTAAAAACTAAAAATTAAAAATTACAATTTTCCAAATAAAAAAAACCTAAACTAAGTAAAAAAAAAAACCTTGTTTATTCAACCCCATTCTAACTATAACCTGCAAAAGTAACAAACTCATCAAAACAACCAATTTAATATAAGATAAATCAAAATAAAACTTCCTAAATCAAATTACAATGTAAATATGAATGATTTATGAGATCCAACATGAAAAAATGTAATTCTAGACTAGTTTCTAAAAATCTGAAGCATGCTGAAAAATTCGAAATATGGAAACTATTGCACAGGCCCAATTTTGCTAAACTATATGACTAGTCTAAGATGATATGAACCTAAATCTAATGGCTGGAATCAATACTCTGATTATGCATGAACACAATAGAAAAAGAAGAATGGAAAAAGGACTTAAAACGAAAAAGATATGATCACCTAAAGATACCTAGTTGAACCAGTTATGCTGCTGAAATTTGGTACAAGTTTTGCTGGGTACCCTTATTTGTGCCTTTGGTTGATACGGTTCCCGAGGTTATTTTTGGCTGAAATTCTGGGGTTCCAAAGTCCTATTACTGTAATTTAAATCTCCTATTTTTCAGATCAAAACATTCATGTTTACCTGGTTTTCAAATCGCACACTTTTGTAATACAATTGAGTCAATTCTGCTAAAACTGTGCAAAATTTTTTACTATTCACATACCAGATCGGAATTTAATCTTTCTAATTGGTCATCAAAGATTGTGATTTCAGCAGTAAAAGCCTATTCTAATGCAATTTCTAAATATGATGCATGTACAAAAACGCTTTCCAACCATAGATTATGCAAGTAATAAAAATAGAAAGTCTCTACTAAACATGAAAAGATGCAAGTTGAGGTTTCTAAATCAAGAATTTGCAAGTAAAAAAAAAAACGATCAGAATATTAACTTAAAATAAAAAAGGAGGGGGGGGGGGGGGGGGGGGGGGGGGGGGGGGGGGGTGGGTGGGTGGGTGGGGAATATAAAAAGCGGAAAAGATGTATCAAAGATCTAGAAACTAGACAATCATACAAGTATTGAAAATGCGATAATGAAGTCCTCTCTTCTCAAAGTAGGAAAAAAAATGCAAGTGATTACTTGATGTCTCTGCATTTTTAATCCATTTATTTTATTTTAAAAAACCTAGATCTAATCATGTGAAATATTGTCTCCAATCATAACACATAAAAGAACTAGAAATAGAAAATTAAATCACTTACATAAAGAACATGCATAATCAATCCAAGTAGCGTCTTTATTCCTTGATCTTTGAGTACAAAAAATTAATATTCTTTTCTCCTTTTCATTCTCTCAACATGGTCTCTCAACCTATGCCTAAAAGAATTAAAAGAAAGAAGAAAAAGAAAGGGACTTAAAGAGAAAAAGGAGTGGAGTGGAATGGAATGGAGAGAGAGAGAGAGAGAGAGAGCCTCCAAAATTACTACCAAAAGTCTTAGACGTCCAGTGATGGACCCAGCTTTTGTCCTCTCCTTCCGCCTCGGGGCTGCCGGGGTCTGGTGGAGGACAAAAGCGAACATCAATATTTTTTTTACGGGTATGCCAGATTTTCTATTCTACTTGGAATTTGAAGTGGTGATCCAGAGATTCACCTTTACAAGTAGAAAGGAAATCAACTTTTTTTTTTCTAACTTTCCATTGCACATATATTTTTAAGAAAGAGACAATTTTTTTATGCCGTGAGAGGCGATTTCATTTTGTTTGCCGGGAGAGGCGGGTTTTTTGTTTGTTTGTCGTGAAAGGCGGTTTTGCCGTAAAAGGTGATTTTTGTGCCATGAAAGGCGATTTACAAATCTCATCAATAATGAAAGATAAGAATTGTGATTTTTTTGTCTTTTAAAAAATACAAAATACAATAGAAAAGTAAGAAAAGAAATCTAACTTCTCAGGAGATTGTGGGGACTCGTTCAGATCGACGGTTGCAAGTCATGTATGGACTTCGCCATCGTCCTTCAGATGAGAAATCATGGTGCTTTGATTCTTTTGGCCCGGCTTTAACCTTAGGTTTTTAGAAGACAAAGACCAAGGGGAGGTCCTATATCCAATAAAAGAAACCGAGTAAACAGGCTGAAAAGCCACGTTTAGGCCCTGTTGGATAGAAGGAGAGGACCTTGGGGGTGCCCCCCCAAGGGACTTCAATCACCTTGTGGTGTTTCTTGCAGCAGAGTAGTAGGACTTCTTCAGAATTTCTCTCTCTCTTGCTTGTGCGTATGTGTGTATGGATCACTCTTCTCCTCTTGGAATGACCCCTTTTTATAGGTTCTTGGTAGCAATGGGGTGATTTATGGCATTGATGCTCCATGATGAGAGAATTGATGGCATTGATGCTCCACGATGGGAGGAGTTACAAGTTTTTATTTCTTGATTTTGTAACTCCTTTTTCTTGGCTTGTGATTGACCGATGGAGAATGATGGGCATTTAATCGCCTTTAATCTCCATGATAAGGGGAGTTTCATGATTTATTGTCTTGATTACTTGGACTTGTAACTTCTTTTCCTTGAATCTGATTGGGCCGTCCAAAATAATGAGTTAATGATCGCATTAAGTTGTCATAAAACGGATTAATTAACAGCATTAAGTGGTCGCCAGGGCATTGGAAAACTCGCGGGCCGTACCGCGTCTTTTGAAATTCTTCTTGTGACGATCGTCGATGGATCCACATGTTGTTTGATGTTGGATGGCAATGTAACTTCAGACATTGATTGGTGCCAGTGGGCCGGTAACATCTGTCCTGTCGATTTCTTGATCGGTCGGGCAGAAAGTGTATTTTCTTGGTCAGCCGGTTCGCGATCTTGGAGCGATCAATGATGATTTCATGCTCTTGACAGCAGATCCGAAATGTTGATGAAGATCAGTCGATTCCAAGCATCAAGAATCATATTTTAGGAAAACCACAGAGGTTGGAATTCCTGAAACGCGAAAAGGATCGGAAAACGGGCCACCCGGCGGAAATCAGGCAACCCGGATTTCCAGGGTCGCCGGCAACCATGGGGCAAGATTGCCGACCACCATGGGGGGTTTTCCCCTTTTGGTCACTATTTTTCAGCCGTTTCTCCGATTTTTTTATTCTTTCTTTTCTTCCGTATTTTTCTTGACATTTTTCCTCATTTATTGGCGTGATTTTCCTGAAGAAAACCTGATGAGAAGCCATGCAAACCGAAGCACAAAGTTTACTATTTTTTGGAAAAGCCGAGCACTTTGTAGCCGATTTTCCGTCAAGAGTCAAAACTAGGTCAAATGATGTCGGAATGACCCGAAATTTGAGGTGAACCCTCTTGAGTAGTAGATAGGACCAGCCATGGACTTTTGTTTGAGTTTTGAAGCCGTTTGGGGTCCCTTCACTGCTAGACTTGATTTTGCCGCGATGAAGATGTTGCGCTTTAATGTACGGTCAATAAATGTCCGATTGTCCTGAAATTTGACAGAGAGCCTATTGGAGTCATTTTGAGACGATCCATTAGCTCCGATTTGAATGTCATGGTCCCAGGGTGCTCCGCCACCGGTAGGCTTGATTTTGTTTTTTAGCATCAAAGTCGGGTCAAAGATCGTCGGAATGACCTGAATTTCGACTTGTAGCCCTTTGGGAGCATGTTGAAGCCATCCATGTGCTCTATTTGATGAGTGATGGTCTCGGTGGTTCTCGCTGCTGAGAGGCTTGATTTTGCTGCTCGATGGTTGATGGAGGGTCAAACGTTGTCGGTTTGACTTGAAATTTGACAAGGAGCCTCTCGGGGGTATTTTGGAACCATTCATAGACTTCAATCGAAGTTTTGATGTCTTCGACACTATCGTCGCCGGGAGCGCTTGCTCAGTTATTGGAGGAGTGAAGTTAGGCTAAATGATGTCGGAATTGCCCGAAACTTCATGTGTATCCCTTTTTTAGCTGTTTTGAAGGATCTTGCAGTTTTTGTTTGATTCTGATAAGAACTGATGCTCGAAGTAGTATTGCCTGTTTGTGGTAGGATGCGGCTTCATGTGGCGTCTTGACGTTGAGGAGGCAAGGTGACTTTTTTGGTGTCAACAAATGCCCCCTCGAGGTACAGCGACGAGTAGCTTTTGGAGTGGATGTGCCTCGAAGAGAAACTGGAAGGAGAGCTTCTGACTTGACCAAGAGTCTTTGATCTTTTTTTTTTTTTTTTTTTTTGGAATAGCCTTTTGAGTTTCCAAGGGGATTTTATGACAGTGAGAGGGATCGCGTACCGTCTCAAGGCAAAGTTTTGAAAATGACATGGGGGAGTTGGATTTTTGGATTTTGGATTTTCCTTTTTGACCTTGTGAACCTAAGGGCTTTATGTGGCGCATCAAGCGGTTAAGAAAAGGTTTTTTTTTTTGTTGCTAACCTTGTGACCTAACAAGCTGTGTGTGGCAGGTTAGGGGGTCGGGGTTTGACTTTTGATTTTGACCTTGTAACCCAACAAGCTGTATGTGGCGAGTTAGGGGGTCAAATTTTGGTTTTTGGTTTTGGCCTTGTGACCTAACAAGTTGCAGCTAGGGGACCAGGATTTGGGTTTTTTTTTTCTTTTTGTGGAATGTCAATTTCAAGATTTTGCTTAATTTGGTTCATGAGGTTGGATGGTTTGGATTTTGGAAACTCATAAGGCTTTCCTTTTTTTTTTTAATGGTCCAATCAACTCAAAAGAGGCATGGAACCAATTTTTGTATGCTCTTGGTAAGAGGGATTTTTGGTTTAAAAGCCACTTTTAGTGCCTAGGTGGTCAAACCTGGCTCATGTGGGCTAACCCATTGGATCTAAGGCTTTATAGATGGCATAGATCTCATGTGGTGTCATTTTTGTAGGGAATATCTAAAAATATCCCCTTTGGGTGGAGAATATCTAAACATATCCTTACTTGGAGAGAATCTCTCATGTTTCCTTGTTTTTGGGAGAGATTTTCTTAAAGTATCTTTCTTTGGGAGAGAATATTTCTCATTCCCTTTCTTTTTGGAGAGAATTTCTCAAAGAATCTTCTCTTTAGGAGAGAATATCTCAAATCTCCTTTCTTTTTGGGAAGGTTGCTAATTTGTAGCACTTACCTCCTTGGTTTTCTCCTCCTTTCCTCTTTTGGTTTACTCTCTTCTATAAAAGCAAAGGAGGTTAGATCTCTTGCTCTTATTGCTTTCTTTTTGCAAAATCCTTCAAGAGTGCTCTAGGATCAAGAACTTCTCTTCAAAGATCTTCAAGTTTTCCTCCATCCATGGCTTCAAGTAAGTTTTCTTCCTTCACAAGAAACTCCATGTAGAAGTAGAAAAAGTATCTTTCTTTTCTTTTCTTTTTCTCTTTTCATTTTTATTTTTTAATTCCACGTGTTCTCTCTTTTTTTTACACGTGCCCCCCCTTTTTTTTCTTTTTTCTTTCTCGGTCTTCCCTTTTTTTTCACCCTTTTTTTTCTTTCTTTCTAGCTGTACGGACAGATCCATACGGACCTAGTTGTACTGCCACGTGGCAGTGGGCCAGCCCAGATTTTTTTAAGACGTTTTTCTCTTTTCTTTTTTTTTTCCCCTCTTTTCACTCATCATGATAATGAGGTTATGCAATTTCAAGATGTACATGCATTTTTTTTTTTTTTTTTTTTTTTGCATCAAGATAGAAGACTAGAGTCTCTAGGTCAAGCCAACATGATTTTTGACTTGGACGAAGTTTGATTGGTTTTGACTAAGTTGGGTTAGAATTGGTCAAACTTTGGTTAAGGTTTTCTTAGCATTTAATGCATGATGATTTTCCTCGACGCATGATTTTTAGTAAATTGATTTGGAAGCATGATGATGCATACGTGTAAATCTTTTGTAAGTATTGGGATTTGGAGCTCGCAGCAATGTTGAGCCTTTCCTTAGTCTTGTGGGATTTTGAGGAGCTTTGTAAGTTTTGGAGTTTGGAGCTCGCAGTAATGTTGAGCCCTTTTCCAATTTTGTGGAAATTTGATAAGACTGGCTTGATCTCGCAACAATGTTTGAGTTCAAACCTTCTTTGAGAATCTTCCACCGACTATGAGCTTGCAGCGGTGTTGAGCTCATCTTCAAGCTTCCTATCTTTTTCAGGGTGTTTCCCTTTTCTTCGGAATTGCCCCGGAGCCATGCCAAAATTTCGCTAGAATTTTTTAGCAAAATTTTGTCATTTTGGTGATGATTGATCTTTTCTTTTCCATCCTTTGCAGGTAGTTCCTCCAGGATGAACAAGGGCAAAGAGCCTGTTACTGATGCACATCGCCGTTCTACCAGATTTTCTAATGTGGCCGTACAGCAGGCCTGGAAGAAGGTCCAGTTTGTTGAGAAGAACTTGAAACAGTGTGATTCCCTCAACCGTGATGAGATGAGACAGCGATTGATCGCTCTCAAGGATGAGGAATTCTACAAGATTATGGTAAGCAGTCACCCTTGGGTCATGAACGATCTGAGCATCGTGCCTAAGCCTAACATTTTCTTTGGTGACGCAATCCCTGACGACTTGACATACCAAAGGAGATGTTTTCAGTTCTTTTACACGACAGATGGTGAGGAGAGACCTATTTCTACCTAGTCGACCTTTGACCACACTATCTCGATCATGAGCCTTTCTCCCACATGCCCTAAGAGGGAAGATCCTCCGAGCTGGGTGAAGAGTACTAATGTGATCAAGACCGGGGTTTTTGTTGGCGGCTCTTCCGGTTATGCAGAGAAGTCGCATGTCCATATGGACATGTTGATGTTGGCCAACGGTTACTAAGGTTCAGATCATCCTTCAGTCGATTTGAGACTGGTGGGCCTTGGCATTTTCAAGGGTGATGGCAACAATTGGGTAAAACCCTTCCGGCTTTGTGGCCTTTTCAGTGCTGACTCAGATTGGAAGTCTTGGACTGATCACATCTTGTAGATTGGTGGTGCCATTCTGAAGGAGGCCGAGATATTCGACGCGGTCCGTCCTTTTAGGGAGACTGTGATCTTTTCCAACGAGGCCTTCATGGCAATGTTGGAGTCTTTTCTTCCACAAACAAACACATTCGTTGTTATGAATGGTGAATTGGTTTTTCTTTGACTGAGTTGAGTGTCATTACTGGGCTGCCTATCTTTGGCAGACTGTATGAGGAGTTCATGCCTATCGACAGTGTCCTTAAAGAGCAGTCTGAGGAATTCCGGCTTCTATACTTTCAGCTTGTTGCCTTCTATGATTTTTTTAAGGAGAAGGAAAGCTCGAAAGTTAAGTGCAGCAGTTGGAAAATTTTTAGTTCTTCGTCTTCCAACTTCTTTGATAGAGAGATTTCCAACAGCATGACCAGGGAAGCCAAACCTAAGGATCCGGGTTCGAAGAAGACTTCTATCATGCGGGGAGATTTGAAGAACTTCTTTAAGAGTACAAATGCCATTTGTCCTAACATTGCACTTCGAAGGGATCTCGCTATTTACCTCACTTACTGGCTTGGTGAGGCTGTTTTTACTGGAAGAGATGGTATGCACATCAGGCCGCATTGCATTTTTATGGCTTGTCAGATGGCGTTCGGAGAGCATCTGACTTTGGTACCTGCTCTTTACTCCTTTTTATGTACCGAATTGCAGGCTGCTGCTTTCCTTGTTCGACTTGGGCTCCCAATGAACAGGGTATTTTCAGCCCATATTTTCTATTCATCGTATGTATACCACTGCCCTGGCTTCCATCAGTTGGGTGCTGCATAGGACGATGACCCTTTCATGATTCGGTTGGCTAGAGGAGTAGTCGAGATTGGGCAATCTTTAGTGAAGCTTTCTCCAGGCCTACAGAAGAAGGCTTTTGATTTTGATGTCTCCCGTGATTTCACCAGGGCAGGGTCGGGAAGGCACTATTCTTTGACCAAGCAGAGAAGAGGTGGCTTTTTAACATACGAGTTGGTACAATGGTATACCATAGACATCTTTTTGTCGACATCCAGCTGTATGTCCCCTCATGTTTTGCGTTGTAGTTGGGCTTATCACAAGGCATTGTTGGAGTGCCTTCAAGCATGGTGAAGCGTTTTGGAGGTTTGCAGGATGGGAGGAATGCATGGGTCTTTTATAATGCGGAGGACACTACCGCCATGATTTCTTATCCTGAGTTGCCCACTTTCCGGACTATTGGTTTCACGAAATGGTTCACGGAGAGCTTTTCAGTGTACCGGGGACTTTCCAGGAAGGAGCTTGATATAAAACAGTCTTCTGGGAAGGATCTTGGCATATCGAATGGCATCCAAGGAGAGGAAGTTTTGGTTTTCCTTTCTAGAGAGAAGCATAAGATAGGTTTTCTCAATGAGCAGGACGTCATTAGATTTGAAGCTATGCAAGGAGTTCCTAGTGAGGTCTTGAAACAGCTAGAGGAGGAGGCCAAGATCGACACTTGGATGCAAGAGAAGTGAACAAAGGCTTCCATAGAGTCTACTGAGAAAAGCAGACCATCCGGTGAGGACTCTAGTGGGAGACTTGATTTTGATAGTGGGGCAGGTTCTTCGAGCAGACCAACCCACATAAGTAAGAGGAAGAGAGGACAGCATCGTAATATGAGACGGCACAAAAGTCCTCCTGATCTGGAAGTTCCTCTCACCATTGTTGAGGAGGTGTCTGGGGATGCTGACGAGCCTCCAGAGAAGAGGAGCCCACTGATAATGGTACGATTCTCTTCTTTTTTTTTTTTCTGTTTACGCTTCTTTTCTCTTATGAAAGATTTTTGTTTTGATCCGCTGCTTTATTTTCTTTTGACAGAGGACGATGATTTGGTGATGCCCGAGGTTTCGGCCGATGAGGCGATGACGGACCCATTTGCGGCATCTGAGGAAGAGCCAAGGGACTCCGGAGTGGTTCCAGAACTTTCACCTAATATGATTTCTTTTGCTTTTTCTCCTTTTTTGTTTGTGTTGTCATTTGCTAACATGTTGCATTGTTTTCTTGTTAGCTGACTTGCCAAAGGATTCTGACGACTTCGAGCCATCCATAGATGCAACCTTTGACGATGCTTCGGATGAGCTCATGGAGGCAGAAAGTATTCCGCCGGTCGTCGAAGAAGGTATTTTGTAATAATAATCTCGATATTGATTTTTGACAAGATCATATTCATACATTTTCGTCTTTTATTGACAGATTGTGAAGCAGTAAGAGAAATTCCTCTGTCTTCTTCAGGGCCAGAACAGGAGATACCTGCTGCCAATCCAGTAGTAGGGGCTTCTTCTACTAGTTTCAATGCGGCAGGGGTGAAACATCATGATGAGTCAGCTTCTTCAATTAGAAAGAGCTTATTGATTACTCCTCCAGCGGGGTATGACGTGGGTAGTTGGATGCCGGAGCATGGCGAATCCTCATCTGGGCCATCCCTTCAGTATGTGAAGAAAGTGTTGAAGAGCGTCTCGAGCTCATGGGTCGAGACTCTCTCTTCAGGTCACTTGGAAGCTAGCTTCGACATGATCAAGCATGTGCAGGACATTCTTGCCGAGAGTGAAAAGGTTGGTCTAGACGTCACTGACGCCAGGGCATTTGTTGATGATATCATCGCATTGGGCAACAAGTGGTCTGAGACAGAGCTTTCCAAATGGTGGCTTTTTTCAGGGAGATATTTTTGAAGCCTTCCAGCGAGGTCAAATCTGAAATGGATAAGATCTCGCGGACTCGAAAGCAGTTTATTCAGGAGAGGAACGTCACCAAGCTGGCTATCATTGAGCTGACACATGACCTCCACCATCCTGATAGAGTGGTCTTTGAGGCCAGGCAGCGCCTTGAGCTTTTGGAAGAACAAGCCGTTGCCAAGTAGACTACTATTGTGGAAGCTCGCGCTAGAGAGGGGACTCTCATTTGCCAGGTCGAAGAGGCTGACAGCAATCTTCGGAGGAAGACTCGGGAGTATGAGCAATGGCAAATGCTTTAGGAAGAGCTTCCTCGTGCGGAAGATGGGCCGCGGCATTCTGCAGCATTTTATGGAAAGATTTTAAAGAAGCGTGGCCTGGAAGCTTTAGAGGATAAGGCCAAGAGTCTGCTTAAGGAATTGAATCTTTGGTTGAAGACCATGTTAGAATGAGCTCCTGAGTTGTAACAAACTCCTTTTCTTCTCTTTTTTTTTTTTTTTTTTTTTTTTTGTACCTCCATGTATAAACATTTTTGTTACTATATTTTTTTTATTCCCTCATTTCACTTAAATTATTTTTTGATGAAAACAAATTTAAGCAAGAGTTGAATGGGATTGTTTGTTTGAGAATTTGATCAAAAGGTTGTCATTTTGTGAAAATCATTTGTCAAAGGGTTGTTTTGGGCATAAAACCCAAATTTTGTGGCGAAAGCCTAGTTTTTGATGGCTTGAAAGCCAAATTTTGGGATGGCATAGAAGCTGAATTTTGTGGCATGAGAGCCAAAATTTGTTTGTGGCGTGAGAGCCAAAATTTGTTTGTGGCATGGAAGCCAAAATTTGTTTGTGGCATGGGAGCCGAAGTTTTTGAGATTGCATGAAAGCCGAATTTTTGGAGATCGCATGAAAGCCTAATTTTTAAGATGGCATGAAAGCGGAAAATTTTTTGTTTGATGGCTTGAAAGCCGGTTTTGTTTTGTGGCATGTAAGCCGAAAATTTTTTTGTGGTGGCATGGAAGCCAAAAAATTTTTGTAAACCAAGTTTTGTTTTGTTGGCATGAAAGCCGATTTTTGTGGCATGGAAGCTAAAATTTGTTTTTATTTTTGGCATGGGAGCCAGATTTTTTGAAAACCAAGTTTTGTTTTGTTGGCTTGGAAGCCATTTTTTTATTTTTGGCATAAAAGCAGGGTTATTGGTTTTCAAAGATGCAGGTATCGACTAAGGGTCATCTTTCTGCTGAATGGTATTGCAAGTACGATGTAATGTCACCTCCTTACTCATTCGGTTGCGAGTATCGATGGAATGTCGCCTCCTCGCGGATTGGGGTGCAAGTATAGATTGGACGTCACTTCCTTGCTTTTTCAAAAATTTTGGTTTTGCGGGTATCAACTGAGTGTCGATTCCCCATGATTTTTTGAAATTTGAGGGTTTTTTTTTTTTTTTTGAAATTTAGGTTGTGGATATCAACTGGAATGTTGCGTCTCCACGATTTTTTAAGAAATTTGAGGTATTTTTTTAAAAAAATTTGGGTTGTGGATATCAACTAGAATGTTGAGTCTCCACGATTTTTTTTGAAATTTTGCAAGTATCGACAAGGTGTCGCTTCCTTGCGATCTTGAAATTTTGGAATATCGAATGGGGCTTTCACATCCTTCCGATTTTTTGGTTTTGCGAGTATCGACTGAGTGTCGCTTCCCCATGGTTTCTAAAAAACCATTTTTGTTTAAAGACACGAGGGTCGTAAATTTTGACTCAAAACCATTTTTGGTTGCAAAAGTCGGAGCGGACTAGGGTGAAAATTATTGAGTCCTAATTTTTGTTTTAAACCATGAATTTTGGGTTCAAGAATCGAAAATTTTGGTCAAGTCCGAGAAGAGGCTCCTAAACATGGATTTTTGGATTTGATTTTTTTTTTTTTGAACAATGAAACGATGAAAGTAAGCATTGTTTTGAGAGTTCTTTTTTTTTTTAGAAATTTCGATATAAGGATGAAAATTCCAAAAGGGATGGGTTTGGTGAGCAAGTACTTAGGAATAGGCTTTGGCCATATAGGCATCGCTCTGACCCGTTGGAGGAAGTCTTCAAGAGTAGTACCGCTTCAAGAACTTGCCGTTGATGGGCAGCATACATCTGTCACCTTTCATGTTTAGAAGAGCATAGGTGCCGTTGGAGAAGACTTTGTCGATGACGAAGGGTCCCTCCCATTTTGGTTTGAATTTGCCTTTGGATTTGTGGGTAAAGGCTATTAGTCTTTTTACTGCAAGGACCAAGTCACCCTTTTTGTAGGCGCGTTGCCTGACCTTCTTGTCGAAAGATCCTGCCATGCGTGCTTGGTACAACTCAATGCTTTATAGACCTTCAAGCAGTCTCTCATCGAGATTATCTAGCTCTTGGAGTCTCAATTTCACATTTCTTTCTTGCATCATGTCATTTTGCAGAGATACCCTTAAGGAAGGAATTTGTACCTCTAGAGGGACAACAGCTTTGCATCCATAGATCAAGGAAAATGGTGTGTTATGGGTTGGTCCTCAAACGGTGGTTCGACAGGCCCACAAAACTTCAGGTAGTTTGTCGCCCCAGTCTCTTTTGTGGCTAGAGACCGTTTTCTTGAGAATTTTGCAGAGTGTCTTGTTGAAGACTTCTGCTAGTTCGTTCGCTGCCGGATTATACGGAGTCGAAGGACAACTTCGGATTTTGTACTTGTCATAAAACCTGTAGAATCTGTGATCCTGGAATTGTGGTCCGTTATCATGGACAAATCTTTTAGGTATGCCGAAGCAACAAATAATGTCGGTGCGCAAGAATTGAAGGATTGATGAGGTCTTCATTTCGTTGAGCGCAAATACTTCTGATCACTTGGAGAAATAATCCGTAGTGACGAAGATGAAGCGATGACCTTTGCTTGATGGGGGAGAGATAGGACTTGTGATGTCTATACCCCAGGCTTCGAAAAGCCATGAGATTACTGTAGGATGTAGCCATTCTAGAGGCATATGGATATAATCTCCATGAATTTGGTATTATTGGTAGCGTTTAGCAACTTGCATTGCGTTAGCTATCATGGTAGGCCAATAATAACCAAACATTTTTATCTGATCGTAGAGCTTAGGACCAGCCCGATGGGCTCCACAAAGACCAGCATGTACTTCTTTGAGAGTTAACTCGGCCTCTTGTTGTGACAAGAAACGTAGAAATACTCCGTTGAAGGATTTTCCATAAAGTGTTTTTGAAGGAATATCTAAATGAAAGTTTGGGGCCCGTCTTTAAATACTTACCTGCTCTTTTGGATCTTCAGGTTCTGAACATAATGAAATCAATGAACGGATCCCTCCAGTCGCCAATCGGAGGTTTGAGGATGGACATCCGACTTCCAACCACTTGGTGGCATTCAACAACTGCTTGGTATGTGTTAAGAGGAGGGAGAATCTTTCTTTGACACACTGTAATTTGCATGTTTTCCCCTTCTTGAATTGCCATAGACGCGGCAAGTCCGGTTAGGGCATCTGCACGGATGTTTTCACCTCTGCAGATGTAGGTGATGTGACAAATGTCGAGCTTTTTTCGAAGCGATTGCGCCTTGTGTAGTAAGGTAACAAATCTGGCTTCCTGACCTCAAATTTCTGATTCATCTGATTGACGATCAGTTGAAAGTCCCCAAAAGCTTCCCGCATGGTGATGCCGAATTCGAGGGTGAGTTCCAATCCTACAATCAGGGCTTCGTACTCAGCTGCTTTATTTGAACATGGTTCCAGTTGCGAGAAAGCATGTGGAATCATGTATTTGTCGGGGCTAACAAAGAGGATGCCAATTCCCGATATCTTCTTTCCCTTTTCATTTGTCTTGGTTGTGCCGTCAAAGTACATGTCATAGGACGCATTTGATAAGGAAGTTTCCACATTATAGACAGGTTCGTCTGGGAGATCATTCCTGAGTGGAGAATCTTTAGGCAATGGGTGCTCTACAAGAAAGTCTACTAGAGCTTGGCCTTTGATTGCTTTTTATGGTACATACCTAATATCAAACTGCGATAGAAGATGGACCATTTTGCCAGTCGGGCATTGAGAGAATCTGCTTTTGTGACAAGGACTTTTAAGAGATTGATCCTTGAAATCAGGTAGACTGTGTTGGACAGCAGGTTGTGACGTAGCTTTTGTACGGCAAACATCACTGCAAGGCATTCTTTTTCGACTGGGGAGTAACGATGCTCTGCACCTACCAACATGTGGCTAAGGTAACATAGAGCAGCTTCTTTTCATTCGTCATTTTCTTGTTCGAGTAGAGTACCCAAAAAATAGTCGACAGCTCTTGTGTACAAGATGAATGATCTTCCAGTTGTGGGGGCAGTCAACACTGGAGGTTTGGTTAGGTATGTTTTGATGTCTTAAAATGCAGCTTCACATTCAGCATCCCAAACAAAGTCCACACCTTTCTTCATCAAATGAGAGAATAGACGGCACTTCCCTGACAGATTGGAGATGAACCTTCGGATGTATGCCAATCTTCCTTGAAGCCCTTTTAATTCTCTAGGGTCCTTGGAGATGGCATTTCTAAGATAGCCTTGACTTTGGTGGGTCAAGTACTATTCCGGCTTTCCGAACTATGAATCTGAGAAATTTACCCAACGAGACACCAAAGAAGCACTTTAGTGGATTCATCCGCAGTTTGTGTTTGAAAAGTCGAAGGAAAACTTCTAGAAGATCTTTGAGATGGTCTTTTTTTCTTCTGCTTTTGATGGCGAGGTCGTCGACATAACATTCGACCGTCTTGCGCTGCATATCTTGGAATATTTTCATCATAGTCCTCTGATATGTTGCACCTACATTTTTTAGACCAAATGGCATGACAGTATAACAATACACGCCAAATGGAGTCCGAAATGATGTATATCTTTCATCTTCAGGATGCATCTTTATCTGATTGTAGCCAGAAAATCCATCCACGAATGTCATTCGCTCAAACCCACAGGTGTTGTCAATCATCACCTCTGGTATGGGGAGTGGGAATTCATCTTTAGGGCATGCATTATTCAGATCCCTGTAGTCAATATAGACCCTTATCTGCCCATTTTTCTTTGTCACAGGGACGATGTTGGCCAACCATTCAGGATGCTGTTCCTCACGGATGAAGCCAATGTTTTTAAGTTTCTCCACTTCTTGTTCAATTTTGTCCATCACATCATGATGGAATCTTCTTTGGCCTTGTTTGACAAGCTTGATATCTTTTTGCAGATTGAGTTTGTGGACTGCTATTTTAGGGTCTAAACCGGGCATTTCAGCATAAGACCATGCAAAACAATCAACGAACTTATGAATAAAAGAGATATACTCGGGTAACTCCTCATCCTTTATATTCTCACTTATGAATACAGGACATGGGTTATCAAGTGTTCCCAAGTCTATCTTTTCAACAGGATCTTCTGTTGGAAGGTTTGAAGGTGGTTTCTCCATAATATTTTCGGAAGCTTCCAACTCAACAAGACCTTCTGAAGTTCCAGAGGCATTTAGAGACCAAGGCTCTGCTTCTGTCCATGGGTCTTCTTGATCAATACTCTTTTCAAGACTTGCAATGAGATGATCCCAATCACCTGTTGAAACTGGGTCAAAGTAGGGTACTTCTTTTGGAGACAATGGTTCTTCTGGGTCAGAAAACCGCGCGTCTGTGTCATCGGACAATTCCTCTTCATCGTCAGAGAAATCATACCAATTAGGGGAGCTTCCTGGATCCTTGACGGATGACTCTTCAAAGAGATATCCAGGAAGATCAATGTCTTCATGGACATGAGATGTTGAGAGGCTTGGTTGGCAAAATGACTTTACAGCCTTTGTGTCAACTGTCTCATGGGAGTGTCTGGATCATACACCAACCTGTATGAAGACTTGTCTATATGACGATAGAGTTTCCAATCCTCTAGTTGACTTTCGGTCAGGGTGGGTTCCAATGGTGTAAGAATACCACGGCCACCCCCCAAACCGGTAGGATTCTGGGCACCGTAGCCCATTTTCTTCATGATAACTTGTGCCATTTGACTATATAGGAATAGTTGAGCATACCTTCGTTTTGGAAAGGTTCAAGCGAAGAATTTCATGAAAAGACTCCCGATCTGTGGAAGAAGATTGTTTTTTTTTTCTTCTGCCGAAGTTGCCGGAGAGACATAGGAAGCAAACATAGGGTCTTCTACGTCAGCAAATGTCTCCAATGGAGTGAGAGCAGGTTGAACTTGCTGAGTATCAGCTTGACTTGACGATTTGTCGTCTTCTAGCTCTGAATCCGAATCTGTGTCATGCATAATCCCTCAATTTTTTGAATCGAGAGGCATTCAATGCTTGATCCCTCAATTTTTGTCTTTTCTCCTTTTGAGGAAGTACTTGATTTTTTGACCCCATAGTCCATTTCAATTTGTAGGACTTGTGAGGCATGTTTGTCGACATCCGCATTCAACCTTTGTAGTCTTGAAATGAGACTATCACGAGTTTGTGGAGGCATTCGTAATAAGTCAAGGATGTGCAGTCGTGCAGGTATGTGTTTGAAGTGTTCAATCAAGTCATACTTAAAAGCCTCCTTCGGGTCTGTATTTTCATTATTATTGCCGCTTGGGACATTTACAAATTATTTTTCCGAAGGATTTACATAAGAAGAAGAAGGTTGGTTGTAATTTTTGTGGTAATTCCGGCCAGAGCGGGTACCTCACCAACTTCAAGAGCTTCTAGAGAAGGGTCTTCTTTTGGAAGATCACTTTCGGGATCAAGGGGTTTATCCTTGTTATTTGCTAAAGTCTCTGTAGCAGTATTGCCATCTTCAGTGATCGCATTGCATGGAGCATTTTCCGGGAACAAGTCCAGAACAGCATCCAGCAACTTCTCTTCTTTGTTGAGTAATTTATTGGTCCAGACATCGTCCATGAGGTCGGGTATCTGGGACTAGTTGACCGGATTTTCATTGAAGAAGACTTCATTGGCAGGAGCTTCTTCAAGATGATCAGTCGGAAGAGGCTTAAGCTCCAATGTCACAGTTTCAGGGACAAAGGCTGGGAAGGTGATATCTTAGTGGAAGTCACCTGAGAAGATGTAGCTCGAGAATATATACTACCAGATGGGGAGTACGTATCTTCGGCAGATGAAGCTTCAAAGGCACTATCATCCTGAGCTATCGCATTGCAAGTTATCTCAATATGAGATGCCCCCAGTATAGACTGTTGGGAGTCGGACTCATCCTCGGATGTAAGAGGATCATTGATCTAGCAGTTTTCTCCATCTTCAGGAGTTGAAGGAGGAAGTTCCTATTGATTTTCAGGGACTTTTGGTTCTGGATTTTGATTATGACGAAGGTCATTGATGTGATCCTACTCCCGCTCTACGGCAAGACGTTGCAAGATTCTTGCATATTCTTCGAGATCGGGCATATGAGCCAAATCTTCTTCGTCATCTGCTCCTTGTGGTTCATCAATGTTGGGTTCCACTAGAGCACTTACTTGTGCTGGATCAACAACCTTTTGGTCTTCTTCATCATCAGACCAGGATCCTTGTGGCTGTAATGGGTTATACCAGGTTACTGGCATAAGATGAGATTCTGGAATACAGTCCTCATCGGAGAGGTATTCTCCTATTTCAAGGGATTCCTCCCGCTCATCGGTCTCATTGGCAGTATCACTGGACTCGTATCCATCCATGGAGAATCCAATTACCGAGTTGCAAGAGTATGATGCCCCCTGCGTAGTTTCATTTCTGTAATGAGGTGGCATGAAATTACCAACGGTCAATTTTCTTACCGTCTTTGAAGTCTTGGGGAGGAATTATTCCGTTGCCCCTAGTGAAGCAGTGGAAGAAGTCTCTGCCTTTTCAGAGACTTCTTGTTTGGTTGAGTCTTCTCCTGCTATTTGAGCTTGTGGAGTTGTCTCTTGTCTTGGCTTCACTGTTGAGCAGTCGGCTTTGTTTTGACGATCTCCCAATTTTCATCTTCTAGGATATCGGGATGCACCCATATGGGTTGTCCATCTGGTGTTGGGTACGGGACCAACTCTTGGGACTTTTGAGCCATTTTTATCACCTTGAATGAAGTAGTAATCTTCTCTTTTGGTGATTTTGAAGTTTGCCCACATGACACCATGTTAACAAAGGTAGGCTCATAGTTTTTGTCAAAGGTGATGACTCCATTTTGAAGTTTGATTGAGAGGATGCGAGACCATCTGGTGGTATGGACAATACCGGGGATCGTTGGTTTTGCCAACATCTCCCGCTCTTTTGGGGTCTGGCAAGGTGAGTTTGCCATTTGCTAAGAGAGCCCCAAATATTTCTTCAACATCTTCATCGAACGGGTATTTCTTCTCTACTCGTTCTTTGAAGGCCTCAAAGAGTTTAAGTCTTTTATCTGCAGTTTTGTTTTCAGCTTTCTTTGGCTGCTGAGAATCTGACTTGGTTTGCACATTAAGAACCTTCTTTTTATTTGGTTTTGAGGTCGTAATGGCAATCGGCTCTTTCTTTGATAATTTCTGATTATTGAGATCTTTGATCACCGTTTCAGCCTCCATAGCTGCTTCTAGGAGTTCTCCCTGGTTTTTTGATTTGTTGTCGATGATCATGGAGCGGATCTTTGCTCTCATGTTGTTACGGCAGATGTCGACTAGCGATGCTTGTGGCTGTACATCTGAGCATTTGTACGCCATCGCCTTCCACTTGTGAATGAAGTCGTATGTTGACTCATTCTCTCCCTGTTTTAGGCTGCAGAACTGTGCCATAGTAATAGGATGATCCTCACCTTTGAAGTGGGTCAAGAAGCGTGTCTCTAGCATGGCCCAATTTTGTATGGAGTCCTCCGGCAAAGTGGAGTACCAATCAAAGGCCGTACCTTTTAAGGACTTGCAAAAAGACGGATCATGAGGACATCTTGATCCGCGATAGCTCTCCTCAGGATCTTGAAGTGGATGACATGCTATCTGGCTGAACCTTTCCCCGAATATGTTTGGAGAGTAGGTTGTTTGAGTTTTGTAGGGAACCAAACCAAGTCCATTCATAAGGGATATGGTGGCTTGATCCCATGTTCCTTCAGTGTATCATCTTCTTTTGCTTTGGCGAGGATATGGTCAACGTCCTTTTTGGTGACTCAGATATTGTTTTCCGTATTAACCTCGTCATCTTAATGACTCAGAGGAGCTTCATTGTTAGGTGGACGCTAGAAAGTGAGAAGAAGGTTTTCCATCAGAGCCTCAATTCTTTGCTGTCCTTGCTCCAACTGCTGGATGCGTGCGGTTACGTCATCATGCGGTGGAGGCTGCTCAACATTTGTAACTAGGACATACATTCTACAAGAATTGAATGAGGATATCGTCTTGGTGACTGAGCTGGAGCTCATTCTTTTGGACGAAGAGTCCGAGGAGTGGTTACTCCGATGTCCTTGGCTTGAAGGAGCAGGAGAATCCTCCTGATGTCTTCGTGTCCAAGAGATGCTGCGAGTCACCGGTCATCTGACATGAATTTTGGTTGCCGACTTCTGGCATCTTCTGGTTTTGCCAACCATATGGACAGCAACAACTTGGTTGGGTCTTTCTTTTTCGACCCATTTTTTAGAGACCTAAAGGGTAGAATGCTGGGTTCTTTGCTTCTCAACTCTCTTTTGTCGATATAACGCGCGACGACGTATACTGTCGCAACCCCGGACCAGGAGCCCGGGCCCGCGACCGTAGATGCCGACGACATCGACTTCCCACAGGTTCCCGCGGTGAGGATCCCGGATACCCGGGACAAACTCACACAAACAATGGATGGCGGAAGCGTGTAGCAAATCGCGTCAAGATAAGACATAAAATATAGAAACCGTGCTCTTATATTTAAATTCATCAAGCATGTATCCCAAAGGGGGAAATATAATCAGGACAATATCCAATTACATTCAAGTTTAGAGTTAACAAAAGTGTAATGTTAAATACAACCCAATAAGAGGCCAATAAAGCCCAATACATTCCCAAAAGAATCAAAATATAAAACCCTTCCCAAAAGATGCACGTCTCAAGGACCCTCCCGACGCCTAGATGACGTCGTTGGGCTGCCACTCACGAGCTGGGGGTGGCTCAACAGCCTCCTCCTGACACTCCTCCTCAGGGGCAAGGGCGTCCGCACCTAAGCACCAAAAATACAAGAATCAAACCAACAGTTTGGCAAGAAATCAATTTAGGTGCATGCATAAAATCATTGAAAGAGGAGAAATGTTTCTGAAAACATAAACTGAACTTAAAACAATTGCAGAACTAGAATGCATTTTAAATAAGCAAAACTAACATGGATACTTATAATATCATGAATAGATAATCCCGCAATGAGCCCATCCTTTCTCCATCATATAGAAATGAAAAGAGAAAGCAGAACAGAAACAGGAGTAAAACTGAGCAAAACAGGATCCCGTACCATAAAAAGTAGGCGGGTGCCGGCCGCAATACCGGTCAAAACAGGATGTATATATAATATACGATTAATCTGTAGAAAGTCCAAGTGTTTAAAGACCCCCAGACAATGGATCAGACAGAAAGGGCAGTCTAAGCTCAGTGGTGTTCATCATAAGACATGAATGCATAAAACAGGGGAGTATATACACAACAGATCGAAATAGGGAAAATCACTTATCAAAACAAGGCAACGCAAAACTGGTCAGGAATAGCATAGCTATAGCAAAACTGAACTTGTGAAGTGATTCCCTTAATGGTTCTAAAAACCGCTCAAAACATGTCTGAAGCCTGTAAGTCAAAACAGGTGCAAAACGTTAGTCATCGTGTCAAGACTGAGAGTCTAAACAAAATCCTCAAGCATATGTATTAAGCCCCTCTATTTGACCCTCATGTATTTGACATTCAAATGTCGTATTGAGATATATTTGGTGCTTCCGAAGTTAGGAGACATTCTGAGTTCTAATGCATGATGTAAGCCCTTAATCATATTCTGGTTTTCATTCCCAAGGAAAAATCTAACAAAGCAGACAAAACTGAATTTCGGTTGGCTCACGGTCACCTGTCGGCTAGCTGCAGAAAAGCAGATCGGCTAGCCGCCAGCTGACCGTTGGGTCCCAAACAGAAAATAACAGCATGCTGGAAATGTAACCGAAAATGTTCGGTCACCTGTCGGCTAGCTGCAGAGGTGCAAGGCGGTTAGCCGCCAGCTGACCGTTCGCTGACCGTCAAAACCCATTCTGCTACAGAATTCTGTGTTTCTAACAGCAAGTTTCGGCTACCTGACGGTTCTAGTGGCGGTTAGCCGTGGTCAAATCTTCGGCTAGCCGTTGGGGCTACCCAGAATTTGCTGCCTTCTGGATATCCAACCGTAACTGGGTCGGTAAGCCGCCGATCACCATTCGGCTAGCCGCCTAGGTGACCGCTAGCTGACCGCCAGCTTGGGAAAAGCCATCTCAGTTACAAAACTCTGGCACTGTCTTCTCCAAGACAATACAAATCCAACTAGTGTAAACTTGAGCTAATCAAATACACTCAAATCATGCTGAAGCACATAAATACAAGCTAAAAAATGGATTTCCAAAACGAAACATCACTTTTCTATGAATAAAAAAACAACCCTAAAATCACATTTGGGCTAAAAATGAAATCCATACTCAAACATCATTAAAGGAACTAAAAGGATAACTTGCCTTAAAGATTCAGGAAACCACAGGGGCCAAAGTGCGCGAAACGCGAAAAAGGACAGAAAAACGGGTCACCGGCGGAAAATCCGGTGACCCGGACTTCCATGGTCGCCGGCGACCATGGGCCATGGTCGCAGGGGCCTGCGACCATGGGTCATGGTCGCAGGGGCCTGCGACCCTGGGGGAATTTTCCCCTTCGGAGTCCGTTTTGCGGTCGTTTTGAGGTCTTTTTCGTCGCCGTTTTCTTCTGTATTTTTCCTGACATTTCTTCTTATTTATTGGCTTGATTTCCCTGTAGAAAACCTGATGAGAATCCTTGCATTTTTAGAGTGCAAAGTTTCCAATTTTCCGGGAAAGCCGAAGACTTTGTCGCGTAGAGCTGCTGATTTTCCGCCAGAAGTTGAAACTTGGTCAAACGATGTCGGAATGACCTGAAATTTGAGGTGAAGCCTCCTGAGCAATAAATAAGACCAACCATAGGCTTTTGTTTGAGTTTTGAAGCCGTTTGGGGTCCCGTCGATGCTTCACTTGATTTTGCTGCGGGGAAAATGCCGAGCTTTGATATGTGGCCAAACGATGTCCGATTGACCTGAAATTTGACGGGGAGCCTATTGGAGTCATTTTGAGACGTTCCATGGGCTCCGTTTTGGATGTCATGGTCCCGGGTTGCTCCGCCGCCGGTAGGCTTGATTTTCTCTCGGAGCATCGAAACCTGGTCAAACGTTGTCAGAATGACCTGAAATTTGACGTGCAGCCTTTTGGAAGCATGTTGAAGCCACTCATGCACTTGGTTTGATGAACGAAGGCTTCGGTGGTTCCCGCCGCCGGGAGGCTTGATTTTGCTGCTCGAGCATTGATGGAGGGTCAAACGTTGTCGGTTTGACTTGAAATTTGGCATGGAGCCCTTTTGAGACATGTTGGAGTCATCTGTAGGCTCTGATCGAAGTTTTGACGTCTCCGATGATGTCGCCGCCGAGAGCTCCTGTTTAGCTGTCGGAGAAGTGAAGTTAGGCCAAATGTTGTCGAAATGGCCCGAAACTTCATGTGTACTCTTCTCTTGGCTATCTTGAAGGATCTTGCAGTTTTTGTTTGATTCTGACAAGATTTGATTTTTTGGAGAAATTGCATTGCTTATTTATGGCAGGTTGCGACTTCATGCAGCTTTCTTGATGTTGAAGAGGCAAAGTGACATTTTTGGTGTCAACAAATGCCCCCTCGAGGTACAGCGACGAGTTGCTTGACTTTTGTAGTCGATGTGCCTCGAAGAGATTTTTGAAGGAGAGCTTGTGTCTTGACCAAGAGTCTTTGAGCAATCTTTCCTTTGGTAGAGTAGCCTTTGAGCTTCCAGGGGAATTTTATGGTAGTGAAAGGAATCACACACCATCTCGAGGCAAAGTTTTGAAGATGACATCAGGGATGTGGATTTGGGCTTTTGTTTTTGACCTTGTGACCTAACAAGCTGTATGTGGCAGGTTAGGGGGTCGGGTTTTGGTTTTGATCTTGTGACCTAACAAGCTGTATGTGGCAAGTTAGGGGACCAGGCTTTGGTTTTTGGTCACTCTTTGGGACTGTGTGGGTCCATTGGAGTGGTTTGGATTTTTGTGGAATGTCAATTTCAATATTTTGGCTCAATTTGGTTTATGAGGCTGGATGGTTTGATTTTTGGAAGCTCATGGGGCTTGGAATTTTTTTTGTATGGTTCAATCAACTCAAAAGAGGCATGGAACCATTATTGTATGCTCTTGGTAAGAGGGATTTTTTCCTGACTAAAAGCCCATTTTTTTTTTTTTTTTTAGTGCCTAGGTGGTCAAACCTGGCTCATATGGGCTAACCCATGGGACCTTAAGCTTTTTAGGATGGCTTAGATCACATGTGGGGCCATTTTTGTAAAGAATATCTAAAGATATCTCATTTGGATAGAGAATATCTAAAAATAGCTTTATGGGAGAGAATCTCTCATATTCCCTTAATTTGGGAGAGAATATCTCAAGGTATCTTTCTTTTTGGGAAAGAATCTCCAATCTCCTATTTTGTTGGAGAGAATCTCTCATTGATTGATTTTGGGAGAAAATCTCTCAAAGACATCTTTCTTTTTGGGAAAGAATCTTTCTAATTCCTTCTCTTTTGGTAAGGTTACTAATTAGTAATAATTACCTTTCTTCTTTGTTTCCTTCTTTGATTTGCTCTCTCCTATAAAAGCAAAGGAAGGTAGGATCTCTTGCTCTTATTGCTTTCTTTTGCAACAATCTCAAGAGAGCTCCAAGACCAAGAGTTCTTCTTCTTCAAGGATCTTCAAGCTTTTTCCTTCTTCTTCTCCATCAATGGCTTCAAGTAAGTTTTCTCTCTTTTTCTTTCAAGAAAACTTTATGTAGAGAATAGGATGGTAAAAAAAGAAAGTTTCTCTTCTTTTTTTTTTTTTTTCTTTCTTTTCTTTCTATTCTTCTTCACTTTTTTTTTTTTTTTCTTTTCCACGTGATTTTTTTTCACGTGTGTCTCTTTTCTCATTTTTTTTTTCTTTCTTCTTTTTTTTTTTTTTGAGAAAGTTTCTTCCTTTTTTTTTTGTTCTTTTCTTTCTCCCCCTTTTTTTTTTCTTTTCTTTCTCCCTTTTTTTTTTTGAGAAAGTTTCTTTTTTTTTTTTTTTGCTCATCATGATAATGCGTTTTTTATGCAAATCTAGATGTTCATGCATGTACTTTTTGTAGATTGAGCATGATAGCATACCTGAAAGTCTTTGCAAATTTGGGAATTTGGAGCTCGCAGCGATGTTGAGCCCTTCTTGATTTTGGGGAGATTTTGAGGTTTCGAAAGTTTGTAGTTTCGGAGCTCGCAGCGATGTTGAGCCCATCTTCAAAACTTTCTGTTTCTTTCGGGGTATTTCCCTTTTCTTCGGAATTGCCCCGGAACCATGCCAAAATTTCGCCAGATTTGCTTTTAGCGAAATTCTGTCATTTTGATGATGATCTCTTTTTTTTCTTTTCCAACCTTTGCAGGTGGTTCCTCCAGAACAAACAAGGGTAAAGAGCCTGCTACAAGCGTACCTCGTCGATCTGCTAGATCTTCCAATGTGGCCATTCAGCAGGCCTGGGAGAAGGTATGATTCTTCCTTTTTCTTTTTCTGCTTCTTTCATGGGGCTTTCCATGTTCTGATTTGTTTTCTCACCCTGCTGCTGCTTTTTTTTTTTAGCAGAGGATGAAGACTTGCCGATGCCTGAGGTTCCGACCGATGAGGCGGTGATGGAGCCGGTTATGGCATCTGAAGAAGAACCGAGGGACTCTGGAATGATTCCAGAATCTCCAATTGGTATAACTTCTTTCGCTTTCTCTTTTTTTTTTGCCTGCGACTTGATTTGCTAACATTTTTCTTGTCAGCTGACTTGCCACAGGATTCCGATGACTTTGAACTATCAATGGACGTAAATGTTGATGATGCTTCCGATGAGTTCATGGAGGAAGAGAGTGTTCCGCCAGTCGTCGAAGAAGGTACTTTTTAGTGATGACCCTGATGATTTTTTTAACAGGATCATATTCATACCTTTTTGTGTTTCATTTGCAGGTTTTGAAGTGACAGAAGAGAGTCCATCGCTTTCTTCAGAACCAGAGCAAGGGATGCCAGAGGTCGATCCGGAGGTAGAGACCAGTTCTGACATGATTGAGGAGATGCCTCGTGTTGAGATTCCCTCTCCAGTGGCTCCAAGTGGAAAGAGTTCTTTTGTTACTCTTCCAATGGGACATGACATGAGCAGCCGATTAGCGGAGAAGGGTGAATCTTCATCCAGTTCGTCTCTTCAATTTGCGAAGAAGGTGCTGGCTCGGGTTTTGAGTTCTTGGGTCAAGACTCTCCTTTCTGGACACTTGGAGGAAGGATTTGGCATGATCCCACATGTACAGGAGATTCTGACTGACATCGAAGAGGTTGGTCTGGATGTCACAGGTGCCAGGGCGATCGTTGATAGGATCATTACACTGGGTGACAAGTGGTTTGAGACCATGGATTTCCCTGACGACCAATTCTTCAAGGAGATGTTCTTGGACCCTGCTGATAAGGCTAAGTCTGACCTGAATGAGGCTACACAAAGCAAGAAGCAGCTAGTTCGGGAGAAGAACAAGGAAGAGCTAGCCATCATCGGATTGAGGCATGACCTTAACGTCCTTGATAGGGAAGTTGAGGAGGCCAGGAAACGTCTTGAGCATTTGAAGGCACAAGTCGATGCTAAGTGGGTTGCTATAACAGAGGCTCGTGACAGGGAGAGTACTCTGATTCGCAGGGTTGCAAATGCCGGTCAAGTTCTCGAGAGGAGGACTCTAGAAAACGAACGATGGCAAACTGCTGGGGAAGAGCTTCCCTGTGTAAAAGAAGGGTTACGGCATTCGCCAGCATCTCATGGCAAGTTCCTGAAGAAGCGTGCCTTGGAAACTCTGACGGCTGAGGCCAAAAGTTTGCTTGAGGAGCTAAAGCTTTGGTTGGAGACCATTTTTGGCTGAGCTCCTGATTTTTTATAGCAGAAACCATTCTTCTTTTTTTTTGGTACCACATGTATTTTTTTGGTACTTCTTTTTTTTTTTTTTGCAGTGCTTGTGAACACTTTTTTTTTGGTACCACATGTATTTTTTTGGTACTTTTTTTTTTAGTGCTTGTGAACACTTTCCTTTTTTTTTGGTACCACATGTATTTTTTGGTACTCTTTTTTTTTTTTTTTTTTCCCTACGCTCACTCAAATCTTTTTGTGATGAAAGCGATTGCTAAATGGGATTTGATCAAAAGCTTTGTCATTTTGTGAAAATCTTTTGTCAAATGATTGTTTTGGTAGGGGAAACGAATTTGGCATGAAAGCCGGATTTTTGTGGCATTTACAGCCAGTTTTGACATGAGAGTCAGGTTTTTTTTTTGTGTGGCATTTATAGCCGATTTTTGAGATGGCATAAGAGCCAAAAATTTTGTTCGTGGCATGGGAGCCAATTTTGAGATGGCATGGAAGCCGAAATTTTATGGCGTAAAAGCCAAAATTTGGGTTGGCATGGAAGCCGGTGTTTGTTTTGTGGCATCTATAGCCAGTTTGGTGGCATTGATAGCCAATTTGTGGCATTTATAGCCGGTTTGGTGGCATTGATAGCCAATTTGTGGCATTTATAGCCGGTTTGGTGGCATTGATAGCCAATTTGTGGCATTTATAGCCGGTTTGGTGGCATTGATAGCCATTTTTTGAAAGCCAAGTTTTGGTTTGTCGGCGTGAAAGCCAATTTTTTGTGGCATTGATAGCCGGTTTGTGGCATTTATAGCCGGTTTTGACATGAGAGTCAGGGTTTTTTTTTTTGTGGCATTTATAGCCGATTTGGTGGCATTGATAGCCGGTTTTTGGAAAAAAAGCCAGGTTTTGGCGTTTATAGCCAGATTTTTTGGCTTTCAAAATGCAGGTATCGACTAAATGTCGCCTCCCCGCTGAATGGTCTTGCAAGTATCGATGGAATGTCGCTTCCTTGCTCATTCGGTTTTGCGAGTATTGATGGAATGTCACTTCCTCGCGGGTTAGGTTTTGCAAGTATCGATGGAATGTCGCTTCCTCGCGAATTGGGGTGCAAATATCGATTAAGCGTCGCTTCCCTGCTTTTCCCAAAACTTTTGATTTTGCGGGTACTGACTTGATGTCGTTTCCCCGTGATTTTTGAAATTTGAGGTTTTCTCGAACCTTTGAAATTTGGGTTGTGGATATCAACTGAAATGTTGCGTCTCCATGATTTTAGAGGTTTTGGAAGTATCGAATGGGGTTCGCATCCTTCCAATTTTTTGAGTTTTGCGAGTATCGACTAAGTGTCACTTCCCCGCGGTTTTTGAAAAACCATTTTTTTTTTGTTTAAAGACACGAGGGTCGTAAATTTTGACCTAAAACCATTTGGCGGTAAAAAGTAAGGTGGACTAGGGTGGAAATCCCTGAATCCGGATTTTTGTTTCAAACCATGAATTTTGGTTCAAGGATCGAAAGTTTTGGTCAAGTCAGGGAGAGGCTTCTAAACTTGGATATTTTTTTTTTTGAACAATGAAACGATAAAAAATAAGCATTGTTTTTGAATCTCTAGAAATATTTACATTTGATATGAAAATTCTAAAGAGAGTGGGTTTGACGAGCGAGTACCTGAGAATAGGTTTTGGCCATACAGGCATTGCTCTTACCCAGTTGGGTAAGTCTTCAAGGGTAGTACCGCTTCAAGAACTTGCCGTTGATAGGCAGCATACATCTGTCGCCTTCCATGTTTAGGAGGGCATATGCGCCATTGGAGAAGACCTTGTCGATGACGTAGGGTCCCTCCCATTTTGGTTCAAACTTGCCTTTGGACTTGTGAGCGAAGACCATTGGTCTTTTTACCGCAAGAACCAAGTCACCCCTTTTGTAGGCGCGTTGCCGGACCCTTTTGTCAAAAGATCCTGCCATGCGTGCTTGGTAAAGTTCAATGCTTTGTCGAGCTTCGAGCCGTCTCTCATCGAGATTGTCCAGCTCATGAAGTCGTAATTTCGCATTGCTTTCTTGAGTCATGTCATTTTGTAGTGATACCCTCAGAGAAGGAATTTGTACCTCTAGGGGCACGACAGCTTCGCATCCATAGACCAAGGAGAATGGTGTGCTATGGGTTGGTCCTCGAACGGTGGTTCGATAGGCCCACAAAGCTTCAGACAGTTTGTCGCTCCAGTCTCTTTTGTGACTAGAGACCATTTTCTTGAGGATTTTGCAGAGTGTCTTGTTGAAGGCTTCTGCTAATCCGTTTGCTGCCGGATTGTATGGAGTCGAAGGACAGCTTTGAATTTTGTATTTGTCGCAGAACCTGTAGAATCGATGATCCCGGAATTGTGATCCGTTATCATGGACGAATCTCTTGGGTATGCCGAAACGACAAATGATGTTGGTGCGCAGGAACTGAAGAACTGATGAGGTCTTCATTTCGTTGAACGCAAATGCTTCTGACCACTTGGAGAAATAATCCGTAGCGGCGAAGATGAAGCGATGACCTTTGCTTGAAGGGGGAGAGATAGGACCTATGATGTCCATGCCCCATGCTTCAAAAGGCCATGAGATTGCTGTAGGATGCAGCCATTCTGGAGGCATGTGAATGTAGTCTCCATGAACTTGGCATTGTTGGCAGTACTTAGCAAATTGCATTGCGTCGGGTACCATGGTAGGCCAGTAGTAACCCAACCTTTTGATTTGGTCGTAGAGCTTGGGACCAGCCTGATGAGCTCCACAAAGATCAGCGTGAACTTCTTTGAGTGTTTCTTCAGCTTCTTGTTGTGACAAGCAGCGTAGGAGTACTCCATTGAAGGATTTCCTGTAAAGGATCTTTGAAGGGATATCCAAATGAAAGTTTGGGGCTCGCCTTTGGATGCTTACCCGTTCTTTTGGATCTTCAGGTAGGATTCCGAACATAGTGTAATCAATGAACGGATCCCTCCAGTCGCCGATTGAAGTTTGAAGGATAGAGATCCGACTTCCAACCACTCGGTGGCATTCAGCAACTGCTTGGTGTGTGTTAAGAGGAGGGAGGATCCTTCTCTCACACACTGTAATTTGCATGTTTTTCCCTTCCTGGATCGCCATTGATGCGGCAAGTCCGGCCAGGGCATCTGCACGGATGTTTTCACCTCTACGAATGTGGGTGATGTTGCAGATGTCAAACTTTTGCAGATGCGATTGTGCCTTGTTGTAGTAAGGCAGCAGATCAGGCTTCCTGACTTCATATTTCTGATTCATCTGGTTGACGATCAGTTGAGAGTCTCCAAAGACTTCCAGCATAGTGATACCGGATTCGATGGCGAGTTCCAATCCTAGGATCAGAGCTTGGTATTCAGCTGCATTGTTTGTGCATGGTTCCAATAGCGAGAAAGCGTGTGGAATCATGCATTTGTCGGGGCTAACAAAGAGGATGCCAACTCCCGAGATTAGCTTTCTGTTTTCATTTGTCCTGGTTGCACCGTCAAAGTACATGTCCCAGGAGGCATTTGGTGAGGAAGTCTCCACGTTGTAGACATGTTCGTCTGGGAGATCATCTCTGAGTGGTGAATCTTTAGGCAATGGATGCTCTGCGAGGAAATCTGCTAGAGCTTGGCCTTTGATTGCTTTTTGTGGCACATACCTAATATCAAATTGTGATAGAAGGATGGACCATTTTGCCAGTCGGGCATTGAGAGAACCGGCCTTTGTGACAAGGACCTTCAAGAGGTTGATCCTCGAGACCAGGTAGACTGTGTTGGAAAGCAGATAGTGACGTAGCTTTTGTACGGCGAACATCACTGCAAGGCATTCTTTTTCGACTGGAGAGTAGCGATGCTCTGCACCTACTAGCATGCGGCTGAGGTAGTATAGAGCAGCTTCTTTTCCCTCACCATTCTCTTGTGCAAGCAGAGCGCCTACAGAATGATCAAGAGCTCTTGTGTACAAGATGAATGGTTTTCCAGTGGCAGGGGCAGCTAACACTGGAGGTTTGGTCAGGTATGACTTGATATCTTGAAATGCGGCTTCACAGTCGGCATCCCGGACAAAGTCTACACCCTTTTTCATCAATCGAGAGAATGGACGGCATTTCCCCGAAAGATTGGAGATGAACCGTCTGATGTAGGCCAATCTCCCTTGAAGCCCTTTTAGTTCCCATAGGGTTCTTGGAGAGGGCATTTCTAGAATAGCCTTGACTTTTATGGGGTCAAGTTCTATTCCAGCTTTCCGAACAAGGAATCCGAGAAACTTACCCGACGAGACGCCGAAGAAGCATTTTAGAGGATTCATCCGCAGTTTGTGTTTGCGGAGTCGGAGGAAGACTTCCCGAAGATCTTTGAGATGGTCTTCTTTTCTTCTGCTTTTGACGGCGAGGTCATCAACGTAACATTCGACCGTCTTGTGCTGCATATCTTGGAATATTTTCATCATAGCCCTCTGATATGTGGCACCAGCATTTTTCAGACCAAATGGCATGACAGTGTAGCAATACACGCCAAATGGAGTCCGAAAAGATGTGTGTTTTTCATCCTCGGGATGCATCTTTATCTGATTGTAGCCAGAGAAGCCATCCATGAATGTCATTCGCTCGAATCCGCAGGTATTGTCAATCATCACCTCCGGTATGGGGAGCGGGAATTCATCTTTAGGGCAAGCGCTATTCAGGTCTCTATAGTCAATATAGACCCTGATCTGCCCATTTTTCTTTGTCACGGGGACAATGTTGGCCAACCATTCTGGATGTTGTTCCTCACGGATGAAGCCGACGCTTTTGAGCTTTTGAACTTCTTGTTCAATTTTATCCATCACATCTGGACGGAATCTTCTTTGGCCTTGTTTGACAGGCTTGATTTCTTCTTGAAGGTTGAGTTTGTGGACTGCTACTTTGGGGTCTAAAGCAGGCATTTCAGCGTAGGACCATGCAAAGCAATCAACGAACTCACGAAGAAAAGCGATATACTCGGGTAACTCATCATCCTTTATATTCTTGCTTATGAATACAGGACGTGGGTTATCAGGTGTTCCCAAGTTTATCTTTTGAACAGGATCTTCTGTTGGAAGGTTCGAAGGTGGTTCCTCCACAATATTTTCGGAGGCTTCCAACTCAACGAAACCTTCTGGAGTTTCAACTGCATTACCAGACCAAGGCTTTGTTCCTTTCCATGGATTTTCTTGATTGGTGATCTCCTCCAGGCTTGCTATGAGATAGTCCCAATCGCCTGTTGAGTCTGGTATTTCTTTTGGAGACGAGGGTTCTTCTGGGTTAGAATAGCAAAAGTCTGTATTATCGGACGATTCCTCTTTATCATCAGAGAAATCGTACAAATTGGATGAGCTTCCTGGATCTTTGTCAGGTAACTCTTTAAAGAGATTTCCAGGGAGATCGATGTCTTCGTGGACTTGAGATGTTGAGGCTTGGTCGGTAAAACGACTTTTAAGCTTTTGTGTCAACTGTCTCAGGGGGGTATCAGGATCATATCCTAACCCATGTGAAGACTTTTCTACATATCCGTAGAGTCTCCAATCTTCCAGCTGGCTTTTGGTCAAGGCGGGCTCCAATGGCGTGAGAATACCGCGTCTTTCTCCCAAACCGACTGGGTTTTGAGCGTCATAGCCCATTTTCTTCATAATTGCTTGTGCCACAGGACTATATGGAGATAGCTGAGGCATACCTTCATTTTGGAAAGGTTCCAGCATGGAGTTTGATGAAGAAGCGTCCGATCTATGGAAGAAGATCGGCTTTTGCTTTGGTGATGTTGTCGGAACAACAAAGGTAGCAGACGTAGGATCTTCTACATCAGCAGGTGTCTCCGTTGGAGTGAGAGCAGGCTGAACTTGCTAAGTGTCAGCTTGGCTTGACGATGCATCGTCTTCTGGCTCTGAGTCCGAGTCTGTGTCTGTGTCTTGCATGATAGACACGAGAGAAACAACAAATTTGCCCTCAGGCTTTTGCTTTGCCTTCTTCACTCTGGTTGTGATGACCAAAGGTTTTGAAGATTTGAGGGAGATGACGAAGGGAGATTGACTACTCTCTTCTAATTTGCCGGAGGGTTTATTTTCTTCCGGTGATTTTTGAGGAGCCTTGCCTTTATCTTTCTGGAGATTTTCAGCAGGGGGTGCTGTTTCCTCTTCTTCTTTTTCTCCTTCATACATCTGGGAGTCTGCAAAGTGGACTTCTTTACCTTTGAAGGGTTTTCTGTCCGCAAAGACACGATGTACCATGCCGTCGTCGCCGACGAACTTGATGCATTGATGTAGAGTTGAAGGGATAACACCGTTCTCGTGTATCCAAGGACGTCCGAGAAGGATGTTGTAGCATGAGGGGGTTTTTATTGCATACACAGTGACCTCAGAGATAAGATCACCGATTTGCAATTTGAACCTGATTTTTCCGATAGGCCTTTGAGTACTCCCATCGTATCCAAAGATAGATACAGATGTGTGGCTCAGCTTGCTGGGTGGGATGCCCAACTCTTCGAGAGCCGAAGTGGAGATGAGGTTGAGTGCAGAACCTGGGTCGACCTGAACTCTGTGTATAGGCATTTCCTTGATGTACCCTGTGAAGTACAGGGGTCGGTTGTGCCTTGTTTCGCCAAGTAGGAGGTCTTCCTTAGTAAAGGAGATGGTTGCACTGGCTGCCTTTTGAACCGAGAGGCATTGGATGCATGATCCCTCGCTTTTCTTTTCTCCCTTTGAGGAAGTTTCAGAGTTTTTGACCCGGTAGTCCATTTCAATTTGGAGGACTTGCGGGGCATGTTTGTCGACATCCTAATTCAGTTTTTGTAATTCTGAGATGAGATTATCATGAGTGCGTGGAGACATTCGTAATAAATCCAGGATGTGAAGACGTGCAGGTATGTGTTTGAAGTGCTCAACCAAGTCATACTTGAAAGCCTCCTTGGGGCCTGCATGTTCATCATTGTTGCCACTGGGGGCGCTTACAACATCTTTTCCCGAAGGATTTACATAAGTAAAGGAAGATTGGTTGTAATTCTTGTGGTAGTCCCGGCCAGAGCGGGTGCCTCTACCAACTTCGAGAGCTTCTTGAGAAGGATCTTCGTTTGGAAGATTGTCTTCAGGATCAAGAGGCTGTCGTTTTTCATCCACTGAGGATGTATCTGCAGCAGAGTTGCCATCCTCAGTGATTGTGTTGCACGGAGCATTTTCCGGGAGCAAGTCCTGAACAGCATCCAGCAGCTTTTCTTCTTCGTTGACCCATCCATCATCCCAAGTTGGGTTTTCTTCATGATGATGAGTCGGGAAGAATGTGTCTTCTGAAGTCACAGTCTCAGGAGAAGAAACCTGAGAGGGTGTCATCTCTGTGAAAGTCACGTGAGACGAGGTAGCCCCAGAGGATACATTGCTAGGTGTCGTCGGAGTGTAGGTAATCTCATCAGACGACGCTTCAGAAGAGCTATAGTCCTGATATATTACATTACAGGAAGCTCTGATAGGAGATGTTGCCTGCTCGGAGTCAGACTCATCCTCGGATGTAAGAGGATCGTCTATCCAGCAATGTTCTCCATTTTCAGGAGTTAAGGGTGGATGTACCTGATTATCTTCAGGGACTTCAGGCTCTGGGTTGCGAGGAGGCTCATTAACACGATCTTGCTCTTGTTCTAGAGCGAGACGCTGCAAGATCCTTGCATATTCTTCAAGATCAAGCATGGGAGCCAGATCCTCTTCTTCGTCTTCTCCGTGTGGCTCAACATAGTTGATTTCCACTGGAGCAATGACAGGTGCTGGGTTAACAGCATCTTCTAGTACAGCCTCTTGGTCTTCTTCATCATCAGACCAGGATCCTTGTGGTTGTAAGGGGTTATACCAGATTACTGGCATAAGGTGAGTTTCAGGAACCCATTCTTCATCGGAGAGATATTCTCCTGTTTCAAGAGATTCCTCCCACTCATCGGTGTAGTTGGGCTCGAATCCATCGTCGGTGTCGCTGGACTCGTATCCATCAATGGAGAATCCAACTACCGAGTTGCAAGAGTATGATGCCCCCTGCATGGCTTCTTTTTTGAATTGAGGTGGCATGAAATCACTGAGAGTGAAGTTTCTTACCGCCTTTAAAGTCTCTGGAAGGGACGTTTCTGTTGCCCCGAGTGAAGTGGTAGAGGAGGCCTCTGCCTTTTCATGGACTTCTTGTTTTGGCTGGGTCTTCTCTTGCCGTTTGAGCTTGAGGAGATGTTTCTTGGCTTGCCTTCGCTGCTGAGCGGTCGGCTTTGTTTTGACGATCTCCCAATTTTCATCTTCCAGGAGATTGGGATGTACCCATATGGGTTGTCCGTCTGGTGTCGGGCAAGGAACCAACACTTCGGACGTTTGAATTCTTTTTATCACCTTGAAGGAAGTAGTGATCTTCTTCTTCGGTGATTTTGGTGTTTGTCCACGTGACACCATGTTGACGGAGGCGGGGCCATAGTTTTTATCAAAGGTTATGACTCCGTTTTTCCACATCTCGTTTATCTTCTCTCTCACAACAAAGCATTGATTGAGAGGATGCGAGACCATCTGGTGGTATGGACAGTACCGAGGATCGTTGGTTTTGCCAACGTCTCCCGGTCTTTTGGGCTCTGGCAAAATGAGTTTGCCATTTGCTAGGAGAGCCTCAAAGATTTCTTCAACGTCTTCATTGAACGGATATTTCTTTTCTACACGTTCTTTGAAGGCATCAGAGAGTTCAGGCCTTTTACCTGCAGTTTTGTTTTCAGCTTTCTTTGGCTACTGAGGAGCTGACTTAGTCTGCACATTGAGGACCTCCTTTTTCTTTGGCTTTGAGGTTGTAACAGCAGTCGGCTCTTTCTTTGATGATTTCTGACTGTTGAGGTCTTTGATCACCATTTCAGCTTCCATGGAAGTTTCGAGGAGTTCCCCCAGGTTCTTTGATTTATTACCGATGATCATGGAGCAGATTTTAGCTCTCATATTGTTACGGCAGATGTCGACTAGCGACGCTTGTGGCAGTACATCTGAGCATTTGTACGCCATTGCTTTCCACTTGTGAATGAAGTCATAAGTTGACTCATTCTCTCCCTGTTTTAGGCTGCAGAGCTGAGCCATAGTAACAGGATGATCCTCACCTTGGAAGTGGGTCAGGAAGCGTGTCTCCAGCATAGCCCAGTTCTGGATGGAGTTCTCCGGCAGAGTGGAGTACCAATCGAAGGCCGTACCTTTTAGGGTACTTGCAAAGAGGCGGATCTTGAGTGCATCTTGATCCGCGATAGCTCCCGTCAAGATCTTGAAGTGGATGACGTGATGTCTGGCTGATCCTTTCCCGTATATGTTTGGAGAGTAGGATGCTTGAATTTTGTGGGGAACGGGACCGAGTCCATCCATAAAGGATATGGTGGCTTGATCCCATGCTCTTTGAGTATATCCTCTTCTTTAGCTTTGACGAGAATACTGTCTATGTCCTTTTTGGTAAGGGCGCGTGACTCATTTTCTTCACAATTTTCCTCGTTATTGCCATGATTCGGAGGAGGCTCATTGTTCGCCTGATTTTGGACGACAAGGAGAAGGTTTTCCATCAGAGTTTCAATCCTCTGCTGGCCTTGTTCCAACTGCTGGATGCGTGTGAGCGCATCATCTCGAGGTGGATTCTGAGGTGGTGGCTCAGAACTTGTAGCCAAGACGTTCATCCCTCGGGATTCGAACGAAGAAATCGTCCTGGTGACCGAGCTGGGGCTCATTCTTTTTGATGAAGAGCTTGATGAAGGATTACTCTCCCGTCCTTGGCTTGAAGGGGCAGGAGATTCTTCGGGATGTCTTTGTGTCCTGGTGACGCTACGGGTCACCGGACGTCGGACATGGATTTTTTATGCTGACCTTTGGCGTCTTCTGGTTTTTCCAACCATATGGACGGCAGCAACTTGGTCGGGTCTTTCTTTTTCGACCCATTTGTGGGAGACTTGAAGTGTAGGAGGCTGGGTCCATTGCTTCTCTAGTCTCTTTTGTCGATATGACGCACGGCGGCGTGCTCGACGAGCGATTTGAGCTTCAGTCAGCTCTGGCTGGGCTCTGACGATGAAGGATGTGCTCCCTCGGGCGCAGCAGCCGAGCTTGTCTTCTTTGTGCTTGGGCAAGGACAGGATGCGGACCCGGTCCTTTGCCTGTTGCAGCGAAGCTTTAAACCTTTCGAGTTCGGCCCCTGTAGAGATAAAGGGTCGAACTGAAGGGGTGTAGGCCCTGGCAGGTGCTTGTAGAGGCCTAGTGATGCATGATCTGATTTTGGGCTTGTGGGAGCAAGCCGATTCATGCTGGGTTGACTTGGGAGTCAAGTTGGAGATGGGTCTCTCCTCTTTCATGTAGGCAAGAGGGTAGAACTGGTTCTCTTTGAGTGGGGCCAGGTATGCTGGCTTGGTGGAAGTTTGAGACCTTCTTTGTTTTGGGGAAGGTCTTGGAGACCAAGTCTTGGGATAGACCTAGTTGTTTGTGGGTCGAGGCTTCGCGGGGGTGCCGCGGGCTTCGGGCTTTTGGGCGCTCGCCTTTGGTGTCACAGGAGTGACACGTTGAGAGGCGATCTTCTGCTTTTTAGCAGACGCAGCTTGTTCTTCGGGAAGTGGGAATGGTCCCAGTGTCCCGAAGACGATGGTCCGGGGAGTCGAGGTCGACCCGGAGTTCAGAGAGTTGCCGAGGGAGTTGACGCTTCGGCAGCTGGCAGGGCGCTTGTAAGTGTGCTCGGTTTGCTTCTGTTGAAGCATGAGTTGGTGCTTGTTCTCATCGAAGATAATGGTTAAGGCTGCCATTGTTAGTTTTGAAAAAGTTCTGAAACAAGACCACATCCATTAGTAATCACAAGAATATAATGATCATAAATGGGGAATTCTATGATTTTGTCTTTTCAAATCGCTCAAGGGACATGTCCCAAGTAATATGAAGAAGGCAAAAAGCCATAGAGGGTACAATTGTTCTGACAGCAAGTATGGTGAGCCCAGAATGAGCGTTCCAGTGACTGCTAGAAGCAATTGTATACCTAAATTCGACTTATCGAGAAGCGGAGCTTGCTCGAGATAAGAAGAATATAAGGTAGGAGTTACAAATGTGCCGGTCACAGATACAGTAGACCCTGAAAGGGCGTACCAGTACTGCTATGCACAAATGTTGGAGATCGCATCCATGAGATGGGATTCTTTGTTTTGAAAGGTCAGAAATGGATTCGTCAAAGAGAGCAGGTAGCATTCCGATTCAAATACGGGCTCAACGATTTCCGCGAGCGCCAGTACTCAGAAGGGAAGAGACCACAATTTCTCGAATCTGAATCCAAAAGTGACGAGTTTTTTTTTTTTGAAATGTCAAGATTGGTTCCATCAAGGAGAGCAAATGGTATTCTGATCTGAACACGGTCTCGGCGATTTCCGCGAGCGCCAGTGCTCAGAAAAGAAGAAACCAAAATTTCTCAGATCTGAAATCAAAAGTGACGAGTTTTTGGAGATTTTTTTTTTTTGAAATGATTTTTTTTTTATTTTATTATTTTTATTTTTATTTATTTATTTTTTTAAAATATATTTTTATTTATTTTTTTTTTATTTTTATATTTTTTTTTGAAAATTTTTGTTTTTTTTTTTAAGATTTTTTTTTGAAAATCTTTTTTTTATTTTTTTTTATTTTTTTTTATTTTTTTTTAGATTTTTTTTTTGAAAATCTTTTTTTTTATTTTTTTTTTTATTTTGATTTTAATTTTTTTAAGATTTAAAGACGAGAGAGTACACATAGGCCTCCTAACCTGGTCTTATGAAACCTCAATTGATAGAATTGCCCCCAAGTAAGGGTAGGATTACTTAATGAACCCGTTTGGAGGACCCTTGCCTAGAACAGTCAAGCTGTCTCCACACTCTGGACAAGGCTTTTCTTGAATCAATCGTGATCAAAGAACGCAATTAGTTTAACCTTAGTGGTCTATGTCTTTTTATTTTTTTTTAAATCCCAAATAGACTCATCGAAGAGAAACGATGGCCCAAAACCTTAGTCGAACGGGCTCAACATTTCTGCAAGCACCAAAGAACGATAGGATAGGATCAAAGTTTCTCAATTTTGAATCCAAACTAAGAAAACTGATTTTTTTTTATTTTTTTTTTAATAACTTTTTTTTTGAAATCTCTAATGAACTCATCGAAGAGAAACGATGGTCCAAAACCTTAGTCGAACGGGCTCAACATTTCTGCAAGCACCAAAGAACGATAGGATAGGATCAAAGTTTCTCAATTTTGAATCCAAACTAAGAAAACTGATTTTTTTTTTTTTTTTTGAAATCTCTAATGAACTCATCGAAGAGAAACGATGGTCCAAAACCTTAGTCGAACGGGCTCAACATTTCTGCAAGCACCAAAGAACGATAGGATAGGATCAAAGTTTCTCAATTTTGAATTCAAACTAAGAAAACTGATTTTTTTTTTGTTTTTTTAAAAAATTTTTTTTTTTTGAAATCTCTAATGAACTCATCAAAGAGAAACGATGGTCCAAAACCTTAGTCGAACAGGCTCAACATTTCTGCAAGCACCAAAGAACGATAGGATAGGATCAAAGTTTCTCAATTTTGAATTCAAACTAAGAAAACTGATTTTTTTTTTTTGAAAAGAGAAAGAATGGAAACAAACTCAAAGAAATAGAAATTTCCAAAAACTCCCATCTCATTTTTTTTTTAGGATGCAAAATCCAACATAGGCTACCAGCTAGAAAGTAACCAAGGAATCCGGAAAAGAAGTATAAGCATAGAGCAAAAAGTATGATATGCAAATATTTCATTTCCGAGCACCGTGTTCTCAAATGAACGAGTCCCACCGGGTGTGCCAGCTTGATGGAACGCGCTCCGAGGCACCGCGGGGCGGCTACCGGGGTCGGCGGAACGTGGGAGTCCGTCGGGTCCGGCCCTTTCGCGCCCTGGCGGACCTGAAGCGTGTTTCAACATTTTTTTGTGTGGGTGTGCCAGATTTTCTATTTTACTTGGAATTACAAGTGGTAATCCGGAGATCAACCTTCGCAAGTAAAAAGGAAATCAACTTCTTTCAAGTTTTCCATTGCACAAATATTTAAGAAAAGAGACATTTTCTTGGTTTGCCGTGAAAGGCGATTTTGTTTGGCATTTATAGCCGATTTTGGCGTTTATAGCCGATTTACAATTCTCATCAATAATGAAAGACAAGAGTTGTGATTTTTGTCTCTTTTAGAAAAATACAAACTACAATGAAAAGCAAGAAAAGGAAGATCTAACTTTTCAGGAGATTGTGGGGGACTCGTTCAGATTGACGGTCGCAAGCCATGTATGGGCTTCGCCATCATCCATGCAGATGAGAACAGAAGATGCTCTTGATTCGTTTGGCTTGGCTATAACCTTAGGTTTTTAGAGGACAAAGACCAAGAGAAGGTCCTATGTCCAATAAAAAGCTAAGTAGACGGGCTGAAAAGCCACGTCTAAGCCATTGGAGGCAGCGGGAGAAGGCAAGGACCTTGGGGGGGGGGGGGTGCCCCCCCAAGGGACTTTTGTCACCTTGTAGTGGTGGCCGGTGCAGAACTTCAGCAGAGTTTTTCTCTCTTTTTCTTTCTCTCAGATTTCTGGATCTGTGGCGCTTTGGAAGTGATGCCTGGATTCTTTTTCCGATCGATCGATCTCGATTTTCTGATCCTTTTCTCCGCCCTCCATTTCAATGGAATGCTCTCCTATTTATAGGCTTTTGGTAGCCATTTAGGAGAGTTTATGAGCTTTAATTGCTTTAATGAGAGGAGTTACAAGATTTATTTCTTGATTTTGTAACTCCTTTTTCCTTGAATCTGATTGGCCGATGGAGATTAAGGGCTTTTAATCACCTTAATTACCATAATGGGAGGAGTTTCATGGGTTAAATGCCATGAATCAATTGACTTGTAACTCCCAAATGCTTGCTTCTGATTGGGCCGTCCAAAGAAATGAATTAATGACTGCAATAAAGCTAGTCAATTAACCACATTAATTGGTCGCCGAGCAGTCGAAGAGTCTCGGGCCATGCCGTGTCTTCTGGAATTCTTCTGGCGATGATCATCGATGGATCTACATGCTGATCGACATCGGATGAACATGTAACTTCAGACATTGATAGCTAAGAACGGGCCGGTGACATCTGTCTTGTCGATTTCACGATCGGTCGGACAGAAAGTGCACTTTCCTGGTCAGCCGGTTGGCGATCTTGGAGCGATCACTGATGATTTTATGCTTTTGGAGGTTGACCCGTGATTTTGACGGATGTCGTCGGATATGAGTCAATTTCAAGCACTAAAAATCACATTTTCAGGAAACCACAGGGGCCAAAGTGCGCGAAACGCGAAAAAGGACGGAAAAACGGGTCACCGGCGGAAAATCCGGTGACCCGGACTTCCATGGTCGCCGGCGACCATGGGCCGGCGACCATGGGCCATGGTCGCAGGGGCCTGCGACCATGGGTCATGGTCGCAGGGGCCTGCGACCCTGGGGGAATTTTCCCCTTCGGAGCCCGTTTTGCGGTCGTTTTGAGGTCTTTTTCGTCGCCGTTTTCTTCTGTATTTTTCCTGACATTTCTTCTTATTTATTGGCTTGATTTCCCTGTAGAAAACCTGATGAGAATCCTTGCATTTTTAGAGTGCAAAGTTTCCAATTTTCCGGGAAAGCCGAAGACTTTGTCGCGTAGAGCTGCTGATTTTCCGCCAGAAGTTGAAACTTGGTCAAACGATGTCGGAATGACCTGAAATTTGAGGTGAAGCCTCCTGAGTAATAAATAAGACCAACCATAGGCTTTTGTTTGAGTTTTGAAGCCGTTTGGGGTCCCGTCGATGCTTCACTTGATTTTGCTGCGGGGAAAATGCCGAGCTTTGATATGTGGCCAAACGATGTCCGATTGACCTGAAATTTGACGGGGAGCCTATTGGAGTCATTTTGAGACGTTCCATGGGCTCCGTTTTGGATGTCATGGTCCCGGGTTGCTCCGCCGCCGGTAAGCTTGATTTTCTCTCGGAGCATCGAAACCTGGTCAAACGTTGTCAGAATGACCTGAAATTTGACGTGCAGCCTTTTGGAAGCATGTTGAAGCCACTCATGCACTTGGTTTGATGAGAGAAGGCTTCGGTGGTTCCCGCCGCCGGGAGGCTTGATTTTGCTGCTCGAGCATTGATGGAGGGTCAAACGTTGTCGGTTTGACTTGAAATTTGGCATGGAGCCCTTTTGAGACATGCTGGAGTCATCTGTAGGCTCTGATCGAAGTTTTGACGTCTCCGATGATGTCGCCGCCGAGAGCTCCTGTTTAGCTATCGGAGAAGTGAAGTTAGGCCAAATGTTGTCGAAATGCCCGAAACTTCATGTGTACTCTTCTCTTGGCTATCTTGAAGGATCTTGCAGTTTTTGTTTGATTCTGACAAGATTTGATTTTTTGGAGAAATTGCATTGCCTATTTATGGCAGGTTGCGACTTCATGCAGCTTTCTTGATGTTGAAGAGGCAAAGTGACATTTTTGGTGTCAACAAAGTGATTCCCTTAATGGTTCTAAAAACCGCTCAAAACATGTTTGAAGCTTGTACGTCAAAACAGGTACAAAACGTTAGTCATCGTGTCAAGACTGAGAGTCTAAACAAAATCCTCAAGCATATGTACTAAGCCCCTCTATTTGACCCTCATGTATTTGACACTTAAATGTCGTATTGAGATATATTTGGTGCTTCCGAAGTTAGGAGACATTCTGAGTTCTAATGCATGATGTCAAGCTAAAAGCCCTTAATCATATTCTGGTTTTCATTCCCAAGGAAAAATCTAACAAAGCAGACAAAACTGAATTTTGGTTGGCTCGCGGTCACCTGTCGGCTAGCCGCAGAAAAGCAGATCGGCTAGCAGCCAGCTGACCGTCAGCTGACCGCTGGGTCCCAAACAGAAAATAACAGCATACTGGAAATGTAATTGAAAATGTTCGGTCACCTGTCGGCTAGCCGCAGAAGTGCAAGGCGGTTAGCTGCCAGCTGACCGTTAGCTGACCGTCAGAACCCATTCTGCTACAGAATTCTGTGTTTCTAACCACGAGTTTCGGCTACCTGACGGTTCTAGTGGCGGTTAGCCATGGTCAAATCTTCGGCTAGCCACTGGGGCTATCCAGAATTTTCCGCCTTCTGGATATCCAACCGTAACTGGGTCGGTTAGCCGCCGATCACCATTCGGCTAGCCGCCTAGGTGACCGCCAGCTCGGGAAAAGCCATCTCAGTTACAGAACTCTGGCACTATCTTCTCCAAGACAATACAAATCCAACTAGAGTAAACTTGAGCTAATCAAATACACTCAAGTCATGCTGAAGCACATAAATGTAAGCTAAAAAATGGATTTCCAAAACAAAACATCACTTTTCTATGAATACAAAAACAACCCTAAAATCACATTTGGGCTAAAAATGAAATCCATACTCAAACATCATTAAAGGAACTAAAAGGATAACTTGCCTTAAAGATTCAAACCTTCTCCAAAAGCTCTACTCAAGAATGAAGTCAAATCTACAAAAATCCCAAAAAGAACTTCAAAGCCCTAACATTTGAAAACAAAGGAACCCATTTTGAAAAAGAGTTTGTGAACATGAAAAACAAGGTCTTAAGGAAAAGAAAGGAACTCCATTGACGAGATTGATGAAGCTCTTACCTAGGAATGGCCAAACAAGGAGGAATGGAGAAGAAGATAGCTAGCTAAGTCGAAATGCCCAACAAAATAGGTCCAACGGAGAGCTTGGAAGATGAGGAAGGTGATGGTGAGGTCCAAGCTTCTATCCAAGTTCGAAAGATTTAGCTCCAAGGAGGAAAAGATGGAGAGAAGAAGAGAAGGGAGAAGTCCTTAGGCTCTGCACGTTGAGAAGTCCACGAGAATGCAAGTGAGTGAGAGTGAAGAGAGGAAGGAGGGGTAATATGGCTTAGGTGTGGGCCCCTTTTGAGTCTGGCACTTCAAATGGTTAAAACATGGTCTTGCGGGCCCCGGACAAGGTCGATGAAAAGGATAAAACGATCCTTGAAAAATCTAGTTTCCAAAAAGTATATTTTTAACATGGTTTCGACATCTCAAAAATCGTGTCCAGATTTGGGTGTAAAAGACAAATCCTACCCTTTTGATTGAAAACACAAATTTCTGGCCTCGTACTCTGACGAGTTTAATACGAAAATCGAAGTAAATAATACAGCCACTCAAGATAAATCAAAATCGCAATCGAAACAGAGATCTAAGATTATCCTCCCATTCTTACACGTACACTCAGGGCCTCCCTGAGTGTGTCTGACTCAACAAACACTCTCAAAATTCCCAAAACTAACACCAAAACTAAACACTATTCTAATCCCACGAATACTAAACCTCTTAAACTAAACACTCACTTAATTAACACTAATCGAGCTAGTCAGGGATAGGGTCTGACATATACGACGAGCAATTTCAGCCGAGGCTTTGAATTTTGCGAGTTCATCCCCTGGGCTTTGGCAATGAAGGACGTAGTCCCCTGTGCGCAACTGCCGAGGCTTTGAATTTTGTGAGTTCATCCCCTATTGAGATGAAGGGCCGACTCGCAGGAGTGTAGGCCTTAGCAGGTTCTTGCAGAGGCCTGGTGATGCATGACTTGATTTTGGGCTTGTAGGAGCAAGTCAGCTCATGCTGGGTTGATTTGTTTGTTTGGTGGAGGGTAGGTTTCTCCTATTTCATGTAAGAGAGAGAGTAGAACCGATTCTCCTTGAGAGAGGCTAGATACGCTGGCTTTGTAGATGTTCGGAACCTCCTTAGCTTTGGTGAAGGTCTCGAGGACTAGGTCTTGGGGCAGACTTGGTTTCTTATACGTTGAGGCTTCGTGGGGGTGCCACGGGCTTCAGGCTTCTTGATTGTTTCCCTTGGTGTCACTATCGTGACACGTTCATGGGCTATTTTCTACTTCTTAGCAGGTACAATTTCTTCTACGGGGAGTGGGGATGGTCCTAGCAACCCGAAGGCGATGGTCCGGGGAGTAGAGCTCGACTTGGTGTTTTGAGAGTTACCGCAGGAGATGATGCTTCGCCAACTGGCAGAGCTCTTGTGAGTGTGCTTGTTTTACTTCTCTTGAAGTAGAAATTGATACTTGTTCTCATCAAAGGTGATGGTCAATGAAGATGCCATTGTTAATTTAGAAAACTTTTGAAACAAGACCACATCCATTAGTAATCACAAGAATATGGTGATCATAAATGGAAAATAACTATGGTTTTGTCTTTTCAAATCGCTCGAAGGGACATGGCCCAGCCCAAACAAGATGAAGAAGACAAACAAGCCATAGAGGGTACAATTATTCTAAATGCAAGCATGGTAGGCTCAGGGTGAGCGTTCCAGTGACTGCTAGAAGTAATTGTAGACCTTAATTCAAATTACCGAGAAACAAGGCTCACTCAAGGTAAGATGATATAAGGTTGAAGATACAAATATGTCGATCGCGAATACAGTAGACCTGAAAGGGCATACTAGCACCTCTAGGCACAATTGTTGTAACTCGCATCCTTGGAAAGGACACAAGATGGAATTTTCTTTTTGAAAGGTCAAGATTGGATTCATAAAGGAGAGCAAATGTTATTCCAATCCGAACATAGGCTCAAACATTTCTGCGAGCACTAAATCCGAAAAGGAATGAACGAAGATTTCTCGAATCTAAACCCAAAAGTGAAGGAAGGTTTTTTCTTTTTTTTTTAAAGGTCAAGATTGAATTCATCAAAGAGAGCAAATGGTGTTCCAATCCGAACATAGGCTCAAACATTTCTGCGAGCACTAAATCCGAAAAGGAATGAACCAAGATTTCTCTAATCTAAACCCAAAAGTGACGGAAGTTTTTATCTTTTTTTTTAAAGGTCAAGATTGAATTCATCAAAGAGAGCAAATGGTGTTCCAATCCGAACATAGGCTCAAACATTTCTGCGAGCACTAAATCCGAAAAGGAATAAACCAAGATTTCTCGAATCTGAACTCAAAAGTGATGGAAGCTTTTTTTTTTTTTTTTGAAAAAGGTTTTTTTTTTTTGAAGAATTTTTTTTTGAAGGGTACACATAGGTTTTCAATTCGGTCTTATGAAACCTTAGTAGATAGATCAACCTCCAGGTAAGGGTAAGATTACTTGATAAACCTGTTTGGAGGACCCTTGCCTCAAACAGTCTAACTGCCTCCACACTTTGGACAAGACTTTTCTTAGATCCATTTTGGTCAAAGAACGCAATTGATGCAACCTTAGTGTTTTTGTTTTTTTTTTTTTTTTTTTTTTCAACTCTTTTTTTTTTTTTTTTGAAAGATTTCTAATGAACTTATCAAAGAGAGCGAATGGCCCCTTCAAATCCAAACGCTGGCTACAAACAATTTCCACGAGCCATTGTCCGAAAAGGAAAAAACCAAAGTTTCTCAAATTTGAATCCAAAAGAGAGAAAACTGATTTTTTTTAAAGACTTTGAAATGAGATTTTTTTTTGTTTTTTTTTTTTTTAGAAAATCCCTATCGAACTCATCAAAGAGAAAAGATGGCCCATTCCCCGATATGAACAATAGCTGCAAACATTTCTGTGAGCTATCAAGTTCGAAGAGGAGAGGATCAAAGTTTCTCAAAATTGAATCTAATAAAGAGAAATCAGATTTTTGTTGGGAAACGAGAAAGAGTGGAAATAAACTCAAAATAGAAATTTCCAAAAAATCCCATCTCATGTTTTTTTTTTTTTTAGATGTAAGATCCAACATAGGCCACCAATTAGAAAGGAGCCAAAGAATCTAAGCATCACGTTCTCAAATGAACGAGTCCCACCAGGTGTACCAACTTGATGGACTCGACTTTTGTCCTCTCCTTCCGCCCCGGGGCTAACGGGGTCCAGCGGAGGAGAAAAGCGAACATCAACATTTTTTTTACGGGTATACCAAATTTTCTATTCTACTTGGAATTTGAAGTGGTGATCCAGAGATTCAACTTCATAAGTAGAAAGGAGACCAACTCTTTTTTCTAACTTTCCATTGCACTTATATTTTTAAGAAAGAGACACAATTTTTTTTTTATACCGTGAGAGGCGATTTCATTTTGTTTGCCGTGAAAGGCGGTTTTTTTGTTTTTTTTGTTTGTTTGCCGTGAGAAGCGGTTTTACCGTAAAAGGTGATTTTTGTGCCTTGAAAGGCGATTTACAAATCTCATCAATAATGAAAGACGAGAATTGTGATTTTTTTTGTCTCTTTTAAAAAAATACAAAATACAATAGAAAAGTAAAAAAAGGAATCTAACATCTCAGGAGATTGTGGAGACTCATTCAGATCGAAGGTCGTAAGTCATGTACAGACTTCGCCATCGTCTTTCATATGAGAACGCATGGTGCTTTGATTTTTAGTTTGGGTTCTCATTTGAAGGATGATGCGTTCCCATCTGAAGGAAGATGCGTTCTCATCTGAAGGACGAACGCAAGTCATGATCATTTTGGCTTGGCTCTAACCTCAGATTTTTAGAGGACATAGACCAAGAGGAGGTCCTATATCCAATAAAAAACCGAGTAAACGGGCTGGAAAACCACATTTAGGCCATGTTGCATAGAAAGAGAGGACCTTGGGGGGTGCCCCCCCCCCCCCCCCCCCCCCCCCCCAAGGGAATCGATCACCTTGTGTTTTTTCTTGCAGCAGAGTAGCAGGACTTCTTCAGAATTTCTCTCTCTCTTGCTTGTGTGTATGTATGGATCTCTTTTCTCCTCTTGGAATGACCCCTTTTTATAGGCTCTTGGTAGCCATGGGGTGATTTATGGCATTGATAGCCCATGATGAGAGAATTGATGGCATTGATGCTCCATGATGGGAGGAGTTACAAGTTTTTATTTCTTGATTTTGTAACTCCTTTTTCTTGGCTTGTGATTGGCCGATGGAGAATGATGGGCATTTAATCCCCTTTAATCTCCATGATGAGGGGAGTTTCATGATTTATTGTCATGATTACTTCGACTTGTAACTCCTTGTTCCCTGAATCTGATTGGGCCGTCCAAAATAATGAGTTAATGACCGCATTAAGTTGTCATAAAACGGATCAATTAACAGCATTAAGTGGTCGCCAGGGCATTTGAAGAGTTGCGGGCCGTACCGCGTCTTTTGGAATTCTTCTTGTGACGATCACCGATGGATCCACATGTTGTTTGATGTTGGATTGCTATGTAACTTCAGACATTGATTGGTGCTAGTGGGCCGGTAACAACTGTCCTGTCAATTTCTTGATCGGTAGGGCAGAAAGTGTATTTTCTTAGTCAGCCGGTTGGTGATCTTGGAGTGATCAATGATGATTTTATACTCTTGACGGCGGATCCGAAATGTTGATGAAGATCAGTCGATTCCAAGCATTAATAATCAGATTTTCGGAAAACAACAGAGGCTGGAGTTCCCGAAACATGAAAAGGATAGGAAAACAGGCCACCCGGCGGAAATCCGGCGACCCGGATTTCCAGGGTCACCGGCGACCATGGGGCAAGATCGCGGCGGCCATGGGGGTTTTTCCCCTTTTGGTCGCCGTTTTTCGGTCGTTTCTCCAATTTTTTGATTCTTTCTTTTCTTCTGTATTTTTCTTGAAATTTTTCCTCATTTATTGACTTGATTTTGCTGAAGAAAACCTGACAAGAAGCCATGCAAACCGGAGCACAAAGTTTCCTATTTTCTGGAAAAGTCGAAGACTTTGTAGCCAATTTTCCGTCAAGAGGCAAAACTAGGTCAAACGATGTCAGAATGACCCGAAATTTGAGGTGAAGCCTCCTGAGCAGTAGATAGGACCAGCCATCGGCTTTTGTTTGAGTTTTGAAGCCGTTTCGGGTACCGTCGCTGCTAGACTTGGTTTTGTTGCGATGAAGATGTCGCGCTTTGATGTACGATCAACTGATATCTGATTGTCTTGAAATTTGATAGGGAGCCTATTGGAGTCATTTTGAGACGATCCATTAGCTCCAATTTGGATGTCTTGGTCCCGGGGTGCTCCGGCGTCGGTAAGCTTGATTTTGTTTCCAAGCATCAAAGTCCGGTCAAACATCGTCGGAATGACCTGAAATTCGACGTATAGCCCTTTGGGAGCATGTTGAAGCCATCCATGTGCTCCGTTTGATGAGTGATGGACTCGGTGGTTCTCGCCGCCGAGAGGCTTGATTTTGCTGCTCGAGAGTTGATGGAGGGTCAAACGTTGTCGGTTTGACTTAAAATTTGACATGGAGCCTTTCGAGGGTATTTTGGAACCATCCATAGACTCTGATCGAAGTTTTGATGTCTTCGACATTGTCGCCGTCGGGAGTGCTTGCTCAGCTGTTGGAGGAGTGAAGTTAGGCTAAATGATGTCGGAATGGCCAGAAACTTCATGTGTATCCCTCTTTTGGCTATTTTGAAGGATCTTGCAGTTTTTGTTTGAGTCTGACAAGATTTGATGCTTGAAGTAGCATTGCCTGTTTGTAGTAGGATGCGGCTTCATGTGGCTTCTTGACGTTAAGGAGGCAAGGTGACTTTTTTTGTGTCAACATCTAGCCCTTCCCATGACTAGCTTTTATGCTTTTTTGCAAATCTTTTTTTAGTAAAGAATCTTTCATCTTTAGGGCTCTTGTTTCCTTATGTGTAGAGATTCTTGCTTAAGCTCCAAGTTAGCTTCTTTCTTTGGAAAGACTTTTAAATTTGAGAGATCCCTTTGCCTTGTTAGGTTTCTTGATGCACACACCTTCATTGTATAATTCCAAGAATATCTCTAAAAATTACATGATGATGTAGAGAGAAGAAACTTTCCCAATATAGAGATTTCTTGCAATTCCCACCTAAAACTGTAGCAGACAACTTCCCGAGGTCATATCTCCCACAATATAGCTCCGCTTTATGCAATCTTGGGTTCCACGGATATCTACTCGAAAAGATCTTTCCAATGGTTGCTAGATTGTGCCGATCTGACACTCGATTTGAGAATTATGACCATTTTAAGTTGGTGCCCCTGAAAAATCCGAGAATAATTGTGCAAAAATGCAAGCTTCTATGTTGGCACGCAATGGGGTGTGTGGGGCCCATGTTGGACGTCCAAGCATGCTTGGACTCTTTCCTTGCTTGCTTATTTGACTTTCCTTTCACCTCTCTGTTCAAATTTCATCAATGTAGGTCTCATGTTGATTTCTCCTACAAATTAAAAGAGACAATTTTAACATTAATCATATGTAAGAAAATAATTATGAGCCATGTATGGGACCCTACATGCCGAATGATGCACCCAAATGACAAACTTTCCAAAAAATAGCACATGGTGCCAAAAATAGTAGGTATAAATTGATGAATAAAAAAAATAATTTTGGGGTGATAAATGAGATGAAAAACCTTAACTTCATTAAAGTCATGCAATTCAATGAATTTTGACCAGTTCTGACTATGTTTCCAAAAATAACCCCAAATGCATGAAATCATGAAATTGAGTGTAATCTATGCAATTAAACCTAATTAAGTCTACAAATGCTCATGAAATGATGTCTTAATGACCTAATTTTGTGGACTTATCAGTTTGCATCTTTGCATAATCTAGACCATTCATCTTCATCTAGTGGTCCTCAAGTCTAAAATGGCCATATTTGCCACAAGGACTCCCCTCTGGCGGAGAGTGTCCTTTTTCGGGATGCCTACAGTATTGGACAAGTCTAGGTTTTATTTACAAATATATTTTTAGTAGGACTGTCCAAGAAAGATGACTACAAGACATATTCAATCAAAATTCCAAGGCTTGGGTGCACCATGCACGAGTCACACGAGTCAATGTTGTGAGTTTCCACTTGGCATAGCTTGGGAACGTTTCTTTCCAATGCAAGACATCATATGGGCACTTATTTTGTTTCCCATGCTACCATCATATGGGCACTTATTTTGTTTTTCATGGTGGCATCATATGACACAAAAACAAAAGAAAACAAGCATCATACATTATCTCCTAATTGTTATGAAGTATAATCAAGCTAAAAAAGCACGCTGCCTTAGGATATGATGAAGATAAAGAAGCATGCTGCCTTGGGATATGATCAAACTAAAGAAACATGCTGCCTTGGGATCCGATCATAGATTTCTTTAGCAATGTTAAAGTGCTCAAATTGCTTTACCAAATCGCTGGATATGATTCCGATCCGAAGATGCCTCGCTAATTTGTTATTAAATACCCATTGTTCATACACATCATGATCTTCCTTAGGGGCATCATCAACGGGTTTGGAGATCGGATCGAATTCAATCACATATGTTAATCTGTCAAAGTACAACAATGCGTCCATTCGACGTTTCCATACGGCTAAGTTCTTACCGTTAAAAATATCAGCGTTAGCAATATCATGCAACGCTGATTTGCAAGACATAATTACTGAATTAAAAAAGAGAATCGAATACCATTGACCGTTAAAAGGAGAAAAATCACCCTTTTTTCTGAACCACTGGATCGTCTTCCTTTTGCTGCTACTGCGTATATCTGCTCGTAAGGATTCCATAGAACTAAAATGTCCGTCGATCGAAGTCTAGATGGTCTAGATATTGCAGTTCGAGGTTTTGACGGTTGAAGATCACTCTCTGCGTCATCCGTACGGTTTCTGCATCGTTGCTGACATCACACGTCGTCGTCACCGGCATCAGCCGCGTGTCAGGCTGCAGCAATTGGGCTTGGGCTCCGGGACAGAACGAATCGGGTTGGCTCTACTCTAACCCAACTTGCCCCAAAGAGAGAATTTCCTCTACTTTTCTGTACGCGTCCCGAGGAGAAGAGAAAAACAGCAAGCACATGATGCTTTCATAACAAAACTCTCCAATGACGCACGCAACCCGAGGCAGACAATGACGTGACCTTCCTTTCACCTTTTCCTTAAACCCAATGATGTAATGGTGAAGTCCTTGTCCTGTTGCTTTTCAAAAGCAAAGCAAAAGATAAAAAAAAAATTCTCCTTGTCTATGAAGTCGTCTTCTTCCTTCCCAACTTCAGTTTGCAGAGAGAAACGGAGGCGGCTTGGGTTCGACGAAAGCCTTAGATCTACATCGATCTAAAACGTGACTTTGCGATCCAAGCCGTTGAAATGAACGGTACCAAGATCTATGTACGTTCCGGCGATTAGGAAGCTCCACATATCTCTTCGCCTCTTGTCTTTCCTATGGGATGGAATAATACCAACCCTAGGGCTCCTTTGTCTTATATAGATAGGTCCCAAAGAGTCACACTTACTAGAGGCTTTTTCGCCAAGAAACCCACATCCACTAATCCTATTGGGAGTCTTATTAGTAGGACCGGATCAAGTCTTACCTTAAGTGGGATTGTATTCTCTGTTGGCATCTGCCCTGTTTGATCTGTCGTGAGACCCGTGGAATGCGGGCCACATGATTTCCTACAATCTCCCGCTTGGCACGAATGCCATGTACATCAAACATATCTCAGTCCCATACGCAACACATGCCTTGGAAAAACCTCTGCAAGCAAAGCGTTGGTGAGAGTAGCAGCCATCAATTACTCTGAAAGCATATAAAGAATTTCTATATCATTCTTTTCAGCTTTCTCTCTGATGAAGTGACACTTTATCTTAGCATGTTTTGATCAACTGTTGAACTTTTGCTCATTCACCATGGATATTGCAGATGTGCTATCTACGTTCATTGGGACAGGCTCTTTTTCTCCAATTATTTCCAAATCAGTTAGGAAATATTTTAACCAAAGAGCCTCTTAGACTGTTGTACTGCAGGCTATATACTCCGCTTCGGTTGTTGACATAGCCGTAGAGGTCTGTTTCTTGCTACCCCAAGAAATTGCACCTCCTCCGAGGGTAAACACATAGCCAATTGTTGACTTTTTGTGGTCTAAATCACTGGCCCAATCTGCATCTGAGTAGCCACGTAGTTCCAGGACTACACCTTGATAACACAGGCGAAGATTCACTGTTCCTTTGATGTACTACAGAATCCTTTTAACCGCATACCAATGCTGTAATCCTAGGTTACTTTGGAATCTGCTTACGAGACCCACGGCAAATGCAAGGCCTGCTCTAGTACACAGCATCGCATACATGATGCTGCCCACAATTTGAGCATTAGGTTTCATTCTCATCACTTCCTTATCTTATTCGTTTGTGGGTCCCTGATTGCTGGACAATTTTATGCTCTTGCAATGGGAGTGTCAATTGGTTTACTCATAGCCATATCAAACCGTTTCAACACAGTTTCCAAATAGGATCCATGTGATAAAGTCAATAGCCTATTTGGACGATCACGGGTTATTTCAATGCCAAGGACATACTCTGCCTCACCCATGTCTTTCATATCGAATCTTGACTTTAACCATTGTTCAATTTCATTTACGGCTTCCAATTAATCACCAGCGATCAAAATATCATCCACATACAATGACAAATATAAGTAACTACTCCCACTGCGTTTAATAAAGAAACATGTGTATGCATTATTGGGGACAAATCCTATTTCACTTATGGCCTAGTGAAATTTTTTATACCATTGTCTCGAGGCCTGTTTTAATCCATACAATGCCCTATTAAGTTTGTACACTTTGTCCTCGTGACCTTGCACCACAAACCCCTCAGGTTATTTCATATAAATTTTTTCTTCTAATTTGCCATTCAACAATGCGGTTTACACATCCATCTGGTGAATTCAAGGTTACAGCATGCTACCAATGCCGTTAAGGTTCGTATGGATTGGAATTTTACAACTGGAGAAAACGTATCCTCGTAATCTATTCCTTCCACTTGATTGAATCCCTTAGCGACTAGATGTGCTTTATATTTGTCTAAGGATCCATCCAACTTTAGTTTCTTTCTAAGAACCCATTAACATCCAATGGCTTTTCGATCTTTTGGAAGATCAACCAATTGCCATACTTGGTTCTTTTCAATTGATTCTATCTCCTCTCTCATAGCATCTAACCAATACTGTGCATCCTGTGCTTTGATCACTTGAGAATAGGAATCTGGATCCAAATCTTGCACGGTTTCCAATAAACTGCAATAATCATCTAGATATGCCAGTTGTTTCCTCGCCCGAATCGGCCTGCCAATCGGCTCATCAGGTTGTTCAATCATCTCAAGTGGGCCCTGACCAGGAATTCTATGTCCAATATCCTCTTCGTCGGAACCCCCACTTGTTTGAACCCCCTTGCCCTTAGAGATTTCATATAATTTCACAAACGGTGGTTCTACTCTAGGATTGATCGTCAGATCCTCATGGAAAAACACATCTCGGCATTCCATGATTATCCTGTTATCGTGATCATACACACTATATTCTTTGGAATGTAATGGGTAGCCAACGAAAGAATATTTTTTCTTCGTTTTTGCTTGCAGTTTATATCTTTCCTATGGTGGTAGCAGGATATGTAGAGGGCAGCCCCAAACTCTCATATGTTCTAATTTTGGTTTGGCACCAGTCCATAATTTATATGAAATAACCCCTCGGGTTATTTCATATAGATTTCTTCTTCTAATTTGCCATTCAAGAAAGCGGTTTACACATCCATCCGGTGCAATTCAAGGTTATGACATGCTACCAACGCCGCTAAGGTGCGTATGGATTGGAATTTTACAACTAGAGAAAACGTATCCTCGTAATCTATTCCTTCCACTTGAGTGAATCCCTTAGCTACTAGCCGTTCTTTATATTTGTCTAGGGATCCATCCAACTTTAGTTTCGATCTTTCTAAGAACCCATTTACATCCAATGGCTTTTCGATCTTTGGGAAGATCAACCAATTGCCATTCTTGATTCTTCTCAAATGATTCTATCTCCTCTCTCATAGCCTCTAACCAATACTGTGCATCTTGTGCTTTGATCGCTTGAGAATAGGAATCAGGATCCAAATCTTGCACGGTTTCCAATAAATTGCAATAATCATCTAGATATGCCGATTGTTTCCTCGTCCAAATCAGCCTGCCAATCGACTCATGGGGTTTTTCAATCACCTCAAGTGGGCCCTAGCCAAGAATTCTATGTCCAATTCCTATTCGTCGGAACCTCCACTTGTTTGAACCCCCCTGCCCTTAGAGATTTCATATAATTCCACACACTGTTGTTCTACTCTAGGACTGACCGTCGGATCCTCATGGAAAAACACATCTCGGCATTCCATGATTATTCTGTTATCGTGATCATACACACTATATTCTTTGGAATGTAATGGGTAGCCAACGAAAGAATAATTTTTCTTTGTTTTTGCTTGTAGTTTATATCTTTCCTGTGGTGGTAGCAGGACATGTACAGGGCAGCCCCAAACTCTCACATGTTCTAATTTTGGTTTGGCACTAGTCCATAATTCATACGGGGTCTTGGGTACACTTTTGGAGGGTACTCTGTTCAAGATATATTGTGCCGTGTTTAATGCTTCTCTCTACAAATACAGCGGAAGTCTCGCGTGGATGATCATTGACCTTACCATATCCATTAAGGTTTTATTCCTCCTCCCAGCCACACCATTTTGTTCTGGGGTGTATGGAATCAAATATTCATGAATGATTCCCTCGCGTGCACAGTATTCTTTAAACAGTTCCGAGGTATATTCAACCCCCCCCCCCCCCTATCAGATCTAATCCGTTTTATTTCCTTGCCCTTTTGATTTTGGACCTCAGTATCATATATTTGAAACATTTTTAAGGCCTCATGTGTAAGACCCCGACCCGAGTGACCTCGATTATTACTAATTACGTTGCGTGTTAGTGCTAAGCTTGATTAGCGATTTTTGACTAAGCTTGGACTAAAATAGCTCTTTTATTGTTTTGGGAGAGTTTTAGTGCTTGGTGTTGGTGGGACCCATTAGGGGTTCCCTTTTTGGATGGTTTTACTAATGTTTGGGGGATTGTTCGTATTCCGGTGATTTGCATTTGTATTCCGTTTTACTCATCTTGTTAATCCCTACAACTTTCATGTTGATCCCGTAACCGTCCGGAACCCCGAAACCCGAGTTTCTTGAATTGAGGGCAAAACAGTCATTATACATGAAATCCATACCCAAAAGTCGATATCCCCAAAACCCGCGAAACATATACTTTTTGGAAACTAGATATTTCGGTGATCACTTTTCCCTTCTTCGTCGTTTTCATCCGAGGTCTCGATAGTAGTGTTTTCAGCCCAAAGAGTTTGTTAGTGGTGGAGCCCACACCCATGGTCTTTAAATAGAGAACCCTTCTCTTCCATTTTCCCTTTTTCCAGCACAAGAACAACCTAGGGTTTTTCTTTCCCTCTTCTCTTCTTCTTCTTGCTTCTCCACCATCAAGCACCACCTCACCTTACTCAAATCAAGAAATGGAGGTCACCACCCTCTTCCCCTCCTTGCAAGCTTCTTTTTAATACCATTTGTGGAAGGATCTACTATACTCAAGACCCTCATTGAGCTCACCCTATCCATTTGAAGAACCTACAAGTAAGCTTCCTCCCTAATCTCTAAGATTCATGTTCTTCTAGTCTTAGGAGAGCTCTATCTTCATTGTTGAGAGTTATCTCTTCTTGTTTCATGGTTTGACCCATTTTAGGGTTTGGATTTAGGGGTTTTGTGTAGATAGCATTCTTGGCTTGGAGGAAGAGAATAATAGCTTGATTTTCTTGCATAGAGAACCTTGAGGCAAGTGGATTGAAGGGATAGTTTAGCTTTCATTGATTTTTATGATAAATGTGTTTGAATTATTACTTCATTAATGCCTTGTTTTTATTTGCATTCAATGATGTTAAATGCTTTGAAAGGGGTTGGTAAGCCTCTTTATTGTCTTGAAACATGATTTCTAGCTTTTGGTTTCATCTATTGTCTTTAAATCATGGATTGTAGCCTTTGAGTTCATCTTTTGTACAATGTCTAAGTGAATCCTTGTGATGATGGATGTTTCCTTCTCTTGGTGATTGTATGAATGTAAAAATGGAGAGATTGGATGATGGTTGAGTAAGGATTGAAGGGAGTTGAGAGCCTCCCATTATGTTGTAGGAAAGAGGCTCAGTATGGGTTTTGAGAGAAAGGAAGAATGGAAGAGCAGAACCGTCCTGAACTCAGTTCTGGACAGTTCGCTCTAGCGAACTTGACACTTCGCTCGAGCGAACTGCCCAGGAAAGGGTTCGTGCCATTCCAGAGAGTTGTTCGCTCGTGCGAACCCAGTGTCCGCTCGAGTGAACTCTTCCAGCAGCCATCCAAAGAGTGGTTGGGTCGAGCGCACTAATCGTTCGCTCGTGCCATCCTGAACCGGGCAGGTCCGCTCGAGCGAACATATGTCCGCTCGAGCGAACCCTCCCAGAAACCATTCCAGAGGCTCATCCGCTCGAGCGAACTATAATGTCCGCTCAAGCGATGGTTGCTGTTGCACAAGGGATGTGTTTGGAGCTGAAGTGAAACATTTTCATGGATTGTGAAAGGTTCATTGGGAGCCTTGTTGTGTCAAGAGAACTATAGGGTGATGTATGGAGCCCGGATGAGAACGAAACCATTATCACAAGCATTCATTGGAATTTTTGAAAACTTTCAAGTGTATAAGGAGCCGGAATGCCCTCAACCCAAGGAGTACCAAGTTTTATTATAGAGACATTCGGGATCCCTATGCATTTGAATCAACTTCGAACCTTGATACTCCTCCCGATATTTCGAAAGTTTATTTCACTCTTTTATTTCCGAAATTTACGAGTTACGATTTATCCACCCCGAAAGCACGAAATTGTATTTGTAGCCTTGTGCTAGCCCCGATGCGCATGACCCGATACTGAAATAATGATTGTGCCTTGAGCACCCCGTCTTGCCCGCTTATAGCCTCGCACTGGGTTTGTTTTATACCTATCTCGATTTATGTGATTTGACCTATGAGTCGGCGCCACTAAGCTTGGATAACCTTGTCGGTCTGACCTACTGACTTGGAGATCCCTTCCCGTCCCGCCAGCTGCAGTTTGGATTCCCCATACCCGGTTTATTAACTGTGGTCCTGTCCCGATACCCGGCTCGCTCCCGCGGTTCCCGATATCCAATTCGCTACCGTGATTCCCGATACCCGGTTTGCTACCGCCGTCCCGTCCCGTATTATTGTATATGTATATGTAACTTGGTTACACCTCCTCACTTCGGTGACTAATGTCAACACCCGACACTCTCGTCACTTCGGTGATAGAGGATTTAGTTTTTTGTGGATGCCATCTTGATTGTTTCCCGATTAACTTGGTTACTTTACATGTTTTATTACTGCTTATGTGTTTTCAATGAAATGATTCATTTACTTCTCGAAAGTCATTGTTTAAACAGGTTTACATGTTTTCCAAGGTAAAGGTTTTTATTATTAAATGTTTATATCTTTTCATCTACCTACCAGACCGTCGTGTCTGACCCTTTGCTTTGGTGCTCAGGCCCCGTTGTCGGTTATCCCGAGGAGGAGCCAGAGGAGGCGGTCGGAGAGCCGCAACAGCTAGTTGAGTGGCGGGCCGACGATGTTATGTAAACATCGGGCTACCGAGATGCGAAACATTTTGGGGGTGTTTGGATAGTTTTCTGGTGGTTATTGTTTTGCCTATATTGGCCTTTCTTGGCCTTTATTCTTTTTGGGAATTGTAATTAAATGTTATATGTTCCAACCTTAACAGCATTTTGGGTTACGCTTTAGAGCAATGCTCATTCTGATACCTGTTATTTCAATGCAAACAGTCTTGTTACTATGGAAATAATTTATATGCTTGATTTTCCATACGCTTCCGCAATTATACTAAATGGTTATGTGTGTTGGAAAATCCTCACCGCAGACACCTGTGGGAAATCACGTGCATGGGGAATGTGTGTTCTTTTATTTACCCGTGTATGCTTGATCATAAACATATTTTTAATATTGTCATCACTCCATATGATCGTATTCACATCACATTAGCTCCCGATCCCGGATTTGGTCCCCGAACCCGGTCCGGGGTCGCGACATCATGTTTGTGTATAATCAGGTACACATAACCATATCTGCTATAGTCATCAATAAATGTGATAAAATAGTCCTCCCCCGTTCTATTTTGGACATTCAATGGTCCATAAATATCAAAATAAATTATGGTCAATGTTTCTGAACTTCTAGTTCCTTTTGGAAATGGTTTCTTGACCATTTTTCCACTCAGACATGGTTCACATTTTGGGTACTCCACTTTACCTAAATCTGGTAAGAGTCCATCCCTAACCATTCTACTTATTCTGGTTTTGTTAATGTGCCCTAATCTCATATGCCATAACATTGCCAAACCATCCATGCACAGATTCACACACAGAATAATGAGAACTGGATTTTACTTTTTCATTAAGAGTATCCAACAAATACAATTTATCAGAAAGAAAACCATTGACTAAAACCTGACCGCGCATGCCAATTGTAACCTCTGTATCTCTAAATCTGATTTTGAATCCATTCATAGCCAACTGGCTCACAGAGATGACGCTCCTCCTCATAGCTGGACGAAAGAAAACATAGGAGAGATATAGGGATTTTCCAGTTGGTAAGGGAATTTTGACTTTCCCTATACCCAACACATCACAGAATGTTTCATTCCCCATGTAAATACTCTGATCTCCCAGTTTTATCTCTTTGAATTCTACAAATCCAGTCTTGGTTCTTGATATGTGCTTGGTAGCTCCTAAATCAATCCATCAATTCTTATCATTGGTGTCCACCATCATGGACTCTATGACCATCTCAATATAATCGCCATGTTCTTTGGTCACTTTACCTTATTGGCTATTCTCACCCTTTTTCTTTTTGCATTGAGAACTAAAGTGTCTAGGCTTCCCGCAGTTAAAGAAAACACCATTCTTAGGCCATTTTCGTTTTTGATTGCCTTTGAATTTCCTTTTATTTTTCATATTGACAGTTAACGCACCGTTATTATTCTTAGTTTTAGCAATCATGGCAGAGTTTGTAGGTGTTACACCGCGGGCGGCTATCCTTTGTCCTTCAGCAAGCAATCTAGCTTCAACCACACTGAGAGTTACACCCTTTTGGAGGCTAAGGGTCTGAAACACATTCTCCCACGAAGGTGAAATACTCATCAGCAAGTATATGATTTGAAAATCTTCGCCCATTTCCTTTTCCAAGGCTGAGAGGTTACTATATCGGACCGCCAATTGAAAAATGTGATCCCTTATGGATGATCCCTCCGGCATCTTATAGTTAACATATGCTTTGAATGCCTCCATCAAGTGAGATTTGGAGGTTTCATCATACTTGTCCATAGCATAGTCATAGATTTCTTTAGCAGTGTTATGGTGCTCAAACTGCTTTACCAAATCACTGGATATGAATCCGATCAAAAGATGCCTTGCTGATTTGTTATCAAATATTCATTGTTCAAACACATCATGATCATCATTAGGGGCATCATCAACGAGTTTGGAGATCGGATCAAATTCAATCACATATGTTAATCCGTCAAAGTACAGCAATGCATCCATCCGACGCTTCCATACGGCTAAGTTCTTGCCGTTAAAAATATCAGCCTTACCAAGATCATGTAACGCTGATTTGGAAGACAAAATTACTGAATTGAAAAGGAGGTTCAGATACCATTGACCATTAAAGGAGAAAAATCACCCTTTTTTCTAAACCACTGGATCATCTTCGTTTTGCTGCTACTTCGTAGATCTGCTCACAAGGATTCCACAGAACCAAACCGTTCATCGATCGGAGCTCAGATGCTCTAGATATTGCAGTTCGAAGTTTTAATGGTCGAATATCACTCTTTGTGTCGGCCATACGGTCTCTGCATCATTGCTGAAGTCACAGGTAGTCGTCGCCTGCGACAGCCGCGCGTCAGGCTACAGCAGTTGGGCTTGGGCTCCTGGTCAGAATCGGATCGGGTTGGGTCTGATTTAACCAACCTGCACCAAATAGAGAATTTCCTCTACTTTTTGCACGCATCCTGAGGAGAAGAGGAAAACAGCAAGCATGTGATGCTTTCATAACAAAACTCTCCAATGACACATGTAACCCGAGGTAAACAATGACGTGACCTTCCTTTCGCCTTTTCCTTAAACCCAATAATGTAATGGTAAAGTCCCTATCCTGTTGCTTTTCAAAAGCAAAGAAAAAGATTAAAAAGAAATTATCCTTGTCTATGAAGTCGTCTTCTTCCTTCCCAACTTCGGTTTGTAGAGAGAAACGGAGGCGGCTTGGGTTCGACGAAAACCTTAGATCTACACAGATCTAAAATGTGACTTCGCGATCTAAACCGTCGAAACGCAGAATACCAAGGTCTGATACCAAATGATACATTTGGATGTGGAGACTCCGACACGCGGCTGGAGATATATGTGCGCTCCGGCTATTGGCAAGCTCCGCAGATCTCTTCGCCCCTTGTCTTTCCTATGGGATGGAACAATAGCAACCCTAGGGCTCCCTTATCTTATATAGACAAGTCCCAAAGAGTCACACTTACTAGAGATTTTTTCGCCAAGAAACCCACATCCACTAATCCTATTAGGAATCTTATTGGTGGGACCGGATCAAGTCTTAACTTAAGTGGGATTGTATTCTATGTTGGCATCTGCCATGCTTGATTTGACGTGGGACCCATGGCATTTGGGCCACACAATTTCCTACACCGTACACGAGTCAATGTTGTGAGTTTCCACTTGGCATAGCATGGGAACGTTTCTTTCCATTGCAAGACATCATATGGGCATTTATTTTGTTTCCCATGCTAACATCATATGGGCACTTATTTTGTTTTTCATGATGGCATTATATGACACAAAAATAAAAGAAGACAAGCACCAGGCATTGTCTCCCAATTGTCTTGAAGTATAATCAAGCTAAAGAACCATGCTGCCTTAGGATCCGTGCGTCAACAGAGAGGATCGGCATTTGAGACATAACCTACATGTGCTTGAGCACTTGGTCGCTGAATTTCAAAATTTTCAAGATCCTGTTTCCTAATTTCTCTCAAAACACTATTTTGAGTCCTACTTGCTCTACAAGTATTGAGGCACAAATGAAAGCCTATATATTGCCTTCCTCTCTCAACTCTAGGGCACCACTCTCCCATCCATAAACCTAGAGATCTATTAAGAGATTGTTCTCCTCCCCAAAGCTTCAAGTTGCTGCGCTGAAATTCAAGCCTTTGGAGGTTCTTTTTGCTACTTTTCTAAAGTAGACTCATCTTGAAGAGACATTCAAGGTGGTTTGTTCAAGCACGGCGAAGGTGTACAGTGAGCAGTCGGCAAGATAGCGCAGTCCTTAGGTTGAGTTAGCAACTGGGAAAGGGTTGTGAGTTCTTTCTTATAACTTTCAATTTATTTAGTACTTGGTTGTCTGTTGGCCTAGAAGGTAAGGCCTGTTGTTTTTTTCCGAGTAGGGTTTTCCACGTATACATCGTGTGTCCTTCTCATCATGCGGTTGCTTGCTTTAAATCTGAATTAGGGTCAATTACTAGATTAATTACTTATTCTTGAAATCTAATAGAGATCTTGATATTGGGACCTAAGCCTGTGTTAAGGCCGGTTTTTCAGTTTTCTTTCTAATGTGTATATATATTATATCCACACATGGTATCTAGCAGGCTGGTAGTGTTATACTAATCATGGAGAGGTGAGCTAAGTGGATGGTCTGAAAAATATCATTCCCATTGGACCAATATCTTAGAATATTTTGCAAACTCTTGGTTAATCTATGATAATATCATGGTGAGGTGAGCAGAGAGGTGTGAAAAATATTATTGCCCCTTGATATACAGCTCTCAAGTCTAATGGTTGTAAAAGGCATCATTATTTTGAAATACAACCCAACGGCAATGGATGGGTGTCCAATCTGGCTTATGGCAATTCACAAAAAGTTGGGTGGGTCGCACAAAAGAACATGGGGACCCTTTCCATTTGAGAGAAATTCTCAGCTACAAATAGTTTGCATACTATTTTGAATTATTTTGTGGTGAAGCCCATTTGTCTCTGATGATGGCCTAATAGGGTTTGTATCATTGCATGATCTAGACTATTCATCTGGTGGTCCTTAAGTCTGAAACATCCTTATTTGTCAATAACTAGCTAAGAACCATGGGAAGAGGATCTTATCCAGATGATTCTCTTATAGGTGGGTTGTTGAACAATTTTTGCTTTTAGTAATATAATGCATGAGTACTGTACAGTCCAACTAATGACAAAGCCAGGATTTTTATCCCGTAGTGGCAAGTGATAGGGATTAATAAATTTGTTGATTTTTTACTTATCATTTAAAAATAAATAAATTTATTATATAAGAAGTTTTTACTAATTTTCATAAAAAAAAACCCTAAATTTGAAAATACTACAATATTTTCGAGGCACAATTTCTCAAAACTTTAGGGACAATTAATGTACAAAAATAATAGGGCTTATTATAATGTGTTCAAATTGATCGACACTTAGATGTGCAACGCTTAACTGCAAGACTATGGTGTCGTCAAGTAGTAAAGGACTAAAGAGTCCGGATTATCGATCCCACGGAGAGAGAATGGAATAAGTGATGAATTCAATTTAAGTAGAATTGAACTAAGATATAGCTAATATAGACAATTGAAGTAAACAATTAAAACTAATAAACTATGAGTGAAAAATGGAATTAAACTAAATGAAATGTAGAATAAAACTAAAATAACAATTAGACTACTCTAATTAACAATCTAAAATATGAAATTAACAAAATCTAAGCTAATCTAACAAACTACACTAAACTAGTGGGTGGATGACTGGTGGTGGAAATGGAAGATTTATGGTGAAGATGTGGTGTGAAATGTGTAGGAGTTTAAAACAAGTGGTGTGAAGTGTAGATCTAACAATCTAGAAGTAAAAATAACAAATCAAACAAAGATTTAAATTAACAACAATAAAATAAGAGATTAGGCAATCCCAAATCCACTAAGTATGTAATTAATTCAATCAATGCATGTTCTAATTCAACTCCTAAATCTACAATCCAATTAGACAATCACTTGCGAGATTGGATTGGATGATATAACAATGAAAATCAAAGTAAAGAAAATCAAATGCAAAAATCCTAGATCATCATCTAGCCGCCCTAATAATAAATCATCAAAATCAAGCTACAAAATATCAAAGATAAGGGCTCTAAAGCATTCTATGTGAGAAAACTTAATCAAACTACAAAACATCAATTGAGATTATCCAAGTATCAAGTGTAGAGATAGAACATGAGAAATGAGAGAGATTAGCATAATTAGATCTAAAATCTACTAATCAATCAATGCACAAGTAGGGAATTTAAACTAAAACATGCATGTAATTGAACTAATTACATTACTTAGTTTCAAAAGGAGAGCCTAATCCAAGAGCTTTAGCCACTAAACATCAAGAAAGAGCTCCAAATCTTCATTAATGATCTTCAATTACACACTCTCTAAATTAGTTACAAAGAAGCTTCTAATGACAATCTAAAAATAAAAATTAAATTGCAAAAAGACTAACTTACCAAAAGATTGTTTTTCACTCTACAAATACATTCCAATTTATAAAAACATTGAAGACATTTGATTACTTGAAGGCTTTTGATTAGCGCATTTGCTAAAAAATATATATATGTAAGTGTTGGGATTTAAACCCATAACCTATTTCATAGGGACCCAAGCTCTACCCAATACACCAACCAAATTTTTATATTACAAAATGACTTCTTTTGTCTTTAAAATCTTCTCCTCTTATTTTGGAATTCTTCAACTCTTCCTAAGATTTATTCATGTAACTTCTTTATTAAAATCTCTTCTTAATGCCTTGGGATACTAGGCAGAAGGTTGGGGTAGTCGCGGGGTCCACCTACAGAAGAGAAATTACATAAAAATGCCCTATAAATAATCAGATTTATGCATGATAATCCAATAATCCGTTAATGTGATAAAAAGGATAAAATCTCTGTATAAAGCAAATGATATGTATATGCGAAGCTAATAAAATTCGGACTAATGAGGGTAAAATATACAATATTTAACACTCATCACAAACTGTTCAAAATAATTACTTACCCTTTCTTTTAGTATCTATAGTTGTATCTAACTCCAATCAAAGTAAGACCTATATTGGATTGATCACATGCTAACCAATCTTTCCATAATTAATTGATAAGAATATGTTGAATATTGGTTACTTAATGACCATTTAATGGACCACGATGCTTACAGTACATGCATAGTTGAAAATTCATTGATTGGTTACTTGTTATCATTTGATGGGCCGAGACATGCCATAAAAAGGTGAAGAACCAAGGTGTAATATCCATGCTACTTAGAATAGATGGCCCATTTTCTTAGTGGACTTTATCTGGACTTTACTCAAATAGAGGTTGGTATTACCATAAGATTGAACACGGTGTATTTTAAATGCATGCTTAAATATGGTAGGACCAACTTCTATTTGAATATGAGGATGGATAACCAGGATGTACAGATCCAAGTATCTCAAAATGCCAACCAGAAGAAATGTCTCTTATGAAGACTTTCATTTTAGAGAAGAAAAGGGAAGAAATGAATGATTTGCTCCTTAAAACTCTCCTAGCTAACAATTTGGAGTTACCATGTGGAAAACTAAAATTGACCTCAAAAGCTTTTAAATTCTCTTCTTTTATGAAAGAAGAAAAAAAGTAAATGAGGAGGGGTAAGCATGTGATAGATCAAACAACCTCTTCAAATTTCTGAAACCTTTCCCATGAATTCTCACAAATCAATGAAGTTGAGAGGGGGGAATTGACTCCTTTCGACCGAAGTTGAGAGGGGGGAATTGACCCCTCTCGACCTCTCCTCCCTTTGTCCCTGAGTCCAACAAATGGACGAGCTTGTAAACCACCCCACGGATCCTTAACCTATTAAAGCATGTGATCTGCCATGGATATACGAACAGGGGGATTTCCAATCTTTAGCCTCGCTCATTATAGATTTTCTCAAGAGAAAATATAGAAAAGTCCTCAAAAAATGAGATATGAGGAATGCTCTATATGTTGAATCTAATATGATCTAGAACATAAATCAAACATGCATACAAGGGCGGAGCCAGGGATTTTGTTTAGGGGGGCTAAAGAAAAAAAAATTTAAACAAAATAGCACAATTTAATAATAAAACATGCAGTAATTAGAATATTGAAGCTGTGTTGGATGTTCTTTCATTAAGTTGAAATCATCAATTTATTGTTTTAGTACTGAGTTTTTCTACAATTTATTTTTTAATATATACAATTAAAAATCCGTAAAAAATTCATACTCCATTCTATTGCGAAGTGCAGTTTTAACAATCTTCATGGCTTAGTCCGTGAAAAATTATCTCCCATTATGTTGCAAATTGCAGTTTTAACAATCTCAATGGTTGAGAATGAATTAGTATATTTGTCATATGTCCTTTCTAATGCATGTAACCTGTAAGTTACAATTTAAAACATTATCATTTATAACCTCAAAGAAAAGTAATAACAGTATCCCATATCTAAAATCTAAGTCATTTAAAAGCATGGTTCCGCTAGTTTTTATCTCCTTAAAATAAATTTCTTTAACTGAATTTTTCTGACATGGATAATAATAATCAAAGAGAATAAAAAAAAACTACATTTCTCTTTATATTTTAGCTCAAATATAATTGCATGTACTGAAACCAGTACATCTATGCAATGTAAAAAAAAACTATAAAAGAGAAAGTCGGTTGGCCATTCTTCTTCTTTATTCAAACCTCAAAGTCTATGCAAGTCTGCATGCAGCTCCTTTTAAGATCTCCAACAAGAAGACGTGTTTTGTCCTCACCTCTCTTGAATCATAAGATTTGAGGCAATTGTGGATAGGTTATAATGAAATTTGAGAGGTCTCTTCTCCAATCAAGCCTTACTTTTTTTTTTCTCTTTTCCTTCATTTTCTTTCCTTTCTTTTCCTTTCCTTTTTTTCATTTCAATTTTTCCCCAAAATCAGTAATATTTTTTTTCCTGAGAGTCAAAACCATGTTAAATAAAGTCAATGTGGATGGCCACAAGATGGAGGGGCCAAAGTACTGTTTTGAGAGAATTTCTAAGATGTAAGGGGGGACCATGGCGCCTGCGCTCCGCGCCCCGCCCGACCTACATATATAGACCAATGCATTAAACAATGGATAATCCAAGGTGTTGAAAGCATGCATTGCAATCAGCGGAGTTAATGAAATAGTTTTTTTTTTTTTTTCTATCTTTCTTGTCACTCACTCTAACATGGTTAACTAGTACATTGCAAATATTGTGAGTTAAAAAGAGAGGACCAGAAAACCACGTATCTAGATAACCCTAGAGAGATTTCTTTCCATCAAATAAATCTTATGAGAAGTTAGTTTCCTTAATTTTCTTATTGATAGCCCAAATAAGTGTGGAAAACTAATCTAAAATCAATTGGGAGTGATTTTCACAAATATTTCTACTTAAACTAACCCCATGGGCCTACAAAACTAATGCACATGGTCGGTCGTCCCCTATGCATGCATGTCCAGGATTAAGCGATTATTAATAATAAATGAATTTATTCCACTAATGCATAATTATCGAATTATAATAATTAGAAGTGGGGTCCACTGTTTCAAGTTGATGCACGTTTAGTGAAAAATTGTAATTATTTTCTTATAATGGAAAAATTACAAATTAGTCCCATTACATATACGTATGAGATGCATCACATGTTACAATAAATAAGGTTAATCGTAGTTAGTCTCTAATTATCACATGGTTTCCATGAGTCATAGATATATACATTCCGATAGAATTTAAATTAAGTCCACATTATGAAAACCTACATAACGGTCTAGATAAACCATGTTAATGTTCATAATTGATACTTAATGGATAGAGATGAAAATGGGACGGTTTTGGGCCATAACCATAATGGACCAAGACTCGAACCCATTTCTAAATGATTGTTCCGGTTCCAACTCGGGACCTGTTTTGTTGGTTCCAGACCCGGTTTGGATAAGAGGACCTAGGTAAAACCAGGTATGATTTAGAGGATTGGGTTCTAGTTCCAAAAATAGTTTTGACTTCTTTTCATTTGCTATGTTTTATTTTTGGCTTAAAACATGGGTATATATCATTCAACATATGATAGTGCATCAACTGCTATCACTAGGATTAAATACAAAAATATCTAACCAAAGTTAATTTTGAGCTACAATTTGCAACATTAAATACTCATGTGCCAGGTCCCGGCCCACGGGTACATACCTTTATGGACCTGGACCAGACCTGTTTACCACTTGGAACTTAAATTGGGTTTCAGACCTAGACCCGTTTATGAATCAGAACCTAAAACATAATCCAAATCCGATTCTAATGGGTCTGAACCTCCAAATAATTGGAGAACCAGATACCCATTTGCATCACTACTAATAGATTAGCCTCAAGGTGGGGCAACACAAATCTAATTAGTATCATATAATTTTCAGAAAGTCACATTTTAGTCTTTCTATTTGTCCAAACTACAAATTAGTCCAATTCTGCATGTATGTAGTGTAAGATGCATGGAATGACTGAATTATGATAATCGCAAAAAATGGGTCCACATAAGAATTAAAAATCATTAATTAAAACATATTAATACATAATATTACTTAGGTTATTTTAAGCAATAGTTTCAATTGGGAATTTAGTTTCATGTCCTTACAGGTCTTGTCTGTATATAGCAAGGGCAATTGTAGCAGCAGGTAAAGCTAGATTTGGCAAAGGCATATGATAGTGTGCGATGGGATATTTTAGAAGCAGCTCTCTGATCAATGCAATTTCCTACCCAATTCATAAAGATGATTATAGCTTTTGTTTTGGAACTTTAATTTTTCGTCCTTATGAATGGCCAAGCAATAGGATATTTCAAAAGTACAAGAGGTTTAAGACAGGGATGCCCTCTAGTTCCATTCCTCTTTACTTTATTAGTTATGGAGTTTTTCTCATCTATGTTAAATACTTGTGCTAACTCGATGCTGGTTCCAACTCCTTTTCGAGGGGATAGTTTTGTTAATTCTCACCTCTTCTTTGCAGATATTGTTATAATTTTCAGTCAAAGCACTCCTCTAACTGCAAGAAATTTGAGAGCTTTCCTAGGTTTGACAACAAACTTGACGAAGAGCTCCATCTTCTATTCAAATATTGAAAGGCATATTATTGGTCAAATAATAACGATCTTGGGTGTGGAGGAGGGAAACCTTCCTATCAAGTACTTGGGTTTATCTCTGTCCTAAAAGAAGCTTACCTTCTCAGATTGTTAGCCTCTTCTGGATAAGATAAAGTAGTGGCTATTGGGATGGAAATCTAAAGCTCTCTCATATGCTTAAAGGATTGAATTAATTCGTTCTACCCTTTCTACTCTTTATATCTTCTGAGCCACGGTACACATGCTCCCTCTTTCTGTTCTTAATGCTATGGATAGATATATCAGGGATTACTTTTGGAATGCCTAGACTTCAGGGCGCTTGGTATTAGATATGTTGTGAGTTTAAATAAAGCATCTATTATGCCCCAAGTTTGGAATGTTGTGGTAAATAAACCTACTTGTTGGTATCTATGGGTCAAAGTTAAATATTTAAAAACGACTACTATTTAGGATGCTAAAATTCCTAGAGGTGCTTCATGGGGGTGGAAGAATATCCTTTCTGCAAGACATAGTGAATACTTACTTTTGGTCTGATCCTTTGTTAAGGGATGGGCGTCTAAGGGACCAAATTGGTGAACGAGGAATTAATAAACTTGGCATGGGTCCAGATATGAACTTGGCATGGGTCAACTAGATATGAACTTGGCATGTGTATATGAAGTTTTAACGAAGGGTGGGGACCTTTTAAGTCTCTGAATCTCCTTGTAGCAGTTTGGTGAAGGATCATGACTGTTTGTTTGGGTGAACAATTATCAGACTATTTCTGTACATTTTTTTATTTATTTAAGAATTCTGTGGAGTTTTGTATCTGTCTTGTAGAAGAATATCCATTTGAGGTAGTGTCCCACCATAGTCAATTGGACGGAGGAACTAAAGCTGTCGACACCAGCAACTCGGAGTGTGAAATTCTTTTTTTTTTTTGAAAGAAAGACTTGAACTTGGAAAAATCCAAGTAAATCGTATAATATGCCACCACTTTTCTTTCTAGCATATTATCTTTTCTCCAAGAACAAATTTGAAGTTATTAGAAAGAGGTTTGGTGCTCTGTGTTTATCATGCATTGACATAAATATGTGGAGAAGCCAATTAAAATGAATTATGAGTATCCATTGGAGAAAAATGATTTAGATTTAGACATGAGTCCTCCAAATTGCCTATTGGTTAGCAACAGATCATGCACCCATTATCATGAGTTGTAGTCTCATATCTAACAGTTCTAAATATTGATGGAGATGGTTCATATCTGGTCCAGATTTCAGTTTCATTGGAGGGCAGATTTCTTGCAAAGAAATCTAAATCTCTATAGTTTTCAGTCTTCTTATGGGAGGGCAGATTTCTAGAAAAATAAATGGGGAATGATGGAATGAAAAAGATTTGGTAGCTGGAGGGCAGGTCCTTAGTAAATAAAGATCTGAATCTTCGATAGAAAATGAAATGGAGATGTGATGGAGAAGACAGAGTGAAGAGGAAGATGATACAAAATGAGGTGGAGAAGATGGAGTGAAGAGGAAGAAGATGTAGAAATCTCACCCTTTCTTTTTCTCTTCTCCTTCTTTTCTTTTTTTTTTTTTTTTCTTATCTTCCTTGTTAGCAAAAACACTCGAATCTCTCTTGTTCATTCCCCTCTTCCTCTTTTTATTATCCTTATTTTGGGTGGTTATGATAACTACCACAACAGGTATGATGGAGTGAGTGGAGGAATGGTTGTGAGCAGTTTTCAAAACTCCCCAACGAGTTTCTTTGAACGGGTCTTATGACCATATTTATTTGATCAACTTGTGGGACCCTTGATTGAATTTGGAGGAACAAAACAAATACATTTATGGGAAATTGAAACCTGGACCTTTGAGATGATCTGCATTAGCTTCCACCTCTTTACCAACAATTACTTATGTAGTTTAAACTAATCATAATATTAGTTTACTAAAAAAAAAAATTTTTTTGAAGTTTTGATGAATCTTAGCATTGAATCATGCTGATTTAATGGACCTAGACAAATTTCCATCAGCATCTTTTGTTCGGCAAAATTTTGACATCAACAAATGCCCCCTCGAGTCACGTATGTGCAAACATTTGTACATGTGGGACTCGAAAAAAAATTTTTATTTATATATATTGCAACATGACATGTATACAATTCCTCTTTTTTTCAACAATGAGGAAGGAAAAGCACCCGGTTTCTCATCTTTGACAATTCCTCCTATGCATTTACGAGCTCCCTTTGATCGAATTAATAATTTCAATGGGATAAAACTGGAGCGAACCTGTTCAATTCTTGATTTTCCTGAATCTGAATCAATTGAACTCCCTGAAGAAGGTAGCGATAACTGGACTCCAATCATACAGGAATCCACCAGTGTTTTTGATCATTTGCTTAGAAGCTATCCTAGATGTATAGATCGGCTGACTATGTTGTGTCCCCATGTTTGCTCTGATGATGTAAGTTTTTTTAGTACAATAGGAAGGGAAATTGTCAGTGGGAAACGATTACCCTAGAATTGGCAGGAAAAATTTAGAACATTTGGCTTGTTTGAAGCAACTTTGCAATGGAAGTGTTGGACAAGGGAAATAGTTCATCTTTTTGAGGCACGCCTTCACAATGCCAGAATACTGGAGGCTGTTTGTGCTTCTGAAGCAAGCTACTCAAGGGCATCTCATGTATATAGGGCTTTAACGGAATATTGGTGTAAATCCACTAATACATTTCATTTTTGGTGGGGTGAGATGTCAATTTCATTATATGACCTATATCATCTTTTTGGATTGCCTATTTCGGGGGTCTTTTATGATGAATTTGTACCTAATAATCTTTTTATCTATGATTACGAGGAGAATTTGGTCTCATATTCTAATATTGAGCGTCGTGAAAAGAAGATCCTCCATGATCTCTTCAATGAATATCAGGTAGTCTTGGTTGCAAATCAAAAGGAAAGAAAACAGTTGTTTTAAAAGATTGGATAAATCACTTTTATGCGCCCCCAATGGATGATACATTGGTTCGAACAACTGTTAAGGATTCAAGATCCAAAAAGTGTGCCTCTATAGTAAGAAAAATACCAAATCTAATGAACCTCCAAATTTTGAAGCTGCATGTAGACTGAAGTCTTTTTCCCATAACAGTTTCTTGGCTGCTTATATTACTGCTTGGTTAAGTCAATTTGTGTTCCCTTACAATAATGGTGATACAATCAAACCTGAGACGTTCGTCATGGCCTCTAAGATAAGTGTGGGCACGCCTGTTTCCCTTGCACCACCTATTTTGGTGAGTATTTATCGAGGCTTACGGGCAATAGCTACTCATTTGGATGGGCCATTCTCAGCTGTCATTTCTTATCATGTCCACTTTTTGCTCATTTGGTTGGGCTCATATTTCCCAGGGCTTTATGTGCAGCATGGTGCAAAAGCTTGCAAAATGGCTTGGGAATATCTGATTGATGCTATACCTGTTGTTTTGAAGGGATTACCAGCGAGATATTTCTTCACTCGGTTTGATAATATAAATTCATGCCCCTATGCCTTGATTGACCAGACTCGGTTATTGATTGATCAAAATAATTTGTAGAAGACACATGAAATAAGTTTTCTTATTTCAATCCGTCCTGGTTTACTTCCCTTAAGGCAATGCAATAATCAAGCTAAGGTCGAACATTATAACCCATGTCAATTTGCCAAATTCATTGGTTTTGACCAAGCTATGCCAACTTCCCTTTTTAATGAAATTAAGCGAGGAAATTTTTCCTTGGGTCAACTAAGAAGAATTTGAGAGCACCTTTACATTCAAATACAGGGGTATCATTTATCATGCTGAGGGGTTTTAACTTTGGAAAAACTACCCATAAGTTTGTTAGATGGTCGAAAATTTGTTGGGAAGCTTATTTTAACCTCCCGAGTAGGGAAAAACTTTTGATCGATCCCAAGATTGATGAAATTTAGAAGGCACAAGTTGTAGCTCGTATTGCATCTAGCAAAGTTTCAAAGAAGAGAAAAGGATCATCAGTTGGTACGAGTTCAAGTGCGCAATTGGAAACTCAAGAAGTAGAAATCGTTCTTTCCCTAAGAAGAGTTCCTATTAATATTTCAAAGATGCTTAAACCTTTAGCAAGGCCCAAAGAAAATTCATCTTCATCCACAAAATCTTTTGACTCAGATAGAGCTCCCATGAAACATCATAGAACCTATCATAGGAGTTATTCTCCTCCTTTTGAAGCTTTTGAGCAAATTGATGTTGTTAAAGATGCTGACAATGAGCTACTTGATTATGGTGAACAAGAGGATGATCAAATTGATCATGACCTTTATAGTAACTTGTCTAAAGTCACAGGTTTCTCTACTCAAGCAGTCTTGTTCTTCTAGGGCTACAGAAAGATTTACAGACATACCAACTGTTGACGTAGCGGAACCCTTCCTTTATTTAACACCAGGAGCAAGTTCAAGTGCCCAAGCAGGTATTTTTAATCTTTTTTAGAATATTCATCTTAATTGATGATTCAAGTTGGATTTGGCCGATGAAGATTTTTTTTAATTTTTTTTAGGCATTTCTTTTGTTGACATGAACAGAGCTCAACAAGAATTTGTTGGAGATGGAGACAATGTCATTTTTGACGTTGGTAGTATAGTACTTGGTAAGAATGATTCTCATTTCCTTTTTTTTATCATGTACATGTGAAACCTTTTTTTTTTAAGGTGCTTCTCTTGAGGGTAAAAATGGGACCCAAGAGAATTTTCCTACATATAAGAAGGATATTGTTTCTGAGGTTGTTGGCACCATATCTTCAAAAGATGTTATTGTTGGTAAGAGAAGTTTCTCTCTGTTTTTTTTTTTTTGAAAAATATACATAAATTAACTTTGGCATGAGACTAATAGAAAATTTTATTTTACAGATAACATAATTCCTTCACCCTTGTCATTGTTGCCTCTGTTAGCTATAGAGTAGACTGTTGTCGTAGACGTTGAGGAAGAGGATGTAGATGATTACACTCGAATTGCTACGAAAGTCATTCTCTCCAAATTGTTCTCGAGGTTCAAGTGGACACCATTTTATCAACTTCATTCATTGTCTTCTTTTGCAAACAAAACTTTCAATCTTTTGGAAGGCTTTCCTTTAGACCTTTCTAGAATAAAGTCTAAAGTGAATGGGATTTTGGGTAAAGCTCGGTTGTTAAGTAAAGCAAGGGATTCAAATTCATTTGACATGCTTCATCAAACTATTTCAGAAAAGCTTGACTTAATTGTCATGAGGAGAAACTAAAAGTTCAAAAAGTGGATGAAATGACATCTGCTAGTTCGCAATTGAAAGCTGAAGAAATTGAACTCTGTTCTAAATGTGAAAAATTAAAGAAATTTCTTCCACTGAAGAACATATTTTATCTAATTTCTTCCATTGAAGAACATATTTTATCTCTCCAGGAGCAAGTTGTCATGAAACGTCGTGAAGTTAATGAAATCCGTAACCGTCTGCATAAGATTGTAAAAGAAACTGCAAATTTAGACGATGCACTTTTTGATTCAAAGAATGATTTGAATTTAGTTGTTGAACAAAAACAAGATTTGGAAAGAGTAGTTGCCTAAGTTGTTCAGCAAAGGGAAAGCAAGCATCAAGCAACGACCAACTTGGAGTCAAGTTTGAGAGAGTTAATGCAAGAGCTGTTCTCATGCAAGTGGATCTAAATTTGTATTAGATGACTTCATTTTGTATTTGGAATGAATCACTGTAATAAATGATCCATTTTATTTCTCTATCATTCTCATTTTGTGTATTTTTATTCAAAATATCGTTTTATAAAATGTCCATTAATAAAAGGAAGTGTTCAATCTTCATCTTGTGTAACCAATTGGTAAGCCCCATTGATAAAGACTTTTTGTACTACATAAGGTCCTACCCATTTTTGGTCAAATTTTCCTCTAGACAAACAAGAAATCACAATAGGTCTTTTTACTGTGAGAACTAGATCTCCCTTCTTGAATGACCTTATCTTCGCTTTCTTATTGAATGCATTTGATGCTCGAGCTTGATATGCTTCCAATTTCTGTTGTGATTCAAGTCTTTTTTCATCGAGTGCTTCCAATTCTTGAAGTTGAATTTTGGCATTTTCATCATTAGTGAATGATTCTTGTATGGCAATTCTAAGGGATGGTAATTGTACATCAAGCTTTGAGGGATGCCAAACTGATAAATTATATTTACTCGAATAAAGTTGACGACATCCACAGCTTTAACTGCTTTGAGTGTAATAGCTTCCGCCCACTTAGAAAAATAATCTGTGGCGGCAAGAATACATCGGTGGTTGAGAGATGATGGTGGTTTTATGGGCCCAATAATATCAAGTCCCCATGTTTTGATGGCCATGATGCCACCCTGGGGTGCAATGGTTCCAGTGGTTGATGAATATAATCTGCATGTATTTGGCAAACATTGTATTTTTTAGCAAAGTTCATTGAATCAGCAACTATAGTGGGCCAATAATATCCCATCCTCTTTAAATGCATATGGAGTTTTGGACCTGATTGATGCGATCCACAAGTTCCTGAATGCGCTTCATTAAAAGCTTCATGAGATTCAATATCTGAAAGACATCGAAGTAGTACTCCATCTAATGATCGTCTATATAAGACACCATTAAGTAGAACAAATCATGATGCTCTTCTTTTGATGTCTTTCTTATCTTTTGAGTCTTGAGGGAGTCTTCCATATTGTAAAAATTCGATAATTGGTTGTCTTCAATCTATCATTTCGATTTCCATTACTAAGATGATATTGCTTGTTTCTGTTGGAGTTTTTTTCAAAACTTCTTGAATATTTGGGATAATTTGCCTTTCTTCAATCTTGATTGGCAAATTAATTCTATTTGTTTGGGCTAGATTTGCAACCAAATCAGCGAGCGCATCTGTTTGGGTATTCTGTCCTCTTGGTATATGATAGAGTTGAAAATTTTGAAAATTCCCAATCAAATTCGTAGCTCTTTCAAAATATTCGATTAGCTCAGGCTTTCTCACTTCATAAACACTTCTTAATTGATTAACAACGAGTTATGAACCTCCATGTACAATAAGAGATTTAACACCCATTTGAAATGCTAACTCCAGTCAATGATTAAAGCTCCATATTCAGCTATTTTATTTGTACACGGCTCAACCAAAACAAATGAATATGGAAGTATTCCATTTTCTGGAGTCAAGAATATAACTCCAGTCCTAGCTCCTGATCTTTGTGATGCACCATCGAAAAATATTTCCCAAGGCTTGCGAATTTCAATACAAAAGACCTCTTCATCTGGCAAACTTTCAGATAATGGTGAGTTATCAGGAATTGGATTTGCTGCAAGAAAGTCAGCCAGTGCTTGTCCTTTTACTGCTTTTTAAGGAATATAAATGATTTCAAATTCCGATAACAAAAGAGTCCATTTTGCAAGGCGCCCTGATAAAGTTGGCTTTGACATTAAATATTTCAAAGGGTCAGCTTTAGAAATGAGACAGATTGAATGTTCAAGGAAGTAATGTCGCAGCTTTTGTACTTCAAATATTAGTGCCAGACACATTTTCTCGATAGGTGAGTAATTATTTTCTGCACCAAAGAGTGTCCGACTGAGATAGTAACAAGCATTTTCTTTTCCTTGTCCATTTTCTTGGGCTAGGAGTGCACCGAATGAATGATCTAAAGCAATGATATAAAGAATCATTACTTTTCCTTTTATTGGCGCTGCCAATACAGGAGAATTTGTAAGATACCTTTTTATGTTATCTAAAGCATTTTGACATTCTTCATCCCATTCAAATGAGACTCCTTTTTTCATTAACGTAGAAAATGGTTGACATCTTCCGGAGAGATTGGAAATAAATCTTCGAATATAAGCCAATCTTCCTTGAAGACCCCTTAGTTCGCGTAAATTGCGGGTGGTGGCATATTGAGTATGGCTTTTCTTTTATCAGGGTCAACTTCAATTCCGTTATGTCGTACAACAAAACCCAAGAATTTTCTTGATGTAACTCCAAATGCACATTTAAGGGGGTTCTTTTTGTATTGGTTTTTATGTAAACATTCAAAAAATCCTTTTAAGTCATTAAGGTGTTGAGATCTATCTTTTGATTTAACAATTAGACCATCAACGTAACATTCCACCTTTTTATGTAATAGGTCTTTAAATATTTGAGACATAGCTCATTGATATGTAGTTCCCGCATTTTTCAAACCAAATGGCATAACTGTATAATAGAAAATGCCTTTAAGGGATCTAAATGTGTTGAGTTCCTAATCTCTTGGATCCATTTTAATTTGATTATACCCCGAAAATCCATCCATGAAGGATAAAGCTTCGAAACCAGTTACGGCATCTACCATAAGTTCATGATGGGGAGAGGGAATTCATCTTTTGGACAAGCGGCATTTAAGTCACGAAAGTCTACACAAACACGGATTTGTCCATTTTTCTTTTTGACTGGGACAATATTTTCTATCCATGTGGGATATTATACTTCGCGAATGAAATTAGCTGCTTAGAGTTTATTAATTTCTAATTCAATTTTAACAACAAGGTCCAAATGAAAACAACGTTGTGCTTGTTTAACTGGTCGCTTAGAAAGATCCACTGCTAATTTATGAGTTGCTACCTTTGGGTCTAGTCCTGGCATATCTTTATAGGGCCAAGCAAACACATCTTTGTACTCAGACAAGTAGGCAACGTATTCTTTCATTTCATCATTGGACAATGACTTGCTTACAAAAGTAATTTTTGGTTCTTCTAGAGAACCTAAATTAATTTCTACAAGTTCATCCACTATTGCTTGCCCCCCGTCCTCAAGTGATGGTGGTGGTTCTTCAGGCTCATTGACCAATTCTTCATCTTCCTTCCCAGCATCTTGTACACCAAAGATCATGTTGACAGTCATGCATCCCATTATCATGATGATAGGATTTTCCTTTTGACTTGTTCTTTTAGTATAATTTTGTTGAATTGTATCTCTACCCATATCATAGCCTATCATAATGTATTTTAAGGCATCCCCTGAAATAGAATCATATTGATATTTTGACTTCTGCATTTTTCTTGAGACCGTGTGTTTGTCATGAACATCTGGGCCTAAGCTTAAATCATTCATCATTTTGACCAATCTTTTCTTATTTCTTCTTTTCTTTGTAATTTGCATTTGCGAGATTGACTTTGAATTTTCTCCCTCACAAAATTGTGAGCCACAGAATGCCTGCTTAGGTGTCCCATACTTACAATAGAAGACATCATGTTTTTCCGGTTCCAGTCAATCGAATACTGAGACCTGAGAGGTCTACAACACCTTTGCACCTTTTCTTTTAGGGGATGACTTCTTTTCCAGCATCTTTTTGGCTTCTCTTCTACCAGATATTTTGCATTAATCTGATAAGTTGTAGCATTTTACTTTCCTATACAAATAGGTTTAGGCTTGATAGCATATTTTTGAGCTTTCGTTCTATTAGGAAGAGGCTCAATTATTCCCCCTTCTTTCAAACTACTTGGATTTTTTATGTCGTAACCCATTTTTTGCATCATTTTAACATAATTTGGGTGATAACGACTAATATCCACCAGGCCTGTAGTTGATATTTCATTAGATTCCTCAGGTAACTTTGATGCCTCACCATGCACAAACTTGATGAGTGGGTATTTTTCATTTTCAATAGGAGAGTTGGATTTTCTTCCTCTGGAATAGAGGTGTCTATTTTGGTTAAAAGGATAATAATTTCTTTCAAGACCTCCTTTGTTTCCTGAACTGGATATAGTAGAGAAGCCCCTGATTTTCTCTGAGATTTTGGAATATATTGAAAAGTCGGTCTCCTTTTCGAGTCATCCTTTTTGCTTGATTTTGTTTGAGGATCCTCTTTAATCTTATTTATGGTTTCACACCCAACATAAAACTTTGCATCTGCAAAATAGGATTCTACTTTGGTGAAAGAATTTTCGTCAACAATCACCTTTTTCTAAATACCCTTACAGAAATACTTGAAACATTGGTGTGATGTTGAAGGAATGATTCCATGCTCATGCAACCAAGGTCTTCCGAGTAACACGTTGTAAGATGTCAACGCATTAATAACATGAAACACGCCCTTGGTAGTCAAGTCACCAATTGTAAGCTTGAGCTTAATCGTTCCCAAAGCTTGTTGGCTACTTTGGTTGAAACCAGTTATAATCAAGTTAGAAGATTCAGTATCATTCACTATCATGCCCAAAGATAACAATGTCTAGAGAGGAATAACATTAACTGCGGACCCATAGTCTAGCATTATCCTGTTCATTTTGACTTTTGCAAAAACCCCTTTCACAAATAAGGGTCTGTTATGTGCCTTCGTCCCCAGAAGAAGGTCTTCATCCATGAAGGAGATTGTAGCTAAACTGGTTGCACAAATATTTGGGCTAAATGCACTCTCAAATTTTGTCTCAGTTTGATGTACTTCATTTAGAAATTCATCGGGGTCAAGGAGGGCTTTAATAAGAGCCTCTCAAATATGTTGTGAAAGTCTTAAAACATCATATACACTTAGCGGTGCTTGGATCTTTTTCAAATGTTCCAAGACGTCATATTTTGTTGGAGGCTTTTCATTCACAACTTTCTTTGCCCCGTTTTGAGATTGTTCACCTGTAAACTCATTTCTTTCAACTGCCTTTTCTTTGGATTTCTTTTCAACCTGTGCTGTTCTCTCTGGTAACTGTTTCCCTGAATGAAGTTGGATTGGGTAGGATTCATTAGAGGTTTGCTCCACAGTTTCTTCTTTAAGGGTGTCCTTTTCTTCAATTTCATCATGCTTTTCTTCAGTGGACTAAACTATGTAGCACAATGCTGCTTTTAATTAAGAGTCAATTTGATTTTCATCTCTTTTCATTTCATCATGGTCAGCAACGAAGTCTACCATCATGATCTGGATAAATAACCCATCCCAATGATCAATTGTGAGACACTCATGTTCCTGTTCAATTTCTTCAATAACAACACTATTTGTGTTATCATTTTTCTTTAGGTGAGTTATGATGAGGATTATGATTGGATTATTAGGATCACCATCCAAGTGTGCATATGGTGGGGGAACATAGCTCGTCCCTTCTTCATCCCATGGAGTGTTCTCAAAACTTTCTGGTAGACTAAGCTCTATCAAGAAGGTCCATGGTAGTCCTCTTTCAACCAACTCTTCTCTTATTGCTGGTAACCTAACTCTTCGAAGAACTTCAGCATTATAGATTGTCGTTAATCTTTCGGCTTCCTCTTTTCATCAAATGTATTTTCAAACCAATCTGAGAAGTCCATATGATCTTCTAGCCACTGAGTTCTTTTAATGATCTCCGAGAGAGATTCTATATCTGAATTATAATTGACTTCAAAACTAGTATTGTAACAAGAGGTAATTTCTACCTTTTTCTAGTTACCTTCAACTTCATTTTTTTGTTTAGTGGCTATGTGAGTTCAAAAGAATTCAAGTGGCATATATTCCCTTAGTGTCACTGGGACTCTAATTTTTGATATGCTGATTCCTTGCTGGTAATGAGCTCTATGTTTGATCACATATTTACTTTTCTTTGCCGGCATTTCACTTTGCTCAAGTGGCTTACTTTTTGAAATATTTTTCTTTTCTTGAGGAGAGTTTAAGGTAATAACTTTTAGAGTTCTTCCCTGACTAGATTTTTTGTTCCTTTTCTTTCAAGTAGTAATCTCCTCCCACTCCTATTTTTCAAGCACAAATATAGGGTTAGCATCAGCAATTGCTTTGCTTTCTACAGTCTGATTTCCTGCTAACTTGATGGTCCCATCATCTATCAGAGCTTTTATGTATCTTTTCTTTCAAGACAAAGCATTCGACAGTTTTATGATTAGTCATCCAATGGTATTTGCAAAATTTTGGATGATCGACTTTATCAACTTCATCAAGCTTCTTTGGCTCTCGTAATTCCAATAAATTTTTCTCCAAGAGTTCTCCAAGGAGATCTTCAACATCTTCATCCAGAAAAGGGTAAACCTTCTCCATTCTTTCTTTTAATGATGGAAGATTTTTTCTAATGGTTTTCTTTTGTTCTGATTAAACAGGTTTATCCACTTTTTTTTCTTTGGATTTCCCAACTTCAACAACAGTGACCTCTTTCTTTGGCGGTGCTTTCTGATGAGTTGTTGACTGTGATGGTGTCACCTCCTTAGTTCTGGCAACTCCTTAAAGTGGAATTTTCCAAGTCATGATCCCTTTGATTTAAGGCTTCAAACGTTTCCACAGGTGAGGCTAGAAGAGGATGTCACATCTCATGATTTAGACTCGTCAAGCAAAGTTTCATCTTTTGCCTTGCAGAGAGTGGGGTTGGACAACAAAGACTAAGATCTCTCCATCGCGCTAAGAGGCTTCAGTGAGTTCTTCAATCCCGACTTCTCGATTAATACTGTAGAAGTGTTAAAGAAATGCATGTTTCATATCCTCCCATGTTGTTATTGACCCAGCTGGCAGGTGTGAATACCATGTGAAAGCCGCTCCTTTTAATCCTGTTACACATTGTCACAAAAGGAGAGCTGGGTTTTTGGATGTGTCTCCACATAAAGCAACAAAATGTGCTAAAAATTTGCTCGGATCACCTGAACCGCAAAATTTTCAAATTTGGGCATTGTATATCCCAGTGGAAATGAGACTTCATCCATGTGGGATGGATAAGGTTTTTGGTAATCAAAATCAATTTTCCCAGCAGGCGTTGTGACTTCTTTGACTATTTGAAGCACAAAATCTTTAAGGGAATTTAGATCCACATTATCATTTGATATACCTGAGGAGCGATCCTTAGATGGATTTTGTTTCAATGAGGCAATCTCTTCTTCCTTTTCATTTAACTTCTATTGCAGTTGAACTATTATCTCCTCCATTGTTTTATCTCCTTCAGCTCCTGTAACGAGAACATCAGCGAACGATTTTTTTGAAACAGATGGAGATGATGGAGTGCTGTCGTTATTGTGCACATGTGGCAGAAATTCTTCCTCCATGAAGATGGCCTCAGGTCGATCAGAAAGTGGGTTGCTCAAGAAAGAGGACTCTTCTGCTGAGTTTGACGAAGATGAAGAGTCAATTGAGTTGACAGATTTTGTAGTTCTGCCTTTTCGAGTCCTGTTGCTTTTCTTTCTTTAAGGCTTTGATGTGAAAATTACGAGACCACGCCTTTGTGTTGAAGACGATCCCTCACTTGTCCTTTTTGATTGACTTCGAAGTTGTGGGCGTGATTGACCTTCAAAGGCAACCATTACTGCCACAGTAGTCATTGGGATCTTAGGTGTTTTGAAAACGCACTTAAGATTTGATGACTTCATTAGAGGTGTGTAAGACCCTGACCCGAGTGACCTCGATTGGCACTAATTAAGTCGAGAGTTAGTTCTAAGTGAGATTAGTGGATTTTTTGTTAAGTTGGGAATGGAATAGCTTTTGTATAGCTTTGGGGTGTTTGAGTGCCTTCCTGATTTAGCGGGACCCTTTGGGGGTTCTTTTAGTGACTCTACGTATATATTGGGGGGATTTTTCGAGATTCCGATAATTCATGTTTTGACTTCGTTTGATTCATCTCGTTAATCCCTACAACTTTCGTGATGATTGCGTTCCCGTCCAAAACCCCGAAACCTGACTTTCCCAACATCGAGGGCAAATCTGGACTTTCCCAACAATCTTTTCACACCAAATCTGGACTCAAGATACGACGTCTTCAAAACCCTTGAAATGTATATACTTTTTAGAAACTAGATTTTTGACAATCATTTTTCCCTTCTTCTCAAACTCATCCGAGGTCCCGAAAACCCTGTATTCATCTCGACAAGATTTGCTAGGAGTGGAGCCCACCCTCACTTCCTATATATATATGGAGAACCCTCTTCTCTTATCCTTTTATCCAGCTTAAGAAGTCCAGCCCTAAGCTAGGTTTTTCCCCTCTTCTCCTTCTTACTCTTCCATCTCCAAACCTCTACTGATCTTGCACCAATAGCAAAATGGAAGTCATCTTCTCCTTCCTCACCACGAAAGCTCTCTATTGATACTATTTGTGGAGGAAACCACCCATTCCAAGATCCTCTTTAAGCTAACTTTGTCCGTTTGAAGAATCACCTAGTAAGCTTTTCCTTCCATCTTCTAGATTTGGGTCCTTCTCACCCTAGAGAGCCTTCTTCTCCCTCATTACAAACTTTTGCTTCCCAATTCATGGTTTTGACCATTTAGGGTTTGTGTTTGGGGTTTTTGAATGTGTTTGTAGGTAGGCCTTGAGAAAGGGAGATTAGAAGCCTCCTTAGCTTGTTTGATACCTAAGGCAAGTGGATGAATAGATAACTTGAATATTAGAATGTTTTTGTGAGAAATGTGGATGGCATTATTGTTTTTCATTCATGCTTATTTTTATTGATTTCATTGATTTCGAAATACACATATGAAGGAGTCTTGTTAGCTCATTTAATTTCTTAGAAATGTTGGCATATAATCTTTTATTTAACTCTTGAGGAATGATGGGTTTCCTCTCTTCCTGTTGTGGTTGAATGTGGATGGGATGGAGGTGATTGGATGGATGTTTGTGGAAGTTTTGATGGTGGTTTGTGTGGGGTTTAAGAGAGGTTTTAAACCTCTCATTTAGGTGTAAGAATAAGGCTCAGGGAGATTTGCAAAAAGGAAAAGGGAAGGAGCCGAACTGTTCAACAGAAATGCTTTCTGTGATAGTTCGCTCGAGCGAACCCCATCCTGTGGACAGTTGGTTCGAGCCAACATGATTGTTCGCTCGAGCCAACCTGATATGGACAGGTCTGCTCGAGCAAACCAAAGTCCGGTAGAGCGAACCCTTCCAGAAAGTACATTGCTCGAGTGAACTTCATGTCCGCTCGAGCCATGTGCACTGTCAACCTGGGGATTGTTGGAGGCTTGGGTATGATGTTTAAATGTATGGAGGAGGTTCATTGGGAGCTCTATTGTGATGGGAGATCTAGGAGACGATGTATAGAACCCGTTTGAGAAAGAGGTCACATCATGAGGATTCATCGAAGTTTCGAATTACCAAGGTGCATAGGGAGCTCGGAATGTCTCCAAAACTCAATAAGTACCAAGTTTATATCGGAATTGACATACGGGACCCCTATTCACTGTGGTGTAATCTTGAATCCCGAATACTCGACCAGGAAATTTTGGAAACCTAGTTGTGTTCTATTTTACCCGAACTATTTTATATTTATGACTCTTGAAGATTTATGCTACATGATTTGTCATGCCCGAAAACACTGAAATTGTATTTTTATCATTTTGCTATCCCGTTATGCGTTGCCCGATGATAAGTGATATTTGTGCCTATGGACACCCCGTCCCGTCCGTTTATGTGTTTTACATCATACAAATGTTTGTACATGTCCTGATTGCTTTCATATGACCTATGAGTCGGCACCATTAAGCTTGGACGACCTTGTCGTCCTGATCCACCGACTTGGAGGTCCCCCTCCCGTCCCATCAGCTGCAGTCTGGATCCCGTCCCGTCCTGATACCCGGTTCGCTACCGTGGTCATGTCCCGTATAATTATATGTATATATGTATTTCGTTGAATCTCATCACCTCGTGTGTCAGAGATCAATGCTCCGATGTGCTCTCATCACTTCGGTAATAATGGATTTAGCTTTGTGTGGTTGCCATCTTGCTAGTTCCCTACTTCTTTGGTACATTTACATGCTTTTATACTGCATATGTGCTTTCTAATAAGTGATGCACTTCTTTCATGAAAAATATTTTTCAATCAGTTTTCAATGTTTTCCAATGTAAATCAAAATTATTAGTTGTTGATTATCTTTTTCACCCACCTGCCAAACCGTCGTTTCTTATCCATTCTTTGGTACTCAGGTCCAGACGCCGGATATCCCGAGGAGGAGTTTAAGGAGGCAGCCAGAGAGCCGCAACAAGTAGGTGAATGGCGGGCTGACGATGTCATTTAGACATTCGGTCGAGCCTCGAGATAAGACACATTTTGAGATTCTGGCTAACCTATTTTGGGGTTTTATTGGTGGTACTAGCCTTTTGTTGGCCTTTATTTTTTTGGGGGGAGGATTAATTAAAAGATCTTTGTATAAACATTTAACCTTACTTTTGGGAACTGCTTATGAATATTTATCACTTTGATATTATGTTTTATATATATGTGTGTTATCAGCCTTGTTCTTAGAAATGAGTTATACGTTCGATTTGCTACACGCTTCCACACTTGAAAGAAAATACTATTATGTCAATGTGATATCCTCACTGCAAACACCTGTGGGAAATCGCGTACATGGATGGTATGGTGTTCTTTGTTAATCTGTGTATGTACTTGCCAATATAAACAATGCGGTTGGTATGGCGTTATCATTAGCATATTGATCATCTAAACCATCCCAATCCCGGATTAAGCCCGCGGGCAGGTCCGGGGTTGCGACAAGGTGCAAATCAGGATCTAAAAGCCAGGGTGTCCTTTGCCACATGAATCTTGCCCCTAGCATGTGGCACCTTCTTTAGATCAAATGGTGACACACTCCCAAACATTAGAATAGGCGGGGCCATGGCAGCTATGCGAATGATTTCTGGTGCCAATTTGACTTTGAGTGCTGCTTCAACAATAACAATCACCTTGCGACTGTTGAACGCAACATTGATTGTTGATTCCATTTTCCCCCTGCATTTCTAATGTAGGATTTAGTTAAAAGAATCAATAAATCCTTCCAAGATGACAGGAAGAGTACCTCCCACCGGGTGTGCCAAAAATTTGTACAATAAATTAATGCATAAATAAAGAAATGCACCAAAATTCATTGGATACAAATTTCCCTCTATTTAATGGGAGGTTTTACATTCAATTTTGTGCGTACATCACACTCCCAATCGTGAGAACTCATCGATCGTTAATTACATCCTCAATGGAAAACCTCTAATTATCAAGACATTGACTCAATAAAATTTACAAAGAAAATACAGGAATTAAATACATAAATAAATAAAAATTGGCTAGTTCCTGCTCTTCGCCTTTGCTATCAGAAGTAGTTCCTTCAGTTCACTTGGATCTTCATGATCATTTCTCGATTGGGTTCATGAATTGAAGAATTTGATGGTGATTTTGATTTGTTTTTAGTGAACCATTCTTTATATTCTGCTGACCCATTAGAATCATGTCCATAATGGATTTGAGATGATCATGTCTCATTGTTAAACAGGTTGAATTAGGTAGGTTGACCCATGCTTTTGATTAAATGGTTAAGCTTTGACTTTTTCCTTGGAGAGAAATTTTTAAATTTTGAAAAGGGGAGGTTTGAAATCCCTTACATTCAGGAGTAGTTCTCAACCTTTTTCCTCTTATCCTTTTTAACTTCTTCTACCCATTCCATAATACGTATGAGTTAATGAGTTTAGAATATTTGAATTTACTGAGGCACTGAAGAGGTTGGAACTGGCAACACTACCGCCCAATTAGAGTTCAAATAGCAAATAATGTACGTTGACCTCTTTTGGATAATCTATCATTTCTTTGGCATTGATTTTCTTTAGTAAAAAAAATATCCATAGTTCAAAAGTATATTTTGTTTGTTTCTATAAGCCAAATGCTATTCATAAACATAGCATTTGATTGAGTAGAAAATTCATTTTTTTATGGACACATGTAATGATTTATTCCAATCATTTTTTTTTTTTTTTTTTTGTAAACAGTATCGCAACCCGATTTTTGGTCATCATCATATGATCTATAAGTATGGCTTGATTTGGTTTTAGACCTATAATTTTGTCTTGATTTATGCTTATAATTTTGACCTAATTTAACTTGTAATTTTGGCCCGATTTAGACCTAAAAATCTGGTCTGACTTGAATCTTTAATTTTGGCCAAAATTAGACCAAGAATTCTGTACTAGGTCTGACCCAGGATTATGGCCCAAAATCTGTATTGGATTAGATCCAATATTCTGGCCTGATTCAGACCCAAAACCTGACCCGATAATTATTACCCAAAATCTGTATTGGATTAGATCCAATATTCTAGCCTGATTCGGACCCAAAACCTGGCTTGATTTAGACCCAACCTGATTTAGGTCCAAAATCTGGCTTGATTTAGGCGCAAAATCTGACCTGAATTAGACCCAAAATCTAGCCTTGTTTAGGCCCAAAATTTTGTCTTGAATTAGATCCAATATTCTAGCCTTATTTAGGCCCAATATTCTATCTTGAGTTAGACTAAAAATCTGGCCTTATTTAGGCCCAAAATCTGGCGTTATTTAGGCCCTCAATTCTGTCCTAGGTCAGACCCAGAATTATGTCCTGAGTTAGGCCCAAAATCTGTCTTGGATTGACCCAATATTCTTGTCATTATATGAACTGAGAGACTCTGGTCAATTTCAGTCTCTTTTGGGTCAATTATTGAGCCCATTTATATCCACCATTTAGGATCATGACTGTTTGTTTGGGTGAACAATTATCAGATTATTTCTGTACCATTTTTTATTTATTTAAGAATTTTGTGGAAGTTTTGTATTTGTCTTGTAGAAGAATATCCATTTGAGGTAGTGTCCCACCATAGGCATCAAATGTAATGATAAATTAGATGGAGGAAACTAAAGCTGTCCACACCAGCAACTCAGAGTGTGAAATTCTTTTCTTTTTTTCTGAAAGAAATACTTGCACTTGGAAAAATCCAAGTAAATCGTATAATATGCCACCACTTTTCTTTCTAGCGTATTATCTTTTCTCTAAGAACAAATTTGAGGTTATTAGAAAGAGGTTTGGTGCTCTATGTTTATCATGCATTGACATAAATATGTGGAGGAGCCAATTCAAATGAATTATGAGTATCCATTGGATAAAATTATTTAGATTTAGACATGAGTCCTCCAAATTGCTTATTGGTTAGCAACAAATCATGTACCCATTATCATGAGTTGTGGTCTGTTATCTAATAGTTCTAAATCTCGATGGAGATGGTTCAGATTTGGTCCAGATTTCAGTTTCATTAGAAGGCAGATTTCTAGTAAAGAAATCTGAATATGTATAGTTTTCAGTCTTCTTATGGGAGGGCAGATTTCTTGGAAAAGAAATCTGAATCTCCATTTGAGAAGATGAAAGAAGAAAAATGGGAATGATGGAATGAAAAAGATTTGGTGGTTGGAGGGCAGATCCTTTGTAAATAAAGATCTGAATCTCCGATAGAAAATGAAATGGAGATGTGATGTAAAACGAGATGGAGAAGATAGAGTGAAGAGGAAGATGATATAAAATGAGATGGAGAAGATGGAGTGAAGAGGAATAAGATGTAGAAATTTCACCCTTTCTTTTCTCTTCTCCTTCTTTTATTTTCTTTTCTTATCTTCCTTGTTAGTAAAAACACTCGAATCTCTCTTGTTCATTCCCCTCTTCCTCTTTTTATTATCCTTCTTTTGGGTGGTTATGATAACTACCACAACAGGTATGATGGAGTGAGTGGAGGAATGGTACCACAACAGGTATAATGGAGTGAGTGGAGGAATGGTTGTGGACAGTTTTCAAAACTCCCTGTTAGACCCCGACCCAGACCAACATGATTAGTACTAATTAAGTGAGTGTTTAGTCTTAAGTGAGTCTTAGTACTAGCTGGGTTAGAATGTGATTAGACTTAGTCTGGATTATAGCCTTGGGAATTTTGAGGACGTTGTGTATGAGTCAGACACGCTCAGGGACGCCCTGAGTACACGAGTAAGAATGGGTTTTTGTTCTAGATCTTTGGTTTGGTTGTGATGTTTATTGTTCTTAAATGGTTTTATTATTTGTGACAACTTTCGTTTTTAACCTGCATGCATTTGAGGCCCAGAAACCCAAGTTTTGGCCCAATAAGGGTAAATCTGTCTTTTCATGCTAAATCTGGGCACACTTTTCGAAGTCGTGAAACTATGTCAAAACCATACTTTTCCAAAACTAGATTTTTCGACGATCGTTTTGTCCTTCTTCGTCGGCTCCATCTGGGGTCCACAAGACCATGTTTTAAGCGTTTCAAGTTTCAATGCTTAGGGGACCCACTCCTAGACACTATAAAAGATCTCCTATTCTCTCTCCTCCATTCTTTTTCCAAATCTCTGCAACCTTCTTGACCTAGAGCAAGTAAGAGGGAGAAAGTTTTTCTTCTTGGTCTTTTCCCTTGAAAATCATCTAGCTAAAGTATTCCAAATCAAGATCAAAGACCACCATTCTCTTACTCTCTTCGCAAGCTTCGTTTGGACACGTTTTTGGAGCCAACCTTCACCACTATTCATCATCTTCAACCTCCATTCTTCTTGTTCAGCTAGCTCAAGGTTAGAGCTTGGACTCATCTCTTCATTGTATGTTCTTTAACTCACCTAGAGCTTGTTTTTCATGGTTTCAAACCCATTTTCGAAATGGGGGTTTGTAATGATCAAAATGATGATTTTTGTGTGCTCTATTTGGGGTTTTTGTGTAGATTTCGTGGAGCCACCCTTATTGTTGATTTTTGTGAAGCTTTCTTTGGCTTTGGATTGAGGCAAGTGAACTCTTTGGGATTCTTCATGTTTATTGCATTAGGGTTTCATTTTCTTCATTAAGATATGATTTTTGTGTTAGTTCTTTTAATGCAAGTTATGTCTACATTCTTTCAAGCCATGTACTTCAGTTTCTCTATTAGTATTATCATCAATGATTTATCAAGTTCTTAGAACCATGTTGGTCTTGCAAGTTTTGTGAAATTGGTACATGGAAATGTCTTGATGTTTTCCTAATGGACTGAATGGTTTAATTATGGATTGAATGTGGTTTTTTTGACCCTTGGTGAGCATGGTGGCTCAGGGGTTTTGTTGGTTCAGAAGTAAGAAGAAGAGTAAGTAAAATGTATGAAGATTGGTGAAGAAAAGAGCAGTTTCTGAACTCAGACGCGCCCAGGCAGAAGCCTGTTCGCTCGAGCGGCCATAGGGTCCGCTCGAGCGACCATGCCTCTGTTTTGAAGGGTTTCGGACAGAAACCTGTCCACACGAGCGAACTTGTTGGATGGCTCGTGCGAACAAGTTTCTGTCTGGGGTCCGCTCGAGCGATGGTTTGACCGCTCGAGCGAACCTGATGCTCAAAGTCTTGGATTTTCAATCTTTTTCTAAATTTCTTGGAAATTGAAAACTAGACTATGCTTTAGACTTTTAATTGACATTGTGTAAATTGGAACTCCAAAATGTACCTCACCTTCGGGGACACCAAATTATGTAAATTTCTGACATTTGGGTTTCAACTTCACTAAGGTCAATGAATAGTCTTAGCCTATGCTTGATGGACCTTGTTTGCACTCTTGTTTTGATGCCTCATGCATCATCGTGTTCTCGTTTGATTTTCAAGTATGAATTCGTATTTAAGACGTGTTTCAAGATGTGTTTCAAGAATCAAAAAAGGGAATCATTTCTTAAGTTTGTTAAGCATTAATATTATGCTATTTTGCTAGTCTTGTCGTGTCGTGTTTGATCAATGATTTCCCTCTTGTTTCGTCGTGTTCTCGAACGTGTATTGCCGTGTTTTGTAAATTCATGATATAAGTGAATACCACTGAGCTTGGACTGCCCTTTTAGTTTGATCCACTACCTGGGGGTCCTTAAACATGTGGACTGTCTGCAGACTAGTCGTGTATTGTATTACACATCGTGCGTGTTCGTGATCCGGTTCCTCGGCCGGATACCCCGTCTACCTTGTGTGGCGTGGGATCGTGTTTTCGTGTCGTGCTTGTCGTACGTGCTTGCTCTTGTCATCATATATGATGGAGAAAGGATGAGCTCAATGTCGATTTATCTTTTCATGATATTATAAGTATTCATGCTGGTTTCGTAAACTTGAAACGTGTATCTAAATCTTGAGCTGTTTTAGCATTATTTCTCTATTTCATGCCTAAATTGTTTATTTGCCAAACCATCGTGTTTGATGCTTGATATTTTGGTGTCCGGTGCAGGAGAGTTCACGCGTGACGAGGAGTGCCCGAAGGAGGCTGTTGAGCCACCCCCAGCACACGAGTGGCAGCCCAACGACGTCATCTAGACGCCGGTCGGGATATTGATTCTCGTTTCGCCTAGTTTGGGTTATCTTTTGGGATTGTAATTGTTGTATTGGCCTTTGTTGGCCTCTCTGGGTTATGTAACGTGTATTAACATACTTTGGGTTAATTGTGAAACTTTAATCTTGATAGGAATGTTGTGATGACATTCTCTTTTGATACCAAGTCCCGATATTATAATTTCTCTTGTATCTCATTGTTTTAGATTTGTGTGACATGTTTTGCTACACGCTTTCGCATACCCATTCGTGTGAACTCGACCCGTGTCTTGGGATCCTCACCGTGAGAACCTGTGGGAAAAACAACAGCGGCGGTGTGCTTTGTGTTAGTTAATCATACCGCCGCACGTCGCGGGCCCAGGCCTCGGTCCAGGGTCTCGACACTCCCCAACGAGTTTCTTTGAATGGGTCTTATGACCTTATTTATTTGATCAACTTGTGGGACCTTGCTTTAATTTGGAGGAACAAAAAAATACATTTATGGGAAATTGAAACCCGCACCGTTGAGATGATGTGTATTAGCTTCCACCACTTTACCAACAGCTACTCATGTCGTTTAAACTAATCGTAATATTAGCTTACTAAAAAAAAAAATTTGAAGTTTTGATGACTCATGTCATTGAATCATGCTGATTTAATGGACCTAGAACAATTTCCATCAACATCTTTTGTTTGGCAAAATTTTGACATCAACAGTATTCGATTATGGATTATTGTACAACCAGCCCTTCACTTTGACTTAGGTTTCTGTGCCAGAGCTTTACAAATCATTAGGTCTATTCTATTATGATATGTATATATATATATATATGTATATTGATTGGGTCATATTTGAACGACTACAATCGTAATTGGACGGCTGATCACCGATGTGAGCAGACACTATAATATCCGAATTTATTTCGAACCGACTTATCCGGCCTACAATTACGAACCGGTTTATGACCGCCGGCCTTCAAACAGGTTTTCCCACTTTATAGTTAGGGCTGACCACCCAAAACAGTGGCATTGCTTCTGTGTGATTATTGTATTGCTCTATTGTGTAGATTGGATTTAGGTTATACGTTCTTTTCATCATTGTTCCATTGTTAATCTCTTATGATCATTACCTGTCTTTACTCACATTGATCTTGTATTTTTTTTTAAAATTATGCTTTCGTACTTGCTGTTTACTTTGTTTATTGGTGCATAGGTACCGACCCTTACCCTATCGTGGAGGTGGAGGAGGGTCAACCGTTTCAAGCATTTGAGCCAATTAACGAACCCAAGTGGAGTGTCGATGATGGCTACAAAGCCATCTGAGACCGCACCGGAGTAACTTTCATTGTAGAAACTATTTTAGGAGCAATCTAATCATAATGAACATAATTTTTATTTAGTTGTTTTATTTAAGTTATTTTGGATCCTTTAAACCTAAATTATTCAGTTAGTTATGTGTTGGTTTGGATTTTGGATATTGATACCAATTGATTTAATGCTTTCGCAAATATTTTATTCTGACTCATTATGTTTCAGAGTTTTGTGGGTCTATATTTGGGAGCTTGTATTGCATTAAACACAGGAAAATAATTGTTTAGTTTTATTTTTCACGTTATCCCTTGGTTGTAATTTTGGGGACGTGACAGTTGGTATCAAAGCCAGCACATTTCTCGGAACTTAAAACTAGTCGCCAAAGATCCTCCTCTTTTGCTAAATATTCATCTAATTTAGCATTGAGTTCCAATTCTGTAATAAAACTATTTTCACAAGGAGTTTTGTCTCTAATAGATTCAAGATCAGCTCTAGTGGATTTGATGACGTCTTCCACTTTCCCGATCTTATTTTTGTTCCTCTTTATAAGATCTCTGCTCAATGAAGACAGTGTCCTAGTAATATACTAGCAAAACCCCGTGCAATGCACGGATCATGGAACCACCAAAAGCACAGACTAATATAAATTATACTCGAATAATAGGGTCTTTGAGTTACATACCATAATTAAAAGGCTGTATAACATCAATTATATAATAAAAAATAAGGTGACGCTTAATTTTCTACCTAAAACCTTAAATGCAGTTGAAATTTGTTTACTCTAGGGCCCAATTCATATGTCAAAAAATATTAATTGGACCCAGGTGTATACTATGTATATATAAACACGGGTACAAATATTACCTGGAGATATTATTTATATTGATATAATATTAATAATTTTATCAATATTATCCAATTAATTGGATACACATTTATATTATTCTGTACAAAAGGTAATATCCTTTATATTCTTAAATATATTATAAGAGTCATCGTACACATTCATTTTTGGACATACTATGTTAATCACAGGCTTGTTAAATTACATGTAATTATACAATATATAATTATATCTAATTATATTTCTAAATTATACTATTGACCTAATTATATCTAATTATATTTCTAAATATATATTAAAATATATGGATTGTCCAATCGGATTAATGTGGTGCGTATACTATTGACCCGTGCATGTTTTTAATTAGGGTCAATACTGATATAATTTTGCTATGACGGGTCAATAAGACCGGGACAATACGATACCATGTATAGTATTATACTATATATACTATTAGATACATTTTGCTATGACGGGTCAATTTTACATATTGTCCGGGTCAATACTTTCAGAACGGGTCAATACTATACCATCAAAAATTATACTATTGGCCCCTGCATGTATGTAACTATATCTGTATATACTGTGAACGATTGTCCAATCCTGTGGTCCGTGCATAGCACGGGGTTTTGCTAGTGCATATGCTCTCTTGTTCTTTAAAAATAATAAGTATTTTTCTTTAATTATATCTAATTATATTTCTAAATATATATTAAATTATATTATTCAATATATATTATTAATATATCTATAATATATTTTAAATATCCAATAATGAATATAATACGTACCTTATATTGTACAATATTATAAGATCGGAGAATATTGATATCCTTGTTACCCTATAATATATGATTAAAACTATTGACCTATTGCCATAATATAAATTATAGTGGCAATGTATATATTTTTATAGTTTACATCAACATATAAATAGGTACTTGTACTTTAATTATATGTGTATTGGAAAAAATATACTATTAAGTGGTATATATTATTACAATGGAGAAAAATAGTAGGTTAAGAATAGTACAAACGAACAATATACTATTAATATAACTTATTTTGTAGTGCTATGCACGGTCGACCACAGAACCGTCATATTGTAATTGTTCACCTGATCAAATAAGTTATATAATTTTATTTAAAACAATATAATGGGTGTTGATAATGTATAGCCCTCCAACAGCTAAGAAAAGTAAAAATATGAGGACCACAGCTAAGAAAAGTAAAAATAAGTTGCTATGACGGGTTTTCTTAGCCCAGCTTCATCAATCTTATTTAGACTATCACCCATCCAACATTGCTAGCAACACCTCGTGATCTGATGGTGGGCCCACCCATCATAGCACATACAATTGTTTTAGGGATTTTTCGGGATGTTGCTATAGTCTTTGTTTGTTTGCAAATATATAATAAAGAAAAAAAATATTTGATTTAAATTTGATGATCAGGTGATCAGCATGACCCTTGGAAACAAAATCTAAAATTGATGTGGAAATGTGTGAAGTATTTGCTTCTTCATTATTCATGTGAAAATGTGTCTTTTAATGTGGTTTGGAATCTTGATTCCAAATGACCCAGACTTATCTTATTCCTTGAATAACAGAAATAGTTTCCTGCGGTAATCTATGCTAATAACTGAACTTGATTCCCTGAATGTTGGATGGGATTATATAATGAAAGAGAATATATAACAGGGCCCTGTTTGGCCCACCATCTAGTGTCACCATATTTTACTGACTGCTATCAGCAAGGTGGGCCCTGTTTGGCCCATCAAAAATATTTTACAAATATTTTGTATAATCTCCGATTTCTAACCATAAAAAATGTGTATATAATTTTTTTTGCTCCGGTACCCACATTTTGTATAATTTCCTAAGGTTAATCCTCTGTACATTATATCAATATAATGTTTTAGCTCAACAGTACCCACCCGATTATATAACGCCCAAAAGTGTTAATCCCCCACCTCCTCTCTCTGCTCGTTCTCTCTCTTTCTTTATTTATTTTCTCTTTCTTTCTTTGCTGGTTCTCTCTCTTTCCCTGCCTCCTTTCTCTACTCGTTCTCTCTCTATTTCTTTCCTTCTTTCTCTTTCTTTCTTTGCTGGTTCTCTCTCTTCCCCTTCTCTCTCTTTCTTTCTTCCATTCTCTTTCTTTCATTGATGTTCTCTCTCCTCCCCCACCTCCTCTCTATCTGCTCGTTCTCTCTCTTTCTTACTTCCATTCTCTTTCTTTCATTGCTGGTTCTCTCTCCCCCCACCTCCTCTCTCTGCTCGTTCTCTCTCTTTCTTTCTTCCATTCTCTTTCTTTCATGGCTGGTTCTCTCTCCTCCCTCACCTCCTCTCTCTGCTCGTTCTCTCTCTTTCTTTCTTCCATTCCTTTTCTTTCATTGCTAGTTCTCTCTCCTCCCCCACCTCCTCTCTCTGCTCGTTCTCTCTCTCTATTTCTTTCCTTCTTCCTCTTTCTTTCTTTGCTGGTTCTCTCTCTTCCCCCACCTACTCTCTCTTCCCCCCAGTCCGCCCAACTCCCTCTCCCTGCCACTATTTCTCTCTCTCCCTCTCCCTGCCACTCTCTTTCTTTCATTGCTGGTTCTCTCTCCTCCCCCACCTCCTCTCTCTGGTCGTTCTCTCTTTCTTTCTTTCTTTGCCGGTTCTCTCTCCTCCCCCACCTTCTATCTCTGCTTGTTCTCTCTCTTTCTTTCTTCCATTTTCTTTCTTTCATTGCTGGTTCTCTCTCCCCCCCACCTCCGTTCTCTCTCGCCCCCCACCTCCTCTCTCTGCTCGTTCTATCTCTTTCTTTTTTCCATTCTCTTTCTTTCATGGCTGGTTCTCTCTCCTCCCTCACCTCCTCTCTCTGCCCGTTCTCTCTCTTTCTTTCTTCCATTCGCTTTCTTTCATTGCTGGTTCTCTCTCCTCCCCCACCTCCTCTCTATCTGCTCGTTCTCTTTCTCTCTTTCTTTCTTTCTTTCTCTCTCTTTCCCACCTCCTCTCTCTGCTCATTCTCACTCCGCCCCACTCCCTCCCTTCAGAAAAGAGCCCACAGGTGTTCTCTATCTATCTGCTCGTTCTCTCTATTTCTCTCTTAATGAAACCAACCTCTGTGTTAATCTATCTCTTTCAAACAATCCAACAAAGATGAAATTGACAGATCCATATAGATAAAGTCCATAGAGAAAGGAATTCAACACAAATGATTCAGTAGAACACAGAAATAGACAACGAATCTAATAACATATATAGAAAACCTTACCTGTGAAGGAGAAGCCGATGAAAGCTTATTGCTGGTGTTGTTTGAGAAATCTTTCAATAGAGAGTGAGGTTATTGTTTGAGTTAATTCCCAGTTGCAAGCCGTGCATTAGGAGGCCGCCATTGCCGGTTTTCAACGCTTCTGTTCTTTCAATGAAATGGAAGAGAAGAGATAGGATGTGGGAAACCGCCACTGATGCTTGCAGCCATTTGGTGCAGTTACGAAGAGCGGGGAGTGGGGAGTGGGGATGACGTACAACTGATTGGTGTGAGGGGTTGACGTGCCTGTGCATGTAGGCCAACAGGTGTCGCCATAGTAAGGGAACATACATTCTCTTAATAGAATAGATAGATAGATAGATGAGCAAACCCTTTTCTTTTGTTTGACCAAGTGAAGGATGGACCGCAAGAACCTAGGTCAAACAGTTTAAGATTATTTAAGATATCTAAGCAAGTTCTAGGCTCCCCACTTCTCTTGTTGATTAAATGTCTCATTAAAATTGCCTGCTATGATCCAAGGACCTGGGCAATCACCACCAAAGCAGCAAAACGGTTCTAAAAATTATTTTTTTCTACTGCATAAGGTGGTCCTTGAATTACAGTGAGCCGCCAAGGTTGGCCATTGGTTACATTGATAAGTATTTCTCTCTAGTGTCTATGTAAAAATCGAGATCGTCGATCCAGAATATCGCTAGCCCGCTCGCATTTCCGATGGCCGGGATTATATCCATGTTATTGAGTTTTAGTGTCCTCGCTAGTATTTTCATTTGGTTTTTGTCGTCCTTTGTTTCTGATAAGAATAAAAAAATTTGGATTATGTACCTTGCAAAGGCGCTTAATTTCTCTAACAGTGGCAACAGTCTTAACAGCTCTACAATTCCACATAACACCACTAATATTGTCAGTATAACCAATGGTATTAGTTTTACGGGTGGAAGCCCTTTGTATGCTTTGGGCAGTTAGAGTGTTAAATCTGGAATTGCTAATACGAAAACTCGAAATAACAGGGGAAATTAGGGGACTTACCTGGTTCGCATCAGCAAACTCACTTTCCCGGCCTTCCATCGATGCAACCATTGGATCAGATCCTATGGTTTGAGCCGTGAAATGGATTGGGGTTGCAGCGGGTTCTTCTAAACTGATTTCATCATCTCTTTGATTCCCCTTTGCAGTAGGCGCCCTTTGTAGATTTCTCCTCTTTGAACTTGGAACCCTTTTTTGGTGGGCATTTCTGCTAATAATATCATCTGCTATCAGATTCATTAATCTTCAGGACTAAATTAGAATTTCTATTTTGTTGACACCAAAAAAGTCAATATGTCTCCTCAACATCGAGAAGCCTCCTGAAGCTGCATCCTGCTAAAAATAGGCAAGGCTACTTCAAGCATCAGATTGTGTCAGAATCAGACAGAAACTGAGAGATCCTTCAAGACAGCTAAAAGAGGGGTACACCTGAGGTTTCGGGTCATTCCGGCAACGTTTGGCCTAACTTCACTGCTCCGACAGCTAAACAAGCGCTCCCTGCGGCGACATCGTCAAAGAGACCAAAACTTTGATCATAGCCTACGGATGACTCCAGCATGTCTCCAAAGGGCTCCATGCCAAATTTCAAGTCAAACCGACAACGTTTGACCCTCCATCAATGCTCGAGCAGTAAAATCAAACCTCCCGGCAGGGGCAACCACCGAAGCCATCACTCATCAAACAAAATACATGAGTGGCTTCAACATGCTTCCAAAAGGCTGCACGTCAAATTTCAGGTCATTCCGACAACGTTTGACCAGGTTTCGATGCAACGAGAGAAAATCAAGCCTACCGGTGGCAGAGCAACCCGGAACCATGACATCCAAAACGGAGCCCATGGAACGTCTTAAAATGACTCCAATAGGCTCCCTGTCAAATTTCAGGTCAATCGGACATCGTTTGACCACATATCAAAGCTCGGCATTTTCCCCACATCAAAATCAAGTGAAGCATCGATGGGACCCCAAACGGCTCCAAAACTCAAATAAAAGCCTATGATTGGTCCTATCCACTGGTCAAGAAGCTTCACCTCAATTTTCAGGTCATTCCGACATCGTTTGACCTAGTTTCGACGCTTGACGGAAAATCGGCTACAAAGTCTTCGGCTTTCCCGAAAAATAGGAAACTTTGTGCTCCGATTTCGCGAGGGTTCTCGTCAAGATTTCTCCAAGAAAATCAAGTCAATAATTGAGGAAAAATTTCAAGAAAAATACAGAAGAATAAAGGGACGAAAAAGACGAAAAAACGGCAGAAACGACGCTCGGCGATCAAACGGGCCGAAGCCCCAGGGTCGCCGGCGACCCTGGGTGCATGGTCGCCTGGCGACCCTGGAAATCCGGGTCGCCGGATTTTGCGCCGAAGTGTCCGTTTTCGATTCTTTTCAAGTTTCGGGTGTTCTGGCCTCTGTAATTTTCTGAAAATCCAATGTTTGTTGCTTCAAAACCACTGATCTTTGTCGACATTTCGGATCCACCGTCAAAAGCATGAAATCATCACCGATCGCCTCAAGATCGCCAACCGGCTGACCAAGAAAGTGCACTTTCTGCCCGACCGATCGTGAAATCGACAAGACAGATGTCACCGGCCCGCCAACATCAATCAATGTCTGAAATTGCATCGCAATCCAACATCAAATAATGCGTGGATCCACCGGTGATGATCGCAAGAAGAATCTCAAAAGGCGCAGCGCGGCCCGCGACTCTTCACATGCCTTGGCAACCACTTAATGTCGTTAATTGACCCATTAAAGCAGTCATTAACTCATTATTTTGGACGGCCAAATCAGAACCAAGCATTTGGGAGTTACAAATCCAAGCAATCATGGCATTAAACCCATGAAACTCCCATCATCATGAAGCATAAAAGTGATTAAATGCCCACTACCTTCATCGGCCAATCACAAGCCTTGAGAAAGGAGTTACAAAATCAACTTGTAACTCCTCATCAATTCTTTCATCATGGCCATCAATGCCAATAAACACCTCATGGCTACCAAAAGCCTATAAAAGGAGGTCCATTCCAAGAAAGAAAGGATGAAAAAAATAGATCCCAAGTGCAAGCTCTGAAAATCCAGAAAATCCAAGAAAGAGACGAAGTCCTGCTACTTTGCTCCCGGAAGCACCACAAGGTGATCAACGTCCCTTGGGGGGCCACCCCCCAAGGTCACCTCCTTCTCCAACATGGCCTAAACGCGGCTTTTCAGCCCGTTTACTCGGTTTTTCATTGGATATAGGACCTTCTCTTGGTCCTTGTCCTTTAAAAAACTGAGGTTAGGAGCCAAGCCAAAGAATCAAAGCATCACATGTTCTCATTTGAAGGACGATGGCGAAGCCCATACATGACTTGCGACCGTCGATCTCAACGTGTCCCCACAATCTCCTGAGAAGTTAGATCCATTTTCTTCCTTTTCTATTGTACTTTGTATTTCCTAAAGAGACAAAAAGAAATCACAATTCTTGTCTTTCATATTTGATGAGTTTTGTAAAAACGCCTTTCACGGCAAAATCGCCTTTCACGGCAAACAAACAAAAACGCCTCTTACGGCATTCTAAAAACTTTGTCTCTTTTCTTAATATTTATGCAATTTGAAAAGTTAGAAAAAAAGGATTGATTTCCTTTCCACTTGTGAAGGTGAATCTCCGGATTATCACTATTCCAAATTCCAAGTAGAAAGTAAACCTGGCATACCCGTACAAAAATGTTGATGCCCGAGATCTTCCCTCCTCCGCCGAGACCCAGGTCAGCCCCCGGGGTGCGGAGGGAGAGGACAGAAGGTTCCCCCTCTTTTTCGGGTCCATCAAACTGGCACACCCGGTGGGACACGTTGACTTGAGAACGTGATGCTTTGATCACTTGGCTCCTTTCTAGTTAGTGGCCTATGTTGCATTTTGCATCTAAAAAAATATGAGATGGGATTTCAATTGTTCTTTCTCACTTAAAAAAAAAAAACAAATCTGATCTCTTTTCTTAGATTCAACTTTGAGAAATTTTGATCCTTCCCTCTTCAAACTTGATAGCTCACAGAAATGTTCGCAGCTATCGTTCATATCGGGGATTAGGCCACCTTTTCTCTTTGATGAGTCCAATTGGGATTTCAAAAAAAAAAACACCTTCATTTCAAACTCTTAAAAAAAATGATCTCTCTTTCTCAAGATTCAACTTTGAGAAATTTTGATCCTCTCCTCCTTGAACTCGATAGCTCACAGAAATGTTCGCAGCTATCGTTCATATCGGGGATTGGGCCATCTTTTCTCTTTGATGAGTCCAATTTGGATTTCAAAAAAAAACTATAATTTCAAAAAAAAAAAATTAGTTTTCTCTCTTTTGCATTCAAAGTTGAGAAACCTTGGTTCCTTCCTTTTCGGATTTAGCGCTCGCAGAAATGTTGAGCCTTTGTTCGGATTGGAACACCATTCGCTCTCTTTGACGAGTTCATTAAAAAAAAAAAAACCTTTCAAAAAAAAAAGATTTCAAAAAAAGAACACTAAGGTTCCACCAGTTGCGTTCTTTGACCAAAGTGGATTTAAGAAAAGCCTTGTCCAGAGTGTGGAGACAGTTAGACTGTTCGAGGCAAGGGCCCTCCAAACGGGTTCATTAAGTAATCCTACCCTTACCTGGGGGCTGATCTATCTACTAAGGTTTCATAAGATCGAATTGGAAATCTATGTGCACCTTTCAAAAAAAAATTTCTCTAAAAAAAATCCTTAAAAAAAAAAAACTTCTGTCACTTTGAATTCAGAGTTGAGAAATCTTGGTTCTTTCCCTTTCGGATTTAGCGCTCGCAGAAATGTTGAGCCTTGTTCGGAATGGAACACCATTTGCTCTCTTCAATGAATTCAATCTTGACTTTTCAAAAAAAAAATCTTCTTTTTTTAAAAAAAAAAAAAAAACTTTTGTCACTTTTGAATTCAGAGTTGAAAAATCTTGGTTCTTTCCCTTCTGGATTTAGCGCTCGCAGAAATGTTGAGCCTTGCTCGGAATGGAACACCATTTGCTCTCTTCGATGAATTCAATCTTGACCTTTCAAAAAACTTCCGTCACGTTTGGATTTACATCCGAGAAATTATGGTTCCTTCCCTTCTGAATTTAGCGCTCGCAGAAATGTTGAACCTTTGTTCGGATTGGAATACTATTTGCTCTCCTTTATGAATCCAAATTTGACCTTTCAAAAAAAAATCCCATCTCGTGTCCTTCCCAAGGATGCGATTTGCAACATTTGTGCCTAGCGGTGCTAGTACGCCCTTTCGGGTCTACTGTATTCGCGACCGACACATTTGTATCTCCAACCTTATATCATTTTACCTCGAGTAAGCCTTGTTTCTCGGTAATTTGAATTAAGGTCTACAATTGCTTCTAGCAGTCACTGGAACGCTCACTCTAAGCCTACCATACTTGCATTTTAGAACAATTGTATCCTCTATGGCTTTTTGCCTTCTTCATCATCCTTGGGTTGGGCCATGTCCCCTCAAGTGGTTTGAAAAGGCAAAACCATAGTTGTTCCCCATTTACGATCACCATATTCTTGTGATTACTAATGGATTTGGTCTTGTTTCAGAAGTTTTCCAAAACTAACAATGGCAGCTTCATTGACCATCACTTTCGATGAGAACAAGTACCAGCTTATGTTTCAAGATAAGCAAAACAAGCATAAGCGCCCTGCCAGTTGCCGAAGCGTCATTTCCCTCGACAACTCTCCAAACACCGGGTCAACTTCAACTCCCCGGACCATCGTCTTCGGATCGCTGGGACCATTCCCACTTCCTGCAGAAGACATTGTACCTGTTAAGAAGCAGAAAACCGCCCCGCAACGTGTCACTAAAATGGCACCAAGGGCGAACACCAAGAAGCCTGAAGCCCGTGGCGTTCCCACGAAGCCTCAACCCACAAGAAACCAGGTTTACACCAAAACTTGGTCCCCGAGATCTTCACCAAAGCAACGGAGGTCCCAAACATCTGCAAAGCCAGCATACCTGGCCCCTCTCAAGGAGAATCAGTTCTACCCTCTCTCTTACATGAAAGAGGAGAAACCTACACTCCACCCAAAAAACAAACAAAACCATCATGAGCAGGCTTGCTCCTACAAGCCCAAAATCAAATCCTGCATCGTTAGGCCTACGCAAAAACATGCTGAAGCCTGCACTCCTGCGAGTCGACCCTTCATCTCAACAGGGGCCGAGCTCGCAAAATTCAAGTCTTCAATGCGACAGACAAAGGACCGCGTCCAGATTCTGTCCTTGCCAAGCTTCAAAGAAGACAAACTCGGCTGCTGCGCACAAGGGACTACATCCTTCATCGCTAGAGCCCAGCCAGAGCTGACTGAAGCTCAAATTGCTCGTCGTATGCGTCGCCGCACTGCATATCGACAAAAGAGACTCGAGAAACAAAGAACCCAGCGTTCTACTCTCCACGTCTCAAACAAATGAGTCGAAAAAGAAAGACCCGACCAATTCGTTGCTGTTCATATGGTTGGCAAAACCAGAAAACGCCGGAAGTCAGCAACCAAAATCAGTGTTAGACGTCCAGTGACTCGCAGCGTCTCTCTGACAAGAACACATCTGGAAGAGTCTTCCACTCCTCCAAGCCAAGAACATCGGAGTAACCGCTCCTCAGATTCTTCATCCAAAAGAATGAGCCCCAGCTCAGTCACCAGGACGATTTCTTCGTTCGAATCCCGAGGGATGAACATCTTGGCTACAAGTTCTGAGCCGCCTCCACCGCATGATGACGTAACTGCACGTATCCAGCACTTGGAGCAAGGACAACAGAGAATTGAGACTCTGATGGAGAATTTGATTCTCACTCTACAGCGTCCACCACCTAACAATGAAACCCCTCCGAATCATGAAGATGACGAGGGCAATGCAGAAAACAATGAGTCTCGCGCCCTTACCAGAAAAGACGTGGACGATATCCTCGCAAAAGCAAAAGCAGATGATACATTGAAGGAACATGGGATCAAGCCACCCTACCCTTTATGGATGGACTCGGTTCCGTTCCCTGCAAAATTCAAACAACCTACTCTCCAGACATATACTGGGAAAGGTTCAGCCAGTGTTAGACCCCGACCCAGACCAACGCGATTAGTGCTAATTAAGTGAACGTTTAGTCTTAAGTGAGTCTTAGTACTAGTTGGGTTAGAATGTGATTAGACTTAGTCTGGATTATAGATTTGGGGATTTTGAGGACGTTTAGTATGAGTCAGACACGCTCAGGGACGCCCTGAGTACACGAGTAAGAATGGGGTTTTGTGCTAGATCTTTGATGTGGATGTGATCTTTATTTCTCTTGAGTGATTTTATTATTTGTGACAACTTTTGTTTTCAAGCTGCATGCATGTGAGGCCCAGAAGCCCAAGTTTTGGCCCAATAGGGTAAATCTGTCTTTTCATGCAAAATCTGGGCACACTTTTTCGAAGTCGTGAAACCATGTCAAAAGTATACTTTTCTGAAACTAGATTTTTCGACGATCGTTTTGTTCTTCTTCGTCGATTTCATCCGGGGTCCACAAGACCATGTTTTAAGCGTTTCTAGTTCAGCTAGAGAGGGACCCACCTCTCAACCCATATAAAAGGTCTCTTACTCTCTCTCCTCCATTTTCTTCTTCCTTTTTCCTGCAACGGTTGCCCTAGAGTGGAGTGGAGAAGGCAGCCCTCTTCTTGACCTTTTCTTCCTTGGATCATCTAGCAAGAAGACTCCAATCTTCGATTCGTTTCCGCCATTCTCTTCCTCTCTTCGCGAGCTTCGATTGGGCACGTTTTAGAGCCAAACCCTTTCCACTATTCATCATCTTCAACCTCCATTCTTCTTGTTTGGCTAGCAAAAGGTTAGAGCTTGGACCCATCTTTCTATTTGATGTTCTTAGGCTCACCAAGAGCTTGTTTATGATGATTTCAAACCCATTTTCGAAATGGGGGTTTGTAATGGCTAAAATGTTGATTTTTGTATGCTCCATTTTGGGGGTTTTGTGTAGATCTCGTGGAGCACCCCTCATTGTTGGTTTTTGTGAAGCTTCCTTTGACTTTGATTTGAGGCAAGTAAACTTTATAGGATTTTCATATACATTGTGTTGTAGTTTCACTACTTCCATTTAAGACATGGTTTTTATGCTTGAACCTATTAATGTAGGTTATGTTTATTTTCTCTCAAGTCATTAGTTTGAGTTCCTTTACTTGTGTTATTGTTGATGATTCATCCAAGTTCTTAGAATCATGTTGGTTTTGTAAGTTTCATGAAATCGTTATGGGAATGGCTTGATGTTTCTCTTTGGAATAAATGGACAAATTGTGGATGGAATGCTCTTTAATGTGTGTAATGAACCCCTTGGAAAGCATGGAGGCTTGGGGAGTGCAGGTGGTAAAAGTGTGGAAGTGAAGAAGGGAGAAAAAGTTGTGAAAATTCTGAACAGAATGCACTGCCCGTGCCTGTCGGTCAGCTGTCGGTCAGACTTCGGTCGACCGACAGGTCGACCGACACCAACCGAAATCTGTCGGTTCGAATTCCAGAGAGCAGCATTTCTGTCAGGACACCCCTCGGTTCGCTGTCGGTCAACCGACAGGTCGACCGACAACCAACCGAGGATCTGTCGGTTCAATTTCCAGAGAGCAACATTTTCTGTCTGGTCATCTGTCGGTTCACATTCGGTCAACCGAGGATCTGTCGGTTCAATTTCCAGAGAGCAGCAATTCTGGGCTGGGATCTGTCGGTCAAGCCTTCGGTCGACCGACAGATCGACCTCGGTTAACCGACGGTTAACCGATCGTTGACCGACAGTTACAAAAAGAACTGTGTTTGGAGAAATTTTGCAGGAATGAAAACTAGACTATGCTTTAGACCTCCATTTGACATTGTGCACTTGAAATTCCTAAATGTATCTTACCTTCGGGGACACCAAGTTATATAGAGTTTCGATGTTTGGATTTCCAAGTCCACAAGGGTCAAAGTTTTGGTCTTAGCCTATGCTTGATAGATTTTGTTCGGACTCTTGTTTTGATGCTTTATGCGTCCTCATGTTCTTGTTTGATCTTTTTCAAGTATAAGCTTGTATTTAAGACGTGTTTCAAGAATCGTGTTTCAAGAAAGAAAAAGGGAATCATTTCTTAAGTTTTGTTAAGCATTTATATAATGCTATTTTTGCTAGCCTGTCGTGACGTGTTTGATAAATGATTTCCCTCTTGCTTTGACGTGTTCTCGGATAAGTTTTGTCGTGTTTTATGCATTCATGATATAAGTGATTACCACTGAGCTTGGACTGCCCTTTTAGCTTGATCCACTACCTGGGGGTCCTTAAACATGTGGACTGTCTGCAGACTAGTCGTGTCTTGAATTGACACATCGTGCGTGTTCGTGGTCCGGTTCCGCGGCCGGACACCCCGTCTACCTTGTGTGGCGTGGGATCGTGTTTATCGTGTTGTGCTTATCGTGCTTGTCGTGCGTGCTTACTCTTATCATCATGTATGATGGAGAAAGGATGGGCTCTTTGTGGATTTACTAATCATGATATTATAAGTATACATGCTAGTTTCGAAAACGTGAAACGTGTATTCAACTCTTGAACTGTTTTAGCATTATTTTAACTATTCATGCCTACATGGTTTATTTGCCAAACCGTCGTGTTTGATGCTTGTTATTTTGGTGTCCAGGTGCAGGAGTGTTCACGCGTGACGAGGAGTGCCCGGAGGAGGCTGTTGAGCCACCCCCAGCACTCGAGTGGCAGCCCAACGACGTCATCTAGACGCCGGTCGGGATCTTGATTTTCGTTTCACCTAGCTTGGGTTATGTTGGGTTGTTCTTTTGGGGTCCCATTGTTGTATTGGCCTTTGTTGGCCTCTTTGGGTTGTGTAACTTGAATTAATATACTTTTGTTAAACCTTGAAATGTTAATCATGATAGGAATGCTTGATGACTTTCCTTTTTGATACCTTGTCTCCATATTATATATGCTTCTTGTATCTTATCGTTCAAGATTGTATGAATTGTTTTACTACACGCTTCCACATACCCATTCGTGTGAGCTCGACCCGTGTCTTGGGATCCTCACCGCGGAAACCTGTGGGAAATCAAACAACAGCCGGCGGCGGCGTGCTTTGGTTGTCGGTTAATCATGCCGCCGCGCAGTCGCGGGCCCGGGTCCCGGTCCGGGGTCGCGACAACCAGATAGCATGTCATCCATTTCAAAATCCTGACGGGAGCTATTGCGGATCAAGATGCCCTCAAGATTCGCCTCTTCGCAAGTACTCTAAAAGGTACAGCCTTTGATTGGTACTCCACTCTGCCGGAGAACTCCATTCAGAACTGGGCTATGCTGGAGACACACTTCCTGACCCACTTCCAAGGTGAGGATCATTCTGTTACTATGGCTCAACTCTGCAGCCTAAAACAGGAAGAGAATGAGTCAACATACGACTTCATTCACAAATGGAAGGCAATGGCGTACAAATGCTCAGATGTGATGCACAAGCGTCGCTAGTCGACATCTGCTGTAACAATATGAGAGTAAAAATCCGCTCCATGATCATCGGCAACAAATCAAAGAAACTGGGGGAACTCTTCGAAGCTTCCATGGAAGCTGAAATGGTGATCAAAGACCTCAACAATCAGAAATCATTAAAGAAAGAGCCGACTGCTGTTACAACCTCAAAATCAAAGAAAAAGGAGGTTCTCAATGTGCAGACTAAGTCAGCTCCTCAGCAGCCAAAGAAAACTGAAAACAAAATTGCAGGTAAAAGGCCTGAACTCTCTGATGCCTTCAAAGAACGTGTAGAAAAGAAATATCCGTTCGATGAAGACGTTGAAGAAATCTTCGAGGCTCTCCTAGCAAATGGCAAACTCATTTTCCCAGAGCCCAAAAGACCGGGAGATGTTGGCAAAACCAATGATCCCCGATACTGTCCATACCATCAGATGATCTCACATCCTCTCAATCAATGCTTCGTTGTGAGAGAGAAGATCAATGAGATGTGGAAAAACGGAGTCATAACCTTTGATAAAAACTATGGCCCCGCCTTTGTCAACATGGTGTCATGTCGGCAAACTTCAAAGTCACCGAAGGAGAAGATCACTACTTCATTCAAGGTGATAAAAATGGCTCGAGCGTCCCAAGAATTGGTTCCCTATCCAACACCAGATGGACAACCTATATGGGTGCATCCCGATCTCCTAGATGATGAAAATTGGGAGATCGTCAAAACAAAGCCGACCGCTCAGCAGCGAAGGCAAGCCAAGAGACAGCTCCGCAAGCTCAAACAGCAGCAAAAGTCTCAACCAAAACAAGAAGTCCTTGAAAAAGCAGAAACCTCTTCCACTGCTTCACTAAGGACGACGGAAGAATCTCTTCCCAAAACCTCCAAGGCGGTAAGAAAATTCACTCTTGATGATTTCATGCCACCTCTATACCAAAATGAAAATGTGCAGGGGGCATCATACTCTTGCAACTCGGTAGTTGGATTCTCCATGAGTGGATACGAGTCCAGTGATACTGCTAGTGATATAGATGAGTGGGAATAATCCTTTGAAACAGGAGAATACCTCTCCGACGAGGAATGGATTCCCGAGTCTCATCTTATGCCAGTAATCTGGTATAACCCATTGCAGCTACAAGGATCTTGGTCTGATGATGAAGAAGACCAGGACCCTGTTTAAGGAAATGCTGTCAATCCAGCACCAGCAAATGCTTCAGTGGAACCCAACATGGGCGAACCATAAGGAGCAAATGATGAAGGAGATTTGGCTCCCATGCCTGATCTTGAAGAATATGCAAGAATCTTGCAACTTCTTGCCATAGAACAGGAGCAGGATCGCATCAATCTTCGTCATGATCCAGAACTGGAAATCCCTAAAAATCAACGGGAACTCTCTCCCTCAACTCCTGAAAATGGAGAAAACAGTTGGATCGATGATCCTCTCACATCCGAGGATGAGTCCGATTCCCAACAGTCTACACTGGGGGCATCTCCTGTCAGGATAACCTGCAATGTAATAGCTCAGGACGACAGTGCCTCTGAAGCTTCCGAAGACACGTACTCCCCAACCGGTAGCGTATCTTCCGGAGCTACATCCTCTCAGGTGACTTCCACTGAGATAACATCCTCTCAACCTTCGTCTCCTGAAGCTGTGACATCGGAACTCAAGCCACTCCCGATTGATCATCTTGAAGAAACTTCTGCCAATGAAATCTTCTTCAATGAAAACTCAGTCAATTGGTCCCAGATACCCGATCTCACGGGCAATGTCTGGGCTAATAAAGAAAAGTTGCCGGCTGCTGTTCAGGACTTGTTCCCGGAAATTGCTCCGTGCAATACAATCACTGAAGACGCCAATGCTGTTACAGAGACGTCCTCAGTAAAGGATCAACCCCTTGATCCTGAGAACGATCTTCCAAAAGAAGACCCTTCTGTAGAGGCTCTTGAAGTTGGTAGAGGTACCCGTTCTGGCCGGGATTACCACAAAAATTAGAATCAACCCTCTTCTTCTTATGTAAATCCTTTGGGAAAGCAAGTTGTAAGCGCCCCAAGTGGCAATAATAATGAAAATGCAGGCCCGAAGGAGGCTTTCAAGTACGACTTGATTGAGCACTTCAAACACATACATGCACGTCTGCTCATCCTTGACTTATTGCGAATGTCTCCACAGACTCGTGATAGTCTCATTTCAGAATTACAAAGGCTGAATACGGATGTCGACAAACATGCCCCACAAGTCCTACAAATTGAAATGGACTATAGGGTCAAAAAATCAAATACTCCCTCAAAGGGAGAAAAGAAGAAAACTGAGGTATCAAGCAATGAATGCCTCTCTGTACAAAAAGCAGCAAGTGCAACAATTGCCTTCGACAAGGATGACCTCCTCCTAGGTGAAACAAAGCACAACTGTCCCTTGTACTTTACGGGGTACGTCAAAGAAATGCCAGTACACAGAGTTCAGATCGATCCAGGTTCTGCACTCAACCTCATCTCTACTTCGGCACTCGAAGAGCTGGGCATCCCACCTAGCAAGCTGAGTCACACTTCCGTATCCATTTTCGGATATGACGATAGGGCTGAAAGGCCTATCGGCAAAATCAGGTTCAAATTGCAAATCGGTGATCTTATTTCTGAAGTCACTGTGTATGCAATAAGGACCCCTTCATGCTACAATATACTCCTTGGACGCCCCTGGATACATGAGAATGGTGTCGTCCCTTCAACTCTACATCAGTGCATCAAGTTCATTGGTGACGATGGCCTGATACATCGAATAATTACAAACAAAAAGCCCTTCAAAGGCAGAGATGTCCATTTTGCAGATGCTCAAATGTATAAAGATGGAAAAGAAGAACAGGAGGAAAAAACAATTCGCTTTGCCGACAGTCTCCAGAAAGATAAAGGCAAGGCTCCTCAGCAATCATCGGAGGAAAACAAACCCTCCACCAAACTCGAAGTAAGCGGCCAAGCTCCTTTCGTCGTCTCCTTCAAATCTCCAAAGCCTTTGGTAATCACTACTAAAGCAAAGAAGACAAAACAAAAGACTGGGGGCAAGTTCACTGTCTCCTTTGTGTCTATTATGCATGACACAGACTCAGAGTCAGAGTCAGAAGATGACACAGCATCGAGCCGAGCTGATACTCAGCAAGATCAGCCCGCTCTCACTCCATTGGAGACACCTGCAGACATAGAAGACCCTACGTTTGCTTCCTTTGTTATTCCGGCAACTTCGCCAGAAGAAAAAGTGATTTACTTCCACAGATCGGGAGCATCTCCACTGGACTCTCTGCTTGAACCTTTCCAAAACGAAGGTATGCCTCAGCTATCCCTGTATAGTCCAATGGCACAAGCTATCATGAAGAAAATGGGCTACGACGCTCAAAATCCGACTGGTTTGGAAGGTGGCCGTGGTATTCTCATACCGTTGGAACCCACCCTGACCAAAAGTCAACCAGAAGATTGGAAAATCCACCTTCAAAAAGGCAAGTCTTCATATGGGTTGGGGTATGATCCTACCGCTCCTATGAGACCATTGAAACCATGGCTGCAAAGTCGCTTTACCGACCAAGCCTCAACATCTCATGAAGACATCGATATCCCTGGATATCTCTTTGAGGAGTTACTCGTCAAAAATCCTGAAAGCTCCTCCAATTGGTATAATTTCTCTGAGGAATTGCCCGATGACACAGATGAGCGGTTCTCTATCCCAGAAGAATCATCGTCTCCGAAAGAAGTACCCTACTTCAACCCAATTCCAGCAAATGATTGGGACCATCTCATTGCAAGCCTTGAGAATGATAGCATTGAGAAGGATGCTGATCAAGAAGATTCATGGACAGAAACAGAGCCTCAGTCTGAAAATGCCTCTGGCACTCCAGAAGGTCTTGTTGAGTTGGAAGCCTCCGAAAATACTGTGGAGGAACCACCTTCAAACCTTCCAACAAAAGATCATGTTCAAAAGATAGACTTGGGAACGCCTGATAACCCACGTCCTGTATTCATAAGCAAGAATATAAAGGATGATGAGTTACCCGAGTATATCTCTTTTCTTCGTGAGTTCGTTGATTGCTTTGCATGGTCTTATGCCGAAATGCCTGGCTTGGATCCCAAAGTAGCAGTCCACAAGCTCAACTTACAAAAAGAAATCAAGCCTATCAAACAAGGCCAAAGAAGATTCCGTCCCGACGTGATGGACAAAATCGAACAAGAAGTTCAGAAACTCAAAAACGTTGGCTTCATCCGCGAGGAACAACATCCTGAATGGTTGGCCAACATTGTCCCCGTGACAAAGAAAAATGGGCAGATAAGGGTTTGTATCGACTACAGAGACCTGAATAATGCATGTCCTAAAGATGAATTCCCGTTCCCCATACCAGAGGTGATGATTGACAACACCTATGGGTTCGAGGGAATGACGTTCATGGATGGATTCTCTGGCTACAACCAGATAAAGATGCATCCTGAAGATGAAAGGCATACATCATTTCGGACACCATTCGGCGTGTATTGCTACACTGTTATGCCGTTTGGCCTGAAAAATGCAGGTGCAACATATCAGAGAGCTATGATGAAAATATTCCAAGATATGCAGCACAAGACGGTCGAATGCTATGTTGACGACCTCGCCATAAAAAGCAGAAGAAAAGAAGACCATCTCGATGATCTTCGAGAAGCCTTCCTCCGACTTCGCAAACACAAATTGCGGATGAATCCACTAAAGTGCTTCTTCGGTGTCTCATCGGGTAAGTTTCTCGGATTCATAGTACGGAAAGCTGGAATAAAACATGACCCCACCAAAGTCAAGGCAATCCTGGAAATGCCATCTCCCAGAACCCTAAGAGAATTAAAAGGGCTTCAAGGAAGGCTGGCCTACATTCGACGGTTCATCTCCAATCTATCAGGGAAATGCCGTCCATTCTCTCGCCTGATGAAGAAAGGCGTGGACTTTGTCTGGGATGCTGAATGTGAAAGTGCATTTCAAGACATCAAAGCATACCTCATCAAACCTCCAGTGCTGGCTGCCCCCACAACTGGAAAACCATTTATCTTGTACACAAGAGCTCTCAACCACTCTTTGGGTGCTTTGCTCGCACAAGAAAATGACGACGGAAAAGAAGCTGCTCTATATTACCTTAGCCGCATGATGGTAGGTGCAGAGCATCGCTACTCCCCAGTCGAAAAAGAATGCCTTGCAGTAATGTTCGCTGTACAAAAGCTGCGTCACTATCTACTGTCGAACACAGTCTACCTGATTTCAAGGATTAACCTCCTAAAGGTCCTTGTCACAAAAGCAGGTTCTCTCAATGCCTGACTGGCAAAATGGTCCATTCTTCTATCACAATTTGATATTAGGTATGTACCACAAAAAGCAATCAAAGGCCAAGCTCTAGCAGACTTCCTCGCAGAGCATCCATTGCCTAAAGATTCTCCACTCAGGGATGATCTCCCAGACGAATTTGTCTACAATGTGGAAACTTCCTTGTCAAACGCTTCCTGGGACATGTACTTTGACGGTGCAACCAGGACAAATGAAAAAGGAAAGAAAATATCGGGAATCGGCATCCTCTTTGTCAGCCCCGACAAATACATGATTCCACACGCCTTCTCGTTACTGGAACCATGTTCAAACAATGCAGCTGAGTACCAAGCCCTGATTGTTGGATTGGAAGTCGCCCTCGAAACCGGTATCACCATGTTGGAAGCTTTTGGAGACTCTCAACTGGTCGTCAACCAGATGAATAAAAAATATGAAGTCAGGAAGCCTGATTTGCTACCTTACTACAATAAGGCGCAGTCGCTTCGACAAAAATTCAATATCTGCCATATCACCCACATCCTCAGAGGTGAAAACATCCATACAGATGCCCTGGCTGGACTTGCCGCATCCATGGCAATCCAAGAAGGGGAAAACATGCAAGTCATAGTGTGTCAAAGAAGGATTTTCCCTCCTCTCAACACACACCAAGCAGTTGCTGAATGCCACCAAGTGGTTGGAAGTCGGATGTCCATCCTCAAACCTCCGATTGGCGACTGGAGAGATCCGTTCATTGATTATATCATGTTCGGAATACTACCTGAAGATCCAAAAGAGCGGGTAAGCATCCAAAGACGAGCCCCAAACTTTCATTTGGATATACCTTCAAAAGCACTTTACAGAAAATCCTTCAACGGAGTACTCCTATGCTGCTTATCACAACAAGAGGCTGAGGAAACTCTCAAAGAAGTACATGCTGGTCTTTGTGGAGCCCATCAGGCTGGCCCTAAGCTCTACAACCAGATAAAAAGGCTAGGTTACTATTGGCCTACCATGGTAGCTGATGCAATACAATTTGCCAAGCGCTGCCAAAAATGCCAGATTCACGGAGATTATGTCCACATACCTCCAGAATGGCTACATCCAACAGCAATCTCATGGCCTTTCGAAGCCTGGGGTATGGACATCATAGGTCCTATTTCTCCCCCATCAAACAAAGGTCATCGCTTCATCTTCGCCGCTACGGATTATTTCTCCAAGTGGTCGGAAGCATTTGCGCTTAGCGAAATGAAGACTTCATCAGTCCTTCAGTTCTTGCACACCAACATTATTTGTCGCTTTGGCATACCTAAAAGATTCGTCCATGATAACGGACCACAATTCCGGGATCACAGATTCTATAGGTTCTGCGACAAGTACAAAATCCAAAAGTTGTCCTTCGACTCCATAAATCCAGCAGCAAATGGACTAGCAGAAGCCTTTAACAAGACACTCTGCAAAATTCTCAAGAAAATGGTCTCTAGTCACAGAAGAGACTGGGGCGACAAACTGCTAGAAGCTTTGTGGGCCTATCGAACCACCGTTCGAGGACCAACCCATAGCACACCATTCTCTTTGGTCTATGGATGCGAAGCTGTTGTCCCTTTGGAAGTACAAATTCCTTCCTTAAGGGTATCTTTGCAAAATGACATGACGCAAGAAAGCAATGTCAAATTGAGACTCCAAGAGCTGGATAATCTCGATGAAAGACGACTCGAAGCTCTACAAAGCATTGAGTTGTACCAAGCACGCATGGCAGGATCTTTCTACAAGAAGGTCAGGCAACGCTCCTACAAAAAGGGTGACTTGGTTCTTGCAGTAAAAAGACTCATAGTCTTTGCCCACAAATCCAAAGGCAAATTCGAACCAAAATGGGAGGGATCCTTCGTCATCGACAAAGTCTTCTCCAACGGTGCATACGCTCTTCTAAACATGGAAGGAGACAGATGTATGCTACCCATCAACGGCAAGTTCTTGAAGCGGTACTACCCTTGAAGACTTCCTCAAACGGGTCAGAGCAATATCTACACGGCTAAAGCCTATTTCCAAGGTACTTGCTCGTCAAACCCACCTCTTTTGAAATTTTCATCTTTATGTGGAAGTTTCCAAAAAAAACAATCTCTCAAAACAATGCTTACTTTCATAGTTTCATTGTTCGAAAAAAAATCAAATCCAAAAATCCAAGTTTAGGAGCCTCTTCCCGACTTGACCAAAATTTCGATCCTTGAACCCAAAATTCATGGTTTGAAACAAAAATCGGGACCTAGGAATTTTCACCCTAGACCGCCTCGGCTTTTACAACCAAAATGGTTTTAAGTCAAAATTTATGACCTTCGTGTCTTTAAACAAAAATTTAGGCCTTTAGAAACCGGAAGGATGCGAACCCCATTCGATACTTCCAAAACCCAAAAACCGGAAGGATGCGAACCCCATTCGATACTTCCAAAACCCAAAAATCGCAAGGAAGCGAACCCCATTCGATACTTGCAAATTTCAAAAAATCGTGGAGAAGCAACAAACCAGTTGATATCCACAACCCAAATTTCAAAAATCTTGGAGAAGCAACAAACCAGTTGCTATCCACAACCCAAATTTCAAATGGTTCGAGAAAACCTCAAATTTCAAAAATCACAGAGAAACAACATCAAGTCAGTACCCGCAAAACCAAAAGTTTTGGGAAAAGCCGGGAAGCGACTCTTAGTCGATATTTGCACCCCAATTCGCGAGGAAGCGACATTCCATCGATACTCGCAAAACCTAACCCGCGAGGAAGTGACATTCCATCAATACTCGTAAAACCGAATGAGCAAGGAAGCGACATTCCATCGATACTTGCAAGACCATTCAGCGGGGAGGCGACATTTAGTCGATACCTGCATTTTGAAAACCAAAACTCGGCTATAAACGCCAAATCCAGCTATAAATGCCAAAATTCGGCTATAAATGCCAAAAACAAAATTTTTCGACTATAAACGCCAAAATCGGCTTTCATGCCATCTCAAAATCGGCTCTCATGCCACAAACAAAATTTTTGGCTCTCATGCCATCCCAAAATTCGGCTATAAATGCCAAAACAAAACAAAAAAAATCGGCTATAAACGCCAAAATCTGGCTATAAATGCCAAAATTCGGCTATAAATGCCAAAAGCAAAAAATTTTCGGCTATAAACGCCAAAATCGGCTTTCATGCCAATAAAACAAAACTTGGTTTTCAAAAAACTCGGCTATAAACGCCAAAACTCGGCTATAAACGCCAAAATCCGGCTATAAATGCCAAAACAAAAATTTTTCGGCTATAAACGCCAAAATCGGCTTTCATGCCATCTCAAAATCGGCTCTCATGCCACAAACAAAATTTTTGGCTCTCATGCCATCTCAAAATTCGGCTTCTATGCCATTACAAAATTCGGCTTTGACGCCATCCAAAAAACTTCGGCTCCAATGCCATCTCAAAATTTTGGCTCTCATGCCACAAACAAATTTTGGCTCTTACCCCACAAAATTAGGCTTTCTCGCCATCCAAATTTTGGTTTTTAAACCATCAAAAACAAGGCTTTTCGCCACAAAATTGGCTTTCATGCCCAAAACAACCCTTTGACAAAAGATTTTCACAAAATGACAACCTTTTGATCAAATCCTTAAACAAACATTCCCATCAAACTTTTGCTCAAAATTGTTTTCATCAAAAAATGATTTAAGTGAAAGGAAGGGGATACAAAATATAGTACCAAAATTGTTTATACATGGAGGTACCAAAAAAAAAAAAAGGAAGAAGAAGAAAAGAGTTTGTTACAACTCAGGAGCTCAATCCGACATGGTCTTCAACCAAAGGCTCAACTCCTCAAGCAGACCCTTGGCCTTAACTTCCAAAGTTTTTAGGCCACGCTTCTTCAAAATATCCCCATAAAACGCGGCGGAATGCCGTGACCCATCTGCAGCACGAGGAAGTTCTTCCCAGAGGACTTGCCACTGCTCATGCTCCTGAGTCTTCCTCCGGACATTACCTTCAGCTTCCTCAACCTGGCGAATGAGAGTCCCCTCTTTGTCACGAGCCTCCACAATGGCGGTCCATTTGGCAGCAGCCTCTTCCTCTAAAAGATCAAGACGTTGCCTAGTCTCAATGACCTCCTTATCAAGGCGGTTCAAGTCTTGCTTCAGCCCCATGATGGATAACTCGGTAACATTCTTCTCCCGAACGATCTGCCTCCGAGTCTTCGTGCCCTCGTCAGCTCAGCTTTGACTTTGCTGGAAGGTTTTAAGAACATCTCATCAAAGAAGTCACCATCTGGGAAACTCTTGGTCTCAGTCCATTTGTTCTCCAAGGTGATGATCTCCTCAACAAAATCCTCGGCACTTGCGATGTCCAGACCGACTTCTTTGCTATCAGCGAGGATGTCCTGCACATGCTTGATCATGCCAAAACCAGCTTCCAAATGACCTGAAGAAAGAGTCTCAACCCATGAGCTCAAGACAGCCTTCAACACCTTCCTTGCATACTGAAGGTGCGGTGCAGATGAGGATTCGCCATGCTCTGGTGCCCAACTGCCCACATCATGCTCCATTGGAAGAGTAATCAATAAACTCTTTCCAACGGAACAAGCTGACTCATTGAAAGTGGAAGAAGCCCCTACTTCTGCATCAGCCGCAGGTATCCCCTGTTCTGGCTCTGAGGAAGACGGAGGAATCTCTCCTGCTGCTTCACAATCTGTCAAAGAAAAAAAAAAGAAGGAAAAGACAAAAAGGTATGAACATAATCTTGTCAAAAATATATCAAGATTATTATTGCAAGTATACATGCTTCAACGACCGGCGGAGTACTCTCTGCCTCTTTGAGCTCATCCGAAGCATCATCAAAAGTTGCGTCCATGGATGGCTCGAAATCGTCGGAATCCTCTGGCAAGTCAGCTACATGTTAGCAAATGACAGGAAAAGAAAAAAAAAAAAAAAAAAAGAAGGTTCTGGAACCTCGGTGAAGGTTCTGGAACCACTCCAGAGTGAAGGTTCTGGACATCAAAAGCTACATGTTAGCAAATGACAGCCAAAGCAAATCATACCAAGTGAAGGTTCTGGAACCTCGGTGAAGGTTCTGGACATCAAAAGCTACATGTTAGCAAATGACAGCCAAAGCAAATCATACCAGGTGAAGGTTCTGGAACCATTCCAGAGTCCCTGGGCTCTTCCTCAGATGCCACGACTGGATCCGTCATTGCCTCATCGGCCGGAACCTCGGGCATCACCAGGTCATCGTCCTCTGCTAAAAAAAAAGAAGCAGCGGATCAAAACAAAATCTTTCACAAAAAAAAAAGAGGAAGAAACAAAAGGAAAGAAAGGGGATCATACCAGCTATCTCCTCTTCTCTGCTTCTCTTCTCCGGAGGCTCGTCAGCATCCTCAGACACTTCCTCAGCAATGGTGAGATGAACTTCAAGATCAGAAGGACTATCATGCCATCTCATGTTACGGCGTTGTCCTCTCCTCCTCTTGCCTCGGCGGGTCAATCTGCTCGACGTCCTGCCACACTATCAACATCAGGCCTCTCACAAGAGTCCTCACTGGATGGTCTACTTTTCTCAGTAGACTCCATGGAAGCCTTCGTATGCTCTGCCTGTATCATAGCATCGATCTCGGCCTTCTCCTCTTCCAGCTGCCTCAAGACCTCACCAGGAATCCCCTGTGCAGCTCCTGATCTGATGATGTCCTGCCCGTTGAGAAAGCCTATCTTGTGCTTCTCTCCAGAAAGGAAGGCCAAAACTTCCTCCCGACGGACACCATCCGATTTGCCAAGACTCTACCCAGGAGATTGCTTAATATCGAGCTCTTTCTTGGAAAGCCCCCTGTACACTGAAAAGCTCTCCACGAACCACTTCGTGAAGCCAGCAGTCCGGAAGGTGGGCAGCTCAGGATAAGAAATCATGGCGGTAGTGTCCTCGGCGCTATAAAATGCCCATGCATTTCTCCCATCCTGCAGACCTCCAAAGCGCTTCACCATGCTTGAAGGCGCTCCAACAACGCCTTGAGAGAAGCCAAGCTGCAACGCAAAACGCGAAGGGACATACGGTTGGATGTCGACGAAAAGATGTCTACGGTACACCATCGTACCAACCCGTATGTTGAAGAGTCACCTCTTCTCCGCGTCCGTCAAAGCATAATGTCTTCCCGACCCTGCCCTGGTCGAATCACGGGAGACACCAAAGTCAAAAGCCTTCTTCCGCAAGCCCGGAGAAAGCTTCACTGAAGACTGCCCAATCTCGACGTCCCTATATCGTCGGATCCTTAAACGGGCAGATAAAATTAATTCGTGAACGGCTGTCCCTCTAGCCAAACGAATCATGAAGGGATCTTCGTCCTGTGCAACTCCCAAACGATGAAAGCTAGGACAGTGGTATACATACCACGAATAGAAGATGTGGGCAGAAAATACCCTATTCATGGGGAGCCCAAGCCGAACCAGGAAAGCAGCAGCCTGCAGTTCGGTACATAAATAGGAGTAAAGAGTAGGTACCAAAGCCAACCGCTCTCCAAACGCCATCTGACAAGCCGGAAAAATACAGTGCGGCCTGATGTGCGTCCCATCTCCTCCAGCAAAAACAGCCTCACCCAGCCAATAAGTGAGGTAAACAGCGAGATCTCTCCGCAACACAATGTCAGGACAAATGGCATCCGTGCTTGCGAAGAACTTCTTCAAATCTTCTCGCATAGCAGCGATCTTCTTCAAACTTGATGCTTTAGCCCTAACATCCTGGGCCATGCCATCAGAAGAATCCCCGCTGTCAAAAAAGTTGGAGCTGCAACTTCTCCAACTGCTGGATCTAACTTTCGAGCCCTCCTTCTCCTTCAAAAAATCATAGAAGGCGACGAGCTGAAAGTACACAAGCCTAAACTCCTCAGACTGCTCTTCAAGGACGCTGTCAATAGGCATAAACTCCTCATAGAGTTTGCCGAGGATAGGCAACCCGGTGATGGCGCTCAGCTCCTTCAAAGAAAAACCAATCTCACCATTCGTCACAATGAAGGTGTTGGTTTGTAGAAGGAATGACTCCAGCATGGCCATGAAAGCCTCATCGGAGAAAACGACGGTTTGCCGAAAAGCGCGAACCGCGTCAAAAATCTCGGCCTCCCGAAGAACGGCCTCACCAATCCTCAAGGTGTGATCAGTCCATGACTCCCAGCTCGAGTCAGCACTGAAACGGCCACGAAGTCGAAAAGGCTTCACCCAATTGCTGCCGTCACCCCGAAAAACGCCAAGGCCCTCCGGTCTCAAATCGATCGATGGATGATCAGAACCTTGGTAGCCACTGGCTGGCATCAACATGTCCATACGGACAGGTGGCTTCTCTGCAAAACCGGAAGGTCCACCAACAAAAACCCCGGTCTTGATCACACTGGTCCTCTTCACCCAACTCGGAGGATCTTCCCTCTTAGGGCACGTGGGAGAAAGGCTCAGGATCGAGATGGTCCGATCAAAAGACGACCGGGTAGAAATAGTTCTCTCCTCACCATCTGCTGTGTAAGAGAACTGAAAACATCTCCTTTGGTATGTCAAGTCGTCGGGGACTGTATCACCGAAGAAGAAGGTAGGCTTGAGCACAACGCTCTGATCGTCCGTAACCCAGGGACGGCTGCTTACCATGATCTTATAGAACTCCTCATCCTTGAGAGCGATCAATCGCTGTCTCATCTCATCACGATTGAGGGAATCGCATTCTTCCAAGTTTTTCTCCACAAACTGGACCTTCTCCCAAGCCTGCTGAATGGCAGCATTGGAAGATCTAGCAGACCGACGAGGTACGTCAGTAACATGACCTTTGCCTTTGTTCGTTCTGGAAGAACTACCTGCAAAAGATGGAAGAGAAAAGATCAATCAACATCAAAATGACAGAATTCTGCTACAAAAAATTCTAGCAAAATTTTGACATGGTTCCGGGGCAATTCCAAAGAAAATGAAAAATACTCCGAAAAAGACAGGAAGTCTGAAGATGAGCTCAACATCGCTGCGAGCTCATAGTCAGTGGAGAATTCTCAAAGAAGGCTCGAACTCAACATCGCTGCGAGAACGAGCCAATCTCATCAAACTTCCGCAAAATCTGGAAAAGAGCTCAACATTGCTGCGAGCTTCAGAATCCAAAAATTGCAAAACTTCCTCAAAATTCAGCAAGACCGAGAAAGAGCTCAACATCGCTGCGAGCTCAAAATCCCGATACTTGCAAAAGATTTTCAGGTATGCATAATCATACTTCCAAATCTATTTACCAAAACTCATGCATCAAAAAAATATCATCATGCATTAGATGTTAGGAAAACCTTGACCAAAGTTTGACCAATTCCAACCCAATTTGGTCAAAACCAATCAAACTTTGTCCAAGTCAAAAATCATGTTGGCTTGACCTAGAGACTCTAGCCTTCTATCTTGATGCATCAAACAAAAAAATGCATACATATTGAAATTGCATAGCCTCATTATCATAGTGAGCAAACAAGGAAAAAAGAAAAAGAAAGAGAGAAAAAAATAATCTCAGCAAAAAAAAAAAAAATTTGGCCCACAGGCCGTGGCCCACTGCCACGTGGAAGTACGGTCAGGTCCGTACGGACCTGTCCGTACAGCCAGAAAAAAAAAAACAGAAACAGCAAAAAAAAAAAAAAAAAGAAAAGAAACACGCTGAAAAAAAAAAGAGAGAGAGAGAAATCAGCGTGGAAAAAAAAACAGAAAAAAAAAAAGAGAGTACACGATTTAAAAAAAAAAGAAAAAAAAAAGAAGAGAAAACCGTGAAAAGAAAAAAGAGAAAAAAAAAAGAAAGAAAGAAAAAAGAGAAGCACGAAAAAAAAAAGAGAAAAACGTGCATGAAAAGAAAAGAAAAGAAAAGAAAAAGAAAAAAAAAAGAGAGAAGAAGAAAGAAAAGAAAAGAAGAAAAAGAAGAAAAAAATGAAGAAGCTACTTCTACAATGGAGATTCTTGAGGAAGAAACTTACTTGAAGCCATTGATGGAGAAGAAGAAGAAAAGCTTGGAGATCCTTGAAGAAGAGAAAGCACTTCTTGCCTTGGGGAGCACTCTTGAAGATTTCTTGCAAAAAGAAAGTAATGGAGTAAAAGCACCAACCCTCTTTGCTTTTATAGAAGAGAGCAAGCCAAAAGAGGAAACAAAGAGAAAGAAAGGAGTTAAGTGCTAAAATTTAGCTACTTTCCCAAAGAGAAAGATATTTTGAGAGAATCTTTCCACAGAAAGAAAACTTGAGAAATTCTCTCCAAGTAAAGATATTTTTAGATATTCTCTACACAAAAGAGATATTTTTGGATATTCTTTACAAATATGACACTATATGAGATCTAGGCCATCTCCAAAGCCTAAGGCCCCATGGGTTAGCCCATATGAGCCAGGTTTGACTACCTAGGCACTAAAAGTGGCTTTTAGTCAAAATATTCCTCTTACCAAGAGCAAAAAAAAAAGAAAAGAGCAAAAAAAAAAAAGTCCCATGCCTCTTTTGAGTTGATGGGACCATTCAAAACAGAAAGGAAAAGAAAAAAGAAAGTCCCATGAGTTTCCAAAAACCAAACCATCCAACCTCATGAACCAAATTGAGCCAAAATCTTGAAATTGACATTTCACAAAACCAAATTCCGGTCCCCTAGCTCGCCACATACAGCTTGTTAGGTCACAAGACCAAAACCAAAATCAAAATCCAAAACCTACAAACCAAATCTGACCCCCGAACCTACCACATACAGCTTGTTGGGTCATAAGGTCAAAATCAAAATCAAACCCCGACCCCCTAACCTACCACATACAGCTTGTTAGGTCACAAGGTCAAAAACCAAAATCCAAAACCCAAAATCCAAATACCCCATGTCATTTTCAAAACTTTGCCCTGAGATGGTACGTGATCCCTCTCACTACCATAAAATTCCCCTGGAAACTCAGAAGGCTATTAAAAAAAAATGCTCAAGACTCTTGGTCAAGTTGGAATCTTTCCTCCAAGTTTCTCTTCGAGGCACATCGACTCCAAAAAAGCTACTCGTCGCTGTACCTCGAGGGAGCATTTGTTGACACCAAAAAAGTCAATAGTCTCCTCAACATCGAGAAGCCTCCTGAAGATGCATCCTGCTAAAAATAGGCAAGGCTACTTCAAGCATCAGATTTTGTCAGAATCAAACAGAAACTGAGAGATCCTTCAAGACAGCTAAAAGAGGGGTACACCTGAGGTTTCGGGTCATTCCGGCAACGTTTGGCCTAACTTCACTGCTCCGACAGCTAAACAAGCGCTCCCGGCGGCGACATCGTCAAAGAGACCAAAACTTTGATCAAAGCCTACGGATGACTCCAGCATGTCTCCAAAGGGCTCCATGCCAAATTTCAAGTCAAACCGACAACGTTTGACCCTCCATCAATGCTTGAGCAGTAAAATCAAGCCTCCCTGCAGGGGCAACCACCGAAGCCATCACTCATCAAACAAAATACATGAGTGGCTTCAACATGCTTCCAAAAGGCTAAACGTCAAATTTCAGGTCATTCCGACAACGTTTGACCAGGTTTCGATGCTCCGAGAGAAAATCAAGCCTACCGGCGGCGGAGCAACCCGGGACCATGACATCCAAAACGGAGCCCATGGAACGTCTTAAAATGACTCCAATAGGCTCCCCGTCAAATTTCAGGTCAATCGGACATCGTTTGACCACATATCAAAGCTCGGCATTTTCCCCGCATCAAAATCAAGTGATGCATCGATGGGACCCCAAACGGCTCCAAAACTCAAATAAAAGCCCATGGTTGGTCCTATCCACTGCTCAAGAAGCTTCACCTCAATTTTCAGGTCATTCCGACATCGTTTGACCTAGTTTCGACGCTTGACGGAAAATCGGCTACAAAGTCTTCGGCTTTCCCGAAAAATAGGAAACTTTGTGCTCCGATTTCGCGACGGTTCTCGTCAAGATTTCTCCAAGAAAATCAAGTCAATAATTGAGGAAAAATGTCAAGAAAAATACAGAAGAAAAAAGGGACGAAAAAGACGAAAAAACGGCCGAAACGACGCTCGGCGATCAAACGGGCCGAAGCCCCATGGTCGCCGGCGACCCTGGGTGCATGGTCGCCCGGCGACCCAGGGTGCATGGTCGCCCGGCGACCCTGGAAATCCGGTCACCGGATTTTGCGCCGAAGTGTCCGTTTTCGATTCTTTTCGCGTTTCGGGTGTTCTGGCCTCTATGATTTTCTGAAAATCCAATGTTTGGTGCTTCAAAACCACTGATCTTCTTCGACATCTCGGATCCGCAGTCAAAAGCATGAAATCATCACCGGTCGCCTCAAGATCGCCAACCGGCTGACCAAGAAAGTGCACTTTCTGCCCGACCGATCGTGAAATCGACAAGACAGATGTCATCGGACCGCCAACATCAATCAATGTCTAAAATTGCATCGCAATCCGACATCAAATAATGCGTGGATCCACCCGTGATGATCGCAAGAAGAATCTCAAAAGGCGCAGCGCGGCCCGCGACTCTTCACATGCCTTGGCAACCACTTAATGTCGTTAATTGACCCATTAAAACAGTCATTAACTCATTATTTTGGACGGCCCAATCGGAACCAAGCATTTGGGAGTTACAAATCCAAGCAATCATGGCATTAAACCCATGAAACTCCCATCATCATGAAGCATAAAAGTGATTAAATGCCCACTACCTTCATCGGCCAATCACAAGCCTTGAAAAAGGAGTTACAAAATCAACTTATAACTCGTCATCAATTCTTTCATCATGGCCATCAATGCCAATAAACACCTCATGGCTACCAAAAGCCTATAAAAGGAGGTCCATTCCAAGAAAGAAAGGATGAAAAAAATAGATCCCAAGTGCAAGCTCTGAAAATCCAGAAAATCCAAGAAAGAGACGAAGTCCTACTACTTTGCTCCCGGAAGCACCACAAGGTGATCAACGTCCCTTGGGGGGCCACCCCCCCAAGGTCACCTCCTTCTCCAACATGGCCTAAACGCGGCTTTTCAGCTCGTTTACTCGGTTTTTCATTGGATATAGGACCTTCTCTTGGTCCTTGTCCTTTAAAAAACTGAGATTAGGAGCCAAGCCAAAGAATCAAAGCATCACATGTTCTCATTTGAAGGACGATGGCGAAGCCCATACATGACTTGCGACCGTCGATCTCAACGTGTCCCCACAATCTCCTGAGAAGTTAGATCCCTTTTCTTCCTTTTCTATTGTAGTTTGTATTTCCTAAAGAGACAAAAAGAAATCACAATTCTTGTCTTTCATATTTGATGAGTTTTGTAAAAACGCCTTTCACGGCAAAATCGCCTTTCACCGCAAACAAACAAAAACGCCTCTTACGGCATTCTAAAAATTTGTCTCTTTTCTTAATATTTATGCAATTTGAAAAGTTAGAAAAAAGGATTGATTTCCTTTCCACTTGTGAAGGTGAATCTCCGGATTATCACTATTCCAAATTCCAAGTAGAAAGTAAACCTGGCATACCCGTACAAAAATGTTGATGCCCGAGATCTTCCCTCCTCCGCCGAGACCCAGGTTAGCCCCCGGGGTGCGGAGGGAGAGGACGGAAGGTTCCCCCTCTTTTTCGGGTCCATCATATTTAGCCCCCAGGTTTCATTGCACATATAGGCTGGCTCCGTAATCCCTGCATCCGTGGTGGATTGGATTTGAAATGAATACTTGCGCCATCTGAACTTGTGTCGTTCACAATTTGGTGGCCCACTATATGCTCCAAATTTGTTTTGAATGTATGATTTTAGTTCTCAAATCCAGGTGGGACCTTTGGGACAGCGACAAAGGTAGGACTTAGGACTTTATTATTAATATCTTGAGAGGACCCCACACCTGACTGAACTCCATTTGAATGGTGGTAATCATTATTGGCAAGGAACTCTTCCAACCGTTGGGGGTTTAAGTTCAAAGTGTAATCCCGGGCTCGTTTGGAAACTCTACTAATTGAGTCAAGTAAAGTAAAATTGGTTTTGAAGAAAGAATAAAATATAAGTGGGTTATGATGCTATTTTCTTTTTAGTTGTTTGTTATGGAATTTTTTTGATTTTTTGTACGAAAAAGTAGAGTATTTTTGTCTTTTAGTGAGTAAATGTAGTTGATTTTTTATTTTTTTGAGAAAAGATGGAAGGAATTTTGGTAATAGATTTCTTTAATGGGATATTTAAATTGACTTAACTTTACTTAATTTTACAAGTAAAATTACCAAACGGGCCCAAGACCCGGGTGATAAGATCGATATCCCCATCAGAAATGGCATGCCTCATTGTCAGCCTATTCTCATTAATAGGCCTGCTATTCCCAACGGCTAGCTCCTCTCTGACAGTCTGCTTCTTTTCTACCAAGGAACGATTTCTTTTGGAATTCACTGCGATAGTGTTAGACCCATCATCGATATTATCAAACAACCTGCGCCAAGTCGGATACGTAGATGAATCGGCTGATTTTACTGGGTTACTGCTAGATACCCCGTGTTGGGTCCGAGTCAGCCCAGTTGTCTTCTTCCATTGGGATTCGGCACTTGCAGGCATCCTTGGCAAGGCCATACCAATTCCTCTATTGTTCTCTCTTCGAAACCATGGAGCGAACATCCATTCACCAAAAGGAAAATGGACTGGTTCGTCATAACCTTGAATGGGAATCTCAGCCCAATCAACTAGATTGCCAGGAATGTTTTCAAGGGTGTAACTCTGATAGCACTCATCTTCACCGTGATTGATCGGCCCACAGAATTTGCAAATAGTCGGGAGTTTTTCGTATTTAACATAGATCCATCGTCCATTATTTGTCGTCTTTACTGCGAGTGAAAACCGGTCTTCCAGCATCATCTCTGTGTAGGGTATTTCCGTAATCCAGAAATCGCCTTCCAGTTCGGTAGCAGTACCAATTGGGGTTTGCTCTGATCTCGGTCTCGGTCAGTTCGGCATTAGTGCCAGTGAGTACTGAAACCCGGTCTACATTGGTAAAGAGAACCGAACACACTTCCTTGGAGTTCGGCATCTCATATTTCAGCAGTTGACTCCCGAGCTCGGGCTCTCGGCCCCGGATCCTCTCCAGTTTGGCCAAGCACCGAGGTGAATACCGGGCGTCTAATCTCCATTATGGGATGGGACAGCTGCAGTACATAGCACCCTGACAGATAGGGTGGCCGCCGAATGTTGATAAGGGACCTTCCCTATCACTTCCACATTTAAGTGAGGGATTTGAGGAGATATCCGATGGGACAAGCATCCTCACCTACCCCCACTAAGGATCTTAGAAGTAGGCTGATGGGACAAGTATCTCCACCTACCTCCACTATGGAATCTTCCATCCCTCTCTATATATACTGGCATGGTAAGCCATGAACAGGTACGCAAACGCAAGATACACAGTCTACATTGCTATTTCGCTCATCTTCTTCCTCACTTCACCCTAGTTCAGTGACTGCACTAACTCAGGCGTCGGAGTGCCTTTGGCTGACAGCAGCCTCGGGCCCTGACCTCTGTTTTCTCTTTCCTTTCAGATTTCGGATCATCAGAGACGTCCTGTTCAGCTAAACAGCCTCTCTGTAAACCCTCATCATCACCTAAACCAAGTCCGTAATTTTTAGGCACGCACAATTTGGCGCCGTCTGTGGGAAACGATTGAAAAATCCATATTTTCATCCTAACAGCCATGCCTCCTAAGTCTAAGAAGGGAAAGAGCGTTGCTGGACCGTCCAGGTCCAAGCAGCCAGAGACATTCCTGCCTCTCATGCCGCCTCCACTGGTGACAGACCAGGCAGGGGCATTGGTAACAAGCCAGCGAAGAGATACCAGGCAAGCACCACCCAACCCTCAGTCGAGAAGAGCGGGTAGGGAACCTGGTATTCGAAGTGTAGGATCACCCGTCACGGTGACACACTCATCGTCAAGAGATGTAGTAGCGTCTCCTCGGCACGGTCCTGTAACAGAACGGGCCCGGCCAACAACCTCTCAGGCAGAGCGTCCACGTCTGGAGGTTGTTTTCACCGAGCCACCCCGTAAGGACATTCCTCCTCAGGAACAGTCCCAATGAGGTAGGGCTCCTGTGTAGTCTCATCCTCGTCGGTCTCATCACGAGGACCACATGGAAGAGGACCGCGTCCACTTCGGTGATGAAGGTGACGACGACATGGCCCTAGAGGAAGATGTTGAGGCCCAAGCCGAAGCAATCAAGGCTCAAAACCTCGTCATTGAAAAACAAAAAGAGCAGATCCTCCAGCTTTAGCGACAGCTTGAGACAAAGGGCGGAGCCCCGCCCGAAGCCTCTCACACGCCTCCACCTCAGCAACGAGCTCGGCGGGGTCCCGAGGGTCAGCCAGACCTAAGGCAGCAACTAAACGAGAGGCGTGCCCGAGCTCGCGAAGAGGGCTCGAGTAACACCCACGCCAGCGCCGACCAGCAGCAGCGCCAGAGACAAAGGCGGGAGACCGGGGCCGACCCCGACATGGCTAACTATATTGATCAACAAATTAAGCTGGCCGTGCAGCAGAACCTGGAGCACGTCGGCCTCGCTCGAGGTCGGTTGGCTACTAGACATAGTGACATCCACGGCACATCTCCATTTACTCGGGAAATCAGAGATCATCCTCTCCCTGATAAGTTCAGCGTCCCACGTTTCAATCTCTATGACGGGACGTCAGACCCCGAGGCTCATCTCCGACACTTCATCCAGAAGATGTCGGTATTTAGCGGCGACGGCAACCTTGATTGCAAGGTTTTCTCCTCCAGCCTGGGTGACCTCCCGCTTCGGTGGTTCTGTGCACTCTCCGAGGGATTGATTTCGAGCTGGCGACAGCTCCGAAACTCCTTCGTCAAGAAGTTTCAAGCACATCGGGTCATCCCGAAGACTGATGCCGACCTGATCTCAATCGAGATGAGGCCGACCGAGAATATCATTCGATTCGCCAAAAGGTTCTGGACCATCTACAGCGTGATCAAAAATTCCAACAACGAGGTAGCCATCACGGCCTTCCAACAAGCTTTGCTACCGGGCAATGAGCTTCGGAAGAAATTGGTGCGTCACCCCGCAGCTTCGGTGAAGGCTCTGATGGCCCGGGTAAACCAGTACGTTGAGCAAGAGGAGGACGAAGTCCGAGCTCGGGAGAGCCATAATATTTGGCCGGAGGGCCGACCGGAAGGCCGTCCTTCGAGGAAAGAAAGGAGGCTTGCTAAGAAAGAGGCGGAGCGAAACAGAGAGCCATCTAGCTCGGCAGTGCGTTCTGTCCCCACCTCAGGAGGCAGCGCGAGGCAGAAACCAAGTGGCGCTTCTTACAGAGCCGTTAATACCATCTTCAAGGAGCCTATCTACAAGCTCCTCGGCAATATCCAAGCCCGGCCCTTCTTCAAATGGCCCCAGCCTATGAAAAGTGATGCCGCCTCCCGAGATCAGAGCAAGTTCTGTGCCTACCACAAAGATAGAGGACATAGAACCGAGGATTACCATGCCTTCAAGGCGCACCTCGAAAGGCTCGTGAAAGACAGGCATCTCAGAGACCACGTCAAAGAAGAAGGCAGAGTGAACCATGCTCAGCAACGCCACCCTGACGACCGAGACAGCGATGAGCCTGTAGGGACCATCGACGTCATTCACCTGGCCCCCACCCCTAGAGGCAGTGACTGGGCCCGCGCCGAGGCCAGGAGGGCCCAGCACGGCAAACAAGTGATGACGGCCGAGCTTGGTCCCTCAGGAAAGAAGGCACGTGTAGAGAGGCCAAAAATTTGGTTCTCTGACAAAGACTTGGCCGGGGTCCAGCTACCCCCACAATGATCCTCTTCTTCTGACTATGAGATTACAGAACTTCAATGTCAAGAGGATCCTAGTGGACCCCGGGAGCTCCTCAGAAATCCTCTATTTTGATTGCTTCAAAAGGATGGGTCTGAAAGAGGAGGACCTGCAGGAAGCTCGCACCCCGTTAGCAGGTTACAGCTCCAAGACATTATATCCGAAAGGGAAGATCTCCCTCAAAGTCGAGGTGGGAGGAGCTCCCATGACAGCAGATTTCCTGGTGGTAGATGCACAATCTCGATACAATGCCATCATGGGAAGAACCTGGCTTCACAACATGGAGGCTGTGCCCTCAACCCATCACCAGAAGCTCAAGTTCCCGTTACAGAACGAGAACGGGGGCTTCGAAGTTATCATAGTCCGCGGTGACCAAGAAATGGCCAAGGAATGTCTCATGGCCGTGGTCCCCGGAGATGCAGAGTCGCAGCGAGTCCACATGACCGAGCTCGAGGCCGAGCTCGACGCTGTGGGCCGAACCCCCGAGCAGAAGAGCGTTGAAGACCTTACCGAAGTCAGGATCGATCCCAACGATCCGGAAAGGTTCTTCGTGCTCGGTAGCCAGCTTGCTGACGAGGAAAGGGCCGAAATGCTCGACTTCCTTTTAAAGAATAGAGAGGTCTTCGCTTGGACCCCATATGAAATGCCTGGCATCGACTCCGAGATCATGAGCCACAAGCTGAATGTAGATCCCAAGCATAAACCCGTTGTCCAAAAGACTCGCAGGACGGGCACCCAACAAGCAGAGGCTGTGACCGAGGAAGTCAAAAAATTGTTAGAAGCTGAAGCTATCAGAGAAGTCCACTACCCTGTGTGGTTAGCCAACACGGTTGTGGTGAAAAAGAAGAATGGGAGCTGAAGGGTCTGCGTAGACTTCACCGATCTTAACAAAGCCTGTCCCAAAGACAGCTTTCCCCTTCCAAAGATAGACCAGCTGATCGACGCCACTGCCGGGCATGATAGGATGAGTTTCCTCGATGCCTACCGAGGTTACCATCAAATTCCGATGTATGAGCCTAATCAAGAAAAAACTGCGTTCATAACACCCAGAGGTACCTACTGTTACAAAGTAATGCCCTTCGGGTTAAAAAACGCCGGCGCAACTTACCAGAGGCTAGTGACCAAGATGTTTCAGGACCAGCTCGGCAGGACGGTCGAGGTCTATATCGATGACATGGTCGTTAAGTCTAAAAAGTCACAGGACCACTTGACTGACTTACATCAAACCTTCTCCGTCCTCAAACAATACAAGCTCAAGCTGAACGCCTCCAAATGTGCATTTGGCGTCGGCTCGGGCAAATTCCTGGGCAGCCTGGTTACTAGACGAGGAATAGAGGCCAATCCCGATCAAATTTCGGCAATCAGGGCCCTACAGAGTCCGACCTCGGCAAACCAGGTTCAGAGACTTACCGGGATGGCAGCAGCACTGAACCGCTTCATCAGTCGAGCTTCAGATAAATGTCGTCCCTTCTTCCAGCTCTTGAAAAAGAGCTCTGGGTTCAAATGGACCCCCGAGTGCGAAAGTGCCCTCCAGGAACTCAAAGTATACCTCTCCTCCCCTCCCCTGCTTTCCTCCCCGGCACGGGGTGAGGTCTTATACCTATATCTGGCAGTTTCGGACCATGCAGTAAGCTCTGTACTCGTAAGAGAAGATGACAGGTAGCAAAAGCCCATCTATTACACAAGTAAAATCCTGCTGGATGCCGAGACGAGATATTTGCCATTAGAGAAGCTCGCGTTCGCACTCATCAGTGCTTCCCGCAAGCTCTCCCACTACTTCCAGACGTATTCCATAGTGGTTGTGACCGAACATCCGCTCAAGTCCCTCCTCAGAAAGGCAGACTTTTCTGGAAGAGTGTCTAAATGGGCTGTTGAGCTGGGACAATATGACATCCAATATCAGCCCAGGACGGCCATCAAAGCCCAAGTGCTGGCCGACTTCATCGTGGAGTTCACCTCTCCTAGTTCGGCACCGAGCCACCTCGACACCGAATTGGGGGGCAAGGAGGTGGAGGCAACCACTACGACCGAGACCGAACAGGAGCGGTCCTGGAAACGGTTCCTCGACTCATCTTGGAAAGTCTTCGTCGATGGGTCCTCAACCTCCAAAAGGGCTGGGGCTGGCATAGTCCTTCAATCTCCGGAGGGCCTTATCATTGAGCAAGCCCTGACTCTTGATTTCAGAGCATCTAACAACGAGGCTGAGTACGAACATTAATAGCAGGCGTAAGCAGTGCAAAAGTTCTGGGGGCACAGCAACTGGTGGTCTTTAGCAACTCACAGCTGGTGACGAGCCAACTCAATGGAGACTACCAGGCCCGTGATTACAGGATGGCAGCCTACCTAGCCCACACCAAGCAACTTCTATCTCAGTTTCAAAAGGCTGAAATCAGGCAGATCGGCAGAGATTCCAACTCTCACGCCGACGCACTTGCAAACCTGGCCTCTACTGTCGAGGCAAGAAGAAAAAGAACTGTCGAAGTAGAAGCACTAGACAAACCAATTATAGAACTCCACCCACCTCGGCAGATCATGTGTATTGATCTCGGCCCGAGCTGGATGGATGAGCTCATCTCCTATCTCAAAAATGACCAGCTTCCTAAGGACAAGAACCAGGCCTACAAAATCAGGCTAAAAGCAGCCCGATTCAGGCTCTCTCCGGATGACAAGCTCTACAAAAGTCCTACAATGGCCCTTACCTCCAGTGCGTCCACCCAAGCAAAGTCGAGGACTTCCTTTATGAAATCCATGAAGGGATCTGCGGCAGCCACATTAGAGGTCTGTCACTAGCTTACCGAGCTATCAGCCAGGGGTACTGGTGGCCCTGTATGCAGAAGGACGTAGAGGTCTATGCCAGGAAATGTGAGAAGTGCCAGAAGTTCTCTCACTCTCTCCATCAACCAGCACATGACCTAAGTCCTCTTTCCAGCCCCTGGCCCTTCGCCCAGTGGGGACTGGACTTGGTGGGACCTCTCCACCGAGCTCCTGGGAATAAAAGATGGTTAATAGTAGCTACTGACTATTTTACCAAGTGGATAGAAGCTGAAGCGTTGTCTTCCATCACCGAGAAGGATACCAAAAACTTCGTATGGAGGAACATCGTAACAAGGTTTGGAGTGCCTCGAGCCTTGGTCACGGATAACGGGACCCAGTTCGACTCCAACTTCTTCAAAAACTTCTGTCAAGAATTTGGCATCAGAAACTACTTTTCTACCCCAGCATACCCCCAGAGCAACGGATAGGCTGAAATCTCTAACAAGGTAGTGCTTGACGGACTCAAGAAGAGACTAGATCGAGCCAAAGGGAGATGGGTCGAGGAACTTCCAAGTGTCCTCTGGGCGTACAGGACTACCCCAAGACGCTCGACCTCGGCTACGCCTTTCTCCCTAGCCTACGGGATGGAAGCCGTGATTCCACTTGAGGTCGGCCTACCGACCCTCAGGTCGGAGCTATTTGATCAAGGCCGAAACGATATGAACCTCGCCACAGAGCTCGACTTAGCTGAAGAGCGGAGGGAATCAGCAGCCATTCGCCTCGCCTCTTTTCAGCAACAGTTGGCCAGGGGTTACAATCTAAAGGTCAAAGAAAGAAAGTTCTCACCTGGAGAGCTAGTCTTGAAAAAGACACTTCCAGCTGATAAAAATCCCAGTGAAGGAAAGTTCGCACCGAACTGGCATGGGCCGTTCAAAGTGACTTTGGTAGCCGGGCAGTCTACATACAAGCATAAGGACATGGAGGGTAAAGAACTGCCACGTCCATGGAATGCCACGCACCTCAAGAACCTTGGCATCAAGTTCCGCAGATGTCGAAGCAGGAGGGGTGTCTGAAGAAGAAGGTGGAGCGTCAGAGCCAGGACCTTCGGGAGGAGGGACTGGAGCCGAGGTGCGACGAATGAATTTGGGCGGATCACGATATACGGGGTGATCTTCCGAGATCCCCGCCTCTTTCAATGCAGCCCTGCCTCCAAGTTCGTATGCCCTTTGACAAATGCCGTCGAGCTTGCCCTCATAGGTCTCTGTCGCGAACCTCACTCCATCTTTATATGCTTCATCGACCTCATCCTAAAAAGACTTTTTGAGTTCGGCCATCTCCTTGCTCGTGTTCTCCTTTTCGGCCTTCTCTTTTTGCAGACTGGTCTCAGTTTCGGTCTTTGCTTTTGCCAAGGCTGCCTTCTCGGCCTGGAGTTTACGTACTTCAGCCTCCAGCTCGGCAGCCCTCTTGGCCTTTACATCGACCGCCCCTTTCAGGTCGTTAGTCTCAGTCCTCAGCCTGATGATCTCGACGCCTGCTGAGTCCATCTCTGAGGCGAGCTTCTAGTTCTTCTCTTCCAGCTCCTTTATCCGCCCCATACTTACTTCGAGGGCGGCTGCAATCTTCTTCTTCTCGCCCTCTAGCTGAGAAGCCTTGGAAGACCTGGCCAGAGCCCTCTCCAGTACCACCTCGAGCTTCTAGACAGACTGCATCAGAAACGTTTAAGTCAGGAAATTTACCGAGATGAAGAGAACTATGAAATCAGAGGAAACAAGACAACTTACAGCGATCGACGCTTGCATCGCCGACATCACCAGAGCCGCATCCTCCTACTTCTCGAATTTCTCCATGTCCTTCGGAAGGCAACAGGCTCTGGTAATCGTAGCGGCCACAAGGGAGTCGTTACAAAGCCGGTCGTTGATCGACAAGGGCCTCCCTGGCTGCACCATCATGTTCAGCTGGAAAGGGATGCAGACAGGCCGCTTAGTCGGGTCAAGCTCGGCAGCCTTCTTTACGGAAGTCTCGTCCCGCCTCTCTATACTCCTTGGAAAAAGGGGAATGGGATCCCTCCAAGATGGGGTATCCCCCTCCTTCGGAGGGGTAATTCCCTCTTCCAATATGGCGCTCTTCTCCACGGGGGCGCCCCCCTTCCCGGGCTCCTCCACTGGCCCTTCCTGCCGAGACTTTTTCTCGACCGGGCCCCCCTTCTTCTCAGCGGGGGCGCTTCTGGGGGCCCTCTGCTGGGCGCTTCACGGGCATCCCCGGGGGTACGATCGGGACGGTCGGCGCAGGGGAAGGCCCCTTCTCGTCAGAGGCCGGGGGAATAGTAGCCAGTGGGATCGGCTCTCCGAAGGCCTCGAATTCCAGGTCTATGAACTGGACCGGGGGGCGACGTCTCTGCAGCGGCATCTCTTCTTCTTCTTCCGAATTCGAAGGAGAGGCGTTCGCCTGTCGAGGATCCGCGGATTACTGCGATGGGGCTGAGGTGGAGGTTCCGGCTCCGAGGTCGGGCTCTGTTTTCACCTTCACGGTCGGATGAAAGGGTGCCGAGGTGGAAGCACCAACTCCTGGATCAAGACCGGGCGTGATGTCTGGCTTCTCCTCCCAAAAGTCCTCACCGGGAGGATGTCTTGGGCTCCCTTCGGGCTCTTCAGCAGCGGGAAGGCCCCCCGACCTTCGAGGGATAAAAGAATTGTAGATCGGCTTGTAGCCGAGAAGGTCCCAGGCCGCGCGAGTGTGATGACCTGTGTATTTCTTCACTGCCTTCAGCCACTCGACGTTCCTCTTCCACCCGACCCTGCGAGCCTCTCTCTTCCTCTCACTGAGATCTGCCCAAGGAGAAAACAAAGTATGAGCTCGGTAAAACAAATAAGTGCAGAGCAAGACATCTGAGCTCGGCATTTACTTGGAGGTGTTCCGAGACGGCGGGGAATCTTGTTGAATTTGACCGAAGTGGGGGCGGATGCCTCGAACTCCCAATCCCCAATGACAAATAGGCGGTCGTCCCCGGCGTACCGGCTCGAATCCTCCAAGTCATGCACAAGGGGCTCTGTTCTCGGCTTCACACGGAGGTAGTAATGGACTTCGGACCTCGCGACTTTACACAAATCATATAAATCCTCGATGTCATGCACACCGAGGTTAATCCCTAAGATCCTATTCAGTTCGGCCGCCCCCATTATTATTTTGAAGCTATTGGGCATTAACTGGCAAGGGCAAAGCCTCCACATCCGAAGACACTCCCTTAGAAGCGGGTGGACTGGGAACCGAACCCCACCTTCTACAATGGAGACTAGCGAGAATGCCATCCAGCCAGTCCGCCCGGCCAGACTGTCGAAGGGATCATCCGGGTCATCTAACCTAGCAATGACTTCTTTGGGTATGTTATACAGCCTCCTGAATTTCTCCAGGGCCTAAGGGGTATTTGCCCAATGTCTATAGGCTCCCACCTTTGGCTTCGAGTCACGAGGCATGATTGCAGAAACTCTGACCCTAACGGGACCAGAAGAAGAGCAGAAAACAGAAAAGGAGGGAGAGACTCACAAAGGTTAGTTGGCGTGGCGGAGGCAGAAAGTGGAATCCAGACAAAAAGAGCTCTTACAGCAGGAGTTTCCTCTTCAGAGTGCCAAAATGAAGGGACGGAGAAGACGCCCTGCTTTTATAGAGCCAGGCAGGCGTCTGTTCGAGTCCCTAGGTCACGCCGTCATAATGTCGCTTCGGGAGACGTACGCGTCGCTTCAGTTCAACCGTACCGCCTGCCAAATTATGACACGTGGCGCGACGGTACACCTACCGCTCCTTTGCAGCCCTTGCAATCAATTGCTTCGGGCAGACGAAGCGACATTGATGGTTTCGGCCAGCGGAGCAATATAATAAAGATCAGACGGCAACAACCTCTAGAGCTATGAGCTCGGCACCAAGAAATCCCCCATCACTCCACCCCCAACCTCGGAAACTTAAGAGTTGCCGAAGTCGGGGGCTGGGGGGCTATTGTGTAGGGTATTTCCGTAATCCAGAAATCGCCTTCCAGTTCGGTAGCAGTACCAATTGGGGCTTGCTCTGATCTCGGTCTCGGTCAGTTCGGCATTAGTGCCAGCGAGTACCGAAACCCGGTCTACATCGGTAAAGAGAACCGAACACACTTTCTTGGAGTTCGGCATCTCATATTTCAGCAGTTGACTCCCGAGCTCGGGCTCTTGGCCCCGGATCCTCTCCAGTTCGGCCAAGCGCCGAGGTGAATACCGGGCGTCTAATCTCCATTATGGGATGGGACAGCTGCAGTACATAGCACCCTGACAGATAGGGTGGCCGCCGAATGTTGATAAGGGACCTTCCCTATCATTTCCACATTTAAGTGAGGGATTTGAGGAGATATCCGATGGGACAAGCATCCTCACCTACCCCCACTAAGGATCTTAGAAGTAGGCTGATGGGACAAGTATCTCCACCTACCTCCACTATGGAATCTTCCATCCCTCTCTATATATACTGGCATGGTAAGCCATGAACAGGTACGCAAACGCAAGATACACAGTCTACATTACTATTTTGCTCATCTTCTTCCTCACTTCACCCTACTTCAGTGACTGCACTAACTCAGGCGTCGGAGTGCCTTTGGCTGACAGCAGCCTCGGGCCCTGACCTCTGTTTTCTCTTCCCTTTCAGATTTCGGATCATCAGAGACGTTCCTGTTCAACTAAACAGCCTCTCTGTAAACCCTCATCATCACCTAAACCAAGTCCGTAATTTTTAGGCACGCACAATCTCCATCCTCATTCTCACTATATCACCATGGGGTGTTCCATCGTCACCTTCGAATCTGATTTCTTACATGTCTCCGATCAGTTTGCCAATCTTAGAAACTGTGGAGTGTTTGTAGGATTGCAGTGGGAGGTTATGCAATTGGACCCTAAAAGAAAGCTTGTCAAACTTGACATTAGCAAAAGCTTGGTCTTTTCGAACCTGCCGAAGACCCATTAACACTCCATCAAAAATCCAGGGGCCTCTACACCCACCCTGTCGATCTCATCTTGGGAACAAAACCGGAAGGAGAAATGATCTTTGAAAATGGGATTGACCACTGCCTTAGCAAAACCACTCCAACTTGTATTGATTAATGACTGGAGTCTGGAGACCGGGAGTCTTCTCTTCTTGATAGGAGCTCCTACCATGAAGAAAACGCCACCACCGTAGAACTTTTCATTTTCACCTTCACTATCAGAAAACTCATAACCCGTCGCTCCTTGTGGGTTGCAGTGTTCCTCATTCTCTTGCCACCTACTATTAGTGTGTCCATCCCGGGAGGCTTCTTCATACCAGCCTGACCTCCTTCCCCAATTATTTCTCTGGTTGTTGGGGAGGCTCTCACACACCTTTTTTCCTTTATCCATTACTAGAAAGACGAAACCAAGCCTGCAAGCCACCTATTAATAGGGAAGACCAAGAACCCTTAGATCACTAAAGGAGACACACAAGACCACACGTTGGGAAGAAGCGCCTCAAAAGCTGAGGGAAAAGAACAGCAATGTAAGAAAAGCAATAGCAGGAGGGAAGAACAGCTATCAAACCACGATTAGAAAAAAGAGCTGAATACTAATTCTTTCCATGGGAGGACCAAGGATTGGCACACGTCTGAATGGACTGAACCGTTGGATCGAGGGTTGAATCTTTTTTTTAATATGAAGCCATTAAACTTGTGGGTCACACATAAAGGAGTCAGGGGGATAGGTTTGAGGTCAAACTTGGTATTTGGGGTGGTCTCAAATAGATCTTTCCATCCCTCCTAGTCTCATCCCCAAATGAGGCCCACATTTGGGCAGCACAAAAAAATTCTCATATAATAGGTGAGAACTAGTTCTCACTTAAATATTTCTGATATATATATGTATATATATATGGGGTTAGCTCTTCTAAGTTGAAACAGCGCGGGTCCCACAAATCAAAGTCGACTATTGTTGTTTTTTGCCTGATGATTGTCTCCAAAATCAAGATAAATCCAATCAGAACTGGATTTTCCAGTTCCATCATGCAGAAAACAAATATAATCAACTTTGATTTTCTATTTCAACTTAGGATAAGCTAAGCTTCAGCTTAGGAGAGCTCCTAAGCTGGAATAGTGTATATTTCCGATATATATATAAGTATGTATGTATGTATGTATGTATGTATGTATGTATGTATATGGGGTCAGCTCTCTTAAGCTAAAGCTTGGCTTATCCTAAGCTAAAACAGTGCCGGTCCTACAAATCAAAGTTGACTATCGTTGTTTTTTGCATGATGATCGTCTCCAAAATCAAAATAAATCCAATCAAAACTGAATTTTCGAGTTCCATCATGCAAAAAACAAATATAATCAACTTTGATTTTCTATTTTAGCTTAGGATAAGCTAAGCTTCAGATTAGGAGAACTCCTAAGCTGGAATAGTGCTGGTCCCACAAATCAAAGTTGATTATATCTATTTTTTGCATGATGAAACTGGAATGCAGTTCTGATTGGACTTCTCTTGATTTTAGAGACGATCATCATGCAAAAAACAACAATAATCAACTTTAGTTTGTGGGACCAACACTGTTTCAGCTTAGGAGAGCTGTCCCACATATATATATATATGATCCTCTAAAAGTCTGACTAAAAAGAGAATTTTAAAGGAGTGGAGCCCACCTATTTGAATCAAAGAAGCACTCAAAACGAACTACTCACCGTGTATGAAATGTCCTAAGATTTAACTCCAGTAAGATTTGGACCCCTCATAAGATCGGCTAATTAATGAACAATATAATTAATAGCATAAGATTGTGATAGTCATGTTACTCATCTTCTGGTCAAATATACGGTGGGGCTAACTCTTTAACTTGAAGTAAAGTTTTTGGGACATATAATACACTTTGATGGCATTCCTTAGGGTTTAGGCTAGGGGTCGGCCCCTATGCAGGTAAGTACTCTTCTTGTGAATGAGTAAACGGGAATGGCCCCAACACAAACAACCCTTTTCTTTGACAACTGAGGCCCATTTGGCATTGTTCTCGTGTTGTTCTCAATTTTGTGCTCAGATTACACTGTGCTAAGATTGGGTTGTACCGAGACTATACTCTATAGAACTTTTTTGACAACATTATATTAAATTACTATGTTGAGAATATGATCTACAGAACTTAATTGGTAACATTATAAAAGGCTTGTTCCACATAACGAAAATAAGATATTCATATGATTTACAATGTAGGACCCACTTTTTATTGTTTGCAGCACTCTATTATTGTCATACTGGGGATCCACCTATAGAATCACAATGTGCTACCCACCTTTAAAAATAAGAACATGCATGGGGCCCATATTCATAGGATTTACAATGTGGACCAACCCTTATAGGAATTATAATGAGATGCCATCTTTTTGAGAATGTAAATATGGGACCCACCATTAGAAATTACAACATCTACACACCTTTAGAAATTAGAATATATGGCCCATATTCATAGGATTTACAATGTGGGGCCATCTTTTTTATTGATTGTGAACACGGGACCCATCTTTAAAAATTACAATGTGATATCCACCTTTAGAAATTATAATATGGGGTCACATTCATAGGATTCACAATGTGGGCCTACATTCATAAGATTTACAATGAGGCTCTGTTCCACTTTTTGCGATTGTGACCATATGACTCACCTTTAAGAATTAATATAAAGTGGGGCCACCTTTTCTGTTATTGTGGACACAGGACCCACCTTTAGAAATTAAAACATGAGTCTTTATAATGTGGTCCCACCATTATAGGAATTATAATACGAGCCCACCTTTTGTGATTGCTACCATGTGACCCATCTTTAAGATTGACAAAGTAGGGTCGCCTTCTTTCAGATTGTGAACATGGGGCCTACCTAGGATAAATGAGTGGATTTTGAGTCTTTAAATGGTTGTTCTTTAAAAGGCAAGAGATAAGTAGGAAACAATTGTGTCAAAAAGTTGTTTTTAAGAAAAAAAAAATAAAGTTATTTTATTCCAACTTTCTTATGCTAGCTGGTTAAGATTTTTGGATTCTTTTTGGCAAAAACAAAATTTGGAGCAATGATTTATACTTATCAAACATGTTTTCTTTAGACACATCTCATGGGCGCATAGGAACATTCGAATATTGGCACGATACCAAATGCACCCCTAGTGACTGGGGGAACCATAATAACGATGCAAACCCCGCTCCCCCTGCTCCTTCACTTTTGTTGGAACTCTAACCAGTAAACCTATCCATTATTTAGAACCTATCAGCCTGTCCAGACCCAAATCAAAGCAGCCCCAGGCCCCCAACAAGCTCAAACGTGAAGAACCGCTCTCAAGTCATAACCAGAACCACCAAGAATCACACAGCCGTTAGATCTTGTGGCTAATGTTTCCAAAATTAGTCAACCTACGTAGATAAAGACTTTCAAGGTCAAGTAGAATTAAGAAGAAACACAGCTAATTAACTAGGACTTAGATGCATAGGTTTCTTTTACTTCTGGTTCTATGCAGAATGCTTATAGGGACCAACAACCTCTCTGGATCATTTAATTCCAATTACAATATATTAACCCGAAAGGTTACTTTTTAATTTTGACTGGAAGTTATTTTTGGTGTCTACAACTACTAACAAGTTATTTTCGGTTTCTACAATTAATAACATACTCTCCCTCGACTTTCCACTAATGTACTTCCCCAACTTATACTCTCATATTCTCCCTTGTTAACATATATAGAATCCTATTTCTTCATGCGTATCCATAATTAGCACGGGTTTTTGTGCTAGTGGTCTCTTAAAGTTAAAGATGTGGTCGAGAAATTCTCATCACAATATAAATACCCATGGCATGCGTGGCCCACATGGCACTGCCATGCAAATACGAAACAAAAGCAGGGCAAGGAGTACGATGATTTCGTCGCATGAAGGAGATAGGTGTGGGCTTGCTCAGGTGTACAAAGGAAAGAATCATCAGTCAGTATGAATGGTGCTTTCAAATATCAAGTCATCAATGAGAACTCTAATCAGAAGCCCATAATAGAGGATATTTAAAAGAACTCTATAATCGACTCACCAGGCCCAAGCAAGAGCTTGAAGATCAGGGAGTTCTAGCTCCAATTATATATCGAGCATAAGATGAAAATCAAAAGAACTAACGATACTTGAAATCAGCCTAACAAATCTGCAATACCTGATAATCACCAAGGTCAATCTGGCTCACAACAATCCACCGTACTGACCCCCAAAAGTATTTGAACCAAAGCTGACATCATAACCCCGGTAATAATCTAAGTTAATTTTACTGAAACAGTTACAGCCAATAATAACACAAATCAACCTCCCTTGAATGATCGAAACCAAAACGCAAAGCCAAACCAAAATTATCAAAACCATAATTTGGCACTTTACTAGCATGGCAAAAGTCAAGTAAAGCTTCCATTTTTCAGATAAAATGTTACATCAAAAACACTTTAATTCAAAACTCCCTCCATCTTTTTTATAAAAAAAAAGTCAAAAAGTAACCACCTTTATCCACTAAAATACAAAAAAAACTCCACTTTCCCATAAAAAAAAGTCAAAAAAAATTCATAACAAAAAACCAAAAACAAAATGCCATCATAACCCACTTATATTTTATTCTTTCTTCAAAATCAACTTGACTTCACTTGACTCTATTAGTAGAGTTTCCAAACTGGCCCTAAAGCTAGTTCAACGCTTGACACCCATCCTAATTTGAAAATAAAGTTGGGTAGGTTTATAATAGGGGTGTACACGAATCGAATTGGTACAGATTAAACCAAATCCGTCACAAATCCGTAGGAATTCGTCACCAATCCGTGGCTCTTATAAATCAATCCGATCCAATCCGGTCCCAACGGATTGATAAATTTGGAATCCGTCGCCAATCCGTGGTCGTTAAAAATCAATCCGATCTGATCCGTTGAGGACAAAATCGGATTGGTTTAATTCGTTCAATCCATTGAATCTAATGTATCTAATGTTAAAGATAGGGACCAAACATGTTGTAAAAGTTTCAACATACATACTAACAATCCACATAAAAAAAATAAAAATTACAAATGTATTTAGACCCCTTAACTTATATTTAGACCCCTTAAATTTAGACCTCTTAACATATATTTAGACCCCTTAAGTTTTTTTTTTTTTTTCTTTTTTATATTTAATGTCAATGGATCGGATCGGATTAAATCCGCGGATTTAGGGTGAAATCCATCACCGATCTGTTGTTAACGGATTACAAGATTTTCAATCCTTCACCAATCCATTTACCTTTGGTTAAAAACCCAGGGATTGGATCGGTTTTACGGCTTGACGGATTTTTTGTGCACCTTTAGACTCTAGTTCATACAATTATTTTTTTAAGTGATTCCATAATGACCCAAGCTTGCTTTTTGCATGATATTATCCACTTTGGCTCACATGCCTCACGCTTTTGTTTTTGGTAGGCCTTAATCCACCAAAAGGTCTCATGTGAAATTAAAGACCCAGTCACACATACATACCCAAGATCTGGACTAGCATGTTTCCGATGTGGGACTTAAGAGTTTCCCCTGCCCTCTCTATCTAAGCGGATGCTCGCTGGACCCAATGCCCTTCTATAGGGGGGCCACATGCGTGACATACCAGGTAAGTTCCAAATACAAAGCCAACCTAAACCCAAATTGAATTATAAAATCCTCAGCCATATCAGGTCAGGCACTTGATTATTAGAAACCTCAGGGGTTTATGTAGAAATCTTAGAAACTTTAGAAAGATATATACAAAAAAAGCCTTTTTATAAATAATAACTAGTGTTTGATGGATGTGAGGTGAAACTTGTCTTGTCATTTTCATAAAAATTCATCATTCAACTCACATTGGTTGCTCATTATTGACAACTTAGATATATTTTGGGACATGAAAGGTATTAAAATACCAAAACAAAGGTGTATTTATAAATACTGAAACCACATAGACCTATTTACAAATATTAGAAAGCTAGGGGGGTATATACAAAAAAAAAAAAAAAAAAAAAAACCTAAAAAAAACCCTATGAATGACGCATATTCATGATGCACGCACAAAAGCAATCATATGAAGAAGATAAAAAAAAAATTTATTTGATTCGGTTGTGTGCCTACGTCCATGAAAAAAAATATTATTTTTTCCTCTCTCTTTAGGATTATTAGTGTTACATATAACACTTTTTTCTTAAACCCTAAGAAAGGAAAGACTAACTACCTTCGAACCTTGAACCTGGCTCGTGACCAACTTAGACGAGCCAATCCTGTTAAATAAGAAAGAAGGACATGACCCCAACAGTTAGGAAGTGTACACTTGCGTGTTTCAGTGTATGAGTACAAATCCTCCTTACAGCAAATAAAAGCTGTGAATAGCCTATGGGCTGGTTATTTGGCCCACATTGGCCAGACGATTAGGCTTTTGGCCTGCTCTGGATGGCCCATAACATGCATCGTATACTCTAGTAAGCCCTCTGGGGCCCAAATGGGGGCCTGCAGTGAGCCTACCATCCACCAGATTAGGCTTGATGGTTCCCATAATGGGGCTTTCAATGTTAAACTCCACAAATATTAAACGAGGTTACAGATTCCATATGCATAATCATATTGATCCAGAAACTAAAAACTAAGGCCAACCTGTGATCTTCTTACCTTCCATCATGTAGATCCACCTCATCTTGCTAGTGTAACAATGCTACTTACAGTTCTTTGTAGAACAAGCTTTTTTTACTTTTTTTTGTAAAAGATCAAACCCGTCGGTTATTATTATGTTTTTGCCGTTTTCTAAATGATGGTACTTCATGTTCTATCTAAGAACCTGTTTGTTGGTACCAGACTCAGGTCCAACTCAAAAATCAGTTCTGAATTCTTTTTTATATTATATTATCATTTTGCTTAAAATAGGGATATCATTTGACCTCCAATAGGGCATCAAGTCTACTACGTATAGGACCAAACATAAAAATTGTCATGAAAAGTTGATTTTGAGTTATAGTCTACAACATTAAAGACTCATATCTAGCTCTTTCTTTGTTCTTCACAAGAGATTTGAACTCAAACACTTAAAAGACGCACTAAACCATCTCCCTAACCAAACTCAACAGTAATCGAGGTGATCCATACCCAACATTTGCATGATAAAGGAACAATAGACCATGTCTAGGTTTTGTATTCTGGTTGAAAGAACCATTAAATAGTGCATCTGAAATATGACAAAGGTATAGGCAAACCGGACGGTCCCAGGTCCAACAATCTAAACCTAGACAATGTCAAGCCCACGTGATAAAAGAAAACAAAGGAAAAAAAAAGTGCTCTGTTTAGTTATAATTTTTTTCATGTTTAACAAAATTACATAATCAAGATTGGAGACCGTAACCACATGAGCTCTTGATTTTATGAAAAGGAGAATCCAAACATCGTCAAAGAGAGGAAATCGAAATAAGGGAAGAGTGAGGGAGAAACTGACGCCTCATGAGGGGCAAACACCCAAATTCTTAAGAGCTCCAATCATTGTAGGTGTGTCCGCATCTCTCTCTATATTCTTTTTTTTTTCTTCTTCTCCATCCATGGCGATCCTCCCTCCTCCGACGAAGACGATCCCATGCGCGCCGCCCTCCATTCATTCGTATCCTCCCTCTCCCGGCTTCCCCTGGCCGTAGGGATGTAAATGGGTACCCGATTCTTTTACGACCCGTTAAAAATTGGGTTTGAGTCCTTATTTAGGCCCCGATAAGTAAATGGGTCCGGATCCGGTTCCACCTTAGTTCGGACCCATAAACCCGAGACTTGACATATTATCGCAATTTTCAAAAATCTCCCCTAAAAACCATGTTTTATTTTTTATTTTTTTTTATTTTTTTATTTCATTCTCTAACTAAACTGAGATCCGAATCCAAACTCGTCCCATATATGGTTCCCATTCCGGAGCCAATAAACCGGTTCCGAAATGGTTCCGGTTCCGAATCCGGTTCAACCTTATCCTTAACGGTTCTGGTTCGGGGCTACCATGGACACGAATCAGGACCGATACATTTACAACCCTACCTGGCTACATCCACCCCAACCAAGAGAGAAAAACTCTGTTTCTATTTGGGTTTGCAAATTGACAGCAACCATCACAAAATGGTTGATAACAACCATATCGCTAAATGACAAAAAGAAAAAAAAAAAAAATGCTCACCAAGAGGATCCCTTAGGACCTCATCAGTGGTATGGAGTCTTACGGGGCTTTTACTCATAAAATCTTCTTTTTTTTTTTTTTTTAATGTTTAACAAAATTACACAATCAAGATTGGAGACCTTAACCACATGGGCTCTTTGAATATGGATTCGAGTGGCCTGTCTAGAAATACAAATGGATATCGGATTGTCCAATTATCCGGAAGTTTAACCTATCTTAGGTCCTAACTTCTAATCTAATCCATAAACGAGTTAGTATCCGATGCTCGATTTAGGTTCCCATTACTTCTAATAACACGAGTTTGCATCCGAAACTGGATATAGGTTCCCATTACGGATCCAGTTCCAGATCCATACAGTAAGGTATTCAGCTTTGGCATCGGCAGATATACATCGACATTTCCATGTGAAAAAAGCCCTTGTTCGTCGAGGAAAGAACAAAAAAAAAGTCCCTCTCCATCGTCTCCTTGCTGCCGCAACCGCTCTACAGCAAATCAAGTAGATAAAGATCCGTCCTCTTCACCACCAAACCCCACTTTAATTCCTTCCCTTTTCAATTTCCTCTCCAAATCCTATCACCACCCATACCTTCTTAGAAAAAAATGCACTTGTCCTCATCACAATCTCTGTTCATTGCTTCTCCAAATCCACCACCATCAATTCCTTAAAGTCCAATTCACATCATCATCCCACACAGACATTCTTCTCTTCTCTACTCTTCTCTTTCGGATCAGATCTCAATATCTCATCCAGCTGGCAATCGTACAAAGTAGGGATGGATGGTTTAAGTTTAAGTTTCAGTTTCAGAATATGAATTTTCTTTTTATTCCTTGACGATGCCGATTCCTTCCTATGATGATGCTGAAGAGAACAACGAAAGGATATATCGTCCCCAGCGCCTTAGATCCTGACGCGTGTTTAGAAGAATCTCGATCCGCGACGACGACGCCATGGCTGAGGCTGCGGCGGCTGCGTTGGTTGCTTCCATGGAAGCCCGGTTCAGTAATCTGGAGTTGATTGGACGAGGGTCGTTCGGCGATGTATTTAAAGGGTAAGGGACAAATTCATCATTCTGCATTTGTTGGTTTGGGGAAGGATGTTGGAGCTTTTAGTTCAGTGATGCTTTTGATTCTGTTTGTTGGGGTTGTTGTTTTCTTTCTTATGGATCTATGTTGATGATGGACTGATTCACAAAAAGCTGTTAATTTTCTCCTTCATTGCTATTTCAGTCTTCTTTTGATTTTGTTGGGCAATTGTTGCTATAAAGATGTCTAAAGTAGTTTGCTTGCACAAAGGGGGAATGTGGGCAAATGTGAATTGAGGGATGGAGAGTGTGGAACTAGTGGTTGGGAATCTTGCTATTAGTGTATAGCTCACTTGTTATTATTGATAAAATCTATGGAAGTCTAACATGCATGATGAGATGCTACTTTGCGATCTCCTTCCCTCAAATATGTTAACAAGATAATGATTATGAGCTGTGGTAGAAAAATATGGGGAAGGAGAAACTGGGGGTTGGGGGAGGGTAGAGTTGTGTGGTCATGGGAAGGGAGGATTGATCATGGGTCAATCTTAGGCGACAGGTAACTGAAAGAAATCTTCACTGAGGACCTGTAAGAACCCCCAAGAGGAAACTGAAAAAAAAATCTTCAAATCAAAGTATATATATATATATATATATATTCAGATGTCCTCTAAAGGAAGAGTTTACATCTGTATATAAGGCCTTTTGGTCGATCAAAAATAGGCTCAAGGGCCATGATTTTCTCAGTTGATTCAACTATCAGGATGAAGGAAATATAATTGAATGCGGGCAATATATAGGGAGAGAAGAAAGAAGTAAGAATCCTACCTTATTTCTAGAATTGTATTTGCTGGAATAAAAGCGCTTACATCCTTCTTGAAGGTCCCTTGCCTTCTCCCATTTCTACTTACTCTGTTGTCACAAGTTCTTTTTTCCTCCTACCAACTCCAACTTTTCCTTTTCAAAGTATCCACATTCTAAGAGGCCAATTTGATAGGCACTTGCTTGATTCCGGCACCGATGCTGTGCTTAGAGGAAATATGTGAAACGACTTCCTTTATTTTTGTGGTTTACCCTTTTTAATTCTCGCTTGCCCTTCGTGGTGTGGGATTCCTTAATTCTTACTTCACACTTGAGACTTTGTTGCATTTTACTTTCATGGGACACCTTAGCAACTATAATACCCTGACACTTCAAAATAGGCAACTTCTCGTGTCATATCATACATAATACTTAACTTTTTATGTGTAAAATCTGTGTGTCTGTACCATATCTATGGAATGTCCCTGCTATATTTATGCTGTATCTTGGCATCATAGCTTAGCAACCCTTTCTTACATCATTTTTTTTTTTTTTTCCTTTTGGCAGCAGCTTTTAATTTATTGAAAAAACACTTGGGTGGTATGGGAGTGCTATATTTCCTTGGGGTGGGGGTGAGTTTGGGTGGGGGTTTGGGGGGGGTTGCAAAGAGGCTAAAGAGGGAAAAAAGCACAAGGGGGAGATAAACTCCAATACTAAGGAAGATTTGTCAAAACCTCCTTTTCTAATTAGTACAACACTCCATTGGACCCTTTTACGTGAAAGTGACATCTAGCTGCTTTGATATGGCATGAATCTCGTTGGTAATGAAATTGAATTTTCACAGACCTTCTAAAAGTTCTCAAACCATTTGATTTCCTTGGCTGAATCGCTTTTTCATGATTAAAGGTCCCTGAATAACTTGCTCGAAAAATCTCAAGGCTTCCCTGATGGATAATATTCTGCCTAATTTGAGTCACATGCACAAAAAATCCCGAAAAGGAACGAAAGATCTTCTGTGAATTGTCAAACAGAGTTCCACCAATACTATCTGGACCCGCTAGCGCTAGTGGCCCACCGATGTTAAACTTACGAATGCAGAGGAGGGACCCAATGAGAATGGGCGTGACCTCATGGAAGAAGGGCATCTGAATTTTCCACCACACCTATGGTCTTCAATTTCATTATGTTCTGGTCGGAATGGCCAGAATTTCCCACTCCAAAGTGTGTATTTGAAATAGAAGCACTGGCCCTTTGCACCTTGGCTGAAAAAGACTTTTTATGCAATTTTTTTATATTTTTCATCTTTAGACCCTCCCTTCAGAGATGAACAGACATTAGAGATGGTATATTTGCTGATATTCTTTATTCATTCTCTTATGTGTGCTTAATTGCTTGTTGTTTGATTTTTTTTTTATTTAAAAAAAATTGTGACGCAGGTGCATTTTACGTTGACATATATGATGTAGAGAAGTAGCTATTTGGAATTTATTGCATTACATGTTATAAAATGTACTTTTAAGTGTTTTTTTTTTTTTTTAAATCTTTCTACCACTTTAATCTTTTCTTTTTCGATTTTAATTTTTTTTCTTTTTCCAATCACTTTTGGAATGGAATGCTGGAATGTCTCGAGTGCCAAAATGTTCCAATTTAGGGCCAAAGCAGTATGGCAGTTGTAATGGAATTGACAACTCTTTACCAGAAAAAATAGATTAAAAAAAAAAAAAAGAATTGACAACTATGACTACATGCATCTCTAAGCTTGTAATCAATGAATTTTATGGCTTAAAACTCCACTCCCTTGTCATGTGGATTATGGAATCAATTAGGGGTTGTTTGTTTTGCCTGTTTGTGCACGTAAAGTGGATATGTAACTGTTACTCATCATTTATGTTTGTTTATGCTTTTTTACACATCTGGTGTGAAAATCACATGTGAGAATGGTGGTAAAATGGTGTGAAAAACTGGGCAAAACTTTTACCACCTATATAGGTGTGAAACAAAACCAGGCACTGCTACAGACGTTAAAATACTAGTCACTGGGTTTTTTTCATTTTATTATCTATATTGGTACCTAAATCATGATCTGAACCGCTAATAATATTTAAATGGTCAAAAACGGCTACTGTAACAAATTTCAGCCGTTGGTTAATCATAGATTGTGAGAAATTTAAGAAAATCTTTAGACCATTAGATATATATTTCAGAACTTCTATGGGTCCCATTTTCATGATCCAAACTGTTAATCCTCTTTAAAAGGCCGAACACAGATATGGTGTGAAATTTCAGGACATGATCCGTTTTGGATCTTTAGAAACTTAAGAAAAACTTAGAACCATTGGATGTATCCCATATTGCTACAATGCATTTCACAAGTTGTACAGGGCAGTCCATGTTTTTCAGATCATCGAGTCTTGTGGCCCCCCAAATCAAGATCTGAACTGTTATACCTCTTCATATGGCCCAAAATGACTTGTAACTCAGACTTGAATCGTTGATCAAGCATGAGTTGTGAGAAATTTTGAGAAAACTCCAAACCGTTTGATCTATCTTTCTTTTAAATATTTCTGCGGGCCTCTCTTTTCCGATCCGACCCTATGATCCTCTTTAGAAGGCTAACAATGGCTAGTGGGAGAAATTTCATCACTTGACTAATCATGAATTTTTAATGATTTGCGAAAAATAGTGGAAGACATGTGAACCATTGGATGGACTCAAATTCACATGTGAAGATGTGTGAAAATGACAAACAACATAATCTGTTTCACATGTGATTTATTTGTATATGAAAATGATTCACATGTGAGTCATTTACTCATGTGGATCATTTTCCTATCACATGCGAAATTGACAAACAACCCCATAGTACCTACGTCTAAATAGTTTTCATAAAGAAGATCTTCTATTCCTTTCCTTCTGGATGGACCAATGGATGACACGGATCAATAATCATTGAATGAAATCTTTACTTGAAGAAAATGGATCACTTTCGCAAGTGAAAACAAGATCTCGCAAAGAAACCAAATAAAACCACCCAATGCCTCCTTTGAAGAGAAAGTGATCCCAAACTCTAGCAGTGAAACTGAAGTTGATGAACAAAATGATTGTTGGAATATGGAGAAGCTCCACAAAGGGAAAAAAGGTCAGAGCTATTGGTAGCAATTAGGACTCTCCTCAGATTGTCTCTGGTGGAGGGTTTTTTTTTATATTATTTTTTTATTTTTTAATTTTTTATTGTAGTGGCTCACCAGTAGAAAGCTTCTGCTCAGGGAGGTGCAAGCCCATTCCATTATGAGCAAGGTGGTCTATCTCTGGGTTTGGGAATCAAAGCTGTCTAGAGCATGGATTAAAAAATCGGCCGATACCGGTTCATATTGGCCAATATGAACCGGTATCGGTCCATACCGGTACGCTATTTTGCCGTGATATCAAGACAGACCAAATATCCCCAAAGTAGCGGTAAATATCGGCCGAGTGATCAAAATATCGGTTTGACCGATATCTCAGCCGATATTTTCAAAATATCGGCCGAGATGGAGTAATAGTAAAACTCTAGATTTTTTTTTTTTTTTACTATTCCCCCATCTTCTTCTCCTCTCCCCACATCTCCTTAGAGCATCCATATCTCCATAGCTCATTCTTACATATTTCCAAATTCCAATACTATTTCTTGAAGAAATCATTTTATTTGGTAAGAGAAAATCAACTTAACTCCCTTATTTTTACTATTATGTGTTTTTTATTTTTTTATTTTTAAATAAAGCATAGAAATGAATGAAAAGATCATTAGGCTTGTCACTTGTGTTGTAATCTTCACTTAGATGATAGATCTACACACTTTCATGCTAGATCTGCACACTTTTATCTATCTCACTATCATATTTCAGATTTTAATATGTTATCTTCATGGTCTTGAATTTTACAACTTATTTGATGATTGAGTTAGTATTAAATAATAATTGATATGTTATCTTTATTTTCTTATATTTTACATTAATAAATTGATCACGAGCCAAAATAATTGTTGTATTATATGAAATACTGGAGAAGACAGTGAACTGCGACATAGACAGGACTCATAAATTAAGGTGACCGATATTTTGGCTTATTGTTGTTACTTATGGAAAAAAAAAAAAAAAAACATTGTTTTCCAACATTTTCTAATATTCTGGATTTTTTGGATATTTTTGCGAATTTTTTTGAATTAAAAAAAAAATTTACACCGCGATGATCGCGACGGATCGATAACCGCGACCGATACTGATATCATATCGGTTTTCCAGCCTGACAGATACCGCAACCGAAACCGCGATTTTAAACCATGGTCTAGAGAGACATAGAGTGTCCTGAATGGGTAACCTTTCAACAGAGAAAAAAAAAAAAAGTCCCGAATGGGTAAGGTTTCCTAACATCTGGATTATCCCTGAGGAAAAGAACCTTAAATAAGAGTGATAAGAGAGATGTGAATCTCCTTTCCTCCACTTATTTCAATTTTTGTCTAAAGGTCACATTCCACAGTGCATGATTGCCCAATTCTTTTTAGCATTCATTAACAAACCTTGCTTTGTTGAAAACCATTATGAAGACTGAAGAGACTCGAGGAATAAAGACAAACGAAGGAAACACCCCCCACCCAATTTGCTAACCAAATCCTTACATTAATTTCATGCTGTCTTTAAACCCTACTTCTTGCTGGAACAGCTTTCCCACCCCATTCCATGCCTTGCCAAATGAAAGAACACAGGCTTGGAGATATAAGAAATATATGTAGAATAATTGTTAGTTTCGTTTTGGACCTCATCTCGATTTGAGTTAAATTGAAACACTTTAGTCGGTTCCATGTTAGGGTTTTCATTTCAAAGTTTTATTTTGAAAAGATATAATTTTTTTTTTAAAATAGAATAAATTTTGAAAAGGGAATTTTACGTGTAAATTAGTCTTAAACTTTTTAATCGGTGATGAAACAAATAAATATTAAACATCACCCTTAGAGTGCTTTGTGTGTATGTGTATAAATATATTGGACAGAAATACCCATATGTCATATATCAAGAGAATCTATTGCATCTTGTGGTATCATGACATGCTGCTTTCTTTTTTTAATTTAGGTACCATACAACCATGGTTGTCAAATCGCAATATTGTGAGTTGTTCAGGGGGTTGAATCGAGTCCAATCGTGAATCATAGGATATTTTCTACATTTCTTAATGTAGATGAAAAATTGCATTAAAAAAAAAAAAAGTCATCATCATCATCCTCATAAAAAACAACGGATCATTACTCTTTTACTTTCTCTCATGAACAATGGGGATTTTTATTCATTCTTGCACTGCAGGTTTGACAAGGAGCTCAACAAAGATGTAGCCATAAAAGTTATTGATTTAGAAGAAGCGTAAGTATGCCTAAAAATGTTTCTATTTTCTTTTCTTGTACTGTTGCTGTTTTTATAATGTTTGGTTTCTTTCGGAATCACACATTTTATTATCAGTTATCAATATGAAGATAAATACTTCTCCTCTGGTTTGGTGAGCATCAGCTTTGTGGAGTATAAGATGCTAATTGATATTCTATATGCAGTTACCCTTCTTGGTATATGGGTGGTAAATATTTGCTTAAATTCTCTAACCAGTTGTATATTCGATTGTAAATTAACTGGGACTTGAGATGAGTTAACTCAGTGGGGCTATTTGGCAATCTTAATGAACTTCCTTTCGGTGTTCTGCTGAAATTTCTGATCATATCCCATACCTAAGGTACATGTGAACGGAACTCTTAACAGATTTTTAAGTTGTTAGAGATGCAGATGCAGTTCAAGGGCACAAGTATCAGGCTTATTAGTTCACTGTAATACGTTCCTGTTGGCATTTGTCATAACAACTGTTACTGTGTGTCTTCTGCATAAGATTTGTGGATACATGTATTCAGTGATCACATCAAATCTGAAGTCTAAAATTGTTCCTGAGCTGCTCTTGCTTAAGTTTTTCTTCCTTTCTTTTGTTTTTCCATATACTGTTTTTGACAAACGAAGTACCCATGCCCTTCAACTCCACCAGTTAGTCGTGACTTCGGGTCCTAAGCCCTGATGAGCAATGGTTGCATTAGGTAGTTTGACAGCAGGCATAAAACTTGTGACATAGCTTCAACATGAAATCTGAGAAAAAAAATGTTCTGTGATCGTGTTAGGGTGTTCTGCGCTGTACGATTGACTGTAGTGGCTCTTGATTGCAATGAAAAGTAGGCAAGGATTCTTGTACCAACATGAACAAGTGCGGGTAAAGTAGTTGGTCCAGAAGTAGAGGAGGATTCGACTTACTACTTGAAAATATAGGAACTTTGATAGGCAAGAGTATGGCGCTGGTAGATACAATGAAAAGAAGAAGAGTTAATGCAGCCTGTCTGCAGGAAACAAAGTGGAAATGTGATAAAGCTAAGGATCTCACCAATGCCTACAAACTCTACTGCACTAGAAAGAACAATACTAGACTGTGAAATTATTCTTAGAGAGAGTTTGACCATACAACATAGGATAGTAGTTTTAAATGCTTGCATTAACAGTAGAAAGAGAGGGCTAGTTAATAAAAGGTGCCCTAAAATAAGATGGGCTATTTGAAAGGGAAAATGGCAATGACATTTAAGCATAACAAGGGTGGAGAATGAAATTTGGATGGAAAAACTATGGTGATATGTGACCAAATAACTAACTATTTTAGAAGGTTATAAAAGAGGTGCTTGGAAGTCTAAAGGGAATAGACACTTTAATAAAGAAAACTGGTGGTGGAGCATATGGGTTCAAGAAACTGTGCGAGAGGAAGACGTTGCTACAAAGTTTGGCAGGGGCCAAGAAATACAAAAAATTATGAAATGTATAAGAAGACAGAAAAAGTTATGAAAGTAATAAGTGATGCAAAGTCTTTGATGATGACCCATACTATAAGTTGGGAACAAGAGAATGAGAGAGATTTTCAAACTTCCGAGAATGAGGGAAAGGAAAAGTAGGGACTTAGATTATGTCAGATGTATAAAGAATGATGCTAAAAAGGTTTTAGAGAAGGATAATGATATTAAAGAAAGGTTGATAGAATATTTTAGCAAACTTTTACTACGAAGATTCTATGGGAAGCTTGAGGACGAGAGAGGATACTTTGTCAGCAAGACATCCCTTTTATTGTAAAATTAGGATATAATATTATTATGAGCATGTTGATCTGCTAGGCCCCATTATGTCTCATGTGTGCTGATTTTGGCCATAGTTGTCATTAACCCAAAATCTGAGATTCTCGAATTACTTGCCATGATATTTTTCTTTCATACATACATGCATATTATCGCTGTGGAAATTCCATTCATGATAAACAGAGTTTTAACTAATCCATTTAATTAATCAAATCAAAGACTAAGCAAAACTGGATTAAAATGACCGAAGTCTTATTAGATTATTGAATAGCTGAAATCAAACTAAACTAGATTGAAGCAAGACTTGAAATTAGGCTTGTCACGCTTATGTTGAGTTTCCAGGTTCAGCAGTCTTCCCTGGTATCTGAAACAATTAATTAAAGTCTAATGAGGTAATGCTCAACAAGTAATCAGTCTACAAACATAAAACATATAAAATACAATCAAGCATACAAATGGTCAAGATCAAGGCATGCAAGAAGACATGAAGCATAAATCGTGCAGAACATAACCAACGGAGTTCAATCATTGCAATGGAAGCTCATCAAAACAAAACGAGATCAAGTATCATACAATCAAAACAAGAAACTCAGGAAATTCAGGAAAGGCACATGCAAAATTATCACCCCTGCATAGGGCTGTGAGGGGCTTACTACACAGTATTATCACCTCTGTGGTACAGGCCGTAGGGAACCTTCTATGCAGTATTATCACCCCTGTAGTGCAGGTCTTGGGAAGCCCACAATAGCTCGGCAGGAAAATCGTTGCTCCAAGGATTTGTGTTGACACTCTTGCACTCACTGATACTGGTTACACAAACAATAATCATATCATGTCAGGCAAATCAGGAGCAATCAGGAAGACCAGATAATACTCGGGCTGAGTATGGCCTATGGCATTACCCGCATACCAACTCACATGCATAAACAGGATGGTCTTACACTACTCGAGCGTCCTCAATCAATGCTCATTGACCCACTTAATGGGCAAAGTTCCTTATGGCATAAGTGAGTCAATAAACAAGAGACATATTATGACAGCTAGGTATAGAAGCAAGTACACATGCACATAACAGGAGAGTCAGCCAACAAGGACTGACCCCACAATCGAGATCTCAAATGGTCTCATGATGATATTAGTGCATCGTTAACAAGTAACATGAGTCGGGATACCTAACTTCGAACAAAAAGAGTGCATGCAAGCTCCTAGACAAACATAAGATCTACCAAACCCTTAAATCACTAGGTTACCCTAGAACAAGCATGTTTATTTAGGGAGCTAATCACCAGTGGCGGAGCCTCTTTTTTTTTTTTTTTTTGAAGACTGGGGCGGGGCATTAGGCAAACATGGTTGATCGATAATGTATCTAAGTTCGTTGCGCACTTCGTTTCTCATTAAATGATATTTGGTAAATTAAAGACCCTTAATAAACAAAAAAATTACACGAAAAATAATTAGCTTTATGAATATAAACAGCTGTTCACAATCACCTATAAAAGATGATTTACACAAAATTTAATTCCGACACAAATTTTATTGTAATTAGTTCATGTACTGAACCCCACGGATCTAATCCCGACCCAAATTTTATTTGGATGCATAGACAATTTTTTTCATTTTGGTATCCTGGTATCCATTTTTTATTCTTACCCTTACAGATATTCATCTATAACAATGATTTATTCTCATGTTTCTTGTTAAGGACCAAGTGATCAGATCTTCAAACATTCAAGTAAAATAGAAAGTAGAGGTGTTCTTGGGTCATTTAAATGTAAGTCAAGGTAGGTTTTAGTGAAAAATGAGAAGCACATGTCCTACAATTACTACTCACTGCTGATCCGAGCCTGCAATGCATAGATCCTTCTTCCTTCTAGTCGCTTGAATGATGGGGAATGGTGAGAGAAGGGTTTTAGGGTTAATATGAGTGCTTAGAGGGGTTCTTAGTTGCTGTGGATGAGAAAGGGCAAGGCAGTATCTTTACTTACAGGTTGGCTAACAGGCTTTGAGCTCGATTAGGAAGCAAATATTTGCAATTAACGTCTCTAGAACTGGTTACCGCCGACAGGTTCGACATAGGGGTTTCCGCCAACAACATCTGCGATACTGGGTCTAACTTTCTGTTTTTAAAAAGTCCTAATCCTTGATCTGCAGGCTTAACTGGTTTACCGCCGACCAGATCGACGACAAGGCGTACTCCCATTTTTCCAAAAACAAGGCCTCCTAATATGAGTCAAACTCCATGTTTGATGCTGCTCAAAACGGTGACGTGGGCTTTCCGATTTGATTATCGCCAATAAAATCATTGACAAGGTGTATCCCACCCAGTCGGTTTAGAAATTCATGAAATGCATGGAATGATTGAATGGTTGCATGAATGCACGAAATCAGACACGCAGAATAAAATGCAGGCATACAATCATATTATTTACTTATTTTAATTAAAACAGGTCATAATTGGGTGTGGGTCCTTACAACAGTGAGTACAATAAAGTTTATTATTTTCATTATTAAATGGTGCACCGTGACTCTGTCCACCATGACCACAACCACGGCCACAGTTTCGATCTCTACGAACTCCATTATCAATAGGACTACCTGATGCACATCTAGCTTCAGAAACTGAATGAGATTTGGTTCCCAGCATTACCGGCCTTCTTCTTTGCTCACTTTGTAAGAGAGAGAACACTGTCCCTAGAGTGGGAAGAGTATCTTGACTTAGGATCTGGGCAGACAGTTTCATACTTTGGATAACTTGAAAATATACTTGGCCTCTAATTCTTGTTCTCATTCCTTTCCACAAGAAGGGTGCCTGGGATGATAAAAATTGATTTCACATGAACTCCCCTGAAATTGGCATTATAGTCACCCATAGATATACCACCCTGTTTGAACTGTGCCAAATCTCCTTTACTTGATAAATCTACTGTTATTTTGGATGCATAGGCGGTAGAGATGGAGTCCCATATATCTTTAGCAGTTGGCAGTAATGAAAACTAGTAATTGTTCCATTTCCATCTTCCATTGAGTTCAGAATCCACTTTTACACTGATATGTTCCCAGATTCCCAGTCACTGTATTTAGGGTTTTTAACCAGTGTTTCTACAACTTTCCATTCTCTATATTGAAAGTCTTTTGGATATCCCAATTCCTATCCTTGCTGAATAGGACCACTCTTGGTAATTTCTGCCATGAGCAAATTCATGGTAATCCGATTACTTGGATTAACTATCCAGAAACTCGGGTTACACTAATAGGGTTACCTCTCCCTGATTTGAACTTCATCGACATTTTCAATATTACTTAAATCACTGTTTGTGATGGACTACCATTTAACACCTCCAGATCTACTTCACAACAACACCCAATATACACAAATCAGTAGTTAGGATTAACCGTCATCCGCCCACAACAATTTTGAGTCGTTCTTCTCACTCCAAATTCCAAAATCCAAATATACTTGAATATTTAACAATTTTTTTTCTTAAAACTCCTTTAAAAAATCTCAAACAGCACTTACATCACTCTGCATGCCACTTGCACTTCAGGAAAGGAGTCATCCGCCCACAACAATTTTTAGTCGTTCCTCTCACACTCCAAATTCCGAAGTCCAAGTATACTTGAATATTTAATCAATTTTTTTTTTTTTTTTGCTTAGACTCCTTTAAAAAAATCTCAAACAGCACTTACATTACTGTGCATGTCACTTGCCCTTGAGAAAAGTCCCAAACAAATGGATATAGTCCTATGACAGCTTATGGAGTGTGGAAATTCTTTAAATGGCTCTTCCTCTCTTCTGGTACTCTTCTAGATACTTCGTTTCTTTATTATGGTTGCTATAATACCGAGTTGAAGTTTTAAAGTTGAAGAAAATGCGTAATATATGTGATGAAAAGAAGAAAGGAAGAAAGAATGGAGGAGAAAACTAGGGTTTTAAAGGGAGAAGAAACTGGAAGAGCAGAAGGGGGGCATATATTTGTATTTCTGGAATCAGTATTTATAGTATAACCCTCCGTATTTTATAAGATTACAAAACAGTCCCTGAGATGTAAAAATTAAGGAAAAGACCTACACGTGTGTCAAAATGTGCAGTACTCCATGTGATCACTAGAATTTATATACCCGCCCATCGCGTTACAGCTGTGAATTTTTTTGGCATATGCATTTTAAATTTTCATTAAGCATTATACTCTTGCATTCAACCTTTATTTTTAAGATACTTCTAATAGGTCTTTTGGTTTGTGGCCATATGTAGAGAGGATGACATTGAAGACATTCAGAAGGTATTAAATCCTTGAACCAGCGATATGCCTGTATCAACAGTCTCTCTCTTTCTGGGTTTTTATTTTTCCTCCTAACACTTCTATAGCTATTTTACTCCTTTCTTTTGTCCCCAGGAAATCTCAGTTTTATCACAATGCAGATCTCCATATATCACCGAATACTATGGCTCCCAACTGCACCAAACCAAATTATGGATAATAATGGAATATATGGCTGGTGGATCTGTCGCTGACCTTGTATGTTAGTATGGCATTTCATTTATTTGTGTTAATTGTGCAGCATACCTTTTAAATTATGGATAATTGTTAATAGTTTTAGATTATTGTTATAGTTACTAAATTAATACTCAGAGGGAGGGAGGGAGGGAGAATTGAACAGGGTTCTAAGGTAGTTTGTTTGGCAGACGGAAAAGAAAAGGCTACCTTAATGGATGGTTGTGAAATAGTACTAAGGCATGTTTAAGAGGGCAGTTATGAGCTATTGCAATAGGTCTATTGATTTGCCTTGATGGCCATATCTCAGTTACAGTTTTCATGTTCAAAGTCAAGGTGATTGTCCTGACCCGTGTCAAGATGTGATCAATTCCAATTCACTTATGGTAGTTGTGCGTGAAAGGCATGGATTGATTATATTGTGGCCTCACTTATGAGAAATGGAAAGTGGAAGTATAGTGGGCATTGTTGAGAATATATATCCCATAATCTTTTCCTTATGGGATGCTACTCATGATTCCATGAGGGATACTGTGAGGCCCACTTGGGGCCACCTCCAATCAAGGTGTATGACATTCCTCATTAACCGTATGAGGTGGCTCACCTGGGGCCATAACCAATGCATGTGCATCTGTGAGTGTGCATGCATGTTCCCTCTCTATAGTTTTTCTCAGAACCTCCTTTTCTATGATGTCCTCTTAGGAAGTTGTTATTACAAAACTTCAAATACACTTTCAACATGATTTATAATTAGGACTTGCAGGTAACAAATAAAGTATAATAACTAAATTCTCTTTGAAAATCAGACCGGATTAGTATTGACCTAATAGGCAAATGGAATTGTGAAATATTCAGATACACCATTTTGCAGATCAAACCTTTTTTTGTATGAACCATGCCAGGTTTGACCAAGCCCCTACCCATATTAATCATTGCGCCTAATAGTTACGCATTGTTCCAGCCTGCATGAATCTGGCCTCGCTCAGTCCTTAGTATAGGTTGGGCGAGGCCAGCTGATCACATTTTTAATCCACAGTTGGGCCAGGCACAGCCCATTTATTTGTTGTGTCATAATTTTGTTTTTTCTTTTTTTTTTGCTACATTGGGCTACTGGTCCAAGAGTGATCCTTCAGCTTGAGGACCCAGGGATCAGTCGCTGGCCATGTGTGTGAAGCGAAGGTGCCAGCACCACTCAACCACGAGTGTGTTGTTATTTTGCCATAAATTATGTCTATCACAAAAACCCGTGCTAATCATGGGAATCCATTAAGAGGTAGGATTCTATTTATGTTTGAAACGGGGGAGATGGGAGTCCATAAGTGAGGGAAGTATATGAGTGGAAAGTGGAGGGAGAGTATGTTAGCAGTTGTAAAAAACTGAAAGTAACCTTTAGTCAAAATAGAAAATACAGTCAAAATTGGATCCAAAACTTTCTAGCTTAATATATTATAATGGTCATGGACTATGTGCTTCTACACAAATGGAGCCTATCGTGGGTTGAGCTTATGTTGGAGCCAGTTGGGTTTGCCCACTTGCAGTCCAACTATTGGTATTTTTCTGTCCCAATATTCTGTTGGGAATTATCTAAGCAACTTATTGCAAACTTGTGAGGTTTAATTGCTTTCGTTGTAAATCTTTCTGCACCAATACATTCAAAAACAAAAATTCTTTCAGCACTAACTTGCTTGTGCCTTTGCAGCTTCAAACGGGTCCTCCACTGGATGAAATGTCTATTGCTTCCATTTTGCGTGACTTGCTTCATGCGATTGAATACCTCCACAATGAAGGGAAAATTCACAGAGATATTAAAGGTCACTTACTGTATACTCTTTGAATTGTGAATTTCAGTATAAGTATTGAGAATGGTTACTGAGATTCTGTTAGAATAAAAGAACCACAACCAAAGAGATCGGTATAATGAAACCCCAAGAACTGCGATCATGTGGTCCACTTGCTCTCTCATGGCAACCAGCCTAATTTTGAAAAGGGTAATTCTGAGAAGAGCAGATTTCCCAAAATTCTCATTTTAATCCCCTATCCGTGGTGGGTCATGTGAGGATGGCCTCCAGTTCAGGGAAACAGGTGGATGATGCTTAAGGAGCACTTTAAGGAAGTTCAATCTGGATTTTTCCCCTAACCCCATTAACAACGCGCATTAACTGCGTTGGTGATCGTCATGGCCCTCCTGGGTCTCGTGAAACCTGCTGGGCAGCGACAAAGTAATGTGAATATACCCTATATGATGGCGCTCTTTGATTTGAGAGAAACTCCCTCCAAAAAATATCAAAATTGTTGTCAGTATCCCAATATAGTCACTAGGAACCAGCCTGAAGGTATAAAGCTTTATTTTCAGCCCTTACGAACAGGCCATAAACCTAATTGGTCTTTTTCCAGAACATCTTATTGTTTCTTTCTATCCAAATCGACCAAAGAGTTCAACATGACATAGGTTTCATGTCGTCGTTCATCTACTAGAGACATGCCTGCCTATCTATGCTGGTTCAGATTCTCAAGGGGATTGAGGAGCAAATCAGGCAGCACTTAATCAGGACAAAATAAAATTTTCCTCTTTTTTATTTTTTATTTTTTATTTTTTATTGCCATGTTACTTGGAAGAATTTTTTCCAACAGGAGTCCTGCATGATGGCAGGACTTACGACCAAACCAAACCAAACCAAACCAAACCAAGCCTTTTCCCACTAGGTGGGGTCGGCTATATGGATTTGACGACGCCAATCAAGTCTGTTTAGGGCCATGTCCTCCGTTAGATCCATGTAGGCAAGGTCATGTTTAATAGTTTCTTTCCAACTTCTCTTGGGTCTCCCTCTCCCTCTCCCTCTCCTACTCCTGGCAATCTCTATGCCTTCATGTAGGCAGGACTTACGACCGAGTTTTGAAAATGAATTTTGAGTGGGGTAGTTCATTGTCCTACCTTATTTGTTGGAGCCAAATATTCAAGGTGGCTGTTTGGCAGGGCACTGCATTGTTTCACTCAGCATGATTTTCCCAGTGAACTATTTTAACATGTTTGGTACATTGATTGTAAAGATGACCAAGTGGGGATATGTTTTTATTTGTTATTTTTTTGTGGTCGGATTTCTCTCATTTATTTATTTATATTTTGTGTTTTCCAGTGGTAGGGGAAAAGAGGGGAGGGTGGGGGGTGTCAAATAATGCCATTGTTAATTATTTCATGTGTTCTTTCTGGCGCACGTCCCTTCTATGCTTCTGGGCTTTTCAATATATTGATTACTTTTTCTCTAACAACTTTTGCAGCGGCAAATATATTGCTGACTGAGAATGGAGATGTCAAGGTGTGGTAATCTATTTTTGTCTATTCAAAGTATGGTATCATTAATCATTATGGAACAAAACATTCAACTAAATAGACAGGAAGGCATACTCCTTTTGGGATACTTGTGCTTCTTTTCTTTGTTTATTTTTATTATTTTTCAATCTGTTATAGGTTGCTGACTTTGGGGTTTCTGCACAATTGACACGGACAATTTCTAGGAGAAAGGTAATGGCTCTTTTATTTTCTCATGGTTTATTGCTTATTTAAGTATTTAGTTTATTGTTATGGGCAAACAAGGTGGATTATATAATCAATTAATGTAGATTGAAACCCAATACAGCTGTCATATAGGTGGGATTCCAGGACCTCACTATGGGAACCTTAGATGGGAGATTGGAGTTGTAAAGTTGGCTCAGGGCCCGTTTGGATGTGTGCAAAATAAAATATTTACAGATTTAAATACTGACAAAATAAAATATCGTAATATCATAATTGTTGTTGTTTGGCAACACCTAGTGAATTCAATGGACTTTGATTTGATTTGCTTGGCATTTGCTGCAGATTATAATATATTATGAAATTAAGAAATTACCACATCTTTTGAATTTAACTTAAATAATATTTTATCAATAATACCGCAATATATTTAAAATATTGTTAACATTAAAAATAACCCAAGAATAACCATATGTTGGAAAATTTGGAAAAAAAATCTAAAACTGGTTGGATATAATGGGTAAGGAATTCAAGTGAAGTTGGTTTGCTTCAATTCCTCGGAAATCAATTTCATACAAATAAACAAACCATTTTATACTTTTCAAGATAGAAATTCATGAGAAGGTAGGTTCCTTTGAATTGAATTTCTGGGCATTCAATTTCTTATAAACAAATAAGCTCTATTAAATTTTCTTAAGGAATTCATGTTAAAATGGTCCATTTGAATCCTTGGAATCCAATTCCATCCAAACAAACAAGCCACGTATTTTCAAGAGAAGGGATTTGTTAGTGGGATGTGGTAGCTTTACAATGAATTCCTAGAATCAATTCCATCTGAACAGACCCTCCGCTCATCTCCTGCTTATTCCTTCACCATTCATCTCTTTAATAATCATGCGTTGAAAACCCATTTTACTGTGAACTCCTAGGAGTTTAATTTCATCGGAACAAATAAGCCCTATGAATACAATCCAATTCCTCAACTCAACCATGGGTTGCGACGAAAAGAGAAAAAAATGGTAGAGGATGATGGAGACATGGAGAGGGAAAGAAAGGGTTTGAGGGAGGAAAAGAGCATAGGAAAGGGCAAGCAAGTGAGGGAGAGAGGGAGAAAGCAGATAGGACCAAAGAGAACATGGACAAAGAGAGGAGAATAGATGAGGGTCTAGGAGAGGGAGAGAAGAAGAGAATAGGGGAGAGAGTGATGGAGAGAGGAGAAGATGTTGGAGAAGAAGGAAAGGTCGCTCGACGAAGAGAAGGGCGTGACTTGTGAGAGAACAAAGGAGGGAGAAGAAGATAAGAGTTAAGAGAGTAGCGAAGGAGAGGTACTTGATTGATGCTTGATGAGCCCGTAAACTGAGAGATTTTATTCTTAGAGATTTTCTCCTACAAGGGTGGAGTGTAGGAAGAAATCTTTGAGTTTTTAGTAGAAAAAGAAAAGATTCCTTCCTTTTTCTTGCATTATCCAAACACCTCTAAGCAAGAGGATAAGAAGATTATTTTAAAAATAGAAAAATCTTGTATTTTGTTGTGCTTCCAAACAGGCCCTAAGACTCCCACTTTTGCATAATAAATTTGATCATACTCCAAGCACCTGACAAAAGCTTAGAAAGAAGCTTAAAACAATCCTGAAAGAGTTTAGAATAGTCTATAGTCTATGTAACCCTTATGATGAAAACACTAACCGGGCCCCCATTATCATTGTGCGATGTCTGCTAATCTGAACCACACTTGATTCCTGATACATAGGGATATCTAGCAACTATTGTAGTATCTAATAGCCCCATTTGCTGAAAAGCCCTACCAAGCGTTGCTCGGTTAGGGATATATTTTGACCTAGTATTGTCCATGATGATCACGCTGTTAGAAATAAGGATCAAAATAGCGGTTGTGGTAGGCGTAGCGGCCAATGGCCAAAACGATATGTAGCAGTAGTGGTGTGATTCGAAAAAGTTGTAATTTTTTCTTTAAATCCAAAAAATTCAGAATATTGACAAATGCTTGAAGATCGATTTTGTTTTCAATAGTATCTAAGATAGGGGGCATAGCGGTCCCCTCATTTTAGAGGTCTTGTATCGTTGTATGATTATAAAGTAATAGTATTGATCTATTTTTTCACATGTATTCATGTTGATTACTTATACTAACTTAGAAGTTAAAGAAATGGTTATAAAAAGTTATGTTGTGAGGGTATCATCAAAATAAACAATGTACTCAAGTCAATACTTAAGACTTAAAGAGTTTAGCAATCAACAGCCAACAGTCCAACACAACAAATGACATAATAATTAATAACTTCATAAAAAGAACAATGTACTTAAGAGTATAGAGTTGGGTATGGCATACCTCTAATACCATAGGGAATGTTTGCCAGGATATATAGCATCGTTGTCCCCATCCCCACGTTATTGTCATTGGGAGCACCACTGCTTGCATATTCCCACCATATCGATATTGGTGGGCATAGGAATCCTGAAACATGAAGAAGTTATAGGAACTTGGAGGAGGTGTATGTCCATAGTGACCATAGTCACCATATGAGTATGATCTTGACTCCGAAATTGTAGTTCTTGTTGCACTTGACCATATTCATAGTATGGTGATGGTCCTTGTGGCCAATACCCTGAATGTGGATTGTAGTAACTAGGGATCCAAGATGCTGTTTGTTCCACTCCAACATTTGCAGCCATATTTCCTTGCTCATTTGTGTCTCCAGCTGGCAATGCTCTACACCGATGTCATTGATAAGCATGACTTGGATCCATTCTGGACGGTTTTGGAAACTCCTGTACGTCCTTTATGACAACGGTGTCTCCTTCGTCATGTTGATAATATTCACTAGTACCACCTGCCCCGTTGTCCTCTCCTTCAAATGGATCATGATTACTTGAAGAGAGGATCAAACTACTATTGTTAGAAGACACATGATGTGGACATCACTGTCCTGCATCAACACAGTTTTAGCTGGTTCCTTCCCTTTAGATCTTGCACGTGTTCCTTCAGATGGCCAACCTTCTCCTTTGGCCATATCTTCATCTATCAACTGATTTATTTCTTGCTAAAGCACCAGATTTGAATCTAGCAATGGATCCTTTACATCGGCTATCCATGGAAGTAAGGGATAGTCCTCTCTAAAGATATGATGTAGATTTATAGGACAATAACTATGATCCTCCCTTTGCCTTCTCTCTGTAGATCTATTTCTCAGCTTTACATTTTTGGAGTAGCGCAAGGAATGAAGGAGGAAAACCAACGGGTTTTTCCTCAAGCCAAACGGCTTAAACAGGGTGTCTTGGTCTCACACCACAGACAAGAGAAGAGAGAAACATGTTTGAGAGAACTCAAATTATCAATTAATTTTTGTATATCCCAAGAGAAGGAAGGGATTACATCCTATATCTAATAGAGTCTCAACCATAATTTTAGTAATCAATCTCTATTAAGAAACTTCTAATTCTAAGAATACTAAGATTCTTGGAAATTATAAACTACCTAATCAAAGCAATTAAAGAGTTCTACTAAATTTGGGAAAGCATCTTAAAAGTCTAAAACTAGAAACTCCCGTTTTTTGAAGTCACTGCTGGGCCTTGTGGACCTTGGGCCTTCTGGAATAATACTTTCAATCGGGGCCCAGTAGTCTTGCCTGCATCAATTTTAGTGGTAGTACACCAGTTTGTTGAGCTTTTGCATGGTTTGCTGATTCCTAGGCTTGTTGTAGGTCAAGGAAAAAGTGCTCCAATTTCTTTCACAATTTGAGGGAGATGTGGTTTGACTAAGGACACGAACAACAACTATCCTTTTTCTATCCTTAGATGCGGAGCACTCTCTCCAAAATTCTGCTACCAATTAGCTGAAATGCAAAAATAAACAAAGAAAATTAGAAACCCACACTCCTGCAGAAAATTAAGACTAGTACGTGTCAGTCATTCATACCAGGTGAACATTTTCCAATTGACCATTGTGCAAGAGGGTCTGCAAAAGTCCCCTTCTCGTGTGTATAAAATTATAAATAGAAATCTACAATGTGGAAATTAGAAAAATAAATGAGTATGCTGTACCGACATGTGTAACTTAAAAAAAATAAGATAAATCAACATGTGTAACTTATCTCAAATATATTTAAAAGATAAAAAAAGATCTTAACTCACTTCTTGTACAGTGTGAATTTGATCATCGTTCGTTCAAAATATTTTCATATCCTCTCTCAATCCTACTCGCATATTCATTTCAATTGTAGAGGTATGATTTTGTACATTGCGATAATAGAATTGGGGGTTTAAGAAATATTCTACTTTGAAATTTGAAGAATGTGCATAACCACATGAGTTTAGAGTATCATAAAATCATTTCTTAATAGTTGATGAATTTTATTACCTGCTGCATGCAATGGATGGTGCAACTACTCATTCCACCGGACATCAATAATTTTGAGGGATACCTGCAATCGTTTCTAGTTCCATAGCCTTCTCTCTCTCTCTCTCTCTCTCTCTCTCTCTCTCTCTCTCTCTTCAAACCAGTATGTGTTCATCCCTGCAAATGAACGAGGCTTTGGCCCTCTTGAAGTTCATTGTGCTCTGTAGGCTAAACAACTTCCAGGAAGCTTTTATTCTCACAATCTAGTTGCACAACCCTTTGCTTTGCAATCCTCTACAATGGTTTTCAAGTGAGTTGCAAAGCTCCTGCAACCTTTGGCTCCAACAATCTCGTTGACCAAATCATCTGTAACAATTTTTAGACCCTTTTCAATTTGGCAGATCTTGCAAGCCCCCTCGTTTGGCATAAGCAATGTTCTAAGTTATGTGGGAGACCTGTGAATTGGAGTTATTCATCTCATACAACTTGCACATTAACCCGTTCATGCCAAGCAATTTGTTGGCAACCCATAGACCTATTTGTCTCATCTGGGCAAAGGATTTTAGGGCTTCTCTATCTTTGTCACTTGGAGGCGAAGGTTATAGGTATCCCCATAACCTTTGCAGGGTTCTTCGACTGTTGCTCCATTCACCGTTGAACTCTGTAGGAAGCTTTGATGAGTGCCACAAGGCCTTTTTTGCTAGAACAGCAGTATCATGTGGGTTTTTGGGCCTAACTAGTGACACGGCCTTGGATCCATGAATGAGATAATAGACCAATTCCAAGATGAATTTGGTTGAATCCATGAAGGGTTTTGAGATGGACGAAGCTCAAAAGAGACTTGGCTGAATCTCGAGGGATTCAACAACCGAGCATTCTCAAGCCAGAGAAGAACTCTACTAATAACCATAACAAACAAGCATTTATTGAATAATTGAGATTGACTCTACCAATGAAGAGATTAAATATTTATAGGAAGGGTTGGTCACCCCATTTACCAGTAGAGGACTTTCCTAAACAGTAAAGGAAACCTAATCATTAAACTTGCTTAACAATCCAAATCAAATAAAACTCCTAATTTTAGACTTCTAAATAAATCACAACTCTCAAAATAAGACTCCTAAGTAATTAAATTCTCTAATTAAATAGATGTCCTTTTGGGCCTGTGGATTGGGCCCAATGGACTGGCTGACTCGTTGGTCTGGCCTGTATCACCTAGCCATCGATTTGGGCTTTCCAAGCCATAGACATGGTTGTTAATCGAAACAACAATGTTGTAGCGCCCATCTAGTCAAGATCATAGTTGTCAATTCCATTCCGTTCGTGCCGGAACGATTCGGAATTGGCCTTGGGCTGAACGGAATCCCCCCTAAAACTTTCCAGTCCCAATTGCGGTCATTCCAGTTGTTTTGGGCCCAATTCCGGTTCCAATTCCGGACCAATTCTGCCCCATTCCGGCCAAGGTTTTGAAACTTTCATTCGTATGCAGTGAAAATTTAAAAAAAATGGTTAATTGTAGAGTGTAGTTTAATTTAAGTGATTTAAGTATGTGTTTTTAGTATTCAATTATTCTTTTCAATTCTAGGTATTATTTTATTTTATTTTTTTCATTTTTCAATCGTGTCTTTTCCGGAATGGAATACCGGAATTGACTGGAATGCTGAAACGTTCCACTACAGGGTCAAACCGGAATGGCGATTGGAACGGAATTAACAACTATGGTCAAGATAGATCATCCGGCAGAATGGATCAGAGACTAAGCAGCACAGGCTCTCATTAAATCAAGGGTTTATGGGGTTGTTCAAAATTTAAATCAGGGGAAGAAAACTTTATGAACACCCCACAATTATTTGGCATGATGTAAATCCGAGTAATTGGGAATGTTGTATAGCATTCTAGCCCTACAGATATGTTGTGGAGCATACTAAGGTGCAGTTTAAATCAGCATTGTTTTTTATTATTCAATTTATGTGTGGAGTATATGTAATGGAGTTACAAGTTAGTTCAGCAGTGTTGCTGATTGTGGAGTTTATGCTATAAAACGTGCACAAAGAAAGATCAGTGTTGCTGGTTGCTGAATGCTGAATCTAGCAGTATAGATTGCCAGTAGCCAAGTTTAGTAACTTTTTTGCATCTTCATTGTTAGTAACTTTTTAATCCGTGATCCATCACATAAATCGATTGCTCAAGAGATATGATACATTGATACTTGAGGTATATTGAATATATGAGGTACTAAATATCTACTTTATCTGACTCTGTATTATGCACATCGACAAAGATAATGTGTTTGTGGCTACCTAGAATACAGAAATTGATGTCTCAACATTCCTGCCTGGAGCTTATGTTGATTGGATAGATTAGTTTTCGCTTGACTGTTGTCCACGAGAGTGTTTTGTCCTTTCTTAAGAACCTTCAGCATTTTTCTTAGATCTGCAATTAGAACTATTTCTTATTTGACCTACTGAGTACATGGATTGTGTGGCATCGTAATTGCTGGAAGCGATATGATGGGAAAATACTGCAATGTTGGTCATGCTTTCCTTTGTCCTCAAAGTTGCCAATGTCGCTTTTACATGGAAAATGTGAGATCCAAGCTCTCTATCCATTAAGTGGCTGCACCACTTGGGCCACAGCCTAAAAATGAAACCAGTTAAGTGGGGTTTTTGGAGAAGCAAATGAAGAAATTATTTAAAGGCAATCTAAGTTCCAGTGAGCATCTTTTCCAAAATATTATATTGCTGACTTGTAGAATCATCAAAGTTACTGTGACTATAAGTGTGCCCATCCATTTGGATTACTATAGATGAATGATTCAGATCTCATGTGTATGCCACATGAGAAGGGCCCTGATAACTGAAACAAAAGTGACCTACACTAGTGTTTTTTTTTTCCTTTTTGACTTGGATGGTATCATGTTGCTGTGTAGGGAGGATCCTCCAAAGGGGGAGACAATATACTTGTATTTCATGATGGTATTAACTATTAACAGAAATGGTAACCTGACTCACAGTCACTAGTCACACTTGATCTTTGGAATGAGATTAATTGTGCAGATGTACAAGAATCCTAATCTCCATGGATCAAAATAGCGGCTGCTATGCTACATCAGGTGTAGCGGTGAAGATGACATTTAGCGCCGTTTACATCCATAGCGGCTGCTATGATTCGCTACACCTACTACGGAGTGAGAGATTCTACTTTCCAAAAAATCTAAAATGGATAGTAAGACTTGTTTCTTTTCTTTTTGTCTCCAAATAACATTTCTACGCAACTCTTCTACCCCTTTATGTTTAAAAGAACACCAAAAAGCACATAATCTCATTGAATTACAATCGAGTCGATACAGAGAGTTCTTCTCTAGGTACATCCTATTAGACACCTCCTTTGGTAGAGGTATTGTTTTCTCTAGGTACTCTTAAGTCTTAAGACTTGACTTCATGACATATATTTTTTAAAATTTTTTTATCAGCCTTTAATTAGTTTTAAGTTAGCATAACTAAACAACAAGAATACATGTGAAAAAAACGATCATTACTATTATTTTCTATTTATCCAGCGATACAGGACCTTATATAATGAGGGGACTGCTACACCCCCTTATCTTAATTACCTTTGGAAAAAAAAAAAAACATTTTCTCTTATTTTTCCAATATTCTAGATTTTCTACGATTTTTTTGATGATTTTTTCAAATCGCACCGCTATGCCGCTACGTAGGGTTTTGGCGCCGGGCCGCTACCGCTATTTTCATCCTTGCTTATCTCCGGTATTCTTCAGAAGCAAGAATTTGGGAATGTATGGGATGATCCTCCAAAAGGTGGAGGTCATTTTCTTCTATGGATTTTTCAATGGTAACAGTAAACAGTAATGCGATCTCTCCGGACAATGATATCAATCAGGCAGATGTACAATAAATCTTATCTAAAGTAATATTTAGAAGAATCTTCAGAAGAAAGAGTTAATATCTGTAATAACAAGAGGGTTACTGTGTGGTAACAGAACCAGTAACTGCACACCAACAGTCTAGTAAGCTTCCTTCGTTTGATATAGTGATTAAATGACTCCTTTTTCAACAGCTGTGCATATTGACGAATGACTGCTGTGCAGACATTTGTAGGAACGCCATTCTGGATGGCTCCAGAAGTAATTCAGAATTCAGATGGATACAATGAGAAGGTGCTGATTTGATTCTTTGTATTAGATCTGTCCCTTGCCTTTTTTCCACTTTGATCAACTTTGTTCTTATGCAGCTTGTTATTTCTTCTGTTTTTTCAATATAAACTTATGTTAGGGAGAAACAGAAATGAACAGTTTTGCTTTGATGCAGGCAGATATATGGTCTTTAGGTATCACTGCAATTGAGATGGCCAAAGGGGAACCTCCATTGGCAGATCTGCATCCAATGAGGGTTCTTTTTATCATCCCTCGTGAAAGCCCACCACAGGTTCATTTATTCTTCTTTACTGTTAGAAACACTTTATATATTTTTCTTTATTGATTTGAAATGAATGAGCTATCCCTTAGTCCAGAGTTCAAATGTTTTAATGCCAGTCTGTTTTGTAACTTGTAGCTGGATGAGCATTTCTCTCGTCCTATGAAAGAGTTTGTTTCTTTATGTCTAAAGAAAGTCCCTGCTGAGGTAATTCTTTGTCGTGTTTATATTTTAGATCCTCTTCTTTCCTTTAGGCTTAATTTTTTGAAATTGTTGGTAAGATGGTGGGGATGAACAAACTTTTGATTTTGGCTACAGCTGATTCGTCAGATACGAAAGCATTTTTGGTTCATTTTATCTGATAATTAATACAAGCACCTGATTGGTGATTGCCGATCTTGTAATTGTGCTTGGCTGAATATTCCTATCATTTTCATCCTTCTCCTCTACTTCCATATTTTAATTATTTATAGTAGAATCGATAAATTTTACTTGATTTCAATTTGCCCATTGCATTGCTTTTTATTGAGAGGGTTTAAGAATAGAACAGCTTTTAGTTGAGTCCACCTGTGGCAAGGGAATCCATACAGCTTCTTGTCAAAACCATATCATACTTAACGAAGGGAAAAAAGGAAAAATGAAAATAAAGAGCATATTCTACTTTAACATTTGGTTGAGAATAAGTTGTCTCATCTTCTCCTTGATCAGCACCTTAATTTTCCCCCTTCAAAGTAAATTGAAAAGATTAATGAACCTGTTCAATTAATTTATGGATGTAAAAAGTCTATCTTTCCACATCTATGGGACTTATATGGATGCAAAAAGTAGGACACATCTACATGACTTAAGGATGAAGGCTGCTAATTTCCTAGGTGAAGATCATCACAAAAATTGCAGATTTGCAAATGTGCTACTTGCCTCATGGGCAAGGCCTTTCACTTTATAACATACATAGGCAAGCATTTTCACTTTATAACATAAATACCAAGGCTCAAACCCATGTCTTCCTCTTAATAGGGTGATGCATTACCCCTACTCTAACAGTGGGTTGGCACCAAATATGGTGTTAACGTATTGGCACAGCAAAAATCAAAGGGAGAGAGAGAATTGTAGTGAATGTCGTACAACCTTGTGTGGTCGATCCATATATGTAAGGATTGGGAATACCCAATTAAGGCTATGATTCAGGTATGATCACAATCAAATCTTTAATGATCCTATTATCGTACCTATATACAGTTGGATAACAATCTCCTAAGATTACCAAAAAGGAATATCGTATCTCTTAAGATATTTACTTTCACGTGAGATATTTTCATTTATGTGGGATTGTTTGTGGTCCCCATCTCTACACTCCTCAAATAGGCATGGAGTTTGACGAAGCATCAATTTGGTAGCAAGGAAAACATTGCGTGACTGCCATTGCCTTGATGAGAGGTTATCAACTTACTGATAATGGGAAGACACAAGGGAAAGAGGTATGGCACCGAACGGGACATGTTGATGAATGAAGTGACAGTCAAGCTTGATGTGTTTGGTTCGCATGAAAAACAGGATTTGTATCAATTCGGATGGCATTCATGTTGTTTGCATAGGTGTGGTTGAACCACTAAGAAAAACTCCCAAGTTCACGGAGACGGAGGACATCATAGCCAAATTATTTCATGACTTGCAGAAGACAAATTTTACTCAGCCTCAACTGAAGAATTAGAGACAGTTTGCCTTTTTGCATTTCCATGATATTGGGGATGTTCCTAAAAACATGCACCAACCTATGGTAGATTTGTGAGCACCGGGGCAGCCAGCCCAATCAGCATCGGCATATGCACAGAGGTTTAATGGAGATGCTGAGTAGAACAGTCCATAGTGAGGGGTTCCCCGAAGATAGCGAAGTATATGTTGTACTGCTGAAAGGTGAGGTTTACGAGGATTGCCCATAAATTGGCTGACAATTTGTATGTTATAAGCTATACCAAGACGCGTCATAGTCAAATTAAGGAAGCTTACTTAGTAGTTGACGATACAGGGTAGGACCAGTGATGCAGGACAGACCCATGGTCCCCATGGGTCGACCCGCGAATGGGCCCAGCCCACTTATCTTAGTCTGTTTAGAGTCTTATTTGCTCTTTTATGTTTTAAATTGTATTTAGTTGGATGTTTTAATCCAGACCATCAATGTGTTTGGATGGTCCAGATTAGTTTTAGGTTTTATTATTTTCCTATATATGTAATGTAAAGCCTCTTGGCTTAGTTAGTTATTGATTAATGAAAATTTCTTATGAGTGATTTTGGGTTTTCCCAAGTTGTCTCTTCTTCCTCACACGCGATGGAGAGTTTGGCGTGAGGCCAATTTTCAGACGAAAGTCTGACATATCCCTCCCACCATCCATTTCTCGTCTCTCCTCCTCTACCCGGGGCGTACTTGGTACCTTGCTCCGCATCAATTGGTATTAGAGCCGAAGATCGATCCACCCAGATTTGAGATTCGGCAACCCATCACCATCACAAGTCTCAGATCCACAGATCCTGCACTCTATCATCTTCAAGGTATTCATCCAGTTCCCTTTGGTTGATTACATCTCCCCATCCAACCCAGTCCCTGCCATCAGAGAAATCCCGTCCAACCCCTGTTAATTCCAAATCCCTACCCCAAATCCCTGAGCATCAACACCACAAATCCATACTTTTTTCCAAATCTCCAGCCAAATCCCTAAGCATTAATACCACAAATCCATACTTTTTTCCAAATCCCCAGCCCAAGTCCTTAAGCATCAACACCCCCAGCCCAAATCCCTAAGCATTAACACCACAAATCCATACTTTTTTTCCAAATCCCCAGCCCAAGTCCTTAAGCATCAACACCCCAAATCCATACTTTTCCCCAAACCCCAAACCACACAAAAAAAAGCCCAAATCCGTATCCTCTGTTCGTCCCCATCACTAGCACCGGCCACCGCTATCTTCATCGCCTGAGAGGAAGTAGTAGCGTGTTGCTCCAATCACCATCTCCTCGTCCAAGTACAGAAATGAAGAAGAAAGGGTTGAGACCTCTTTATCTTTCTCCAGGGCATCGTTCTTCAGTGCAAAAGATCCTGCATGGCTATAACTAGTAGCACATGTTGAGCCCAACAATGGGCTTTAGTTCAGGTCAATTTGACTCGCTAACAGCACAAGCTCAGTTGGGCCTGAGTTTTAGTTTGGCCCAAATCCAAAACTATAGTCAACAGCAACTTTAAAAAAAAAAAAAGTTTCGACCCATTGCAACAAGCCCAGTTAGGGAGCACATTTGGCTAACATCAGTAGGTGCAATCTCAACTGTTGATCTTCAATCTAGGATATCTTCTCCATCTAGACTTCGATTGTCAATCTGTCTTCACCCACGAACTTCAATCAATAAGATCTACACATCTGGTTAGGCTAAATTTGTTTTTGAAGATCATTAAATTTGACTTATCTTGCATCACATAAATATGGAATCAGAAGAAAGTTTGCTATTGAAAATCTACAATGATATGCAAAAAATCATCTATGCATGTAAATATGGACAATGGTATTCTGACAATAAAGCCCACTTTGATCAATTTCGTAATTTGAGTCAAGGAAAGCTGACAGTTGATGAATATTCTGATGAATTTTCAAGCCTATAAGCACAATGTGCATTAGATGAAGATGATGAACATTATGTCACTATCTTTACTAGAGGTTTGAGACCAAGTATACAGAATAATATGAAAAAGGAATGCAAAGATATGTATGAAGCATTTTGGGAAGCTATTCGTGTTGAGCGCTTGATAAAACGCTATCACCTTTGAAAAGCTATGATGCAAGAAGAAAAATCTCTGCAAACCATAGAAGTTCATGTTGTAGAAAATGTCAGGGTTGATATTGAGGTAAATGATCAAGTAAAAGGGGAAGTCGTTCCATCTTCTAAAAAAAAGATTGAAGTTGACATGGAAATACAAGAACCAGAAACTAGCGGATTTGACAGAGTTGATCATCCATTGCAAGTGGAAAAAGAAGGGGCAAATAGTGAAGAAATCAACAAGTAGTTTGATCATATGCTGGACCTCATTTCTAGTCCACCTCTAGAAAATCAAATTAAACCATTAGATGAAAAGACCATTGATAAGGAGATTGTCAAAGAAGATCACATCATCGAAGTTCCTCATATTGACTTTGTTCTTGGAGACCGACGTATTCTAACTGGAGAATGTGTGCAAATGGTAGGTATTCAAGAATTAAAGCATCACTTCATTCGAGTTCGCATCATTACGTATTCTAACTGGAGAATGTGTGCAAACGGTAGGTATTCAAGAATTAAAGCATCACTTCATTCGAGTTCGGATCATTGCAAAATCCAGTCACCAAAAGAAGAAGCGTGTCAAGCCTCATTTAAGTTGAAAGAAAAGGTCAAGTCAAGCCTCCAAGCCTTGTGAAGAGAATAAAAATCAACCAAAAAATCGAGGATTCATGCGATGGATTTTCAATCCTAGAGGACATCTATAAAACTCGAGGTTGAGTTTTCTCCAAGAAGGGGAGAGTTGATGCAGGATAGACCCATGGTCCCTATGGGTCGACCCGCGAATGGGCCCAGCCCAGTTATCTTAGTTTATTTAGAGTCTTATTTGCTCTTTTATGTTTTAAATTGTATTTAGTTGGATGTTTTAATCATGACCATCAATGTGTTTGGATGGTCTATATTAGTTTTAGGTTTTATTATTTTCCTATATAGGTTATGTAAAGCCTCTTGGCTTAGTTATTGATTAATGAAAATTTCTTACGAGTGATTTTGGGTTTTCCTAAGTTGTCTCTTCTTCCTCGCCCGCGATGGGGAGTTTGGTGTGATGCCAATTTTCAGATGAAAGTCTGACATATCCCTCCCACCATCCATCTCTCGTCTCTCTGCCTCTATCCGCCCCGCACCTGGTACCCCACTCCGCATCAACCAGGCAATGGGCTTCCTTCATCTTTACAAGTTACAATATTTGAAATTGAGCTTGAGAGGAGTATCTGAAATCGTGGTAACAATAAGATGTGCCAAAGATAGCAAGTGCTCTACTTGTTTTTGTTGATGAACTTGAATACCATTGATGCAGGCCGACCCATGAACCATGGGTCGACCAAGCTCAACATGCCCTAGCCCATTGAAAGCCCAAAAAGAGAAAATCTTCAGACTGCGCAAGACTTTCCTATTTCAGTAGCAACTAAAATATAGAGAAATTAGAAAGTTTTCTTTTATTGTCTTTAGAATTATATTTGCCTTGGAAATTTATTCTGAATGGAATTGTTTTTAAGAATAGATTAGGGTTAGTATCATTCAAAAAAAGTAAAAAGATTAGGGTTAGTCTTTATTAAGAGATGTAATTCCTCTCATTCGGTAGAAGTTCAATGATTAATAAAATTTCTCCTTAAGTTTTTCTCTTAGTTATGTGTCTGTGGTGTGAGCCCAAGACAATCTCGACCATTATAGATCTCCTATCCCTAAGCCCTTTTGGCTTGGTGAGTAGACCATTGGCTATTCTCCCCTTCCCATGCTGCGTCAACCATTCCGGTTACAAGAGATTTCAAACCCAAGAAGGTATGTCAAATGTCCTATATCTTTTATCTTGAATGAACAATAGATAGCCCTTGAGTTCTCGGATGTCTATAGGTTATAGCATCATTGCAATTGAGAATGTGCCATCAACATATGGGAGCATGAAAGTGCATCCTTAAGGATTTCGATGAATAAAGAGAGAATTATCATTTGGACTCTAATAGAAGTGAGCTTGAAGAATTATAAGACGAAACTTATCAAACCAGATGCGAGGGGCATATTCTAGCCCATAAAGAGATTTCTTTAAGAGATACATAATTTGGCGGACATACATATCTAGGACGGTGATGCATGTGACCTGTTTCTTAGGGCACGTTTGGCAACTAGGGGAATCCTTCGTTACCTTAGAACGTTGCTATCCTCAAAGAGGATTTCTTAGGGGAGTTCCATGTTTGGCAAACACCATGGAATCCTGCCTTCTAAACTCTTTGCTATCCAACGATTATACTTTTTTTTTTTATTGAAAATCTCTCATTATCCATGAAGAATTAAGACCTAAAATTTCACCCTCTTGGCATTTTTAACTTTCTTGAGATGAGGAACGGTTTGCCCATAAGAATAATAATTTTAGTTTTTAGATTCTGGACTGTATCGCAGATATCTCAAAATCTATGAGGAATCAACTGTTGATATTTGAACTCCTAGCCGTGTTTGGTCTACTGGAGACGATGAATGGCTTGGATCGTGATTTTAGGCCCACAAGAAAAAAAAATTTTGAAAAAATGGAATGCCGAAAAGTCCCTTTTTTTGCATTATGGTAGATCAACAGTCTGGAGTTTTTGTCAGTTTCTCATGATCCATGATGAATTAAGCTACCAAATTTGAACCACTAGCTGCTTTTGGCCTTATGAAGAGTTTGAACGATTCAGATTGTTCAAATGGGGCCACAAAATTCCAGAATTTATTATTATTTTTTCAATGGTAACATGTATTCATCAAAAGCTTTCAATATAAAAGAGCTATACTGAGAAGCGGCTAGGGAAAACCCCAAAAATAAAGCCAACACCCAAAGGAAGGAAACTATACAAATGGGCGCTAAAGCCTCAAAGCAATAAGGGAGAAGAAAAGACCCCGATCATAAGGATATGACTTACCTCCAATAGAACACAATGGCGTCAAGAGATAAACCCTAGGAATCTGGATGAAAAGAGACCAAGAGGCGACGCCGAATTTCATTTTGAGGATGATGTCTTCTTGGGAGGGAGCATTCCTTCCAAAGCACCTTTGGTTTCTCTATTTCCATATAGTCCGGGTGCAAGAGTAGCAATTGGGCAAACCCACTCTTGGAACAACTCGGCTAAGGACCGTGGAAGAACCCTGCTACAGTTGAACTCATTACCAATCGATGACCTAAGTGCTTTTTTCAACTTGTAGTAAAGAAGTGGTCAACCGATTCCTTGTTGGTTAAGTGAAGGGGGCAAGCATTGATGACGATCATGTGGTGACAACGGAGGTTATCCATTGTAAACATTTTGTTCTGAAAAGTGAGCCAGAAAAAAGCTAGAACTCTGCGTGGGGCCTTGATCTTCCAAAGAGATGACCAACGTCCAAAGCGTGTAGGAGTAATAGATAAGGTGGAGAAAAAGGAAGATACCGAAAAAGTACCATCACGTGAAGGAGACCAGAGCCTGTTGTCTTGCCCTTTGCTTGAGATGTCGATCCCATTTAGGACCTCAAATAGATTGAAGAGGTTAGCTTCTCGTGTTTCGGATAGATTCCTTCGAAACATTGGGCACCACAGGTTATGATTAGAGCTTTTGCCGAGATAATCTCTATCCTTATCATTTTGGTTTCTGGCACATCTGTAGGGGTCAGGAAACTGAAGCGCTAGAGGGGACTCGCTGGCCCAAACATCATGCCAAAAGGAGAATTCCTATCCGTTGCCAACACGGTAGCTGATGGAGTGATCAACTGTATCTTTGGTGGGACAAATCCCTTCTTAGAAGGTAGAACACCTTTGGGAAGGAGGAGAGAGATCCTAGCCGTTCCTCCTTACATTGTATTTGGATAGCAGTATGCTTCTCCTAAGGACATCTGTATCTTCCCCTAATCTCCAAAGCCATTTTCCCAACAAAGCTTGATTCATATTCCTTAAAGGTCTTATACCTAGACCGCCGGAGTCTTTAGGGGAGCAAATAGTTTTCCAATTGACCAGGTGGAATTTTTTTGATTCCTTGCGGCCCTGCCAAAGGAAGCCCTGCCAAAGGAAGTCACGTTGAAGCTTCTCGATGTGCTTAATGATGGCAACGAGGCGTTTGAGAATGGACATGTAGTAGATGGGGAGGTTGGTAAGTGCATATTGAATTAAAGTGATTCTGCCTCCCTGGGATAAGTACCTTGCTTTCCAAGATGACAGCCTTTTCTTAATTCTTTCAACAACAGGGTTCCAAACAGATTTTGGAACCCTACCGAGGCACAGGGGCAGACCAAGGTAAGTGGAAGTGAGACAGTCCACTTTACACCCCAAAATGTCAGCCAAGTGACGTAGTGAGATGTCGTGAATTGAAACCTCAAGAATGGTGCTCTTGGAGAGATTTATCTTAAGGCCAAAGGTAGCTTCAAAACATCGACCACCATATTTTTTAACTTTTATCATCTTCGGCATCACAGAAAAGAAGGGTATCATCTGCAAATTAAAGGTGGGAGACTGAAGGTGCATTAGGAGAAGGCTTAAAGCCTCTGATCAGATTGAAATCTCCTGCATTTGAAAGCATCCGACGTAGAGCCTCTCCAATAATGACAAAAAGGAATGGAGATAGAGGGCTCCCCCTAACGCAAGCCCCTCTTTGCCGAGAAGAAACACTTCGGAGAACCGTTGCTTAAAATTGAGTAGATAGCAGTTGAGACACATTCTTTAATCCATTCCCTCCATTTTGCTCCGAAGCCCATCTTGCGCATCAAATAAAGAAGTCCTAGTTCACCATGTCAAAAGCCTTTTGTAGATCTAGTTTGCAAACTAGACCAGGTGGCATGTCTTTGTGCTTGGAGTGGATGCATTCATTAGCAACAAGGACCCCATCTAAGATTTGTCTTCGGTGGACAAAAACACCTTGAAAGGGAGGGATAATGGATGGGAGGATCTTTTGAAGTCTAGTTGCTAGCACTTTAGCCAAAATTTTATAGGTGCTGCCTATGAGGCTTATGGACCTAAAGTCTTTCATACAGTCAGCCCTAGACTTCTTAGGGATAATGGCAATGAAGCATGCTCTGATAGATTTGGAGAGCCTTCCTCTTGAGTGAAATTCCTTCATGATGGCCATGATGTCGTCTCTGAGAAGATCCCAGTACTGTTGGAAGAAGGAAATTGGGAAACCGTCTGGACCCAGAGCTTTATCACTTGCGAGATTGAAGACTGCTACTTTGACTTCCTTCTCATGGAACTCGCCTTCCAACCAGTTAACGTTCTCCCTCGCTAGAGAAATGGAGATCATCTAGGGAAGGCTTGATCCTACCACCTTTGGTGTACAGAGTAAGGAAGAAATCGAGCATGTGGCTAGTTATCCCTTCTCGGTCCTCCAATCTAGTGCCATTGAACTTCAAGGAATTGATTTTGTTTCATCTCATTCTTATCCTAGCCATGCTATTGAATAGCTTGGTGTTCTTGTCCCGTTCTTCGAGCCACTGACACCTCGATCTTTGTTTCCACTTATTTTCTTCTTCCCGGTCTTTATGCTCAAAGAGATCTTTTAGTTTGATTCTCTTTGCAATATCCATATCAGATAACAATTGAGATTCTTCCTTGATATTGAGAGATTGCAATTGTTCTAGAAGATTTGCTTTGAGGGATTTCACCAGTCCAAAGTTGCGCTTGATCCACTCTTTAATATTGAGTTTCAGCTTAAGCTTCGTAGAGAATCTAAAGCCTGCCCAACCAATAACAGATTAGCTATTCCACCATATCTTAATTAAACAGACCACTGCATTGTTTGTCCTCCAACCACATTAGCTTAAAACGGAAGGGAGAGGGTCCCCATCTCTCACTTGTGGAGTCGAGAAGAAGTGGGCTTGGGGAGAGCGATTTGGCAAGCTTTGGGATACAGATCGATCCAATCACCTATGAACAAGAATCTACCAAGTCACGACAGCATATGAGGATTCTGATGGTTAGACCACGTGTATTTAGCCCCTCCTAAGTGAAAGTCGACGAGACAATGAGAGTTAATTTAGTTTGAGAAGGCTTCCATGTCCGCTGTGGTACTGCGGCCTCCAGATTTTTTGAAAGGGAATCTAGTAATATTCCTATCGCCACCTAGACATCAAGGGCCAGCCCATCTACTACGAATGGAGTCTAACTCACAATAGAAATTACCACGAAGTCCGCGATTTGTAGGGCTATGGACGAAGGAGAGAATCTAAGATGAGCCAGTAACCTTATCTTCAAGCACTGCGGATGCGGAGAAAGCACCACTGAAATGGTCTTTCATGGTATACTATCTGCTGTTCCAATAGAGAAGGATGCCTCCAGAAGATCAAAAGCATCAAGACAAACCCATCTACATTGACTAGTACGCCATATTTCTTTGACAATCGAATCAGACATTGAACCGAGCTCTGTTTCTTGAAGGAGTAGTCAATCAACTTTTAAAGTGAGAATTACCTCAATGGTTGCCCTCTTCACTGTACTTCCTAAGCCGCAAACATTCCAAGAAAGAACTTTCATTGACAACGCTTCTTAAAATCCCTGACTCGGTTGACAACTTTAGAATTTATCATCTTTTTTTTTTTTTTTTTTTTCTTTTTGTAGATGTCTCAAAGTTCATGATGAATAACTGGCTGATATCTGGTGTCATGGCTGTTTTGAACCCTTTAAACATGTTTAATGGTTTGGATCTTGATTGGGGGCCGTTGAAAAAATAAAAATAAAAATACCAAGGTGACCTCTACAAACCAAGGTTCAAAAAATTGGACTTGGGACCCAACTCGGCCATGGCTGAGTCCGAGTTGGGCCGAGTCCCAATTTCCGTTGGAAGGCCGAGTCCTAGAGGACTTGGTCGAGTCACATGATTTGAGTTCGAGTCGTGTAGGACCCAACTCGGTACGTGCTAAGTCTGAGTTGACTTGGACTTGGCCGATTTTTTAAACCATGCTACAAACCCGCTCAGAGTACTGTAGGTCTTTCTTCGCTACTGCTGATTTTCAAAATCAGACCTAGGGAGGTCTACCTGCCAGAATATTAGTAGACACTGATTTCTAACTTCCCCTCTTGGTTTTCCTTGCACAACCAAATGTGGGTTAATGTGGGTTTTCTACACAATCAAGGAAAACCAGCGAGCATAGTTATCAGATTCGAATCCCGAATCTTAAGGAAAACGATTTGTATCTATACAGTGAATCCCATTAATTGATGAATCTTAGGTTTCATGTGTGACTCTTAGGATTATATATTCGTTTTATTGAATCTTACAATTCAAGCGATTCGGTTGAGCGAAAATTTTAACAATCTTTTACCTTTATTCTTTCTTTCTTTTAGTGTTTTTACTATTAGAATGTTATTTATTTATTTATTTATTTGAAAGGTAATGTTATTTAGTAGTTAACAAAACCTCTTAAGAATTTTTCCGGCTTTGAGAAGGTTTTAGAGATGAATAAAAAACATGCATTTAATTAAAGCATTCGACTGTATGTATGGTGCTTATCTATATCTTCTTATTTTTTTTTTAAATCATTTTTTGTTGTTTTCTTCATAAATACTTTCTTTAACTTCAAGAGATATCCTACCATGTAAGATTGATAGTTTGGATTTTATTTTTTCTACTTATATATTTTGATTTAAAGATCACAAAAAATAAATATATATTGATATCTTGAACTTATTTAACTATTTACAGATATCATTTATTATATATTAATATATGTCATGATATTTTTTATATGATTGTATTATAGACCTTTTTGTCATTGTCTTTATACTGCTATAAATGGGAAATGATTGGTTTTGAATAACTACTTTTTCCTTGTAATTCTTAGTTAGTTTTTATTTTTATTAGAAAAATAAAAATCCTACGATTCACGATTCAATTCGATTCACGGACATGAACGATTTGCGATACGATTCCGATCTTCAAAACTATGCCGGCGAGGAATCCGACCTGACAGTTGGTTCCAAACGTCTCCTTAGAGATCACCATGAAGAAAGGTATTTTTGACGTTAATATGTTAGAAAGGCCAATTGTGAACAACAGCAACACCTAGTAGGGTTCTGACTGTAGTCATCTTTGAGACTAGATCAAAGCTCATTTCATAGTCAATACCATACTCTGCTTAAAATCTTGAGCAACCAAGCGAGATTTATGATGATCCAGATTCCCATCGGATTTGACCTTGATGGAGTGATGTGAATCACAATAAAGATTATTTAATTGGACAACCTATGGCATATGATCGAGCACATGGGGTTCAGAGTTCAGACCCAAGTGTGAGGAGTCCTATCTAATTAAAGAACCCAAAAAGTCCAAGTTTACAGCATTTTCAGTTTTCACCATTCTATGGACTGTTTTATTTCAGCACGCCACAAGCGGGATTTTGTAAAAACCAGAATTTTTTGTGCTCAATAACCTAGCAAGGGGGCAGTACATGCAGTGTTTTCTAGGCCTTAATTAGTGGGCCCATTTGAGCCCAAACCCAGTTGGGTCCAGCACCCACTGGGTCACCTAGTTGTGGCTTTCAAATGGATAGGACCCACCTTCACAGAAAGTGGGCCATGTGGGGGCCAACGTCTAAGAATATCATAGACGATCCTGATAGTTTTGAATTTGTTGTATTGGACCTTTCCTTGCTATTTGAGCCTCTAGTTAGATCCATTCAGCATCCAACATGTTGAGTAACTGTAACTGTAATTTCACTCTGTTCCCTCTCTAAAATCATAACTATAATATCATATTTAATACAACATATTGTGTTATTCAAGTCTCAAAGACAGGACAAACAATTGGTGGCGGCGGCCATGACTGTAATGGCCTTTATTATGTTGATCAAGTGATGCAATCTAATTCGTCCCATCAGCCATCGGCTAATACAGAGGATGCTGAGATAACATATGTGTATGGGGCACGTGCTTGTCCAAATACTGAAGGATGTCTATCCTATTATCAATATTAGAAGTGATAAGAAGGGAATTGACTATAAAGTGTGTCAGTTATCAAACAAATGCAAAAGCTCTTATCTAGTGTTGGTGAAGAATAAATTTCCATTTTTCTTGATACTTACAAATGTTTGCTATGCTCTGACATTAGTAATAGTGACCGGTCATATACTTTGCTTATTTGTCAACGATGCAACAAGGAGTACTTGGATGTATCTAATGAAGTCTCATATTGAGCTAGCTGACTACGATATTTGAGAATATTCATAAAGTTGTTGGCACAAGGCTCAATGCAAAATGTTGAGTATTTTGGTCAGATAATGGATGTGTATACTTTCAGAGAATTCCAATTATATTTAGCCCCTGTTTGGAAAATCTATTTTTTGCCTCTAAACATCTATTTCTCTAAAGCGAATAGAGGTTTTGAAAAATAGAGGTGTTTGGCAGTGTTTTATATCCTCTGCACATTCTAGAACAAAAGAGGCAAAGCCTCTAAAATGAAAATGCTACAAAAATGGGCACATAGAAATTAGAGGCAATGCCTCTTGAAAATGGAGAGGCGGAACCCATTTTTTAGGACAAAAATGCCCCTGACGGAATTTTTTTTCCAACGAAAGTCCTTTGCATAAAGCCCTCATTCCTGTTCTTTCTGCAACTCGAAACCCATCTTCGTGAAAGAGGCTGGAAGGGAGAACGCTCGCAGCCTGCTATATTGGTCCCTTTCTCTCTCGACCATCCCTCTCTCTCAAACAAGATTGCATGTATCTTTCTCCATCTTCATCCCTCTCATTTCCTACATCTGTCTCCATCTTCATGTTCATCTCTCCCATTTCCTATATCATAACATCCATCTCCAACTTTCTTTTTCAGCGTCTCACAAAATCCCATCTCCATCTCCATCTCCATCTCTGACCCTAATCCCCATTTGTGAATTTCCAAACCCTAACCCTAACCCTAATATAGCTCATCACATGGTGGCCCATCAGATCAATAGCTCGGATCATCAACTCAACACAGCACTTCTCATGTCAATTCTCCACCAGTATCAACGAATGCCATATGAAACAAACCGGACACAGTTACGAAGTAGGAAAATTTGAGGAAATGAATGAAGTTGGAAGAAGTATTGACTGTACATGATTGGTTTCCGTTTGAATGTTGAAATGGGGTTTCTAGTTTTGATGGGTTTGGGTTCTGTTTGTGGCGGTTGGTTCTGAATTTGTGTGTTTTGATATGGGTTTTAGTTCCTTTCTTTTTAAATTGCACCATGTTGGATATGGGTGATGTTTGAATTCTGTTTGATGTAATGTCAATATTCAGATAGATGGTTGACTTGGAGATTGGAAATTCTATGTGGGTTCCTGAGGATGGAGATTTTACTATTGGTTTCTGGTTTTGGAGAGAATTGGGATAGTTGCGTATGAACTAAATTCAATTTCTTGTTGGTATTGGGGCTTTAATGAGATTATGGGAGTGTATTGAAATTGGGAGATAAGGCTTTTGACTGATTGTTTTCAAAGACTAGTTTGTTCAAATGTCCAAAGAGATGGTGGGTGTGGAATGGGAGATTTGAGTTTTTAAATCCTTTAAGAAACCTCATGGACTAAAATCTCCCTGTTGAAAACCCTTGTGAAATTACATAAGATAAGGCATTTGAGGGAGATGGGCGTGTATGTGGTGAGGACGCTAGTTGAATCATCCAAGAAAATCTATTGTCTCAGCAATCCATTCTTGCAGTGGTTCTCAAATTTTTTTTTTTTTTTTTATATATATATAAAGTGGTTTGCAAATTATTAGTTCCTTGTAAAATTAAGCCTTGCTGGATTGGTCTCCAACGGCTGTATCAGTGAGCGCCTTCATGTTCATTGCTTTTTCACTAGTCTCATTTGGGTTGCCTCTTCCTCATCTCTTGGTTTTTACTCGTATTTGATTTAAATGATACCCACTCAGGGAAGCAATTGACTTCGAAAGAGCTGTTATCTAAAATAGGAGGGATATGGAAGAGACCAATGATCACAAGATTGTACTTTTCACTCTTCAATCTTATTTTTCTAGCACTGTACTTAGCTTTGATAATGCTCATGGTGAAAAACAGAAGATCCATTTCAGTGCTTGTGCTGATCATTGTAACTCTGTTTTTTATCTTCTTCAATCAGTAAGTTCATTTTTTTACATAATTTCAGTGCTTGAGCAAGATGATAAAAATGTGCGTAAGTTCATTTTTTTACATAATGACAGAAGATACCCCTCTAAAAAGAGGCAAACCGTTCTAAAAAAGAGGTAAATAGAGGGCATACCAAACAGTCTATTTGAAGTAGACCCGTTCATTACCAAACACGTTTTTTTGTTCTAGCCTCTTTTTTTTATAGCTCTTTTCTTAATGGCTCTATTTTGAATGATCTGTCAGAAAAAGAGTAGAGATGCCAAACAAGGCCTTAGCAGCAAATAGAATAGTCTCAACTCTCATGCCCATATACTCCTGAACAAAATGGGTTTACAGAACAAGAAAACAAGCATTTGCTGGAAGTTACAATGGACTTATTACAAATGAATGTTCCAAAGACATTTTTAATAGAAGCAATGCTTAAGCGTTTCTCATTGAGTGAATGCCATCACGAATGTTTTAGCGTTTCTCATTGAGCGAATAGACACACGCACTATTTACATGCTCGTGTGCGCACACACATGTATATGACTTTTGTTGTTGTATTCCCATTTCTTATCTAATTTTTCTTATTGTCTTAAATTTCTTGGTTACTGATTAGAAAAAAAAAATTATATCCTTGATTGAATCACTTTTCTTCATTTTCATTTCAGAGGCCTAGTGCCAAGGAACTTCTGAAGCACCGATTTATCAGAAATGCCCGCAAAAGCCAGAGACTACCGGAAAGAATAAGGTTGTTGTTCCTATACTTACTGCATGTCTTAAATTCTGGTGCAGAATTTTTTATGGTAGAATGTTAGATTTACTTAATTTAAATTGATCTTGAGTCTGCTCATTTTGCTCATTTTATATGTGAACTTATTCCCTTTATGCTTGCACGATAGAGAGCGCCCGAAGATCCCGATAAGGGAAGAGATGGAAACCCCAAAAAATGGAAATAAAGCCTTCGAGGATGAATTCAACACTGTCAAGGCAATCTCAGAATCAAGAGATGATGAAACTGGTCGAACAGGGTGCGTGGTTTGAGTAGATTACTTTAGCATTATTTGATCCATGCTTTAGCTTTTCTCTGATTTAAATCTCTTTACCGTAGTCCTGGAAAGGCACTCAGAAATGCTGGCTGGGACTTTAGCATGGGCGCATCCCAGGGTACTGGAACTGTTCGCAGTGCTGTGAGGCCACCCCAAGTTGCTAGTGCAAGAGAGAAAAAATCTGAAGCTCCATATGGTCATGTTCTTCCAAGGAAACCTCCAGATAGAGATCAGTCGGTTTCTGCATCTGTGACATCTGTTCGTGAACTATCATCTAAATTTCTCCATGAGAAAGATACAAGCGGTCCAGATGATGATGGAAGAGATGAAGATTCTCATGATGTAAGATGTTTGTTTTGTTGTCCCTCTGCTTTCTGGAAGCATTTTATCACTCTGATGGTGCTTAAAATGCTCAATCTCAGGTATCATTGAGCAGCTCAGGAACTGTGATTTTCCGATCTCCGAGGACAGTGCAGACATCTGTGGTGTCTAGTGGTGAAAGTAATACGGTATCGAGATTTTTTTTTTCTTTTTGGCTTAGAAATTTGGTATGGCGAGGAGAGTTATTCTCTTTGTTGGAATTATGGGTATTTTATAATTGATATTCTGTAAACTTACAGAAAATCTGGAAATTCCAGAATTAAAAAAAAAAAAAAAAAACAACGACAACTAGAGAACGACAGAACAAAAGGGAATTGTTGCTGTGGTTGGCGACCAGCATTGGATTATATTTCTACTAAAAAGATACAAATTTTGCATATATACCAAAAAAGAAAACTGCACTATATTTCCCAATATTTACAATTAAGTTCCTGGAAGATAGAAAAATACATAAAATCCTCTGAAACTGATTTCTAATACTCCCCTCAAGTCGGTACAGATTTATTTACTAAGCCCCGCTGGACAATGCACATGATAATTGCTTCTTGGTTATAGCTTTTGTGAGAAAATCTGTTAAAGATCTCAAGTTGAATCTCTTTTGGAATGACCATCTTACAAACAAAATGACAGTCAACTTCAATGTGTTTGCTTCTTTCATGATAAAGAAAATTTGTTGCACTATTCTCTGCTGTTGTATTCTCACATTATAAAAACACGGTTTACTGGTAGAGAAAAACCCATCTCCTTTCAGGATGATTTAGAACCACATCAACTCACAAGTACCATGCGCAAGGGCTGTATGACCTGCTTTGGAGCTTGATCAAGTAATCACTGGTTGTTTTTACTTTTCTAAGATACTAGGTATACCTCCTACCAAGGTGCAATATGTACTTATGTAGTGATTGACCTATCTGATTTGGAGCTTGCTCAGACTATGTCTGTGTATGCTTCTATGTCTAAGTGCCCAATATATGTGTAGAGATTTCCTTTTATTCGTAGAACCCTTCAAGTATTTCAAAATTCAATGAACTACATTTATTGTCTTATTCTTGGTGCATGCATATGCAAAAAATGGTAGTAAAGATGAGAATGTTGAGGTAAAAGTAAGAAGGATAAAATTAGAAATGAGTGCTTTCGAAAGCATTTAGGGGTAACATCAATGGGGAATAAAATTAGAGAAACTAGTTTGGGATGTTTGGGCATTTCCAACACAAGCCGACAACGATGCTGGTAAGGAAAAGTTTGGCTATGCAAATTGATAGCCCACTAAGGGAAGGGGTAGGTTGAAAAATGGATCCGAATATTTGCAAAATTGCAACTAATCTGAGGATTTGGCTCGGGTTCAATCAGAAGGGTGAAACAGAATGTACCCAACCCCAACAATGTTGTGACTAGGCTTTAATGATGATGATGATTCTTGGTGCATGCATAAATTGGCTCATCACTCTAATTGCACCGGAAATATCCGACCTTGTAACTTCCATTGTTAGATTAAAAAGCTTTCCTACTAATTTCTAATGGTCAAGACCTTGATTCCACTCTATAGGGGTTTCCACAAGTTTTACCCTGTTTGCTAGTATCTTTAAACAAGTCTGAGGTATACTTCCACCGAGTGATCACTATGCCCTTATTGTATCATGCAACCTCAATACCCGTAACGGCACGGGCCTTACCTACCACAAAAGCTAGCTATTGAAGTGGAGGTAACCATGGGTACTTAAACCCAGGCAAGAACTTGAATGTTTCCGACGTGGGACTTGTGGAGCCCCCTGTATCCCGGATGTTCTTTGCCAGGTGATGAGCACACTGGATTTCAACCAAATCTACCACCCTGGCCTGGCCAGTTTGATCTCAACCCCAACCCCAGCCCCCCGCGAGCGCCGCGCAGCAAGAACTTGAATGTTTCCAATGTGGGACTTGTGGAGTCCCCCCGTATCCCAGATGTTCTTTGGCAGGTGATGGGCGCACTGAATTTCAACCAAATCGACCACCTTGGCCTGGCCAGCTTGATCTCCAACCCCAACCACCACCCCCCCCCCCGAAACAACCACCACTATTTCTGACACCATAGGCCTTACTCACCACAAAAGCATATGCTATTGAATTGGAGGTAACCATGGGTACTTATGCCCAAGCTCTGGACTTGGATGTTTCTGATGTGGAATTGGTGGAGCCCCTTGTATCCTGGGTTTTTTTGGCAGGTGATGGGCACACCAGATTTCAACTGGATCTGCCAGCTGTGCCTAAGCATGCTGGATCTCCAATATGCAAGAAGTACTTCAAATCACCTGTCTTTTGTTTCTAACTCCTTTCCCAAATGCTCGTTCAGAGTATTAATCTCATACTTATAATTTTTGTATTGAATACAAACCTCATCCTTATCATTATCAGTCGTCATCATCAAAGCCTTGTCCCAACTATAGTATCAATACCAGTCATACAAGTATGTTATCGACATGCATTATTTAGAAATGGCAACTTTTTCATTCCTTCTTTTAAATGGATATTTTGTTATCAGCTTGGATTTTGCTTAAATTCATATATCGCCATAGCTTGACTGAATCTTTTGAAATCATGCTCTTGTGACTGCTTCAGTAAATAGAAAGCCTTCTTTAGTTGACATACCTTTCCTATTTAAGCTAATAGAAGAATGCCTGATAGTAGAATCATTTTTTTTTTTTTTCTCAAATCCTCTGGTAGTAGAATCATATATGCTTCTCCTTGTAAATCACTATGAAGAAAAGCATTTTTCACATCCAACGATACAATGGCCTAGAGAAAGTCACTGCCATCGTAAGTATAATCTTAACCACACTCAACTTAGCCAGAGAGATGGTTTTAAGATAATTGAATCCATAGAGTTGTGTAAATCCTTTTGCTGTGAGTGTTTCTTTATAACATTGAATCGATCTATCCGATTTATATTTTAACACGTATACCTATTTACATCCAATTGTCTTCTTAGGGAGGAGTTTTGTCAGTTCCCATGTTCAACTCCTTTCCAATACCTCATTTCATCTATCATTGCAGCTTTCCTTTTTGGATGAGAAAGTGCATGAGTAACATGCACAGGTAAATACGAGAAGCAAACACATGAACGAATTGTAGGAAACAAAGTTCTTTATTTGATGCATTATTACACAATAACGAGTTCCCTTGAGAAGTGCATTACGAAGATGATGGGGACACCAACCCTAATTCTCCCAACTCCTTCAAGATCTACCAACGACAGAGGTGTAGGATCATGGATCGAGCAAATCTGTGGATGGATGAGCATTGCCCAAGCTTTGATCGCCGTGAGAGCGAGAATCCACTGTTGGATTGTTATTATGACAACAATCAACAGTTGGATCTCACTAGATCTATCTATTGATGGATAGAAGGCCCCATGTGTGCAATCATCTTGAAGGGCCCACATTGGGGGCCAAGTTAATTTAAATGAAGACTATAAGAGAAAGGGACCCATGTTTTAAAAGAAATAAGAAAGAGGAGTCCACAACTTAAGTTGTGAGAGGCTTTGGGATTTGTGAGAATTTCCCATTGTGCACAAATCCCAATGCTGCAAACCCCCTTTTTTTTTTCCCTTTTTGTCATTTTTTTATTTTAATTTTTTTATTATCGGATGATGTTATCACTCTCTTGACTCCCCCCCAAATTGATGTAGATGATTAAAGACCATCAATTTGTGCATCAAGAAGTTATGACGATCATGAAACATGTCTTTAGTAATCAGGTCTGCAATTTGCATCTGGGATGAGATATGGACTAGTGTAATGGTTTTATCTTCATAGTGTCTACGAATAAAATGCAAACAACAATATGCTTGGTTTGTATGTGGAATTCAGGATTTGGCGTGATTTGTGTAGCACTTATTGTCAGCATAGAGAGGAGTAGGTACTGAAACAGAAACTCCAAGTTCTTGAAGAGGATGTTGAAGCGAAACAAATTTCAGAACATATAGAAGGCACAGATTGATATTCAGCTTCTGCAGAGGACTTGGATATGCTGGCTTGTTTCTTATTTTTTATAGAAAATTAGGGAGCTTCATAGAAAGATACCCCATCATGTTCTTGACCAGCTAGTGCTAAGACATCCTGCCCAATCAACATCGACATAGGGAATGAGCTGCAGATAAGAATCCTTTGAAAATAAAATCCCTCATCTTTGAGATCATTGTAGGTATCGAAGTATGCAAAGGACAACACCCCAATGAAGATGACATGTCGGACATAAATTGACTGTCAATTTTAATTTTATAGGAAATATTTGGTCGAGTCATTGTGAGGTAAATGCAATGTCCAACTGATGTCCTGTAAAGAACTAGATCAGGAACCAGGTCCCTGTTGTGCTTGTACTTGACATTGAGTTCCATTGGTGTATCAATTGGCTTTGCATCAATCATCCGGGCCATTTTGATTAAATATTTGTATATTTATGTTAAGACAGAAACAGACCCAAAGGACCTAGAAAATAAATGAGGTGCCCCAGATCTTTGATGTGAAATGACAAATGTAATAAGTGTTTCAAGGATAAAATGCCCACTCTAAATTCCTCCAATATCAGAATAACGTCAACGTATATACCAAAAGTAAGGTGATTCCTTCCGTATAATTTTCATCTTTGTAGTAGGAGCAAATGTTTCAATATATTCAATAACGTGTTCTTGTCGAAAGCCTAACACAACAACGCATGCTTTGGATCTATTAAGACTTCCATTTGATTCTATCTTTATTGTGTATTACCCATTTACAACCAATGGGTCGGACACCAGAACATGGGACAAGATCTCATGAACGATATTTGTCTTAGAGAACCTTTAATTCCTCATTCATCGCAATTGCCAAGACTAATGCTCCATTGCGGCATCGCCTGCTTATCAGAGTTAGGAATGATAAGTTCTTTTGCTCCTCCTTTAAGACTTGCGAATGACATCGTTGTGTTTGACAAAGGTCTTGAAGACAGATATCCAGTGTAGGTGAAGGAACCCAGTTCATTAGACTTGCTTGAATAGGTTTTTATTCTTTCCAAAGTTTCATAAGAAATTAATGTCCGAGTGTTGTGGCATGAACAGTTTGGATGTCAAGGAGAAAAGTGTCCGGATCAGTAGAATATGCCAAGGATCTATATCCAATCCAAAGCGCCACAAATCCGGAATAATAGCCATGGATGGATTTGTCGACTTCTTTATATTCTTAGTTTTAGAATTCAAGTTGAAATCTCCTTGCATCATTCTCTTGATGATAACCTTTACGTATGTGTGACCACATTTGATAGCCTGTTGTGCAAGGATGTAGAGAAAGGGGAAAAATGTGGATCAGCAAAAATCAAAACCCAATTGATAAGTATAGCATTACCTTTCATTTGATTGCTTCTTTGGGATCAACAGGTGCTGTAATAGAATGATCAATGAAGTTTCACATTTCCTTGCCTTCCAGAAAATTTCAGAAATGAAATTCCCATAGGTAATAATTACACCCATCAAATTTTATCTGTAAAATCTTATTTTTATCAGCCATATTTATATTTAACAAAAATAACAGGACCTTTGGAACCAAATACCCAAAAAATAAATCAAACATAAGTGGAATGCCTGACCTTCAGATGATGTACTGTGGCCAACTCGAAAACTTTCAAGTTTGATTACCCAGAAATCAGCGAATGTCATTGATAGAGGCTCTCCACCAATCTATCAGCAACTCTGAGAGACTCAACTCTAAGATCAATCAACGAATGTCTGTGAGTTGATCCAAATGCAGATTTGACTTCTAAAGGAATCAAAGATAGAGATGCTACATAACCAAAGCCTTTGGAAAACCCCTGGCCCTAATTCTCAAGCTCTCCATCTACCAGAACAGAATCTTGCACCTCAAGATCAACAAAGTTCCCCCTAATGAAGTGATTTGAAGCATCTATTGTCATCTTACTAGAAATTAAAGACTGGAACCTTTGGTTGCAAGGGTTTCTATAGATGAGATCAATGGTCAATCTTCATTCCTTTACCTTGATAGCAACTGCGTAACAGTTCTTCAGCACAATCCCTTCAAGGTCTACGCCAAATGGAGTTGCAGTGATGTTATTAGAAGGTTGATGTTGGAGGAATTCTTTGGCTGAATAACTAACTCCAAATCAAAGAAAACCACAATTTCCAACAAAGTCAATCTAAAGATCACCTTCAATGAACCAATCCGAACCAAAGCTCACAATCACAGCAACAGAGTGAGTTCCTCTGGCACAAAAACCCAATCGATTCAATGAAGAACCAACGATCCAAGGAAAGACAGTGAGATGAACTAATGCCCAAAGCCCTCAATTGGTTGAGCTTAATGCAAGAAGCAGAGGAACAACTCAAGAACTAGTGTGATTTGGGTATCAGAGTTTTAGAATTTTCTCTTTCACTCGATTCCGATGGCCTGTACGAGCAGCTGAGGAGAGATGGTGGGGAAACAATGTAGACACAGCGGTGCTGTGAGGAGATTCTCTACCTGAGAAGATGTATTGTAGACTTGCAAACTGGATTGAGCAGACTCAGGGTTACGAACCTTTATGTAATCAATGGCTATGGCAGGATTAAACTCACAGTCGATAGCAAGTGAGATTCTCTAATATGATGACAATATCTAAATGTTTGCCGAAAGGTTGGAAAACTCGGTGGGTTGACTCTTGACTTTGGCAAGTCACCTTGTTTTGACAAAAGACCAAGTCAAATATTTGGGTAAACTCGGCCGAGTCAAATATAAGTAATTAATGCTTGAGGTTTGGAGTTAGCAATTTAAAAATAATTTTTTTGAAATGCAGTTACTTTACTAATTTGAATTTATTATCATTAATACATGTATATCTAAAATTTTCAAGTTTTTAATCTATTTTTAACTGTTTTAAAAATAGTTTTTTAAAAAAACATGACTCCCGAGTCATCAAGTGGACTGACCTTCGAGTCAATAATTTTAGACCTGGAGGAGTCAAATCCGGGTCACAAGCTTTTGAACATTGGTTTGCTGTGAAACTCATGTTCCCCTTTACATAGATACTCCTTTAAGGAGCTTTAGAGAATGAATATGTACAATGGTAGATTAGGAAGAAAGTAATCTACAGTAATTTTCTATAAGATCACATTAATCTGCAAGATAAGCTTTCCTAGCTTTTTAAAGATACGATGCTCCATAGGTGTACTGGAATTGTTACTCTTCACAATGAGAAAGTGAGGAATGTGGAGGACAGTAGGGAAGGGGACAGAAGATGAAACTACAGAACCTTCTCTCACATTTTTCTGTGGCCCCGTTAACAATTCAAACATTCTTATGTGATGAAGGTTTATAGGAGGAAAACTGTGAACTCGTACCTGACATCTGTGTTGTTGCACTTAAATCAACAATCCATGTTAGGACTGAAAAAAGTGATAGCAGAAATCATGTGAACAAATGAACTACCTGAAGATGTTGCATGTGTGGTAGGTAGGAGCTGATGAGCTTTCGTGTAACTGTATATCTCATCAGTTGGTTGATGAAGTGGTAGTACCAATTTTTCTTTCTGCTGTATACCCAGTTGTATTTTGATTTCGTTATGTTTTTCCTTGGTGTGCATGTTTCTTCCACAATGGGCATAATGTGACTTGTCTAACTTGATTACCCTGGCCAACACCCTTGTCCTCTACTTCCACCACAACCTAATATTCTACCCCCTACCTGTATTACCAGCTAAAGCTGAATGCTCTAGGTTAGCTTGAGAGAACCCTGGCATCACTTATCTGTGGCTTTCTTCACCTTGAATGAGTGAGAAAATTGTTCCTATAGGGGTTAAAGGATCTTTGCTAACAATCTGAGTGACAGTTTCATATTTCGGGTTCACTCCACATAGTAATTCAAACATATGTTGCTCTTGCAATTAAACTTCTTTTTCCTTTGTACAACAATGTCCAATAGGCTGATACAGGCATTGTTCTAGCCACACATAATATTCTCCAAGAGACAGATTCCCCTGCCTAAATTATGCTATTTCGTCTGTCAGTTGGAGAATACTAGGATTGTTCTTTTTGCGCACATATGCGAGGGCAATCGGTTTCCGCAACTATTTTGTTGCTCTACCATAACGGTAGTTAGAGGCTACAACCTCCTCTACAGAACTAGAATCCAATCCACAACCAACTTATTTTTGATATTATATATGAGACATCCACAATTCTTCCATTTATAAATCCAGGTCTCTTGGGCCACCAATGGCCATTCTTGATGAAAAAGTCCACTCCTAACAGTTTTTCCCATTAGATAGACTTGGAGTAAGCCAATCTGATTACTTTGATGAACAAAACTCAAAACTTATGGGGTACTCGTGGAGCTATCTACCCCTGGCTTGTACTCCATTGGAAACCCTAGACTTCCTTTCATTCACTGGTTGTGATGAAAACAGTCTCTTATTATTGATTAATCACAACATGGATGAATGCTCAGCCCTTGAGCTGTTTTTCAAGAACAAAAAAAGGATACAGCAACTCAACTTATCCTTAAATTTAAATATAACATAAACGTGGGCTGTTTACACCATAACTGACCGAAAACCTCATAGCAACTTGAAAGGATGATGAAGAACTGCCTTATCCTTCACATTACAGGAAAACCCCACCGAAAACGTCATGCCATGTCCAACTTAAAAACAGCACTGAGCTGTGAATTCTCAGATCCGGCGGCGGCCCAGATCTTTTGACGCAAGGCCTGAAGAACGGATCTTGCAAAACACCAAAAAATTCTTCTCCTATCGTTCCTCTACTAGTCTTCTACAGATTAGAAGACTCTGATACCAAGTTGGAATTCTGGGTATTCAAGGTAATCAATTTTCTGTGAAGTTGCAGAAAATTTGGAAATTCCAGAAATTTTTGAGAAAAATAGAAAAAGAATAGAGACAGAGAGAAGGGATTGTTGCTGGTCGTCCAAACTGGGTTGAGTGACTGGCATTGCATTATATTTATACTAACAAAATATATAGTCTGTATCTACAATATAAAATGAAAAAATGAAGAGGCTTATATCTTGCAGTATTTACAAATAAATCTCTGAAATTTAAAAATTAAAATTATAAGTCACATAAACCCTCATCCCTCTTCTATTTAAGCCTCTTTTATGTGCTCCTTATATCCTTCATAATGGGACCTAATTTTGACAAATGCAAGAAATCCATTCACCTATAACCCATTGTATTGGTACTCACCCTAATTTGACAATGATTGGCCATTTGTTATCATCGAGCTCAATCACAAAAGTAAATGCACTAAGAAAACCATTGCAGTTTGAGGCTTCAAAATTTAGTGTTACTGTTATCTTATCCAAGAGATATTTAGCCAAAGCCCTATCCTCTTGTCTCCTTCACACACAACCCTACCTCTGTGAATAATTGCATGCCAAGTGGGCCCACATAGGGAGGGAGCACTTTTTAGAAAGTATTTCTTCAAAGCTTTTACTTAAGTATCATGCTTACGCATACCTTGTATTACTTGTTGGACATTCATTAGAATAAGTCTTTATGTCCATTTTGCAGTCTAGCAGCAGATATACTTTTGATGATGTGTCTACTAGTGGTACTGTTGTTGTTCGTGGCCAACACGATGAATCTGATACTCCTCGAACTCCGAAATCTAGATTAGGCATTCAAGAAAAAACATCAAGTGCCCCACATGAGGACAGTGCAGCAAACCTTGCAGAGGTTTGTCAATAGATATTCTCTTTGTAGCTTTTGTGCAGTGCGGGCATTACCATTTCATTGATTTACCTGCCTGGCTTTCTATTAAATTACCTTTTTTATCTCCAGGCAAAGGCTGCATTACAAGGAGGATTGAGAAAAGGAAATGCTCGGGAAAGGCTTGCATTCATCAAACTTAACAAAAATGGACAGGAAACAAAAGTAACAGACCGGGCAAGAATCGACTCTGAGTCGTCCAGGTATATTGGAAGTATGATGCACTTATTAATAGTTACATCATTTGTTTCTGACATCTAGATTATATGTAATAATAATAGCAATTTGAGTTCAATTATTTCTTTTTCATAGAACTATTCTATAACAATGAATCTCATGAATTCTTTGATATGCTAACTGTATTACCAGAACACGTCAATTAAGTAGTGATGATGAAGCTACTGCACGCTACTCTGCAGCAAGGTCTTCTCCTGCACTATCTTTGCTTCTCATTCCTTCACTGAACGAGGTGAATACGGAGAGCCCTTGTTATTTGTATGTTTCCATTTGACTATTTTGCACGCGCCAAAATTATCTGAAGTGGCAAGGCTGCTTTTAAGCTAAGAGGCCTTGGGGTGCACACAGCTGCTTTTAATGTAAAAGCACATCAGCCCTCAGGGCACTCACTTTTTCAATTGTGTGTTAGGCCGGCATGGACCCATGACACATGTTTATCATAGGGGCAGAGAGATGAGATGAGAAAAATGTGGATTAGGGGTTGGCCAAATATCATTGCAATTGAACAGCTATGAGTGGGTTTTCATTTATTATTATTATTATTGTGATGCAATACAACAATGAATAATGGTTAAGGCATGTCAAATTAGGATAAGTAACGATGAACATTGGTAAGACTGCGTGTGTGAGGGGGTTGATCCTACTGGACCCTGTTTTATGGAATAGAAAAGAAGGCATTTTCAGGAGAAGAGTGTGTGTTTTTCCCCCTTTTCGGCAACCTGGATTTACAATTAATATATAGAACAGATTGTATCTTAAGAAGTCTGTTTATGGGTGCTTCTTTGAAGGAATTGGGATGGGATGTTTTTAAGCTCTGTTCTTGTCTGGTTTTTAAAGATAGTGGATTTAGCTAGAACAGTTACACGGGTACAAAGTTGCCCTGATAAACATTTTTTCCACCAGAATATTGGTGCAGAATGTTAATTTGGAGTAGATTAAATATTGCATCCTAGGTGTGTTGGTACTACAAGAACTTGATTGAATATATCAAACTTCATGCCCTAATTTTTTCTGATGGCTATTTTGTACAAGGCTGTTGGTGATAGATTGGATGTGCCACCTGTACGTTGTTTGACTGATTCACTGATGGATCTAGAGCGTGTAACTCCTGGCTCTTGTGAAGCCCTTGTCAGCAGGTTGCTTCAACGACTGGGAAGGTCCACCCACTTGTACTACAGTCTTGTGCTCTGTATCATGTGTGATCCTTTATAAATTGATTTAATGTTTATTTAATTCACCAAACTAAAATGTTTTTGCAGCTCAAAGGAATCTTCCTTGAAAGGGCTGCAGGAGCTGGCAGAACGCATGTTTATGAAAGGTACCCTTCCTATTAAAGACGTGGGTGCAAATTTAGAAGTGGAGAGCAGGAAGAAACAATCATTTATGGATCCATCCGAAGATTCAAATTTGAGTCCTCTTGCAAAGTTTCTACTCACAAGGTTTGGTGATCACATTCCATGAGTCCCTTGTTGTCTTTCAATTAGTTAGGGCAAGTAACCAACATCTGGGTGTTTGGTGGTTGATGGTGCAGATGGCAGGGCCAGGTTTCTCGAGATCTAAATTCTGCCTAGGCATGTCTATGACCGTGAGTGTTTGTTGTTTTGTGTGCATCTTTATTATGATGTACATATCATTAGAAAACACTTGTTGTCTGTTTACCTCATTTCAGCAGCAGTAATGCTGAATGATCAATGAGAACATTGTCCGTTTTGTTGCATTCTCTGTCAAAATTCTTGTTGCAAATATATGTCCTAACATTTATTAGAAATAAGCAAAAGCAAATTCAGATCCAGGTTGTGCATATACTTACATCTGGTGTTTTTCAGTTATGTAATCGCTATTTAATGGTTGACATTTTTTTGCAAGAGTACAACGCTGTGTTCATGCATGCTTGCACACATAACGGGCATACAGATTTTGTGGATTCTCACCCGTTTGCACACCAAGTGTGGCCATAACTGTGATCGCAAAAATTACAGAAATTACAAACTACACTTAATGCAGTGATCATTTTAAATGATGCCCTATTAATAAACAGGTAAAGAATACCTTTTCATCATTAATCTAGTTTTGAAATAATAAAAGACTATTTATTTGTTGCTGAATGAATGTATGTATTTGGTGATGTAATATCCCATTGAGTTTGCACCCATCCAAATGGACTGACTGCATACTGTTGCACCCATCCGAATTGCGAGATGCAAAATGTCGTTTGGGAGAGAACTTTCGAGTTTCATCCAAGTTGCGAAATGCTGTCTTCAACTTTTTTTTTTAAAGATCGACTTGAAGCCCACACATGAGCGAGGTGAGGGCATCCACAGACGCACACGCACACACATATATGAGAAATTTTCAAAAACTCCTCTCTTATTTTTTTTAGGCCATAGAGCCCATCTTGAGCCAATCCGATCTTGTCACCCAAAATCATGATGTGCAATCAAAAGCACTTGATCAGTTTAGGCAAGAAAAGATTTCTGCTGTGCTTCAGCGGAGGTGAGGGCGTCCACAAACACATGCACGCACCCATATATATGGGAAATTCTCAAAAACTCCCCCTTTTGCTCTTATGTTTTTTAGGTTATAGAGCCCATCTTGAGCCAATCGATTTCGTCACCCAAACTCACGATGTGCAATCAAAAGCGCTTGATCAGTTTAGGCAGAAAAGAATTATGCTGCAGAAAAGGTTCTCAGCTTTCCATCACTTGATTTCAAACATAAGCGGCCAAAAACTAAAGATGACGATGAAGGGTCACTCTCCAAAAGGCATGCATGTTCCAGATGAAAGATGAAAAAGGCCCATGTCTGTATGCCAAAAATATTATTTCTGTTGGCATTGACGTCCCTATTCTAAATCTAGATAATGAAACTCCTCTCAGCAAAGTAGAAGATATTATCATGGTATGGAGTGTGAGTTTATCTAGTCCAAATTGCTAAGAAATGAGACCGTGCCTATCTATTCCAAATTTTATCATTATCTCTTGTTTGTAAGGTTCGAAATTGGTGAAACTTCCTAACAGATGAACAAAAGCAAGCCATTATTTCTGAAGGCTTCAAGAACTTGCAAATGAATCCTTGAAGAATTCCGAGCATATCCACTTCTGGCCCTTACTACTGACACTTCAATGCTTGCCAACCCGTTGACTAAAAGATCATCTATTTTGAGGAATATGCCAAAGATATATGTAAGAAGCTTATCGAAATGACATGCATCAGTTTGCCACCACCAATGTCCAATTTCAGCTTCTTTACCTATTTCTTTGGGCCCTAAAAACTTGATCAGTTGGACTAGGAAATCCAAAACAATTCAGCTTCGTCTTTTCCTTTTCTTTCTTTATTTCAATTTTTTTTATTAATTAATTACTTAATTAATTAAAAAAAATTGTGAAACTACAAGCTAGCACAAGTCTCTTACTCATCTCCCACCTTTTGAAAGTTGGATCCCATATTCATCAGCACAAACAGGTGGCCCCACTTTATAATTCCTACATGTGAGTCACGTATTTACATGACACAACCCGTGTAACTCATTAAATAACCGTGTCCATTTTGGACCGTGTCAGTTAACATGCATAGCCCTCTACTATCAACCTGTTTAACCTGTTAATTATTTACAAAGTGACTCATTGTTCATCCGATTGTGTTAAATAACCTGAAATCTAAATAGGTGAGAAATAAAATAGCCCCTCAGTCTACCGTGAAAAACAAAATAGTCTCTCAGTTTTGCCACCAATGATCACTAAGCAATCAATATTCCATAGCATACAATAACAACTTGCAATAAAAATCTAATAACCAAAACAAGTCACTAATCATACATTCATTCTCCTAAAATAAATAAATAAATAAATCTAAGTAAGTTTTTCTATGATTAAGTTTGTCCATATATAACAAATAAGGAGTACAAAGATTGCTGAATTATAACTATATCATAATGCATTCAACATCAGTCCAACAAAAATCATCCTTGTACTCCACAAAATATTGTTGAGTCAAGCAAAAAGAATATCATGCCATAACTCAGAAGGATTGCTGAAGGCTATAACAAGACCATCCCATGGACTAGTAAACATTACATCATTTCACTAGTAATAACCCCAATAATAACATCATGTAATAGGAAAAAAGAGACCTATGCATCAGTAATACTGATTGACTGGTGCCATCGTTGAATACATCCTCCGTGACCGCTTCGAAGTCAGCCTCACAATCATCTACAACTAGCACATTGTAGAAAAAAAAAACATCTATCAATGTTCATATTGTTAAAAAATCCGGACTAGGGACCCGACTCGGGCGACTCAGCTGGGACTCGGCCAAGTCAGGTCCAGTCCTCTGGAATGCCCAGAAAAGAAAAATAAATAGAGACAATTGTGTGGGTGCAAAAAAGGAGAAAAAAAGGTGGGTTGGATGTGCTAAGACTGTGAGTAGTGAAAAGAAGAAAAGAAGTGTACCAGGCACCTGCAAGCACCATTCCAGAGCATAGCATCAACGAGTTCAGCAACAGCAGTGTAGCAAGAAGCCCTCACAGCACCAGGCACCAGCCAGTAACACTGCAACGGCCAGCCCTCACTGCACTGAAACACTGCAACAACAAGCCCTCACAGCACCAGCCAGTAACACTGCAATAGCAGCCAGCAGCAACAACAGTGACGTTTTCTTTTACAAAATAAACCCACCCTGGTATGCTTTTTTTTATTTTCAAATTCAAGGGCCTCTCTCTCTCTCTCTCTCTCTCTCTCTCTCTCTCTCTCTCCAGTGCTGGTCAGCTGTACAGAAATTTTTTTCTTCGGTCGAATCCAGTCCTGTCCTTTCCTCTTGTCCTCCTTTTCTTTTTCCTTTTCTTTTGTTTTTTTCTTACCAAGTTGACTCGTGGGACTTAGGCGATTCCACTCATTCAAGTTCGAGTCCAAAGGACTCAACTCAGTATGTGCCGAGTTCGAGTCAACTTGGACTCAGCCGATTTTTTAAGCTATGGTTCATATCCTTAGGAAAAATAATAAAAGTAATAATGAAAGTTTAAAAAAACATAAAATAAAACATACTTTTCTTGCCATAAATCCAATCACAAGTACAAATCACAGCTTGAACTTTTTCAAGCAAAAGTAAGTTGTGACATTGATCACGTACCCTACTACCAACACTGAATGCAGATTCAGATGTAACTATAGAAATAGGAATAGATAGCACATCACGAGTCAAATGAGAAAAAATGGGGCATCAGCACTGCTCTCCTTTCCAAAAGCTAAGAATGTCTAAGCTTTTCTTTCGATTAAGCTTTTGTTCATTATAAAATACCTACAATTCACTCAGTCAAGTAGGAGAACACTCTTCTTCACATTTGTCAAAATCCAACATTATACAAAAAAACTAAATATTGCTGAATTATAACTAATATAAAATATATGGTCATTTTAATAATTTAGTGGAATATTTTACCTCAAAAGGAACATGCATCTTTGCACTGCACAGATGGAGAACCATGATATCTACAAGGAGCAAGAAGAGTAACAATGGCTATGGGGTCAATGTTGGACGTGTTTTTCGAGTATGACTCAAATAAAGACCGCAAAGTATCTTTAACACACTTGAACTCATAAGAATTTACGCCATAAATATTTTTGTAAGCCCAATCCACAAACTGAAGTTTGTACCAAGGATCTAAGATAACAGCAACAGCAAGAGTCAAACTATAATCTGACCAATACTTATCAAACTTGGTATTCATTTGTCCTACCATCCTATGTGTGAGACTATCATCATTTTTCATTGCATATTTCAACTTGTTTTCAATTAAAAACACTTGAGGGAAGTATAATTTTGTTGTAGGATATGTTGTTCCAAAAAACATGCTAGTAACTTGATAAAACAACCCCAAAAAACTAGATATATGCTCTAATCTCTTCCATTCTTCTTTAGAGGGACAATAATTATAGTTATATCACTCAGATGTAAGTGTACAAAAGCGAGACGATAGTAAAGTGCACCCTCAAGCATAAGATAAGTTGAGTTTCATCTCGTAGAAACATCTTCTCGCAGCCCTTTTCTATCCTCTAGAGAGACTTGTACAACACATTCATTCCATGAACTTGAGTTTTCCTTCTACTGAACCTCTAACTTACTTAATACTCTCACTAACTTTTATAACAGATTCATCAATTTCTTTGAGTCCATCTTGGACGATCAAGTTTAAAATGTGAGCGCAACAACAAATGTGAAATAAATCACCATTCCTTAAGAGGGCATTTTTCAACTTTAGCCGACCCTTTAAAATCTCAACAAAGTGATCATTATTGGTAGCATTACCCAAAGTCAAAGAAAACAACTTTGTTTCAATCCCCCAATCATTTAACAATTTATAGACTTTCTCGAACAAAGCAACACCAGTGTGTTGGGCAAGGGGGCATAAGACAAAAGTTCATACCTTTTTTTTTTTTTTTTTTTTTTTTTGCAACTTCCAATCTAAGTCAATAAAGTGGGTTGTGAGAGCAACATATCCCTCAGTCGCTATAGAACTCCAAAAATCAAGTGTCAAACAAATCATCCCAAGAATTGAATTTAACAAACATTTTAGTTTCTCCCTCTTTATTTTAAATTTATACCACTTTAACACATCTGCCCTAGCAGTATTTGTATAAGGTAGCTTGAGATCCTTAGAAAATACTGAAACATTTCTCTTAGGCCTTCATATTCAACAAACTTAAATGGAAACTTATGCTTAAGAATTGCCGCTATAACCAACTCACGGAACTTTTCAGGGTCAAACTTAGGGGTTCGCATTAACAAAGATCCTTGATATTGACGTATTAGTTGCCCTACATCCCCAGTATCTTTCCTTCCACATTTGTGCATGTGACTCAACAAATTACCAGTCCCATAACTAATATCACACAGATAAATTATACTACACTTTTTACATTTAGCATGCACTTTGTTCTTGGGACATTCTTCCATAGGTACTTCATCAAACATAGCCTAAGCAGGAGATCTTTTTTGGTGCTTACCTTTTTTTCTTTTCAATCGTAAGTCTTCCTCTCTTTCTATTTCTTTTTTGTCCACAACGGTATCTGTCTCAGGCTATTCTTGTGCCTCGATAACTTCTTCTTCATCAATAGTTTCCATATGCAGAATTAGTAACAAAACCAGTCACATAAGCAATAAAGAAAATGACTTTGCATAAAATATATACCAAATTAAAAGAAAACTCATATAGAAATACCCATTAACGAGTTTGGTTTATCGGTTTTATTCGTTAATAGCCCAATAATTTAATGTATTAATGGGTCCAACCCATTAACGACACGTAAGAGGCTACCCAAACCCATTAATATCTTGTGGGTTCGTGTTGTTTTAATGGGTCGTGTGGCATTTTGACAACCCTATATATTATTATGGTGCCAAGGTATAACTCATGTATATTCGGAACAAGCTAATACCGTAGAAAGAGAGTATCCAAATATTGACTATTTTTACACCTCATCTGACCGAAGACCTAATCAGTGTAGCAGTAAATAACTTAAAATGGTCGGGTTTATAGGTTAACATTCTTAATTATCTTATTCCAAATGGCTACTTGATGATTTGCTGGTATTCAAGGGACAGTTGTATTCTAATCCTACTGTAAAAGAGTTCTTAATGTATTATTAGGATCCCGTGAATGGGAGAAAGCCCTCTGCCACCAATCCCAACACATTAATTATACCAACCCCACACAGATTCGGTATTATTAAGATAAAGTGTGGAAAGAGATCAATATGCTAGCCGAGTCATCCACGTGCCAAGAAATGTTTAAATTGTTTCCACAGGAAGCACGTGAGTGTTCCACTATTCCAAGAAAGGAAACGGACTCTGTCATTATTACGAGAAAGCAAATATGGATACTGTACAAGATTTGAGTGACGATTAAATATACATCCAGCATAAGGCATCAATGTGTCGACCAATCAAATTGAGGGAATCTTACTATTTGAGTCACTTGCATCTCTTGTTTGTTTGTTGTAATAATTAAGAGAATCTTAATGTTTAAGTTACATGCACCTACTATTTGTTTGATGTAATAATTGAGAACATCTTATTGTAGGTTGTTAAATGGAGGTCTCTTGTAAAGAAGAAGATCATCCTTTATTTGCGTATTGCAAAATCAAAGACCATCTTCCCACTTTGGTATCAAAGCTCCCAAACTCAAGGTGGGAGTCAATGAGTTTCTTTGCTAATTTTTTAGGACCAAAATTCAAAGTATTTAAATGGTTACTTTCTCTCTCTAAAAAGATCCCTATGTTCCTTTTTCTTTGTAAAGATTACACTGAAGCAATCGCTAGTATTTCTCTTTCTTTGTAAAGATTATTTCAATGACATTCAAAGCTTACTTAAAGATTCATCTAAAGGTTATGACGCCTTGGAGTCCCACATCAACTATAGAGAGGAAAGTGAATGGGGTTATGTGTAGAGCTTACACCCTTACCTTGCATGAGGCCTTTTGATGGGTTGAAGCCTATCAGAAGCAAAACCGTGAGGCCCGTGGGCCAAAGCGGACAATATCATGCATGGGTATAGGGTGGAGCGTTACAAATGGTATCAGAGCCGACTCTCGACTAGTTCGAGTGTGGGTCCCCTGCCGTGGCCTAGTGCAAGTGAGCGGATCTCTATGTGGGCGGGCCAAGAGAGCTGGCAGGCTACAGGGACTGGCAAGCTACTGCACAGGGACATGCAACCTTAAGGGGGGCAGAATGTGACTCCTTGGAGTCCCATATTGACTATAGAGAGGAAAGTGAATGGGGTTATGTCTAGAGCTTACACCCTTACCTTGCATGAGGCCTTTTGATGGATTGAGGCCTATCAGAAACAAAACCGTGAGGCCCGTGGGCCAAAGCGGATAATATCATGCATGGGTATAGGGTGGAGCATTATAAATAATAATATATAATTATTGGGATTTGAACCCATAACCTATTTCATACTAATCCAAGCTCTAACCAATACACCAACCACTCCTTTGTTTTTTTCTCTCTTATTCCCATGCACCCCCAGCCTACCATATCTACTCCACCTACTTTTTTCTAACTCATCCACACATGGACCACACACGTCAGCAACATCATCTCCTTCTTCATTCATATGCTCTGCAACAGAACACTAGCAACAGAGAACACGTCTCACGCCTGGGACCTTTTGTTTCACCAAATCGTGGGCCTCAACCCACATCTCCTACCTCAGTTATGTTCTAACTATGTTTTTACATTTGGGGACCAAATGTTTTAAAGGAGGGAGTGATGTGAGGCCCACCCCTTGTGGGCCCTCAGTTTGATTTGAATAATCATTAATATGTTTATAGTTATCTTATTATACTATTTAATAGGATTTATTAGAATAGTTTATTAATATTCCTAAGTCTTAAGATTAGGCTTTTTATTTACTTCTTTATAGTTATAGGGTGATTTTTGTAGTTTAATTAGGGTTTTAGCTAGAATAGGACTTAGTTTGTAATTTAGTATTATTAGGAGGGGTGTTACTTGAGAGAACCTTCTAGAATTCCTAAGTTTGACCCTAAACCTCTTTTCTATTTTAACCCTAAGGGCTTTCTAGTAAATAGCCACTACACCCTAACCTATATATATATATATATACTAACTGTTGCAATAACATGAACCCTAAACCCTAATTCACTCTCATCTCTCATCTTCCCCTATCTTTCTCCACAAGAAACCCTAATTCCCAAATCCCAGCATAAGAAGAGTAGAAGACCTCCCTCTATTGCATTATCAACCTTCTAGGAGCTTGGATCTCCTATCTTCTTGTCAATTCTCTTTACAATTTCGAATTAAGGCAAGTACCCTATACTAATATCATAGAATGCATGATTTATTTCTGTTGATTTTGCAACTTTAATTCAATTGATGTATGTATATGTCTAGAATTACCATTTGAGCTTTGTTTCATGGGTTTTTGGCCATTTGATGGATGGGTTCTCCCATTTGGAAGATCAATGGCCCGATTTGGTGATTGATGGATAATTATAGAAGTGATTTTCATGCTTGTTGATGTTTATGTGATAAATAGTAGAGGGGTTGAGGAGAAATTCAAGGATTTGCTTACTATAACAGACCCCGGAGAAGAAACAGTGTTGGGTTGTTTGTTTCGTCGACATCGGGACCCAGGTGGGCCACCCGATTACCGATCTGATCCGTAGATCTGAAGGGGGACCCACGGGCGACCCTGGAGGGGCTGGTCCCATGGTAAGAGGACACCCCATGGCCCACTATCCAGCATTTGATAAAAAGATGGAAATGTTTTAAAAGAAAACCAGATTTAGCTTCGATCAGTTGTGAGGCCCATCAGAAGCAAAACCGTGAGGCCAGTGGGCCAAAGCGGACAATATCATGCATGGGTATAGGGTGGGGCGTTACAAAGGTTGCCCCACCACACAAAATAAAGAAGAGCAAAAAGTGGATAAGTCAATAACATGATATGCACGTCCCAACCCCCCATCTCTCTCTTAAATTCAAGCCTCCTCTTTAATAGCTTGAGATCCTATTTTCTCTCTTGCACACTCTCCTAAAAAGGTATGTAAATAAAAGTGGAAATGATTTCGACGTGATCCTTGCACTGTGGCTTACTTTCATTGGATGTAAAATGAGGGCAAAACACAACATTTTTAGAGGGACATTTTCTAGAATTTCTCATATATGTGTGTAGAAGTCATCCATTGCGCAACATGAGCACTAGGAGCCTGTGGAAATCGCTCCACATTTTGTAAATCTCTTTAAATGCTATCTGCCTTAAATTACTGTCATGCCTTGTCATCTTAAATGATATCACTTATACCTTGAAATCCTATACAGTGAAACTTGTGGAACAACTTATGCAACATGATAAAGATCATCTTAAATGCAACACTCTATTTACATTTCCATTGGAACTAAAAAGAAACAAATGGGGTCAACTTAAAAAAAAATAATCATATCTAATATTCATCAATGGGACCCTCTTAAAAACTTTGATGGAAGGCCTACTAAGAACCTTAATTCATCTTTTGAATTACTATGATGGACTAACAAATTATACTCTTATATGAATTTTTTTGTGGGTCCCATAAACATGATTTATATATTCTTAGGAGCCCGGATGAGATTTTTTTTATTTACTTTGTAACAATGCCAACTAAGAAACTCCTAACATTAACTATTGTCCATTCTTAGCCTATTCTTGATTATTATGTGCAATGCCACCTCATTATTATTATGTGAGCAATGTGTGACCCCATTCTTGATTATTATGTGCTAACAACTTGTTTTGCAGCATCATGCCACCTCGTAAGCAACCTGTAAATGGCAATCCCACAGCGAGTAACAGTGATTTTACAGAACCGATTGAAGAAGATAGAGTTGAAAATACAAGAGCTGAAAATGCAATGCCCAATCAGTTTCATCAGATGTTACAGGCTATGCTTGATCAGCAGCGTCAAGCCAATGAAAATCAGACTAGACTTCAAGAGCAAATGCTGAAGAAAGATGAAGACCATGCTAGAGAATTAGCAGAGATGCAGAGACAGTTGTTGGAGGTACTACAGAGAAGACCCGAACCAGTTCAACCTCAGCCTGCGATAGTCATCAATCAGAGAGAGCATGACCCCAATGCATTATTTGAAAGGTTCAGGAAAAGAGGTCCGAAGGAGTTTGTGGGGACAGAAGACCCCTTGGCTGCAGATGACTGGCTAGAGCATACAGAAAATATATTTGAGGTTTTCAGATGTAATGGGGGTGAGAAAGTATAGCTTGCAACATCACTCTTCACCAGCTTGGCAGATAATTGGTGGAAGACAGTGAGGGAGGAGTACAGGACTATACCAGATGCAGTGGCTTGGGCAAACTTCAAGAGACAATTTAGAGACAAATATGTACCCGCCCATGTCAAGAGGCAGAAAGCAGTCGAGTTCCAGCAGCTAGTCCAAGGCAGTATGACAGTGCTAGAGTACCTCACCAAATTCGAGAGGTTGTCACGGTATGCTCCAGAGTTGGTGGACACGGTGGAGAAGAAAATTGCCAAGTTCCTGGAAGGACTTCACCCTATCATCGAGAGAGATGCCACCGGTGTCGTACCACCTCTCACCTTTGAGGAAGCTGTCAAGAGAGCATATAAGTTTGAGAACTTTCACCATAAGATTCTTAAGGTTCAAGGCAAAGGACAGGGACAACCACAACAGCAGCACAACCAGCACAGGAACCAGCAGAACAAAAGACAGAGGCAAGACCAAAATGTGCAGCTTGTTTGCATTCATTGCGGGAAGAACCATGACAGTGCCCAGTGTCGTACAGCCTCGGGAGCATGCTTTAGATGTGGCTCCATGGATCATCAGATGAGGAACTGTCCAAGACAGAACAGGCAGAATCAGTAGCAACAAGGAGCACCTCGTCAGGCACCACCACAGAATCAGGCAAGGCCACTCCAGCAACAGGCACCACAGCAACAGTATAGACCCCAGCAGCAGCAGCAGGCCCGTCAGCAAGGACAACACCAGAATCAGCGTCCCCCGCAACAGAACAGAAACGCCCCTCAAGGAAGGCAGTAGCAAGCCCCTATCAGGCCACAGCAGCGAGGACAAGTGTATGCGGTCAACAGAGCTGATGCAGAAGCAGCGGGTGATGTTGTGGAAGGTTCACTTCTTGTTAGTGGGATAGAAGCTAAAATATTGTTTGACTCTGCCTCCACACATTCTTTTATATCCCATGCATTTTCTAGATTGATTGATGTGGATGGTAGAGATCTTGAGTATATCTTGATTGTGGCTACTCCAGTAGGAAAACAAGTTGTGTGTACAACTTATTACCCTAGTTGTACAGTTCAGATAGGAGAAGTTGTGTTACCCGCAGATCTTATTCTATTGGAAATGAAGGATTTCGATGTCATCCTAGGAATGGATTGGCTGGCAGGGTACCATGCCACGATGGATTGTTTCCATAAGACCCTTACCTTCAAGTTGGATGAGACACCAGCAGGGGTGTTATTCCAGGGAGAGAGGAGGAATCCTCGTGCAGGGTTCATCTCAGCGTTGAAGGCTGATAGACTTTTGAGAAGTGGATGTGAAGCCTATTTGGCGTTTATCACGGAGGATAAACGGTCCCAAGGGGTGGAGGAGATCCCTGTTGTTTGGAAGTTCCCGGATGTATTTCCGGAGGAGATTCCAGGTTTACCACCCATGAGAGAAATTGATTTCACCATTGAGTTGTTACCGGGGACCGCTCCGATATCTATTGCACCATATAGAATGGCTCCGGCGGAATTAGGAGAGTTGAAGATACAATTGCAAGAATTGTTGGACAAAGGTTTTGTGAGGCCTAGTATTTCACCATGGGGAGCTCCGGTTTTGTTTGTTAAGAAAAAGGATGGTTCGATGAGAATGTGTATTGACTACCGGAGATTGAACCAAGTGACCATCAAGAACAAATATCCATTGCCAAGGATAGATGAACTGTTTGATCAGTTACAAGGTGCCTCGTACTTTTCAAAGATTGATTTGAGATCCGGTTACCATCAGCTGAGAGTTAGATAATCAGATGTGTTGAAAACAGCTTTCCGGACAAGATATAGCCACTATGATTTCTAGTGATGCCATTTGGGTTGACCAATGCACCGGCAGTGTTCATGGCTTTGATGAACAAGATCTTTGCCCAATATCTGGATCGGTTTGTAGTGGTGTTCATAGACGATATTTTGGTGTACTCCAAGACCAGAGAAGAGCATGAAGAGCATCTGAGGATTGCATTACAGCTTTTGAGAGAGAACCAGTTGTTTGCGAAGCTTAACAAGTGTGAATTTTGGTTAGAGCAAGTCGCATTTTTGGGGCATATTACCTCCAAGGAAGGATTATCAGTAGACCCATCCAAGATTGAGGCAGTAGTGGAGTGGGAAAGACCGAAGAATGTGTCAGAAATAAGGAGTTTTCTTGGTTTGGCAAGGTATTACAGGAGGTTTGTGCAAGGGTTTTCGTCAATTGCAGCACCGTTGACGAAGTTAACAAGGAAGAATGTGCCTTATGTGTGGACAGACCAGTGTGAAGCTAGTTTCCAAGAGCTGAAGAAGAGATTAACCACCGTACCAGTCCTTACTTTGCCATCTGGAAGCGGCGGATTTACCATCTTTACCGATGCTTCAAACATTGGACTTGGTTGTGTGTTGATGCAAGAAGGAAGAGTCATTGCTTATGGGTCCCGGCAATTGAAAGATCACGAGAAGAATTATGCAACCCATGACCTTGAGTTGGCAGCGGTCGTCTTTGCATTGAAGATGTGGAGACATTACCTCTATGGAGAGAAGTTTGAGGTTCATTCAGACCACCGCAGCCTACAATATCTGTTTTCTCAGAAGGAGTTGAACATGAGGCAGAGGAGATGGATGGAGTATATTAAAGACTATGATTTTCCGATCAAGTATCACCCGAGTAAAGCGAATGTAGTTGCCGATGCTTTGAGTAGGAAGTCAGTGGGTATGGCAAATTTGAGTGGTACTTGTAATTTTGATCAGTTTGAGGAGTTGAAGATAGACCTCCAGCCACTGAGGAAGGGTGCCATAATTGCCAATATGTCGGTGTCAGAGCCTTCGTTCATCCGGAAGATTAAGGACAGTCAGTTGCAAGATCCATAGTTAGCCAAGATTGTAGATCACATAGCAGAACGCCCTGATTTTCGTATTTTTTAAGGGAGTTCTTTATTATCGGGATCGTTTGTGTGTGCCTAACATAGAAGATTTGAGGAATGACATTATGGCAGAAGCTCACAGTGCTAAGTATTCTATGCACCCAGGCAGCACGAAGATGTATCAAAATTTGAAGGGTAGATTTTGGTGGAACAACATGAAGAGGGAGATTGCAGCATTTGTCTCTCGGTGTATGACGTGTCAGTTGATAAAGGTGTTGACACCAAAAATGTCACTTTGCCTCTTCAACATCAAGAAAGCTGCATGAAGTCGCAACCTGCCATAAATAGGCAATGCAATTTCTCCAAAAAAATCAAATCTTGTCAGAATCAAACAAAAACTGCAAGATCCTTCAAGATAGCCAAGAGAAGAGTACACATGAAGTTTCGGGCCATTTCAGAATCATTTGGCCTAACTTCGCTTCTCCGACAGCTAAAATGGCGCTCCCGGCGGCGACATCATCGGAGACGTCAAAACTTCGATCAGAGCCTACGGATGACTCCAGCATGTCTCAAAAGGGCTCCATGCCAAATTTCAAGTCAAACCGACAACGTTTGACCCACCATCAATACTCGAGCAGCAAAATCAAGCCTCCCGGCGGCGGGAACCACCGAAGCCTTCGCTCATCAAACCAAGTGTATGAGTGGCTTCAACATGCTTCCAAAAGGCTGCACGTCAAATTTCAGGTCATTCTGACAACGTTTGACCAGGTTTCGATGCTCCGAGAGAAAATCAAGCCTACCGGCGGCGGAGCAACCCGGGACCATGACATCCAAAACGGAGCCCATGGAATGTCTCAAAATGACTCCAATAGGCTCCCCGTCAAATTTCAGGTCAATCGGACATCGTTTGACCACATATCAAAGCTCGGTATTTTCCCCGCAGCAAAATCAAGTGACGCATCGACGGGACCCCAAACGGCTTCAAAACTCAAACAAAAGCCTATGGTTGGTCTTATTTATTGCTCAGGAGGCTCCACCTCAAATTTCAGGTCATTCCGACATCGTTTGACCAAGTTTCAGCTTCTGGCGGAAAATCAGCAGCTCTATGCGACAAAGTCTTCGGCTTTCCCGGAAAATTGGAAACTTTGCACTCTAAAAATGCAAGGATTCTCATCAGGTTTTCTACAGGGAAATCAATCCAATAAATGAGAGGAAATGTCAGGAAAAATACAGAAGAAAACGGCGACGAAAAAGACCGCAAAACGGACCAAAAAGGGGAGAAAAACCCCCAGGGTCGCCGGCCCAGGGTCGCCAGCCCATGGTCGCCGGCGACCATGGAAGTCCGGGTCACCGGATTTTTCGCCGGTGACCCGTTTTTCCGTCCCTTTTCGCATTTCGCGCACTTTGGCCCCTGTGGTTTCCTAAAAATGTGATTTTTAGTGCTTGAAATTGACTCATATCCGACGACGTCTCAGATCCGCCGTCAAAAGCATAAAATCATCATTGATCGCTCCAAGATCGCCGACCGATTGACCTAAAAAGTGCTCTTTCTGTCCGACCGATCGAGAAATCGACAAGACAGATGTCACCGGCCCGCTGCTAGCTATCAATGTCTGAAGTTACATGTTCATCCGATGTCGATCAGCATGAAGATCCATCGATGATCATCGCCAGAAGAATTCCAAAAGACGCGGCGCGGCCCGCGACTCTTCAACTGCTCGGCGACCATTTAATGCAGTTAATTGACTAGCTTTATTGCAGTCATTAATTCATTTCTTTGGACGGCCCAATCAGAAGCAAGCATTCAGGAGTTACAAATCAATTAAGTCATGGCATTCAAGCCATGAAACTCCTCCCATTATGGTAATTAAGGTGATTAAAAGCCCTTAATCTCCATCGGCCAATCAGATTCAAGGAAAGAGGAGTTACAAAATCAAGAAATAAATCTTGTAACTCCTCCTATTAAAGCCATTAAAGCCCATAAAAGCTCTCCTAAATGGCTACCAAAAGCCTATAAATAGGAGAGCATTCCATTGAAATCGGGATCGGAAAAAGACGAACGGAAAACCGAAGATCGAAAGGTGCAGAGAATCCCGAATTCCAGACAGACAGAGTCTAGAGAAAGAGAGAAAATTCTGCAGAAATTCTACATCAAGCACCACTACAAGGTGACAAAAAGTCCCTTGGGGGGTACTCCCCCCCAAGGTCCTTGCCTTCTCCCGCTGCCTCCAATGGCTTAGACGTGGCTTTTCAGCCCGTCTACTTAGCTTTTTATTGGACAGAGGACTTCCTCTTGGTCTTTGTCCTCTAAAAATCTGAGATTATAGTCAAGCCAAGCGAATCAAGAGCATCCACTGTTCTCATCTGCATGGATGATGGCGAAGCCCATACATGGCTTGCGACCGTCAATCTGAACGGGTCCCCCACAATCTCCTGAAAAGTTAGATCCTCCTTTTCTTGCTTTTCATTGTAGTTTGTATTTTTCCAAAAGAGACAAAAATCACAACTCTTGTCTTTCATTATTGATAAGAATTGTAAATCGGATATAAACGCCAAAATCGGCTATAAATGCCAAAATCGGCTATAAATGCCAAACAAAATCGCCTTTCACGGCAAACCAAGAAAATGTCTCTTTTCTTAAATATTTGTGCAATGGAAAACTTGAAAGAAGTTGATTTCCTTTTTACTTGCGAAGGTTGATCTCCGGATTACCACTTGCAATTCCAAGTAAAATAGAAAATCTGGCACACCCACACAAAGAAATGTTGATGCACGCTTCAGCCCCCCGGGCGCGAAAGGGCCGGACCCGACGGACTCCCACGTCCGCCGACCCCGGTAGCACCCTCGGCATTGGAGCGCGTTCCATCAAAAGGCAGAACATCAGAACCTCCAGGATTGTTGCAACCATTAGAGATCCCGGAATGGAAGTGGGAGCACATTACCATGGACTTTATTTCGGGACTACCGAGGACTAGTAGAGGCAACGATGCGATATGGGTGATTGTAGACAGACTCACCAAGTCAGCCCATTTTATCCCCATGAGGACAGGGAAGAAGATGGACATGTTACCCCTAGCGGTGTTGTTTGTCAACGAGATCGTCAGTAGACATGGACAGCCAGTTTCCATTACTTCCGATAGAGACAGCAGATTCGTCTCGAGGTTTTGGAAGACCCTACATGAATCTATGGGTACGAAGTTACAGTTTAGTACAGCTTATCACCCTCAAACAGATGGTCAGTCAGAGAGAACAATTCAGACACTCGAGGACATGCTACGTGCTTGTGTATTGGACTTCAAGACTCAGTGGGATGAGACTCTACCGTTGTGTGAGTTTGCTTACAACAACAGCTACCACTCGAGCATTGGGACGGCACCTTTTGAGGTTTTGTATGGCAGAAGGTGTAGGACACTTGTTTGTTGGGAAGAAGTTGGTACTCGCAGTTTCCATGGACCGACTATAGTGAGTGAGACCACTAACAAAGTGAGACAGATCCAAGAATGTTTGAAGGTTGCTCGGAGTACACAGAAGAGCTATGCAGACTCTCACCGAAGAGATCTACAGTTTAAGGAAGGAGATAAGGTTTTCCTGAAAGTGTCACCTACCAGAGGAACATTGAGATTTGGGCAGAAAGGCAAGTTGTCACGGAGGTACATCGGACCGTACGATATCATGAGTAAGATTGGTGATGTGGCTTATAGATTAGCCTTACCACCCGAGTTATTCGGTGTACACAATGTTTTCCATGTATCAATGTTGAAGAAGTACGTCCCCGATCCTTCACATGTCCTCCGGCATGAGCTGTTGGAGATCAGAGAAGATGCTACCTATGTTGAGAAGCCCATTCAGATTATAGACACGAAGGAGCAAGAGTTAAGGACACGGACTATTCAGTAGGTGAAGGTACTTTGGGAGAATCATGGGCCGGAAGAGGCAACGTGGGAATTGCGAGATCAAGTACAGAAGAAGTATCCACATCTCCTACCTGATGTGAGTTTTGTATTTCATTTGGAGGACCAAATGCCCTAAGGGGTGGAGGATGTAAGACCCCGACCCGAGTGACTTCATTAGTGCTAATTAAGTCGCGTGTTAGTACTAAGCGTGTTTGATAGAATTTTCTAAGTTGGACTAGTATAGTTCTTTTCTAGTGTTGGGGAACATTTAGTGTCTTGTGTTTGGTGGGACCCTTTGGGGGTTTCCTTTTGTTAGTCTTGCTTGCTTTTGGAAGTTACTTGTTTTTCCCCTAATTCTTGTCTTGATCCCGTTTTACTCGTCTTGTTAATCCCTACAACTTTCATGTTGAGCCCATGACCGTCCGGAACCCCGAAACCCGATCTTCTTGCTTTGAGGGCAAAACAGTCTTTTTACATGAAAACTGTACCCAAAACTTGATATCCCCGAAACCCGCGAAACGTATACTTTTGGAAACTAGATATTTCGGTGATCACTTTTCTCTTCTTCGTCGATTTCATTTGAGATCCCGAAATTAGCGATTTCAGCCCTAAAAAAATTTCTAGTAGTGGAGCCCACACCCACTTATATATATAGGGAGGTTATCTTCTTCATTCCCTTTTTCCAGCACAAGCCACTCAAGACCTAGGGTTTTCCCTTTCTCTTCTCTTTCTCATTGCTTCCCCATCCTCAAGCTCTACCAAACCTTGCGCCAATCAAAAAATAGAAGCCATCATCTTCTTCCTCTCTTCTAGACCTCTCCATTGATACAACTTTTGAAGGAAGACCTCCATCCTAAGACCTCCTTTGAGCTAGTCTTGTCCATTTGAAGAGCTTCCAAGTGAGTTTTCCCTCCTATTCTTTTAGATTTGTATTCTCCTAGTCATAGAGGAGCTCCATTTCTATTATTGTGAGTTTCTTCTTCTTGTTTCTTGGTTTGACCCATTTTAGGGTTGTTTTGGGGGTTTTTGGTGTAGCTTGGTGTTTGGCTTGGAAGAGTTGATTAGAGCTTGGATTTCTTGATTAGAGACCTTGAGGCAAGTGAATGTTTAGTTTTAAAGTGATTTCCATGATCAAATGTTTGGATTTATTGTATCATTTATGATGGGTTTTACTTGCATTCAATGTGGTTTTTAATGTTTTGAATAGGGGTTGTTGAGCCCATTTATTGTCTTGAAATATGATTGATAGCCTTTGTTTTATCTTGTGCTTAAAAACTTGAATGAATCTATGTAATTGTGGTTATGTCTTTCTCCTTTTGATTGAATGAGAAAATGTATGAATGAATGGATCATTTGTGGAGGTTGTGAGAAGTTTTGATGGAGTTTTGAAGAGGATGTTGAGGTGCTTACATGCCCTCTTTGGTGTATGATAGAACCTCAAGAAATGTGGATTTGTAAGAGAAGGAGAATGGAGAAAAGAGCTGTTCACGAAACCAGTTCTGGACAGTTCGCTCGAGCGAACTTGACACATCGCTCAAGCGAACTGCCCAGGAAAGGGTTCGTACCATTCCAGAGAATTGTTCGCTCGTGCGAACCCCATGTCCGCTCGAGCGAACTCCTCCAACAGCCATCTAGAGAATGGTTGGCTCGAGCGCACAAATTGTTCGCTCGTGCCGTCCTGAACTGAGCAGGTCCGCTCGTGCGAAGTCCATGTCCGCTCGAGCGAACCCTTCCAGAAAGCCATTCTAGAGAGCACATTGCTCGAGCGAACTCCATGTCCGCTCCAGCGACGTGTACTGTTCATCTGGGGCCACTTTGGAGGCAACAAGGAAATATCCTAGCTATGGAGGGAGGTTGGTTAGCGTCCCTACCATGATGAGAAGACTCATAACCGTTGTTTGAAGCTCGAATGAGAAAGAAACCATAATCACAAGAATCCATTGAAGTTTTGGAAATCTCCAAGTGCCTAAGGAGCCCGGAATGCCTTCAAATTCAAAGAGTATCAAGCAATTGTAAGATAAGCATACGGGATCCCTATTCACTTGGATTAGTTTTTAACCCGACACTGTCTTGACATTTCAAAAGGGTACTTTACCTTGTTATTCTCGAAATTGATGATTTGGGATCTATCCATCCCGAAAACCTTGAAAGCATACTCGTACTGTTTTACTAGCCTTGACATGCATGCCTGACCAGATATGTTAGTTGTGCCCTCGAGCACCCATGTCTTGCCGAATATAGTCTTGTACTTGATTTATTTTACACATGTCTTGATTTCCATGTTTTGACCTATGAGTCGGCACCACTAAGCTTGGATACCTTGTTAGTCTGATCTACTGACTAGGTGATCCCCCTCTTGTCCCGCCAGCTGCAGTTTGGATCTTGCTACCCGGTTATTTAACCGTGGTCTTGTCCTGACACCGCAGATTGCTACTGTGGTTCCTGATGCCCGGCTCGCTACCGTGGTCATGTCTTGTATATAGTATATATGTATATGTATTTCGTTGTACCTCCTCACTTAGGTGACTGAGGTCAACGCCTTGACTTGCTTGCTCTATCACTTCGGTGATAGAGGATTTAGCTTCGTGTGGTTGCCATCTTGCTTGTTTCCTGATTTCCTTGGTTACATTTACTTGTTTTACCTTGCATATATGTTTTAACTAAACGATGCGATTTACTCATGAAAGTATTGTTTAGACAGATTTAAATGTTTTCCAAGGTAAATGTTTTATTATTAAATGGTTATACTTTTATCCACCTGCCAGACCGTCGTGTCTTACCCATTTGCTTTGGTACTCAGGTCCCGTGGTCGGTTATCCGGAGGAGGAGCCAGAGGAGGCGGTCGGAGAACCGCACCCACTAGTGGCGCGCCGATGATGTTGTTTAAACATCCGGTTGCCTCGAGAGTTGCGTGACATTTTGAGGGATTGTTATTGATAGTTTTTGGTGGATATTGTTTTGTCCAAATTGGCCTTTATTGGCCTCTATTTTTGGGGAACTGTAATTAACTGATATATGTTCTAACTTTAACAGTATATTTTGGGTTTACGCTTTAGAACATTGCTCATTCTGATACTTGTTGATTAAATGCAATTAGTCTTGCAATTATGGAAATGATTTCTATGCTTGATTTGCCATACGCTTCCGCAATCTTACTAAATGTTTATGTGTGTTGGAAAATCCTCACCGCGGACACCTGTGGGAAATCATGTGCACGGGTGATGTGTGTTTTATCTACCCGTGTACGCTTGGGCATTAAACATATCTTTAATTCTTGTCATCACTCCTTGTGATCACATGCCCATTACCATCACAATTAGTCCCGATCCCGGATTTGGTCCCCCGAACCCGGTCCGGGGTCGCGACACTGTATATGTTCTAAGCATAGTCTGATGTTTAGTTGTTCACTCTATTGGTTCATGGGCATATATTGTGCTGTACATTTGGCTAATTGTGCGTCTTGGTCCCATTTGAGATGCATCCAGAAGTTCATTCTAAATAGAAAATACTTCAATTGAGCGCCTAGCTTTAGTGATCAACAAAGTTTCCTTCAATTATCAGATTCTGTCAATTTAGTGTTCAGGCAAGTTGTTGTTGAATGGGTCTATGTTGAATGTGAACTTGAGACATAAACTACCCCTCTAAAAAGAGGCAAATAGAGGGTATACCAAACGGACTATTTAAAGTAGATCCATTTATTACCAAACATGTTTTTTTATTCTAGCCTCATTTTTATATAACACTTATTTTAATGGCTCTATTTTGAATAGTCTGCCAGGAAGACAGGAGAGATGCCAAACAAAGCCTTATTTGTCCGAAAGAGTGGGTGTTTTTTCTCTGTAAAACACCCAAATCTCCACCCTACTTTTCCTCTCTGAAAAATAGCCTTCATTTTCTTATTTCATATTATTTCTCTCACTTCCAAAGAAGCAATTACACACTATGACTTTACCAACCTTAAGTACTTCATATTCTTTGTCCTTCTCAATGGGCCATGTTATTTATGTGATCAAGTCAATAACAGTTAATGATTTGATTCGTATCAAGTTCATATTAAGGTATTACCAATTTATTGGGTTAATCATTGATTCCATCATAGCATGGAAGAATTACAAATAAAAAATCTATGGTGGGACCTCATATTTATTAATTGAATTCATTGATAGTTAATGAGCAAGGAAATATTAGAAATTTATGAAAGGGACCATCTTATGTTGAATCAATGACAAGTAATGGTATGATTGCTATCAAGTTAATGCCAATTCATGGTGTGAATTATTGCTTCCATCATAGCTTGGAAGCATTAGAAATCTATCAATGGGATCCACTTATTTTTTGATCGAATTCATTGACAATTAATGGTAAGATTGCTGATAAATTGGGAAAAATAGAAATTTATAGGGAGTAGGTGAATATGAAAGGCTCGTATTTATCTAAGTGTTTGTGTCCAAGGATTTGTCCAAGAGTGTATCCCACTCCATAAAATGAAGAAGGGTAAAAAAAAAGTTGTGTCAAATGCACATCCTCTTAGTATACCAATTTTTGAAAAAAAACTTTCTAAAAGAGAGAAAAAGTAGGAAGGCAATCAATTCTTTCTTTACTCTAAAAAAGGAGAAATAATTTCCACACCTAACTCTTATCTCATTGGTGTTGGAAGTAGGTGGGCCTCGTGGATAGATATTCAAAACTTTTGACCCACTTGACTCAGGGATCAAGTATCCATAAGGCAAAAAACCCAATTCAGGATGCATAACCCTCAATCTCATGATCACATACAGTAAGTAAAACTATCTAAAAGATGGAACAGAAACGAACAAGCATCCATTAAAATCCACAACATACAAGGATGCAGATTTTACCTTAGGAGCTCGGTTGCGCTCTAATGGAGAAGTTGATAACTTTCGTTGATGTAGAACTTCTCTACAAACTGAGATCAGAATCTCCACCACCTCTTAGCCTTCCACGCTATGACCCGAATTAGATATCTCTTCTCAAGAAGATTGGTGGAATCTTCAAAAGAAAACCCAACTCGAAACCCTAAGGAACTAGAAGAGGAAGAGAGAAGAGAGCAGTGCAACTGTTGCACAAAGAGGAGGGACGTTTTTCACTATATAATGTTATTGACGTCCAAGAGGGGTGCATTCCCTTTTATAATCTCCCAAAGCTCCTCTTGTCTTAATTGAAATAGAAGTCTTACTTCCACAACAATTAGTAAGTATACTATTACCACTATTAGAAGTCCTACTTCAAATAGAAATAGTAACTTCCTAATTCCTTCCTTTTAGAGTTCGAATAGGATTAGTATCTTTCTAATCTCTTGGGCTAGCGTGGGGACCACTAGGGATTCCATAGAAAGCTGGCTCTAACTGGGACACGCGACCCCAAATCTCATGTGCAATCCGGGGCCACAGATAATTGCAAATAACACCACTATATAAATGCAATTGCACTCCAGTCTTAGGAATAAATTACAATGAAGACCCTAAGCTTCCCAATTACCACAAGTAGGCCCCTCTATCAATATCCATGGATCAATTGGAATAAATATGTCTCTTCCAATCTTAGTTCCACATCTTATTATCCTTGAGTCCGAATTAATCACTATGATTATCAGTACCATCCAATTAACTCTTAATCGAGATGGGTGCGCACTTACTAATGATAAAACCCATTAATTGGCACAAGGGGATAATAGAGATAGATTCCATCTTGATCATTCAATGTTCCCACAATCCTACTATCACATACCCAAGACACCGAGGTGTTGGCCTCACTCATTGGTGACTCAAAGCAAATGAATAGATAGAAACTTGAGTTCATCAATGTCTCAAGATTGAGAGCCTATTGCTAGGGAATTATGAGAGCATACCTTATTATTGAGACGGAATTCATTAAGGTGTTTCTCATGGTCCTTCAATACATCCAATGTACGAGCACATTGATCCAGAATCTTCCATTCTGATGATCGAGACAAATCACACTATCTCATAGTGATCAAAGTGCTGCAATCTTATCAGATAAGATGCCCAGTCTCATCATTGGTTGTGAAGATATTTTAAGTATAAGATTTGTGACATATATCTCCCGTATGTGGATCCCATCCATATACATATATCACATCTAATATACTAATGGGACCCGGTTCAACTCATGAACCATTATGTCATATGTATTGGTCATGTGCATAAAGTAATAAAATAACATTCATCTCATGAAAGTAAAGCATGGTTTTATTGATTAATCAATTTATTACATCAACTGATGGATTGAGTCCATACAATCTAACAATTGGATGTTAGATAAGAAGGAAACGAAATGCCACTTTTTTTTGGAGGGGCACCGTCACATTTTTGTCATATGCTTGATTGGATGGTGGGATCCACTAATATTGAATTGAGATTGGAGGTTAAATTCTTGGTGGGGATGGGATTCAAGATGAAAGGTTCAAATTATCATTATGTGAGACCCATGGTAGAGTTCTGTGCACTGGCGGAACCAGGGGGTGCTGGCAAGGGCCGTGGTCCCCAATAATTTTTTAAAACCCTTTCTTTTTTAGGGAATTTAATGAATTTTCACATATGGCACCTCCAAAATTTCTATTAACCCTTTTAATTCTTTAGAAATTTTTATGAATTCTTACATGTGCCCCCTCCAAGATTGTTGAAAACTCATTTTCTATTTAGAATATTTTATAATTTTTTACATATGGACCTTCAAAATTTTCCAAGAAAGCTATAAGTATTTTGAGAACTACACGCATTTTTCATATGTGAGACCCCAAAGAATTTTTTTTCTACATAATGGTCCCCAAAGAAAGAATTCCTGGGTCCGCCTCTGGTTCCGGGTGAGTGTTAGTTTATTAGAAGAAATAAGATATATGTGAAGGTAAGAGGGAAAACATAAAATGTATATTTCCTAAACGGCTCATGCTTAATTTGCATAAGGTGAGTTGGCATTATATCATTGGACAAGTGAAAAGGGGAGAATTATATATATTGTAATTTCTCAAAAACTCCCTAAACTCCCCTTTTTGCTCTCCTATTTTCTTAGGCCGTAAAGTCCATCTTGAGTCAATTCAGTCTCTTCACATACATTAACCCCCTTCCCCAAATGAATTGTCACAAGTCCAAAATTGACACTCATCCAACCTTTATTCATCGTTGGATTGAAATCCAAAGAAACTGATGTCTTTTAACCCTTAAAATTTAGGGCTATTGATCAATGGATTAGAATGATCTAAAGGAGTTGAAATTCTGTACCTAGGTAGGTTTCATCCAAATCTTTATATCCTACAGCAACACATGGCGGTCATGCAATATATTGGGGCCCACTATCCTATGCACTCTTTTTTTATGCACACCACGCACACCTCATAGTGGAGCCGCCCACCAGATGACCCATCCAAATGAACCACACACATGGGACCTCTCTAAATTACATTAGTCCCTTTGTTTTACACTCATTCAAATGGATTGTACCATTGGATTGATGGGTCAGTTTTTAAAGGGGTGGAACTTGCTGGAGGTTGATGAATGGGTTAGGATGATGAGATGCGCCCATATTTTGTAATAGGGAGGGCCCAACCAGATGAACAGACTCCACCAGTCTCATCACCAAGTGGGGCCCTAGGTAGAACCACATCATAGTGTGTATGGAAGCTTCCATGCACGTTGCGTGCACTTATGTGTCACATATATATAGCAATTAGCACTTGGTTATGGGGCATACCGTTGGTCCATCTAAATGGACCACAAACAGGGCCCCTTCCAAATTACACCAGTTCCATGTGTTTAATACCCGTCCGAATGGACTAGTCCCACAAATCAACTATGCACCATTCTAAATGGACTGTGAAGCCAATAAACTTGTGGGCCCGGATGAAGATGATAGGATGATCAAATGGTCCTAAAGTCCACAAGTAGACAAGGCCCACCCAAAGCTTGAATTCCCTCTGGTCCCTGCCCTACGTGGGCCTCTCACATGGTGCACACTTGGTCAGGTGATTAAGGGCCCCACTACATTGTCCATCTCATGCAGGTGATCACCTATATATATATAGGAGAATATTCATGTGCATCCATCACTCACCATAGGGTGAGGGACACTTCTATAAATGAGAACTTTCAAGTACAAAAGTGAATTTTCAAGTACATAGGGTGAGGTACACCTCCATAATTCATGTGCAAAAAGGGAAAGTGCCCTCATCCTATGGTGAGGGATAGATGCACATGAATGTCTCCCATATATATATATATATATATATATATGTGTGTGCGTGTGTGTGAATATTTGTAAATTGCATAACATAAGTAAAATTAATATTCAAAGCTATTATTAATTAATAAGAATTACATCAACTTATTAAATGATAAACTTATTTGTCGTCGGAATATAAATTCATACTATAACATAATTAATTAAAAAGAAATTATTATATAATGCTTCAACAATATGTGAGTAAATATTTATAAATAAAAGTGCAAATATTATAGCTAACTAGGGTTTGATCATTGAAACCTCTCTTTATATGCACAGTCCTCTCCCCTGGATGTGTAGGTGGTCTTCTCCCCAACGTGTGCTAGGGTTCACTCCTACGTCAATTGAGTCTCTCAAGGATCCAGCCAGCTTAGCTCTTACAAAATATAAATAAATGGTTATTATTCACATCATTTTGTACAAAATAGTTTTTTCACACCATGCAATCATTAAAATGAAGTCTTGATAATTGTGGTCATTGAAATGGAGTATCAATGGGTGTAAAAGCATTGAATTTTTTGAGATTGCTAAGGAACTGGATGTTTTGTTTGTTAATCATACAGTTACCTTTTATAATATTTGTATCTCATGCCAATTGAAAACATTGATATACTGTGTACAATCCTTACGAAACTCTCAATCTAAGTCTTAAAGGGCCAAGCGTTTTATATTATGTTGAAATTACAAACAACAAATTGATTTTCCCATTTTGAGATATGACTAAGTACAACTTTGCTCCTATCCCACTAACAAAAGTGATCATATAAAAACACATGAGAGAGAGAGAGAGAGATTGTCTCATTGTGGTTGCATAGGAAGCACCAACAATTCATCCATCAATAAATTTAGGAAACAATAACATACACCACTAATGAACGATTTTCTCTGATACACCTGTGCATTGCGTGCCAAATAGAAAAATTCCTTACCACTTGCATCTTTCGACTAGTTGTTCATGATCACATATAACTAGTAGCTGTCATAGTAATCAAATGGAACTCCTTTAATCTCCCCTATATCTCATAACATGCCTTATTCCCATTGAATCATTGATATAATTGTTAGATATTTAATTAGAAATAAGGGCCTCTAAGTTGACAAGCCATATGATGAGATGTAACATATTATTTCACAAAGTGAATCATGTTCATTTAGCTGTAGCACTAAATCTTAAATGGGTCTTCGATCTTCCTAATTTTGCTTATTTTTACTATATATGATGAATTTATGAATATTTACAATAGATTTGAACTCAAACACATTAACAAACATATTTCTTTATTTATGTTTTAGATTAATACTCATATAATGTTATTAAACAAGTTTTGCATAATTTATTCTTAGTGGACTAACATTATATGATGATGCCAAACATGGTCTACATGGATCAGTCTCGGCATAACCCGATCTCAGCACAACCTAATCTCAACACTAGATCGAGAACAATGCGGGAATAATGCCAAACAAGCCCTCTAGTACAAACTAAAAATCCACAACAACGGAATATCATAAACATGCATCAAGTCTTCTTCCTATCAAAAACTACTCCATAGCTACTTCTAGTTTGAAGTTTACATTATTATTCAATTCCTGCATTTGCAGCAAGCCTCTTCCTTTAGTTGGTTCTTCCCTGTTTGTCACATGTTCCTACACATATGAACATGTTTGTTTGAAGATAGTGAAAAGAGATGGACCTAGGGGTGTGCGCGGGTCGGATTGGGCGGGTAAAGGCCAATATTTCTATCCAATCCGCCACTAGCGGGTTGGGAAAATTTCAATCCGCCACCAACCCACCAAAGTCTAAATCCGGCAGATTGGTTACAAATTTTGGCGGTTTCAACTCAGCGGGTTAGGCGGGTTGGCATTAAAAATGTTTTTTTTTTTTTTAATTATCACAAACTATAATTTGTTATTGATAATCTCAAAATATAACTAATGCACACAAAAAACTAAAGGTAGATTTCATTGAATAATCTCAATTCCAACACAAACATAGAGTCAATGAAAAAGAGATATATCATCTCTAACAAAAGTAGGCTGTGCCTTACAACTTAGGAAATTAAAAAATAGTAGAGTTAAATCAACAAACTCAAAGTCTTAACATTCCCAAAGTCACATCAAGGATTCAAAATAATAACATACCAACATAACAAATAAACTTCAAAATGGTATGCATGGTCTCAAAAGCCATAATGTAATCAAATTAAACCCACTGAAAATAAACTCAATTCTAACAAAAGTAAATGGGGTGGGTGGTAGGTAAGAGTGTTTAGGGAATATTGACTTTTTAGATTTTATTTAGGGAATTGATGATTGATTAGCTGTAAAAATTTATTAGGTGAATTAATTAACTTTAAATACTTAACAATTTCAACTAATATATTTTTTTATGTATGTAAAATTATTAATTAAGCGGGCGGGTCAGGTTGTAGCGGGTTGGCAATTTTTCAATCCGTAACCCAATCCAATCCGCAATTTTGGGGGTCTAACCCGCCCAACCCAAACCGCCTAACTTAATGACCCGCACATGGCGGGCGGGTCGATTGCGGGTCGGACGGGTCGGCGGGTTAATCGGATATTTTGCACACCCCTAGATGGACCCGTCTTTGCTAGTGCATCAACAACCTTGTTTGCATTTATGCTACAATACTCAAACAATCAATAATATATTCGTTTCAGAGATGAAGTAATTTGCCTTCAGGTTGTCATTAAGTGCCATGAGAACCCTATGAATTAAGAGCACATCCCCTTCATTGATTACATTTAATTAAGTGCCATGAGAACCAATTACTACCTTTGAGCAATCCATACAGATATTTCTACTTACAATGGACAGTATCGATTCAACGTACATAACTTGGAACCATTCGTCCTCTATGATCATGAATTATACCCCTGAACTTAGCATAGTTGATAGTGATATTAATTGAACCATCAAAATATAATTTGTGAAACTCAAGAGGCACTAGAGCCAACATTGCAGTTTCCCTAGTATGTACCACACATCTTGCTACTATAATTGAGATATGTCATTGGTTCGAGAGGAATAGGGTTTTGGCATAAATTGATGAAGGATATAAGGGAGAAGATTGAAATAGGTATGAGTTGGGAGACTTCCATATATAGGTGAGGACAATTAAACCAACCATACATGATGATTTTGATGGGTGCAAGAACCAATCCCCTATTCTATAAAATTGGTTTGGATTGGTAAAATAAGGTAGCAAATTGCTCCACACTAATTTGGTAAATTAACAATGTAGAAAAAGATGGTTTGTAGTTTCCTGAGAACCAAGGCATATAGGGTTCATTTGGCGTCATGCTATATGGATGTTCCCATGTTCTTACTAGATAAGACGGTGGAAAACATGTTTGGTAAGTGTTAATAGCCGCTTCAAAATTGATTTTGTTGTAAAGACCCCTAAAAACTTGACCAGTTAGACTAAGAAATCCAAAACAATTCAGCTTCGTCTTTTCCTTTTCTTTCTTTATTTCAATTTTTTAATTTATTTATTTTTGTGAAACTACACGCTGGCACAAGTAAGTCTCCCACTCATCTCCCACCTTTTGAAAGTTGGATCCCATGTTCATCAGCACAAAAAGGTGGCCCCACTTTATAATTCCTACATGTAAGTCACGTATTTACAAGCACAAAAGGTTGGCCTACAATAGAATCTCTCTAAAGGTGGACCCACATTGTAAATCCTATAAAGGTGGGCCCCATGTTCGAATTCCTAAGGACGCGTTTGGATCACATGTAAAGTGAAATTAGGGGGAGTGAATTGTCAAATCAATGTAATGTGGCGGGGTGGGGGGGGGGGGGGGGGGGGGGACCTTATACAAATTAATCTTGTTAATCAAAAAGGGGTTAATAGAAGGGCAAAGAATATATATCATTAGAAAAAGGAATAATACCTTTGAAACTCAAAAACAAGCAGTATTGATGTACACTCTATCTGTGGGGATCTGAGGCATAAAATTTACACTTCATAAATTACTGAGTTTACAGATCAAAAATATATATATGTATCATATTGACAAGAAAAATGAGCAACAACTGTATTATGGATGGCCCAAAAAACAGAACACAGAAATCTTCATACAGAAAGGAGATTATGATGCTTCTTATTCAATATGCAGTAACTGACAGCAATTGGTGGATGATGGCCGTTGCTTGATGATGGAAATCAATATACTATTTTTAAAGCTCAAACACAACTACACCTAAAAATCAACAAAGATCAGTGGGTGATGGCCACCTCATAGTATAGACGAGTAAGAAATCACCATATTTCCCAAAACCCTATGGATTTTAACTCAACAAAATCACCCATCAAAATTTGTAGCTCTGCACTTGTCAATGACGAATCACCAGACAAACTCACAGCATCGATGAAAAATACATCAAGGACAGAAGGATCTCTTCACCAAAACGCTCTCATTTTTTAAGAACTAAACATATATTAAAAAGGTAAAATAAACAAGTACCTCTGCAATCTGAGTCATTGGAGGAGCTCCCTTCTGCCACAGGATCCAAAAATCTCCACGAGAAACAACCAATTTATAGAGCGGTAGATGATACAGACGATGGATTTAATATTCAGCGGTACAAGGTGGGGGTGGGGGGGAGAAATTAGGGCTTGTTCACCTACATGCGTAACCAGCTCTGAGTTGGCATGTCGAGATCTTCCTTGAGATCGTTTGTGAAAACGGAGACAGATACGGCCTGCACTATATGTTGAAGATTAAACAGTGTTGTTGAAGATGTAATTTGGGATCCTCAAACGAAGCCCTTCTGCACATTTATTTGTTGAAGACCCCTTCTGCAGGTTTATTTGTTGAAGACCATGGGAAGGCGAACGAATACAGGAGATGTAGATATTTGGTTTTTACCCCTTGCTCTCCTGAAGACCCCAGCTGTATAAGATTTCTCATGGAATGTGAATGATATGACCAGCTATGGTAGATAAGTAGGACTGCATGACCCGGTCCTTGGGCATCTCATTGTACAGCTATTACGAAGGCCATCCAACGGTTGGAAAGAACTAGCTGCATTGTTTTTAATGCACGTCTTGGAGCTTCGTGCAATGTTACTGTACAACATTTACTTCACCCATCCCACAGTTGGATTGTAGTAGCTGTTCTGGATTACTTGCATATGCTGACCTCCAAGCATGGTAGGTTGATAATTTAAGACGTTGGGGACATATCAACTTCACTGCACCTTACTTTCTCTTCAATCCAAACAGGCCCTAAAGGTTGGTCCCACAATATAATTTCTAAAGGTTTGCCCATGTAAAACAATTCTTATGTGAGGCTGTAATTACTAAAGGTGGGGCCTATGTTTTAATTCCTATAATAGTTGGCTCCATGTTCTGATAACTAAGGTGAGTCCCATATTTTGATTTTTAAAAGTGAGCCCCATGTTCAACAATTCATAATGTGAGCCCACACAATTCCTTAAAGCTGGGTCTATGCTCACAACACAAAAGATGGGCCTAGGGATGTCAAAGAGGCTAGGCCAACCACATATAGCATGTTGACTGGCTTGGCATGGGCACGGCTATTCAAGTTATGGTCATGCTGGGCCTGAGTACCTAGGTCCGCAGGCAAGGCACAAGACGCCCACTGCCAGGGCCAGGTATGACACAACACAACCCACACCTAGCACCATTTTCAATCAATGCAGCCCCAAAGAATATCCCCATGTTTTTATTCCTTGATTGGATCATCTCTCCATCCATAACATAGGCTTAACACACATGATGATTTTTTTTTTTTTTTTTTTTTGGGGGGGGGGTGTGGTTTCATCACTTCTTCAACTGAATACTCCCCCCACACCTCCCCATAAATAGTCACAAGGCCAATTTTGATAGTCATCTAACTTTTTCTCACTGTTGGATTGAAATCATGATAATATGATGCCTCTAAACCATTAAGTTTTAAGTCATGGATCGAAAGGTAAGGATGATTTTATGGATTCAAAGTTTGCATATAGCTAGGCCTTATATAGATCTTTCCATCCAATGGACTTCCTTGATCATCACGCATCCGAGTGGACTCAACTATAAGGGGTGTTTTCCCCTAAAAAATGCTCGTGCGCTGTATAGGGAAGCGAATAAAATATCCCTTCTTTCATTATTGTTCATGCCATGTGCCCTAAGATTTTCACCAACTGTAGAGTAAGCACATAGTCCGGCCTCTAATTCTGAACTTTCACTGTAAAACTTTGATCATTACTCTCATTAATACTCTTCATGTGTTAGAGAGCCATTTCCTTCACCTAACCATTTAGGGCCTCTTTCTTTACTAAAATTCCTAGAATTCATGTCTATAAGTTATTTGAGAATTCCAAATGCTGGAATTCTAAAATGTCACTAAATTCTGTCATTTCTGAATTCTAGGTTTCATTTCCATCTGAATTCTTGCGTGAGAATTTCTAAATTTCTGAATCTCATAACTCATGTTTCATTGCTACATAAATTGTAGACTGGAATTACACATTTTAGGCATTGTAGTACATGGGACCCACCTTTGTGGTTGTGAACTTGGGACCCAATTGTAAGAATTATAATATGGACCCACCTCAAGTATATGGTACATGAGCCTATCTTTTAGAAATGAAAGTGTGGGACCTAATTTTATAAATTTGAACATGGGCCCATCTTGATAGGAATTGCATGGGCCCAATTTTTATAATTGTGAATATGGGGCCCACTTTTTTGTTGGTAGGTAGGTTTACAATTGGGTGCCGGAGTTCCAACCAAACTTCTCTAAATTCCAGAATTCTGAAATGCTCTTGGAGGGGCTAGCATTTTTGAATTCTACCTTTTTGGCATTTGAGAATTCTGGTTACCTTGAATACTAGGAATCCTATTAAAAGAACATTGAATTTCTTATAGGGATTCTTGAATCAACAAACAGCCTGAATTCCTTTAAAAAAATGCTTGTAAAGAAATAGAAAGTCGGCTCACCTTTCTTCTTCATTAAATCTTTCTTCCTAGAAGGAATATCAACAAAAAAATGTCCCCCATCCTCTACTACCATCCCTCTTGAATAGTAGATCGATGAAAACTCACAGTTCTTAGTATAGTGTTCATCCAAAATGAAAATTTTTTTTGGCCCATGGGCCAGTACAACATGGCTCGTAGCCATGCCTACGAGTCGTGCTGGTCCGGGCCCTACAAGGCATCAGCATCACACGGCATAGTCCATGACACATATAGGCCGAGAGTTAATGGGCGCTAAAGGCATGCCTATGGGCTGTGCTGGGCCACCACAAAGCACAACATATGGCACAGCTTGGCCTAGAGTTAATGGGGCCATGTCGTACGTTTGACAAACCTAAGTGGGTCTATGTTTTCATTCCTATAAAGGTTGGCCCATATTATAGTTCCTAAAAGGTGAGTTTCATGTTTTATTTCTAAAGCTTTTTTATGAATATTTGTAATTAATTTAAGTTTACCAGTGTTGTCAAACATGGTTTTCTTGATTTTGTTCCTTTGCTAAAATTATTATGATGTCACTAAACAAGTTTTACACAACAGATTCTCAGTAGAAAATTTTAACATGATATTGTTGCTAAACAAGTTTTGCATCACCGATCTTAGCACAAAATCGAGAACTATACAAGAATGATACCAAACATACCATAGTTTCATATCTTAATTACTCATGGATTTTGAGAAATTTGTGAAAAAATATATATAAAAAACTGTTGGCTATACTCATTCACTCTTATGAAAATATGATTTTAACAAACATGGTAATGTATTTCACATATGTGATAAATTGAAGATGTAAATGTTATATATGTAAAACTCATTTTTCTAGCACATGCGCCCACAAATCAAAACCCCCACCACACGTGTAATTTATTTTTTCGTGGAGATGCAACTACACCAAGGAATATTTATGCAACACCAGATCTGCGGAAGAGTAGCAGGTTAGGGATCCGAGTTTTTCTCCTATTTTTTCTCTTAATTTAGTGAAGTCGTACTCTTCGTGGAATTATACTTTTTTTTTTTTTTTTTGCCTTAGTTGTTCGTGAGGGAGGATTTTTGAATCGAAAAACTCCAAAAGCAAAACTCATTTTTTCATGGGGAAGCAAATACACCAAGTATGTTTGTACAATAGCAAATCTGTGGAAGAGTAGTGGGATACGGATCCGGTTTCTGCATCTATTTTTATACTACCCATGAAATCATATTTTTTTTTGTCATGTTTCTCGGCAAGAGAAGATTTCTAGGGTTTGTCTATATGAAGAAGTAGTTACAGCAAAGCAAGGAGTATTTATGCAACACCAAATTTATGAAAAAGTACTAGTTTAGGGATCCAATTTGGGTGTTAACATTTACACCCACCCTATATGGCTATGCATATGTAATCTAGTCATACACATGCAATGAACTCATGTGTTGTCTTATCATGTCCTATCTTGTTTTGTCTAAATTGGAGTCTTCTAAGCTTTACATGCGCATGACATATCTTTTAAGCTTTTTGTAGAAGCTTTACATGCGCATGGCATATTTCACTTAGAAGAAAGGGACCCATCGTACGACGTAAATATGTGTCTTAATTTGTTAACGTTTGCACCTGTAGGGAGTCGTTAACTCAAGTGTCAACTTTAATTTTAGGGAATATATTCTCTGTTTTCAGGGAATATATTCTCTGTTAAAGTGTGTCTCTTTAATTCCATCAGAACTGTGTGCATTATGTATTAGTCTATATATATATATATATATATAGATATGGTTCTTCTTGGCAATATACATACCAGCAGAAGGTATAAATTTGGATCAACTAAGGATTTCGACCAATGATCTGCGATTGTCAAGTGGTTCAAGTGATCAGAGAAATATACAATTCTTTAATAATTTTAGGAAATATTTTTTTATTAATTGCAGCTGCTCAAGTGAATGTATATTGTTGTCAGGATGATATTCTCAGAAACGAAATAAAACAAGAAGATGAAAATGTGGATGAAAATATTACAAACGAATTTTCCACCAACATGGTATGATATTAAATCAATTCCAATTATGTTTTATTTTATCAATTTTTAATAAAAAGTTGTTAATTTCTAGCAGAATTAATACATTTTCAGGTATTCAATTCGCACCAATCTCTAATTGATTGGATTCAAAATACTTGACGCAATTTAAGATATATCATTGTCATTAAAAGATCAGAGACTAGTATAATCGGGAAGAGTCCTAGACTGTTGTTCCAATGTGATCGTGATAGCACATACAGAAGCAAGAAAACTTCCACGAAGGTTACAGGCACGAAAAAAATTGATTGTCATTTCAGAGTGAAAGGGATGAAAATGCGAACAGATGATGACTGGATGGCAAGGGTGGTATGTGGATACATAATCATGCCCCTGCATCATATATGGAGGGACATCCATACCCCGGTCGGCTCTCTGAATCCGAAATCCAGTTGATGGTACATGCGTTTAAGAAAAATGTAAAGCCACGAGATATCTTGACATCGTTGAAGAAGCGGAATCCGAACAACGTGTCTACCATTAGGACCATATACAATGCACGCCAGAAATTTCAGGCTACAGAGAAAGCTGGTAAAACCAAAATGCAAGTTGTCATGTCATTCATACAACGTGAAGGATACATTTTCGAGAGTCAAACAAATGCTGGAACCAATAAGCTTGAAGATTTATTCTTCGCACATCCAAGATCATTAGAGCGATGGTGTGCATTCCCGCACGTGTTATTGATGAACGCAACATATAAAACAAACAGGTATAAGATACCTATCCTTGAGATTGTCGGCGTGACTACAACTAATATGACATTTTGCATAGCATTCGTGTTCATGCACTCAGAAAAAGTGTTCAATTATACTTGGGCTTTAAGGTGTCTGCAGTCAACAATGGATGGATGCACCGGTCCACGAGTTATTGTCACGGACAGAGAGTTGGCTTTGATGAATGCGTCAGCCCAGGTATTTCCCGAGGTTAAGAAATTACTCTATAGGTGGCACATTTATAGGAGTATTTTGAGCAAGTACAGGCCATCAATAACAGACAACAAATCTTGGAATGCATTCTACAAAATGTGGAATATGTTGCTGGAATCTGAAACTGAGAATGCGTATGTGTGCAAATTGGCGGACCTTGAGGTAATGTTACAAAACTTTCCAGGTATGATTAATTATATTAAGGATGTATGGTTGACGCCGTATAAGGAGATGTTTGTATCCGCCTGGACCGACAGATATCTGCATTTTAGAAACCAGACAACTAATAGAGTCGAGAGCCAGCATGCGAAGTTGAAACGATACTTGGAGTCATCACAATCAAATTTGGAGACATCGCTGTTGTTTATTCACCAAGTCATCCAATCACATGACATAGCTATCAAAGCGAGTATTGAACAAAGCAAAACTATCGTCCAACATCGATTCAATATACCGCACTTCCAGGAATTATGTGGTTTCGTTTCAAGCTGCGCATTGCATCTGATTTTGAAGGAATTTGAGCGGTCTAAGGATGTCGGAGAAGTTTCCTACAAATGTGAATGTCAACTTCATACGAGCTACTGACTGCCATGTGCGCACGAGCAAATAATATATTTGAACGATGGTTGTCCCATACCAATTGATTCCATAGATAAATTTTGGACAAAACTTAACTTATCACCATGTGTGTCTCTTCAAGACAATAACATCGATTGTGACGTCGTGCTACAAGTGTTCACATAACAGTTTAAGCAGGAAATAAGGCATGGTAAATTCAGTCTTTTAAGGAAGTTAAGGGAGATAATCACACCATCAACAACTTTAATTCGTGAACCTGCCATTAGGACGAACACTCGTGGACGCTCCTCCTCGAAAAAAAAAGCTGTAACAAATACTCGTGTTAATCCGTCTGCATTAGTGTTCATTGAGTCTGATTCCCTTCATTCTTGGGAACCAAGCAGAAACAATTATTCGTTTGGAGGCCCCAACCCGAAGGACGGGAAAGACATATCAACTTGTGCTAATACGGATACATTTGAGTTTGTTGAGCCAGATATTTTTCAGTTTCAGGAACCAGCGAGATACAATTATTCATCTATTTACAACTACTCTGTACATGCCTATGATCGTCAGTTTCCACCTATACTGCATCCTTACATTATGCATGTACAAGACATAAAACCTGATGAAAATTGCGGATTTTGGGCGATAGCTGTCTATCTTGATCTTCACGAATATGCATGGGCAACTATCCAGTATAACTTAATAGAAGAGTTGCACACATTCAGAACACAGTATGTTGCAATATTTGATAGTGATGACCAGTGGACTCGTGTTTACAGCTCATTGAACTTTTTTGCATAGATAGAGGAGCACCGATTGAGCACTGGATGACCATGCCAGACATGGGTCTCTTACTTGCTTCGAAGTTCAATGTGATATGACATGTTTCAATTGCTGCACAGAGCTTTATGTATTTGCCACTTCGATCTACTCCACCATCGTCGTATCAACATGTTGCTATCGCTATCGGGTACGTAAATAATAATCACTACGTCCAGGTTGCATTGACAGATGGTTACCCGATGCCTCCCATTATGCCTCAATGGGTTCACTTCATTCATGATTGTGCAACTGCATGGGCTACCATGGATGCGGAGCGAATTAATGCGTTCATACAGTATATACGTTCTAGGTTTCTTTCTGAAACTATTGTGTTGAAAGATTAGGAATGTAACATGTGTTAATATGTTTGAATAAATTTGTTTTAAATGTCCAAGACATTTGAGATTAGGAAGATTTTTATATTATTAGTATTTAGTAGTTATAATCCAGTGTTTTAATATTTAATACAGAGTTTAGAATATAAGGTTTAAAATTTAGAATCCGACATACAAAACTAATCAAAGGTGATGAGCATTCATAATAGGTTGAGTCCAGCTTAAATGTCTGCATAATTCACAATATCCAAAAAGCTATATAATTAATTATATTTTAACATTACAATCATTAAAATAGTTAACCACACAAAAAAAAATTTAAAAAAAAACTTGGCAGATAATTATGCCTAAAAGTGGAGGTTTTTTTTTTTTTGCTAATTAACAATTATTAATTAATTAATTAGTGCTATAACAAATGGTGATATATTGTGGGTGTATCAAAAAAAAATTATTTGGTCAATAATCATACTATCATGTGTGAAGGCACTTGCTAGGAACCAAGAATGACCTAATTAGAACTCTTCACGTGGCAAAGAGTTATTAAAGCAGAATTTTAGAACTTTATTGGTAATTTCAACGAATCATCCTTGATGCATTTACTTATCTCTGTCAAATCCTAACATTCATCAGGGGAACATTAGTCCATTAGTCTTGGGCAGCGTGAGAAACCTTAATTGGGATATAGGGTGGGTATATCAAGTAAATAGGATGGATGTATTTAAAAAACATATCAAGTAAATAGGATGGGTGTGTTTAAAATTTTTTTACCTTTTTTTTTTTTTTGAATCCAACCCCGCCCCGCCCCGCCCCGCCCCGCGCGAAAGGGATCTTGTTTCTAAACTTATTTTTTCTTAGTTCTCAAACTTTTTCCTTTTTCTGTCCTATTTTTAGCAAGAGAATATTTTTGACAGCCATGCTACTTGTCCCGGGTTTTAATATCGGGACTTGTCCCGACTCTGGACAAGTCCCGATATTAAAACCGGGTACTTGTAGACTTTTTCTATTTTTGAATACCATCAAAACCAAACCACCCCGGCTCCCAAAATAAACGACCCAACCGCACTACTCCCACTTCCATTGCTACAAAAGATTTTTTTTTTCTAGCTAGAAGAAAGCATTTTCTCTTTCATGCTTTTTTAACACGTAAAAGAACCCCTTTCCCATTCTAACCCGACGGTGGTACAGGTGGTTGCAGTAGCCTGTAGTCGCTTTATGTAATATGATCTTTTGTTGCTGCAATCCCTAATATTTGTACTACATAATTTATGTGCACAAATAATGACATCTATTTCTAAGTTACCTGGATAAAGCAAAACAGAGCTATTAAGGAAAACCATTGAAAGAATAAAATGTGCAGTTTAATCCCAGGATACAGATAGGTAGAATAAGAGAGTTTATCCGGCAATCAATTCGTACGGATTAGTCCAAATTGATTGCCGGATAGAAAAAAAAAAAAAATAGAGGCAAAGACACGAAGACAGAAAGGAAGTGTGAAGAAAGGTGACAAAAGTAAAAGATCGGTAGCAAAAAGAAGATATAGACAAATCTCGAGACTAAATAAAACCACCTCAAAAAACATCACGTTTTATGCCCTTCCATACTCAAAAAGTCTCCAAGGTTCCATTTAACATTCACATGAGAGTCTTGACTCTCCGTCTCATGTCATAATCACATAAACGCGTCCCAGCTATATTACTTTCAGTAAGAAAACGTCAAAAGGGGAACATAAATGTTATAGTCTGATAAAAAAAAATTTCTAAACTTAGAACACCTAAAATTAGGAACTGGATCAAGCCAATCCTGAACAAAAGATCACATATCCCCCAAATCCATACTTAAATTGTCATCAATTCTTGTGTGACAAAATGAAATCAGATCAAGAAACCCAATAGCACAATACATGAGAATCAGATGCAAGGAACATAATTGAATATATCTTTTTCATTCAGGATTTTGGAGGGATATAACAAAGCAGTTGTACTAGTAACATGGAGAAAGAAAGAAAGGAGCTGTTGAAATCGAAAGTCATTCAAATCTATTTACAGAATCGTTGTTTCAGCAGCCAAAACACTGCATCCTCTCTCTCTCTCTCCATCTAAAAGAGAGAAGGGAAAAAAAAACAAACGACCCTAAAAAAAAACCATCAAACAGTCATGTTGCTGAATCTCAGATTTTCTGGTCCCGGCAATTGAAGACCCGCCAAAGGGGGAAAAATGAAAACCCTAATTTTGATTAAGAGATCTCCGGCGGTGGAGGATGATTCAGATCCAGATCAAAAACAACCCTCCTCGGCGGAGGAGCAGGATTATAATCAACAACAGCAGAGGAGGAATCCGATTCACTCTGCACGCCGCCGCCGCCTCCTGCAATGGCATGATAAGCGGCCGGCGCCCCCGCCGCCGGGTAACGGAACCGCTGGCCGACGATCTGATCGAAGTAGAAGATGGGTAGATCCGGAACAGATCCGGCCGGATTACGGAACGGGAAGCGCTCGCCGACTCCGGGGAAGAGATCGAGAGGCAGCGCCGGCGGCGGAAGCGGCGCAGGAGGCGGAGCGTCGCCGCGGCTGGAGGACTCGACGGTGCTGCTTTGGCTGGGGCTCTGGTGCTGCGGCTCGGAGATGATCGGGAAGTTAGTCTTGGCCTTGGCCCCTCGGAACTCCCTCGCCGCCGCGTCGTAGGCTCTGGCCGCCTCCTCCGCCGTGTCGAAGGTTCCAAGCCAGACGCGGCTCTTCTTGCCGGGATCTCTAATCTCCGCCGCGTATCGGCCCCACGGCCTCTTCCTAACTCCGCGGTAATGCACTTCTCCTCCTCTTTCTCCTCCTTTGCTTTTCACTTTGTCTTTCATCGCCATCAGATAAAAAAAAAACGAGAGAAGAAGATGAAACAGAATTGATTTTCCTTGAAACTGGAAGGAAGGAAGGAATTGTTGCGTTTGTGGTTTGGGAATTTGAGGGGTGCTTGGGGTGCTATATATAAAGGGAGGGAAAGGAGTGAAAGAGGGGGAAAAGAGTAGGAGGATTCGGCGCAGTCAAGGAGAGGTTTGACTGTCCTTGGCCGCCGCCCCCGCCCAGAGCGTGATGTCTTCTTCTTGCTAAATGTTATAATTATATTATATTTATCGTTGTTTGTCCGCGTCACGTGGAACGCGGAATGTTGAGACACGCGGCACGCGGCAAGCGGCGGACTCGCTGCCGTTGTAATTAACACCCCAACCGGGCCCACCCCACATGGCCTGGCCCCATCCTCCTCCAACTCCTCCTACTACTCTTCATCAATTTATCAACATTGAAAGCTTTTGGGGAGTTTTCATGAGATATCGCCAATGAACTTAGGTCATTGAGAATAATTAGTTAGTTTTCAATTTAAATAAAATAGCTTTTATATTTAAATTTTTTTATTTTATTATCATTTATTATGATTTGGCAGATGAAATGTCATTACACAAAAAAAAAAAAAAAAAAACATTTTGGAAAGTTATATCTTGAGAAATTGTGGTTTTATAATTTTGGATTTTTTTTAATACTATTAGATAATTTATGTAACAAGAAATATCCAATTTTAACTAAGAACAATGAAAAAAATAGCATTTTCTTTACGATTTTATTCCTATTTCATTGTGTTATATGAAGACATGATAAATGGCTCATTTCTTTCCTAAAATTCCCAATAGGAATAGGAATTCGGGATGCTGGGTTCTTGAGACATGATGTGACATATTTTTCCATGGCATTTTGTAAATGCCTTGAATCTTGCCAAGTATTTTAAAATTTCCCTCACTTGAAAGGTCACCAATGACTTTTGGATATTCTAGCCGCTTCGTATTTTGGTGAAATTCTTGTATGATAAAGTAGAAGGGAGCATTCATCAATTTTACTATATCTGAAAATTTAGAAATTTTCCATTTAAGAGTTCCTTGAATTCTAGTAAAGAATCAAGCGCAAAATATAACCACACTCATAATTCAGTGGTGTTGGCAACTTTGTATCATAGACATGATAAGGATATTAATTAATGATTTGATAATAAAATTATAGTAACGTAGCCTAATATGGCAAATAAAGAGACACAACAAATCATGAACTAATACGGGAAAGTCATCATTCACTCCTAATAAATCATTTTCAATTTTGGGGTATTCTTGAATTGTTACTGAAAAATATTAAAACATGGAAGGTCTTAATAATAAATAAATAAATTTTATTCTATTTTTCTTGTTTGATTTCTATTTATGACTATAATTTTCAAGATAAAGCAAATATCACGTGATATTTTAGAAAGTAAGGTTCGACATTTTGAAAACATCGACCCACATCACATCAGTAGAGAGGGTTAATGACGGCCGTTAGGTTAGGACGGCAGGACGAAAACGGCGTTTGAGAGCGATTATCCTGCTACAATTGTCGGCATTTTCCGTTTTGCCGCCGTGTGACCTGGATCTTGGGGGGCCGGGAGGGGGGGCGCGCGTCCAATCACTAATACTAACTCACTCTCCCAATTGAAGCGCTCTTTGCGACCGACAATTAGTGGGCTCCGCGTATGGTCTCTCGCCACGCGTCCACTGCTTTTCCTCGTGGCGTGTTGAAGAAGCAGGCGGTAGGCAGGAAGCCTTCATTCATTTTATTTTGTTATTACGTGATGTGAAGTGGATGTGAATGTGAATGTGATGTGATGAAAGCCGGCATCGGCAGACCCAACCAACCAACCCCCACCACCACCGCAACACAATTCAGCGTATTTCGTGTGGCACAAAGAAGGGAAATGACGCTGCTCTCTCGCGGGACTTTCGCGCTTGTAATGTGGCAACGACAACTGTCGTTTGCATGTCCTTTTCCTTCTCAAGGACGCGTTGGTGCAATCTATCGAAGGGCCCCACTTTTTGAAATCCAAATCTTTTAAATGTGACCCCTCTTTAGACTTTGAATTAATTATCTATCAATCTCAATTAGTTAGAATTATTCTCTCTCTCTCTCTCACAATTTATGATTCTCATTTTTTTGGAAATGTTATTGTAATTTAGAAGCTAAAGTTTACGAAGATTTAGTGGGGAACACCTGCGATGGCTCCAGGAATTCGAGTAAGTGAGGTCGATTAAAGACATATCTTTTGTAAATCGAATAAATTTATTTTTTTATTTATCAATATCTGTCATCTACCGTCGATAATTCGACAAGCATAATATAAAATTCTCAAACAATCTATTTTCGAGAATCCGACAAGGATAATATTAATTCTCAAACAAAAATAAATGGAGATTTTAATACATTATTACTAATAATTCTTAATCCAAAAAGAAAAATTTAAATACATAAACTCCTACAGCTGCCCTTGACGGGTTTTCATGTGTTGAAATCATTTTCAATATATATGACCAAACAGTCATTCATCCAATCATCTTCCTCTGCTTCTTCTTTTCTTCTTTCCAGGGGCTAAATGGCTGAGATAAATGTCAGGAGTAATTAGGGTTTTATTTGTGGGAATGACTTATTTTGGATATTGATTGTAACACACTTATCATCTAAAAATGGATTTATTTCCAAAATTAACCTAGTGCTACAGTGGGGTCAAACTTTTAAATTGATACGGATAAAAAAAAATTTAATATTGTTTCATATCTCAGTCAACCAAGTAGCGCCGCGCCGCCCCGCCCCGCCCCTGGTGGGTATAACACTGAATTTGGAGTGAAATTTATATTTTAGCGGTTTAATTTTAAAAGGGTAGTATGACTGTTATAAATCTGTAGCACCATGGACGCCTGGCTTTCTGACTGGCTCTCTCAGGATGTATATTGCAAATATTCTTATTCATGTGTATAAATCGAATTAGGGCTTTTCGTGTGTAACATAAGCCCACACTTGAAGATATCGCCTGCAGAGGAGCACGAGATTTTTTTGTTTCTTATTTTTGGTTCTTCTTCAAGAACTTTTTAGAAAAGGTTCAATTGGTACCGTGTTTTCCATGTAGAAAAAATATCCTCATAGCTTGACTTTTGCCGTGGTTGGAAAAAAAAAAACTCAACTTTAGCCTTAGGAGAAGCCACATAAGCTTCTTGGGACCCATTTGTGAATGTGTCTTGAAAGTACCTTTTCAAAAATACATATGTGCCTTTTCAATAAAATGTGCCCCTTATTTGGGCCCATTTATAAATTTGTCTTTTTAAAAATACATATGTACTTTTTCAATAAAATGCATCTCTTGGACCCATTTGTGTGGATGTGACCCAATTCAAAGGGATGCCTTCCCACTCTATAAATTAATATTATGTTTAAAGTTTTAATATAGTAATCAAAATTAGCTGAAATGCACATGAATCCTTTGTTTTAAAGACGAAACGTGTCTGCTGACGTGGATTAAGGGAAGAACGGTTTGATTTTCATAATTTTTTAATTGATTTGAATTTTTAATTATTTTGTTATAAATGGATTTATATGAAAGGGATATTAGTTTTAATATATTATTTAAGTCATACAAGGCTTAACATGTGCATCGCACAAGGGCTTCATCAAGTTTCAATGATAGGGTGTCCTGCAGAATTTTTAAAGGAAAAAAGAAACACTTGTTCCCAAGCTTCCATTTCTGCAAACACTACACATACCCTTAAAATGATTTAGGTGGCTGTATGCAAAAAGACAAAGGGCACATTTGTGTAAATTACCACCTCGGTAAATTCCATAGAAATGGAAACCTCGAAAAAGGATTTCTGTAGAAATTAAAATTTTATGATTGGTGCAAAATAAATTCCCTAATGTTGTTCGGTGCGGCTATGGATTCCTTATAGATAATCAAGTTTTCTTATTTGGTGAAACAATTCTTTGAAGAAATAACATAACATGTATTATTTATTCAACATCCAATAATAGTTTATTTAAGAGGATTTTACCGGTAAAATCCCGAAATACACTCATATCTCCCGAAGGGTCCTCACCATATTTGCAGCACCAATGGGATCTTCCCACCACATTTTTATTTATTTTTTTCATTTTTTATTCCTACTGACGATAGCATCACTCAAAGTAATACTGAGTGATGCCATCGTCACCATGCGCACCATTTATAACTGCCCATCGTCCGTGATTTCTCTTCTCCTCACAGGTTTCATATCTCTCCACACGTGGTCTCCTCCATCTATATGCATTCTAAGGATCAATTTCAATGGGAATATAATTGTCAATCCAGACCCTTCTGCCATCATAAGTATTTTTAGCTATAATTGGGCAGTTTGCTTCCTCTCTTACTCAGGTCCCACAGGGATAAATACAGTTAATGACGCCGAGTTGATTGCTATGAGGACGGGTCATTGGGAAGCAGCTAGATTGGGCTTCCATTCTTTCATATTGAAGGGAGATTCTCTAAACGCCATTTGTGAGAACCCGACCCTTAATTTCTTGGTTTAGTGTGGTTTTAATCGTGATTTGGTTTTCTCGATGGGTTTAGTGATTGTTTGGTTGAGTTTTTGAGTTTGAATAGATTTTTCATAACTTTGGAGAGTTTTAAAAGACGTTGACCTTGTTTTGACCCGACCCTTGTAAATTGTATTTTTGTGAGAATTTATTCTTGGTTTCTAAAAATTCCAAATTTTATTCCTTTTGACCCATTTTGTTGTTACAAACAACTTTCATGTTGGACCCGTCCTCGTTTGAAACTCCTAAACCCGACTTTTCTCAATTTGAGGGCTAAATAGTCTTTTCACCCAAAATCTGGACACGATTTTCAATGTCACCAAAACCCGCGAAATATATACTTTTTGGAAACTAGAAATTTCGTTGATCAACTTTGTCTTCTTCGTCGAACCGATTTGAGGTCCCGAAATGCATGTTTTTAGCCCGGCAAATGTTTTAAGTTGTGGGACCCATTTCCTCTTTGCTATATATGGAGCCCTTCTCCTCTCTTTCTCTTCTCTTTGCCCTAATCACCATGGGAGAGGGAGGATCCCAGCAGCCACCGGTTTCCCCATCTTCCTCTTGCTCTCTTCCTCATCAAGCTTTACCAAATCATTGCTAAACCGAGATTGGACTCTACCATCTTCATCCTCATCTCAAGAGCTATCCATTGATGTTATTTTTGAAGAAAACCAAGCTTTTCAAGATTTCTTTTGAGCAACCTCTAGCTTTTTGAAGAACTTCCAAGTAAGGAATCCTTGTAATCTTTTGGATTTGTGTTTTCCTAGCCTTTAAGAAGCTTTGTTTTGATTATTGGAGGCTTTCCTTTTGTTTTGATTTGGTTTTGCCATTTTAGGGTTCTAAGATGGGTTTCTTTTGGGGGTTTTGTTTAGATTGGTGATTTATAGCTTGGAGAAGTGATTGGTGGTTGATTTGATTAGCATTGGACCCAAGGCAAGTGGATGAAATGATTTATTTTCATTGATCATGTTTTATACAAATGTGTAGCTCTCATTAATGATTTTCATTACTTATGCTTTACTTCATGACATGCTTTTATTGAGATTTGAAATACACTCTTTAGTGTATCTTTTTAGTACATTGCTTCCTTGGAAATGATATCTTGATTGTATTAAGTTTTGACTTGTTTCATGTGATGGATTTCTTTTGGGTTGAATGTGAATGGGATGGATGATTTGATGGAAGAATGGATGTAGTTGAATGGGAAATTTGAAGTGTTGAGAATGAAGTTTTGATTGCTTGAAATGGAGGATCTTTTAGCTCACTCTATTACAGGGATCTGACCCTTGAAAATGAGGAGTGTTTGGAGAAAGAAGGGACTGAAAACAGCTTCAGAATTCTGTGTCCGCAGTAACGTCGGTCAGCTGTCGGTCAGCCTGTCGGTTAACCGACATCCAACCGAGGTGGACCGAAACCCTCTCGGTTCCAATTCCAGAGAGCAGATTTCCATCAGGAAATCTGTCGGTCAGCTGTCGGCTGACCGAACTCCCTAGTTCGGTCGACCGAGAGCCAACCGACAGATCTTTCGGTTCATTTTCCAGAGAGCAACAAACTTCCTGATGTGTGTAGAGCTGACAGTCAGCGCCGGTCAGCCGTCGGCTAGCCGACATCCCAGTTCGGCTGACCGACAGCCAACCGGGGAGCTGACCGACAGCAATTGTATTGTTTTCTTCTTGAAGAACCATAGGGAACTATATTGGAGGAGAGTGAGGAACTGTACAGAAGAAGAAATTCCATCACCATGACTGTGTTGTTTAGGTCTTTTAGATTTGTTAATGTATATAAGGCCCCGGAATGTTTTCAATTCTTAAAGAGTACCAAATGTATGTCAAACGTAACATACGGGACCCTAGTTACATTGATTCAAATCTTGGACTTTCAACACTTGGCCCGGAGAATATGAGAAATCCATTCATGCTTTATTTTGACCGAATTTCACTTGTACACTTAAAATCTCGTGTTTTATGACTAGACTTGCCCGACAGTATTGAAAGTTATGTTTTTAACATTGTTGCTAGCCCGTACAGGCCCGACCAATACAGATATGCTTTTGTGCTTATGAGCACCCCGTCCCGTCATATGTATTTATTGGATTTGATTTCTTGTATATGACCCATGAGAGTAAAACCTTGAGGCAATAGGGGGCCAGAGCTTTGTAGTGCGAGCCCATGAGCTAAAAGAGAACATGCATACATGTATTTGTTTGTTTACTTGCATATAACCTATGAGTCGGCACCACTAAGCTTGGATAACCTTGTCAGTCTGATCCACTGACTTGGAGATTCCCCACTTGTCCCGCCAGCTGCAGCATGGATCCCGATACCCGGTTTATTAACCGTGGTCCCGTCCCGATACCCGGCTCGCTCCCGTGGTTCCCGATATCCGGTTCGCTACCGTGATTCCCGATACCCGGTTTGCCACCGTGGTCCCGTCCCGTATTATTGTATATGTATATGTGAATTTTGTTGTACCTCCTCACTTCGGTGACCGAGGTCAACGCCCGATACTCTAGTCACTTCGGTGATAGAGGATTTAGCTTTGTGTGGTTGCCATCTTGATAGTTCCTGATCCTTGTTACCCGTACTGTTTTATATTGATCATGTCTTTTCTTAATAAAGGATGCATTAATTCTTCATGCTTTAAATGAGTCCCCGATTTGGGAAATGTTTATTGTTTATCCATGTTTTAAAAGAGTTCCCGATTAGGGAAATGTATATTGTTCGTACATGCTTTAAATGAGTACCCGATTTGTAAAATGTCTATTGTTTGTACATGCTTTAAATGAGTACCCGATTTGTAAAATGTATATTGTTTATACACGCTTTAAATGAGTCCCCGATTTGAAAAATGTATATTGTGCGTACATGCTTTAAATGAGTACCCGATTTGTAAAATGTATATTGTTTATACACGCTTTAAATGAGTCCCCGATTTGTAAGATGTATATTGTTCGTACACGCTTTAAATGAGTACCCGATTTGAAAGTTGTTTATTGTTTATACATGTTTTAAATGAGTTCCCGATTTGTGAAATGTTCATGTTTTATACATGCTTTAAAGGAATACATGCTTTGCCTAATATCCGTGTTTCATACCCGTTTTATATGAATACATGATTTCGTCAGATACTCATGATTTCCGATACATTTTTATTATGTACAATTTTGATCAGACAGTATGATTTGTTTCATGTTTTATCATTCAGTATGTTGTTATATCTTTTCACCCGCCTGCCAGACCGTCGTGTCTGACCCACTACTTTGGTACTCAGGTTCAGATTTCTTCACCCGAGATGAGTGCACGTATTGGCTGTGGAGCCATGAGCTTACAGGTGTTTGTTGGCTATGTCATGTCGACATTGAGCTTGACATCGGTATTACGTCACATATGGGTAGTAATCATTAGCTTGCTTTCTTGTATGGCTTTTATTAGCCTTTTTGCTTGGGATTGTAATTAATATACATTGTTAATTGTAACTTGAACATATATGGGAATGTAATATCCTGTTACTGTCAACTCTGTACTTTTATTGTGATAGTTTATTCCAGTCTGAGATGGATCAAAGATAAGATGATTATATGCTTGGGTTGAGTGCGGTGCGGAATCCAATGGCCACGGACTCCGAGTCGCAACACCATAAAAGCTTCCGCTAAATATTCAGAGTGTGTTGGAATGAATTTGTAATCCTCACACACGCGGATCTTGGGAGAAACATAACTCTCAATTCACGGACCCCGGGTTTGGGGTCGTGACACCATTCATTGGACGATGGGGTCTTCTAGATTTCCTTGCCATATGTCAGATTTAGATGAGGAGGTTTCGGAGCTTGCTTTGAAGTTGAATGTTTCTTTCATTCATGTGTATAGACAGGAGGGTGTAGTGAGGATGACCCTAGTTTTGAAAAAAAATTCCCCCTTTTGATTGTTGTCTGTTTTGGATTTTTTTGGGGGCTCCCAGTTGTAGTCTTCTTTGTTCTCTTTCTTTGTTTCTCCTTTTCTGTTTTGCTTTCTAGAATTAGAAGTCTTTTATTATGCTGGTAAGCTTTTTCAATAAAGTTTTGGTTGCCATTAAAAAAAAAGTTTTCTTTTTGACACAAATGAAGAAAACCCAAGAACCAGAAGAGATGGAACTAAAATAGAATGGTGGTCTTCACCATAGATCGAAGCATTTCTAACGTCTGGGGTACACCATTGATGAGCTTGTCCCCCTTCCAAATGACTCCTGTTGAAGGAAAGAAAAACAAGGGGAAAAGAAGAAGAATCAAAAGCTAGAAGAGATGGAAGCAGTTGAAAGGAATGGGGGAAAGAGATTTGAACTTCTGACGAGCGACGCTAGCGTCGCTCCTATCAAAGTTGAAAAAAAAAAACTAAATGAGTACTGAAGGACCTAATCGGTGCTACGTATTTTGCCAGGACCCTTGAGAATATATGGCTGTATTTCGAGATTTTTCCCGTAAAATCCTCTTTATTTAAAGAAATAAAAAATAAAAAAGTTGTAGAGTTTTTGGTTGAAATGGACAAGAGTGAGGAAAAGAGGGAGAAGTTTTCCGAGGAAATCTATTTCCTATAAAACCCCTTCAATAGGAAACTCATTTCTACCATTATCAAAGAAAATGTTGACAAGGCAACAAAGCATTTCCATGGAATTGTTTTGTACCAAACGCCTGAAAAATGGGTTTCCGTGGAAAAGTATTATACAAACATGCCCTAAAAGCTTAGATACAATTTCAACCCCATGGCCATTGCCTCGCCCTCCCATGGTTCTACCCTTTACTAGCACGGTAAGTGGAGTGAAGCCTCCATTCACCGGACATGAAAATGTCTTAGGAATCATATTGAGAGTACAAAAATTCAAAATTCTCCTCTTTATTTAAGAAAAAAAAAAGTCAAAAAACAAAATTCTCAAGCCACTAAAAAAAAAATAAAAACCCTCTGCTTTTTACCAAAAAGTTAAAAAAATTCCTTACCATGCCACTAATAATAAAATTTCATCGTACTATGATTAGACCTCATAGTATCTTATTTTCTCTTCATTTGGGGCTTCACTTCACTTTACCCTACAAGTAATTTTACAAAAAGATCCTTTTAGGTATCCCGATGAACTATTATCTAAAGGGAACATTTATCATTTTGTGTTTGCAAAATCCTTCAAGCATATTTCCAAAAGGGTTGAGGTTCAAGATGAATGGTGAATCCATGTCATGTGCCCGTGGGTTATACAGATGAAGACTTTAGTTAGAGATTGTAGCATCTCAACAAAGAAAATATTTATAGAAGCAAGATATGTTTTTCAAGAGATTTGCATCATTCTGGGAATGTGTTAATCAGAGAACGAATGCAAAAAAATTTAAAATAATAATAATATAAAAAAAAAACCTTATTTGGCAAGCATTTTGTGAGAGAAAATCTAAAGAGATAGAGAGAGGAAGGAGATATAGAGGGAGAGATTTTATAGATGTGCAGAAAAGAAGAGAAAATGATTGCCAAACAAGTTTTTCTTTGTTCATTCTCATAATGAAACAGTCCTAGAATGATGCCAAACAGACCCAAGTGACTGATGACCCTTTCCTATGGGGACCTTAATAATAATGTAACTATTATTCACCAGAAAGAGAATGAAAATGATGAAAATAAAGAGGTCGAAGAAAGACATTAGGACACCTAAGCTTTATAAAAAGTCAATGTTTAGTTGATAGTCCATGTGGTGAGCCAAAGAGCTATAAAAAAGTTGATTAACTAGGTTACGGTTGTTTGTAGAAATCCATTGGAAAAGGAAATTGATTTTGAAGAGAGATTCTTTAAAATAGTACTAATTTTCTTGATTCATTTTGTGTTACTGGCTTGAATTTATAATTGGAACATCTAGATGTCTTTTTTTTTTCCTATTGCTGCTACTATCGGAGGGTTTCCAATCCTTTGGGCTAGACTAATCCCTCCGAACCCAGAGGGAAGCCGGGTAACTTCCCCTGTAGCCCCAGTGTGGTAGTGCAATTTCTAACTCACAACCTCCAGGTGCAAACCGTGGTCTTAGGCCAATTGAGCTACGTACCCCTTGGGGTTAAATTCCCCAGCTATGTAAAAGCGGGAATTTACATGGAATTACAAGAAAGTTTCCAGGTAAATTAAAAGGAATACTTGATTTGTAAATAAAAGAAAACTTTGTATGGGTTCAAACTATCACCAAAACAAATGTATGAAATAATTATAGTAGTTATTGTACGAAAAATAGAGTAGTATTTTTTTTTTTTTACAGAAAGTCTCCTATATTTTCACAAAACCTCAAAAGGCCCCTCTCTTTTATGTTTTAACTAAAAACTCCCCTTGATTGACAGTCAAACAATTGAGAAAGTAACCACTTGCTTTTGACTCTATTTCTTTGGGTTTCTTTTTACAGTTTTACCCTTGAGAAATCTCAAATCAGCCATCTCTAGCTATGTTTGGATAAAAGCTATGGAAAACTAAAATCTAATTAAATATATGGGCGTACAAAACCTATACAAAACTAGATATTAATCTTTGGGTTAAAATGGCCCAATATCTCTAGCTGAGTTTGGATAATGTATGGGCAAAATTATCATTTATCTTTTAAAAGGATAACCCATATAAATTTCTCTGAATGGTAAATCTATCAAAACCAAAAGAAGTAGGGAGTAGTTAGTTTTTGTACAGATTGAATGTCAATTAAGGGGGTTTTAGTAAAAACAAAAAATATATGGCCTTTTTTAGATTGTTTGAAAATATAGGGACCTTTTTGCAAAACCGCAAACTAGATTCATCTATGATGGATTATGGCTACTATAGAAAGAAGGTGACTCAATATGTCTACGCTAAGAAGTTCTCTAAAGCTATCATCAGCTTTTATGTCTATGTTGATGATATGTTAATTATTAGGAAAGATATCCACATGATGGATAGATTCAAGGAATTAAGCCTCACAATTAACAAGCTAATATTAAGAACTTAGATCTTCTTGAAGTAGACCAACTACAAATCTAAATTTGTCACAGGAGTAAAAGCTGGTTGGAAGACTCCACAGGATATCTCAAATTGCATTCTAACCAAATACATTCAAATAAGTAGAAGAAATAGAAACAACTACTTAAGCATTGCAGTGATAAGCATGATGCATATAACCAAAGAACATTCAGTTTCAGCGAAATGGATTCTAAGAAAATACTTCATAGGTGCTTTCAAATGTGCTTATGTTTCCAGAACCTGAACACTAAAGAATGAGAATTCACATATCTGGATTTGGGGGGAAGATTTGACTTAAAAATGTCAACAACATCAAACTATAAGTCCACATTTGTAGGGGAAGCAGTTCAACAAAAAATCTAAGCTAAAGAAATTTATTGCACCTTTTCCCACCCAAGCCAATTGTATAACAACTTTAGAGCCATGAAAGGGAGTCATATAGAATAATTTAGGCGATTACAGAAAATAATTGTGGTTAGTTGTGATGGTGAAAGTGCTAAACAATTAGTCAGGAATTCAGCCAATCAATACAAGACAAAGCACATTATTTTTCAGTATTATAGAGTATATGATTTGTAAGACCGAAACTTGTTACAACTGAAGAAAATTTATACTTATTGAAGTACATTAGATATGATGATGAAGGTCTTATCTTATACAGTACAAAGTTTGAACTTCATGGAAGATTGGAGGGACCTGATCTTATTATAGGAGCTTCAACTTATTTGGGCCATTTGCCAGGCAAGGTCATCACATAATCACCCTTTTTTTAAACCTACCCACCCACCACCCTATAATAAAATACCCCAAAGTTCAGTCTAGATCTCCACCTCAGACCCCTTATCACTCACAACTTCAATAGTCCTTCAATGGATGCCTGCCTCCATACAGTAGATTCCTGGGACTTCAGTACGAAGTAGGCAAATGTCCTCCGTGGCAGGATTTCCAGAATTCCCATACAGCGGGTATTCCTGCCATAAATTCTTGCAAAGAAACAGGCCCCCCATCACTTGCATAGCACTCCTTTAAATTTCATTTTCAATTCATAGGGAATGTGATCACAAAATAAGTGCATTAACATTTACGTCTGGATATATTAATCATGCCAGATTAAATGCTCACGATCACTTAAAATCATATATCAACCATCGTGGACCACAGCTTCAGGAACCATCCACGCCACACAAAATAAAATTAAAAAAACAAAAAAAAAATCAAGTAAATAGGATGGTATATTAGGAGATGAGGGCCCATATAATAATACAACACAATAACAAATTAAACTCATGATAGATGGGCCCTGCTCCTAAATTGTAATTTGATAAAAAAATATACACTTGGGCCCATGTTATTATTGTTGTGCGCCCAAATATTTCCAGGAGGCCATACTTCAAAAGAGTCATAGATATGCAGAACTGAACTTGGACAGAATAAGAGATGAAGACATGGGTCATGAGCTATAAGCAAAGTCAATTGAAAAACACTACATATCTGAGGCCCATTTCAATGACATTAGTACTTGAAAGGCCATGATTTGCAGCCAGTTCGAGCAACACGTTAATCTGATAATCACAACCATCAAACAACCAACAACTTAGACCAACCATCTATCTGAAATCATGCATAATGACATTTGGACCATATGTAAACTAAATATGTGCATACCTTTCTAGAGTGGATCCCAATAATGGGAGCGCTATGCTAGAACTAGACTACTGAATGGAGATCATAGTTGATAGATTTACCCCTAATACTATGTAAGTAGAGGAGGCAGATGACCTATACATGGCTGCAGAGTCCCCTGATCTTCACTCCAGGGCACAAGATGCTTGCCAACAGCAAAAGAGGAGATAACAGGTATTTTTAAGGGCGGGAAGCACTCCAAGGAGCTGCGGCCACCTTCTTAAAGGACTCTTCGGCAAGACGAGAAGCTTCCTTCACTTTTTGCACCTCCTGCAGCAGCCGCTCAATGTTTGCTTCAGTCTTCTTCCTCGTCTCTATAACTGATGCTCTTCTTTCTTGTAATATCGCAATGTCCCTGTTGAGAGTGTCAATTTCTGTGATCAGATAATCTTTTTGACGTTGTTGCCCGCGGACCTGCACTTCTGTTTGAACCAACTTGTCCTCAGATTCCAGAAAGCTATCTTTTAACCATGACAGTCGCTCTATGCGAGCTCGTAAAGGCTGACCATCGAAACCATGCTGTTCCAATTCAGCAAGGTCCTTGAGCATATTTTCAAAAGCACTCCTCTGATCACCAAGACGAAATTTGCATATGGCATCTGCCACATTGGCAAAAGCGACCATTTGTCCTATAGCCATTCCTTCACGAAGAAACTCAGAGCACTGCTCAAGTGGTTGGAAATGCGGGCTTTGTGGAATTGTATTGAATACTAAATCAGATTCCACCATTTTCCACATGGGAGAGCTCTTGACAAAAGGCAACGGCGAAAGTTCCTTGCAGAAAGGAAAAACAGCATTTGCCTTTTCCACTATTCCTTGTTCATCATGATCCCCAGAAGACTGATGAAGACTCTTCTGCTGCTCATGTATAATCTCATCTCCTTCATTCTGAGTAGCTTCATTGGAAATTTCCTCCAACCCGACGACAGAGGTACTCCCTTGGGTTTGCAAATCCTCATCCCATAAACCTACTGGAGTGACTGGCTCAGTTTGCAGCGCATGAAGCTTTTCATTCAACTGCTCATCCCCCACATTGCCTAGCTGTTCCTTGGGCTTTGTAACCTTATTGGGCTTTTTAACCTTGCGGTTTTTGTGAACTTTATGGTCACCTGCAAAAACATCGATAATTAGGAACCTCAACTTAGATGTATTGCCAAGTCATTGAACATGCCCATTCTATCCACAACCAATGGAGAGTGCCATGAAAACCTTTCCATATGCATTTCACCTTCAACCCTTTCCACATGTATTTCACCTTCATTCATCGGGCAATCTATTAAACAACTTCACTCATTCCACCAGACAATGCTTTATGCTTAATTCCTATAGATTGTTGTGAAGAGAGTAAATTTTAGCAACAGAAAATAACGGCCAATAAATGGAGAAAATGACAACCCACCTTCAGTTCCGGCTCGCTGTTGTTTTGCCCTCTACAAGAAACACCAACTCACCAATAAGATAACTGGTTGAAATAACAATATCGTACAAAAGGGTTGAGCTATAAGGCTTACAGAATAAATTAAGGGATTTCTTCTATGGGCAAGCATCTTCACTCGCCATCGTACTTGGATGTTAGGTGAATTACTAATTTGATATTGACTCAACATCTGAGCAAAGTATTCAGTCATTGAGAAAGAATTAGAGTAGTTCATTTCTACAATCATATGAATTGAAAGACAAAATCATAATATACCTCCTGCAGGGTTTCACCACCAAATGTCTCCTCCTGGAACGCGGTTGGACTTGAGCTGCCTTCTGTTGCTTCTCTCTTTGACTTCTTTTGAGGCAACAATGACTTGTGCTCATCACTGGTCAGCTGCTTTGGCAACTCCAATGAATTCCCTTTAGCTTTGTCCCTGCTATCTGGTGACGTCGAAATCTCCATGGCAGCATTTGCTTGTCCAGCAACATCACCAGCTTGCACAACTTCGTCACCAACTGAATTTCTACCTTTTAAATCCTTCAATGACAAATAAGCATTTCTTTCAACAGAAGAAAATTTAGTTCAAATATGTAAGGTTTGCAGGGAGCCTAATGAACAAGCCCACTAGAAAAACATGATAATACAAGAGAACTAACTATAATCATAAAGCAGTTACGTTATAGTGCAATCATTTAAAATCAGTTCACCCTAGCCTTCATTTGTAACAATTTGCTAAAACAAACTTCAGGAAATATGCATTGTTCCTACATCCATCTCAAACACATCGGCATGAGTTCTACCATGATTCTTGGTAATATGGTACAGTCATCCCTGATTATTGTATAGAATATTGAAAGCCCATTTTCTTATGAAAGCATCTCACCGAGAATGTGAAAAATATATATATATATATATATATATGTGTAAGTTTTTAATGGCATCCTTGCTAAGAGGAAGTTTTTAATGGCATCCTTGCTAAGAGGGTATCATTGTGTGTGTGTGCCCTTTTTTTTTCTTTTTTCTTTTTTTTAACAATGAGGGATGTCGTTGTGTTCATTCAAGTGACGTGGAAAATAAAGCCACCAGTTCTCATTTGAATTCCTTTTTTTTTTTTTTTTTAAAGGGACAAATTTACAGTTACAAGTAATTGAACGTGGTAAAATATATGCTGACTGGTGTGGGATTTGGTACCATTTCAAGTTCATCAGTAAAAGAATGCACTTCCAATTCATCTTTCTAGGTTCCAGCAAATGGATCTTCATCTTGAACGTTCAAAACCTCTAAAAAGAAACACAGGAGACCACTTCTCACTGTTCTTGTTTATGGCTCTAGCAGAAGATTGAGGAAGATTGCTTGAAATGCCCAAGGAAGAAATGTTTTGCATAGTTCATAGCGGAAAGGTGAGGCCTGGAAGTTACTTGTTGACTATTGCAAGGAAGTTTAGGTTGAATCTTCCACACAATATCAGGTTCATCCTACGATACCTGGATACTTGTGTGCGCCTATATCAGATGGATACTCTCAAGTTGCAAACCAATACATCCAAAATGTCTAGGCATGAAAGGTGAGGCAAACTATCTAACACCGGACTCGAGGCACACGCCCGCACAAGAGTGGCATGGGACCTTTTGCCATGCCCACATGTGCCTGCACACAAGACGCGGCATGGGGAATTTTTTGCCTGCACGGATTCGAATCCAGTGCATGTTGGCTCTAATACCATCTCAAGTTGCTAACCAATACACCAAAATGCCTAGGCGTACTAACTACTTAACAGAAACAATACTTGTGATGGTACTTGATACTTTCGGGGTACAAGTTTGGCATATCCTATTGCACTAAGTCCATTATTTCATATCAGTTCAAACTATTTTCTTACTTTTCCAACATAAAAATATGTTGGAGAAGAAAGTAAACAATGAGATCATTAATTTAGAAATGTTTCTGACAAAACTAAATTAATCCTTTCCTATGAAAATCTTATAGTAAAATATGAAATTTCATGGGGCGGTGCTCATGTGCGGATGTTTCACATAGGAGGCCGCGTGAGACACACAATGGAGCCCACCTTGGGGCCAATTATGGCCAAGATGGAGGGTCAAAAATTCCAGATGGGACTAATGTGGGGCCACAGGTAAGCCCCACTAGTTGTCTTGCACCGCGCCAAGACATCCGCACATGAGCACCAGCAGATTTCATGTTATGGATAGGATAGTTGTATTAGTAACTGTGATCAGTACTTTTCTATGAAGATCTTAAAGTCAAATATGAAATTTCATGAGGCAGTGCTCATGTACGGATGTTTCACACAAAAGACCGCGCGAGACACGCAATGGAGCCCACCTAGGGGCCAATCATGGCCAAGATGGAGGGTCAAAAAATCCAGATGGGACTACCCAGTACCACTATATAAGACTTTAATAATGTGGGGCCACGGGTAAACCCCACTAGTTGTCTTGCACCGTAGTGAGACATCCACACAGGAGCACCGGCGAATTTCATGTTATGGATAGGATAGTTGTATTAGTAACTGTGTCCATATTCGTTCCATATACCCATGTCCATATCCATTCCTGCCAAGACAAAACAAAAGAAAGAAAGCATTCACAAAAGAAAAAAGAAAGAAAAAGAAAAACAAAACTCTTCAGTTATCTCAGTTCAGTGAATAAACTCCTATGTTCTAAGTAAAATATTAATATTATAACTAGCCAAATATTCCTGTTATGATTAAAAATCCTAATTAATCAATCCCTATAACAAGAGTCCTAATACAACTCACTAGGCTCCCATGCATGAAACCCATGGCCAATTTTCCCCATGAGATCACCAACGCCCTAATTTTTATTCCACAAGCCATCCATAACAATTACATCCCAACCCTTAAAATAATTAGTTAATAAGGTTATAAATGGTCCCCAGCACCTATTGCTCAACTGCTAGGGGCATGAGAGTGTGAGTCTGAGTCCTTCCCATAGAATAACAACAGCACCACCACCGCCGCCGCCAACAACAACAAGGTTCTTATTAAAGCATTACTAAATCCACATTTACAACATACAGGAAATAATTGTGCTCAAGGAGGGATTTGCGCAAGGTGGGTTTTTTGTGAGAAACCCTTTGGGATCTTCCAAAATTGTTGCACAAACCAACGATCCATACCAAAAAGGAAGTCCCATAAACTGAAAATAGTAATCTTGGATGCACAAATCACCTTGCAGAAATTCTAAATTGAATCGGCATGCTTCAATTTAGCAATTGAATTCGCTATGCCACGCTAGCTAAATACCGGTCTCATTCTCACTCATTCAAAAATTCTTAGCTAAATAGCAGCCTCATTCTCACTGATTCGAATATCCTTTTTTAAAAAGAAAACCAATGTGGTTACTAGGAAAGCAACAAAAGGATATGAAATTAGTCAATTGGGGCAGTCAACCACCATACTGATGGGCTCGATCTGCGCTGGGATCTATTGCGAATGGCACTCTAACTAGACAAGATGGTGGGAAAACTGCTTCCCAGGCCGTATGAACTGGAAATAATGATGCTTGCAACCCCTCTTTATTTACATTAGAAAGAGCTATGAGTTCTAATACAATTAAAAATCTCTCTTTGAAACCTTATACAATTAAATCCCCACATGTATTATATAGTGTTCACACAAGATTGACTATGTTGAAGATCTGAAGAGATCAAAAAATAAAAGTAACTACAGTACTGCACGATAATACAAGGTAATTACGCATGGTAAAACAAGAAATCTGCACATCTAATTTCTCAAAAACATCTACTAAGGATTGGGTCAATTCCTTGATTGTAGCCTTGTAAAGGATTGGGTCAAATCCCTGATTATAATCCTGCATGTGGCTGATCTCCTTGGTTGTAGCCTTGCATTCAATTGTGCTTGATCTCAGACACCCGATCTGATGTTCGACTGAAGTCTTCTATAACCTCAATGTTTACATTTACAAAACGAATGAAGAAGTTTACAAACTTGAGGTTAATACCCTCCCCAACCCTGGAGAATGACACAGGCACATAATAGGGGGCCCACATGGGACCCACCATAAGCATGCATGGAGTAAATTCTATGGGGATTTGCGCAAAACCAAAGTTGCACAAATCCCTCTTTGAGACAACTTCATTCCCTGTTAGTTAGGGACATGAAAGATTTACATTCAAAAATGAATGATTCGGATTAGATTTAGGATTTTAATGTTTTAGGGAATAAATTCATATACAGCTTAAGGGCCGATCAGCCTTGGTAGCTTTTTGGGAATTTTATTTGATTTTGAAACCTGTATAAATTGGTGCCCCTTTCATGTGAAGGAATCTTAAGTTTCTCGATGATCTTTGGGCGTGAGGCCTCCATTGATCTCCTCTTCCTTTCCATTATAGCACTACCATCATGGAGTGACCGCTGCTTTTCAAAAATTCTGTTCAAGATCTTCTATAAGAGCAATTGTTACTTCAGGTTCCCCACAGCTTTTATTAATAGTCCTTAAGTTGTTATCTAACCTTCTTACTGCTTTAGATCTGCAAGCCTTTTGTTCTGTTAATCAGTATCTATTCAACTATGAGACAAAGGTATAACAAACAATGAGGCTCTAATTTATTTTGAATACAAAGATCTGGACTTCTACTTGTATCTTCTCTCTGAACAACCGTACAATTGAACAGGATGCAGCATTGTTTCTATAAGCAAAAAGGATACTGCTTTCAGGTTCGTTTTCATTTTTCAGGATTTAAAGTGATGGGATCCTATGATGACCAGATACGAATATGGGAACGGACATGGATAAGGGGATTGGGGATACAACTCTGCACTTTTGGAAATTTAAGACATAGATACAGATATGGGTGTCCTAATGTTTCCTTTAGATCACATTTGAATTAATGAAATTATCATTGTTTATGTTCCTTTCTAACATTTTCTAAGTTGGGAAGTAAGAAAATTTAAAGAACTAAATGAAATAATGGACTTGCTAAGTAGGAAATGCTAAACTCATACCATAAAAGTATCAGGGCAGTATCGGGTACCAATACAAGTATTGTATCGGTCTGATATGGATACGTTGGGCTTGTACAAATATCCGGGCATCATAGATGGGATACAAGTACAGAAGTACTAACTAGATCGAAGTACATGTGATCAAACACAAAGTAGATGGGTCATGAAAACATTCAATAGAAAACAGAAAGAGATGCACTGGAGACAATGAAGTTCAAACTGTGCTATAAGATCATAACATGGAACCAGGAAGTTAAACTAACAAACCAAACCAAACCAAACCAAACCAAGCCTTTTCCCACTAGGTGGGGTCGGCTATATGGATTTGACGACGCCAATCAAATCTGTTTAGGGCCATGTCCTCCGTTAGATCCATGTAGGCAAGGTCATGTTTAATAGTTTCTTTCCAACTTCTCTTGGGTCTCCCTCTCCCTCTCCTACTCCTGGTAATCTCTATGCCTTCACACCTTTTAACAGGTGCTTCCATTGGACGCCTTTTAACATGGCCAAACCATCTTAGTCGATTTTCTCTCATTTTATCTCCAATCGGTGCTATTCCTACTTTGCCCCTAATCTCCTCATTCCTAATCCTATCTCTCCTTGTGATCCCGCACATCCATCTTAGCATTCTCATCTCTGCAACTTCCATCTTCTTAACATGATTATGCTTTACTGCCCAACACTCTGATCCATATAACAATGCTGGTCTTACCGCCACCTTAATACTTTCCTTTAACCCTGAGGGGGACTTTCCGATCACACAAGACCCCCGAAGCACTCCTCCATTTGGTCCACCCGGCCTGAATCCTGTGACTTACATCATTATCAATCCCTCCATCCTATTGCACCATCGATCCAAGGTACCTAAAGTTTTCTTTCTCTACAATCTTTTGTGTGCCTAAACTTACTTCTATGTTACCAAGTGTCCTACTTTGGCTAAACTTGCACTCCATATATTCCATCTTGCATCGACTTAGCCTAAACCCTTTTGTCTCTAACGTTTTCCGCCATACTTCTAGCTTAGCATTCACTCCTTCTCTCGTCTCATCTACTAAAACAATGTCATCTGCAAATAGCATACACCACAGCACCTCATCCTGAATATGTCTTGTAATCTCATCGATAACTAGGGCAAACAAGTACGGGCTTAACGCTGAGCCTTGGTGTAGACCAATCGTGATAGGAAACTCCTTAGTCTCTCCGCCAGCCGTCTTTATAGATGTCACGGCTCTATCATACATATCCTTTATCGCCTCAATATATGCGACACACACTCTTTTCTTTTCCAGTACTCCCTATAGAATCTCCCTAGGAACCCGGTCATAGGCCTTCTCCAAGTCAATGAACACCATATGTAAATCTCTCTGGCCTTCTCTATACTGTTCCATTAACCTCCTCAGGAGAAAGATAGCCTCCATGGTTGATCTCCCAGGCATGAAACCAAATTGATTATCTGAAATGTTTGTTGTTCTTCTTAGTCTTCTCTCAATAACTCTCTCCCATAATTTCATCGTATGGCTCATCAATTTAATCCCGCGGTAGTTCGCACAGTTCTGAATATCTCCTTTGTTCTTGTATATGGGTATAAGAATACTTTTCCTCCATGCATCAGGCATCTTCTTGCTCTTTAGCACTACATTAAAAAGTTTTGTCAACCAATTTATGCCATTCTCCCCCAAGCACCTCCAGACCTCAATAGGGATACCATCTGGCCCAACTGCTTTCTCATTCTTCATTCTTTTCAATACTTCTTTAACTTCTTCCCTACTGATTCTCCTATAGAACATATAATTCGATTCTTCCCTAGAAATGGTAAGCTGTCCCAATTGTATGTCACTACTACTGCTTTCGTTAAATAACTTGTAGAAGTAGCTCTTCCAACGCTCCTTTATCTCATCGTCCTTTACTAATACCTTTTCATCCTCATCCTTAATGCATTTAACTTGGTTTAAGTCCTTGGTCCGCCTATCTCTGGCTTTAGCAAGCTTGAATATCTCTCTTTCGCCTTCCTTAGTGTCAAGTCGCCTATATAGCTCCTCAAATGCCTTTGCCTTGGCCTCACTAATTGCCTTTTTGGTTTCTCTTTTTGCTTCTTTATACTTTTCCAAGTTTGCTGCATTTCGATCCTTTTGCCAAGTTTTAAAGCTCTCTCTTTTAACTCTTATCTTGTCTTGAACGGCCTTGCTAAACTAACAAAATCTACAAAAAAGGCAGATTCTGCAAACAATTCAGGACTCAATCACTACCTGAATTCAACAATGACAAGCCTAAACCACTAGGGATGGCATTTTTAACCTGCCCCGCCCCAACCCGGAGTGCCCGCCCCGCCCCGTACGGGTTTTCCCCGCCCCGAATCTTAGACGGGGCAAAAAAACATACCCCGAAGCCGGGGCGGGGTGGGGCGGGGATGGATCTGCCCCTTGCCCCGTCCCATTACCCCGCCCCGTTGACCCGCCCCATGCCCCGCCCCGTAACCCACCCCGAAATTAATAATCCTCTAAAAAATATATATTTTTTAGATTTCTTTTATAATAAATAAACATATTTATATGTAAATGTATATATTGATTTTATGTTGTTATTAAGGGTTAAGTAGATTGATTGAAGACTTTTTTTAAAGTTAAACATGTAATTGATTGAACCCTAGACATTATAAAAGCATATAATATGATCCCATTCCCTCTAATTCAAATTTAATGAAATTAAAGTTGTTAAAAATCTATCTAAGCTTATTTGACTTTAATCATATATAATGTTAAATTGCGACATGATAAATCATATTAAATAAAACGAATATAATAGAATGATAGATCATGCTTTAAGCTTATAATAACATATATGATTAGAGATAGCAAGGTAAATTATAATTGGTATGATTCTAATCATACTAATAACAATATAAATTATACTAATTTGATATAGCATTACAAGATATATCATGCTATACGCTTATAATAACTCATACGATTAGAAATAGCAAGGTAAATTGTAGTTAGTAACTTAATATGATTCTAATCATACTAACAACACTATACATTATACTAATTTTAATTATATGTGTAATTAACCTCTTTATTAGTGAGTGGAGTTTAATACCAGAAATGAAGTGAAACCATATATTGATGGAGTTCATGATATTTTAGAGAGATATTGTTTTTTTTATAAAAAAATGTCTCAAAGCATATATGATATTTTCAAGTGTATGTTACTGGCCTTCAAGGGTTTAGAGAAAATCTTATAAGAATAAATCTTACTTTAAATAGGTAAAATTTCAGGAAAAGGAAAATTTATAATATTCATATTAGATAATTTAAAAAATTTTAAACAATCTAATAGTGCCCCACACTTATAAAATATTTATGCTGGGAGATCTTTTTATTTTATTTTGGGAAAAATGTCATGGTCCCTAGAAAGACTGATGTTTTGAGAGAGGCTTGAGTTTCGGGTAAATGAGTCAACATGGTTGAGGGTTTTTTTTTTATTAATATTATTAAAGGCATGGAGACAACATAGATGAATCATTCATGTGCTTTTTACCATATAAAATAAATGAATTTACCTTTTTCTTTGTAGTCAATCCAAAATTTAATTTATTTTACCTTGAAAGAAAAATTATGAAGTTAAGAAAAATTTTCTTATTTGGGTCTTGATTTAGAATGGAGAAAAAGAATACATGTAGCCAACACCGTCACAGCTGGGAGCCTAGGACAAGGCTTTGATAATGAGGGTTTCAATATAGTATGTACTTTCAATATAGCCGGGCCCGCTATAGGAGGTTCATGAATTCAGAGCTATACAATAAATAATGATTTAATATTCATATGACAATACTTGAAGTTCATATATAAATTCTATTTTTTTAAAACAAAATTACTGGTATATGTTTTTAGAATTTTTTCTACATTTCAAGACTTTCATAAATTTGAATTGCAAATTGTGAAATTTTCCTTTTGGTGGGTGCTTATCATGTTTTCATCTTAAACAGGCAGGGCATATTATGATTGCACCCCTAATTCATGTGATAAAGATTTCGGAGCTTTTATTGAGAAACACAAGAAGAAATAATTAGGCCCAATCCCAATTGATATCCAAAAAAATATTTCAGAATTTCAAAGGATTCTAGAATTTCCAAGCCATGAGTCCAATAGATATCCAAACAAAATGTTTGATCAGCAAAATTATTATTTTTAAAATAAAGTTCCATTCATTTCACAAGACCAAAAGATTTCAAAATCCAAGAGATGGAAACAAGCTCAATGTAGCTTTAAGGTTTCCAATCAGATTCCTTAGTTGTCTACATTTAACATTTTCCTTTTAAATAAATGATAAATAATATATATGTCATAATATATATAGTAAGTGAAGTATGTATATGTGTATCTTGAATATATTAATATATTTTAAATAAGGTAAAACATTATAAGAAATGAAGTTTGGTCTAGTGGTAAGGCAAATCTCTAGTTGCTCCCCCACCCAAGTTCGAATCCCAAGTCTTGCACATTTAAAATTTTTACAATTGCGGGGCGGGGCGGGGCGGGGTACCCGCGGGGCATGACGGGACGGGGACGGGGAATATAAATTACCCCAAAGGACGGGGCGGGGCAAGTTCGGGGCGGGGGCGGGGAACCCCAATTCCGTCCCCGATCCGCCCCGTTGCCATCCCTATAAACCACATAACAATAATAGCAGTAGTAACAGCAGCAGCAGTAGTAATTATAAAAGGCGCTGTTATGGTAGTAGTAGAAAGTTAGGTCGCACTCCCATTTCATTTGTTTTTGTATGACAATGGATGTTCATGTATTATCAATTGGAAATAGCCAAAGGGGAAAAGTATCAAAATAGACATAAACTGTATAATCAGCACCCCAAATCATGAATGCTGATGACCAAAATGGTAAACTTAATCAAAACCATTAAAAAAAAAAAAAAAAAGAGCTGAATCCAGAATGGATACTGACCATTACAGGATAGCCTTGACTTTCCCTCTTCGAGCATACAATGTGCATTCACTTCATATACTGGAAAAATACGGGAAGATTTGAAAGCAACAACCCAAAGAATTAAAATATTACTGAAAGTGTCGTACCTCAACTGAATTATGGGCAAGCCACAACAACATAGGTAGTGTACACGAGAAAAAAAAAATTCTCCACATCTCATTAATTCTAAACATACTAAGGATGCTACTTTGGCCAGGCCAACCCCTAGCCTGCATATCCCGACCTGCATGAAATGCAATTTGTGTTGGGTTTGTTCACACTTGGGCCAAGACTTTGAAGTCCTTGCATAACTCAAGTCACTCAGTCTCAAAGCCAGATGCACAACCTGGGCCCCGAATTACATAAATGTGTAGTGGCTGCATGAAAGCTGTCCATAGTTGTCAATTTCAATTTGATTCGCGCGAAATGGCAGAACAATATGGTTTGAACCACTGGTTGAACCAAAAACCAACTAAAAACGAATTAGTTCTGAATTTCAGTCCATTTTGACAGTATTCTAGCATGATTAATAAATCACATGCCTTTTGGGTTGAGATTTTGTGTTACCATCCAAGAAAAAAATGACAGTGCATGTCTAAATTAACATTGTCACAAACACATCAAGTATTAAAGGCCTGTAGAAATAACATATTACATTTTTTATTTCGTAGAATGAATCAAGTGCAGATAATTTATGATATTTTTAAATTTAAATTTTCTATATTTTTCCGCATTTGTATATTTAGCTTATTTTTTTCCAAAAAAGAACTCTGAGGATCATCAAAATTCCAAATCAGGAGAAGCATTTTAGTTTGAAGCAAAACCAAAACAAGGAATTTTTGGGGGTTTTCTTCTTTAAGATTTTCATTTTAATAGGAGTGATTCAGCCATATATAGAGGGGCCCAATATATCAAAAAAAAAAAATTATTTGTTTTTTAAGGTTTTACCACCTTCCTTTGAATTTGGTCATCAGTGTTGACCTCCAAGTCAGCCCAAATTGCACTCAAATCAATGTTGGCCTTCGGATGTCGTGGTGTCTAGGCTTACCCACATGCGATTTGGGAAGAACTTGGACTAAGTCAGTACTCTGCCCAGCCCGCTCAAGTTGCATCCCTTTTAAGTCACTGAGCAACAAATATATGACATGTTCTCAGAAGCATGCATTTAAGCAATCGTACTTAAAAAGTTGCAAGCGATTATTTTATTTTCTCTATTTTTCAAGAAGGTATCGATGTATTCAATAGAGGTCAAGTCCAATACGGACAACATGTATGAGACAATATAATTAGTTTTAGGGAATAAAAACATAGGCATGTGATTTGTATATTCAAGTACCATGTTTCTACAACAGTTACTATGCATGCATCCCCTCGCTTCCTGTTGGTTTGTCATCCAGACCATGCATGACTTCCTTTTCCTGCATTGGTACATAGATGACCAATTTACCCATCAGCAGTGAAACTGATCCACATTCTATTCTCATGTGCAGTTGGTCAGTCTGATTTGTTATAGCAGTTGGTCAATCTTTTGCTCTGAACTGCACCTCAACTATGAAGGCCTGTAAATTGTATGTAATCATCTGCTGAATGGATAATATAATCTGGTCATCATGTGACTTGCTACACTTCACATTATTAGGAGCCCGTTTCCTTTTTTCAGGCATGGGCTATTAAGACTATGGATGAGTTGATCCAGTTATATGCCAGCCAAGTGGCTATGAGTTATGATATGTGGATACTTCAATAAGCAATGTATCGTATCGTATCGTATGATCCTATACTCTACATTTTATGGGTAAAAGCCACATCCCTGCCATATACATGACATGTCCCCTAATATATCCATGCCTTATCTGGGTATGATAGGCAATGAGTCTACCATACTAAGTGATACTTCAAAATAGGCAAAGTATCATGACAAATTGTATCCGAAATAGGGCAGACTTGGGTGGTTATCTTTTCCACTAATCCATAAAATGTACAAGTTCAGCCCAGACAGTACTAGTGGCATGATGATCAAATTTATGCAAACATACTCAGATTTATGGACTTGTCGTTCAACTTTGTTTTGACTTTGTAATAACAGTGCCGATTCAAGAGCTTCCCATCAAAAAAACAATAAAGAAAATCCCTCCTGCAAGCAGAGAAATTCAACCCAAGACTATCTGCACCCATCCAAATGTCATGCACTTCAGAGACTCGCAAGTAAGAACCCAAAGAACGGATGGGACTGATAGATTTAAGATTGTGTAGCACCCAAAGACGGAACAAAGTGCAAACAATTTCCACTAGGGGTACATCCAACAGAGACATGATCAAACACTAAAGCACAACACAATGTATCAAACTTCTCAAATTCCTGTACCCAACCCCAAACAGCAACCGAACAATGGAAGCATAAAGCTTCTGTATAGACCAGAAGGCAAGCGCACAAGAGAACCACCACAGTATTCTAACTCCCATCAGTTCATGTAGGAGCACACAACACAGCATAGTATTCTATTTAACTAAGCATGCAAACAGAGCATAATATCTAACTCATGAAGCAGGCACACTGCACACACATCATAATTCATAGCATCCCAACTCCCATGGACCTTTTCTGAAGGCAAATGGAGTGGGCCCACACCCATCCACCCTCAAACACAAGGAGACCAGCATAGTAGTAATTTAGCACATATGGGCATTGTTGCCAGGACAAAAGGACATCAATCAGATCTATGGCCATACAGAATATTGACCTGATGTATCACACAAATGAAGGAACATCCCCAACTCTTGGTAATAGGTGAAACACAAGTACCCCATTGACCTAATCTATGTACCTCAAAAAAGTTCAAAAAAAAAGAACTAGCCTCTCTTTGGCTATTTCCATTTCCATGGTAATGAACTTCATCATAAAATAAAAACAAGTAAAAGAAGGAAGAGGGGTTTGTATACACATTTCCATCTAGTGCAGAGGAAATGCATTTTTTCAACACTAATTTTTCATGAAAGCATACCTCATTTCCATGCAATGAAAACCCAATCATTCAAACACAGTTAAAACAAAAAAAAAACACCCAAACCATTATACCTATACCTGCTTGCCCAAAGAAGAACCAATAAAGACTAAAACCAAAACCATCATCACACTAACACCACCACCACCATCATATACCATCATATTCATACCTGAGAAGCAAACCCAGAAGCAGAAGCAGCAACCCATTTCACCCCATCCCAGTCCTGATGAAGCCGCAACTGCGACCGCATAAACTCGATCTCCTCATTCGAATCCGGGAAAAACACAACATATACTGTAGATGTTTCGACATTGGTCCTCTTCACAATGTAACCCACCCACCAACCATCCAAATGAAATGCATCCACTATCTGCTTCAGTTCCAGCATTAGAGGTTCCTCGACAGTGGGAGGGCGTGGCCTTACCAATGAACAGTCGATGACCTCTCGCAAGGGCGTCGTCGCGCTCTCCTCACGGATCAGGTGTCGGTATTGAACTGTTACTCTGTTCGTTTTTCGAAGGCATCGGACTATGGTGCCCTCGTACCACGAACCCGTGAGGCCGGCCTCGTGGCTGCTTACTTCCACTTCCATTCCCCGTTTCCAGGAACCCTTGAGGCCGCGCTCCTCCCTCCTCGTCTCCACCTCCATATCTTCCATTTCAAGCAGCTCTTCTTCTTCTTCTTCCGTACTAGTACTACTGGTACCTACTCGAGAGGATTGGGCATTGGGCAGAGAAAAAGAGGACTGCAGAGCAGAATGGGGAGTGGGGGTTTTGGGTTCATCCATTATTTATGCCTCTGATCAAGCTTAGTCCCCAATCCCAATTGTCTTTACCTTTTTTCTTTTTTTTTTTTTTTTTTCCTTATTCATGCCCACCATCCGACTCCGCCGGGTCCACATAAGAGATCGTCTCGTCCGTTCAAGATGAATCACATCATCTCCACTCCTGCATCTTCAATTTTCAGATCAATAGGAGTGGGCCCACCACCCGATTGATTTTCACAATAAAAATGTGGCTGGTGCTTATGTGGCATTTAGGGTTGCAACCAGGACGGCTCCGGATCTGAACCATAGTGGACTCGGACCTCGACCCATTTTTAAATAATAATTCCGATTTCGAAACCGATTTTGACTCGGAACCTATTTTGTTGGTTCTAAACTCTGTTCCAACTGGAATACCCGAATCTGGTTGCAGAACCAAGTCCACATAGATGACTAAAATCTAGTACCAAAATCGATTTTAATTTCTCTTTATTCTCATTTTTTCTTAAAAGAAGTATATCGTTCAACTTATAACAGTGCATCAAGTCTACTACTTCTAGTATTATACATAAAAATATCAAAAAAAATTATTTTGAGGTACATATATGTATTTTTAAAGACTCATATGGTGGGTCTCGGGTCCACGAGTCGGAACCTATATGAACTCGGAACCAGACCTGTTTATCAATCGGAACTTAAATTGGGTTCCGGAATCAAACTCGTTTATAAATCGAAACCTAAAATAGGTTCCAAACCCGATTTTTTGCATGTCAGAACTTTCAAGTAATTAGAGAATCGAATACCCGTTTACAACCCTAGTGGCATTGCGACTGACGTGGTCTTATCTAGCCCTCGGATTCTCTTTTGACTATGGTGACCGTGAGTAGATCAGCCACACTCGGCAACGTGCTCGTGTGCATGACAGGCTGATTATAGTGACGTCGCGGACCATGATAAGTCACTAACAGTGACCGTGAGGTAAACCCTCGCGAGATTCGAACTCAATGATTTCATATTTCTACCTTGGGTCTCAACCGCAGGATGGGACCCACTACCTTTTGAGAAGATATGTGCTCGTAGGGATGGGACCCATTGCAAATCGAATAAGGGATCCTATGAGGGTTCTGGCCCACAATCCACCATATCCCCACAGGATCCAGACTTGGTGTAATTATATTTCTGTCATGGGTATCAATCGTATGGTCCTTTCGAGAAGAGATGTGCTCCTTTTTAGAGGACACGGGTTCTTAGAGATAGGATTCATCTTAAACGGACTGGGTGACCTTGACGTATGAATTTCACGAAAGTGTTTTATGATGCTAGAGTCTCCTTGGGAATTGATTGGTGAGTGGACGGGCAACAAAAGCGAGGCTTGTGACAAATTGACAAGTTCGGTCGCTGTTTTATCAGATTCTGTTTCTCTGTAGCTTGAGAAATCCAAAACAGTGGCCCATCTTTTATGCAAATTCCTAGCCGTTCAAAAGCAGCATCCTCACCATGGGACGTACCCAAATTTAAATTGAGTTGGCCCCACATGAGATTTTACCATAGGATGGATAATGGGATGGTTATTCATAAATTGCTTGGAGTTTTATTCTTGGACCTCCACCTTTTTTTTCTTCAATTTTAGACAATTCTAGAAATGCCTTAAAAATACAAACAGGAAAGTTCCAGGATTTCATTTCTTTTTTTTTTTTTTTGCCAGAGGATTTTCAACCATTTGGGTTGAACTAATCCCTCCAGGTCAAGAGGAAAGTCGGGTAAACTCCCTTGTAACCTTAATGGGGTAATGCAGTTTCGAACCTACAATCTACCGGTGCAAATCGTGGTCCTAGGCCAACTGAGCTACCTTTGGGGTTTCAAGATTTGATTATAAGATGTGGTTTTTGTTTTTGATTATTTATTTTGGCAAAGATTGATTTTTATTATTTAACTCACCAGAGCAAAAAGATGAAAATGGAAGGAAAATATGAAATAAGATAATTTTTCTAAAACAGTACTTTCATTAGCAAGCCAACAACATTGAATAAGCTCTCTGGCTAAGTCATTAAATCTTCTTTTTTTTTTGTCTATTTTTTTTTTTTTTTTTGTGAAGATGATAGCCTATTTATTAATCATTGGAGAAAGATACAGTATAATTACTAATATAGGCATCAGTACAAAGCACTGCCCTCGCTAAACCATGTGCTTCACTATTAATGCTTCCGCTAATCATCAAAAAGTGCACTCTACTAAAGACATCTTTTTTTTATAAAATATTTTGTACCAGGGTATAAATTTCCCATGGAAAAGGATGTTGAGTCTTTGTTATTGAATCAATAGCATTCTTGGAAAACCTACTTTCTTCAACCATGTTGAATAGCTAATTCCAAAGCTCATTTATGCCATAATAGAGAATTCCCTTCCATTCTTTTTGAATTGCTAAATCTTCTTTAATTCAGTGGAAATGTGCAAGTCTGACGGATGAACCCCACATTTATAGTAGGTGCATTGCCTTGCATTCAATAGTAACATTATACTTACATTAACAGGGCAGAACTACCATGCAGCCACGTGCGGCGGGTTGTTAGGTGGGGCCCACCTTTGGAAAATCCAAACCTCTTATTAGACCTATTACCATTGTAGTGGTCAAATGATAAATTTTTATTTAAATTAATGAAATGGCCACCATTGGATAAACTAAAATCTGAAATCTGTGATTAACTTTCTTTACTTTACTCTTTTTAATTTATAGAAATGGAAGGAGCCTCTTATGCGTGAAATCTGGTGATCAATCCATCGGTTGGTCCACTAAAATAGACTTTGAATATTCGAGTATACAATGGGTCTTACAGATGTGGATCGGTTTGGATTTTCCAAAGGTGGGCCCCACTCTTGTTTAATATGTGGGGTTTTAACGGGAAAAACCCTCCTACATGAGCATTTCATTGATTTGGACCCAATAAAAATGGGCAAACAGAAAGGGACCTAACTTTATGTTTCTCTTTTTATTTTTGTCTTTTAGCGCTATAGTCGATATCAACGCTCGAAAGAAAAAAAGAAAGAAAGGACGAGGTGTGCACCGACGTGGAGTGCAGTGGGTGGCAAAGGGCAGTGCAGGGAGAAAGGAAAAGGAGAGGGGGAGAGGGGGAGGAAGAAAGAAAGGAAAAAGGAGGAAAGCCATCTCAGTGGGGTATGCGGGTGTTGTGCGGTGACCCATCAAGGCTCATCTCTTTCATCTCATCTTCACCATCTCAGAACGTAGACCTCTCCCTCCTTCTCCTTCATCCTCTCCGACTAGCCAACCCATCGCTCCTTCATCCTTTCCATCTCCCTACCATCAACCTCCATCTCACCCTATCTGTAGCCCTCACGCATCTCCCTTATCTCCACGTGGCCCATCATCATCTCTTCTACATAGCATCCTTTTCACTGCAAAAAAACAAAAACTCACATTAGACTTAGGGTTTCGGGACTTGCAAACAACAATAGAGGCCAGTAAAAAGCCACAAGTGGCAGCTTCACCTTCCCAAAACGGCGATGGGGGTTGTTGGATTGAGAACCCAAGAAGGGGTGGGTCTGGGAGAATTGGTTGAAAGGGGAAATGGGGTTTTGGGAAAAAAGAGATTGTAATTGGAGAAATGGGCTTTGGGTGTGGAAGAAAGAGGAAGGTGAGTAAGGGTTTTGCATTTGAAAGTGAGGGTCTCCACCGTGGCAGACCTCTGCATCTTAATCTCCCTCAAACTCATCACCATCTCATGGGTGATCCCTGTGTTTTTTATGTTTCAACTAAATAGTCGATATCGACTATGACTATGTCTTTTATGTTTCAGGTAAATAGTCGATATCGACTATGACAATAGTCAATATCGACTATGACAATAGTCAATATCAACTATAGCGCTAAAAGACAAAAAAAGAAAGAGAAATGTAAATTTAAGGCCTATTCTGTGTGCCCATTTTTATTGGGGCCAAATTAAAGCAATGGTCGTGGAGGAGGGTTTTTCCCGTTAAAACCCCTTAATATGTTAATAAAAGACCCAAAAAAATATAAATAAAGAAGCTCTTGAAAAGGGAGTTTGGATCCATTGAGTGGTGGTTTGAGATTTTTTTAAATCCAATCAACAAATGTTGTGATTAACCATATGTGCTCAGGTAAAACTAGGGTGAAAATGGGTCCTCAAATAAATGCATACCTGGCCAATCCACTACTGATAGCTTTAGTGGTTAGGAGCCTCCCTCCTCGTAAAACAACCAGGGATTCGAGAGGGACTTTGGGTAGCCTCTGTGTGTGGGTGTGTACTACTACCAGAGCAACAAAAGGATAAAAAAAAAAAAAAAAAAAAACACACATGAATGAATTAAATTGAAAAAAATGGTATAGGTTCAATCGTGGGACCCACTCTCATTTGGACCCAGATTTGGGTCCATTCCATACACCCGGAATAAAAAAAAAAACAGCTCAATGTGGAGGGCTGCGAGGGCAGGGTTCTGTGGAAATTAGACTCCTGAAACTAACCCATCTTCTAAGGGCCCTTAGTCCCTTACCTATAAATCCATCAGTGGGCCCAACCTATTAAATTAAAACTACTCAAGACCATACTATTCACATCATTCGTTCCAATCAGTCATGCCTAATAATGCAACTTTTTACCTAAAAAGGAAATTTTATTTGTAATAAACGGGCTGGTGTTAATGTTGTATGATATAAAAGAATCGAGATCCTCTTAGTGGCCTTATAACGGTGATCATGAGTGGAACACTCAGGGTCCGCCACGTCACCACGGGTTGCCCCTACCTGCCCTGATGCATAACGTCGGTCGCCATGGGGTTTTCCCTCACTAGTTCGGGACTCATGATAATGAGAGAAAAAGTTACATAATCAGTCATAATCAGTTGTAGATGCGATAAATCTGATTGTGGTGTGTGTAACTCTACTTCAGGCCAATCTTTTCCTTATGATAGAACAAAGATGGGGATCATGATTTTGAACAACTTGAACTTCGAAGTGGAATTTGTAGATGGATTTATAGGATACATGCAAAATTACTGAATGATCCTCTCAAAGAATTCAGGACTCTAAAATTAGACACCCACCTCATAAGACTGGTCAAACAATGATAGTCAGCATTTCCTCACTACATCTTGTGGTGGTTCCGAAATGGCATATCTGGACGACAACAGCTCACAACGGCCAAAACAATAACAGAAAAAACTGAAATATGAGAAGGAAGACAGTTGAAAGTATTCCCTTCAACCATACACCCATTCCTTCTCTTATCAAAATTTTTCTCTTAAATCTTCTCTAATCAATTATAACAACTTTTCTGCTCCCCTTCCCAAACCCCCCTCCTATATCATGCATCCTTGGGCCTCTCCCAAGAGGCAAAACCCCTAAAATATGCAGGCCTTAGGCTGTTTTATCCTCTCTATCTCCCTCTTCCTTCTATGTTTTACCTCTTTCTCCATTGCACTTTCAGATGGCGAGGCCGCCTTCATTGCAAGTCGCCAACTCCTATCACTGCCCAAGGATGGTTACCTCCCTGAAAATTACGACTGCGACGCCAACATCATATTTACATTCAAGAATAAGAGGCTCAAATGTGCCTATGTTGCACTCCAAGCATGGAAGAAGGCCATCTACTCAGACCCCTTGAATTACACCACCAATTGGGATGGCCCAGACGTTTGCTCGTATAAGGGCGTCTTCTGCTCTCCAGCCCTCGATAACTCATCCGATGATGTAGTCGCCGCGGTTGATCTCAATCATGGGGACATCGCCGGGTACCTCCCTGCTGAGTTAGGACTCCTAGATGACATTGCCATCTTCCACATCAATTCCAATAGATTCTGTGGCATTATCCCCAAGAGCTTCTCTAAGTTCAAGCTACTCCATGAGCTTGATGTAAGCAACAACCACTTTGTTGGTTCCTTCCCCAATGTCGTTCTAGAGATCCCGAAATTGAAATACCTCGACCTTCGATTCAACGACTTTGAGGGGAGTTTACCTTCTGATCTGTTTGATAAGGAACTTGATGCCTTGTTCTTAAATGACAATAGGTTCAATTCCCCTATACCAAAGAATCTAGGTGACTCCCCTGTTTCTGCATTGGTCCTTGCCAATAACCCGCTCGGAGGGTGTATTCCACCTAGCATTGGCAAGATGGAGAATACATTAAATGAAATTGTTTTGTCGAACATCGGGCTCATTGGCAGACTTCCACCTGAAATTGGGAAGCTAGGGAATGTAACTGTGATCAGTGTAGGATCGAACTCGCTAAGCGGGGACCTGCCCAAGACCTTATCAGGGCTGAAAAATCTTGCAGAATTGGACATCTCGAACAACAAGCTCACTGGTATTGTCCCAGAGAGTGTTTGTGGGTTGCCTAGCATTGCAAATCTCACAATTTCAGACAATTACTTCCATGGCAGGCATGAGAAATGTAATAAGTTGGTGGAATCAGGTGCTATGAAAGATGAGGGTAATTGCTTGTTGGACCATGCCAGCCAGAAGAACTCCAAGATGTGTGTGCCTGTTGATGGCCGTCCAATAAATTCTCCCTCGCCTTTAGCACCACCTTCTTCAACTACACCGTCACCGTCGCCTATTTCAGCTCCTACACCTATGCCAGGGACTGTGACACCACCACCACCACCTGCACTGACACCTTCTGAACTGACCCGGCCATCGCCACCTCCACCTCCACCTCCCTACTCACAGCCTCCGCCATCTCCTACCAAACCTCCACTATCTCCATCCCCTGCTAAGCCTCCACCAGTCCCCTCTTTACAACCACCTCCCACCAATGACAATGTCTCTCTCCCCCCGATTGTGGGGAAATCCTATGCATCGCCGCCTCCACCAATCCACACAGGCTACTAAAAAAATGTTTCAGTTTCTTCATTCCATCTTTTAAAGGTTTTCTGGCTTCCATAAGCATATCTGCTTTTGCTAGCTGATATGTGAAAGGATGCCATCTCTCATACAGAAAACTCTCTCCCCCTCTCTTTCTCACCACTAACAAAAGAGAACCACAATAGATGCAAGAAGTAATTGTAGTTCATAGCAAACAGATTTGTTTCTTCCAATTGTATTGTTATATTTCAATCCATAGCTTAGTCAGAAAGTCTATGCTTTAGGTTATGGAAGACCATTTAACTTGAACTTGGTCATTAAAGGCTCTATACCAAGAGAGCTCACATTAGTGGACCATAAACGGTGATCCATAAATCCACAAAATGGCACGAGTTCAGCCATGAAAGACTATGGTTCAGATTATGAAAGACCATTTAATTAACTTGGCCATCAAAAGCACTATATCAAAGAGAGGTGATAATATGAGTTGACCACAAATGATGAACCATATAGCCATAAATTAGCATGAGTTCAGCCTCAGAAGGCTAAATTTAAGGTTATAAAAGACATGTAACTTGTACTTGCCATAAAAGACACCATATCCAAACGGAGCTCATACGAGTGGACCATAAATGGTGACCCATAAAGCCATATCAAGTGGCATGAATTTAGCCAAGAAAGACTAGTTTCAGGTCATCAAAGACCATTTAACTTGAGTTTGGCCATTAAAGGCACTATATAAAATAGAGCTCATATAAGTGGACCATAAATGGTGACCCATGAAAAATTAGCATGAGTTCAACAGCAAGACCAATTAATTTGAACTCGGCCATGAAAGGCATCACTATACCAGAGAAAGCCTCATATGAGTGGACCATAAATGGTGACCCATAGATCCACAAATTGGCATGAGTCTAGCCATAATAAAAGGCTGTATCTAGGTCATGATCAAAGGCCATTTGATTTGAACTTGGCCATGAAAGGCATTATACCAAAGAGAGCTCATATGAGTGGACCGTGACTGGTGACCTATAAAGCATAAATTATCCTGAGTTCAGCCATGAAAGGTTAACGTTCAGGTCATGAAAAACCAATTTACTTGAACTCGTCCATGAAATGCACTACACTACTAAAGATAGCTCATATGAGTTGTCACGACCCGGGCCCGAGATCTGATTACTTCGGACGGACCCCCGAGTCGCGGAACCATACTTACTCCCGTAAATCCTGAATTAACCGAAGTTAAGACAAGACTCACAAGGGATATCAAATCACAATACCTGTCAATGTACAATGTGCGGAAAACATGTATATATACATTGACTACAATTAACTTTACACAAAAGTAAAGTTCCCTTATACAAATTTACAGCTCACTAAAACCAACACTGCACACTTAAAATACAATGCAGTTGGTATTTAATCACAATCCAAAATTCTCTATTACAAAACTATTCATTTACAATCGCCCTCCGACTACGCCCACTCCGCTAAACCTCCTGGAGGTAACGGACGGGCCTCCTCCGCAGGCGGCGCGGCCTCGGCAGGACCGGCACGGGCATCTGGGCCTGTGATATCATCAATAACACGTGAACACGAAGGTTCAACAAGATACATGCATTTTCATGATTCTTCATGTTATTTAACAATTCTTTAACAATTCTATACAAGAATTCAATAAGGTAAGAACTTAAACAGTTCTACAATAAAAGAACTTAACAGTTCTATATAACCTACTTCAATTCCATAACAAATATCTATGTCAATCATATCCTTTCATTTCGTTCATTTCGTTCATTTCGTTCATTTCGTGTCTTCCAACGGAAGCAGTGTAAGCACAAGGCGGAAGGGCAAACCATTCATGGCCTAGGCTTCAAGATTATGCAATTTTTCATTTAGTCACATTAATTAAGCACAAGGCGGAAGGGCAAACCATTCATGGCCGAGGCTTCAAGATTGTTTCACTTTTCATTACATGACTTTTCACAATGGTGGAAATTTTCCAGTGTCTTGATCAGAGAGCACTGGCATTCCACGAGGCTCCGGAACGCCCCTCACATCTACTGCAGCAGGAATTATTCATTCATTCAAGTTACTGTCAACTTTAGTGACTATTCATTTCATTTCATTTCATTAATTCAATTCATGTACTCTGTCATTTCGTGCATTATGTCAGTCATTTCGTGCATTATGTCAATGACGTTCACTATGTCAATGAAGTTCACCTCTGTGTCACTTCATGGATTCTATTCATTTATTATCAATTCTATTCATACTTCTAAGCCAGACAAACGAGTGAAGCGTTAGTTATCCAATGTACATGTTATTTTTGATGAATATCACTTTATGTATTTGATTTGTACATTGAGACGACCTTCGCTAACACCTATGTAGGCTTAGACATCAGCATGGAATAGCCTGTACAAACTAGGCTTCATTTCCATAATCTTTTCTGAGTTCATCTCAGCTGTCGGTTGGCCTGTCGGCTGACCGACCATACAACGTCGGTTGACCTATCGGTTAACCGACACTTTGTCGGTTCAAGTTCCAGAAGCTGGATTTACAGTCCATTCTCTGATACATTTGTCGGTCAGGTATCGGTCAGGTGTCGGCTGACCGAAGATACCACATCGGTTAACCGACATATTGTCGGTTTGAATTCCAGAGAGCTGGAATTCACTGAGACAGATTTCAGATCTGTCGGTTAGTCCGTCGGTTGACCTGTCGGTCGACCGACACTTCCATGTAGGCTGACCGACACAATGTCGGTCAGAATTCCAGAGAGCTGAAACTCTCCGAGACAACTCCCAGAGCCGTCGGTTCACTCGTCGGTTGACCGTCGGTCAACCGACACTGACCCAGAAGCTCAGTTCTGAGCTTCAGATTTTCTGAAGTGAAACTTCAGGATTTGAGTCCAATGAACTCCAATCTCTCTAAAACACTATAAATCATAAGAATGCACAAGTACTTGCCTCTTGTGAAGGTTGAATGGATGAAAACCTCTTTCTTGAGCTTGATTCCAAGAAGAAAACCTCGATTTCAAGCTTCACACTTCCACAATTTGAAAACAAACTTGGGGAAGATGAAGAGAAGGATGAAGGCTTCTTGAAAACACTTGGAAGTCCTTGTTTGCTACTTGATTGAGTGAGATTGGAAGAAAAGAAAAGGAAAAAGGAAGAAAAAAAGGTGCCTAGGGTTTGAAAAGCTTTGAAAATGAGATGAATGACTCATTTGAGTCATCCTTAGCTTATATAAGCCCTAGAATTGCATCTAAGTCCACTAATCTCACAAAATTACAATTTAAGTCAAATGAAGGGTCATTTGACCGGATTCTCGTCAAACGACTTCGAGTCTATTACGGAAGTTGACGTACTCGTCAAGATACACGCGTTGGTATCAAGAGTTTCCGTATTCGACGAAATACGCGAAAATTCGTATTTACATAAAAGTCCTTCATTTCTATGTTTGAGTCTAAAACTCCATTCAAACCATGCAATTCTGTTATCTACTATTCCATTAAGCCTAATTCATTCATTTGAGGCTTATTTCATATCATTTGGTCATAAACCATTAATAGCTCAATTAACCTCAGTTAATTAGCCTTAAACATAACCAATTCACTTAATCTTTTCATTATCCGTTCATTCTATTCATTTGGGACTAACTCATCGAGCTTAGTCATTAATCACCATTAAACTAGTTAAACATGGTTAACTAGCACTCATTTCAATTAACTAGAGTTAATCTTGATTAACTCGGGACGAGACTTGACAACTATCACAACTTTTTGAACCATTCGGTCCTCCGAATGCAATTCAAATCAATGCAATCCAATTACAAGGAAAATAAACAATTCAATTCAAAATTACCTGAACAAATAGCTCGGGATACTTCTGAGCCATTTGCTCCTCAAGTTCCCATGTAGCTTCATTAGGTTCATGATGATCCCAAAGGACCTTGACCCACTTGATCGTTCTAGTACGCAGAACTGCCTCCTTTGTATCTATGATCTGAATTGGCTTCTCAACATATGTGGTGTTTGGTAACACCTCGATCTCTTCATGATGAATGACATGTGAAGGATCATGCACATACTTCCGAAGCATAGAAACATGAAATACATTATGAATACCGGAGAGTTCTGATGGGAGGTCTAGGCGATAAGCCACATTTCCAATTCGACTCGTGACCTTGAAAGGTCCAATAAATCTCGGGGAAAGCTTCCCTTTCTGTCCGAATCGAACAGTACCTTTCATTGGAGAAGTCTTCAAAAAGACTAAATCATCAACTGCAAACTCTAGATCACGCCGACGATTGTCAGCATAGCTCTTTTGCCGTGACCTAGCAACTTTTAGCCTTTCCTGTATCCTCTGGACTTTCTCTGCTGTTTCTGCAATAATCGTAGGACCATGGAAACTTCGAGTTCCAACTTCTTCCCAGCTAACTGGGGTCCTACACTTCCGACCATACAATGCCTCAAATGGTACCATCTCAATGCTGGAGTGATAGCTATTGTTGTACGCAAATTCGCACAAAGCTAAATGGTCATCCCAATCACTCCCGAAATCAATCACACTGGCACGAAGCAAATCTTCCAGAGTCTGTATAGTCCTTTCTGACTGCCCATCTGTCTGTGGATGGTAAGCAGTACTAAACTGAAGTCTAGTGCCAAACGAATTCTGAAATGACTTCCAGAATGTGGACACAAACCTGCTATCCCGATCGGAGACAATCGAGACCGGTGTTCCATGCAATCGAGTCACTTCTTTGACAAACAGTTTAGACATTTCACTGAATCCTATATCCTTTCTGATGGGAATGAAGTGTGCAGACTTTGTAAGACGATCAACGATCACCCATACGGCATCGTGCTGCTTCCTCGTCCTCGGTAAACCCGATACAAAGTCCATCGTAATGTGCTCCCACTTCCATTTAGGAATTTTCAGTGGATGAAGCAATCCCGGTGGTTTCCGGTGCTCAACTTTTACACGCTGGCAAGTTAAGCAGGATGATACATAACCTGCTATCTCTCGCTTCATGTTATTCCACCAGAATCTATCCTTCAGATTTCTGTACATCTTCGTACTTCCAGGATGCATAGAATACCTGGTGTGATGAGCTTCAAACATGACAGCTTGTTTAAGATCTTCTTGAGCTGGGACACATAATCTGTCTCTAAAATACAGAACTCCTTCTACTAACACGAAATCTGGCTTCGTGGCAAGGTTATCTCTAATCCTTACCAAATCAAGGTCTTGAAATTGCCTAGCCTTGATCTCCGTGATAAGCATTGGTTCAAAGACAGACATTGCTGCAAGCATCACTTTACTGTCTATCATTTCAACCGCTACATCCAGATCTCTGAACTCTTCGATCATGTCCCACTCACCAACTAATGATGCTAAGTCAGCTGATTTCCGACTCAAAGCATCAGCCACCACATTACCCTTTCCAGGTACATATTTGAATGGAAAGTCGTAGTCCTTGATTAGCTCTAACCAACGACGTTGCCTTGAATTAATATCTTTCTGAGTGAATAGATACTGAAGGCTCCTGTGATCGCAATGGACTTCAAAAGTCTCTCCATAGAGATAATGCCTCCATTGCTTCAATGCAAACACAACCGCCGCGAGCTCTAAATCATGTGTGGCATAATTCTTTTCATGTTCCTTTAACTGACGCGAACCGTAGGCAATCACCCTACCATTCTGCATCAATACACATCCCAAGCCAATACCCGAGGCATCTGAGTATATCTCAAATCCTCCTCTCCCGTCGGGTAAAGACAAGATTGGGGCTGAAATCAACTTTTGCTTCAAGGTTCGAAAACTAGACTCACATGCATCATTCCATTCAAAGGAAGAGCTCTTGCGAGTCAGTTTCGTTAATGGCGATGCTATCCTTGCGAAGTCCTTGACGAACCTCCTATAATAGCCTGCCAATCCCAAGAAACTTCTTACTTCTGGCACATTCTTCGGGCTCTGCCAATTGGTAACTGCTTCAATCTTAGCTGGGTCAACTGCTAATCCATCTCCGGAAATGATATGACCCAGAAATGCAACCTGCTGCAACCAAAAGTCGCACTTTTCGAGTTTTGCATACAACTGATTCTCTCTCAGTATCTGCAAGGCGGTCCTCAAATGACGTGAATGCTCGACCTCTGACTCTGAATAGACCAGGATGTCATCAATGAAGATTACCACAAACTGGTCTAAGAAGGGAGCAAACACCCTATTCATTAAAGCCATAAACACTGCAGGTGCATTGGTTAGACCAAAAGGCATAACTAAAAACTCGTAGTGACCGTAACGAGTCCTGAATGCAGTCTTCTGCACATCTTGATCCTTAACCCGAATCTGATGATAACCAGATCGGAGATCAATCTTAGAGAAATAGGATGCACCCTCAAGTTGATCAAACAACTCATCAATTCTAGGCAGAGGATACTTGTTCTTGATTGTCATCTGATTTATCTGCCTATAATCGATACACATTCGCAGGGTACCATCTTTCTTCTTCACAAACAATACAGGTGCTCCCCATGGCGAGACACTAGGTCTGATAAAACCCTTGTCAAGTAAATCCTGTATTTGTTTCTTCAACTCATACAACTCTGATGGTGCCATTCGATACGGTGCCTTCGATATTGGTGCAGTACCGGGCACAAGTTCAATGGTAAAGTCCACTTCCCTAGCTGGAGGTAGACCTGGCACTTCATCCGGAAACACATCTGGAAATTCACAGACTACAGGAATGTTTCGCAATTCCTGTACAGGCTTCTTCTCTGAAACGAATGCGATGTAGCCTTCACAACCACTACGCATCATACGTTCAGCCTTAAGTGCTGAAACGAGCCTGGTGTCATACTTCTTCTGAACTCCTTCAAACAATACACTGGCATTGGCTTCATTAACCCTGAAGGTAATGACTTTGCGAAAACAGTCTAGACAAGCCCTGTACTTCGCAAGCCAATCCATGCCGAAGATCACATCGAAATCATTCATAGGTAGTATCACCAGATCAGCTGGCATTGATACATCTCCAATTCTAATAGTGCATTGTGGAATATATAATTCACACACTACTTTACTCCCTAAAGGAGTAGATACAGTAAAATCATAAGACAATTGCATGATCCGGTCTTGCATGCCACCAGCAAATGCGGGTGCTACAAATGAGTGTGTGGAACCGGGATCAAACAATGCAATTGCAAGTCTATTATCTACAAAAATTGTACCTTCAACCACATTCGTGGCAACATCAGCTTGTTCCCTGTTGACAGCATAAGCCATCCCAGCCATCTGTGGCCTGTTTGGCTGCTGCTGCTGTCTCGGTTGCTGTCTCTGCCACTGACGCTGCTGGCCCTGACGTTGTGGCTGTGGTTGCTGTTGTTGCTGTGGTCTAGGAGGAGGAGCTGGTAAAGCTAATCTCTGCGGGGGAGCAGGAAGTGCTGCTTGACCCTGCGCAGGATACTGGTACGGAGCTCTATCATCTCTCCTAGCTCTTGGACACTGTGCCATTCTGTGTTCCAAAGAACCACAGACGAAGCAGGCTCCAGTATTCCTCCAACATAGCTCAGTCCGGTGACTCTTGCCACAAGTCTCACAGACTGGCAAATTCTCTCTTCTCTCATTCCTAGGAATGAATTTCTGCTTCTGCTTCTTATTTCTAGACTGTCCTCCTTTCTTAAACCAGGAGTCACCACTTCTCTTGGTGTTCACAGTCTCTCTATCTCTCTCTCTCTGAATTTCCTCAGCGGTATATGCCCTGTCTACGGCATCATCAAACGTCGTAGGCTTCTGTCCAGCCATTACGATCGCTTTGTAATCGGGGTTCAACCCAATGAGGAATCTCTTAACCTTCTTCTCCTCAGTATCCACCAAGTCTATAGCATACTTGGACAACTGTAAGAAGGTATGAACATAGGCAGCTACGGTCATTTGACCTTGCTTCAAGTGTAGGAATTCCGATTCCTTTTGCTGCTGCACATGCTCGGGGATAAACTTTCTTTGGAACTGTTTCTTGAAAGTCTCCCAAACGTCCGGTGCGGTCATGACTTTAAATGTGTCCTTGACACTCTTCCACCAAGTATTTGCTCCCCCTCTAAACATCGTAGAGGTGAGCAACACTCTCTGCCTGCGAGTGCAGACGACCGTTTCTAACACATCTTCAATGTGTTCCATCCACTCATCAGCTTGTATGACATTCTCAGTACCATGGAACTCTGTAGCTCCTCTTTTACGAAACCGCTCATAAACAGCATGAGGGTCCGTCTCTTTGTGCTGTAATACTAGCTGAGTCTCAACATGAGGCTGTAGTGGAACAGACGGGGCTTGCATGACTTGCAACATCGAAGTCATTTGGGTTTGCAAACCTAACTGAGCTTCATGACTCTTCGCAATCTGCTCGTTAGTTCTGGCTAACTGCTCCAGAATAGCAGTAAACCGAGCATCATTATCCGATGCTGGGGGAGGTGGTGTAGTACCGTCATTGACAGTAACTTCTACGAAGTTATCACTCCCTGATCCAGAAGCCATACTGTAAACAATATGGAAGGTAAGATAAACATCTATACACTTCCATGACATTTATATCACATTTATATCCCATATAGTGAAAGCCATAAATACAAATCCAAGATTGGATTCGTCCTATCGATATCGTTCCTCACTTCGTTCTTAGTTGTACTAAGGCTTTTAAAAATTCCTTAACCTAGTTCTCAACCTAGTCTCTGATACCATACAATAAGTATGTCACGACCCGGGCCCGAGATCTGATTACTTCGGACGGACCCCCGAGTCGCGGAACCATACTTACTCCCGTAAATCCTGAATTAACCGAAGTTAAGACAAGACTCACAAGGGATATCAAATCACAATACCTGTCAATGTACAATGTGCGGAAAACATGTATATATACATTGACTACAATTAACTTTACACAAAAGTAAAGTTCCCTTATACAAATTTACAGCTCACTAAAACCAACACTGCACACTTAAAATACAATGCAGTTGGTATTTAATCACAATCCAAAATTCTCTATTACAAAACTATTCATTTACAATCGCCCTCCGACTACGCCCACTCCGCTAAACCTCCTGGAGGTAACGGACGGGCCTCCTCCGCAGGCGGCGCGGCCTCGGCAGGACCGGCACGGGCATCTGGGCCTGTGATATCATCAATAACACGTGAACACGAAGGTTCAACAAGATACATGCATTTTCATGATTCTTCATGTTATTTAACAATTCTTTAACAATTCTATACAAGAATTCAATAAGGTAAGAACTTAAACAGTTCTACAATAAAAGAACTTAACAGTTCTATATAACCTACTTCAATTCCATAACAAATATCTATGTCAATCATATCCTTTCATTTCGTTCATTTCGTGTCTTCCAACGGAAGCAGTGTAAGCACAAGGCGGAAGGGCAAACCATTCATGGCCTAGGCTTCAAGATTATGCAATTTTTCATTTAGTCACATTAATTAAGCACAAGGCGGAAGGGCAAACCATTCATGGCCGAGGCTTCAAGATTGTTTCACTTTTCATTACATGACTTTTCACAATGGTGGAAATTTTCCAGTGTCTTGATCAGAGAGCACTGGCATTCCACGAGGCTCCGGAACGCCCCTCACATCTACTGCAGCAGGAATTATTCATTCATTCAAGTTACTGTCACCTTTAGTGACTATTCATTTCATTTCATTTCATTAATTCAATTCATGTACTCTGTCATTTCGTGCATTATGTCAGTCATTTCGTGCATTATGTCAATGACGTTCACTATGTCAATGAAGTTCACCTCTGTGTCACTTCATGGATTCTATTCATTTATTATCAATTCTATTCATACTTCTAAGCCAGACAAACGAGTGAAGCGTTAGTTATCCAATGTACATGTTATTTTTGATGAATATCACTTTATGTATTTGATTTGTACATTGAGACGACCTTCGCTAACACCTATGTAGGCTTAGACATCAGCATGGAATAGCCTGTACAAACTAGGCTTCATTTCCATAATCTTTTCTGAGTTCATCTCAGCTGTCGGTTGGCCTGTCGGCTGACCGACCATACAACGTCGGTTGACCTATCGGTTAACCGACACTTTGTCGGTTCAAGTTCCAGAAGCTGGATTTACAGTCCATTCTCTGATACATTTGTCGGTCAGGTATCGGTCAGGTGTCGGCTGACCGAAGATACCACATCGGTTAACCGACATATTGTCGGTTTGAATTCCAGAGAGCTGGAATTCACTGAGACAGATTTCAGATCTGTCGGTTAGTCCGTCGGTTGACCTGTCGGTCGACCGACACTTCCATGTAGGCTGACCGACACAATGTCGGTCAGAATTCCAGAGAGCTGAAACTCTCCGAGACAACTCCCAGAGCCGTCGGTTCACTCGTCGGTTGACCGTCGGTCAACCGACACTGACCCAGAAGCTCAGTTCTGAGCTTCAGATTTTCTGAAGTGAAACTTCAGGATTTGAGTCCAATGAACTCCAATCTCTCTAAAACACTATAAATCATAAGAATGCACAAGTACTTGCCTCTTGTGAAGGTTGAATGGATGAAAACCTCTTTCTTGAGCTTGATTCCAAGAAGAAAACCTCGATTTCAAGCTTCACACTTCCACAATTTGAAAACAAACTTGGGGAAGATGAAGAGAAGGATGAAGGCTTCTTGAAAACACTTGGAAGTCCTTGTTTGCTACTTGATTGAGTGAGATTGGAAGAAAAGAAAAGGAAAAAGGAAGAAAAAAAGGTGCCTAGGGTTTGAAAAGCTTTGAAAATGAGATGAATGACTCATTTGAGTCATCCTTAGCTTATATAAGCCCTAGAATTGCATCTAAGTCCACTAATCTCACAAAATTACAATTTAAGTCAAATGAAGGGTCATTTGACCGGATTCTCGTCAAACGACTTCGAGTCTATTACGGAAGTTGACGTACTCGTCAAGATACACGCGTTGGTATCAAGAGTTTCCGTATTCGACGAAATACGCGAAAATTCGTATTTACATAAAAGTCCTTCATTTCTATGTTTGAGTCTAAAACTCCATTCAAACCATGCAATTCTGTTATCTACTATTCCATTAAGCCTAATTCATTCATTTGAGGCTTATTTCATATCATTTGGTCATAAACCATTAATAGCTCAATTAACCTCAGTTAATTAGCCTTAAACATAACCAATTCACTTAATCTTTTCATTATCCGTTCATTCTATTCATTTGGGACTAACTCATCGAGCTTAGTCATTAATCACCATTAAACTAGTTAAACATGGTTAACTAGCACTCATTTCAATTAACTAGAGTTAATCTTGATTAACTCGGGACGAGACTTGACATGAGTGGACCATAAATGGTGTGACCCATAAAGCCACAAGTTTGCGTGAGATCACCCATGAAAGGCTAAATTATGGTCATTAAAGGCCATTTCAAGCAAAAGAGCGTCAAATGGATAGACCATAAAGCAAGAACCCACCAAATTGGCATGAATCTGGCCATTAAAGACCAATTAAGCAACGGACATGTCCACAAATGTTCTCTAAAACTCTCATGAATTTCACCATCATGTCTTTTATGAATAGTTGCTTTAGTTTAAGTTATATATGTTGCATGTGCTATGAGGCATTTCATCATAAAATAATTAAAACAAATATATAATCATGATAAATATATTATAATTCTTTCTTTTATTTTTGGTATATCATATATTAACTTTTAGGAAAATTACAATATGTTGTTTATCAAGGCTTTCTCAAGTTGGATGAAATGAAATTACTTACTTGAATCTAACTAAATGTCAAAATAAACTACTTAATTTACACACCCAAATTATCAATAATGAAAATTAAAATAATCCAATTTGACATTTGATAAATATGATTAAAAAAGAACCATTAACAATTTTAGAAAATATACAACATAAAGTTACAAGAGGTTCATCAATTGGAAGTTTCTTAAAAGTGTCCACCCATTTGAAAGCATATCAAACACATCATAATATGTCCATATCCTTGATTAATTAGTTACTACAAAATACAAATGCATCATAACATCTTTGAACCTTAGAAAGGGCTACCTATTAACCTTTGTAACTAAGTGCATGAATAGAAATGCCAAGGTCCCAGCCTTGCATATGGTGGCCCATGGAATCCCAAATTTTCCTTTTCCAAATAGCCCTTTCACAAAGGGCATGAAGCTGAGCAGTACCCAAATACTACAAACCACCTCTCCAAGCCCTGACTCTGAGCCATCAAAAGCCACTGGTTGCAACCCTATCAAGAGTCCAATGAGTGAGATCAAGTGCAGTAGCACAAGTGCTGTGGCTGGAACAAAGAGAGGAGATGAGTCAAAGGTGAACCGCCCAGCGTCTACATCATTGATAGAGTCTGAGTCGTTTTGGTCCTTTCGAGTGACTTCGAAGATGGTCTCTGATATTCCAAGCACCCTCAGAAGAACCCCCAAGGAGCCAAAGAGAGAGGCAGTCAAGAAGGTGATCCGTTGCATTCTTTGGTTATTCCACCAAGTGCGGAAGGAAAGCCCACAACTTCGGTATTCTGATAGAGTGTAAAGGTTATAAAAAATGAAGAGGATGGTTGGGACCAATATCCATGGATCTGATACCTGAGTGCATACACACAAAAATGAATGTCAAGCATGTTACCTTTACAGATTTTCCAGGGAGACATTACAATACTTTTTAGTGGTTTTCACTTTGGACGTATTATTCCTCCTTAAAGCCGGTTTTTTCAATTTTAGGACCGAAATTTAGATAATGTTATAAGAGTTGCTTGACTTTGATCAACATTTTTTAAAAAAACTTGTTTGCTCCAGACTTGATGATATGTTGGGAACAATGTATGTCACAAAAACTAATAAATCCCATTCCGACTGGCCCATGATGTCATGGATTTTATGCGAAAGTGCGGGTTATATCAACATGTTCACATTATATCATCCACCAGTCACCTGATTTTTCTTTTTTCGTTGGATCACAATTTACCATGAATTCATATAATTCAGTTTCTTTCAAATAAACCAACCTTCATGAGCAGGGGCTATGTTTGAATTAATTAGGATCAGTGGGGGGAAGTACCTTGGGCATGAAGGATGTGCCTGAGAGGAGACAATAAGCAGGTAGTACAGAATAGAAAAACTCTGGAATGGAGCGTGGGGCCCACGTGCTACAGAGGATGTACACAAGGCATTGTCGGAACTTGAGCCTTTTGGTGACAGCAGCCAACAAGGGGCTGTGATTTCCAATTGAAATCTCAAGAAGGCCTGTGCTCCACCTCTTCCATTGAGTCAAGCATGCAGGTCCACCCATGGGTGCGCACCCAAGAAAGGCTGGAGGTTGTGGGGTACAGAAGGCTGATGTCCATCCTAGTGAGTGAATCCTGAGTCCTGTGAGTACATCTTCTGTCATTGATCCATAAATCCAGCCCACCTGTGATGAGATCAATGGCTATGATCAGTTATCATGATAGCTCAAGTAATTTTATATCACCACCACCACCATCATCATCATTTTAGTGTTATCTGAATAATCTGAATGCTGCTTCTTGTAATCTACTCAATGACACAAGCTAAGATGCAAAATAAAAATGAAAAATGAGAAATCTTACTGATCTAGCAAGATAACAATGTTGCAAAGTAGTGAACTTTTAATATGCTCCACTTTGAAATCAAGGTAAGGGCCTGCTTGGAATCTCTAGAACAAATAGTTTTAATTTTCATTTAGTCCATTTTCTAAAATTCTACGCGTTTGGTAAAAGAGAGGAATGCTTTATCCAAAGATTCCTTCATTCCCCAGGAACCATGCTATCTATCCTCTAAGGATATTTGAGGAGAGGATTCATTGCATTCTAGGTTTGGGAAACACCTAGGAGAAGTCACTTTTTGTAACTTAAAAGTGTTTCTTTGCCTCATGGATTTAAAAAACTCAATGGGGGAGGTGGGGGCCGAGGAATCAATGGAAGAGAGGATTTTTTTTATGGGTATTGAGGATTTGGAAAATCCTCACTTTTCCTCTCTTCACCCAAACTTGGATTTTCCTCGGAATCAAGAAAAACCTTAAATCATAATGGAAACGTTAAAATTAATTATATTACTCATTTTTTTCATTTGTTATTGACTTCCTAAGAATTATAAGACATTTCTTTGGAGTTGAAATTGAAGGAACATAGATGAAGACCCACAAATGGTCATCTCATCCTTTTATAGAAAATGCTTACCCACCATCACCCTAGTAGATCAAAATTAGGCAAAGGAGGGCCGAGGGCCTCATCGATCTATCTCTCCACCTTACATCCTTCAATTATCATCTCTTCGATAATCTTTTCGTACCATCCAATTAGCAATTCAAGACCAACGAGACGTCAAAGAATAATGCCAGAAAAGAAATATTTTGTTTGGTTTAGGCAAAGAATCAATGTCATCAAACTGACCTCTGTTCCCCAACAGGTATCAAACTCATATCGGCAACTCGCAACCTCCTCAGCTGCTTCAAGATTGCTTGAATTACAATGGAAAGTAGATGTTTCTTCAGTCATTCCTGACATGATTTTAACCATCGATTTTAACAATTCCCATGAGCGTCCATATCTTTGTCTTGATACTTCATGTACTTGACCTAAACAGAAAAAACCATGCTCATCAACGTGAACACAAAATTAGTACAATTAGGAATCTTATCATCATAAGGCTGGTCAAGGCCGGATTGGACTAAGTTTTGTCCAAATGCAGTTTGTTTAGGTATTGGGCATAATATTCAACTGTGGATCCAACCTCTAGACTTGGAAGTTAGCCATAGGCATAGCATATTTACAAAGTCATATGTACCTTCCTACGTGTTTTTTTAAATTTTTTTAACCCCAGCCAAGGAGGTTGGGACCCAAAAAAGCCCACTCAAATGGGAAGAGGAAGCCCACAAAGTGGAAAGGATAGATAGCGCATTTGTGTGCCAAAAGAAGCCCACAAAGGGGGAAGATTGGAATAGCCCCATCCAACTGAGCAACCCGTTGTTGTCATATGTTCCTTCACGTTGAATATATCATGTTGTACCAAACCTGTAAAATTAAGCACTTTAATTGTACTTGCCCCTTGGCTATCTGTTTAGCCATTGGACAGGAAAACTACTGCTAGGTTTAATTCCAAGGGCCTAAATTTATAAATGAAACCCAATCCAACCCAATTTAGGCCTTTTAAGGGATGAAGGGTTAGATCATAAAATCATGAGTCTGTACGATTTCAAGATATTTGGACCTTGAGAACCTACTTGACCTCAATGTGCCTTATAATTGGTTGCTCTGATTCACCTTAAATCACATGATGATTTCTACATAGGAACTAGCCTAAATTTCATATTGTAAATCCGTTACTAGATATCGTGCCCATGAATTCACACTGATTTGTAGCTTGTTGTCCAGGCTGTGGGCATAAATTATTGATATTTCTATCTCTTTGTACCTAGAGCGGTATGCCCCTTGAAATCCTATTTATCTGATTTGGATGATAGGGTTTCAATCATGTAATCTATTACTATTTGAAAATGAATAACTACACTTATTCTTTTGAAAAAATAAAAAAAAAAACCTTGAGCCTCATGGGAGATATCTGAGGGCCTCACACTAGTTAAATAACATCATGATCACTTCCTTCTGTATGAAGAAAAGGTTTTATTAGGCTAGTTTCACATAATGGGAAATGAATACCTTTAGGAAAAAAAAGAGAGCATAAAAAGAGAAGGAAATGCTTTGAGGTTGAAACTTCTACTAGTATATCGATTGAACTCTTTACCTTGTGTCCCTTTATTATCTGGTGGTTGCCCATAAATTATTTTTCTTCTGTGAAAGCATCCTGTCCCTGCATATAGTGGGCCCTGAATTCCAGCTATTCCGCGAAGGATGAGCTATCCACACAAAAAATGCCTAATTAAATACAATTTTTTACTTATAAATTGGAGCTAGTCAAAAAGAGGGGAAAAAAAAAAGCAAAGTGCTATTTGTGGGAAGATAAAGAGGACATTGATCACTTTTTTTTCTTGCGTATATGGGAGTGAATTATAAACTATTTTAGTCTTAAACTAGCCTAATCAATCGACCCAAGGGTCTTCCATGCACTGGTAGCTCCGCCCGCGCTTGTTCTATGCCTAAGTGTGATGGAACAAAGGCAATATGGTGCAAAATCCAAAACTCAATTATAAAACTACGTTCTCTTATTTTTTTTAATGGTTTTGAAGCACGAAAAATTATCCTGCATGAATGCTTAATTGCCACAATATTGTGATATATTTAGAAAATGAAAAGTAGATATTTTTATGCAAGCCAACATGTATGAATCTAACTTTTTTTTGGTGATGTCATGGGTACGCATCCTTGAGATCTTTGACTCAACACGACTAATCTCCCGTGTAGCGCCCGCTAAACCTGTATAAATGCACACCGGGCAAATCTCGGGTGCTTTCAAGCACAACATGTGGGAGCAAACCCACACCTTATTCCACTCCACCAACTCCTAGGTGGGTGATAAATTTGATGTGGTGAATTCAATTGTCTTCTCCCTTAATGGTAACATGAACAAACAACATTGTGATTGATTGAGACACTGAGCATCTTCCAACTATGCTAGGGCTCTTGTCGAGAAAACGCAAGTTAAAAATGAAGGCTCTACTAGACTATTCAGTTGTTGAATTTGGTTTTCCTTTCTTTTGTGTTTTTTTTTTTTTTTTTTTTTTTTTTTGTGGGTGTGCCTGGGGGTGAGGTGCTACAGGGTTTAGAACCACTATGCAGTAAATTTAAAGGTAAGTAATTTTTGCTCACTTCATTTGAAATCACCATATGATTCCCAAACGGGTCATCTTTGAGGCCACCATAGAAAACCTGTGGAAACTGCACAAATCCACCATCCTTCTCTTCCTTGGATCCAAGCAAGATGCACATTGCATGGAGAATTACTTGTGGGTTGTTTGCAAACATGTCACAGTCGACATTCAGCATGAATGGAGCATTGGTCAGCACTCCTGAAACCCTAGTCTGTTCATCAATCACCAAAAAGAAGACCTTTTAAGTTGGTTAAAAAGGGAGCACAAAATCCCCTTAATCAATTTATGCATGACTGGATATGGGATATTTTCATTTCTGGAAGTGGTTAAAATTGAAGAAACTAAGGTGAATAACCAAAAGTGGCCATTAAATAATCTTTCTTTGGTAGAAAATGAACAAAGGGATGATGATAATGAATACAAAGCCATCACCTCAATAATTCAAATCTTATAAAAGTGAGGATCCATCTACATCTCACCCTTCTATCCTTGCCCCCTTACATATATGACAATTCTTTGTTGGAGCCCATTTGAAGAATTCGAATGTATATCTCCAATTCCATGTAAACAAATGGGCCTTATGGGGTAAAGTCATCAGATCCATTATGTTCCATGTACAAACCTCCATTGTTTAATTTCGGCTACAATTCTAGTTATAATATATGAAAGGGATTTTTAAAATGTTCCTCCTTTAAACATCATCAGACTTTAGATATCTCTTTGGTCTCAATAACCCTCAGTCTGAAGCTTGGGTTGTTGCCTTATGACAGTCCATTTGTAAAGCTAGAAATAATTATATTTGTATGGGCATGATCACTCTCTTTGGGTACATTAGCATCAAGGGCAGACCCATGTATAATGGGGTGGGGGCTCCTGAAAAGAGCTTTAAAATCTTAAAACCCCCCTGTATATTCTAGAAATTATTATATATTTTTTACATTTGCCCCTTCCCCCAATATTTTGTTTTTACACAGAGCCCCCCAAGATCAATTCCCTAGATCCACCCCTATCAGCATATGCTAAAAATATCTTAAATGCATCTTATGATCCTAACTTGAGTATAGAGACCAAGGAGAAAGGAATCCAAATCCCATATGGGAGGAAGGCAATTATCTTGTTACAACTTTTGCAGACGCAACATTTAGAGTTGCTAATGGTAATTCTACCTTTGAGTTCATGAAGGTCCGCAATGGGAATAAATCTTTATGCAAGATTAGTCAAGGGACAAAAACTTTGCTCCTTCAGAGTACATCCACATTATGTCATATCTCTTGAAATAATGAAAGAGATTAAGGGAGAGAAAGATTGGTCTTGAACGTCTATTTGTTTTGCATAGGCAGTGGTTTAGTAGAATAGTCTTTAATCTTGTATTTAGAGAATATAGCTTGCATGCTTATAACTTAGCTAAGCTTGGTTTTGTTTGTGGTGATGTATTTGGCTCCCCGGCCGGAGGTCCTTTCAATAGACTGACTTTTGGCATTGGCTTTTGATGTTTTCTTTGACAGAAAGAATTTTCACCCCTCCTTCAAGGTTTGCCTTGGTTTTTTTAAGATACTCTGATATTTAAAGAAGGGAAACATTCATGTGCATCCGTTCCTCACCGTATTATGGTGAGGGACAACATAGTAGAGTTGATTTTATGACACATCTAAACCATTCACATACATGTAACCCTCTTAAGTACAGTAGACGATTGAAATTTCATCTATCCAAATGGATGAGACCGTTGGATCGAAGGTCAAATTTTTTCCTTTAATATAAAGTCATTAAATCTATAGGCCATGGATGAAGGGGTTAGAGGCATGGGACTGACCCCAAATTTGATATATGGTCCCATCCAAAATATCTCTTCTCATCCCCCACAAGTCCCATGATCAATAGGTCCCTAGGTGGGCCCCATTAAGTTTATCCTTCACCATATGGTGAGGGAAGGATGCACAGAAATGTCCTCCAAAAGGGGTTCTAGAACTTTGTAAACTTTAAAACTATTTCTAAAAGTACCCTTTACTAGCATTTTTTAAATCCATCATTACATTTGGCCATTTTAGGCAATCAAAAGAGAGAAGAGACCTTTTTTTCAACTAAAAAACCTCCACGTTGTCCGAAGTTAATCCAACCCAACTAAGGTAACACTAATTTAACACGAAGCTAACTTATATTTATCCTTTAACTAAAGCACTAAGGGCACATTTGTGCAACAAGTTTTCCGTAAAAGGGGAACGTTTGTTTCCTATGTATACACTTTAAGTCGTGGTTTTTTGCAATGCAATCATCTATTGAAAATAGCTTATTATGATAGGTTTTCCTCACATCACATGGAAACACGAGTGGGAGACCCCTAACTCTCCTTAGAATTCCATCTAGGTAAAAGGAGGAACATATGTTTGTGCACATGCTGCTGTGGAAGACAAAATCTCTGTCGTAATGTTTTCCCATCTACACTCATAGGAATTGCAAATCCTCAGTCATGCTGAAAAATAATGCATTTTCGTCTTTTTCTCCTTGGCAAAGCAAGTTGCACTGAAAGACAATAGCAGATACTGCACAAAAAAAAGTGTCGGACATCTACACTATCTCCCCGGAATTGATATTGCACAAACGCTTCTTAAGTGATAAAAAAAAATTTCTACTATTGATTACTCTTGTCAAACCAACGCACCCTAAGTCTCATATATGTGTGGTAAAGGGTGATGTAAATTCCCCATCTATAGTGAGATTGACATAAAAGGCGAAATAAAATATGTGGTAAAGTAATGTTTGTATTTATGTTATATGAGGTAAAGTGTGAAAAAAAAAAAGAAGAAAAAACATAAGAGAGAGTGGTAAAGTAATTGCTTTTTTCGACATGAATTTACTTTACCACAATTTACCTTAATTTAGGTATAAGAAAAAAAGTGGCTTGTTAATAAAGGGAATTGGCTGGAGTTACTTTCACGCTCTGTTTTTTCCAACCGAACATCACAAGGGGGGAAAAAGTGATTGTTGAGTCAACTTTGTGTTGCAAGTGTCTAATCTTGTTTGGTAGTTGTAACTCTAACTTTCGTTGTCTGGACTTGCAACCATTATGTAAGGGTAGGGGTCCAATACGAATGCCATTTACTGTTTGGCCTTTCTTCCGAATGTGTAAAAGAGCCATAAGATTCACTTCCTCCCATTTGTTTCAAACCAGTACTTGTAGACACAACATTTCCTTCATGTTTCTAACTTTTTCTTTTTACTGTTTTAATCTTGAGGTTTGTTTTTTTTGCAGAAATCTTGAGGTTTTTAACCAAACCCAAATTCAACCCAAGTGGCCACACTTATCTACGATACTATGCATATTTAAAATAATATAGAAAAATTCTCAAAAACTCTCCTATCTCAAAAGGGTATATATAACAATGTTGTCTTTTTCTACATTTACAAACAACGACCGTAACTTACCTTTTGGATAAAAAGACAAATATATTCTTACCTTACAATAGTTTCTCATTAACTTATTGTATGAAACTGATTAGAATAACCCACATGCACCAAGATGCTGGTTACAGTCCTATTTGTAAGTTACCTATTGTTACCATGCATACATGGTAGTTCTACATTAGTTTAAATTATTATAGTTTGTTTACAAGGTTGACTTTAACTAATGGTATAAACTATGGAGAGTTGCTGAGGTTAAATGGTGGTTTTGATCTTTCTGAGCAATTGTTTTTAGCTTTTGATCTCTAGTCAAGTTTTTTGTGTAATATTCAAAAGTAGAAGTGGTTTCTTATAACTATAAGACAACTGCAGGCGGTTATATAAGAATTTCCCTTATATATACACTTTGTATTACTATAATCGGGAAGTGCTCCTATGAGAGTATCTCTCACCTTATTATGAGAGATAGGAGTGGGGCCCTTATATTTTAGTTGTTGGCATTGGATATGAATGTGAGGGCCCCCACCTTATCTCTCTTAGTGAGGTGAGAGCATATCTCGTAAGAACATCTCCTAGTATAATATACACTATACTTTATACAAAGCATATAAATTTCCTAATTTTATACCCTTAGAAGAGCACCCAATAATTTAGTGTGCATCATATAACTAAGTAAACTCCGAGTCAATCGAGTCCATCCAATTCGCACTCGGGTAGGGAACTCGTAGTTTGAGTTGGCTTCGGGTTTAATTCGGGTTGGATTTGGTTTCTGATCCTGAACAATTAGAGTTGGGCAGGGGTTGATCCAAGATACAGGTTATTGGGCCCAACCGACTTAAACAGATCTTTGTCTGGCCCAAGTTGGGCCTATTTAGTAAGTAAGCTTCTACAAATTACCAGAACATTCATGGCCCCAGCTTTGAAGTGATGAGCTTGCTTTGGCCTCTTCTCTCTGGCAACATATACAAGATGTGGCACCCCATTTGGAACCTTATCCTTGTTCTCCCATATAACCTACAGACATCATTACAAAACAAAACAAAACTGAAATTAAAGCTCACATCCTCAAAATTTTGTTTAAGAAAGGTCACTAGCTACTTCCTTAGTCACCAAACCATACCTTAACTATGCTTGGATGGTTTCCACGCTCAATGTTAGAAAACTCTGCAAATTCACCAGTGAGAGGAAATGGAAGGGATTTCTTAGATGCTTCCTCTATTTTTCGTTTTAGTTCTTCATAGTCACTCTGCACACAGGAGGAAACAAACATGCACATGATGAGAAGTTCCAAGTGTTTATAGGGACACTGGATTAGATTGTGGTTTTACTACAAAAATTCAGGAGCAATGTTAAAATGATCAGCACCATTCCTTGTATTGGCAAAATTAGATTCTCTTAACTATTTGATTGGTACCACTATTTCCACAAACATGTCTTAAATTTACCATAGAGTATGGGTAATTTTCTCCTGCGTACGTTCGTACACTGATATGTACACTTTCAATGAATTAAAAGGAAGTAAAAGCCAAGAAAAAAAAAATTCACCATCCAATTTTGCCCAAAAAGAAAAACCAAACCAATCCACCATAGAGAAGAGGCCAGTGGCCCAGACAAAACCAACCAACAAAAAATCATTAAAACGGACGGCAGGAAAAAATAATCAGCGAATGAGTTGCTTTTTCAATATTTTACTAAAAATCATTTTTTTTTTTTTTTTGTCTACAACATTGACCATGGTCAAAATCCAAGAAAATCTTGATCCATTTCGAAGGGTTTCCACTGAAAACACTCAAAAGGAAGAAATTGCTCTTTAACTACAGGTAGCAGCTATATGTAATATTTTGATTATTTTAACCATGTCCCACATGATGTTTACTGAAAATAATTGTAAGATAAGCACATTTTGTGTACTTTTAGAAAAACACTAGTTGGATTTGGTCAACATGATTAGACAAAAAGGTTTGAGCAGTATTGAGGTGGTTGGCTATTTAAATTAAATTCTTTTCAGAAAATTGGGAATTTTAATGAATATATTAAAATTATGATTTTTTTTCTATTCCATTTTTTTTGTAGGGATGATACTAATATTGGCAGTGAGAATATAATTCCAAAAATTATGAAAAAAACCTCCGATATCATTCGAGAATAAAAATTATTGTTTTGTCCAATGAATTGATGATGTTGGTTAGAATAACCAACTGAAATACTTGGAAGATTCTGTTGATGTATGATGGACATATAGGACATCATTTGAAAAAGGAAAATTGGAAAAAAATAAAATTAGAGGTTGTTTATGTAAATATAAGAAATATAAGGTGTCTATCTGTAATTTTCCCCTTATCTTCAATTACCTTCATCCTACTCCAATCATGCAGAAAGCCCTCCTCCAAAACCCCACTTGGGATTTCTGGTCTGGTCAAGAAATACATGAAAGGAGCTCTGACTCTAATACCATACTTCTTGCAGAAAGGAACCCAGAACCTGGCGAATTTGGAAGCTTCAATCAATGAATATAAGGTGATAGGAGAGCATCCATCATCCGATACGTAACAGGCTAGCTTGTGACAAGGGTAGTCCACAGCCAATAGAGAAAGCACAGTGTTCACCGTTACGATAGGCGGTTCGAGCGAAACATCTGCAGTTGTGACAAACATGTCCACTGGTGGAAGTTCTCTCACCCTAAAGAATAACATAGCATATATACACAACCAAACAGTGTCAAGGAAAAATGAAAATGAAGATTTTGATTACCATGGTTTAATGAAACACCCACTTGGCTATTTGATTATTGATGCATACCCTTTTATGAGGCGGTCTGGGTATGTTTTGTGGTCGACCAAATTCCATTTTGAGTTCATCATCAAGAGCCACATGAGGGTGAACCATGACTCACATGCAAGGGCGAGGAGCCACACAGGTCCATGTGTAGTGAGGTGGAGAAGACGATAAGAACAAAGAGAGAGGAGGAGAAGGAAGATGAAGAGATCTGAAGCTCTTTTGAGAGAGTTCTTTCGAGGGAGTTTCTCCTGGAGAGGCAGGGAAATGGGGCTGGCCATTGTAGAAGGGTAAGGTGATAGATTGTGGCCTAGGAGGCTTTGCTAATTTTATAAGTAGGATTCCTACTCTGTTTATAAATGAGAGAGAGAGAGAGAGAGAGAGAGAGAGAGAGAGAGATGGGTACTTATTTATCTTTAAGCTCCAAACATTGTAACTTTACTTGGGAAATGGATCCCCTGTTTTGGCCCAATGAGGGGGTGCCACATGGGGAAAGGTGTCACATCCCATCTCAAAAATTTTTTTATCTCCTTAGAAAAAAATAAAAACTCATTTTCCCATGTGGGACCCCCTGATTGGACTGAACAGGGTTTCCCTGTTTGGTCCAAACAGGGGATCCGGATCCCTTTATTTGATGAGTCCATATCTAGATTCTCCAACTATAAACACATCGGTGAATCCCACCTGTTAAGCTTAAAATGATTGTCATACCTTTTACCTTTTTTAATTCGGTAACGCAGCTCAGTAAAATTTACTCCTTGCAAAATCACGCCAAACAAGATGAAGTACAACACGAGAAAAATCCAACACGCTGTCTGTTGCTTCCTTACACGCCAAACGACAAACTCCTTTTCTTATCTCCCTGCAAAGCTCATTGCAATAGTGAACAAGGGAAAAAAAATCTCACCCTCGGTTTCTGCATCCACAAACCAAGTGCTCGTCTCCTTCTTGCCTTCCGTTGCAGAGAGCAAGTGCTACGGAAAGAAACACAATGGAGAAGTCTTACATCCGGCGATCCGCAGCCTTATCGTAAGATTTGAACCATCAAACGCACAGATCAGGCTCTAATACCAATTGAAGAAACTTACTGGTCCCAGATGGGTGTCGGAACCGAACTCGCCGAGAACCTCATGTGTTCCGGTGTGGGGTAGACCTGTGAACTCGCTGCGAATGCCCTCAGATCTTCTAGAAGGTGATAGATTGCGGCCTAGGAGGATTTGTTATTTTTATAAGTAGGATTCCTACTCTGTTTGTAAGAGAGAGAGAGAGAGAGAGAGAGAGAGAGATGGGTACTCATTTATCTTTAAGCTCCAAACATGGTAACTTTATTTGATGAGTCCTATCCAAAGTCCCCAGCTATAAACACATCGGTGAGTCCCACCTGTTAAGCTTAAAATGATTGTCCTACCTCTTACCTTTTTTAATTCGATAACGCAGCTCTGTGAAGTAAGTGGCCATTCTTGTCCCACCTTTTAGTTAGCACTACTATCCATTGAAGTTCGCTTCCATCGAAGTTTTTTTTTTTTTTTCTAAAATTACTTCCATTGAAGTTACTTCTATAATATTTTTTTTTCAGAAGGTATGCATGAGAGAATTGATAGGTGAGAACCGTTCCTACGTAACGTTCTTTAACAAGCTCAGCACCAACCAGTCATTCTAGCAATAAGAATATTCTAGGGACAACACTCATGGCAAATAGACCCCTTAATTTGGAGTTTTGAATGGGTGGGCACATCCCATGAGTCCTGCTGTCAAAGAGAAAAAGTTATACGAACACATATTCCAAAAAGAGTAACCACAACTGACGTCTAATGCACAGGGACCACACAACAAAAAGTGCCAGACAATGGTATCACCTATAGTGTATAGAAGCATTCCAACTGGCGTCTGAAGCAGAGGACCATAAAATAAAAGGTGTCGAACAATGGTGTCACTAGGACACCCCCCCCCCCCCCCCCCTAATGTTTTTTGTGCGACAAGAATCACCAATAAGAATGTAGTGTTTGTTTAATCCAGACTCAATTGTTTATCATTAAACAATGTATTTTAAAATTTTTCCAACATTAATCAAATGCAACATGGCTCCAATCATGTTCCATTTGGATCAAAGACCGCTGTGAGGTGTAAACATTTCCTCAAATACATATAACAATTAGCGAAAGCTTCATAAATACAAATGTATTTTAAAGATGTATAGTTTAAGAGCAAATACCGAATATCATAACTAGAGTTCAAGTTTAAGACTGTTAACAAAAGTATTAATTACAATAAGTAGGCCACACTAAAACTGGGCCTAATCAAAATATAACAGAAACCAAAAGATGATTCTAAACCAAATATAACGTGAAGGCACTCATGTACAGGGTTGAAACGGCTATGCAATGTTGTCCGCACTATACACTAGGAAGTCATCAGGCAGATCTACCTGAACTTCTTTCGCCGTCTCTCCTTCGGGATAGAAGGGCTCGATACTTATGCACCAAGAGTAGCATCATCAGACACAACGATCGGCAAGCAGATAGATATATAAATCACCAAAGATACGCATACTAAAGAGAGTAAACGATAGACAAGATCATAAAAAATACAAAGCATTCTGATCGTAAGAAGTGCATAGCATTATGATCGTAAAACAAACTAATAAAGCATCTAAATAAAATAGGCAGTCCACATGTGCTAATTACCACTGGATAGTGTCTTTGCCCTCCCTACTCACATTGAGTTGTGATGGAGATATAAATGGTTGGGATCATACCCCCATTCAATCAAAGTGTTCAAAGTCGATACCCCATTGGCATCTATTGGTGTCCATTATACCTTGGTGCCCATTACACCAATCCGAACTGCAGACGGTCCTCTTGGGCTCATGTGGCTAAGGCCCCGTGGGCTCTGGCCTAGTCTTACCTCAAGGTTCTAAATTCAAAGTCCTCACACAGGTGGTGCTCCAGCTGTGTTAAACGTTAACAGCTGAGTGGTGCCTGACACAGAGAATCCTAAACAAACATCAATGAAGAGCTAGGCTTTCTTGCGCGAACAAGATTTCATAAACATTAGAGAAACTGCTTTGTTCCAAATCAAATCAGACTTCAAACAGACTTCAATAGTAGTTCTCTTCAACCCTTACATTCAAAACCACCTAGCCTCAACACTTCAACCAAACCTCAAAATCAATAGAACATCAAAATGTATCCTAAATCTATCATCTAAGTTCTCAATGTGATCCCCAAATAAAGTAAAAAAAAATAGAGTTAATGAACATGCTCGTTACATATAGACAGTATTAGACAATACAATTCGGAATCAGAAGCGATAAACAATCCAATCCTAAGTCAATTGTTATCCCCAGAGTTTCGTACAACCCTACTCAGTCAATGAAAGGAATTAGGTTTACGATACCCAAACGAAACCTCTCTGTGCATAGATATAAGAATGGTATCCCGTTGTCCTATTCCGTTTAAGATTGAGATGACTTGAAACCCGAGAAAACCGGAATAACTACAAGGAACCATTGGCTCAAAACATTCCTCGTACATAGTCAAATGAGTCTAAAAAGGGTAATCAAGGTTCCACCAAGTCCATAGACAAAGGGACAACCCCTTTCAAAAAGGGGGAAATTCGGTCAGGAAAAACCACAGGTTCGGTTAACCGACCAGTTCGATTAACCAAGGGTTGACCTACAGGGCGACCGACTGCACAAAGCGTCCAGAAAACATGCTCTCTGGAAATGAGACCGACAGGTCACCGAGTGTAGGTCGACCGACAGGGTGACCAAGTTCGCAACTCCTTCAAAAAAATTGCAGCATGCTAGAATTGGAACCGATGGGTCACCGAACTGTAGTTCGATTTACCGACACCCAAGTTCGGTTAGTCGACTGCTCCTAAAACTCTGAAGCGAATTCTGAGATTGGTTCAAAAATGGAGAGATTCACTCCCTTCCTTCATTCACATCTGCAAACAAGGAAAAATTAGGCCTAGCCCACTCCCCAAGCATCCATACCCCCTCTCATCAAGTCCATTCAAAAACCAATCCATTCCATTCAAAACATAAAACCCATTTATCATGTTTTCAAGCAAACCAAGATACAAATGAGCAAGAGGTTGTCTAAACATTATCAATCAACCAAATCAAGGAAAACAAACATATCAATGCATAAATATAGTTATCTACTTGCCTTAGATGAAGAGCTTGACCAAAACCCAAGAGAAAATTGGGGAAAAATTCTCTAAGAGCTCAAACTTGTGCAAATGTCTCTCAATCCCAAAACCAACTACAAAATGGATGCAAATGGGTTGGGTGAGTCCCTCTAATTCATTTCTAAGCAAAAGGAAGAAGATTGGCTAGGTCTACAAGCTTTGGGAGCTTACCTTAGAGTGGGTAGTGGATGAAAAGCTTGGAAAAGTAAATGGGTGGAGTCTTGGAAGCTTAAGGAAGAAGATGGGGAGGCTTGGTCGTCGATGCCGGAGCTCCAGTGGTCGAAAATGGGACGAAGGCAGTGAAGGGGCTGAGTTCGGAGATTGCATAGTGAAAGGAGAAAGAGATGGAATGAATGAAGGGATAGGGTTTATATTAGGTTAAGCTAAAAGGGTATTTTAAGTTTAGTCCTTTGCTCCACTAATGATGATTTTCGGGCCTTTTCAACTCGTTGGATCGAAATGCAACTAAAGACTAAAGTTTCATAAAATGCCGAGACCTACCTGATGTACCCAAACTCGCAAAAACTCATAATCTCACAAAAACCCTGAAAACTTTCCAAAATTGCAAGCCACCCCCTACTATACCCAAAAGAACTCGGACTCGCGCAAGACTTCGTACGCGTGATCCACATGTCAAACCCGACTCGCTAAGACTCTAAACACACTTACTAACTAATCAAGCAATTAATTATAACTCATAGAAGATTAAGGGACGGGATGTTACACGTGAAGCTCGGTCTTTAACAAAACGCACTTGAATATCATGACGGGCCACCTTTTCTCTAATGAAGTGATAGTCAACCTCCACATGCTTTGTTCTAGCATGATACAAGGGATTTGAAGCTAGTGAAATTGCACTAATATTATCCCAATAAAGTATTGGTGGAGTTTTGGGAAAAGTGTTAAGATCCCACATTAACATTTGAATCCAATACAATTCTACTGCGATGAGAGCTAGAGACTGATGTTCAGACTCTGTGCTTGATTTGGACACTGTAGGTTGTTTCTTAGCATTCCACGAGATTAAATTGGAGCCAAGAATAACTGCATAACCTGAAGTAGATCTTCTATCATCAGGGTCCCCGGCCTAGTCCCCATCTGAGTATGCTATAATGTTAAGGGAACTTTTACGAAAATGCAAGCCATGAGTTATGGTACCTTTGAGAAATCGAAGGATCCTTTTTACCGCCATCTAGTGAGTATGGCGTGGTTCATGCATAAATTGACAAACCTGATTAACTGCAAATGCAATGTTAGGTCTGGTCAGTGTAACAAACTGTAGAGGCCCCACAACACTACGATACTCATGTGGAGTTGATAATGGGTCCTTAACATATTTAGAGAGTTTAGTGCTTGACTCAACGAGTGACTTGATAGGCTTAGCGTCCTGCATGTTTGTTCGATGAAGGAAGTCCCAAATATACTATGTTTGGGTAAGATATAGATCCAAGTTCACCCTATATGCTTCAATCCCAAAGAAGTAATGAATTGGTCCTAGATCCTTCATAGCAAATAGTCGCCCAAGTTCCACTAGTAATTTAGGTAAGGCACCTGGATTATTTCTAGTGAGAACAATATCATCCACATATATAAGTAGAACAATGAATTCACTTCTAAAATTACGTACAAAAAGTGACGTATCTACATTTGAGCCCTGAAACTCAAGACTTTGAAGATAGTTCGTTAGTCGTAGGTACCAGGCACGTGGAACTTGTTTAAGCCCATAAATGGCTCTGTGAAGCCTACAAACATGATCAGGTTTGGTTGGGTCCACAAAGCCCTAAGGTTACACCATATACACTTCTTCAAATAAAACACCATGTAATAATGCATTGTGGACGTTAAGTTGAACCAAAATGTATTGTAAGCAATAGGACCAGTTGAAGAGTGGTGTGTTTAACCACAGGACTAAATGTATCGACATAGTCAAGCCCAGGTTGTTGGTGAAAGCCCTTTGCAACTAACCGTACTTTGTACCTTTCAATGGACCCATCAAAGTTTTGTTTTAACTTAAATACCTATTTACACCAAACAATGTTTCGGCCTGGTTTAATTGGGACCAATGAACAAGTACCTTGCCTTTGTAATGCTTTAAACTCAAGTGCCATCACAGCCCGCCATTCTGCAGACTTAATGGCATGAGTGTAACATATAGGTTCTGGTGTAGCAAGGGTGACTTGTAATGCTTGAGGCAGAGGATACCGAGTAGTCATAAGTTGTTTAGGCTTAAAGTCCCCATCCAAAGCCCTGATTTACATGTTATGAGTTCGTTGCAGAGGAGCATTAGCTTGACCTGAAATTTGACCGGACATGAATGAATTGGAGTGGGCCACAGGTATGGTAGAGTCGGTCATCCCAAGATATATATTTTTTTTTTTGCTAACAGAGGGTTCCCAACCCTTTGGGTTGGACTAATCCCTCTAGGCCTAGAGAGAAGCCAGGTAAAGCCCCTGTGGTCCCCAAGTGGTAGCACTAGTATACTCAATCTTCGGTTCCTGAAGAGGTGGGAACCGGGGATCGATACCAGGACCTCTAACTCTGGAAGAGAAAGGAACCGTGGTCCTGACCACTCGGCCAACCCCTTATTGTTCGAGAGAACTAGTTGATCCTAAGTTGGTAAGATCAACCAAACCAGCACCACTATTCCCATGAGTGGGTACAGTTGAGTTAGGTGGAGCAATGGTAGCGTTGTGGAATCCACTTGGAGGTGGTAACATGCAGAAGCTAACAAGTGTGTTAGTATTTTTATATTGGCTAATTCATGGGTTGGACAAAACTCTGGGTTCATGGAGTTGTATTTTCTAATTTATTCTAGAATGGACTGTGGTTGTGTCGCCGAAAGAGCCGAAGCGAAGAATAGAAGAAAAGAGAAGACCGGGCGAACCTCCACAGGCCCGATTGATCGGAGCCTTTGTCCGATCGACTGGACTGTAAACACGCCCCAGTTATTTGGGTTGTCCGATCAATCGGACAAGCGCAGAATTTCAGGAAAGTCTCTTTTTCTGATTTGAAAGTGTTTCCTTTTGAGACTCTGTTTCCCAATTTGAGTCCTACTTGTGCACTAAGTCTTAGGCACAAATTTGGGGATATATATAGGGTGTTGCTCTCAACCCTAGAAGACACCACTCTCATTAATCTGAGTTAGAGATATCTTAGAGAGAGATTATTCTTTAGAGCCCTTGAGAGATCGTTCTGAATAGCTACTCTATAAGGTCATTGTTGCTTCTACCTTTCTTGTAGAAGATAGTTAGTTCATCTTGACTGGCAAGGTACGAGGAGATCAACTAAAAGAACAAGGCAAGGTGAATGTTATGTTAGTGGATTCTTTATAAGAATAACTACAGTCCTTAGGTCGAGGTATAGACTGAGGTAAAGGAGCTTATGAGTATATCTTGTAACTGTTCGTGAACTCTTGATTTCTCGTTTATGGTTTTTCTCCCTGGATAGGGTTTCCACACTAAATATTGTGTCTGCATTCTTGTGATGTGTAATTGGTAGATAGCTAGTTCTATATTATCTGATTGGTTATTTCCGGTGCGTTGATTGGTTAAATTAGAACTAGTGATCCATTCTAGTAGCCTACAAAAACTTTCAAAGTGTCTGGTTGGCAATGTCCATAGAGGAAGTAAGTAGTGGTGCAGATGCGTTGGGATGATCATTTGGCCCAATGTGCAGATGACCAGCTAGTGAATTAGAATTGTATGGGTACACTTGTTCCGCGGTGAAGAGTTGGTTGGTCACAAGAAGCGCAAAAATAAAGCTTCAACCACTAAAAAAATGAAAATTTATTTTACCAACCTCCAAAAAACTTCACCTTGTAAGAACAAGTAAAGTGGTTAATTACCACTTCTTGACTTCTCATCTCGCTTCAAATTACTTTGTCTCATAGAAACAAATGCATTTTTTACTTTAGAAACTATACTTTACTTTTACCTAACCATTGTCTTTTACACTACTCAACGTTCACTTTACTGGTAAGTAAAAAAACATGCCTGCATGTTTGTTTTATGTTTTTTTTTACAAAATAATTAAGTCTAAAATCTGATTAAATAGTATTATGAAAACAAAATGAAGCTATGGCCCAGTGGTTTGTACATTTTTTTTATGAAAATACCCCGATTGACTATATCATCAGTTAGTTGATGATACCATCAATGTGCCTTCATTAAATCCCCAAAATGAAGTGTGAAGTGATTGTTTTTTTTTTTTTTTTCTTTTTTTTTTTGGCCATGTTACATTAGACCAATTCTGTATCATGGATAATAGATTGTTGAAAGATGTTTTTTTAGTAATTGTGTGAAGATGTTTTGTATATTTGTATTTGTATACACATGAAGTGTGTTTTGAAGCATTTGTATGAAGATGTTTTGTAGTGTTTGTATGAAGTTTTTTTTCCTTCAGATTTTAGACCCATTTCAAATTTTTCCCTACCTTGGATGAATTCAATATGTTCACTTTACTATGGGTAAAAGAACTCAAGGTCAAATGAAACTTATCAATGGATGATTTTGTCAATGAATTGACAATATTCTCATCTCTGGCCATAAACGCTCTCACATAGCAGGAAATTCCAGCAACTTTTCCGCCTTTTTTCCTTCGAATTTCTGATTCATTTCCAATTTGTTTCTATCTAGGATTGTATCGGTCAATTAACTTAACTTCTATATAAAAAAATGAAGTTCAAATCATGTAAAGACATTGACGATATCGTCATCTAGTTGACGATATATATCATCAATGAATTGAAAATATTGTCAAACCTGCAGCTCATCTTCTTCACCTTTGTTCTCCTGCAACTCATGTTCTCTCCTACAAATTATGTTCGTATACTTTTGACCAGTAGGGATTCATCAAGAAATCCCCCATGGGTAGTCCCAAATTAACTTAGGGGTCGTTTGTTTCCTGTGAAAGTGATTCACATGTGTAAATGACCCACATGTGAGTCATTTGCATATGTAAATTACTCACATGTGCATCAGATTTCACTGTTTGTTACTAGCATAACATTTCACATGTGAATCTATGAATAGGTTGTATATTGTTTAATGATATATCAACATCCAACCAACATCAATGGTTAAAAATTAGATACATGACCGTGTTTGAGCTTCTGAAGAATATGAACGGTCCTGATTTTACAGTTGGGGCCCAAAACATTAAAAAAATAATAAAAAGCGGACTGGGTATGTTAGTAACAATAGGTTGTATATTGTTTGATGATATCTCAACCTCCATGCATCATCAACGGTTGAAAATTGGACACATGGCCGTGTTTGAGCTTCTGAAGAATATGAACGGTCCTGATTTTACAGGTGCGGCCCAGAACAATAAAAAAAATCATAAAAGGCGGACTGCTTATGTTAGTAACAATAAATTAATCTAACGGCTGTAATTATGTTGATGATATCTCAACCTCCATGCGTCATCAACAGTTGAAAATTGGACACATGGTCGTGTTTGAGCTTCTAAAGAAAATGAACGGTCCGGATGTTACAAGTGGGGCCCAGAAAAATTTAAAAAAAAAATAAAAGGCGGAATGCTCATAATGGCATTGTAGCAGTCCGCCTTGTAACAGTGACATGTGAAAGATTTTCACACCTCTTGAGGTGTGAAAATCCAAGGCACCAAATGAGTTGTTTTTCATACCATTTACACATGAGTTTTACACATGTGAATCAAATTTACACAAAACAAACGTGATATATGTGTAACGAAAACGCATGTGATTTAATTACATATATAAATGGTCACAAACAAACGTCAAAAGAGTCCCTCTTACACCATGTAGTAGGATTTGGAGATAATTACACAATCTTAGGACCCAGTCCCGCACAATGAGAGATTTGGAACTGACAAACTACCATCAGATTTTCAAGATACTAAAATATAATTTGATGATTTTAAGTATTCTTAAATTAAGTTTTAATATTAGAAGAATGAACAACCTAAATGTTACCATAGGAAAAACCCAAATTCTCAATCCCATGATAGTCTCAATTTGATCACATGATCAATGCCCTTGGTGACCAGCCATAGTGGGCCTCCCAATGGGATCTCATAGCAAGCCCCATTCACTTTACCTTTTTATTCTTACATATCAAATTGAATTCTTCTCCAACTCATACTTAATTTTGAGATAGTTTTACCAAACTTGAATGAGATTAGGGATTTTTGTATTGATTTACATAGAGACAAAAGGGGAAGCATGCATATATTTCTGGTCCATTGTAAATTCTTATGCCAAGCACATCTTCATTTCAAGAACTACATGAAAGTAGGAAAAGTGCAATGGTCTACCAGTATTTTATCCAAGTATCTATATGATATATATTTTGGAAAAGTATATACAGGTCAAGCAGGTTATGAAGTTGACCCGAACTCGAACTATTTTAATGTGGGTCAGTACACCTAATATTTAGCCAGCCTCCAAAGGAACTTTTCTTATGCTCGAGAAATTTGTGAGGCCTGTTTATGAAAGCTTTATCCTCAAGAGGAATACCTCCTCTCGTATGAATCATTGCAAAATTTCACTTTAATAGGAGCTAGGTCTACCGCTACATTATTATTATTATTATTAACCGAACCCTAGTTGTGTCTGAGGCGCGGGAGATACCCATCCATTATGCTGCTAGTGGATTGGCACCATGAAATTAATCACTGTAAACCACTTGAAATTTTGTACTATTTTATTTACATTTTTTATACATTATCAGTCTGATTGCTCATCCAAATCCCATCAATGTGAAATTTAAGGAAGACCCATTCAAGAGAGGACAATCTGTTTTTAATAAATTAAAATTTTCATAAGTGAACCCATTGTCGGATCCTGACTCTTACAGCAAAAAATGAAGAAAAAAAAATTCACAGCATGTAATCCCATTCCCTTTCCCTTCCCTCTCTTTGAGAAAGCATAAGAAGAACTTTTTATGAGGTGTGAGTATGAAAGCTACTTTGAGGATCCTATACAGACCCTATAGCTCCCTGCTAGAAAAAATCATCTCTTTTTTATTGTCATTTTCTCCATTTCCCAGCTCATAGCTTCATATACAATACAACCTCCTTTTACATATTTGTTTGTTATTCATGTCTAATGGTTGGCTCGTGTAAGGGAGTTGGTGATGCTGTTGAGTAGTGTTTGTCATTTAGTTTTTCGTCTGGGAGTTGTAAGTGTGGACAATATTGAGTTGGTTTGAAATGAAGATGGTGATTTGTGAGGTTGAAAATGCATGCAAGGGCCCATAAGTTATGAAAAACTAAAAAAACAGACTAAGAGCTGATGAGAAATGAAAATGATGTAACCTTAAATAAGAGAAAAGTTATCGAATGTTGGATGTGGGAGGGGGACATCTAGGGTTGTGAACGGGTTTGTTTCGGTCCGGGTCAATGGTGGATCCGGAACCGGAACCGTTAAGGATAAGGTGGAACCGGATCCGGAACCATTTCAAAACCGGTTTCTTGGCTCCGGAACATAGTTGTTAATATCGTTTCGGACCTCATTTCGCTCTGGCTGCAAAATGAAAAGTTTTGGCCGATTCGGGATTTTAGGAAAAATTTTCGGAATTACATTTCGGGAAAAATATAACATAATATATATACATATATAAGTAAAAAATAGAAAAATTAATAAATATAGATTTATTTCATTATAGTAATTTTTTCGGAATTATATTTTGTGAAAATATAAGAAATACAAAATATATACATGTAAAAAAAGTATAAAAAAATTAATTATCTAAAATTCCATTTTGGCCGAAAATTCACATTTCGGCCAAAACCTTGAATTTCGGCCGAGATTGACAGAACTTCAAACAGAAAAATTTTGGTTGAAATTTCGTTTCGGCCACTTGACTGAAACGAAAAATTTCGGCCATTTCGGCCGAAACGAAACGAAATTAATAACTATGCTCCGGAACCAGAACCATATGTGAGATTGGTCTGGATCCGGGTCCGAGTCTAGATATAGAATGATATTTTTTAAAAAAAATATGATTTTTAAGAGAGATTTTAAAAAAATTGAGGTTATATGACGGGTCTCAGGTCCACGGGCCCGAACCGAGGTGGTACCAGATCCGGACCCATTTACTTATTAGGGCCTAAATAAGGACCTAGACCCGGTTTTTAATGGGTCGGAACCTCCGGGTAATCAGAGAATCGATGACCCATTTACATCCCTATGGACATCATGCCGGTGGTAAAAAAAGAAAGGATAAAATCTTGGACTCCATTATTCTAAGGAGTTTAGGCCAGATCGATCATATCCATTTTTCTTGTTCGGATCATAGTCATCTAGTTAAACTTCAAACTACAAATAGTTAATTTGTTTCAAACAATTGGTAGTTTGATTCAAGAATTATTAATGAACTAATCCAATCTAGTGTCTAATTAAGTCAAGTCCTATAAATCCATTAGCAGTGTCTATCCAAAAGTCTGAGTTACTCAAAAGCAGTACACCCCCATGTATTAGCGCTAACCCAAGTCCAATCAAAGTCAGCCCCACCCTAAGATTGATCACCAGTAAACATGAGACTTTACTTTAGCTTTTATTTCAACCATGTGATTTGCACATAATCATTTTGGGGGTGAGTCCAACTTTGATTGAAGTGAGATTTTGCCTAGAGTAAATGTAAAGAACAGTTAATTTTGAATAATTTGGATTTAAGATTAGCGTTCTAGTGATGGAATTATAGCGCACACACACAAATGAACTAGTCCATTAAACTTCTCGAACTTGATTTCCAAAGCGTACGAGTTGAGAAGCGAATTTAATGAACCTACTCTATTGAATTTCATAACGAAACAAAGTCTCAAATTGTGAATTGCAAACTCAACGAAATATTGTGAATGAGGTAACTATAGTCAGGAACAAACACCATCCCTGTTTTATATCTACAGGGAACTCATTCAAACTAGCACATTACATGAGTAAATTAAACTTTGCAATTTTCAATATCTTTACGTAACTTTCACATGTGAATTCCACTATCATGACTAATATGGACAGAAAGAAGAAGATGAAGAAGAAGAAGGAAAAAAAAAAACATGAACAAATGACACTAACTTGAGTCCAGAAAATTGCTATCAAGCAAATATTACATACCTCTTGCCCGACATCATCATTATAAATGTTGGTATTTAAATGTCAAGGGGCTGTTCTAGTCCTTTTCTGAAATTGAGTGTTTGATTTAAATCAAACCCATTCAAAAAGACTGTGACCAATGATCTAAAAAGTATTTTCTGCCAACCTTGCGTCACACTGCATTCATGATTTTGTCTTCCCTTATATTGAAAAGGATTGGTGCCAGTCCTATCCATTTGCAAACGCCATTTTTGTCGTGTACTTTTTCATGCACCTAGTCCTCTCACGGATCTTCCATATGGTAGAGAAACACAATTCGAACACTCCATCTCAGGTGGGCCCCTTTACAGGGCTGACTCCAGCGTAAAGCCAATAAAGCCTTTGCGTTAGGCCCCAAAAAAAAAGGCTCCATAATAGGCATCTTTTGAAATTCTAAAAAATCAAATTTATCAACTGCCATCCCCTTTTTCTCCCCAAAATATAAGGCCCCATGATGACTCTCTCTTAAGAAGGTCAATTTTTATATGAGGCCCCATGATGACTCTCTCTTAAGAAGGTCAATTTTTGTGAGGCCTTAAAGTGTCATTTATAGCCTAGTATATTTCCAAATCTACCCCCTCTATTACTATTGCTAGGAGTCCAATATTTTAGCACACTTATATTTCTAGCAGTCCATGTGTATCAAATCTCAACCGTACATTCAATAATGAATTGTTTTACAAGCCTTTCTCATTATTTTTAGGGGCATTTGGGCGGAGGTCCCTCAACTGTGATTTTTATTGCAAGCGGTCCACAATACGTTATCATACTGACAACAGTCCTCTTGTAACTGAAAAGGACAAAAACGCCCTTGTACATGTCAGCAAAAGCAAAACTCAAACAAATTTATCTGAGTTTTCAAAACTCAGATAAAACTCAGATAAATTTATCAGTCTTCTAAGACAGTCTTCTCACTGTTTAAACCATGGTTATGATCAGACATGTAGCCTGTGGATTGTGGTCCTGGACCATCCTTTCACATGTTAAAACCACTTACAGATTGACTGACTTGGGCTTTCTTGAAATTAGGACACAGGATGCCTTGTGAATACAACAACCAGAACATGTTTGGTTTCTCCCATAGTTCCCTGCTCCTACTCCTTCTGTCTACTGGTAGAGAAAGAAAACGCAAATTATAAATCACAACCACTGCAATAAGAAAGGAGAGATGGATGTGGGTCGTCGGATGACACCACTTAACATAGCTATTTATTTGAAACTCAAAAAAATTCTTCAAAACTCAGATAAATTTGTCTGAGTTCTGCCAGAAACTCAGATAAATTTATTTGAGTTGTGCCAGAAACTCAGATAAATTTGCCAAAACTCAGATAAATTTGGCAAATTTATCTGAGTTCTGCCAGAAACTCAGATAAATTTATCTGAGTTTCTGGCAGAACTTCGACAAATTTATCTGAGTTTCTGTCCAGTTTATCATAGATTCTGGGAAATTTATCTGAGCTCGGCGACACCAAAAGTTAGAATACCGAAAATCAGATTCTAATAAAAATCGAAATCGAAAACAAAAACACTTGATGACCACAATCCAATCGAAAAAAGAGAGGGAGGAAACAAGAAAAAATGCAAAATGCTCTTTTTCAAATCAGTTGTAGAGAGAAAGAGAGATTTGGAAGAAACTTTATATGAAAGAGCAAAATAAAGTAAAACTGTGTCTATCTTTGAAGAAATGAAAGAGAGAATCGGAAGTCATGGTGGCGACGGAAGGTGCTCTGCAACGATATTCTGCAACTATGGAAAGGAATGGAAAATGGAAAATGAGAGAAGAAGAAGGAAGGAGTTTTCTGGCACAGTTGAATGGGGCAAATTAGTCATGAAAATACATGACGTGGCATATTAGGGACCTCTCACTAAAGTATCTCCAGCTGTCTGGACTATAGACATTAGAGGAAAAAGTAGTTGTCCTTGATGCCTTAGAAGACCGTGCTCAAGGACTTCTGCCTAATTTACCCTTATTTTTGTATATCATATTTCAATAAGAGCCCATTCAGATTTAATCCATGATGTGGTTATAATAAATCCATAGCTTGAGATTTCAGCCCTAATAATACAATGTGATCATGTCGGAATTTATTCACTTGCCCACAGTGCATATGAGCATAGTACATCTCGAACATCCAATACAGGGGGCACAATTCTGAAATCCATCTTAGATGGTCCTGACTCATGGTGTGCATGGGCATTGTGCGCAGGTGAAAATTTCCATATGAGTTTTGAGGATGGGTCCAAAGTTTTCATATGGGTTTTGGAGGTAGACTTAAGATAGATTAGAAAAACTTGAATATAAAAACTTCATTAGTAATTTTGTATCACAAAAAAGCAAGAGAAGTAAATTTTAAATAAAATATTTATAATAATATTAAAGCATAAAAAATGCCTCATTTAGGATTGTCACTTTAGGCCTCCAATTGTCTCGGGCCGGCCCTGCCCCTTTACCATACCAGAGCATTTCTCCATTGGGTGCTACACACGGAATTCATATTATACTTTTTATGCTTTTTTATAGACAAAATCTGAATGTAAGTTTGTTAGAAAAAAAGAAATTTTCTGAACACGAGATGAGCTAAAGCTGATTGAAACCAAGTTGTAACCAACCAAGATAGTGTTTCTAGTAATTGTGATTGAAACTATTTGCAATGCTTATTTTACCTTGCCCAACAAAATGTCCACAGGTTTAAATTAATGGGATTGGGCCAAGTTCCTGATGAGACAAAGAAGAAAAGGAGATGGGTTCATGTCCAAATCAGATAAAGGATATATGTTTTGTGCATTCCATGTGAGTTCAGACATGAATTTGGTTCCCCTATTGTATAGGTATGGAAATGGGTTATGTAGATTCAAGCCAAACACTCCGTGGACCCAACCTTAGCCCAACCAATTCTTATCCCTAGTCCAAACCACCTTAAATAACACCGTAACTTTCTCCTCTAATTAACTCTATTACAAAGAAATAAAACAAATGTGGAAATCACTGATAGAAATAAAGAAAATTGACATCAAAAAGAAGAAAAATATATTTAAATACACAAATACATATTATGTATAAAAAAAAATAGAAGGGCCAAATACGAGCCTAGTAGTGTCCAAGCCCGGCCCTCAAATTCTGCAAATAAAAATGTCAAAGCTCGGCCCTTGGGCTTTTTTCTTAGAAAACAAAATTGTTTATTTCTAGGGCTAGGCCCCCTCACCTGAGTGCCGGATTGACATGCCAAGCTCTAGCTAAGGAAGAGAGTTACACGAATCACTAAGTTCAACTCCCTTTTTCTACACTACAAAATCTTTAAAATATTAGTTAAAAAAAAAAAACTACATAAAGACAGTTACACCAAATTATATGAGAACAAATCAAAATATCATTTTGATATGAAAGATGGTTGTCAAGCATGCCACTAGGAAGTATCCAACATGATTGGTGGCTCTTTATTTTTCTGTGGAGAGAGAAAGGGCCACTTTGTTTGCATGGAATTGAATTTTTAGATATCCATGGTAAGTTGTGTTCCACCTAGTGAATGTTAAAAGGAGGATGGCCACCTAGATTAGACCTTGACTTTTCATGGATTTCATTTACAGGGGTGGTGCGTGGTAATTGTTTTCGACCATAAGGATAGTTATTTAATGGCCATTTGTGAATCTTCGCATTTTATTTATCTATTTTATAAATTTTAGCCACTTTTGAGGAAGAGAAAGCACGTGATTTGTTCGTATTAGATTGAATTCGTAGAGATGCTTTTGTTCATGATCCAGGTTTTCAATATGGTGGATCCCACCATGACCTGTGGTAACACCTATGACATATGGATACTTAAAAATGGGCAACACATCGTGTCATATTATATCCCAGGCTTCACTTTTTGTGTAAAATCCATGTCACCCTGCTGCATCTGGGCATCATAAGGTAAAACAATAGTTACTGATCTCGTAATCAATCCCCACATATAGCAGAGATTGCTGGAATGAAGTACGAGCTAGAGCTGGCTAGTTGATAGAACAAAGAGTTATAAACTAGAACCACTGACTATCAGAATAACAAAAGCAGGAACACATTTCAGAAACCAGAAGAGTCCAAAGCCAATTCAGTAGAATGCCTTTCCTAATGCAACAAGTCATCAAGCAGCAAAAGCCAATGGAAACAAGTATAAATTGACACATTTAAAGCGACTGCACTTACAAGTACCATGCTAATTAGTCAGCCAGCAACAGAAATAACAGGGGAATAGGCAGCTTGACTCCAAAACATGTCACGAATGATACACAAGGGAATAGGCAAGACAACTGACCCCAGTTGGTTACCTCATGTGGGCGACTGTATCTAAATGACAAACCTAAAGCAGAGAAAGCAAAGGCAGGCAAGCAAGTAGGCTAGAAGGCTTCATTTTACATTCAGAGGACACTGATTTTCCCACTAGATTAGAAATATCAAAAGGAGACATTATCATATGCTCATCTCAAAAGGAAAAGCTGTTAAAAAATTGGCCCACATAATACAAATCATTGAAGGCCTGTACATTTTGAGAGAGTTGCTGAACCTGATTTCACAGCCCTATCATCTCTTCCTCTTGGTAGCTCCTGAACTTCGCCCACCCTTCCCTGCAGATAGAGAAGCTTTTGATTTGCTTGCCGGCGTCTTCTTTTCTTTGGAATTTCCAGTGCTTTTCAAGTCCAGTTCCACATGAATTCCTACAAAGATACAGAACATGATAGAAGAGAGAAATAAAAGTTCAATATAAGTGTGTGCCTAGGGACATAAACAGGTCAGGTCCATTGACCTGAATTGCCTGACTCAAAATCCAAGTAAATCCTAATATATTACATATTTCAATAAAAAATTATTTCAAAATGATATATTAGAGCCATATTTAGGAATGGGTAGTCTGTCCAAAAGCTTGAACGGCCGGCCTGAGGGGCTCACCTGGAGAGGGAGCGGGGGGAGGGGGGTGTTCATCTCTCCTAATGACCCACCTGTGCCCAAAATTGGAAGCATCTGGCAGGGCAGTTACTAGTCTGAGGGCCTAAAGTTATTCAAATCCTAGCCATTAGAAACTTAGATGGGTAATAAATCTTGCATGATAAACTCAAGAGCCTAAAAAACTTGGCTGAGTTCGAATTTGAGTGCTAATTTACTGGGAAAAGGGGGGAAGGTGGGGCCGATAGGCCATTCCTGAAATTTTAATGAATATAATGTCAATATAAATTTCTATAAGATTATGTATATATATATATGGGAAGTGCTCCTATGAGAAACACTCTCACCAACTTCATGAGAGATGGGTGGGGACCCTCACATTTAAGTTGGGCCTCTCACCAACTTAAATGCAAGGACCCCCAACTTACATGTGAGGGCCCCCACCCATCTCGCATGAAGTTGGTGAGATTGTCTCTCATAGGAGCACTTCTCTCTCTCTCTCTCTCTCTCTCTCTCTCTCTCTATATATATATATATATATATATATATATATATATATATATTACTCCAGTTTCTGTGTATGGACCTGACATGATTCTTATAGGACCTTATCGATGGTCCACACCCAGATTTCTCGGTCGGGTTCTTTGGGAAAGCAAGTAGTAAGAGTTCCATTGACATCCCTACATGCACTAGTGACATTTGTAAACAGAAAATAGCTTAGTACACAAGACCCACCTTTTGACTTGCTACTCTGAACGTCCATCTGCGGTTTTTTATCACCATTAATGTCTGCGTCTGATGGGAAACAGGACTGTTAGAGTCTAATGCAAAAATCACTGGCAAAAAATCCATATGATAGTTAAAACAAATAAATAAAAGTTGTGCTTGGTGACAGAGGAGCAAGATGGAAGAGTCCACACTCCACATGGAGCCTGCAGATGGGCCCACCCAAACCTGCAGAAGATTTGATAATCCATCCCGTCTCACGATTTAAAACTTCATTTATTAAGTTTCACATTTTGTTTTGAGTTACAATGGAAGGGGGCAAATTAAACTTGCTCATTAGTTACGAGTTTAATGGCTATGATTAGAGGTAGCATTTGAATAACCCAATTGCTGGTCTCACGAACAGGATTGTTTTGGTTATCATCAAATGAAACTTGATTAATTACCCAAAAAAATAAAAAAATGAAACTTGATTTGGTCTGAAAACCATCCCATTGTAATGTCCTCTATTGTCGTCATCTCTATTTTAAATTTCAAGCTCTTATCTATTTTTGAATTTCAAACTCGTCTCATCTATCCTTATCTCTTATTCTTATCCTTCAGTAAAAATCCTGTAAATAGCTGGAAGAAATTGTTATAAGCCATGTAAAAAGATTTTTGGAATTACATATGTATTTCTGCTCACTCGCCTATAACTTACATAAGCATTTTTGCTCAAGCTATGACACATGACCGTCATTTATAAGTTTCATTTCTTAAAGAAATTTTATCCAACGGCAGGTATTAATTCAGATTAGTCTCAAATTAAGGTGAGTGAAAATTCATGGGGGCTTAGTGAAAGTGAGGGGGTTGAATCTATACCTCACAAGTTTAATGATTTTGAATAAAAATTCCACACTCGGTGCAACAGTCCAATCCATTCGGGTTGATCATAAGGTGAGCCCCACATGATGCCTCACACAAAAAACTTCGTGCAAGAGATGCACCGGAGCAAACAAATGTTCCTAACCAGCTGAGCTATAGATAGGTATTGTTCATAAATGGTATTTTTTTTTTTTTGCTTTGGCTCGCACCAAAACTTGAGGGGAGTGAGATATGGTGGCTGTCATAGAGGAGAATTCTTCTATTTTACTCTTATCATGTATATATCTTTCTTTATAATGGTAATATATGGCTTAAGCCAACATAAATGAAGCCAATTTACTCTATAAAACAGGATGTTGGATGATCATTCAAATGGAGGATATCTAGTTTCTATCAATTGAGTCAAGTTTCTGAGAAATAGGAGACACCCCAGTGCCAAGGGTGTCTCATCTCACATAGCTGCCCAGGGATCGATCCCTGGGCAGGTAGGTTGTCTCACAAATGTTTTTTTTTCTTTCTTTTTTCTTTTGGTCTACAAACCTACAATTTTGTATTCATTTAGAGGAAATGTACCTTGATCTTCTGCATCTGATGAGTTTTCTTCCTCACTTTCAGCCAAAGCATCATCATTCACCCCTGGTAAACCATCCTCCACGGGCTCTAATATCGCTGCAATCCGTTTCTTTGGAGCCTTTTTCATGCCAGGAAGGGTGATCAAATCTGCTGCTCGCACCACACGTGAGCTGCTCCCTTGCTTGTATGCCTTTGTGAGTGCAGCTTTAACAGCTGGCTGTATGCCATCTAGAGGATTCGGGTGCCCCTGATGTCATATGTACATAGCTATGAAAAAAAAAAGAAGAAAGAAAATCCAGTGCAAAAGAAACTGACATTTGAAGAGTACAACGCAGAAGAACCAGTGTTCTAAATAACAAACTGACCATAGCTGGACTAGTTTGGATTCATTGGCGCCTCAGAGTGATGAGTCCAGAACAAACTCCAGATTAAATCATTTTAGTAAAATTATCAGTCAAAGCCATAAAAAATATGCACAAAGCGATTATCAGATTGGCATCAACCAAAGTTTCAAAGGACTGGCATAATGGTCAGCTTGGATCAAACTTTTTAGACTGAACTGCCAAATTTAACAGCTCAACCTCTGATTCAGTTTTTAAAAAATTGATGAAAAGGATATTCATCTACTTATGAATCTAAACCCAAAACCAATAAACCACAGTGACAGCAGGAAGCAATGGTGAAGCAGAAACAAGAAATTTAAAAATATGTATTTTAAAGACCTGAAGGTTCTACTTCTAAGAAAATTCAATATAATAGAAAATTAATTTTCTAATTAAACAGGCCTCACTTCCTAGATGTTCAGGGAAAAACTGCTATTCATTGGTTTGGAGAGCATTTTCTCAATAGTTTCTCAGACCAAAGTCACCACATTATATCATCTATCGAACTCATCATATGATAAATAACCATGGATGACAAGACTTTAAGTGTTATAACAAACCAACTGAGCTCAGAGGAATAGCTGAAGCATTTAGATCATAGTTCTCGGATTGAAGAAATAGAAGCAAGAAGCAGTGTGAGAACTAGATACAGAAAGGTCTCGATTACATTATTCTTTTCATTGAAATTCCCGAGAGTTAAAACCATGTGGGAGATGGCAGGTTCAAGAAACGCACATTTTGAAAGAGACAAAGTGACGTGGACCAAGGGACAAAGACAAATGACATTTTCTTCATTCCGTAAAAGGCAGAAATTTTTTTTTTATCGATAAAATTGAAAATGCATTAGAAAGAAAAAGAGTAAATAGTAGAAAAGAAACAAGACCTCAACATAGTGTTCCAGTATAAGAGTTCTAAACCGTACACCCACCACACCCACATTACAAAAACACTTAAATTACATAAACGGTCAACCCCTTGCTAAGCTAAGCAATCTGCAAAACCATTTGCAGACCTACTTATACGATCAAAAGACACCTGAGAATTTGATGAAAGGCAGAGAATTGTAGGAAGTAGGTATAAATACCTGGAACTTGGACAATTCCACAATTGTGTCAAAGTCCTCTTGACTTAGAGAATAAGCATCCATGAACTCCACAACCTTCTGAACCGCAACATCCTGTTTATCATTTTCACATGAAGATGGAATACATTCAATTTCTGTTCAGATCTTTAGCTGCATAAGTTTTCAGAGCTAGAATTCAACTACAAACTTCCAACCTTAGAAAGCTCCCGAAGGGGGTTTGTCAATTGTTTCAGAAGAAGAGAGAATAAATCAGTTCGCACTGTTACCCTGCAACATTTAGGAAATCAGAAATGCTTGGCTTCATCCAATAAAGAGAACATAAAATTGCTGGATAGGAATGATATATCTTTCTAATGGATATAGAGCTTCCAAAAGCAGAACACCTAATGATGGCTTTGTAAAGCAGAGGTGACAATTGGGCCAAGTCATACAGCACTGACCTTGAAGCATCCCCAAGGCATCTTTTATATCTATCTCCTTCATTTCATTACAAAATGAAGGTGATTCTAGTCAAAGAAAATTACACATTCAAAGCCCAAATAAATTTGTAGTTTGTTTGTCCAAGACAAACTTACCATACAGGTTTGGTCCAAGCCAAACTTCTCATACAGGTTTGGTTTTTCATGATCTCAAGTTTTCAACTGGTGGACCCATCATTCATTGATCTAGGCTGTCCGTATGAATGCGAAAACACACCCAAACCCATGAGGGAACCACATCCCCTTATATGTCCAAGGTTTCTGGACGGGCCATCTGGGCCCCACAGATCAGAGATTCAGAAGTCTGAGGAGTTCTAGACATTCCAGCCGACTAAAAATTTAGGATCTTTTTGTACTTCTTTGATGCAGCAGCAATAGTATGTCATGGCAACAAGAATCGTGGGCCACATGTGGGACCCATGAAATCCTGATTTTTAATTGTTATTAGTTTTATTTTTAGTAAAGAGTGTAATTAGAATTAGGATTCTAATTTGGGTAGAATTATTATTTGTTTCCTAGTTTGATTAGGAATACTTTCTTAGGGCTTAAGTTTATTCTATTATAAATATAGCATTGTAGAGATCAATGATGTCAGAGATTAGAATTGATTAATAGAATTCCCTGTGTAGATTTTTCGTTGGAGACCGTTTCTTCTTCGAGTGATTGTTCTTCGGAACTCTAATTGTGGCCCTGCACTTGCATCCTAACCCTAGGATTGCATCAATTGGTATCATAGCCGAACGATCCCTCGATCGTCGGCGTGTTACCCCTATCCCCATTCATACCCATCGTCCACTTTGTCCATTCCCTGCTCCCATCCCCGACAACCCACCATCTTCCATCGCAGTCATCCCCATCTCACATCCATATCCAAAAAAAAAAAACCCTCCCAGAAACAGATCGCAACCCAGAGAACCCCCTGCCGTCCCTGCCGCAACCATCCTCCTCCCTGCCTAAAACCTAGTAGCCTCCCGGATCCCATCGGTACCCAAAACCATCGACACCAAACCCCACCCAGAATCCCCCAAACCCATTTTACCGGAATCCCCAAACCTAGCCCAGACCGCCTAATCCAACCCACCCCCCCCCCCAAAAAAAAAAAAAAAAAAAAAAGCCATTGCCACCCCAAGCAAGCCCTCCTTACACTACCATAGCCCAAAACCACCGGGATCCCTACTCCCTTTCCCAATCGCCTTCACCCCAGCACCCATCTTCTCTGCAAACCCAAACCAAAAAGAATAAAAAAAAAAACAGAGAAGAAAGAAAGAGCAGACAGAGGAAGAAAGAAGGAGAGGAATCAGACACAGCAAAGAGAAAAGGCTAGAGAAGTACCTTTCACCGGAGACGACGCCATCGCCCATCTCCTGCTGGAGACGACGCCATTGCCCATCTCCCGCCATCGCAGTGGTCGCTTTGTAAAGTCCTTCATAGCCGTGGTCGTCGAGGCACCTCCTTCATCGCGGAAGCACCACCTCTAGCGCCATCGCCAGGGCCACATCTCCATCTCTTCGAAAAGGGCAAAGGAACCCTTTTCCTCTTCGTGCAGCGAAACATGCCCACTAAAGTTAATTGGGCCGGGCTCTAGTTTGGATCCGCTCCGCCACTTTTTGTACATCTTTTGCAATTTTGGATCAGGTGGATCCGACCCAATTAATATTGAAGCCCAACTTATTTTTGAAGAGCACAGCAGTACAAAGCCTTCAATCTCACATAGAGTGCAGACATCAGCATCTCTGATCAACAGCAAATTTGACGAAGATCAACAGTTGAGATTTTGTCTGACGATATTGGGCTCATCCACCATCCAATTTCAGATCAGTTTTCACCAACGGGATCGTGGAAGTCAGCTCTACACATCAGGTCAGTTCCAAATTTTAAATTTACATTAACCAAAGATGCCTCCCAAAAGACAGGTTGACACAGAGTCTTCCTCTCACAATGATGATGAATTGAGGGAATCCGTTGCACAATTATCAGTAACTGTTAATCAATTATCCGCAACGGTGGCTCAAATGCAAGTTCAAATGCAAGCGACTCTTGATAGGATTGAAACCCGATTAACAAATTTGGAGACTAGTCGGCGTGAAGATAACCATCGGGATGACGGAGTACATATTCGGAATCAACGAGATCCATATGCCGTCAATGTTGATCGTGATTTGGGTATTAAACTTGTGATTCCTGAATATGATGGAAAATTAAAGCCAGATGAATTCTTGGATTGGTTAGTATGTGTTGAAAATATTTTTGCACATAAACCAATGGCTGATGGTCATAAAATTATACTGGTAGCAACTCGATTTCGTAATTATGCTGTGGTATGGTGGGCCGAGTTGCAAAAGAAGAGTCACCAACAAATTGACCCTGTTGACACATGGGCCGAGATGAAAAATTTGTTGAAGCAAAAATTCATGCCTGTCAATTACTCCAGAGATTTGCGTTCACGTTTTCAATACTTGAAACAAGGATCTAAGATAGTTGTTGAATATTCTGAGGAGTTTCTGACAATGCAAGCCCATTGTGGTTTGAATGAAGATGATAAAGTATTAGTTGACAGATACTTTAATGGGCTTACGCTTGACATTCAAGATATCCTCGTATTCAAGCATTTTGATAATGTTGATGAGATTATTTAGCATGCTATCAAAGCCGAGGGAATTGCAAATCATCAAGCCTAGAAACTTAATGCAGCTAAATGGATTATGCAGAAGACTTCCTCCATTATAGGTTCTAAACCGAGTACATCATCGGAGACAGCTTTCAACAAGCCCGCAGGTCAAAATAGACTCACATGCTTTAATTGTAAACAACAAGGGCATCGCGCAGCAGAATGTCCAAAACGTATCCATCTCATTGAGAATGAAAGTGATGTGCAAGATGTTCCAGATGATCCTAAGGTAGCATTTGGTTTGCTGGAATGGTTGTAGGCAAGAATGGAATGGAGACCGGAATGACAATAGAATGGAATGAGGTAGGAATAGTCAATTCCATTCCAGCGTTTGGTACGCTGAGGAATCAACCCAGTAATGGAATTCTTATTCCTATTCCTGCGTTTGGTACTCTGGAATGCTGCCTGGAATGGAATCAAATTTACATAAGATTGACCAAAATACCCCTGTTAGATTCAACTCACATTTGCATTGTTTGTGGTGGATGATTTGGGGGTGGGCCCCATAAAGGTGTAGTGAAAAAGTTTGTAATTTCTCATAATAATATATTATTATATTATATTATACTATTTGGGGGTGGGCCCCACAATGTGTAGTGAAAAAGTTTGCATTATAATATTTTGGGGTAGGACCCACAATGGTGTAGTGTAAAATTTTGCAATTTCTCAAAATAATATATTCTTATATTATATTATAATATTTGGGGGTGGGCCCCACAATGGTTGGTTGAAAAAACCATGCAACATAGCCTCTTTTATAATAGTAGATAGATAGATAGATAGATATAATATTTTGGGTGGGCCCCACAATGGTTGGGTGAAAAAGATATTATATTATTATTATGATATAATAATATATTATTATATTTTATTATAATATTTTGGGGTGGGCCCCACGATGGTTGGGTGAAAAAGATATTATATTATTATTATTATGATATAATAATATATTATTATATTTTATTATAATATTTTGGGTGGGCCCCACAGTAGTTGGGTGGGCCCCACAATGGTTGGGTGAAAAAGATATTATATTATTATTATTATGATATAATAATATATATTATTATATTTTATTATAATATTTTGGGTGGGCCCCACAGTAGTTGGGTGAAAAAGATATTATATTATTATTATTATGATATAATAATATTACAAGCGAGGGTATTTTGGTCTCAACAAAAAGTTAGAAAGGAATGGAATGGTGATTCCTTTCGTTCTTGGATGGAATGGTGATTTCCTCACATAAAGGAATGGGATTCCGGAGGTAATGGCCATTCCGCCCCCCCTTTTGGCGAACCAAACGCTTGGAATGACCATTCCATTCCGACCTCCATTCACGCGAACCAAACGCTACCTAAAGATGATCCTCAAGAGAATGAGACAGGGGAAATTGTGGATACTCCGCCCGAGAAGGGTCTTGAGTCTCTCATGGTCATCCAAGAAACTACATCAACTACTGAGAAGAAATGGTTGCGAGAAAATATTTTCCGCTCCAAAGGAACAGTCCATGGTAAAGAATGCACAGTCGTCATCAATGAAGGCAATTGTCAGAATATTATCTCCCAAGCTTTTGTGGATCGCTTACAGCTGAAAGTTCGGAAGCATCATCGTCCTTATTTTGCTAGATGGTTAATGACAGGTGATGAAGTGCAAGTCCGATATGCATGTTCGGTTACCTTTTCCATTGGTGCAGATTATACGGATACAGTTTGGTGTAATGTGATTCCCATGGATAGTTGTGATATCTTATTGGGTCGACCATGGATGTATGACAAGAATAAAACTAATGGCATGCGCGACAACACCTACACTTTCATACATGGTGCAAAGCAAGTCACACTCCGTCCTCTGAAGCCGACGCCATCAAAGAAAGGGTCCTGTTCTCATCTCTCTAAGGAAGCGCTTCACGTGCACACTATCTACAGAAGTAACATCAAGCAGAAAAGCCGAGTTCGAGGTCGAACTCTTTTCCAACCCGGGGAGAATGATGCAGTAGAAATAGTATGTCATGGCAACAAGAATAGTGGGCCACATGTGGGACCCATGAAATCCTGATTTTTAATTGTTATTAGTTTTATTTTTAGTAAAGAGTGTAATTAGAATTAGGTTTCTAATTTGGGTAGAATTATTATTTGTTTCCTAATTTGATTAGGAATACTTTCTTAGGGCTTAAGTTTATTCTATTATAAATATAGCATTGTAGAGATCAATGATGTCAGAGATTAGAATTGATTAATAGAATTCCCTATGTAGATTTTTCGTTGGAGACCGTTTCTTCTTCGAGTGATTGTTCTTCGGAACTCTAATTGTGCCCCGGCACTTGCATCCTAACCCTAGGATTGCATCATTCTTCTAATGACATCTTTTTTGTACTTTCTATCATTCTTTTATCAATTCTTGTGTAGTTAGGAGTTCTAAATCTTAGGCAAGTTAGTAAGAATAGGATTTGAGTTGTTTTAGGATAGTTTATGGTTTTTATTTTAAGAACTTCTATATAAGGGATGTTGGTCAACTGTTCTGAACAGCTACAGAAAAATTTCAGTTTCATCTACTTATATGCAACAAAGCATATTTTCTATTGTCCCATCCTTGAACCAGTTGTTTTTTCCAGATATCTTTTCCTCTACTAATAAAATTTACGTGTAAGTTGCAAATATTAATTTGAGATCCTTCTGATGAAAATTTTCTGGTATAGTTATTGGTTTTGGACATCACAGGACAGTTCGATTTGAATCAGGACTGCATCAACTATGATGAGACCTTTGCTCCTGTAGCAAAGAAGTCCACTGTTTGAAACTTGTAGTCACATGTGTCAGGCATTGGACACTATTTCAGATGGACATGAAAAGTGCATTTCTCCATGGAGATTTAGGATAAGTTTTCCATGTGTCACACCCACCAGGATATCAATATTCACCCAGACTGGTTTGATATCTTAAGAAGTCAATTTATGGACTTAAACAAGCACCACATGCTTGGTTTGAAAATTTTTGCTCTGCCATATTGCCAGCTCACTTTCTTAAAAATCCAAATGATCATTTTCTCTATTATTACTACATCCTGGGGGATCACCCTCTCACTCATATTTGGACAGGTATTATCATCACCAGAGATGACTCTATGATATCGCATATCTCAAGGCTCCTCTTGCATGCTCCTTTCACATGAAGAATTGGGAACCTCTTACATATTTTCTTGGCCTTCAGGTTCAAAAGTCATTAATAGGAATTCAAGTGTATTAATGAAAATATGTGGAGAATTAGCTAGGCCTTCCATGACTCACTGAGACTCTAACAGCAGATACTCCTGTGAAATTAGATGTCAAATCTCAAAAAGAAGATGGTTGCCTAATAGAAAACCTACTCTCTTCAGACAACATATGGGAAGTCTCATCCCTCTTTGTAACGCCACAGGCCTTACCCATCGCAAAAGCTAGCTATTGAAGTGGAGGTAACCATGGGTACTTAAGCCCAAGCTCTGGACTTGGATGTTTCCGATGCATGGATTAAAATCTCAGCCGATACCGAGCCGATATCTCGCTGAGATATCGGTCTCGGCAAAATATCCCCAATAAATCGCAAAATATCGGCCGATATGATATTTATATCCTATGAACCGATATCTCGGCCGATATTTTCAAAATATCGGCCAAGATGATATAAAAAAGGTAAAAACCTAATTTTTGCAACTTTTTCCCCATCTTCATCTTCTTCTCATCTATTCTCATTTCCTTACTACCCATAGCAGCAGCCCTACTCCCTCTTGCATATTTTCAAATCCCACATTAATTTTTTGAAGAAAATATTATCTAAGGTAAGAGAAAATCAACCTAAAGCATTTTATTATGTGTTTGTTTTTTAGATGAAGTATATAAATCATTGGGTTTGTCATTTGTGTTGTGTTCTTCATTTAGAAGTTAGATCTACTTACTTTCATGCTAGATCTACTCATACACATGATTTTGAACTTTTTTTTCCAATTTTTTTTTATTTTCGGATTTTTTAATATTTGAATTATTATATATCATTTTTTGGGGATTTCAACATAACTATGTTCTTTTAATGATTCATGATCATTGTATGGTGTACACTCATACTCATCAATCTCTCCCTAGTCTTTACTCTCTACTAGTCCCCTCTAATTTCAGCTGAACCATGAACCTTTTGATGCCCAAGTGCTTTCTGATTTATCTATCTCACTATTATGTTTCTGATTTTAATCTGTCATCTTCAGGGTCTTGAATTTCACAACTTATTTGATGATTGAGTCAGTATTAAATGATGATTGATATGTTATCTTTATTTTCTTATATTTTACACTAATAAGTTGATCATGAGCATCAATAATGGTTGCATTATATGAAATACTAAAGAAGACAGCGAACTGCGACACAGACAGGACTCATAACTTAAGGTGACCGAGATTTTGATTTATTGTTGTTACTAATGGAAAAAAATATTGTATTCCAGCATTTTCTAATATTCTAGATTTTTTGGATATTTTTGCAAATTTTTTTGGATTAAAAAAAAATTTTGGATTAAAAAAAAAATCACACTGTGACGACCGTGATGGACCGATATCCGCGACCGATACGAATATCATATCGGTTTTTCGGCCCAGCCAATACCGCGACCGAGACCGAGATTTTAAATCATGTTCCAATGTGAGACTTGTGAACTCCCTTGTATCCCGGGTGTTCTTTGGCAGGTGATGGGCACACCGGACTCCAACCGGATCTGCACATTGGCCCAGGCCTACCGGATCTCTCACTCTTTATCTTAGAGACATCCTCTACCTTGTAAACTTCTTCTCTTAGAGATGATCCTCATCTTTGTACATTTGTCGATAGCAGTCATCCCTTAATTAAGGGATGAACATCAATCATAGAATAGTATACATGGAGCCATCAATCACCCATAAAGGGCATGGTACTCATCCCATTAATTTCCATATAGCTTCTGTTTCATGGGTTTCTTTTGTCAGTAAATACCATCATTATTGGGGATATTAGAAAACGGTTTTCATCAAGTTATCAAGAAGATACACAAGTGATCACCCTACGGAAAATAGCATATATTCAAGATCAGATTCTAAATTACAGTCAGACAACATGTGCATTTAGCATTTTTTCCTAAAACCATTTGTTACTCTATGCCTCCTTTCTCAAGTAATCACAACATAACGATATAGATACAATAAGCTTTTTCCCTGAACCTTCATCTATCTTTATTACTTGCATCAGTATGTAAAAAGAATTGAGAAAACCTAGAACTTCAATGTTAGCACTCATACAAGAATACTTGCTTACAAATATCAGTAAACTACCAAGACCCAAGAAAAAAGTAACCATTTTCATTGAACTTCATATGTCGAGCAATTTCGTACCTGTCTATGATTGTTTCACGAGAAGCAAGAACATGAACATGCAGATCCTCCAAAAGCCTCAAATTCTTGCCCATTGTTGAGTTCTTTCCAAGCCACCCACCAAATCTGTTGAAATTTCGTTCTCCCTACAGAATAATCAAGAGAGTACTACTAAATTGAAGAAAAGTAACTTAAAGACTTTGTACGAATCTTGTGTTGACTGCAGAATATGTTCTTTACACGAATCATATATTTCTACTTTGAAACACCAGAGTCATGTCCTCTGACAAATTGAAGTTTGTCAGAAGGTTTTGCTACAACACTGGATGACCAATAAGCTGCTGGAGGAATATCTATATAAATCATCAGCTCACTAACAGAAAAATCTAAGGCGGTTTCCAAAAATTTGCGCAGCAGTGTTGTTATGTTCCAACACAACTGCAAATGTAACTGTGGAGTGTTATTTGTAGTTAGAGCCAGCCATCATTACAATTCACTGCTACATGAGAATGACATCTCTATGACAAAACCAAAAAGAGAGTTCGTAATATATATTTAAGGCCCATTTGGAAACCCTTCAATCAGGGATATTGTTGATATCGAGTTAGATTGAGAATTAGTTGTCAAGATTCCTCACTGGAGTTATTTGGTAGGTACTTGATATGGGAATGCAGTATCATTTAGCATGTTAGATAACATGATACTGTGAGATTTAGAGAAATGTAAAGCTTTCCATCTCATACTCTCAAATACATGACGTCAAGAGTTTTCACACAACACACCAACCATCAAAACTAGCTTGGGTATTTCATAAGCAAGCAAGGAGAGATGAACATGATTCACAGTATAAATCAAAGACGAGAGCCAAGTAGTAGTGATTCAAACATACCACAAATTTTGATTATTTAACAATCGATAATTAGCATCATCCAATCAAAGTGATTTTTAGATGCGGTTTTTACTAGACATTGAAATAGATGTTTCACTACTTTAGAGAGACTAGCAAAACTCATGTGGATGTCTGACTCAATCAGCTTTAAGAGCTTTTGCCTCTTTTTGAAAAAGTAACCCAAAAGTAACCTTTTCAAATAGACAGGAATGTCTAAAGCAATCAGACATTTTTTGCTTCTTCTTTTTTACCCTTCTAACTTTTTATAATATGACAAGTTTGTCTGTTCTACTTCTACTTCATAACAAATTTCCCTATACTATTATATTATATGACAACTTTGCCCATATAACTTTTATAGAATGGCAAGCCTTTTTCTAATTTGAATAGCCATGCCAAACAGTCTATTTGTAAGAGGTTCTAGCAAAAACAGCTCTATTTAAAATAGATCTATTTGAATCAACTCTATTTCAAACAGATAAGACTTGCCAAACGGACCCTTGGGGAATATACTTCGAGCTACAACGATGCATAAGATGAGATCGTGTCTTATTCACTAAACTTATACAGAGACATATATATATATGTGTGTGTGTGTGTGTGTGTGTGTGTGTGTGTGTGTAACATATTATACAGCTGCATAGCATCTGTAGGATGGAATGGACACATCAGGAAGATCGCATTCATTTCATGGGAAGGCTTCCATCCAATACCTTAGCTTGCCGACTGGGGCTAGACCAAGGTCGAAAGTGCTATGAGATCCTATGATGCAGATGTCTGAGAAGAAATTATCCATCTGGAAAAGGCAGTATTTATAGTTGGGAGGGAGAATCAGTTTGATTAAGACCACCATGTCCAATTTACAAGTGTAACACATGTCTATTCAAATTTCAACCCTAAGGTGGTGGGTGAAAGGTTGGATCACATTAGAAGAAACTTCATGTTGAAGGGGCAGGATGATAAAAAGAAGATGCGTTTAATGAAATGGAGGTTATTAAACCTAAAGGATTTGGGGGTTTGGGTCTTGGTAGCTTGGAATATAAAAATGGCTTCGCTTACGAAGTGATGGTGAAGGTTTAAGGAGGAGAAACAAGCCCTTTGGAGCAAAATCATCTTTATAAATTTGGGGAAGATAAGTGGGATTGGGTACCTTAGTCTGCTCCTACATACCATGTGTCAGTTTATGGGGTTCTATAGCTAGTGCTGGGAACGAGTCTGAGATTTGGAGAAAGGTATTCAGTAGTGGGTAGGTTTTAAGGTTAGGGGTAGGAAGAATGTTCACTTTTGCTATGATGATTGGGTGGGAGTTGGACCTTCATGCAACTTATTTCCTAGTGTATAGGGTGATGACAAATAAGGAGTTGTATGTCAGTGAGTGTGATGTGCTCAGGGGAAATTCTGTCTTGGGAAGTGTCTTTTAGGAGCGGTCTTCATTAAACTGAGGGAGTCCAGTATGGGGAGTCATCAACTATGCATTATAATGATTTTATTTGCAAGGAAGATAATGACAACCGTATTTGGAAGCCATCTACATCCAGGATGTTCTCGATGAAGGCTATCTGCTTAATTAAGCTATAGAGGTGCCTCCTCAACCTAGATCATCATGTGCTCTGGTCAGGTTGGGCTTGGTCCCTACATGAGTTGAGGCATTCTGCTGGCTGGTGATTGGAGAAGATATGTACGGTGAATAACCCGAGGAGATATTTCGAATGTGTGTTTTGTGCAGGAAGCAAGATGAATCAATTGATCACTAATTTCTGTATTGCGAGGTTGCCTCTCATGTTCGGAGTTACTACTTACTACATTAATTGGTGCAGGTTAGCTTAGTGTCTCCCGGATGCCCTGGGGGAGGCTTGGAGATGGGGCCTTTCAAGGGATGTGGTCTTTTGCTTTGGATCACTCCTACTATTCTTTGTACTTCATGGACAAAAAGAAATGAAAGATACTTCAGGGACACGTCATCCTCTTGGGAGGATCTTAATTTAACAGTAGGTTTAAGAGTAACTAAATGGGCTTTGATGAGGAAGGTATTTAATAATGTCAAGCTTAATGAAATTTATGTTTAATTGGGAAGGCATGTATGTCTCATGGTCAGGTTAAGGACAGGAAGGCAGTTTGATCATCTCCTCTAGCGGATGGTGCACTAAAGCTCAATGTGGATGGAGCATCAAAAAGCAAGCCAGGTCCAACAGGTATTGGATGAATTCTTCATAACAGCAAGGGTGAAGCTTTGTTTTCATTCTCCAAAATTGTTGGAGTAATAGGTTCCCATGAGGTAGAAGTGTTGGCCATTCTAGAAGCTATCGTGTTTATAGATTTTATTGAGTGATCAATACGAAGTTGGCCCAACTCCTATTGGAGTAAAATTAGTGAAGGATTGGTTCAATTGGGAGACATTTATTTTAATTGCTTCTATTTTTCTTATATAACTAAAGAAAAATTAAACCACTTTATTTTTTTTCTTTAGTTACTTTAATCATGTATTTTCTGTGATTAATCTAATTGTGAGCTAGAATGTCAAGTGTCTTGTACGGGCCCGTTTGGTTAATTTACTTCTAAACAGAATTCAAGTGAAGGGTCACTTTAAGAGACAAGAAAAGAAGAGAGGTCTTATCAAAAAATACAAAATTTCAAAAATTGACATTTTTGAATAAAAAGAAGTCCTTTTTGTCTTTTAGTGGAATGAGATATTAACTTTTTGATTTTTTTTTTTCAAAGAAAGTGATTTTTGAAATTTTATACTTTTTGATAAGACCCCTCTTCTTTTCTTGTCTCTTAAAGTGACCCTTCATTTGAATTTACTTTACAAGTCAATTACCCAAACAGGTAGGGCTAGAGTTGCAGGAAATTATTAAGGTTCACAAAAGGCCCAATTTTGAAAAATCTAAATAACTCAAAAAAAATAATAATATATACAAAATCTTTTAAGAGTTGAGCCTAATGTTAATTAAGTGTATAAATTGAAATTTGCATGAGCCTACCTATTTACAATCTAGCCACTCAAAATAAAGGCCCTCTCCCCTGGAATGTAACCAAATTTCACTCTGATGGAAGATGGGCTCACATAGAGGTGGTCATTCATAAATCATATGAATTTAAAAAATATACATATACAGTATCAAAGTTGCAGTGGGACCAAAATATGTCTTAAATATGAATCGAGGAGATTTTTTTTCCTTGAGAAGCTTAAATATTTAAAAGGTGGGCCCCCATTGTGGAGCCCACTAGAGCCATTTAGACTTGTGTCGTCCAATCATAAAGAGGATTTGGACTCTTTTAGAGAGTTCCAAAAGCCCCCCAGCTTTCTTTTCAGAATCACATACCAAGAAAAAGAGGGAGCGAAGAAATGAGGAGAAGAGAGAGGGAAGAAAAAAGAAGAGAAGAGAAAGGGAGGGAAGAAAATAAAGAAGAAAGAAAAGGAAAGAGGAAGTGATGCAGTACGGATGGTTAAAAGAGCTGGGCACACGTGATGGACCCAGCCATCCAACCCATCCCTTGGGCTGCACCCAAAGGGCTGGGTTGGATGGCTGGGTCCATCATGTGGGCCCAGGGCTCTTTTAACCATCCATACTGCATCAGGAAGAAGGGAGCAGAGGGAAGAAAAGATTGAGGAAAAAGGGAAGAAGAAGATGCACATGGAGGTCGGCAACAGAGATTGAGGAAAAACTAAAGAGGGAAGAAGAAGAGGCAAACGCAGCGGGTTGCATTGTTGCAGCAATTATAGGAGTCAACCATTCGACCCCTTCGCAAACAACAATTGTAGCCGTGCGACTACTGCTTTCTCTACAAGTACGTTCCCTCTCCCTCCCTCCCTCCCTCCCGTATATATATGGGCAGCGCCAAAAAACGCCCCTTCTAGTAGGACCCACAGGGATGCATGATGATTATCGAAGTCCATTGGATGAAAAGATCTATACGAGACCTACCTATTGCAAAATGTGGACTCCATAATCCATATCATCATCATATCCCTTTGATCCATGGCCCTAAAATTTGACTACTTCAGAGCAGTCAAATGTCAGTTGAAACTCAAATGCCATTTAATAAATACACACTGCCAAATGATACTACTCTAAGTACATTAACAGATATAACGTCACGATATTTTGAAAAAAGTGTGCTGCAAAACCGCATTGGATGATTGGAACACACATGAAGGGATAAAGAGCTAAAAGAAACCCCAAGACAAAATATGTGATCATCACCAGTATGGAAACAGATAAGATCAATTACCGCAGTAAGGGTCTCCCTCTGCCCATGCATGAGAGCAGCACTGACGGAGGCAACAAAAATCACAAGTTTAGGAAAAGTGTGATTGAAAAGCATTCACAAAAAACAATAATTTTACTGCTGAAATTAAGCAACATACGGAATAATGGAAGATGCAAGGCAGCCAACTTGGAACAGCTGCCACTGTCGATATCTGCGTATTTGTACATTGACTATATCCCCATCTCCAACAGACTCTGCAGCACGAGCAATCAAGTTCATTCGCTTGACTCCACTATCATCCCTACCAACAGTACTTGGACGATAATTGATATAGTTTTCCTGTCATTGAACGAACAGAAGGAGAAAGAAAACCTGAGTTAAGATTGAAAAAATCTATACAGTCAGCATTTAAGAAAATTGTTTGTGGAGAATTCAATGTCACTGTCGTTCTTTTCTTAGGGCAGATAATCCATCGAGCTAGTACATGAGCTTTTTCAGCTCAGTTTGAGTTCGAGATCATCTTTTAGGCTTGAGTGGCTCCTATTCCAACTAATCAAAGGAAAGAATAAAAATCAAATCCTAATCAAATTTAATTGCAAGATGCAATTAAAAGGGATTTTAAATACAATAAACTTATGGAATTTCTGTAAAATGAAATGGTTGAAACATGGGGCCAAGTGGGTCTGCATCACTCCCACTTAGTTGGAGGAAACTCGCCCACAAGTTTGGAAGTGGCACCATTTTCCTCCAGGGCAAAACACCAAATACAGACAAACATCTAAAGTTTTTTCTCCATCACATTCTCTTCTGCACACGTAAATGATGGTGGCACTTCAGTTCTGTAGCTAGGTCCAGTTGTCAAATGGTTGGGTCTCTCTTTATATGCTATCAAATTGCTGGATCTGAAATAAGTGTTCGTCCACCCACTTCATTCACTAGATGGGGCATCAACAATGCTTGGACTGTTTGTAGTATGTACACCATTATATTGTCGAACCCAACTGGCAATCACAACATCAGCTTTTTCTGCATCTTCTATGAAGCTAGCTCATATACCGAATGGTGCAGTAGCATCAATATGCCGTTGCAAGAAGACTTCTGTTGTGGTCCACATGTGGGACCCATGAAAGTTTAGAAGTTTTCTTATTTTAAATAATTTTTATTACTTTCTAATTTTATTAAAGAGTTGCAAGGATTTTGATCATAGGTGCTGCAGCACAATAACTTTATTAAAGAGGTTTCCGCAGAAACAATAACACGAAGCAAGAACTCTCCATGAAAAAACCCACGAGGGAAATTATATTAAACTTCACAACTGAGAATATGATCTCTACAATGCCAAATAAATAGTAAAAGAAAACTTAGGGACTAAGACTCTTACTCTTAATCAAACTAGGAAAGCTAAATAATCAATCAAACTACGAAACTAGATAAGGATCATACTGAAATCAGAAATCTATTCCTAATTATAAGTCTTTAATATAATTAGAAACTAATGACAATTATTTAAAATAAGAAAATTTCTAAACTTTATTGGGTCCCACATGTGGACCACAAGTCTTCTTGCAATGGCATATTGGTACTACTATATTACTGAAACTCTCATCTTATTGCTGTGATGGATGCACTTGGATCCATCTTCTATATGATCTAATTCATTAGCTCTATTGTAGAAATGCCTTTCTGATGACCTTTTATCTTGAGATATACTATATCGGCCCGCTGAAGTTAGCTGTTGTACCCATCCATTCACTAGATGTGGCATCGGCAATGCTTTGATTGTTTGTATATCATTATACTGTTGATCCCAACTGGCAACCACAAGAACAACTGTTTCTACATCTCTAACAAGCTAAATCATATACCAAAACTCTCGGCTTATGGTTGTAATGGAAGCCTCGCTTAAATCCATCTTCTGCATGATCTTAATTCATTAGGTTCTTTCGTAGAACTGCCTTTCTGATGAACCTTTATCTTGAAATATACCATTTCTACCTTTGGATCATTAATTGGTAGATCATCATCATCATCATCATCATCATAAAAGCCTTGTGCCAACTATGTTGGGGTCGGCTAAATATCTACTATTTGGATCTTCATTTGGTAGATATCTCTCCAGATCAATGGTTAATCTTCATTTGGTCTCTTAACATCAGGGGTAGGATCTTTTTATTTTTTTCAATATAAAAATTCATTGATTGGATCTTCATCCAATTGATCCTCGATACTGAGATCTATGGTTGGATCTTCCAGTGCACAAATTCTATTCCCCTTGTCAAAGATCTCACATACTAATGCTAATGCTTCCATAGTTCCATCAATATAATATAGCTGGGCACTCCCTGACTATGACCCTTTTTTCCAGTGGCACCTTTTAAAATAAAAAAAAAATGGTGACTTGTATTGATCAAAAGCTTTACAATATAAAAAAGCTCTACTGAGAAGCGGCTGGAGAAGACTGCAAAAAATATGGCCACCTTTTTTTTACAGTGGCACTTAAAGGGATCAAAACTTTCTTTATACCAAATCTTATGTCGGGAAGATCAAGGTTCTTGCTAAACCTCACAGTAAGATAAAGGCCCTTGCAAACATCTGCAAGACTAGGGCCCCAATGGAGGAAACTTTATTATTCCAAAATCCCCAATCCTCAATAATATGTATAACCCTTCATTAAAACATTAAAAAATAATACAATAATATTCTCAAGTTAAAATTCCTATTTTCAATTAATAAAATTAAAAAAATGATCAAATCTCAATGTAAGTTGGTGTTTTTTTTTTTTTACCCAACCTGCAAACCTCATGGTTGTGAGTGAGCACCTTCCAGCTATGCAACATGCTCTTGTCTAATTCCTATTCTAAGTTAAATATAGCTTATGGCAATTTCAGGAATATAGCTTATGGTTAAAACATGGCCCCAAGTGGCCCCCACGGATACAAGCAGCATCAATTTGTCTTTGTTCAATTAATGGATGTTGCGCTAAATCTCATTCAATGAAATGGCACAGAAAAAATTAAATAAATAAAAAGACCTGAATGATAAGAGGGACCAAGTCAGGATCACTCATGCTCAAATCAATCCTCTCATCCATCCGTAATTTCCCCCCATTAAAATGAAATAGCCTGCAAAAGATCAAACTTTAATTAGAACGAAAATTCAAAAACACATGAATCAACAAACTCTACATCACCTAAGAATTTTCCCATGTGTGAAAGGACATGACTTTTTGCAGTACAACAAACAAATCATATATTGTAGACAATATCTTTCTGTAGTCAATAGTGTAATTTATCTTGTTATATCTTAAATAGTACATTACAGATTTATTCAAAAGCAAGTGTAGATGTGTAATTAGAGAAATACAATCTAAAAGGTGTTGCAGGTTAAGTATCTAGCAGACAGGTGGAGCTCTATGAGAAATTCGTTCATTAAAGAGATGAACGGAAAAACTCTACTTTTTTTTTACCCTTCTATTTTCCTTTTGATTTGAACCTTCAATTGTTAATGGTATCACAGCCAGTGGCTCTTTGATATTTTCATCTTTGACCATTCTCTTTGTTCTTGATCAAGCTAAACAAGACTGTGATTGTGGCATGAAAGGATGTCGGTAGTAGGGTCCATCACGAGATTAAGTCCACAACAATGAATCCAAAAGAGGTTCAAGCGTTTATGTGCGTTTTTGAGGATTTCTTGAGATTTTTTTAAGCCAGAACAGATCTCATTTCACATTGATTCCATGCAATATGAATAGACTTGATCTCTGCCATCAGATCTGGTGACAACTTGAGCTTTGATCGGAGATAACTACAACAGGTTCCTTCTTTCTGTGGAGATTCGTCCATTAAGTCCTGATCAGGGAATCATTTGGATTCTAGGTTGTTTCTTGACACCTCAACTCAATTTTGTATTCTTTTTTTCTTTTTTCTTTTCCAAGAAAAAGAGCATTGTCCTCTGTCCAGTTGGACTTTGGACCTGAACCAAAGCTTGGCCCACTTTAGAGGATTGTTAAACCTTTCTAATACATACTATAGATTGTGGATTAGCTCTGTTCATCGTGGGTCCTTTTTAATACTCGTTCAAGATTGGAGTTTGTTTCTCACATGCTCATACATGTATAGACTATAGATCATGTTTTGAAGTTTTTTTATCGGTAATAATAGAGATTTTATTAAAGGAGAAAAGTACCAAGAAAGAAAACAACAATTAAAAACATCTGACAGACTACAGAAAGCTGTAACCAGAACCAAGGCATAGTATATGGACTTCTCTCTTGGGCTCAGAACAACTCAAATGGGTCCTCTGTTAGAAAGTTGACTTTGGATTGAGTCACATCTTAGGAATTGATATAATTTCTGTAATTGCTCCAAATCAAAGGGGAATCAATATCTGTACATGACCAAAAGTGTGTACAGGGATAATATAACTATAAAGGAAGGAAACCCCCAAAGGAATCGGGACCCAATCTTCTCCTATCTCTCTTGATTTCTTTCAATTTGTCTGTGTTTCACCGGTTACGCTAAACATCGCATGAACCAGCAATAATCTGGTTGCAACATTGAGCACCTACCAGCTATGTGACCAGCTTGTCCTCACTAATGAATATTAACATGATAAAACATGATTGACAAGGAAGCTATCAGGTTCTTGAAAGTCCAGTTTCTTAACAGTTCTTACATCAGCCCAGATACCATTATTCCCCTCTAATGGATATTTGTTCTTTTTTATAGGTATTATGACTTATACCAGCAAGCTGGGGTTGGGGATCAAGATGTTTGAGTTTCCAACTATGCAAGCAGCATAGCACTTGACTCTACTCATGAAAATTAACATGATGATAAAACACAATTGATGCAAGCCCTAGGGTTAGGGCTTGCGTGGAAGTGCTAAAGCACGTGTCCACAAACACTATCACGATGCCTCCACAGAGACAATCAACGAGGACACACCTCAAATAATTGTTAAAGAAGCATTCACAACACCCTCAAAAGAGGTTCTACCCCCAATAGGAAATGATGAAAACAAGCCACAACACGAATTGAATGCATGGGAACTAACATGATAAAAACAAGAGAAAAACAATGGATGAAGAAATTTGCCATATGGGAAAAGAAATTATCCACTAGAGAAAGAAGCCTTGGAATTATGGAGAATCAACTGAACGCTGCATCACATTAGAATTGCCATAAATATCACAAGGATATAAAAGCTAAAGGCATCCAAGATTAAGAAAAAGGTTATACTTGTCAACAGCAGAAAAAGGTGAAATGTCTTCATCCTTTGAACTACTAGCAAGTCGTGCTCTTATGTCATCATAATTGATGACTGACTGTGAGACACTCATATACTGCAACTGATTTAAACCCATACGCATGTCTCCATTAACCCTATCTGCAAGTTCCTCGAGTGCAATCTACACAAGCAAAGCAGAGAAATCAATTAAACCAGATAGTGCGTTGCCAAAAAAATGATAACAAGAAGAAATCGCGAGATCATGCGCATGAGAGAGACAGAGAGAGAGTACTTATATGTCTAAAGACAAACATGCACCCAGATAAGCAGGAAGATGACAATTTAAAAAATATGGGAAATTTTTCTGTGACAAAATTCTTAATTTAGTTTTTTTCCCTCATTCATACGTCAGTCATGAGTCATGAAAAAAGGCCAAAAGGGATATATATATAACAGAGATCAGGTAAAAGATTAGTGCTTGGCCTAAAAAATAAACACCAACCAAATTTTCAGAGAACCTTCAAAACCAGAAAGACCAATCAATCACCTCCAGTTTACAGTATGCAATGTGGAATTTTACCTATTTCAAAGTTCATGTTCCCCTACTTTAACTTCATTCTAATCTATAACAACCTTCCAAAATATCGTACATAATTAAACAAGCCAAAAACCCAAATCTCATGACCCTAGTGCCTATAGGGAAATGACCAAGTCAGTCCAACCTTAAGTAAGTTAAAAACTGAACAATGGTGGGCTCAATATAAGAGTAACAAATAACTGATCAGATAACCAATTTCATGTTGTCCAGACATCATTTGCCACATGAAACATATCGCCTCAATTTAGAACAAAAATTAGCCCTCAAAAGTTTATCAACAACATGTACTCCATCAAGATCTTTTGCATCACATATATTCTATCTTTTCTATTTCTTACAATCCTTTTAAACTCTCTCTCTCTCTCTCTCTCTCTCTCTCTCTCTCTCTCTCTCTCTCTCTCTCTCTCTCTCTCTCTCCTTCCTTTAAACATCTAGAAATTTTTTTAAATTATGGGTTCAATGCATTATTCACAAATTCTTCTAAGGGATCATTCTCACCAAAGAGAAATGGTAATTAATTAATTACTATAAATGTTACATATTGATATTTAGCATTAGTGGGATTATAACTAAAAACTCCTAAAGTACCAAAAGAGCAGCTTTGAGAAAGTTGAATCTACGTGCCCCCACCAGTCGGATCTATTCCAGTATGGGTTTACATTTGTTTGTGTTCCTCTGAAGATAACTAGTGCCACTTGTGAACTTGCAACTGTATAGATCTTTACAATGTTTACATTGTGCCTTTTCCACAATGTTTCTAGTGGCATCTTTAACTTCAACTTTAGTGAAATAAGCCCAACACCAGAAGTTAATTTCCCTTTTCTTAGTTCAGGTTTGGGCAGCAGATTCTGGATGGCTTTATCTTGCTCTTCCAAATTTGTAGCAATTGAACCCAAGGATTGAAAAAACAAACTCGGGACCCAACTCGGCCAGGGCCGAGTCTACTTGCCCGACTCGAGAGAGTCACGTGGGACTCAGCCGAGTCAGGTTCAGACCACTGAAGTGCACAAAAAATCTTAAAAAAAGGAGCCCCAGCCCCAGTCAAGTAAGCAAGAAACTGACTGCATGCAAAGTGGAAAAAAAGGAAAAGGAAAAAGAAAAAGAAACAGCGAAGAAGAGCAGCGGAGAAAAGCAGCAGTGCAGAGCACAGGCAGCAAAGAACAGTAGCAGCAAGAGCAATGAAGAAGAGCAGCGAAAACCAACCCCGCCCCCCCAAAAAAAAAAAAAAAACCCAACAACCACAAAACCTCTCTCGGCACTCTCTCCCAAAAGCACTGAAACCCTTTCTCTTGCCCCCCTCTCCCTCCCTCCCTCTTATAAAAAGTAATTTTACAAAAAAAATAACTTTTTTCTTCTTTTTTTACTTTATGCTGCATATTGCATATAAGGGCCGAGTCGAGTCCGAGTCACTGTAATCATGTCCAAGTCAGTTTTTTAAACAATGACTAAATCATCAAAGCTAAAGCCAACGTTGTAATCTGATGGTCTAACCATTTTTTCCAAAAACTAATTTTATAAAAAAAAAAAAAGAAAAATAAATTATATATATGTGATGTGTTTGTTATGACATTTTATATAAGGAAAAGGGAGAAGATGAGACTTACTTATCTATAATTAATATTATATATTAAGTAAAATCTGAAATTTAAATAAAATAAATATCATGAAGAGAGAGCGAGCGCTTTAAGAAGTTCCTAGAGAGAGAGCACCTTGATTCTTGATCATGGTTCCCCACAAATTAATTGAACTTCTTAGCCTTAGAGAGCTTTTAGCGCATTAGAAAGAGAGCTTAGAGCCTAGAGAGAGAGAGAGAGAGAGAGAGAGAGCTTATAAAGAATGGAGATGAGTGTTGAGAAATGAGAGGGAAGGGGGTATTTATAGGCCTCTAAGTGTTCAAATGACATAAAATACCCTTTTTATGTCCTTTTTTTTACTGATTTTCTGAGTTTTTTTTTTTAATATAAAACTGTCAAACTTGTGGGCCATTGATCAAAAAGTTAGAAAGAATGATCAGGTAGGCCCTAAATTTTGTAAAAAAAAGGTAGGGGCCCCATCTAGATCGTCCAAACCCCATCCACGGGTGGGGCCCAGAAAGAGGTGTGCGGCACAGCGGAAAACGCATGGGCGTGTAGTACGAAACCCACAGATTTTGGTTGTCCTTACGCAATGCCTATGAAAAATCATAGAGAGCCGGACATAAGAATGTGTATCGATTTGGGGCATGTAATTCAACCATGATTCCTGGTGTGTTTCCACATGTTTTCAACTTATTGTTTCTAATTTATCAATTTATCATCAATTTGAAGACCTAATCCCGAGGAGAGATCCAAGGTAGTAGAAATCCTACATCTCTGCTTGCTGCTACCTAGGTTGCATTGAACAGTTTGTAGCTACACCAGAATTTGAAACTCTAGGCTGGTTAAGTCCTTAAATGACAAATTAAACACATTTTTTAAAGGTTAAACAAAGAAAATTTAAAATATTGCACAAAATTAAAGTAAAGAAAAAAAGAAATGAAATGTTATACCTCATTAACCTTTAGGCCTTCTGCAGTTGCAACTTGCATCAGCCTCTTTGCCATCTGCCACTCAAACACCAAAGAGACACTTATGATGAAAATTACACCAGACAACAAAATTCAACATTCATTCAAGATCTACCATCAAGCCTAACAACTACGTAAAACTGAATATATGGAACCAAACAAAGCAACGATGAGGGAGTTTCATTAAAACTAATAGAATGGACTGCTACACTTATAAGTTATAAGTTAAGAGTTTTACATGTGACCCTTACGTATTGATTAAACAGTAAAGGAAAAACAGCCATAAGGAGAGTCTCTTTTGTTCTGTTTCCACCAGCAAAGCATATTGTGAAAGCTCAAATAATTTAACCAAAATAGAATTGTTTTAAACCTTAATCAGGTGGAGGACGAGCCAGAATTATAAGTTAAAAGAGGATGCATATAAACTGTCGAATATCGTGTACAATTCTAATAGAAGTTATAAAAATGGGAACACTTATTCCAAAAACAAAACCTGTTGCTTCGTAGGTTTCCTGAAGTTGAGAAGCAGGCAGTAATTGACAAGACTCTTCAGTTTCTGGCTGTAGCGGTCATTACAAATACAGACGATGGGAATTTTTGAAATCTTGATACTAGCAATAAGATCAGCAACCCCACCTCTATCACCAGCGGACATGCCATCAACCTCATCCATAACCAAAACAGATTTTGTATGCTTAGCACTGCAAATTAAGGTGAGAAGGTGGTATGAGAAAAAATGATGTCATGTTTCATTATCATATGAGGATTCTGCAAGAAAGACCAACCAATCCATGTTCGCACTGAGAGATTCATTGCTAACAAGTTCCTTTATAGAATTTGATGTATTTCCACCAATGCCCCTCATAATTTTAGCATCAGCCTTTCCACGGTTATCACTTGCATTAACCTGCATGACAGCATTGACAGAAATGGACCATTGAGAAGGGGTCTAGAGGAAAGGGAAGCCATGAATAATCATGTGCTAAATTCAAGATCCAGTTCTAATGAATCATCCATGTTAAAAATAGGCGAGGCAAGGAAAGAAAGCATGGAACGGCACCTCGACTATCTGGAACCCAAGCATTTGGCTAACTAGCTTTGCTGAAGTACTTTTCCCAATACCTGGAGATCCACTTAGCAGAACAGCTTTTTTGGATCCACTGTCATTCTGCTTTTTTACCTTTCCCTTCTGGCCAGTATGCAGGAATTCTTTGTCCCAATTAGCCAACCAGTCGTGTAGCTGCTTAACCTGTAGATTGGCATTACACAAATTTCTAAGATAGGCACTAGATAACGAAAGATGAGAAAGTCAAACAGATATGCTCAAAGCTAAGAACTGGAATGTGAGGACAGGAAACAATGACAGAAAACATACAAGTGACTGATTGCCAATTATGTCATTTGGGGCCTTTGGTTTGTATTTTTCAGTCCACATCAAAGAGTCATGAATATTAGTTTGGCCTTTCTGTTTAGTGGGTGACGCAGCTGGCTGCAAACCTTTTCCCGAACATTTTCTAATCAAAGACTTGCCGTCATCTGACAAACAAAGTCCGACTGAATTAATAAATTTTGAAAAGATATTCCCAACAAAATTTTGAGGAAAAAAAAAAACCATGACAAATAACATGTAAAGAAGGAGTTTCAACCGTACCCTTTACTTCTCCTTTCAAAGGACTGCTCTTTGGCTGTGGTATGTTGGCTTTTTCCAAGGATTTCTTCTTTGAAACTTCCTGCACGGTTGCAGTTGCAGGCTTTGATGCGCGAATCAGATCAAACAGTCCATCCTCAGTAAGAAAGGATGTGCTAAAAGAAAATTAAAAGTAAGGGTTAAGAGGAATATGATACAAAATTTTGAAAAAGTGACAAGAAAACAAATCTGTGGTGACATACCCAAGCTCTTTGGCTTTTGAAGATTTCCGTCCTCCAATATCTTCATCAGCCAGAAGATAACTCTGCGAATATAAAGATATAATCAAAACCAGATATATCTAAGGATCCAAGAACCTAATGAAGATGATGAGAGTGTATAAATGACCGTTTTCTTGCTGACAGATCCAGTAACACGACCACCATGGCGTTTAATTAAATCTTCTGCTTCCTCCCTTTCCAAACTGTATGAATAACAACCAAAGCTCAATATGCATCTCCAAGTTGAACACGGCAACAAGCGGCATGTCATACGAACCACAACAAAGAATAGCAACTAGATATCCAATTGACCATGGTTCAAAAGCACACAGTACCTCCACTCAAGCTCAATCAGTTAACCCGACTCAATCAGATTTCAAGCCAACTCAACCATAAAGTCAATTTCTACAAGATTGGGTTAAGATTTTGTCAACTTCACTTGCCAAGACCCAAGTTTCTTGTCTTTAAAATAATAATAAAGAGGGAAAAAAGGGAAAGAAAGAAAGAGGCTGGGAGTGTGGGGGGCAAATTTACCCGTTCCTAAAGGAAAAACTTCCTTCTTTTCGTCTTCATATGTTCACCAATACCAATCTAGCATTTTTTTTATATTTACAACAAATCACTATTATAGTTTTAACTTAAGTCTTGGAGAACTAGAAGAGAAGACAATTCAGTTTGACAATGACTCATTTAGAATCATGGGAGTTTTGTATCTATTCGTACGACCTCAAACTCACTAGTGAAGTGTAAGACTTATAGCATATGCAGCATAAAGTAGTTGGAAATACAAATGCATACTAAATTTAAAGGATAAACCTCTATCACCCATGACGATGGATTCACAATCATGAATTAAACATGCAGACACCTCCAAATTAAAAAAAAAAAAAAAAATGTAGAGGTACCTGTCAAGTGTTCCGCTAATCACAAATGTCAAACCAGCTAAACAATCAGGAGAACCAGCGGGCACTTCCTGAGAAAAAAAAATCATAAAGGCCATAAAAACACTAATTTATCAATTTGAACACTTCACCATTTCCACCATCATAAAGATTATAAATAAAAAAAATAAAAAACCTTTTCTCCTTTGTGTGGAGGATCCTTTCGTTCACCAAAATTCATGAATGCCCCTCTCCCACCCCCTCCCCTGCCTCTTCCACCTACTGCTGCTGCTCCTCGGCCTCTTCCACCACCACCTCTGCCACCAGCTTTAACAGGAGACTCAACTTGATCAGGTTCAACATCTTCATCCACATCTATAGATTTCTTGCCAACTCTACCCGATCCACTTTTCAGTTTCTTGGGAGGGCTGACCTCATCAACTGAATCTTTTCTCTCACTGGGCAAGACAAAGTCGTCATCATCATCGCCCTTATGAGTCTTTTTTGCAGAACGAGGCTTCACATTGTCATGTGATTCTTCACTGTCCACTGGATTCTTTCTTTTTGCAGGGGATCTATCAATATTGCTTCCATTATTTGGTTTACGTTTGGTATTGGATTCTAAAGTAGTAGCAGCAGCAACCTTCCCAGTCTTCTTCATTCCTACACTTTCTTGAGCCCCATGCATCTGCGTTTCAACAACATAATAATTAAACAATATGAACTAGCTATAATGATCTCTACTTTTCTTTTATTTAGTATAAAATCCATTACTTATTTTTTCTGAAAGATTGTAGTTGTTAGTTTTCTTTAGAGAAAAAAAGGGATTCCAATTCTTCCATTTCAATCTCTTTTTTATTAAAAAAAAAAAGTAGTTGCAATGGGAAAATAGTCAGGAGTTAAATGCTAGATGGGAGGTTCCCATGTAGGCAACTACACCAAAACCTCCCATATATCTGCTACAACTATGCACTATAGGTCCCACAACTCAACAAGAATAAACCATTGGTTCAAAACCAGTACCAGTCCCCATGAACCGTCACTAGTGGTACCCAAAATATCCTGGAACAAAGTGGCATTCACCATTGGACTGAAGGTGATCTTCATTAAATAATCTGAATTGTCATTTGTGTGACAATGATCACTTCAATGCAAAAATCACTTTGATAAGAGGTGGAGAAACTATCTGAATTATAAAATTGAATTGTGGATAGTTTCTCCACCTTTTCTCATCATCCAAATGACCCCTAAGGGATTCACAGGAGCCTGTCATGTAAATGGCACCAAATAATAATTTCGCACTGCATTTACAACCATGAAAGAATATCCTACACTGCATTTTCATAAAAGTACTTCATACATGAAAAGAAAGCCTAACAACATGTCTTGCATAGCAAAATTCTACTGTAGTGCTCTTGTTAATTGACATCAAGCAGCTTTCTTCCATATTATTAAACAAAGTGGCTAACATTAGCTTCTTCCCATTCTTCCATAACCTCCAAATCTCACAAAGCCAAATACCTAGATATAGCCGAAACTGGTTTGCAAAATGATGTGCAAATAATGATAATTCCTCAAGTGGCACAAATTATAGCTTAATGCCGTTGCTACTTGACATTACTTGACAATAGGAAAATTTATATCAGTTCATCTAGCACTGTGGCTAAAAGAGACATTGTCAATAATGGCCAGACCATTCCTCCTTCCTAAGCTTGGAATGGTTGGTCAGGGTCTGAAATGTCTCCCTATGACCATACAATGTGCAAAATATGGAAACCATTCGATCAAGGAAAGTTCTGTTTTTTGTTTTTGAGGGCTGTAAAGCTTTCCATATCCTAGCCACTATTACAAACTGGGATGGGTGCCAAATTTTGCATGATAAATTTTGAAGGGCCTACACAACAAGCGTGAGGACCAAATATGGGTCAGTGCTAATTCACAGAGAGGTATGTGAAGGGCAGAGGGCTTACATTGACCATAAGGGGGAAGGGGGATGGTTGTCCCCACACACCAGATCATTCCATGCCTAAAAGTCTTGCATTATTAAAATTGGCATAATCCAATTCATTCATAACCTCCAAACATGGCAAAGTCCCATGCCTAATTTATCCGAAACTAGTCTGCTGAACTCCAGCTGAAACATGTATTCCAAATGGTGTGTAAAATAATGCTTACTGACATAGCAAAATTCTATTGTGGTGGCGCCCTTGTCACCTGACATAAAGCAAAATTCCACCACTTCATCAGACAAAGTGGTGAGAATTAGCATCTACTGAGTCTTTCATAATCTCCAAACCAGATAAAGCCTCATATCCAACACAACCTAAACGAATTTGGTGAAGTTTTCAGCCAAAACATGTATCAAAACGGAATGCAAAATAATAACTACATGCTATCCAGACACTGAGATATCCAGACTTTAACACCACAATCAGGGGCGGACTCACTTGACCGCCCCAGGTCGGATCCAAAAGGCCCTGGCCCATGCCACCATTCTAGTAGAGTCATCGCCCCACCATTCTAGTGAAGTCCATCCACCAAATGGTTTCCTGCGCTCGGCTCTCAATATCTCCCATGTTGACAATTTTCATTATTTGTAAATATAGGTAGTCTCATTTGGATTCGTATGATAGATGAAATCTCAAGAGCTTGAGGAAATAACCAAAGAGGTATTATTTTTGTCAGATAATTATTTTGGATGCTATGATAGAGGCACTCTTAGGAGCTTTAGGCCAAAGAGGAATTATTTTTGTATGATAATTCTTTTGAATGGTTTGTATGATAATGATTAATACTTCTCTAGAGTTTCTTTATTATTGTTGCAGTGTGGTTGCTAATTTGATTTGCATCCTACTGATTTAAATACAAAACTAATTTCTTGAGGAGTTGGCCGTTGTAGTTAAGAAACTCATGTAGGAATTGAGTGTTAGTACTAAGATGTAAGTTATTTATACTTTATTTATCAAAAATATAAAAAATAAAAATCATGTATTTAAACCCTATAATAATTAAGTGGAAATTATTGGTAGTTGGCGTTAATTTTGACCTTTTCAATTGACCATTGTCCGCCCCACCCAATCAAATCCTGGGTCAGGACCACAATGCAACACAAAGCAATCACTGATCATTATCAGGAAGGGCAGGCTCTCACAATATAAATTGAACAGCCTTCACCAATGGGACCCACCTGGAATTATGACAATCCAGTCGCTAGTAGGTCTGAAAGGACCTAACGTCTAATTACGTGAAATCAAAATATAAAAATAAATAAATAAATAAACTTGAGCACCATCCAATGAAGGAAAGCATTGTTTTTAAGTTCTCAAAAAGTTTTCAAATCCTAGCAATTTAGATAATAATAACAATAATACTTGAGCATCATCCAACCAAGGAAAGCACTGTTTTCGAAGTTCTCAAGAGTCTTCAAATCCTATCAATTTAGATAAAGTGTTCCAAGGGTCTATGAGATGAGTGTCGAATTTGGGTCAGTGCTAATTTACAAAGGTAGTGAATTTTAGCAGTTCAAAACGATCAAAGGACCAGGTGGGCCCCCACATTCCAACCTATTCCACTCTTATAATTTATTACCAAGAGAACACAAATTTCACAGCATTAAAGAAAACTGAAGAAGAAAAAGGCCCAAATGGTTACAGGTTTTCCAGACTCCTTGGCGGGCGGCGTCGACTTATTCGCAGGCTGCGAAGCGCCAACAGCAGGTTTCTCAGGCTTTGATGCATTTCCATTACCCTTGTCATGTTGCTTCATGAACCATTTCCGAATGTCCGACTGCTAAAACGAAAACACCCCACAAATCAGAAAGGGAAAACAACATCACACGCATAGCCAAAAAGAAGAAGAACCCAAAACAGGAATAAGAAAAAAGAAGATCATATCAAACCACAATCTCACCATGACTTAGATTAGGCTTGTAAGGGTTCCAGTTTCTTATGCCAAAAACCCTGATTCATAGAAACCCAAATGTATCAGTGATTTGGATCATCATTTAATCAAAATCTTGATCAAAGCAAAGGAGGTAAAAAATAAAAATAAAATACAAAAATAGAGGGGAAAGTTATGTGCATGACCTAAAAAGGAAGGTTCTTGAAAGGGGAAATGAAAGGGTTTTTGAATGTTGAGAGAAAGATATGAGAATTGAGAAGAAGAAGAAGAAGAGAGTTCTCTTACCAATTTTCAGGAAAGAATGAATGGAAAGAGGGTTTTGGAGAGATTTTTCTAACTTTTTGAGATTTGGGTTTTAATTCTTGTAGTGAGAGATTTTTGAGGGACAGATGTAGGGGTTGGGTCAGGTCAGGTTGAGAACTGGGGAATGGTTGGCAATGGAGACCCAAAATGGATGGGCCTGAATCTAGAGGTGGCAAATGGGTGGGGTCGGTCAACATGTGGGGTCCACAAAACTATATAGGACCGTTTCTGGAATGGGTCGGATATTCTAAATCTGATCCGACACAATGCAGGTCAACCCAACATAACCTGGAAATTGTGTGGGTTAACCTAAGTAACTCGGCCCAACCCTTTCTTCGCTTCGAAACGTATAAGAGGTCCCTGGTTGGGCCAAAGTCTATTAATTTTCAGAGCGCTGGCTGAAAACATATTGTGCAAACATCCACAGAGACCATTGTAATTAGGGTTGAAAACGAGTATCCGATTCTTTGATTAACCGAAAGTTCCTACCCGCAAAAAATGGGTCTAAAACCTATTTTAGGTTCTAATTTATAAACGGGTCCGAAACCTAATTTAGGCTCCGATTGATAAACAATTTCGGTTTTTATCCATATAGGTTCCAACCCGTGGACCCAAGACCCGACATATAAGTCTTTTGATATTGCAAATTGTACTTTAAAACCAGCTTTGTATCTGAAACCAACAAAACATGTTCTGATTCAAAATCGGATCTAGAACCGAAACCGTTATTTTAAAACAGGTCTGGGTTCGGGTCCGGGTCCACTATGGTTCGTTTGCAACCCTAAGCCTAATGCTTTGGTTTAATTAGAATGTCTATTAATTTTGTCTTTTGAACCAATCCACCTTTCTATATCTATGATGTTTAACCCAAGCCCTACTTCATTCCAAGAACAATACAAGGCCCGTTACCTAATCATCCATTTTATAAAAAAGAAACAAGGCCAAGGTGCATTAACCTTTTTTAAACCTTACAAATTGAATCAGTCGATCCAATTTTGATCATTTACCTGTTCATGTGAATCATGTCATATCCGTGACCTAAGACTTTTAAGACTAACAGAAGGCAGTGGGGGGAATAGCAAAAGGCTTACATGAAAATAATGAAATTAAACATAAGCTCATACTAAAATGTTTTAGAGTAAACTAACAAAATGCATACATGAAAAGAAAGAAAGACTTTATTATATCTAACTATAATATATACCTTTAAATAACAAATGTAGAAATAAAGTAGAAATTAAACTCAATACAATATATAAATATATGAAACTGATTCGCAAAACCAATATCAATAAAATAAAGTTTTCATAAAATAATCAATTATTTTATTAATAGTTCATATAAGATATTATGCCACCAACGGCCAACCATTTTCCTAAAAAAACTAATAGTTCATATAAGATGATCAATTATGGACCTAAATAATCAGAAACAATATACAATATTGCATCCTTACCATTATACAGAAAAGAATTTTTTTTTAAAAAGGTATATAAGTTTTGGTAGAATTGGCAAAAGCCAACCTAACCCACATATCACCCACACAACCCAACCCGCATAATACATGGGTCAGTCGTGTGTCAAGTTTTCTGACCCACATTTAAACAAGTCGGGTTAGGGTCAACCCTTTTATCCAGCATAATTTGTTTGTCTTTTTCTTGCCGCTAAAACGTATACTCAATACTTAATTATATGGAATGCATCTTTTTATTTTGATATAATATTTTTTTATGAAAAACTTTATTCTATTTCTATTAGTTTTGCTATTCTATTTTTATAATCACTGTTATAATATATATTATACTCATTGTATAAATAGTTCCTTCTCTTTCTATTTTCTCAAGTAGACCATTTGTTTACTTACTTAAGAATATTTGGATGTAAAGAAAATACAATGTATATGACATAAATAAAAAAAAAATCAAGTAATAACTAAATTCACGCTAGTTTCCACACTATTTTCTCCTTACGTTGGCACAAGCCAAAGAGAACAGTGAATTATAGCATCATGAACCAGGCATAGGCCCAAATTTTCAAACTGATATCAGTTGAGCCTAAGTTTGTTTTAGGATCCTATAAGAAGTAAGTAAACATTAGGCTTATTATAACCCAAACAAAGCTTGTCCATAATGCCTATTGTGATGGGTTTTTAATTGTGCCAATATGGCTTAGAAAGTTCAGGATCGTTCATTTAGATAACAAAAAATCTATTTGGACAAACTCTATGGATAGAATTTGGGACAAATTGTCCACGTGGCGCAACGTGATTGGGCTCTCTCAAAAGTTGAAATGCATTGTCCCAATCATGTTGCGCCACATGGACAGTTTGTCCCAAATTCTGTCCATAAGTTTGTCCATATAGACAAACTGTTTAGATAATGTCTCATTTTTCTGAATTAACTTATCAATTTGGGTCTTATTTAAACTTTGGGTAAAGTTAAACCTTTAGAGGACTCTTATTTATAAACTTAGGTCTAGATGCAAGTTATGTGGGTCAACCCGGCCATCCCACAGTAACCTACAATGGTTATTCGAGTTAATGTGGGCCAGGTCGGGTTGACCTACAACGGGTTTGGGTTAGGAGTTTCTAACCTGTTTAATAAAGGGGTCAGATGTGAGTTAGGAGCATCTAACTTGTTTAATAAATGGGTCCGACCTGTTTAGCCAAATTCAATCCATTTTTCACCCCTACAGTTTTGGCTCACTTTTAAAAAAATACATGAAAATTTGAATATTTCAAAAATGTATAAAAGTTTTACACAATCCTTTCAATCAAATGCTCTCCATAATTTAGTTTTTTGAGAAGTGATAAAAATAACCTTCCTTTTATGATATGTTTTTATCTTTTCTTAACCTCTTTCCTCTGTAAAAACTAGCCAATTCGATTTTGATAATTATAACCATTCGATGAGGCTAGTTTCTTAATCATTTGGAATCCCCCTTTTCAACCATCTATGTATAAAGGTAGTTGAAGTGGGTCCCACTAGGTCATTTGGGTTGAACTTGACCATTTCTCTTAAATGATTTATTGAAGAAGGTTTTTGAAAATATGACACAAGGATATTTTTTTCGTAACTCAAAAAAAATTGTATGGAGAGGACTTGATTGAAAGAATCATATATGGAAAATTTTCATACTTTTTTAAAATATTCAAATCTTCATGTACTTTTATGAAAATGAGTTAAAAGTTTTATACATTTTTTAAAATCTTCCTACAAAAAATGACAAGGTCTTATTTACTTTTGATGTAATATAAAGAGCAAATTACATGCATGAATTAACTGACCTACAACATAATTGCAGAAACCAGCGAGGTGGGCCACACAATAAATTCCGAATCAAGATAATAATTGGCCTAATAAGCCTTAAAATACTCTGCTAAATATTAATGGCCAAATATTTTAGATAGGCAGGCTTGTGTTAATTTACCGTAAAATAAAGCAGAGTAAAGCGAATATCAAATCAATGAAAAATATATTATTCATTGATTAAGTATGGTAAAGTAAATGTTATATTAGTGGAAAAGATAATGGTTAAGGCAAAGGTGAAATATATTTTTTGGTGAAGTTAAAAATGCATAAATAATGTGAAGTGAGATGAGAAGTCAAGCAAGTGGGAAACTACTTTACGTCTCCTCAAGCGAGTGTTTGGGGGGGTAAAATAAAAGTGCAAATTTTTGGTGGTCGAAGCTTTACATTTCCACTTATTGGGACCAACCAAACATTTTCCTGTAGTCGTTGGATCCATAACTTTCTATGAAGCACCAAACATATATCAACAGTCTACATTTACTCCAAACCTCAATGGGATTTAGGCAGTATATATCATTCACAGCCCATAATATTAAGTTTCTTAGTTTTTGCTATTAACCTATTATATTAATTTGAATGGTATCAATTACAACAGGAATGAATCTGGACTTGGGCCTTAGGCCCAAATCTGGACCAAATACATTAACATAGATGCGCACCAGATTCAAGCCAGTCCCATTTGCCAACTGAGACAACTTTGGGCTAGACCCTACAGTTTCGTGTTAGACTCGAACCATGATTTGGACTCGTCAAGGGCACGTTTGGCAATGGTCATCTCTATCAAATGGATGGAAACACCGATCAGGCTCTCCCCCATCTGACCTCGTCAATCATCACATGCGCAGAATTGCGGAGCTATAGTAAAATGACGTGGTTTTCATATTTTCTCATTATGTGGGACCCAAAATGATGACCTGAGCCATTGATTGTCTTCACAATGACAAAAACGGCCACGTGATTCAATATCAACCGTTGAAACATCACAGATCTAGAAATACTTTAAAAAAGTTCAGACTAATAGTTGATGATTTCTCAACTTCCATGGGCCCCACTTTCATAATCCGAACCATTTTTAGCCTCTTCAAATGGCCAACTACGGCTAGGTGGTCAAATCTGGGAGCTTGACTCCAAGTGGATTGGGAGAAAATTGTGAAGAAATTTAGAACCGTCGATCTGTCATACTGCCAAAAGGGATATCAGGGCAGTCGGTTTTTTTTTCCATTTTCTGGTTCCTATGGACCCCCGCAAGCACGATCTGAATCGTTCAGAATCTAAGTACTGAGGCGAAATTTCAGCTCTAGATTCTCCATGTATTTTGAGATTTTTGTGAAAAGTCCAACCCACAAAAACCATTTGCACAATCCTAACCATTCAGAATATCAAGAATACCACAAAGGGTGAGGGGATTATTCATTATGGATTGTGAGAAATGAGTAAAAAACTGTGACCATTGGACGTGGTTTACTGTAGTTTGTAGGAATCCTGAGTGTTTACCAAACATTGAATGCAATGATTCTTCCCTTCAAGAATCCTCAATGGGGATAACATATTTCGAACGACCTCTCCTAAGTAAGGGCCGTTGCCAAACGTGCCACAAATGTAATCAAACTTGAGCATGAGCGCAATGGAGTCTGGCTTGAATCTGACCCATTGGCAAGCTTATTGGTATCGAGATATTAAAGTGCTGTTTGGCGGTCTACATATTGGATGTCCTCCTTTTAATTTATGACAACTTTGCCCATTAAACTTTTTGACTTATATATAACAAGATCTCTTTTTTCCAATTGATTCAAACAATACCAAAAATCTATTTATAAAAGAGTCTAATCGAAATTGCTTTGTTTCAAACAAATTCAAAATTGAATAAGCTTTATTTAAAAAAGAAAAAAAAAAAAAAAAAAGCAGACTTGGCAAACATGCCCTAACACATCTACCCTTATCTACCCTTATTATAAAAGGGAAGAAGTGTCCCGCTTCTTCCCTTTCTCTGCGCACCATAGGTCCCACTTGCATGATCATCCCCTGCTTGCACATGAAAACGCTACACTCTCGTCGGCCCCCATTGGATGCATGCATTTTGACTATTGGCCTCCCAATGACAGATGGAGAGTGCCTTCTCATTAAAAATAAAAATAAAAAAATTTGGGTAAATTAGCCAACAGTCCCTCATATTGGTCTTGTAAGGCATCCAGTCCAATAACTTTTCCTCTAAGGCCTATGGTCCATACAGCTGTACATAGTTTGGTGAGAGGTCCCTATATACGCCACATCAGATATTTTCATGACTGGTTTGCCCTTTTAGCTTTTTAGGCATAAAAATTTGAATTTCAAAATTTTAAATATTTCATTCTCCCCTTCATTTCAAGGTGGGCCACAATGGTTGATCAAAGAAGATTGCTTGTCTCTATTTTGGAATTGTTGTAGAGAACACAGGGGGAGAGCAGACTTGCAAGCCATTTTGGTTGGAATTTGTTGTAGTGAATAGATCGAAGAACATAGAGTTGATCCGGACTTTGCTCTGGTTTTGGATAGAGAAGGAGATCGGATTGATCTCTGGTGGGGATACAAAGATCGCAGAGTGCCATTCTTGATGAAACCAGGAGAAGGGCTTCCGGATTTGCAGAGAATAGACGAAAAAGAGAGAGGGTTCGCAGAGAGCACACATTGTCTTTTTATCATCATCATGAACAGATGCATGGCCTAAACATTAACGCCCAGGCAACACATGTCCAAGACACAACGGTTGAAGTGGGTCCGGCCCCTCTAGATCGACGTCTGGAAGTTTTTGCTCAACCTACACAATGAAACGGGTTGCATGGTCATCCTGGTTTTGTCTTCAACATGACCGGATTTTGATACAGCTGCTACTGTTGGGTTTTTTTATCCTTTTGTTTCTTTATATTGTTTACACTGTCTATGCTTCTTCTTCTGAAAAATTTATCCGAGTTAAGAAAATTTATCAGAGGTTCTAAGAAACTCAAATAAACTTGCCAAGAACTTAGAAATTTTTTTCAGAAACTCTGATAAACTGGACAAAAACAAAACTAAATTTGCCAAAACTCAGATAAATTTATTTGATTTTTCGGTAAACTTACCTAAACTTCTGGCAAAACTTAGATAAATTTATCTGAATTTTAGCAAATTTATTAGAGTTTTATCTGAGTTTTGCCAAAACTTATATAAATTTGTCTAAGTTCTAGCAGATTTGTCTTAGTTTTATCTAAGTTTTGCCAAAACTCAGATAAATTTGTCTGAGTTTTGCTTTTGCTAATGTGTACAAGGGCTTTTTTGTCTTTTTTGTATTTTGAAATTTATTTGCGTGTTTCGAAATAAATTTAACCGAGTTCTTGGAAAAAAAATTTGAGTGTTTTGCAATTTTTTCTGAAATTTGGAAAATTGGTTTATCTTAGTTTGGCAAATGTATTTGCATTTTTTGAAGTTTATTTTGTGGTTTTGAATTTTATTTATGTCTTTTGAAATTTGTTTTTGTCTTTTTAAATTTATTTGCATTCTTTTGAAATTTATGTGCGTTTTTTGAAATTTAGTTGCATTGTTTTGAAATTTATTTGCGTCTTTTGAATTTTATTTGTGTTTTTTTTTTTAAATTTATTTCAAAATCTCATTAATGGGATTTTCATTAATCGTGGCCAATTAAATAGTAGCTGGCCATTATTAATGGCATATCCTATTAATCATGGGATATGATTTATGTTTAAATAGATAAGGGCTTTTAAAGAAAGGGCAATTTGGACATTTTAGATCTTTAAATTTGGTAGAAGGACTTACTGAAAATAAAGTGTGGATCTAAGGCCATAAAATCAAGTTTTCAGGACCTCCGCCCAATAGCCCCAAAAAATTTCCCCTCTCCTGTTCTTGGCTCCTTTTCTCGTTATTTCGTCTTCTCTCTGCTCCTCTTCCTCTACATTCCTCTGCTTGATCCTTGTGGCTCTCGCGAAGATTCTAGGGTTCTGGCTATCATCTTCTTCTCTAGGTTAAACCCTCTTTGTCCAGGTATTTACCCTTTATTTTATCAGGAAATCTGTCAGAGTAATGTAATGTAAAGACTTTTTTTATGTGTGTTCATTCAACTACAATGAGTTATGTAGATACTTGGTTAATAAGAGCCTCTAAATTATTCGGAGAGAAGGAATGTCAGGTTCTTCTCATCTTCCCTTCCTTCCCTTAACCAATCGGTCTTATTCTCCCAAATGTCTAGGGATGTAAATGGGTACCCAATTCTCCGATTTCCTAGAGGTTCCGACCCGTTAAAAACGGAGTCTGGGTCCTTATTTAGGCCCTGATAAGTAAATGGATTCGGGTCCGGTTCCACCTTGGTTTGGACCCGTGGACCTGAGACCCAATATATTAACTCAATTTTCGAAAATCTCTCATAAAAATCATATTTTTTTAATATCATTCTCTACCTAAATCCGGACCTGGATCTAGACCCATCTCATATATAGTTCTGGTTTCGGTTCTGGAGCCAAGAAACCAGTTCCAAAATAGTTCCAAATCCGGATCCGGTTCCACCTTGTCTTTAACGGTTTTGGTTCCCGGTTCACCATGGACTCGGAATCGGAACCGACCCGTTTACAACCCTACAAGTGTGCCCTCTTTGTAATTGATTAGAAGTCAGAACTATTACCATATGGGCCCATCTACCTATGATGACAAGTTTAAAGTTAATTGGACAATCTCATCCCCAAAACCCCAAAAATCCCTCCCCTTTTGATGTTTTTTTGCTTCTTTTTCTTTCTTTACAAGTTCGTAATTTGATTGGAACCCCTTTCATAGAGATTTAGGTTAGACTTGGTAAGTAATCTTCATCTTCAGGTCTGACATCTTATTGAATGTGGAAATCTTCGGTTGAAAGTGGAAGGCATTAAATCTTCAAATTATACCAACTGTGAAGATTAAACAAAATAAAATGTAACTCCTTGTGCAAATGATAAATATAAAGTATTCTCTGATTTCTGATTTTAAACTTAAGGCCAAAATTACATAATTGATTAAAAGCAAGAGCCAACTTTGAAACAAAAGTATTGTATCCCTACACATTGAAACTAGATCTCACTTTATTAGGTTGGAATGTTCAAAAAGAGATAGGAGGGAATATGGTCGCTGTTTGTGATTGTTGATTAGGTTCTGACCTCACTAACCTATCTATACTTGTTATGAGCTAGCCCTTGGCAAAGGATAAAATATGAGAGATGCTCTTTTTTCTTTTTTATTGATAATGTGAGTTGGAAGTAGAACTGGGAAATTTGTCTTTGGAGGGTGTCACATCCCGGTCCCGAATCACCCTGGCCTAGGGTAATCCCCGAGGTGTGTCACACGTACTCCCGCATGCTGTACCTGTCTCGAGCCAAGTTCAACACACGAAGGAGAGGAAACCAACAATCCATATGTGTGAGTTAAAACTCACAAAACACCTTAAAGCAATTAACATTGCGGAAGCTGTATTTCATTTGTATGAGGTATCAAATTCCTTCAGTCTACATAACAGTTCAAGTTTTACTACAAAAGAATTATACAATTAATTACATTGTTATACAAAAGAGGGTAAGCTAAAGAACCCTATACATCAATACCAAAAATATAAACAAAAGAATTCTATACTCTAAGTGTGGCCTACTCAAAAAGGGGCTAGCCACACCACAAAAGAGTCTCCAAAAAGTTGACGCTCTCCCCGGGAGATAAGCTCAATGGGCCTCAGGCTCGGGCCACTCCACTAAACCCGATGGTACCTCATGGGTAGCCTTCTCACTCTCCTCGGTCTCTGTGGGACCGGAGGCTGCACCTGAGATTGTGACACCAAATGTAGTACCATTAATACGACTATTAAGCAAGCACAGGCAATAATAAGGATATACATAATGTTCAATTGAATTTAAAATGGATAATTTAAGGAAGAGCAATATCAAATATTGTTTAGGCAAATCAAGTTTAAATGTATAATTTATGCTGGATGAATCAAGAAAGTGAAATACACTAATTGGCTACTACCTTAAGCTCATCCTCTCAAAAGAGAGCAAATCTAGTTGGGATGTCACCAGCGGCCCAGCCAAAGGCTAGCTGGCTACCCGGGTCTGGAGTTCTGGATCTCCAAATGACTTACTGCAGTAGTCTCAATTTATAAACCGAGTGTAACCCCGTCGGGTATCACTGAGTCGAAGCTAAGTAGTGCCGACTCAATAGAATCAATAATACTCGGAATAAAAGTAGAATTGAGTAAACTCATATTTATTATTCATAACCAAATTAAATGATAATCACACATTTCAATTTCTTACTCAATCCTCATTTCTACCAAACATCAATTTGGAAATATTCAAATGGAATTACGAGTTGAATATAAAAGATAAGATATAAGGGATTACTAAGAATTTATCAATCTATTAAGTAGGATTCTGAGGTTCGAAGGGAATTCATACACCAATATGAAATGCATTGAATTAAAATTCAAGCTATTTGTTTTACAATTTAACTCTAGATTTTTATTTTTCTAGTCCTTTACCATCCATTTCAAAATAGGTTGGGAAAATCAACGAATTACTACATTTATTTGGTGTCACCAGTCACAAGAAATATGTTGAATTTCCTAACGAATTTTCATGGCATAGTTTTAGACTAGGAATCATCCATTGGCCCAATTATATGGTTAAAGTTCCCATTCTATGGTCATAAGATTCAAAAATTCCCTAAATTCCTACGGAAGTGAGGGTGTACTCCAAAGCCCACTAAATGAGTGATTAAGGAGGGTGGAAATACCCCAAAAGGGTTAACACACCAATATTTGAGCCAAAAAAATTCTAAAAAAAATGGGGTCAGGTCCTTCTACCGGTAGTACTTCCGGTAGACTCTCTACCGGTAGTACTTCCGGTAGAACTAAGGTTTCACAGTTTTTACAACTCTCTGTCAAATTTCGAGCAATTTCTACCGGCAGTACTACCGGTAGAACTAAGGGTACTCAATTTCCTTCGTCTTTTCTATCTTAATCCTTGTCAAAATGAGTCTACTTACTCCCATAATACATACACAAACTTCCATACATTTTAAAACAACCCACATGAAGAAATCCAACTCATTTATCCTTTATCAACATAAAAACCCAAAATAATAAGAAGGAAAAGGGATTACTTGAACCAAATGAAAATGCACAAAATGTAACCCAAATCATGCTTATACTTGCCTCAAAGGAGTACTCTCCAAGCTCTCTTTCCACTAAGGGTCAAGAACCCAAAAACCCAAATTGGAACCAAACCCTAATCACAAAGTACATGGGAAAAACTATAAATATGCATGTTGTTCAACCAAGAGTCTTTTTGACTCAAATACAACTCTAAAATCACAATCAAAAGTTCTTGAAACCTACCTCCTATAAGTATTTCGAATTTGGAAGGATTGGAGGAGAGTAGAGACAGTTTCTAGCCAACTAGTGAAGAGGAGGAGGTAAAGAAGATGATGATGAAGGTGTAGTAGAGTTCACTCTCTAACTCTCCAAGTCTTCAAAGCACAAGCACAGCTCCTTCTTGCTCGATGGAGAAAAGGAGAAAAGGAGAATAGTAGTGAGAAAGGAAGAAAGGAATGGGAAATGAAGCTACAGGTCATATATATCTAAGGGGTAAAAGTGTTAAATTGCAAGAAAGTCCATTCAACTGATTTATTTCCATTTCGAGTCAAATGAGGGTCCATCGGTACAACGGTTGGTCAAATGAGGAAATGCCTAATATGAAAATCGATGTACTCATCAAAATACACGCGATGATGTCAAAATGACGATCAAATTATGAAAAACACGAAAACCCATATTTATGAAAAAGTTCCTGACTCAACTCAATTGAGTCAATTCGGTTCTCACTCACCTATACCAGGTGCAAACTCATCCAACTCAGTCTAAGAGGGTTAATAAACACTAACCACTATAATTAGCAATTGAACACAATAAATTTAACCAAAACATGGTTAATTAACACTAATCAGGATTAGATCGGGTCGGGGTGTAACAGAGGGCATGAAATGGGTTATTCCGTTTGGATTGGTACATGGATGCATGAATTATGAAATGGGTTAGTATGTTTGGGATTTGATAAATGGCTGTATGAAATGGGTTAGTATAAAATTGGAGGATTTCATTGAATGGTAAATTACCATACATATATCAGCAGTCACAACTTGTCTGCAAAATCACCATTCATAGTTCATCAACTCTTTGAAGGTATCATATGAAAAAGTAGGCAAACCCTGTCATTACTTGGGTTCTAAAAAAACACCACTACTAATCATATATGTTTCCATAATATACCTATATGGCATAAAATTGAACTGTACTATGAAACTTAAAAATTCTTATTATAGATGTTGTTGCTTTATTACTGATTTCTAAAGTATCATGTGCTCATTCTCCATTATCAAGATGTTCTTCCCGTGCTCTAAATTTTGATCCATAGGTAGCTAACCAATCAACCCCAATCTTGCCCTTCAAAAATCATGTATCTATGAGTATGCACTTTAGTTTTAATGCTTTATTTGATGATCCTTCAAAATCCATCAAGTGTATGCAAAATCCAAAAACTACCCCAATAATAAAATCACAATCTCAATACCACCAAGAGCTTTAAGTGAGCATAGGAAGTGGCAACAACTTATTTTTAAATCGAAAAGCAAGATAAGGGCATCTAATTGAGACCAAAATCCAAATCCAAATTGTAGCTCCCAAACCAAATTATATTATATTATGTTAGTTATTCTAATTATTAGGTTGAGTGATTTTTTTAATTCCTGTGATTTGTATAATTGTATCAAGAAAATAAATAACCACCAAATCAATGCTCAGGTTAAAGAGTTTATTAGCTCAATGAACTCATTATTGAATTGCATGGTATTCAATCTTTAGTGGTGCTATTTAAATGCAGTTGTCAATTGTTTTTCTTTATCTATATCTTGTTACTCTGTGATGAGGATGAATAGAATTCTCATCCTTCAAATCAGATTTAATTGATTGTGAAAATATTTTGGATTTATATATATATTGCTTTTGTGGTTACATTAGTTTTGTTTTTCTTGTTAGGTTCTTTAAGGGAGCTCTTATATAATGCCAAAGTGCTTGCTCACATGTAGCTAATGTTCTTTGTTACTTTATCTTGCCCATGGTCTTATTTTCTTTTGCATTAAAAGATGGAATGATGGATATATATCAATTATTTGGTTAAGATACACCAGACAGAGAGCACTGTTTGAATGGGTTGAGCCTTCAACTTGGAGTTGTATTTTGTTTGGTCAATCTGTTCCTCCCCTTGGGACCAAAGTGTTGATTGGGTTTGTCTACTTTTATCTGGACTAAAATGTATTCTAAATTTGAGTAATGTGTTTTTAGCAAGATTGATGTATATGTCAGTTGATTTCTAATTTATTTTTATATACGTGGAAGGGTAGTGCTGATGACTTATCATCCGCATTCTAGTTTTTTCCTATATGGAGTCATGAGGAGTGGTAGTTATGGGGTTCATGGAGATGGGCCTGATGCACCATCCCATTTGAAAGAACTTGTGCTATAGGTAAGTCTATATGGGTAGGTGAGTGAGTGGATGTGGATATCGAATTTGGATGTGCATCACATATATAGATTAATTGGCATTTATGTATATATTCACTTGGATATTTTCATGCTATGTTTTCATGTTAGGTGCCCAACTATCTCAGTTGTTTCATGCTATTATATTATATATAATGAAGTGAAGTGAATCTAATTGAAAAAATAAGATTCAATTCTTTCAATTGATTTTGACTGTTGCATTTTCTATTGACCCCCCTGTTAATAACCTCTTCCCCCACGTCCCCTCTCCTGTTTTTTTTAACCGACCCCCTCTCCTATTAAACACATAACACAACAATCTGTCTTTGACCTCGGATCAATTTTTTACCCTCACTTAAATGGTTTAAGCCGTCTCAAAACGCTCCCTTGAAAACTCTACCGCAAAACACCATCTTGGAAGGTGCGTTTCGGTGAAGAACAAATCTCTTGCATTTTCTTTTAAATCTATGATCTCTCGCATTCATTGATGCTTTATTTATATAGTTTTGATTGCAGTACTGATATATTGGCCTACCTGCAAAGGTATTTGCTTCAGTGGGCTGGAAATGAATAGCATCATTGCTTAGGTTTCGAATGTGGCCACTACCGCCCTTACACAACTGTATTCTTGAAACGTAACGTGTGCTAGCAATTCAACGTATAGGTCTCTAATTTAGTTTCTTCCAATACTTTTCAAAGTCTCATCTTTTTTGGGAAAGGGTTAACAAAAGGACCAAAATAAACCAAGATATCAGACCAATATCTCAGTTGTTTCATGCTATATACAACTAATAGAACATATTGAATTGAATCTGTTGTTGGTGCGTGCTATCATTTGCAGTTGAGTTTCTTAAATGCGTTACTCATGATTACTTGAGAACCTTTGTCAAGCATGCATATACAATCAAATGTTGAATGATGGCATGATGCTATTTGAGGTGGTTTTTTCAACACCACATACAATTTTATTTATATATTTGAAGGGACGTGCAGGGCTACACTAGTATCTATATAACATCATGTTCTCTTTCAGTTGACAACCTTAACTAGAGTTCAATGTAATGGGTGTAAGAACTATATCTTCATTTTTGAGTAACAAGTAGCATCATTTGTTTGGTTAAGACAGAAAAAGATGTCACAATCTGTAATGGCCGTTGCATGTTTCTTCATGATTTTGAATAGACTAGCCTTCCCAGGTATGGTCGACGACGATGTGAAATTGAAGCATCCAGTGAGAAGATCAGCAAAAAAAGAAGGGTTCAATATCAACTTATCAGCGATAACAAGAACAGAAGTGTTAATATCTTTTGTTCCCCGCGCTGGAATCTCTCCATCTTCTATCTGAACTGCTGCAATAGCTTCTTCATGGTAATAAACGGAAGCTGTCCCATTTTTGTAATTGAAACTTCCATAGTTAGGATTTTTTATGGTAACCACCAGTCCCAATAACACATTTAGTTTGAATGCAGGTGGTGCTTGGAACTCAAAGTCTTGGAGAATAACATCATGTGCTCGGATATTCGGTTGTTTGGGCTTCAAAATGGTCGTGAACAGGACTATCAAAACAACTAGGAGAATAATAATGAAAAGAGTCACAACTCCACAACAGATTTTGCAGCATCGAGATGTTATACTCATTCTTAGGGACTTTTAAGATACTGGGAGGTTATTGGAATTTCAGAGGTGACATGAGAATAATCCTCGCACTAAGCCAGCAAAGGTGGAATAAAAAAAAAACAAAGTGCAGTAGGCCATCCGGCTAACAACTCAATGATCAAGACCATTGATTGAAAGCAGTAGTGGGATGCATATAAGGCTAACTGATGTAGAAATGATGGGTGTTAAAAGTGGAGATGATGAGAGACCCTCTAAAAAGTGATGGGTGTGGTAACAATGGACAGATAATGAAAGTTGGCTTGTTAATAGGTGATAATGGTTTAAATAAGGATGATTAGAGTCATGTAGAGTTAAAGGAGCGGTTCTTGTTAATATCCTTTTACTTTATGTGGAGATTATTGCAATGTAGAGTTTAGATTTGAATAATTAGGACGGCTAGAATGATGTGGTTTTGTTTTTCTCCTTGTAAATGTAGCATTTGCTTGGCATGGAGCTAGGAGGATGTAGTGGTTTCCTTTTGTTTTTGGTTTTTAACAAGGCTCCTCTGATAGGGGGAGTGGGGGTTTAGCCGGTTAGGATGGGTGAAAGGGCATGTGAGAGAGAAAATCTTGAGGATATTTCATTGGATGGGATGGGATTCGTCTTGAATGCTCAGGATTATCTCTACGTGGGCCCTACAATGGAGTTCTAGACATATGTTACACCGTTCTGGTGTAATAGCTGTGACAGTGCGCGCATTATTTGTTTTTTTAACTTAAAACTCCCTTAACTAACAACCTAATTACACAAAGTAAAGTTCTTTACTCAGTATTTGAAAAGTAGATGTCATATCATTTTACCTTGAGAATAAACAGAGTATGCAGGGCCAAACCCAGAATTTTCTTTTGAGCTTTGCAGTTCATGAGAAAAATTATCAGGACTAGCTAGAGAATGATGTTGTAATCCTTTTAAGTTTAGAACATTTATATCAATGGTAGATGATTTAATCATGGTTAAGAAATTAATAAGACTTAAATGATATAATTTTGTTAAAAAATGTAAATAAAAAAAAATGAAATAAACGAAAATTGATATTAATTTATTATTTTAGAAATCTGAGGCTCCAGGCCAATAAATTTCAAGGTAGGACATTGAAGGACAGCCATATTCTTTTGAAGGCCAAACCTGGATTTTCATTGCAACTATGGAAAGCCAAATCTTGTCCCCATGATTTTATTACCAAACGTGACCTAAACGAATTTACTAAAACAGACTCTTTAAAATGCCTCTTATCCTCTATCGCAGCTGTTTTTATGAACTGTATAACACATGCCTGGGAATCCATCATGGAGCCCACGTATACATAATCTGAACCATCAAAGATGATTCCAATCCCATGAACCAACAAATCCTAATGTTTTAATTTAAAAGAAATGGGTCCCACCAACCGATTGAGCACCATGACGGAAACATGATTGGGCATTGATGTGGAATCGTTGCAGACACGGTGTTAATCGCATTTTTGTCCGGGTTCTCAATTGGACGGTGGAACCCACTCATTTTAAATTAAAACTTGAGGACATATCATTGGATGTAATGGGGTTCATCTTGAAAGGTCCGGATTATCTTAACGTGGGCCTCGCAATGGAGTTGTAGGCATTTGTTACATGATTTCTGTGTAAAAGCTTCGACAGAGGATCCAAACTCAAATACCCTGATAATCTAATGATCTTAAAAAAGCCTCTACTTTATTATTATTATTATTATTATTATTATTATTATTATTATTTTACTTAAAGCTCCTTTAACTAACAACCAAATTACACAAAGTAAAGTTTTGCACTCAATATCTGAAAAGTCGATGTTATACCATTTCACCTCAAGAATAAACAGAGTAGGTCAGGGCCAAACCACGATTTTTCTTTTGAGCTTTGCTGTTCATGAAATAAATTTCAGGACTAGCTAGAGAGTGATGTTGTATTATCCTTTAAGTTTTGGACATTTATATCAATGGTAGATGCTTTAATCATGGTTAGAACCTCCATAAAAATTAATAATATAATTTTGTTAAGAAATTGTTAATAAAAATAAGAAAAATGCAAGAAACAAAAATTGATATTAATTTGTTATCTTAGAAAGATGAGGCACTAGGCCAATAAATTTCAATGTAGGACATTGAAGGACAACCATACTCTATTTAAAAATAGTCCAGATCATTTAAGGCTTAGACTCACCAAGGAAAGTTCCTCTGCTAAGTAGTCGAACACATACAAAGAAACTGAAAGATCCAATGCATGTAATTAAAAATCACTGTCCAAAAAGTACTTCTTCTGATCCATTGACTTAGCCACCATAGAGATGCATTGCCTCTCTTATCTGAATTTGATCATTTTAAATCATGTAATTTTATTTCGTTTGTGTTTTACAAATGGCCTTTAGTCTTCTTCCATCACTAGTCTTAACCCATTTCCTAGTTTAGACAATCACATCAAGACCTCAAATTTGAAACAATATGCCATGTGGATGGAGCTTGGTGACTTTTTGTTGGGATAATACTAATCAAACCAATGGCTGTGGCTGTGTTTGGATGTACTTACACATCATGATTAGTTGAATGCTTTCCTTAGAAGGCAACCACTAACTGCATTAGGTGTGATTTGCCCCCACAAATCATTATTACTTTTTTTTTTTTGATCAGTTACAAATCATTATTACTAATGTTTGATTCCATGTTATCCCACCTGAATGATTTTTTAGACATCTTTAATATCCATTTTCCATTCTGATGATTCTGATTTGTGATTGTTGTACCACCCAAAATGCAATGAGAAACTGGTAAATGTTCTTTATAACAAACATTTTGAGCTATTCTGATCTGGGGTGCATCCAAACAAAAGTCTAATTCCCCTGTGACTCTCTCTATGTCCATGGAATAATAGTTATAGTAAGAAAAGAATTGATACTAAAAACCTGAAATGATCATTAGCAGAGGTAATCTGTTGTTACAACAAATATAATAACAGTGAAGAAAATCATGGGAAGAAGGCTAACACGAGATCGATGAGCAGCTGCTTTGGGAATTCTGTTAGGCAGCTGACATTCCTCCCCATTGAAATAAATCCTTGAAGGAAACCCATCCCCAGCTACTATGTTTATACCAGGTGTCCATTTCTTTTTAAATGAAATCACCGATTGTTGCTTACCAGGTACAGGAGGATTAACCTTTGGATCAGTCTCATTTTTCAGCCCCAGTAAGTAGTTCAAACCTGGTAGGCCTTGGAAAATGATGGTGTTGTCAAGTTTTGGCATCCTTGTTCCATTGAATGAATACACATCTTCGAAACCGCGGTAAGCCTTTGGAATTTGAATCGCCGTGAACCAATTTTCAAAAACATAACTCTGCCAATTGAACAGAGTGATCCTTGCTGACCATCCAGTCCTGTAATCAGTGTTTATGTGCCAATTGATGCTCACACCACAGTTATCGCCGCATGGTAATCGCTTTGGCACATTGAAGTGTTTCATCTTTGCCCATGCTTTGGCTTTCGCAGTTCTGTTGTCGAAAGGAACAAGAAGAGCTTCTGGTGGAAGAAGCAATGCATGTGCATTTTGGTCACAAGTCTCATCATCAGAGCACCCACATGAACAAGTATTACATGGTATGACAGACTCATTGTAGAAGGCTGAAAAGGAAACACAACAGCGCGATTGCCTGTGCTTGGGCCGAGCTATGTTGCATACTATTTCCCAAGTAGCAATTGCAGTGCTAATCATATTGAGCCCAGTTGTGTCTGGAAACTCTGTTGGGTTCACTCTTCGAGGTGCGCCGCATTTGTAGTTTGGATTGACAACCCCATTTATCTTCCAATTTTGAGGAGGGAAAAGAGCAGTTCTATTCAAATCCGGGGGGACCTTGAATACCATCATGGTGAAAGCGGCCTTCGATTTGGTCTCGTCCATGGAGGGTGGTAGGAGGCTACCATTTCTGCAACAGAATGGTACGTTTCCTATCTTGTCATCTTTAGCTCTATCAGGAGGGAGATCAGAGATAATTGGCTTCTTTGCACAGTTCAAGACGGGGGTGAAGTCGAAGTCTTGGTAGTACTTTCCAGCTGGGCCATAAACACATTCAGAAGGATCTTTTACGTGCACATAGGCTCCTTTCATGGAGTATATGAATTCACCTCTCTTCCATTCCCAAGTCAAGTTCCAATTGTCCAGGCGTCCAAGTGGGTGCTTGTTCTCCATCGTTACCTGCACCTGGTAGTTACTTTTAGTGGCCTCAAGGACATCATAAGTGATGATGAGATCCCCATCTAGATGAGGCAAGAACTTGGTGGGTTTAATTTTCTTGGGCTTGAATTTTGGATTCCGGACACAACACACATGCATTTCAGTCTCTGCAGAAACACACACAAGTCAAATAAACAGGTTCAGTAGAAAGGAATCAAAATATGAAAGTTAAATATTTCATGATAGAAAGAGTCCTTCAAAAAAAAATGGAAGCAATGAGGTGAGTGGATAATAGTGCATATCTAGTACAAGTTTTTATAAACAAAACCATATGCGTGGCAAGCCATGATTCCATGCAGCAGGGGCTACTGAATTCCATTTGCAAACACCACCAATTTAATGTTTGTGACAAATGGGGTTTAGATGAATTTGGAGGAAATATGGAAGGCAATGGACACCATGAGGAAAATAGATATTAGTGCCTATCACGAAAAGAAAATCTATAGCAATTAAGCCCATGAAACAGGGACTACTGAATTCCATTTGCAAACAACACCAATTTAATGTTTGTGACACATGGGGTTTAGGTGAATTTGGAGGAAATATGGAAGGCAATGGGCACCATGAGGAAAATAGATATTAGTGCGTATCACGAATAGAAAATCTATAGCAATTAAGCCCACGAAACAGGGACTACTGAGTTTCATTTGCAAGCCACCATTTGGATGAGTCATGAGTCATGAGTCATGAGTCATGAGTGTGACAAATGGATTCAGTTGTACTTGGAGGAAAACACAATATTTATGGTTTAGAACATGGAAAACTGAATTTTGAAATAGAGTAATGAGGAGAATACACATCAGTCCATATCAAGAAATGAATACCATGAGCAATCTCATTTAGTTGTAATTGCAAAGCAAAATGTGTTCTTATCAACCCAGGATTCTGGGGCTATTGAGTTTGAAAATTAGCCTTGTCAGCACTACTAGCCATTATTTTGTGTTTTTTTAAATCCCTTTCTTTCTACTAATTTAAGAAAACTCACTTAATGCTATAAGATGAAATCAACAATGCTGATACAATAAAAGAGAAAAAAGGATGGAACTTTCGAAAAATGCATGCTCAGAATGCTCATTAGTTGAAACAGATTGCCTTAATTCTACAAGTGGGCACAAGGAGCTTCATATTCAAGAAAGAAACTGGTGTTGGAGGTTCTGAAGATCATTATTATAGCTTCCCCTAAATAGCCTTTTCTTATATTATAAGAGAATGGAGTGAAGAGGCTGATACATTGGCAAGAAGTGAGAAGACTCCCCATCTTTATAAAGTTTTGTTTCCTTTCCCGGTTTGTGTATAATATTTTTTGAGGATTTTACTGAAAAAATCCCAAAATAGAGCCATTTATCTTGAAGGGTCTTGGCAAAATGTGCAGATTAGGTCCATTAGTACTCTTTTTTTTTTTTTTTTTTTTTAAATCTGGGGTAAGTGACGCTAGCGTGACTATCATAGTGATGTTAGCGTCGTCGTTTGCTAAGGTATAAAACCCCAAATCCGTCTCATTCTTACCATTTTGTCCAAAACAACATTTTCATCTCGATCTCAATCTTGGGTTTGCCGATTTATCTCGATCCACAGCTTCATCTTTAGGCGAATTTCGTCCTTGGTTTTTTTTTCTAGATCTCTTTATTCTTATTTCTCTTTTTTCTCATCTTTCTTTACGGATTTTTGGGGGTTTTTTATGATTGATTTTGTGTTGAATCTTGTTTTGACCGTCTAGATCTCCTTTACTTTCTTGAAATTGTTAGGTTTTCACGTGTCATTGGTCTGTTTTGGGTTTTCGATCTTTTCTACTTTTGTCGTTGGAGATGTTAGGGTAATTGAAATGATGAAATGTTTCCTCAAATTTCGCTTTACGATATGTTGGAGGAAAAATCACATCTTTGATGTTTGTAAATAGTTCTATCATATGGACAAAATCATAAGGCTCTAAACGTTGCTTCTCTAGAAAGTTCTTGCTTGTTAGGATGTGGAAATTTCGAGTTTTTGTGAAGGAAATCCTTTTTTTTTTTGCACATGTTGGGTGTACTTGGCATCCCTTTCTTTCTCTCATTTTCCCCCTGTTGTTGTAGTGTGATTTTTTTTTCAATTGCAGGTAATGGCTGAGGATGTGAATGAGGGCCAAGTTGGTGCGCACAGAGACGATACGAAGTTATATAAGGTGCACACAGTGACGATAGCGTCACTCAATATTTCTTTGAGTGACGCTATTGTTGGTTGGAATAAAAACTAAAAAAAAAAATAGAAATGTGTCGGGAAGACCCCATTAGTGCTGCACATTTTGCTAGGACTCTTCGGGATAAATGGCTGTATTTTGGGATTTTACCAGTGAAATCCTCATATTTTTTTAGGTCATCTTTTTTGAAGGTTAATTCAACAGGATGCGCTAAAAATAGAAAAAAAGAAAACAGAAACTGGGGTTGCTTTTCAAAATGAAAAAAAAAAAAAAAAAAAACATAGTTTATGGGGGACCCACTTGAATGCATGCCACTTTATGGGGCAGGGGATTGGATGGATCTGAAATAGCAAGTACGACCCTAATCAAGTGAACCTAACCTTTTATGTTTTTGCCTCAATTGAAATAAAGAAGGATTTGTTTTGATGAACATAAAAGGTAGGTGTGAAAATTCCTCCACTTAGTTTTCTCTAGCTATTTTCTTCCTATTGAAATATCCCCTAAAAGCCTGTTTGTTTAAAAAGAGTACGTGGAAATTTATGCAAGTGTTTGAAAATGAAGACGAAAGGTGTCAAATAACTTAATGAAAATAGAATCAAGGGAAGATAGAAAATGAATACCTAGTCATCACTCCAGCAATTCAATATCTAGGAAAGTCAATGCTCCACCTTAAATCCTTCACCCATCACCTCATTCACGCCTCACCTTTTTAATAATACTTAGGTGGAGCTCATTTGGCCATTAATTTCTATGTAATCTAATGCAAACGAACAGGTCCAAAGAATTCATTCTTAGTAAGCAAAAGTATTTGACCCTAGCCATAGGTGCCCCTATAGATAATGCGCAGTTGCCTAAAATCACAGAAATTGAATAAATTTTGATGCTTGGTTTTTCAAAGACTATGATGAAAACCAATAGACCACATTACGATCTGTTTCTTTGAAAGAATCTCTTACTAAAATTTGTGATTTTGGGAATTCAGAGATTTGACATGCTGGTTGTCCCTTTGGCATTTGAGAAAGCCATATTTCTTTGCTTGAATTCCAAATGCCAACCACTTAACAAGTCTCATTTAAACTTTAGAATCATCAAAATTTTAATCTTCTTGGCATTTGCAAATCCTTCACCCAAGAGGAGGATTTACAAACTCCACCTACGGATCAACTTTTGATGAAATTACAAATTCCCTGTAAATGAATTCTTTCAAAGAAACAGACCCCTAATAATATGTTTCACATTAGATGATATAACAATAATCACATGCCGCATCTGTAGCCGTCCATTGGGTAGGTAACGGATCATGTATATAGGTTTGTTGCCCTGTCCAAATCATCAGTTGCTTGCCCATACAAAAAGACAGATGGTCAGAAAAGTGTCCAACAACAACATATTGCCCACCCAATCACCTAATGGACATGAAAGGTTGCAAGAGGCCCATCTGGTGTATGCCTCATATGTGTGCTGGGCACATGAGCCATTGTCATAATATTCACAAGGAAGGAATCAAAAGTGCTTACTGTGGCGAACAGGCCCAGGACATTTGTATCCTTCATTGGCGAGGCGTATGGTCTTTGGCATTGGCACATTGGGGGACTTCACCCCAAACTGTGTCCCTTTGATATCAATAGTCGCCTGAATTTGGTTCCAATCTCCTGCTGTTTCCACCGAAGTCTTCAAATCCGGCGGGTCGCCCGATAGAGTTGTTCCGTTCTTGCCGACGCTCACCGGAAAGTCGGTGCCATCATCCATCACCCCCTTATCAGCCGACACTATAATCTCATCATGTTGAAACCCAATGTACATCTGCCATGCTTTGAGTTCTTCTTTCCCTGCATTAAAAATGCTTGCAGTGGCTTTAAACGCATAAGCTTGCGCAGAGGCATTCTTCACAAACGGGTACTCTTTCTCTCTTGAAACGAACGAGTATGATAAAAAGATCCCATTGCAGTTTTCTAATGCGGGCGGTGGTGCCGCCTTTTCATCTCCTCCATCCCCTCCTCCTCCTCCATCTCCATAATCATCTTGTGCTAAAGTAGAATAAACTGAACAAGAGAGTAGCAAAAATGCAATGATAATCGCTTTCGGCGATTTCATTTTCTTCGATTACCTTCTCTTGAATTGGGGTGATTTCAATGCATGGTTGGATTCTGAGAAATGGGTTGTTTTGGGATGATGGTTTTCTAGCTCCAATGGAAGATTTCAAGCATACTAGCATCTGAAATGCTGCGATTTCATTCTAATTCTTTTTTTTTTCTTACTGCTTTGACGCCGAGATGAGCTTGAGATGGAACAAGGGAAGATGATCGGAAAAGAGAGAGTTATGAGGTTACTTGAGAATAAGTCAGCTCAATTCTCCTCCTCTCACTTTGCTACGAAATTGGCGGGAATTGTATATAACGGTCTCTTGAATTTGCAAGTCCCATACTACCATGTTGATCTCCCACAAAGTAGTGGCAGCAATTCATGCAAGGTACACGTTTTATGTATATGCTAATCTTGACATTTCAAAATTATGAGGCCAAACATCAGTTTGGTTGGATGATTTCCTAACCATCTGGATTTAGTCTATTGATTTTGAAAAACTTACAATTTCTATTTAGTTGTAAGATTGGTGAATGGTGGAGAACATAGTATGTATGAATGGACTTTTAAGGCATTTTCTAATGTGTACGGTACCGTTATGAAATTGCCTTTATATCCCCATTTTATTGAGGATGATTGTTTTACATATATTAATATATTTAATGTAAAATATACAAAAGTAGGAGGGGCATGGCCAGACGAGGCTAATACTATCCAAGCCTGGCACTTAAATTTTAGGGCCTGCAAAAATTTCCAAGCTTGACACTAGAGCTTTTTTTTTTTCTATTAGAAACAAAAGCTCACGTTTTAAGGGTGTTTTTGAGGGCCGGGCCAAGCACCCTTGTCTCATGGCCAAATTTCCAGGTCTACTAAGAACCCATTAAAAATGGTTTAAAGACCCAATATTTGTAAGTAGGAGGATACATGAAGTGCTAAAGGGAGATCTTGGAGCCCAACCGACTGAATTGGGGAGCGCAATCTGTTGGGCCTTACAAAGAGGAAAAGCATTACCCAAATGGGTCATTTTGAAAGGATTTTGACCATAAATAGCCAACATTGATTTCCTCAGGTGTAGAGATCAAAGGCCCTGAAACAGACAAAAAAATACCTAAAATTGAGGCAAAACCTCCGATAGGTTAAAGATAGAATGATGATAAGAGCCAAATGGGCAATTTTCAGATCATTTGGGCCCCAAATAGCCAAACATCAATTCCTCAAGGCCTGCAGATCAAAGGTCCAGAAACATCCTCAACATAAATCCTCTAACAGGGTAAAATAGGATAGTAACCATTTTAATAGGATTTCAACCCCAAATAGCTTGTGGGCCCGGAAAGCAAACCTCCTGGAATATTTTCAGAAGGCTTTGTCATAGGAGCAATCTCCAATAAGCCTAAATACATGATTTATGTGTCAATAAGCCATGAATAATGATTTTCAAGATCTATTGACATACACTAGTTTTTAGGGATGTTTGGTGAGTTTTTCATAATTAATTTTCAAAAGCATTAAGATCATCAATGAGCCAAGCATTCAGGCTTGCACATGCAGAGTCTTCTGTTAAAGGCATATGTGCCTGACCACGAACCAATATAGTTAATATAATTTACACTAGAAAAGCCCATGTAGCTTCTCTGGTTAAAACAATGAGAAAAAAAAAAAAAAAAAGAAGAAGAAGAAGAGATTTATGTATATACCACACTAATGTTTTTACAATTTGTAAATAAGCTCATGTGGTTTCATTATTTGTATATACCCCTTGCCTTTTTATATTATAATACCTTTCATGTCCTAAAATTAGTAGCCTTATAATCACCATAAGTTTTTAGAGCAAAATGACACTTTTGCCCATCTCCCTATCCATATATGCATTAGTTCAAAAGCTTGAATTTTTTTTTTCAAGCTTCTAATATTAACAATTACTATTAGGAATAGCAACGTGGCGGGTTTGGGTTTCTCAAGTTTGTCTAATCCTAATCCGACCTACTCCGTGACGAGTCAGTGGCATGTGAAACCAAACCCACCCCGTTTGGGCAAAGGTTAGGTCAAATTTAAAGCTTAAGAATTTTAAAAATATAAATGCATGGGAAATAGTGTGGTAGAATTCAAATACACAATCTTATTTTAAAAAATGCTTTGAGTTAATGCCCCAACACCACTTATACCATATGAATTTTATTTACACTTTTAGTAATAAAAAAAATATATTATATATACGAGGCAGGGTGAGTTACATTAACATAACTCAAAAACCGCCCTGTTCTAAGATAATCAATACCAAACCCGCCCTTAATAGGAGTGCGGCAGGGCTAGGCATGGCACGGCCCATGATTGATATGCAGGTCATGTCGTGCTGTGCCCAACCCTTTGGGGGTCAGCCCAGCACGGCCCTGGTCGTGCCTTGCTGGGCCGAGCTCCAGTCGGGCCTGGGCCGTGCAGTTTGTGGGCTGCCCACAGATCCCTCTCCCTTTTTTATTTTTTTTTTAATTTTGAATTTTTATTAAAATTGGGCAAACACAAAGTCACAAACTTGGACTTAGACTCTTGGACTAATTTCATTAAAATAAAGAAATTAAGAGAAATAAATAAGTAGAATAACACTAAATTGTTTTGAAAAAATACATCAAATAAATTGTATTTCCTTAAAATTTAAGTTACAAAAGTTCAAAAAAATTACAAGTTTGAACTTGAATCAATATATATAATGGAATTCAAACCTTCTGATAAATGAAAAAACAATTACAACTTTAGAAACCTATGATACATTCTAAAAAATAAATTACAACTTTGAAAACTTATGATAAATTCTAAAAAACAAATTACAACTTTAAAAACCTATGATACATTCTAAAAAAAAAAATTACAAGTTGAAAGCCTATTATACATTCTAAAAAAAAAAATTATACTTATTATGATATATGTAACGCCGATAGCTAGTCTTCTATTTCAAATTTATCATCGATGTGTTGTTCTTTATCCTTTGCTTGATACCAATCCCGTAAGCACATGTAGGTTTCAACGGTTTTTTTTTGTAAGCATAGTCCTCCTGGGGTCAATAAGGCGCCCACTTGCACTAAATGCCTGCTCTGGTGCAACTATAGACGCTGGTACTGTTAGTATATCACGGGCCATGGCTGAAAGCACAAGAAACTTAGTTTCGAATGATTTCCGCCATGCCAAAAGATCAAAAGCATCTTCTTCATCATCCGAGATTAGAACATGATCGTTCCCCAAGTACATTGTTAATTCATTAAGGTTGTAAGAGGATCCTCCGGAAGAAGAGGAGTTACTTCTGTGAGATTTCCTCATAATACTCTAAATGGCCTTCCTTTTCCCTTTATGTACTTGGGGAAGCCCTGTTGAGATCGTGGGTGCTATGGATCTACCTAATCGGATAGCATAATCCAAATAAAGTTTCTAATTGTGTCTTAACTGTAGACATGTTATTTATATTAGTTGTATTCATGTTAGAGTTTATTTCTGTTAGAAGTAGATGGACTTCGTGGACAGAATTTCAAAACTTTTGACCCACTTGACTCAAGGATCAAGTACCCATAAATCCAAACACTATATCCAAGATGCAAAACCCTCAATCTCATGATCATGTACAGTAAAAATTCTATCTAAAAGATAGAAACAATTAGCACTAAACATCCATAACGATCCACAACATGCAAGGAGTAGATAATACCTTTGGAGCCCGGTAGTGCTCTAATGGAGAACTTGATGACTTTCTTTGATGTAGAACTCTTCTACAAAATAAATCAAAATCTCTAACACCTCTTAGCCTTCCATGCTATGACCCGAATCAGATCTCTTTTCTCAAGAAAATTGGTGGAATCTCCAAGAGAAAACCCAACTCGAAACTCCAAGGAACTAAAAGAGGAAGAGAGGAGAGAGAAGTGCAACAATTGCACAAAAGGGGTTGGACGTTTTCTATTCCAATTGATGGACGTCCAAGTAGGGTATCATTCTCTTTTATAACCTTTTAAGCCTCCTCTTTTCTTAATTGAAGTAGAAGTTTTACTTCTACAACAATTAGTAAGTATACTATTACTACTATTAGAAGTCCTGCTCCAAATAGAAATAGTAACTTTCTAATTCCTTCTTTTTAGAGTTCAAGTAGGATTAGTATCTTTCTAATAACATGGACTAGCGTGGAGACCACTAGGGATTCCATAGAAAGCTGGCTCCAAATGGGACACCGCAACCCCACATCTCATGTATAATCCTGGTTTACAGTTAATTGCAAATAACACCACTATATAAATGCAATTGTACTCTAGTCTTAGGAATAAATTACAATAAAGACCCTAAACTTCCCGATTTCCACAAGTAGGCCCCTCTATTAATATCCATGGATCAATTGGAATAAATCTGTCTCTTCCAATCTTAGTTCCACATCTTATTATCCTTGAGCCCCAATTAATTGCTGTGATCATCAGTACCATCTAATTAATTCTTAATCGAGATGGGTGCGCACTTACTAATGACACATCCATTAATTGGCACAATGGGATAATAGAGATAAATTCCATCTTAATCATTCAATGTTCCCATAGTCCTACTACCACATACCTAAGACACCGAGGTGTTGACCTACAGTTGGCCTTACTCATTGGTGACTCAAAGCAAATGAATAGATAGAAACTTGAGTTCATCAATGTCTCAGGATTGAGAGTCTATTGATAGGGAATTATGAGAGCATACCTTATTATTGAGACGGAATTCCATAAGGTGCTTCTCATGGTCCTTCAATACATCCAATGTACCAGCACCATGATCCATAATCTTATATTTTGATGATCGAGACAAATCACACCATCTCACAGTGATCAAAGTGCCGCAACCTTATTAGATGAGATGCCCAGTCTCATCACTAGTTGTTAAGATATTTAAATATAAGATTTGTGACATATGTCTTCCGTGTGTGGATCTCATCCATACACATATATCACATCTAATATACTAATGGGACCTGATTCAACTCATGAACCATTATGTCATATGTCTTGATCATGTGTATGAAATAATAAAATAACATTCATCTCATGAAAGTAAAGCATGATTTTATTAATAAATAAAAAAATTAATTAATTTATCACATCAATTGATGGATTGAGTCCATACAATCTAACAATTTCATCAAGAAGGGTTTCTACACATTTTAATTTCAACCCAGGGTCTAATGCAGCAGCTATACAAAATGTTAAAGGAACCATTCTCCAATATTGTGAAAACTTTGCCTCCATTTGTACACACATAAGTTGAAAATTTTGAAAATCTCTATACTTTTTAAAAGTAAGACTTATTTCATAAAAATAGGTTAAAGCTTGATTTGATACGGGATAATATACCCCGGAAAAAAAATGTTGCATCATGAAAAACTTCTTAAAAAATTTCTTATTATCTTAAAAAGGGTCCATCTATCATCACTCATAAAAATATTTTCATGTGTTAAATAAAGTTGACAATATTGATTTAGTGCACCATTTTATAGGCACATGTTTGTTTTAACATTTTATAAGTAAAATTCCATCTATGCTTTACATCTTGTAATTCTTTCTTTGGTCTTAGATCCAAATTTATACATATGTCCCTCCACCATTGTTTTTGCGAGGGAGAACAAAAAATGTATTCTACAATCTATTTAATGCTCTCTAAATTATCTCTAATAGATTTTACCCCTACTTGTACGATAAGATTTATGATGTGACATGCACATCTATTGTGAAATAGAGATCCATTTAAATCAAGTTGAATAACAAGTTTTAGTAAATCTGCTACGACATTGTTAGTGCTTGTATTATCTAAAGTTATAGGAATTATTTTATTTTCAATTTTATATTCTCTAAATTTTTCAAGGATGGTGGACCCTATCCTAGCACCAGTATGTGGGAACTCTAATAAAGAAAATGAAATCATTCTTTTCTGCATCATCCAATCACTATCAATATAATGTGATGGGATTGCAATGAGCCCCACATTTTGTTTAGAGGTCCATAAATATGAAGTTAAAGTCACTTTTTAAGTATATTTTGAAAATTCTATTTTATACTCTCTTTTTATTTCAAAAAAATTTTTATTGCTTCATTTCTAGCAGTAACTCTAGATATTTTCTACCATGAAGGAACAAAGGCTTTCCTAAAAAATCTTTCAAAGGATCAGTCTTCGGCAAGTATAAATGGTAATTGGCGAACTATTATAAACTTAATAAGTTGATATCTAGAATTATTAGGGTCATAGTGAAAAACTCCTAAACCACCAGATGAATCTATTTAAGAAAGTTGTGTTTGGATGACCCCACCTCTTACCCCAACGTCATCAGTATTTGTATTTTTGGGCTCACAAGCTCTCATGTGTCAATTAAGGTGGCTAGTGCCGCTTGATGATTTGGCACTGAGGAGATCTTTGCAATATTTACATTGTGCCTTTTCATTTGTTCTTCATTTGGGATTTGGGACCTTAACTTTAACAAAATAAGACCATACAGGAGAAGTCAATCTTGTTTTTTCTTCTTTTTAGTTGTAGAAACCGAACATGCATGCTCTTCACCACTAGTGGGTTCGGGTTGTTGGGAATTATGACTATCTACTTTTATGCCCGGACTTTGATCTAAATGAATAAATCCAGAATCTTCCTCATTTAGAGAGAAGTCAAGGTTGAAAGGTTGTAATGGTCCAACCATTTTTCTAAATAAAAGATTTAAAAAAAACTTAAATAAATAATTATGTATAATGTGTCTTTTGTGATAATTTATATAAGAAAGGGGAGAAGATGAGACTTAATATTTAATATTACTATGTACATCAGTATATTATTACTAAATAAAACTTAAAATTAAAAATAATAAATACCTTTATGAGAGAGGGAAAGCTAATGGAGAAGTCATTCTTAGTTGAATCATTTACTTTAGAGAAGTCACTATCTGTTGTAAAAAGGAGAGAGACCAAGAGAGAGAATATTAGAGGGAGAAGAAAGAGAGCTTTCTATTATCTCATTATGCATATCAATACAAAGGTAGAGATACCTATATATAGGCAAAGTAACCCTACAAAAGAGGAAACCAAAATCTAACCCTAACTCATCTCAAGTGGGCATCCACCTAAGATCCATATCTTATAACACTCCCCCTTGGATGACCACCATTCAATGACAGCTGCCTCATTAAAAATCTTGCTAAAGAAAAACCCAGTAGGAAAAAACCAAAGCAAAGGGAAAAAGAGTACAACATTCTTCAAGATCATTGAACTGGTGTTGGACATGTATAATGCTGCCTCGTTAAAACCTTAACTAGGAAAACCCAGTGAGATAAAACCTAGAAAAAGAAAAAAAGTACAGCACACAAATATCCATGGGTAGCATACTTCAAGATGCTCCCTGATAAACCACTCCCCCTGATGAAGGCAACCATTTACATAGTTTGATGGTGAACTCTACGCATGCCAATCTCATATACAAACTTCTGGAATACTGATTTTGGCAAAGATTTGGTAAACAGATCAGACAGGTTGTTACTCAAACAAATTTGCTTGACTTCAATTTCATTGTTCTTCTGAAGTTCATGAGTGAAGAAGAACTTCGGTGCTATATACTTACTCTTTTCTCCTTTAATGAAACCTTCTCAAATCTGTCTTATGCATGCTTCATTATCTTCATAGATAATATTCGGGATACCTGCAATAGAAGGTAATTGACAAGAACTACGAACATGCTGAATCAAAGATTTTAGCCAAACACATTCCCTACTGGCTTCATAAAGAGTCAAAATTTCAGCATGGTTGGAGGAAGTAGCTATCAAAGTCTGTTTAGTAGAACGCCAAGAAATAGCCGCATTTTAATTTAGAAATACATAACTTGTCTGTGATCGACCCTTATGAGGATCAGAGAGATAACCTGAATCTGCATATCCTACTAAACTGAAATCTTTATGATCATAAGTATAAAATATTCCCAAATCAATTGTTCCACGCACATATCGTAGAATGTGTTTAATGCCAATCCAGTGCCTTTGAGTTGGTACGGAGCTATATCTGGCAAGTAGATTCACTAGAAAATGCAATATCTGGTCTAGTGCATTGTGCCAAGTACATCAAAGCTCCAATAGCACTTAAGTATGGTACTTCGGGACCCAATATCTTTTCATTTTCCTCGATGAGACGATGTGGATCTTTCTTTATATCAAGAGACCGGACAACCATAGGGGTGCTTAATGGATGTGCCTTGTCCATACCAAATCATTTTAAAACCTTCTCGGTATAATTAGATTGATGGACCAACATCCCATTAGAATTCTCTCGATTTGCAATCCGAGACAGAATCTCGTTTTTCCATGATCTTTCATTTCAAACTCTTTCTTTAAATAATCAGCAGTTTCTTTGAGCTCTTCTGGAGTCCCTATCAAATTTATGTCATCCACATAAACTGGTAATACTGTAAATCCCTTCAAGAATTTCTTTATAAATAGATACGGGCAAATGTGATTGTTTGCATACCCTCTTTTAGACAAGTATTCACTGAGACGATTGTACCATATTCTTCCGGATTGCTTTAGGCCGTACAATGATCGCCTTAATTGGATTGAGTATGTACTCCTTGGCTTTGCTTCAGGCGAAGGAAATCCTTCCGGAATTTTCATGTGAATTTCTGTGTCTAAGTCCCCATACAAGTAAGCAGTTACAACATCCATGAGTCTCATTTCTAGATTTTGAGAAACTGCTAAACTTATCAAATATCTGATGTCGTTATATCCATAATAGGGGAGTATGTTTCCTCATAATCAATCCCAGGTTTCTGCAGGAAACCTTGTGCCACTAATTGTGCCTTATATATGGTAATTTCACTCAGCTCATTCATTTTTCTTACAAACACCCACTTGTAACCTACAGGGTTAACATCTTTTGGGGTTTGTACTATAGGTCCGAACACACCACATTTGTTAAGAGGCTCTAACTCTATTTTGATGACATTTTTCCATTGTGGCCAATCCTTTCTTTGTCGACATTCATTTATAGAATGTGGTTCTGTGTCCCAATCATCATCATCATTTTCCTTTGATATTTGTGTAGCTACCGCATATGCAAATGCATCATCGATGATAATCTCATTTCTCATCCATCCCTCTCTTGAATAATTGTAAAGTATAGAGATCTCTTCATTTTCCGGTACCAGTGCCTTTTCAGGGGCTTCTAAAGTCTCACCAGGGACTTTCATTATTCTAGAGAGAACAGACTTTTCCATAATGCTCATTTCTCCTTTTCCGCGGAGCTGAGTCTTTCGAACCTATAGGTATGCCATGCTTCTGGCGTATCGCAGATTCTTTTGCTGCCGTATTTTGACTTTGTCTTACAGGGACATTAATCCTGGCAGATGCATTCATAGCTGGCACATGTGACTTTGTCACTTTTGCTGCATCGTTAAATGCATCAGGCAATTTGTTTGCAATTTCTTGCAAGTGCACAATTCTCCGTACTTGATACTCATATTGTGAAGTTCGGGGATTCAGATGAGACAAAGTGGAAGTATTCCATGTTAATTCTCGCCGTTCTTCAGGAACAGGTTGTTCTACAGGAACAATACGTTCTTCAGGAATTATCTTATCTCCCCCTAACGGCAAGTAGATTGTCTCATCGAATTGACAATCGGGAAAACGAGCGGTGAAGACATCTCTTGTTCTTGGTTCTAAATATCGAATAATCGAAGGAGAGTCATAGCCTACATATATTCCCAATCTACGTTGTGGTCCCATCTTAGTACGCTTAGGGGGTGGTATTGGGACTTAAACTGCACAACCAAACTTGCGCAAGTGAAAAATATTGGGTTGATGTCCTGATATAAGTTGTGCAAGAGAATATTGATGATAGGCCATGGGTCGAAGTCGAATTAACATTGTTGCATGCAGCACAGCATGTCCCTAAGCATTAACCAGTAAGTTGGACTGCATCGGCAGAGTCCTAGAAATAAGTTGGATGTGCTTGATCATGGATTCAGCTAAGCCATTCTGGGTGTGGACATGGGGGACATGATGTTCGACTACAATTCCTATAGACGAATAGAAGTCGTAAAAAACTTGTGATGTAAATTCGCCTGCATTATCAAGTCTTATAGACTTAATGGGATAATCAGGGAAGTGAGCCTTCAGTTTAATAATTTGAGTTAATAGGCGGGCAAATGCTATGTTCCTAATTGAAAGTAGGCAAACATCCGACCAACGGGTGGAGGCATCGATCAAAACCATAAAATACTTAAAAGGTCCACTATGAGGATTGATGAGTCCACAAATATCACCCTGTATTCTTTGTAAAAAGGATGGGGATTCGTATGCAACTTTAGTAAGAGAGGGTTGGGTGATTAATTTCCCCTATGAACATGGGATACATAAGTACCCACTATGTATAGTCAATTGATGGTTCTCTAAAGAATGCCCAAAAAAGTTATCTATAATTTTTCTCAACATAGTAACTCCAGGGTGACCTAACCTATCGTGCTGATAACGTGTTGTAAAAGGGAGAGAGACCAACAGAGAATATTAGAGGAAGAAGAAAGAGAGCTTTCTATTATCTCATTATGCATATTAATACAAAGGTAGAGATACCTATATATAGGCAAAGTAACCCTACAAAAGAGGAAACCAAAATCTAACCCTAACTCATCTCAATTGGGCATCCACCTAAGATCCATATCTTATAACACTCTCACTCTTTACTTCTTAGAAAACTTTGTAGAGAGCTTAGACTTTATAATGAAATTTAAGAAAGCTTAGAGCCTTAGAACCTTAGAGGGACTGTGAAAAATGAGAGAGTAGATGAGTGTAGAGAAATGAGAAGAATGAGGGCTATTTATAGAATTCCTAAGTGATAAAATGACATAAATACCCCCTCATATGACCGTTTTATAGTAATTGGGTGGGGGGGTATAATGGTAAAAACTGATCAAAAAACACTAATACCCCTCCCCCCTTATTTGACCATTTATAGCTGCTTTGGGGGGGGGGGGGGGGGGGGGGGTTGGGGGGGGGGTTTTAAAATATTAAAAAAAAAAGACTTTTGACCCTTTTTTGAGCAAGGGGGGGGGGGGGGGGGGGGGGGGGGGGGGGGGGGGGGTTGGTTTTAAATATTAAAAAAAAAAAGACTTTTGACCCTTTTTTGAGCAAGGAGGGGTTTCAAAAAATATAATTATTGGGCCCTCCTTAGGTCGTGCCTCGTGTCGGGTCAGGCCGCCAGTAGGCTTGGGGCCACATGCCTAGCATGGCCCAGGTGACTAAGTCAACGGTCGTGCCAGCCCACTGACTAAGTCAACGGCCTAGGCACGGTTTTTTCGGGCTGGGCTTAGGTGGCCCGCCTAGATTTACATGCCTAGGCTGGACAGGTCGAGGCCTCAATTAAACCCGACTCATTGCCATCCCTAATTATTATTGTACATTTAGTGGGAAGAGTAACATTACATAAATCCATTTTTTTTTTCAACATGGAGCCCATTTCATTAAATCTGAATCGATCACAATGACAATCAACACTTGTTCTTATAAGTATTTATAATTGACCCAATCCATACACAACCCCCTATTAGATTGATAATAGTTTCAAATACATGATTAGGCTTTATGTGCATGGGAGAATTTGAGAGAGACAATTGGGACGTGGGATAAAGTAATGATATTTTTATAAATAATGACATACTTATCTTTGTATAACTAATTTAAGGGAAAAGTCTTCATTTTTATAAAAAAAATCAACTCAAATCTTTTGGTAGTCGCCTATTATAATATGTTAAAGCTAGGGGTTTTGGCACTAATTTTGACTAGCAGTTCTAATTTTGACTGATAGTTTTGCTGCTTTTTTTTTTCTCCAATTGACCCACATTCTCTACTTCACTACTTATTTCATGCAACTACCTACTCATAATTTTTTTCCTCAAACCACTCACCTTTACTCCGCTACTTGTTTCATGCAACTACCCACTCATTTTTTTTCTTCAAACCACTCACCTCTACTCCACCAAACCACTTGAAAGAACGTGCTGTAATAACTCACACTTACTCTCTACTTTTTAAAGTTTTTTCCTTTCTGTAATAAGTAATAACTCTATTCTATGTCCTTTCTACTCTAGTTTTTCTATTTTCATTTTATGCAACTTGCTCTATGAAATAAGGTACTTTCATAACCTTTTTAATGTATGATTATTTATTTTGCAATACATGGAGATACCGTGCTAAGAACGGGCTATTGTGCTAGTTCTCGTTATAACTAGTGATTTTGGGGACATGGAAGGTATTAAAATATAAATGCAATGGGGTATATGCAAATACTAAAACCACATAGGCCTATTTACAAATTTTATGAACCCGAGGGAGTATATACAAAAAACTCAAAAAAAAAAAAAAAAGAAAAAGAAAAGGAAAAGAAGAGAATAAACGTATTGCACTCTTTTTTACTATGTTGGGACGCGGGTTCAGGTGTGATGGACAAAAATAAGAAATTCTACGTTAGGATTTTTGTTTTCTTGGAAAACACTTTTCATATTGATGTATTTTTCATATAAGAAAAGTGTTGAGAATCCCATACAAAATAGTTGTTTTATTAACTCATTTCATTTTTTGAAACTAGTTGTTTGACATTCTTCTCATTGAATCTCACATCGGATAAGTTAATAAGGAAGTGGGCGTTAATAAAGATCTCCTTTACTAACCATGTTGGTCTATTAATAGAGTCAAGGGCAGCTCGACCATAAGGCAAGAAAAGCCCTAGCTTTAGACCCAAAAAAAGAAAAAAAAGGCCCCATTGCATCAAAGATGATCTGGTTTTTTTTTTTTTTTTTTCCTCCCCAAAAAATAAGGCCCCTATGACAGTAACTAGTATCACACCCACTAAAGTCATCTTTTCACATTCCTCTATATTTTTTTCATTTTTTTTCATTGGCAGCTTTATAGTGATCGAGAAAAAATAGCATTTCCACAGAGATCGGCTAAATGTAGTGGCTGTTAGAATCATGATATGGATTTAAATGAAGCTACTTTGGGTATTTTTAAAACATTGGGAGAAAATACCATAAAAAATACCTTTATATGACCAGATGGCCTTAATTGAAGTTTTATTGAAAAACTTAGGGACTAATTTGAAAAGTTTTGAAATTTTTGTCCTTTTTTGAAATAAGGCAAAAACCTAAGGCCTTATTTGAAAATTTCCCTTCTTTTTTCGCTATATAGTGTCTTTTCAAATCCCAACAAATCTCAACCTCCCTGCCTCACCAGTGATTTTTTTTCAAATGAGCGTTTCTCTTATAGATTAATGAGCTACATTTAATTCAGTTATTTCTTATATAAGCATCTAATTGTTTCTCTTGCCATATAAAACTCCTCTACCAAAAGTTCAATCTCCACCAACGCTTCTGCATCTTATGTACTCTTAACTCTCTCACCCTCTCTATCTCTCTCATAGATTGTCTTTCTCTATACTACTTTTTTATTTTATTTTTAAAGCAACATTTTTTAAGGATTTACTGATCTGGTTTTGTCTTTTCTTTTTAATAGTATATGTGGGTATGTTTTAATAATATATGTGGGTATTTTTTATAATATATTTTTGATAATATATGTTAATCATAACTCAGTAACTCAAATATAATCTGTTTCTTTTTCATATTGAAAAAGCTACATCAAATTCGAAACTCATCTACCTCTACAATCTTTGTGGCTAACAATGATAAAACACTAAATCATATTTTATTGTTCTATGCTTTTAGGATTTTTTTTAATTTCAAGCTTGTATTATATTTTTATTATTGTTAGTGTTTGTTTTATTTGTAAATATTACTAGTTATAATTTCTAAATAATAAATATGTCTATTAAAAAATATGAATCCGGGTACTCAAAACTTAATAAAAAAAATGGAAGAGAAAATTTGAGACCTCATTTAGGATTGTCGCTTTAAGCCTCAAATTGTCTCGAGCTGGCCCTAAATAGAGTTGGACCATAAGTAATAGGCTTCAACTTGTGCGTTTATTTTGCAACTTATTGGGCTAACGCAAGACAGTCCTATTTTGGGCTAATTCAGATTGCTACTGGTAGGCCTGTCAATGTGACGAGCGAAGCCTGGGCTTGGGTTGTCCAATCCCATCCCGAATATTGGGTGGGCCTACCTAGGGTTGTCTAGTGCCGACCTTAAATTGAACAGGCCTAAAGTCAAATCTCATCCTGTGCGAGCCCGGGCCAGGCAAAGCCTTAGTCTGGTCTTGAATATAAGCTAAACATTCTCTAATTATTCCTATGCTGCCATCGGACATCGGTAATTTCTTTTTGGATTAGCCTCGGTAAAATGAAAAATGAGAATCCATGTCACGCCTCACTAAGTTGTACAATTATTTTTGTTCAAAATAACAGGTTAGAGATTTTGAATGGAAATGGAACGAGTCTTTCCTTAAATAAAGAGGGAAGAAGTCGAATATTTGAGAACTGAAATTGATGATGTCATCATGTGATACATTCAAAATCTAAACGAAGATCATGATAGTGTTCTTTACTTTAGTAAGTTTGACCTAGTTGGGCTGCCACAGGAGTCCATTAAGGTTAGTTACAAGTATTCCTTATATTAGTTTGTTTGAGAGATGTATTTGTCTGTTAGATTTAAGATTATGTGTAGGCTTTTCCGATTTGTTTACTCATATTCATACGTTTTAGTTTGTATATTTTTATTAAAAACTAGTGAAATTTGCTTGCGGGTGGGATGGGCCAATTCTATCCGTTCTTGTCCCATTTTTGGCAGGACTTTAAAACCATTGTCCCAGCCCAGCCCGTTGGGCTCAAATTTTTCAATAGCCCAGTATTTTCAGGCTTGAAATGGGCTGGGACAGGCCAAACTGAGTACCCATTTTAATGGGCTCAATTGACAGTCCTCCAGTCAATACAACATGGTTTCAAGGCATCATTACTTCTCGAGTCATTATAATTCGTATTTTCATGCCCTCAATCCATGTCTCTTTGTCTTCCTCAATTCTCTCAGCACCCATAAAATTCGCGCCCCGTAATCAGCTACATTAATATATAACATCAAGTTACATTACCAATGAGTTATGAATGATGATCAATAGACTAACAGATAAATTGGCTTGACACACATGCTCCTCATCTGTACACGTGATATGTTACAAACCTAAGAGACAGTGACCGTCCAAATTGAGAGCCCCCATGTCGGACTAATATATTTGATGGGGCATATGAGTGGTCAGTGATTTATGCGAGATTCAAGATATATATATTTTTGGGCACAGGTGACAGTGAAGAGAAAAGACCATTCGGAATAATAACGGCCACTTAGATGTAGAGAAAATCAGCCCATAATATTTTATTTTCAGGAGGCATTTATACACTCACGGTTGAATAGTGTTGGCATTATATTTTTACACGTGTCCTCAAATTGAAGCATCATGTTGGTTGATGGTGGTATTTTTTTTATACGCTAGTCAAGGAGGCTTGGACTCAAGAGAGAACCCGCACATATAACCTAGAAAGACAACCTACTCACATGGAAAAGGAGACTGCAAATGAAACTTTCTTTCTTTCTTTTTTTACAGAGCAACCATTTGCTATGTAACTTTCACTATCCTATTGTAAACTGTCTTGATTTAACAACGTTGTTTGTAATTTAAGGCCACATCTTAAGCCTATCTTCTTAGTTGCATGCCTTAGAAGCCATCACGGAAAACTTTATGTGTGTTTGGCAATTTACTAGTTAAAGAAAAGTAAAGTGAATCTAAAGTAAAGTGAATACAGACAAGAAATGACGAGGTCATATCAAAAGTACACAATTTCAAAATTCCTTCCGAATTTTTCAAAAATACATCCTTTCTCCACTAAAAGACAAAAAAATTCTATACCAAACAACTAAAACAAAACACCATCACAACACCTTATATTTTATTCATGCTTCACCTCACCATACTTTCAATTCACCATACATCCAAACAGGCTCTCATAGCCCGCATCGAATTGTGTGATATCACATAGATGAATTGTGCATATCACACGAAAATTAGCTCTTTAGTAATTTCCACTGATAAGAACACATGCCTAGTAAATTTGAAAATCTGACATCTACCCAGATAAATTTAGGGTCTAAGGTGCAAACAGTAAATCAGAATCAAGATCCTCTTAGGCCAGGGCAACCACCATCAGATTAATCATTTGCGTAAGTTGTGGATTGAATGGAATGAAAAGCACTTGTGATTTGAATAAAAGAAAAACAAGGGAATAAAATTATATGCTTTACGTGTGATTAATCTGATAATATTCTAACTTTTTAATAGAAAATCCATCTTTACACAAGCAAAACTCCCTCTTGTTTCGAAGTATTATTTGGTATACCACCACAAGCTCTATATGCTCACAGATGCCTATCTGCATCATGGCCAGCAAGTAGGTAGGGTTTGGTGGTGTCCAGTCGAACTGAACTTAAACCCAGCAGTATTTGAAATCCCTTTTAAACATAACCTAAATCAAGTTGGGTGATAAAATTGAATGGTTAAAATAGCCTGAACAGGCCAAAGTTATCACACCCGGCCATGATTATTTTTCTACATGTACAGAATATATATACCCTACAGATAATCCTCTCCATTTTGGAATGCAGGAGATCTCTGCGTTTTGAACTGCATGGGACCCACCTTGAATTCAAAACATGCACTTGTAGCACGTGTTCAGGTTTCACTCCAATCAGAGTTGTGCCTATCTAGTACCTATAGATGGTCATGTGTAAAATAAAACATACTGAAATGATAAAAAGGGCATCCACTCCAAAATAAAGTTTGTGATATCACCTGTGGAGGAGTTGGCCTCAACGCAAGAGGACAAAAAATATATATATATATATATATATTATTAGTATTTCAATGCTAGTGTAAAAGACAAGTACACTGCCTTCTCTTTAAAGGGAATTTTTTTTGGGTCTATGAAGTAAAAATAGTATCTAACTACAAGAACACTGCCTTTATCTTTAAAGGAGAATCCCGTTTTTTTTTTTTTTTTTAAATTTCTATGAAGTAAATATAATATCTATTCCTTTAAAAAAGAAAAGGTCTTCACCAAATGTGAAAAAATAAGAAGGCCTTTAAAGAGGGATTTGTTTGAGATCCTCAACAGCCCAACCATAAATAATCACAAAAATAAAACAGTGTTAAAACAGTTTTCTTTCAAAATTTTGGAACTTCTCCTCTAACACAATGCCTACATTTCTATGCTCAATGCCACAAAGAGGTTAGACTATGCATACCCTTTCCTTTGTCATCAAACACCATAGGCCTGCCTATGTATGAGGTTAGCTCCTAATTAGAGGCATTTGAGCCTTGCAAATGTTAAATAACCAGTGTGACCTCTTGTCTCACCACATGGCCTAGCCATTACAGAACCACCCTTGTTTTCCTTCCCGTTGCTTCCTTCACTAGAAGAAGGCAGCCTCCTCTTGGAAGGGCGAGAACCCGGGGAAGCACCTTCATTATCTCCCCCACAATTCATCCTCCCTTCTCGGACTTCATACGTGCGGAGGAGAACCTCAAATGTTCTTATATCTACATAAGCACAGTGATGTTAGTATGACCCATGGTTTCTATGATGGTTGAAAACGGTTTTGGTCTAAAATATTACATGCATATTCACTGATATATTGATGGAAACAGATTGAAATTTTACTGAAATAACAAAAGCTACAACTAAAACATCAGTATATACCAGTCACACCAAGATATTGGCCAACTCAATACATATAATTTGAAGCTCATGAGCAAACTTACCAGTAAAATGTGTTCTCAATGACTCGCATGAGCGCTGCACTTGCTCTATGCAAGGGGAGAAAGAGCACAATATCCCGTCTTGCTTCAACATATTTCCAGCAGATGGTATGGCTAGCCAAGGTTGGGGAAGGTCAAGGAAGACTGAATCTGCTGTCCCACAAAATTCATCAGGAAATCCCTCACCTTGGATATCCCGAACGTCAACTGTAACAAAGCTGCTCAATCCAATTCTCCCAAAATCCTCCCTATACCAAAAACATGACCCAGATTTCAGATTATAACTGAACAAGCAATGCAATATGCTATTGTATGAATTTGCACCAGTTTTTTCTCCTAGACAACCAAGAGACAATTCATTTCAATTTTATCATTGTTGTATGCAAATTAGACACCAATAAGTTGGAGATTGCTTTCCATCTATGCTAATTGATTGATGGTGCTTTATATGTTGTTATAAATACAGTGCAGCCTTATATATATATTTCCCCCAAAAAAAAATGTTTTACCCAGATCTTAGAATTTGGATATGTAGCACAGGTTTGTGCAGTGCTGCTTATAATTACGGTGGTCTATAGTGAAAGACCATTTTCAACCCAAAGGACTATGATGCATGGATACTTCACACTGGGCAACATATAATGTTGTATCCAATGTTTCACTTTTTATGTGCAAAATCCGTGTCCCTGCAGTGTCTATGGCATGTCCCTGCCGTATCCATGCCATATCTGCGCATCATAGCCAAAAGATCTTTGTGAGCATGTTATAGCAGTCAGTCAAGACTAAAAACCTATCAAAAGCTCCTCAGCAAGAAACAGTTTTCTTTCTACAGGCTGAAACCACTTGCAACTTGAATGATCAAATGATACTCACTGAGAGCATTATTCAAGTTGACTAAAACTTGGTCAGATACTAGATGAGGTTTCAATCCGGCCTAAGACGTAGTCTGATTTCATGAGTGATCAAACCAAAATTTCCCAGATTTAATGGAATTTTCACTACTTCTCAAAGCAGTTGGTTTCTGCTGATCACTCCTTAACTGGAACTCAGTTTTGATTAAGTCAAGTTGGACCATTGAGCTCTTCTAGTACTTGGTAGACACAAAAGTTGATAATAACAAAGGCCCTCTATTAGGAAAGGAAAAAAGAGAAAGAAAATAAGATGAGATGAAAGAAAGAAAGAATGAAAATAAGATGAGAAGAAAGAAAGACAAAAACAGAAACAGAAGACCTACAAGGAAAAAATGAAAATAAATCAGCAGCAAAAGTTAGTCAATAGAAAGCACCTACACAGGCATGGACTGAGAACTCAAGCAGAACCACTTCCAAACCAATGGTTTTTACCCTTATAAGGATGTTTCTAACCTATTAACCAACTAAACCAAATATTTGAACTCTGCATCCCTCCATTTTTATTACAGATAGGATTTTGGTGGGTGTTTGTGGGTGTGTGTGTGTGTGGGTGTGGGTGTGTGCGTGTGCGTGCGTGTGTGTGTGTGTGTGTGTGTGTGAGAGAGAGAGAGAGAGAGAGAGATAGAGAGAGAGATGGCCACCGCAAACAAAGACTTGGAAAGTAGCGGTTAGAAGCAATGGGTTACATTTTGGGGAAATGGATTCGCACCCCCTTAATAGGGATGACTGGAGAGAACTTTTCATGAAGGCAGCCCTAGATAGATGGGATAGCTGAAAAGACTTTGATGATGATGATGCCTTAAGCTCTTAAACCTAGGAAACTATATAACTTTCCACTCAACCAACTTATGTGAACTGGCATCCTGCTTATCAGTTAGTACTAGGTGGGATGTTTTAGTGTCTAAGAAACGGAATTGCTGGTTCTGCATCTGCACCAAACCATTGAGAGAACTATTAGAACTTCGTTCTCATCGTCGAGTAACATGCCATAACCCCACACACTCCACTTTTGACTGATTCCCAATTCAATGTCCAAGAATTTTCAGTCCATAATATCAAACCTAATATGCCTCAAGCAAAGTTAACCTATAATAATTACCTCATAGAAAGTAAGATGCAAGGTTCGTAAATATTAAAAACAGAAACTAGCATGTAGAGCAAATCTACTGTGAACCGAACCGATTAAAAAAAAGTTTAGAAAAAAAGATCAAAACTTGCCATGAGCAGCTAACATTGTCATTTATGTTATAACACCTTATCACTAGTAGAAGATAACCAACAAGACAACCATTCACATTTCACACTACATAGGACCAAAAAACACATACATTCAATAAAAAATTTAATATGAGAGATGATTTAGCAGAACTCATCATGCAATGGGCCACAGTAAACTCCCCTATGATAATGATCCTAGCCATTTAAACAACCAGTGGTCCATATTGACATACATCTGATGGGGAGTTCTAGTTGGATGGATAGGATAAGCCATCCCAGAGTAATTTTCTTTGGGGCTCACCATGTAAACATTTTGCTAAATTAAAGGTAGGACTCCCACAGATATTTTGCTAGACTAATCAAATACTCGATAAAACAACGCATACTTCCAAGTCTCTTGATATCATCCATAGAATCAATAGCATACCTCGCAGATGCCGCCCTCTGTTCATGAAAGTCAAATGTATAGACATGGCCAGAAGGCGCAACAGCCCTAGCAAGGGAAGTAGTGAGAGAGCCGCTTCCGGTTCCCGATTCAAGAACCACACAACCAGGGATGATTTCCAAGTACGAAATCACAAAACTGATATCTGCAATATATAGAATCTGAGTCCGATGGCTTAGAACAAGAGTCCACAACTCAGGAGTGGGAGCTAGTAGATAAACAAATCCGCCCTTGTTGCTAAGCACCCTGGACCCAAATGGTTTCCCAATCCAGTCAGAATGTTTAAAGATGCCGAATCGATTCTGAAGCTCCGAACCATCACATACTTTAACAGCCTTCATGACATCATGTCTCTCATACACAATAACAAGATCACCATCACATATCGTATTCTGAAAAGAATTCTTCTTTGCAGGATCAATGGGCAACATACTTTTAATCTTGTATTGAATACAAGATAAGCTGCTTCAGTGTACTTTTCCCTGCAGCCATATATATTCTGTGAGGTATGACTGAATACAAGTGAAGTAGCGCTTTCATGATAAAATAAATGGATAAGGACACTCAATCTCATAATCTTCAAGATGTTCATATTCCAAAAACAGTGAAATGCATCATACCCATGGAATCACCCAAACAAAACCTACTTTTATGGATTGGGTGTAGGAGATTCACAATGCATTACAAGTAGGGGTGGTAATTTCTGAACCAACTCGCCAATTCGACCAATTGATGAATGCTACTCAATGAACCAACCACCCATGAATTTGGTTTCTGTCCACACTCAATTATCCTAAGATTGAAGGAGAAAAGAGGAAAAAGGGCAAAAGGGTTTAGGGTTTTGTGTAAAAGGCCTCTATATTTTCAGTCAAATTGTAAGCTTCCTACTTCCATTTTTTTCATCGACGAAGAATCACATACATGGATTTAAGGAAACAGAGAAGAGAACCGTCAGTTAGAATCAATGGGGATCGCACAAAAGGAAATTTTTTTAAAGAGTTCATGTACCTTGAACAACAACGTGGAGTGATCAGTCTCTTAAACCCTAGAGCGACTCCTTGTGCCTTCTACTTTGCCGCTTCAACTGATTTGTTTATGTTTTGATAGGATGATCACCGTATCCTTCTCTTAAACCCCGGTGGGACTCATAAACCTCCTCCCCCACCAAAATAAATAAATAAATAAATTGTGTTACGTCCTCTTTAAGGAAATATTTTAAAATTTAACAAGTGGGAGGGCATGTCCAATTCTACAGGTAGTGTAAGTAGGCCTGTCAATTTGGCCATGAGAAAGGGGGCCCGGCCCGGCCCTCAAAAGGCCCTTAAAATGAGAGCTTTTGTTTCTAATGAAAAGCCCTAAGGCTGGGCTTGGACAATTTTTTCTAGGCCCTAAGATTTGAGGGCCGGGCTTGGACAGTACTAGCCCGGCCCGGCCCTAGTCCTAACCATCTTACTTTTATTTATTTTATATATAATATATACATATATATATATGTATAAATATATACTAAAATGCCCTTACCATAGTCACTTTGTAGCAATATGGGAGATATGAAGGCAATTTCATACCCACTTACCCATTACAAAGTGTCCTAAAAACCCATACATACATACTTGGTTCATTTCATCTATATTTAATTATTTAAGTTATGTATTGTACTCAATACATAATCAATAAGTGTTGCACGGTTGCTTCTAATCCCTTTCTTTTAGTTTTATTGCTTCTTATTTAGGCATTTTATATTATTTTTATAAATTATTGTTAGTGCAAAAGGAAGTGTACTTATTTCTATTAATAATGATACACTTTTTCCTCTATAGAGTTGCTTGAGATGTCAACAAATTCATAGAGTTAGTTTGTATGTACATGGAACTTTAAGGATAGGGAGTGATCCAAACATCCTTTAAATTAGATAATTATAACTCTCAATTCTTAAAAGTTTAAACTAATAGTATGTTTTAAGTACATTTATTTTTGTGACTGAAATCCAAGAATGCGTGATAGTTAGATTAGTGTTTAATTAAAATAATGTCAATTGAAAAAAGGTATGTGGATGTAAATGGTTTAAAACCCTCAAAGATAAGACACTGCTGAAATGATTTTATTTTTAGAACTTCATATGAAAGTCATATTAAAGGTGTTAAATAGATGATACTCTTTAACAATTTTCCTTCTTTGTCAAAATAAATAAAATCATATGTCTAGAACCTAATCCAAGTCACCAAAGCATATATGACTTTATCCGATAAAAGAAAGTTTTTAGAGATTACTTATATTCTCCCGATATTTTCTTAATGGTTCATTTGCAATTGAAATTAGACAAGATAACGGATGTTTTTTTGATGGTTTATTTGCAATTGAGGTTAGACAAGATAACGCTCGATCACACTTAGATTTTGGTAACAATATTAAAAAAATAGTTTTTTTATTTTGAAGCCCTGAGCCCTGCCCTAGCCCGGCCCTAGCCCTCGAGGGTTGGGTAAGGGCCTAGATAGTGAAAGCCCTTCGAGGGCTTCAGCCCGCTCAGGCCCGGCCCTGCATATATTGAGGGTAGGGCTAGGACAACCTCAGGCCCAGCCCAGCCCGACCCTTTGACAGCCCTAAGTGTACGGTCAAAAAATCTTTTTTTTTCAACTAAAAGAGTGCATTTACTTTAGATTTATATATATATATATATATATATATATACCCCCTGAGGTTTCTGTAATTTGTAAATAAACTCTTTTGGATTTAATATTTGTAAATAGTTTCCTACCTTTTTATTTTAATACCAAATTGTTTAAAATCTCTCTCACCTACGGTTTTCATTAGATGAATTCTCGGATCACATTCACAAGAAAGACTTAAAAGAATGAAGAATAAAATGAGAAGATAACTGAGTTCCACCGTTTCTCCCGTTTCCTCTTCACCAGATTCATCTCCTACGACGAGCTAGGGCTCAAATAAATCTAGTTAAATGGTTTAATCTTCCCTCAATAATGTTCAATTTTAATCTCTTTGGATCCAATGTCTTGTGATTTCCTGTTGATTCCAAACTCTATCAGTGTGTTCTTTCTTGTCTTGGTAACCTAAAATTAAGTAAAATCATGCTCCTCCATATCACTCGTAGGGTGCTATCTTCACCCGTATTTGACCGTGCAGTCACCATTGGGTTTCTAGTTTTGGGAGAATTGCTAATTCTAGGTTTTGGAATTCCATTACATGAATCCATGATACACACATTGATTTGATTCCTGGCTTAAATCATTAAAAGAAAGTCCAAAACAAAAAAGTGATTGATTTAGAGTCATGTTTTCATTGATGGATTCCGACTTAGGGATACTTGTAAAATTCATGGGTTGGATTGGACAGTGTCAATTAATTTTTTTTGCTTTTATGGAGAGAACTTGATTAAAAAAATTGCGGAAGACGTTTATATATTCTTTTAAATATTAAAATCTTTATATACTTTTTCAAAAATTAACCAAAAAAGTATACTTTCTTTTAATTTTACATGTAAAATAAAGTATAGTAAAGTATCAAAGAGAGAATAAAATATAATGTGGTTATGATAATATTTTGTTTTTAGTTGTTTGGTATAGAATATTTTTGATTTTTTGTATAGAAAAATGGAGCTTTTTGTCTTTTATAAAAGAATTAGTTTTTTTTTTTTTTTTAAATGATAGAGGAAACTTTGAATTAAAGTGGTATTGTTCTGACCCTTTGTCGGAAAAATGGAGGCTTTATTTTACTTTTACTAATCTAGTAAAGTGTCAAACGGGCCCTGGGCATGTTTAGATAGGCAAAAAATAGAGTAGAATAAAGTTAAATGAGCCTTAATAGTCTAAAATTTCAACTCTACCATATTTGGATGAGTCTGACTCGATAGATGAAGTAATGATGTGAGCCACATGTACTCCATTTCACTTCAACTCTAAATACTCCAAACCTTAACTTCAAAATAACCATCCAAAGAGAGTGAACTGAAGTGCTCTACTTTAACTTCAACATATTTCTCTCCATTTCACTCCACATGTGAAATCCACTTCATTTTATTCCACTCCTCATTTATCCAAAAAGGCCCAAGATGTGTGGTCCTTGCTTTGTGCAAGAAAAATGACTTAAATGCCCCTCCTTGTGGGATATTGCATTATAGATAAGCCTTAGAATTACCATACTTGCACTATTCATCCCTATTTTATTGTTATTCGTGGGCCACTATCACTTTAGGAGCCATGGTCAAACTACCGTGGATGTCTAATGTATATTTATCAGTTGGGTCCTTTTTTTTTTTTTTTTCCTTAATACTCTACAAGGTATTAAGCAAAATATCACTCCAAATAGATTTTAACTCAACGAAATAGCGTCCAATCCACCTTCAAAACCACAACTGGGCAACCAACACCTCTATTCTCCTTCGATCCTCACCGTGGCTATGTCAGACGTGTTGGACAGACTGAGGCAGGGGGTGGTAGTAGCGCCGCTACTCATGGTCATCATGGGAGTTATGTTGGCCAAGGTGCCATGTATGGACAGTATGGGGGTTATGTTGGCCAACAAGGTGCCATGTATGGACAGCATGGGGGTTATTCATACGATCCTAATTGGGTACCCCCTTCACCAACTCCGATTATTTATATCGAATAGATGTTAATTGAGCAAGGGAGGCTTACCCCACCAGTTTCCCAACGACCTTTATATGCCCCTCATGCCTATTTCATGCCATTTGAGTACAACCAGCCATCTCAATCCACAGGGGATCAAGATAGTTCATCATCTTATCAAGAACAATCTGAATATGGTCATGGCTATGGTAGCGTTGCACAACAATATGGAGCATATATTTTTAGCCAATACCGAAGAAATGATGATGATGATGATGATATCGAGCCAGGGCGACACTCCACTTGGAATTAAGCTGTCAATCTGTCATACACTCATACTCATCAATCTCTCCCTAGTCTCTACTCTCTACTAGTGCCCTCTAATTTCAGGTGAACCATGAACCTTTTAATGCCTAAATGCTTTATGATTTATCTATCTCACTATCATATTTCTAATTTTAATGCGTCATCTTTAGGGTCTTGAATTTCACAACTTATATGATGATTGAGTTAGTATTAAATGATGATTGATATGTTATCTTTATTTTCTTATATTTTACACTAATAAATTTATCATGAGCATCAATAATGGTTGCATTATATGAAATACTAAAGAAGACAGTGAACTGTGAAATAGACATGACTCATAACTTAAGGTGACTGAGATTTTGATTTATTGTTGTTACTAATGGAAAAAATATTGTATTTCAGCATTTTCTAATATTCTGGATTTTTTGGATATTTTTGTGAATTTTTTTGGATTAAAAAAAAATTCACACCACGACGACCGCAACGGGCTGATATCCGCGACCGATACCGATATCATATCGGTTTTTCGGCCCGGCCGATACCGTGACCAAGACCGAGATCTTAAACCATGATTAGTGCAGTGAGCCACTAGATGGCAATGTTACAAATATCGTGGTTAGGACAATAATTGCTATAATGTCGTTATAATTTCAATTTTTTTGTGTTTTTTATAGGGATAGTTGTGGGGAATTTCTTGAAGGATTTTACCCAAAAAATCCCTTAAAACTTGTTAATTGCCAAAAGCACCATCAACATCTTAAAAAGACCACAATAGTCTTAAAGGCCCTGTTTGGTATTTGTTTTTAATTTTTTCTCTAAGCAGGGATATCGCTGCTCCTTTACCCTAAATAGACCCCAAAACCCTTTTCCCGTTTTCCCCTATTCGACATCTTCACTCTCCCTCCATCTTTCTCCCTTTCTCTCCCAATCGGCAGGCAGTGGCGGACCCACGTTAAGTGTATTGGGTGCAGTGGACCCCGTTGGGTTTCGAAAAATCCACAGATTTTTCATGGGCCGCTGGCCCATGCCCCCGTCGACCCAACATTCTTGCCCCTACCCCTTTTAATTTTTTCGAAACCCTTCCCATTCCAAAACCCTCCCCTGTTCCAAAACCTTCCCCCTTCCTCTTCCTCAAACCCCAAACCCTCTCCAAGGGCTTTTGCTCGAACGAAATTCCTGCCCTCTCCTTCAAGCTCTAACGGCTGTCGCTCCGACAGTCCGGCTCCATCACTTCGGCATAGAAGGGAGGTGGTTTGAAGCTTCCACCATCTCAGATTCTCAATCAGCCAAGCATCTGCAACTGCAAGACTGCAACCAAAGAGTGGTAAAAGTACTTGCAATCCTTTCTTGGGCTTCTTTTCTCTGCAATATTTGTAGGGCATTTTTCAAAATCTGGATCCTTTTCCTCTTTGAATGAATTTCCTTGCTTCACAGTCCTCTTAATTGCGTTCTCGTTTTATGATTTGATGCATTAAAAACTGATTTTTCCTTCTGTTTACGGTCGATTTCAGAAGATTTCAGGGTTTTTTGACCTTAATACTTCTTAGATTCATCCCCTTTTTCTAGGGTTTGGATCGACGACCAATAAGATTCGTAAAGATCCAGTCTTTATGTGCTTATCCCGTTGAATCAGGGATAACTGTCTTTGGATCGATTTGGGGATGGCCTTTCTTTTTTTAAATCTTCCCTATACTGAATGGTGGAATTTGAGGGTTTACAGAATTCCCCAGAATGGGTTGTTGTTTTTTCTCTTGATTAATATATCTGGTGGTCTGGATCCTCATTGCTTGTTATATGTTTGGGTTTTTTTTTGTGGTGTTTTTATTTTATGCTGTTAAGAGTTTGTGAAATTCCTAGAAAGGGTTTGTTTTTTTGGGTGTTTTGATTAAGGATGTTGGGGTTTTGAAATCTTTGTTTATGTTTTTTTTTTTTTTTTAAGAGTATTTGATGATAGGTTTTCTTCAGTTCTTTAAAAGCGTAACAGACTCATCAGAGTCTTTCATACACCGTTTTGTGGTGGCATGTTGTTATACCATGTTCTAAAAATTATAAGGTTTTGGCCTATGTATTTAGTCCGTACTTGAACTCCATTCTCAATACATTTGTATTCTACTTTGTTGCTCTGTTTACATCTAACACACTCTAAAAGCAATTAAAAGAAATGAAAGTTCTGCATTTGTTTGTTTTTAATTATATTAGGACTTTTTTTTTGTTTAGTAGAGTAGATCCAGAACGGACATATATAAGTGCAGTACATATAAGCGGGCTGACACATAAATGTTTCAGTTTTTCACAAAGTCTGAAGCTATGTTTTAAAACTGTTGTTACCACCCCAATGGTGGTGTTATTATTTCATAACATGGAGAATAGATCATGTTGGATTGTTAATTTTACTTCATTGTGTTTTTTTTTTATTGATGATCGCTAGATATTGTTATTCATTTGTTGGTTGAAGACTAATGTGTTGATTGGGATGCTATGTTACCTCTATTCTAATTTTTTTTTCTCCCCAGTGAAGACATTACAGAAAAAAATTGGAAGTATTTTGTAGAGGTACCACGGATATACACTTCTCTTTATGTACCAATCCATAAGGGTGTTGCCCACAAACACATCCTTATCAAAATCCAATTTTAGAATTGACCCATGAATCTCCTTACCCTTTTGGGAGGTCTCGGAATTGGTGCAGGCCTTGAGAACGAAGGGAAACGTGTGAATGTGTGATCATTAGGTCTAACAACCCCATCTCGAAAAATTCGATTATAGACCATGAAGGCCTCATTAAAGATCCCAACAGTGTTGTAAACAAAAATGTCATGTTGATGTTGTGGGCCTCTTTGAAGATGGATTTTACCAAAAATCTCATTGGGATCAGATGACCACTACCTTAGTTTTATAACTCAGTTGAGTTGGGTTTTGCCTTATTCGATCAACAAACAAATCATCCAATTTTTTTAGTCCAATTTGATTTTCATCCCACTTATTAGAATAAGAAATTGATCTCTTGAGAATTGGGTGTTAGTTGTAGGATTTCTTACCAAAAAAAAATATCAAGAACCATGTCTTTAAACCATCTTAAATGTGGAGATTACTAGTTGTTGGTGTGATTTTGATGGAATTAACTTTATCTTTGTATCAGATATGGAGAATTATTACAAAAGAAAACCAACTGCTAATCTATCATCTCCAACACTAGAGAATGATAACAATGATCAAGTGCCATCACCCTCAAAGAAAAGTTATGTAGAGGTTAACCTAGCAGATCTTCCCACTGACCCTGGGTTACGGAACCCAATTTCAAACTATCATCATAAGGAACGGGAACAAATTCAAAGAGCGTATCTACAAAAAGGTCCTTGTCAGCCTCGTGGCCATATATTTCCTTATTCGGAATTTGGACAAGTGAAGAGACGATTTAATCCTGCTTGGTTTAAGGAGTTCGGTAGTTGGTTGCAGTATAGCATTGAAAAAGATGCTGCATTTTGCCTATATTGTTACCTTTTTGGAGAGCAGACACGTTATGATGTTTTTGTAACTAAAGGATATAGAAATTGGAAGAAAAAAAAAAAAAGAATTGCAGATCATGTGGGAAGCCCTAATAGTGCTCACAATCAAGTATATGAGAAGTGCCAGAATTTACTAAATCAGAAACAACACCTTGATACAGTTATTATAAAGCAATCAGATCAAGCTCGAATAGAGTATCGAATCCGTTTGAAGGCAACACTTGATTGTATCCGCTTACTTCTACGCCAATGGTTGCCTTTTCGTGGTCATGATGAATCTGCAAAGTCTAACAACATGGGTAACTTTTTTGAATTTTTGAAAGTAATAGCCGAGCAAAATGAATCCATTAAAAGAGTTGTGTTGGACAATGCCCCTGAAAATCTGAAATTAACTTCTCCAAAGATTCAAAAAGACATTGTGAGTGCAGTTGCATTAGAAACCACACAGGATATCATTTCCAAGCTTGGAGATGCACCATTTGCTCTTTTGGTGGATGAGTCTCGTGATATCTCTATGAAAGAGCAAATGGCCGTTGTTATACGTTATGTGGACGTGCAGGGATGTGTGATTGAGCGTTTTCTAGCCATAGAACATGTTACAAATACTACTGCTCAATCACTTAAGGTGGCAGTGGAAGCGATATTTTCCAGGCATGGATTGAGTTTGACACATTTGCGTGGGCAAGGTTATGATGGTGCTAGTAATATGCGGGGTGAGCTTAATGGCCTCAAAACACTAATCATGAATGCGAATCCCACTGCATTCTATGATCATTGCTTCGCACATCAGCTTCAGTTGACACTCATTGCTGTTGCAAAAAAACACTAACCAATTGCCCAATTCTTTGACTCAGTTTCTTATGTACTGAATGTCGTTGGAGGCTCCAGCAAACGCAATGACATGCTCAAACATATACAAGCTGCTAAAGTTTGTGAGGCACTAGATAATGGTAAGCTTGAAAGCGGACGAGGTTTGAATCAAGAGACTAGCCTCAAACGGCCTGGGGATACACGTTGGGGCTTGTATTATGCTACATTGCTTAACTTGATCCTCATGTTCTCTTCTGTGGTTGATGTGCTTGAAATTATTGCAGAAGATCATACGAGTGAGCACATGGGTTTTGCATGTAACTTAGTGCTTCAACTTGAGTCTTTTGATTTTGTATTTAAAATGCATTTGATGAGAGATATATTGGGGGTCACGGATGAATTATCAAAGACATTGTGGCTGAAAGATCAAGATATTGTCAATGCCATGGAACTAGTAAGAATATCAAAGGAACGACTACAAATGATGAGAGATGATGGGTGGGATTGTCTCCTTTCTGAAGTCTATTCATTTTGTGATAAAAATGAAATCATCATTCCCAATATGGATGATTTGTTTGTTGATCGAAAGCGATCACGACGCAAAGCTGAAGTAACAAACCTAAATTATTTTCGTGTGGAGATATTTCTCACTACTATTGATAAGCAACTTCAAGAGCTCAACCGTCGCTTCAATGAGGTGAACACCGAGTTGCTTCTTTGTGTGGCATGCCTAGATCCAAAAGGTTCATTCTCCGCTTTTGGCAAGGAAAAGTTGATCCGCCTCTCGCAATTTTATCCAGTTGATTTTTCAGATTAAGATCGGGTGAAACTTAGTAATCAACTTGCGACTTACATTATTAATATGTGCACAAACAGTAAATTTTCAGAAGTAAAGGGAATAAGCGGTCTTGCTCAGAAGATGGTTGAAACAAAAAAGGATATTGTGTATCCTTTCGTTTATTTGCTTCTAAAATTGGCGCTAACCTTACCAGTTGCCACTGCTTCTGTCAAGAGGGCATTTTCAACTATGAGCATTGTGAAGAATCGATTGCGCAACCGAATGACAGATGAGTGGATGAATGATTGTTTACTTCTTTATATAGAAAATGACATATTTAATAGCATTGACGATGAGATAATCATGCAACGCTTTCAAAACATGAAGAACCGTCGAGGGCAATTGTAAAGAATTTCTTTTGGAATTGTGATATGACTTTTGATAGAGAATGTTAGTTGCATGATGTATTTAAATATTTTGTATCTATTTAAATGCAAGTCATTCTCTCTTTTGCCATTGATAATGTGAATAAATAATATTAAAATAATGTGAATACATAATAATAAAATAATGTTTGAAATCTTCAATTGATCATCATTTTGCCCCCCTCGAACGAAAATCCTGGGTCCGCCACTGTCGGCAGGCACCGGCAGCAGGGTTCTGTACTTTGTCCTCTCCTTTCCACATGACGCTTTTTTCACTCTTAAGTGATCCTCTTCATCAACTGTCTCCTTTTCAGGTATCTCTCTTTTAGTAATTCTCTTCTTCAAGTTTTAAACTACTTCTTCTTCTTCAAAGTTTCTAACGTGAATTGTTTGGGGAGTTTTTGAATGGAAAAAAGAGAGAGAATGAAGAAGGGTCATGTTTGTAGGGAGGGCTTTGATGGTTGTATTTATACCTATGTGATTGAGTATTTTTCGATAAAAACGTTCTAGGTTTGGGTGGGAAAATAAGCATTACAGTTGTGTTGTCAATGAGCATTTCCTTTTTCTCGGTTATTCACATTGTTACACATTACACAGCCCTCATGCACTTGATGGTAGGAAACATTCCCTAATCTTTTGCCAAAACTTCTCATGAGCTTCTCACAAGAGAAATCCACTAAATTTATCTCAGAAGATATAATCTGAAAAAAACCTGTTAGGTGTCATTTGATGTTGACCGAGAACCCACACTTAATTTGAGACTCATGAACCCATGGATTTTCACATCCATCCAAATGTCAGATATTTGACTTAAACTCATGAATATATGGATTATGGATCATTTGGATGTTGGGTAAATGATGATCTTCCCCACCCACCCATCATATCCCCTACACTCAACCTCTCCTCCATGCAAAACCCCCACATGTCCTGTGACATTAAGTTGGGGCAAAAAAGTAAGAAAAAGCTATCCAAACATATGTTGTTCCATTTTACTGCATTATCTCAAACACTCATAATGCATAACCCTCCACTCCACCAAAATATACAATCCAAACATATGTTGTTCCATTCTGCTGTATTATCTCAAACACTCAGAATGCATAACCCTCCACTCCACCAAAATATACAATCCAAACCTATGTTGTTCCATCATGCTGCATTATCTCAAACACCCAGAATGCATAACCCTCCACTCCACCAAAATATACAATCCACATACAACTTAATTAGGGCAGATAAAAACAAAACTATAATACTTAAACAACAAAGATGTTAACAAGGTTTTTTTTTTTTTTTTTTTTTTTTTTTTTGTGAAATATTAAGAACCCACAAGAGAAACCAACAATTCAAATCAAATAACACATTACAAAAAGGGCAAAAAGAGAGGAACGGTCTGTGTAATGTTTCCTACCATCAAGTGCCAAAAAAAGAAGATTAATATTCATTGCCAAAAACTTGTACAAATTATATGTAAATCACTCTATGACCACCACAACAAACTTCAAACCATGTTTTGGGTGGGAAGTGATACTAACCACTACCATTGTAGCATTTGTTTTCTAGTCTTTGATCTTCACAATGCCAAGTATTATAAAATAATTACCCATATGTTAATTTTGCAATAGGAACAAGAAAATGGAATGTTTATCACATATTTCTCTCATTTATCCTTCAGAACTGGCTATCAACAGGTCCCATGATATCTCTCTTTGGACTTTGGAGTTAGTTCAAAGTCCTCCATGACCACGGTTTTAAACCAAAAAACCAATCCAACTATTTCTTCGTTTGTACAATAAGTTTTGTGATTCTGTTTTGTCATTATGCTTAATTTGTGTGTTCAAAACGTCATAAACTCCTATATTGTACCATTTGCAACACAGTGATGAACTGCTTTTAAGAGACTTGTTTCATTATCATGCACTATATAACTGATGTTTCATATATGCAGATGGAAGAAAAAAGACCTCAAGGAACTGAAAATATCCTTCTATATGAACAACAAAATCACATATCTGAAGGGATCTCGCACGGAGTGGTATATCATGAATTTTATCTCATTATATTGATACGTGATTAATAGATATAGTAGTTGTCCTTATTCACTATTTTTCTCTTTCACATTGTTGATGTTGATAGGAATTGGGGTGCTATAGATGTATCACTTCTAACCCAAAAAAGTCAATATGGAAATTGAACAAGACATAGTGGGGTTATGTGAGGTGGACTGGTTTGCATCATCTTACGGAGCTAGATGGGATGAGAATAGACCATACATTAATAACAGGTCTTATAGAAAAAGGGGGAGACCCGAGACAAATACGTTTCATTTTCCTTTCGGGGAGGCCACAATTACCTTAGAAGACGTGGCCTACATATATGGTTTGTCGATCGAAGGTGAACCAGTTGTTGGATGGACTCACCCTAGTGTGAAGGTAGTGAGTTTATGTGAAGATCTCCTTAAAATGTCACCCCATCTAGAGGTGGACACACAAGGGTTGTGTATAAACTTAAAGTGGATAGAGGATAATTTCTTGCCTTCAGAAAACAAGACAAAATTGGACAAAGAAGTTGAGATTTGCAACACAAGGGCCTTCTTGTTTCATTTGGTAGCTGGACAAATTTTTATGAACGGATCGGGCGCTAGAGAACCAGCTTACGTACTCGAATTATTTAGAAAGCTCAAGCCATATGCCTGGGGCCCAGCATGTCTTGCCAACCTGTACAGAATGCTGGCAAAGGCTGTAAAGTGGACAGCTGATAGAAATGAGAGCGGAGAAGATGTAGCTGCACCTGATGGGTGATGGAACGCGCTCCGAGGCGCCGTGGGGCGGCTACCGGGGTCGGCGGAACGTGGGAGTCCGTCGGGTCCGGCCCTTTCGCGCCCTGGCGGGCCTTGAAGCGTGCATCAACATTTCTTTTATGTGGGTGTGCCAGATTTTCTATTTTACTTGGAATTGCAAGTGGTAATCCGGAGATCAACCTTCGCAAGTAAAAAGGAAATCAACTTCTTTCAAGTTTTCCATTGCACAAATATTTAAGAAAAGAGACATTTTCTTAATTTGCCGTGAAAGGCGATTTTGTTTGGCATTTATAGCCGATTTTGGCGTTTATAGCCGATTTACAATTCTTATCAATAATGAAAGACAAGAGTTGTGATTTTTGTCTCTTTAGAAAAATACAAATTACAATGAAAAGCAAGAAAAGGAAGATCTAACTTTTCAGGAGATTGTGGGGGACTCGTTCAGATTGACGGTCGCAAGCCATGTATGGGCTTCGCCATCATCCATGCAGATGAGAACAGAGGATGCTCTTGATTCGCTTGGCTTGGCTATAACCTCAGATTTTTAGAGGACAAAGACCAAGAGAAGGTCCTATGTCCAATAAAAAGCTAAGTAGACGGGCTGAAAAGCCACGTCTAAGCCATTGGAGGCAGCGGGAGAAGGCAAGGACCTTGAGGGGGGTTGCCCCCAAGGGACTTTTGTCACCTTGTAGTGGTGGCCGGTGCATAACTTCAGCAGAGTTTTTCTCTCTTTTTCTTTCTCTCAGATCTCTTTCTGATCTTTTTTTTTTCTGATCCTCTGATTTTCTCCTCCTTTTTTTCTGATCCTGATTTTCTCCCTTTTTTTCCGATCCGAATTTCAATGGAATGCTCTCCTATTTATAGGCCTTTGGTAGCCATTTAGGAGGGTTTATGAGCCTTAATGGCTTTAATGGGAGGAGTTACAAGATTTATTTCTTGATTTTGTAACTCCTTTTTCCTTGAATCTGATTGGCCGATGGAGATTAAGGGCTTTTAATCACCTTAATTACCATAATGGGAGGAGTTTCATGGTTTAAATGCCATGAATCAATTGACTTGTAACTCCCAAATGCTTGCTTCTGATTGGGCCGTCCAAAGAAATGAATTAATGACTGCAATAAAGCTAGTCAATTAACCACATTAATTGGTCGCCGAGCAGTCGAAGAGTCGCGGGCCATGCCGTGTCTTCTGGAATTCTTCTGGCGATGATCATCGATGGATCTACATGCTGATCGACATCGGATGAACATGTAACTTCAGACATTGATAGCTAAGAGTGGGCTGGTGACATCTGTCTTGTCGATTTCACGATCGGTCGGACAGAAAGTGCACTTTCTTGGTCGACCGGTTGGCGATCTTAGAGCGATCAATGATGATTTTATGCTTTTGACGGCGGATATGAGTCAATTTCAAGCACTAAAAATCACATTTTCAGGAAACCACAGGGGCCAAAGTGCGCGAAACGCGAAAAAAGACGGAAAAACGGGTCACCGGCGGAAAATCCGGTGACCCGGACCTCCATAGTCGCCGGCGACCATGGGCCATGGTCGCAGGGGTCTGCGACCCTGGGGGATTTTTCCCCTTCGGAGCCCGTTTTGCGGTCGTTTTGAGGTCTTTTTCGTCGCCGTTTTCTTCTGTATTTTTCTTGACATTTCTTCTCATTTATTGGCTTGATTTCCCTGTAGAAAACCTGATGAGAATCCTTGCATTTTTAGAGTGCAAAGTTTCCAATTTTCCGGGAAAGCCGAAGACTTTGTCGCGTAGAGCTGCTGATTTTCCGCCAGAAGCTGAAACTTGGTCAAACGATGTCGGAATGACCTGAAATTTGAGGTGGAGCCTCCTGAGCAATAAATAAGACCAACCATAGGCTTTTGTTTGAGTTTTGAAGCCGTTTGGGGTCCCGTCGATGCTTCACTTGATTTTGCTGCGGGGAAAATGCCGAGCTTTGATATGTGGCCAAACGATGTCCGATTGACCTGAAATTTGACGGGGAGCCTATTGGAGTCATTTTGAGACGTTCCATGGGCTCCGTTTTGGATGTCATGGTCCCGGGTTGCTCCGCCGCCGGTAGGCTTGATTTTCTCTCGGAGCATCGAAACCTGGTCAAACGTTTTCGGAATGACCTGAAATTTGACGTGCAGCCTTTTGGAAGCATGTTGAAGCCACTCATGCACTTGGTTTGATGAGCGAAGGCTCCGGTGGTTCCCGCCGCCGGGAGGCTTGATTTTGCTGCTCGAGCATTGATGGAGGGTCAAACGTTGTCGGTTTGACTTGAAATTTGGCATGGAGCCCTTTTGAGACATGCTGGAGTCATCTGTAGGCTCTGATCGAAGTTTTGACGTCTCCGATGATGTCGCCGCCTGAGAGCTCCTGTTTAGCTGTCGGAGAAGTGAAGTTAGGCCAAATGTTGTCGAAATGGCCCGAAACTTCATGTGTACTTTTCTCTTGGCTATCTTGAAGGATCTTGCAGTTTTTATTTGATTCTGACAAGATTTGATTTTTTTGGAGAAGTTGCATTGCCTATTTATGGCAGGTTGCGACTTCATGCAGCTTTCTTGATGTTGAAGAGGCAAAGTGACATTTTTGGTGTCAACAAATGCCCCCTCGAGGTACAGCGACGAGTTGCTTGACTTTTGTAGTCGATGTACCTCGAAGAGATTTTTGAAGGAGAGCTTGTGTCTTGACCAAGAGTCTTTGAGCAATCTTTCCTTTGGTAGAGTAGCCTTTGAGCTTCCAGGGGAATTTTATGGTAGTGAAAGGAATCACACACCATCTCGAGGCAAAGTTTTGAAGATGACATCAGGGATGTGGATTTGGGTTTCTGTTTTTGATCTTGTGACCTAACCAGCTATATATGGCAGGTTAGGGGATCGGGTTTTGGTTTTGACCTTGTGACCCAACAAGCTGTATGTGGCAAGTTGGGGGATCAGGATTTGGTTTTTGGTTTTGGTCTTGTGACCTAACAAGCTGTATGTGGCAAGTTAGGGGACCAGGATTTGGTTTTTGTTCACTCTTTGGGACTGTGTGGGTCCATTGGAGTGGTTTGGATTTTTGTGAAATGTCAATTTCAAGATTTTGGCTCAATTTGGTATATGAGGCTGGATGGTTTGATTTTTGGAAGCTCATGGGGCTTGGAATTTTTTGTATGGTTCAATCAACTCAAAAGAGGCATGGAACCATTTTTGTATGCTCTTGGGTAAGAGGGATTTTTTTTCCTGACTAAAAGCCCTTTTTTTTTTTTTTTTTTTTTTTTTTTTAGTGCCTAGGTGGTCAAACCTGGCTCATATGGGCTAGCCCATGGGACCTTAAGCTTTTTAGGATGACTTAGATCTCATGTGGGGTCATTTTTGTAAAGAATATCTAAAGATATCTCATTTGGATAGAGAATATCTAAAAATATCTTTATGGGAGAGAATCTCTCATATTCCCTTAATTTGGGAGAGAATATCTCAAGATATCTTTCTTTTTGGGAAAGAATCTTTCTAATTCCTTCTCTTTTGGTAAGGTTACTAATTAGTAACACTTACCTTTCTTTTTTGTTTCCTTCTTTGATTTGCTCTCTTCTATAAAAGCAAGGAGGGTAGGATCTCTTGCTCTTATTGCTTTCTTTTGCAACAATCTCAAGAGAGCTCCAAGGCCAAGAGTTTTTCTTCTTCAAGGATCTTCAAGCTTTTTCCTTCTTCTTCTCCATCAATGGCTTCAAGTAAGTTTTCTCTCTTTTTCTTTCAAGAAAACTTTATGTAGAGAATAGGATGGTAAAAAAAAAAGTTTCTCTTCTTTTTTTTTTCTTTCTTCTTTTTTTTTCTTTCTTTCTTTTCTTTCTATTCTTCTTCTTTTTTTTTTTCTCTTTTCCACGTGATTTCTTCTTTTGTTTTTTTTTTTCTTTTTTTTTTTCACATGTTTTTTTTTCTTCTTTTTTTTTTGTGGGCCGTACGGACAGATCCGTACGGATCTGGTCCGTACGGCCACGTGGCCTGTGGGCCACGGCCTGATGGGCCAGCCCCTGATTTTTTTTTTTTTTTTTTTTGCTGTTTTCTTTCTTCTCTTTTTTTTTTCTAGAAAGTTTCTTTCTCTTTTTTTGTTCTTTTCTTTCTCCTTTCTTTTTTTTTTTTTTTTTGCCTGCGACTTGATTTGCTAACATTTTTCTTGTCAGCTGACTTGCCACAGGATTCCGATGACTTTGAACCATCAATGGACGCAAATGTCGATGATGCTTCTGATGAGTTCATGGAGGAAGAGAGTGTTCCGCCAGTCGTCGAAGAAGGTACTTTGTAGTGATGACCCTGATGATTTTTTTTTGAACAGGATCATATTCATACCTTTTTGTGTTTCATTTGCAGGTTTTGAAGTGACAGAAGAGAGCCCATCGCTTTCTTCAGAACCAGAGCAAGGGATGCCAGAGGTCGATCCGGAGGTAGAGACCAGTTCTGACATGATTGAGGAGATGCCTCGTGTTGAGATTCCCTCTCCAGTGGCTCCAAGTGAAAAGAGTTCTTTTGTTACTCTTCCAATGGGACATGACATGAGCAGCCGATCAGCGGAGAAGGTTGAATCTTCATCCAGTTCGTCTCTTCAATTTGCGAAGAAGGTGCTGGCTCGGGTTTTGAGTTCTTGGGTCAAGACTCTCCTTTCTGGACACTTGGAGGCAGGATTTGGCATGATCCCACATGTACAGGAGATTCTGACCGACACCGAAGAGGTTGGTCTGGATGTCACAGGTGCCAGGGCGATCGTTGATAGGATCATTGCACTGGGTGACAAGTGGTTTGAGACCATGGGTTTCCCTGACGACCAATTCTTCAAGGAGATGTTCTTGGACCCTGCTGATAAGGCTAAGTCTGACCTGAATGAGGCTACACAAAGCAAGAAGCAGCTAGTTCAGGAGAAGAACAAGGAAGAGCTAGCCATCATCGGATTGAGGCATGACCTTAACGTCCTTGATAGGGAAGTTGAGGAGGCCAGAAAACGTCTTGAGCGTTTGAAGGCACAAGTCGATGCGAAGTGGGCTGCTATAACAGAGGCTCGTGACAGGGAGAGTGCTCTGATTCGCAGGGTTGCAGATGCCGGTCAAGTTCTCGAGAGGAGGACTCTAGAAAACGAACGATGGCAAACTACTGGGGAAGAGCTTCCCGGTGTAAAAGAAGGGTTACGGCATTCGCCAGCATCTCATGGCAAGTTCCTGAAGAAGCGTGCCTTGGAAACTCTGACGGCTGAGGCCAAAAGTTTGCTTGAGGAGCTGAAGCTTTGGCTGGAGACCATTTTTAGCTGAGCTCCTGATTTTTTATAGCAGAAACCATTCTTCTCTTTTTTTTTTTGGTACCACATGTATTTTTTGGTACTTTTTTTTTGTAGTGCTTGTGAAAACTTTCTTTTTTTTGGTACCACATGTATTTTTTTTTTGGTACTTTTCTTTTTTTTTTTTTTGTAGTGCTTGTGAACACTTTCTATTTTTTTTTTTTTGCTTTGGTACCACATGTATTTTTTTGGTACCTTTTTTTTTGTTGTTCCCTACGCTCACTCAAATCTTTTTGTGATGAAAGCAATTGCTAAATGGGATTTGATCAAAAGCTTTGTCATTTTGTGAAAATCTTTTGTCAAATGGTTGTTTTGGTAGGGGAAACGAATTTGGCATGAAAGCCGGATTTTTGTGGCATTTACAGCCAGTTTGGTGGCATTGATAGCCAATTTGTGGCATTTATAGCCGGTTTGGTGGCATTGATAGCCAATTTGTGGCATTTATAGCCGGTTTTGACATGAGAGTCAGGTTTTTTTTGTGTGGCATTTGTAGCCGAGTTTTTTGAAAACCAAGTTTTGTTTTATTGGCATGAAAGCCGATTTTGGCGTTTATAGCCGGAAATTTTTTGTTTTGGCATTTATAGCCGGATTTTGGCATTTACAGCCGAGTTTTGGTTTTCAAAATGCAGGTATCGACTAAATGTCGCCTCCCCGCTGAATGGTCTTGCAAGTATCGATGGAATGTCGCTTCCTTGCTCATTCGGTTTTGCGAGTATTGATGGAATGTCACTTCCTCGCGGGTTAGGTTTTGCAAGTATCGATGGAATGTCGCTTCCTCGCGAATTGGGGTGCAAATATCGACTAAGCGTCGCTTCCCTGCTTTTCCCAAGACTTTTGGTTTTGCGGGTACTGACTTGATGTCGTTTCTCCGCGATTTTTGAAATTTGAGGTTTTCTCGAACCATTTGTAATTTTGGGTTGTGGATAGCAACTGGTATGTTGCATCTCCACGATTTTTGAAATTGGGTTGTGGATATCAACTGGTTTGTTGCTTCTCCACGATTTTAGGTTTTCTCGAACCTTTGAAATTTGGGTTGTGGATATCAACTGGTTTGTTGCTTCTCCACGATTTTTGAAATTGGGTTGTGGATATCAACTGGTTTGTTGCTTCTCCACGGTTTTTGGATTTTGCAAGTATCGACGAAATGTCGCTTCCCTGCGATTTTGGGTGCAAGTATCGATGGAATGTCGCATCCTTGCTTTTTTTTCAAAATTTTTGTTTTGCGGGTACTGACTTTGATGTCGTTTCCCCACGATTTTTGAAAAACCATTTTTTTTTTTGTTTAAAGACACGAGGGTCGTAAATTTTGACCTAGAACCATTTGGCGGTAAAAGGTAAGGTGGACTAGGGTGGAAATCCCTGAATCCGGATTTTTGTTTCAAACCATGAATTTTGGTTCAAGGATCGAAAGTTTTGGTCAAGTCAGGGAGAGGCTCCTAAACTTGGATTTTTTTTTGAACAATGAAACGATGAAAGTAAGCATTGTTTTTGAATCTCTAGAAATTTTGACATTTGATATGAAAATTCTAAAGAGAGTGGGTTTGACGAGCGAGTACCTGAGAACAGGTTTTGGCCATACAGGCATTGCTCTTACCCAGTTGGGTAAGTCTTCAAGGGTAGTACCGCTTCAAGAACTTGCCGTTGATAGGCAGCATACATCTGTCGCCTTCCATGTTTAGGAGGGCATATGCGCCGTTGGAGAAGACCTTGTCGATGACGTAGGGTCCCTCCCATTTTGGTTCAAATTTGCCTTTTGATTTGTGTGCGAAGACCATTGGTTTTTTTACCGCAAGAACCAAGTCACCCTTTTTGTAGGCGCGTTGCCGGACCCTTTTGTCAAAAGATCCTGCCATGCGTGCTTGGTAAAGTTCAATGCTTTGTCGAGCTTCGAGCCGTCTCTCGTCGAGATTGTCCAGCTCATGGAGTCGCAATTTGACATTGCTTTCTTGAGTCATGTCATTTTGTAGAGATACCCTCAGAGAAGGAATTTGTACCTCTAGGGGCACGACAGCTTCGCATCCATAGACCAAGGAGAATGGTGTGCTATGGGTTGGTCCTCGAACGGTGGTTCGATAGGCCCACAAAGCTTCAGACAGTTTATCGCTCCAGTCACTTTTGTGACTAGAGACCATTTTCTTGAGGATTTTGCAGAGTGTCTTGTTGAAGGCTTCTGCTAATCCGTTTGCTGCCGGATTGTATGGAGTCGAAGGACAGCTTTGGATTTTGTATTTGTCGCAAAACCTGTAGAATCGATGATCCCGGAATTGTGGTCCGTTATCATGGACGAATCTCTTGGGTATGCCGAAACGACAAATGATGTTGGTGCGCAGGAACTGAAGAACTGATGAGGTCTTCATTTCGTTGAACGCAAATGCTTCTGACCACTTGGAGAAATAATCCGTTGCGGCGAAGATGAAGCGATGACCTTTGCTTGAAGGGGGAGAGATAGGACCTATGATGTCCATGCCCCATGCTTCAAAAGGCCATGAGATTGCTGTAGGATGCAGCCATTCCGGAGGCATGTGAATGTAATCTCCGTGAACTTGGCATAGCTGGCAGCGTTTGGCAAATTGCATTGCATCAGCAACCATGGTAGGCCAATAGTAACCTAACCTTTTTATCTGATCATAGAGCTTAGGACCTGCCTGATGGGCTCCACAAAGACCAGCATGAACTTCTTTAAGTGTTTCTTCGGCCTCTTGTTGTGACAAGCAGCGTAGAAGTACTCCGTTGAAGGATTTCCTGTAGAGGATTTTTGAAGGAATATCCAAATGAAAGTTTGGGGCTCGCCTTTGTATGCTTACCCGTTCTTTTGGATCTTCAGGTAGGATTCCGAACATAGTGTAATCAATGAACGGATCCCTCCAGTCGACGATTGAAGGTTGAAGGATAGAGATCCGACTTCCAACCACTCGGTGGCATTCGGCAACTGCTTGGTGTGTGTTAAGAGGAGGGAGGATCCTTCTCTCGCACACTGTAATTTGCATGTTTTCCCCTTCCTGGATCGCCATTGATGCGGCAAGTCCGGCCAGGGCATCTGCACGGATATTTTCACCTCTACGAATGTGGGTGATGTTGCAGATGTCAAACTTTTGCAGAAGCGATTGTGCCTTGTTGTAATAAGGCAGCAGATCCGGCTTCCTGACTTCATATTTCTGATTCATCTGGTTGACGATCAGTTGAGAGTCTCCAAAGACTTCCAGCATAGTGATACCGGATTCGATGGCGAGTTCCAATCCTAGGATCAGAGCTTGGTATTCAGCTGCATTGTTTGTGCATGGTTCCAGTAGCGAGAAAGCGTGTGGAATCATGCATTTGTCGGGGCTAACAAAGAGGATGCCAACTCCCGAGATCAGTTTTCTGTTTTCATTTGTCCTGGTTGCACCGTCAAAGTACATGTCCCAGGAGGCATTTGGTGAAGAAGTCTCCACGTTGTAGACAGGTTCGTCTGGGAGATCATCTCTGAGTGGTGAATCTCTAGGCAATGGATGCTCTGCGAGGAAATCTGCTAGAGCTTGGCCTTTGATTGCTTTTTGTGGTACATACCTAATATCAAATTGTGACAAGAGGATGGACCATTTTGCCAGTCGGGCATTGAGAGAACCGGCCTTCGTGACAAGGACCTTCAAGAGGTTGATCCTCGAGACCAGGTAGACTGTGTTGGAAAGCAAGTAGTGACGTAGCTTTTGTACGGCAAACATCACTGCAAGGCATTCTTTTTCGACTGGAGAGTAGCAATGCTCTGCACCTACTAGCATGCGGCTGAGGTAGTATAGAGCAGCTTCTTTTCCCTCACCATTCTCTTGTGCAAGCAGAGCGCCTACAGAATGATCAAGAGCTCTTGTGTACAAGATGAATGGTTTTCCAGTGGCAGGGGCAGCTAACACTGGAGGTTTGGTCAGGTATGACTTGATATCTTGAAATGCGGCTTCGCAGTCGGTATCCCAGACAAAGTCTACACCTTTTTTCATCAATCGAGAGAATGGACGGCATTTCCCCGAAAGATTGGAGATGAACCGTCTGATGTAGGCCAATCTCCCTTGGAGCCCTTTTAGTTCTCTCAAGGTTCTTGGAGAGGGCATTTCTAGAATAGCCTTGACTTTTATGGGGTCAAGTTCTATTCCAGCTTTCCGAACAAGGAATCCCAGAAACTTACCCGACGAGACGCCGAAGAAGCATTTTAGAGGATTCATCCGCAGTTTGTGTTTGCGGAGTCGGAGGAAGACTTCCCGAAGATCTTTGAGATGGTCTTCTTTTCTTCTGCTTTTGACGGCGAGGTCATCAACGTAACATTCGACCGTCTTGTGCTGCATATCTTGGAATATTTTCATCATAGCCCTCTGATATGTGGCACCAGCATTTTTCAGACCAAATGGCATGACAGTGTAGCAATACACGCCAAATGGAGTCCGAAATGAAGTGTGTTTTTCATCCTCGGGATGCATCTTTATCTGATTGTAACCAGAGAAGCCATCCATGAATGTCATTCGCTCGAATCCGCAGGTATTGTCAATCATCACCTCCGGTATGGGGAGCGGGAATTCATCTTTAGGGCAAGCGCCATTCAGGTCTCTATAGTCAATACAGACTCTGATCTGCCCATTTTTCTTTGTCACGGGGACAATGTTGGCCAACCATTCTGGATGTTGTTCCTCACGGATGAAGCCGACGCTTTTGAGCTTTTGAACTTCTTGTTCAATTTTATTCATCACATTTGGACGGAATCTTCTTTGGCCTTGTTTGACAGGCTTGACGTCTTCTTGAAGATTGAGTTTGTGGACTGCTACTTTGGGGTCTAAACCAGGCATTTCAGCATAGGACCATGCAAAGCAATCAACGAACTCACGAAGAAAAGCGATATACTCGGGTAACTCATCATCCTTTATATTCTTGCTTATGAATACAGGACGTGGGTTATCAGGTGTTCCCAAGTTTATCTTTTGAACAGGATCTTCTGTCGGAAGGTTCGAATGGGGTTCCTCCACAATATTTTCGGAGGCTTCCAACTCAACGAAACCTTCTGGAGTTTCAACTGCATTACCAGACCAAGGCTCTGTTCCTTTCCATGGATTTTCTTGATTGGTGATCTCCTCAAGGCTTGCTATGAGATAGTCCCAATCGCCTGTTGAGTCTGGTATTTCTTTTGGAGACGAGGGTTCTTCTGGGTCAGGATAGCACAAGTCTGCATTATCGGACGATTCCTCTTTATCATCAGAGAAATCATACCAATTGGATGAGCTTCCTGGATTTTTGTCAGGTAACTCTTTAAAGAGATATCCAGGGAGATCGATGTCTTCATGGACTTGAGATGTTGAGGCTTGGTCGGTAAAACGACTTTTAAGCTTTTGTGTCAACTGTCTCAGAGGAGTATCAGGATCATACCCTAACCCATATGAAGACTTTTCTACATGACCGTAGAGTCTCCAATCTTCCAGCTGGCTTTTGGTCAAGGCGGGCTCCAATGGCGTGAGAATACCGCGTCTTTCTCCCAAACCGACTGGGTTTCGAGCGTCATAGCCCATTTTCTTCATAATTGCTTGTGCCACAGGACTATATAGAGATAGCTGAGGCATACCTTCATTTTGGAACGGTTCCAGCATGGAATTTGATGAAGAAGCGTCCGATCTATGGAAGAAGATCGGCCTTTGCTTTGGTGATGTTGCCGGAACAACAAAGGTAGCAGACGTAGGATCTTCTACATCAGCAGGTGTCTCCATCGGAGTGAGAGCAGGCTGAACTTGCTGAGTGTCAGCTTGGCTTGACGATGCATCGTCTTCTGGCTCTGAGTCCGAGTCTGTGTCTTGCATGATAGACACGAGAGAGACAACAAATTTGCCCCCAGGCTTTTGTTTCGCCTTCTTCACTTTAGTCGTGATGACCAAAGGTTTTGAATTCTTGAGGGAGATAACGAAGGGAGATTGACTACTCTCTTCTAATTTGCCGGAGGGTTTGTTTTCTTCCGGTGATTTTTGAGGAGCCTTGCCTTCATCTTTCTGGAGATTTTCAGCAGGGGTGCTATTTCCTCTTCTTCTTTTTCTCCTTCATACATTTGGGAGTCTGCGAAGTGGACTTCTTTACCTTTGAAGGGTTTCCTGTCCGCAAAGACTCGATGTACCATGCCGTCGTCGCCGACGAACTTGATGCATTGATGTAGAGTTGAAGGAACAACACCATTCTCGTGTATCCAAGGACGTCCGAGAAGGATGTTGTAGCATGAGGGGGTTTTTATTGCATACATAGTGACCTCAGAGATAAGATCACCGATTTGCAATTTGAACCTGATTTTGCCGATAGGCCTTTGAGTGCTCCCATCGTATCCAAAGATAGATACAGATGTGTGGCTTAGCTTGCCGGGTGGGATGCCCAACTCTTCAAGAGCCGAAGTGGAGATAAAGTTGAGTGCAGAACCTGGGTCGATCTGAACTCTATGTATCGGCATTTCTTTGATGTACCCTGTGAAGTACAGGGGTCGGTTGAGCCTTGCTTCGCCAAGTAGGAGGTCTTCCTTAGTGAAGGCGATGGTTGCACTGGCTGCCTTTTGAACCGAGAGGCATTGGATGCATGATCCCTCGCTTTTCTCTTTTTCTCCTTTTAAAGAGGTTTCTGAGTTTTTGACCCGGTAGTCCATTTCAATTTGGAGGACTTGTGGGGCATGTTTGTCGACATCCTCATTCAGTTTTTGTAATTCTGATATGAGATTATCACGAGTGCGTGGAGACATTCGCAATAAGTCTAGGATGTGAAGACGTGCAGGTATGTGTTTGAAGTGCTCAACCAAGTCATACTTGAAAGCCTCCTTAGGGCCTGCATGTTCATCATTGTTGCCACTGGGGGCGCTTACAACATCTTTTCCCGAAGGATTTACATAAGTAAAGGAAGATTGGTTGTAATTTTTGTGGTAGTCCCGGCCCGAACGGGTGCCTCTACCAACTTCGAGAGCTTCTTGAGAAGGATCTTCGTTTGGAAGATTGTCTTCAGGATCAAGAGGCTGTCGTTTTTCATCTACTGGGGATGTATCTGCAGCAGAGTTGCCATCCTCAGTGATTGTGTTGCACGGAGCATTTTCCGGGAGCAAGTCCTGAACAGCATCCAGCAGCTTTTCTTCTTCGTTGACCCATCCATCACCCCAAGTTGGGTTTTCTTCATGATGATGAGTCGGGAAGAATGTGTATCCTGAAGTCACAGTCTCAGGAGAAGAAACCTGAGAGGGTGTCATCTCTGTGAAAGTCACGTGAGACGAGGTAGCTCCAGAGGATACATTGCTAGGCGTTGTCGGAGTTTAGGTAATCTCATCAGACGACGCTTCAGAAGAGCTATAGTCCTGATATATTACATTACAGGAAGCTCTGATAGGAGATGTTGCCTGCTCGGAGTCAGACTCATCCTCGGATGTAAGAGGATCGTCAATCCAGCAATGTTCTCCATTTTCAGGAGTTGAGGGAGGAGGTACCTGATGGGCTTCAGGGACTTCCGGCTCTGGATTGTGAGGAATCTCGTTGACGCGGTCTTGCTCTTGTTCTAGAGCGAGACGCTGCAAGATCCTTGCATATTCTTCAAGATCAGGCATGGGAGCCAGATCCTCTTCTTCGTCTTCTCCGTGTGGCTCAACATAGTTGATTTCCACTGGAGCAATGACAGATGCTGGGTTAACAGCATCTTCTTGTGCAGCCTCTTGGTCTTCTTCATCATCAGACCAGGATCCTTGTGGTTGCAAGGGGTTATACCAGATTACTGGCATAAGGTGAGTTTCAGGAACCCATTCTTCATCGGAGAGATATTCTTCTGTTTCAAGAGATTCCTCCCACTCATTGGTGTAGTTGGGCTCGAATCCATCGTCGGTGTCGCTGGACTCGTATCCATCAATGGAGAATCCAACTACCGAGTTGCAAGAGTATGATGCCCCCTGCATGGCTTCTTTTTTGAATTGAGGTGGCATGAAATCACTGAGAGTGAAGTTTCTTACCGCCATTGAAGTCTCTGGAAGGGACGTTTCTGTTGCCCCGAGTGAAGTGGTAGAGGAGGCCTCTGCCTTTTCATGGACTTCTTGTTTTGGCTGGGTCTTCTCTTGCCGTTTGAGCCTGAGGAGATGTTTCCTAGCCTGCCTTCGCTGTTGAGCTGTCGGCTTTGTTTTTACGATCTCCCAGTTTTCATCTTCCAAGAGATCGGGATGTACCCATATGGGTTGTCCGTCTGGTGTCGGGTAAGGAACCAACACTTCGGACGTTTGAATTCTTTTTATCACCTTGAAGGAAGTAGTGATCTTCTTCTTCGGTGATTTTGGTATTTGTCCACATGACACCATGTTGACGGAGGCAGTCCCATAGTTTTTGTCAAAGGTGATGACTCCGTTTTTCCACATCTCGTTTATCTTCTCTCTCATAACAAAGCATTGATTGAGAGGATGCGAGACCATCTGGTGGTATGGACAGTACCGAGGATCATTGGTTTTGCCAACGTCTCCAGGTCTTTTGGGCTCTGGCAAAATGAGTTTGCCATTTGCTAGGAGAGCCTCAAAGATTTCTTCAACGTCTTCATCGAACGGATATTTCTTTTCTACTTGCTCTTTGAAGGCATCAGAGAGTTCAGGTCTCTTACCTGCAGCTCTATTTTCAGCTTTCTTTGGCTGCTGAGGAGCTGACTTAGTCTGCACATTGAGAACCTCTTTCTTCTTTGGTTTAGAGGTTGCAATGGCGGTTGGCTCTTTTCTTGATGACTTCTGACTGTTGAGGTCTTTAATCACCGTTTCAGCTTCCATAGAAGCTTCCAGGAGTTCTCCCAGGTTTTTTGATTTGTTGCCGATGATCATGGAGCGTATTCTGGCTCTCATGTTGTTTCGGCAGATGTCGACTAGCGACGCCTGTGGCAATACATCTGAACATTTGTATGCCATTGCTTTCCACTTGTGAATGAAGTCATAAGTTGACTCATTCTCTCCCTGTTTTAGGCTGCAGAGCTGAGCTATAGTAACAGGATGATCCTCACCTTGGAAGTGGGTCAGGAAGCGTGTCTCCAGCATAGCCCAGTTCTGAATGGAGTTCTCCGGCAGAGTGGAGTACCAATCGAAGGCCGTACCTTTTAGGGTACTTGCAAAGAGGCGAATCTTGAGTGCATCTTGATCCGCGATAGCTCCCGTCAAGATCTTGAAGTGGATGACGTGCTGTCTGGCCGATCCTTTCCCCGTATATGTTTGGAGAGTAGGATGTTTGAATTTTGTGGGGAACGGGACCGAGTCCATCCATAAAGGATATGGTGGCTTGATCCCATGCTCTTTGAGTATATCCTCTTCTTTAGCTTTGGCGAGGATACTGTGTACGTCCTTTTTGGTAAGGGCGCGTGACTCATTTTCTTCTCCATTTTCCTCGTTATTGCCATGATTCGGAGGAGGCTCATTGTTCACCTGATTTTGGACGACAAGGAGAAGGTTTTCCATCAGAGTTTCAATCCTCTGCTGGCCTTGTTCCAACTGCTGGATGCGTGTGAGCGCATCATCTCGAGGTGGATTATGAGGTGGCGGCTCAGAACTTGTAGCCAAGACGTTCATCCCTCGGGATTCGAACGAAGAAATCGTCCTGGTGACCGAGCTGGGGCTCATTCTTTTTGATGAAGAGCTTGATGAAGGATTACTCTCCCGTCCTTGGCTGGAAGGGGCAGGAGATTCTTCGGGATGTCTTTGTGTCCTGGTGACGCTACGGGTCACCGGACGTCGGACATGGATTTTTGATGCTGACCTTTGGCGTCTTCTGGTTTTTCCAACCATATGGACGGCAGCAACTTGGTCGGGTCTTTCTTTTTCGACCCATTTGCGGGAGACTTGAAGTGTAGGAGGCTGGGTCCTTTGCTTCTCTAGTCTCTTTTGTCGATATGACGCACGGCGGCGTGCTCGACGAGCGATTTGAGCTTTGGTCAGCTCTGGCTGGGCTCTGACGATGAAGGATGTGCTCCCTCGGGCGCAGCAGCCGAGCTTGTCTTCTTTGTGGTTGGGCAAGGACAGGATGCGGACCCGGTCCTTTGCCTGTTGCAGCAAAGCTTTAAACCTTTCGAGTTCGGCCCCTGTAGAGATAAAGGGTCGAACTGAAGGGGTGTAGGCCCTGGCAGGTGCTTGTAGAGGCCTAATGATGCATGATCTGATTTTGGGCCTGTAGGAACAAGCCGGCTCATGCTGGGTTGACTTGGGAGTCAAGTTGGAGATGGGTCTCTCCTCTTTCATGTAGGCAAGAGGGTGGAACTGGTTCTCCTTAAGTGGGGCCAGGTATGCTGGCTTGGTGGAGGTTTGAGACCTCCTTTGTTTTGGGGAAGGTCTTGGAGACCAAGTCTTGGGATAGACCTGGTTGTTTGTGGGTCGAGGCTTCGCGGGGGTGCCGCGGGCTTCGGGCTTTTGGGCGCTCGCCTTTGGTGTCACGGGAGTGACACGTTGAGAGGCGATCTTCTGCTTTTTAGCAGGCGCAGCTTGTTCTTCGGGAAGTGGGAATGGTCCCAGTGTCCCAAAGAAGATAGTCCGGGGAGTCGAGGTCGACCCGGAGTTCAGAGAGTTGCCGAGGGAGTTGACGCTTCGGCAGCTGACAGGGCGCTTATGGGTGCGCGCGCTTTGCTTCTGTTGAAGCATGAGCTGGTGCTTGTTCTCATCGAAGATAATGGTTAAGGCTGCCATTGTTAGTTTCGAAAAAGTTCTCTGAAACAAGACCACATCCATTAGTAATCACAAGAATATAATGATCATAAATGAGAATTTCTATGGTTGTCTTTTCAAATCGCTTAAGGGATATGACCCAAGCGACATGAGGAAGGCAAAAAGCCATAGATGGTACAATTGTTCTGACAGCAAGTATGGTGAGCCCAGAATGAGCGTTCCAGTGACTGCTAGAAGCAATTGTAAACCTAAATTCGACTTATCGAGAAGCAGGGCTTGCTCGAGATAAGAAGAATTAGAGGTAGGAGTTACAAATGTGCCGGTCACAGATACAGTAGACCCTGAAAAGGCGTACCAGTACTGCTATGCACAAATGTTGGAGATCGCATCCATGAGATGGGATTCTTTGTTTTGAAATGTCAGAAATGGATTCGTCAAAGAGAGCAGGTGGCATTCCGATTCAAATACGGGCTCAACGATTTCCGCGAGTGCCAGTACTCAGAAGGGAAGAGACCACAATTTCTCGAATCTGAATCCAAAAGTGACGAGTTTTTGGAGATTTTTTTTTTTGAAATGATTTTTTTTTATTTTATTTTTTATTTTATTTTTATTTATTTTTTATTTTTTTTTAAAATATTTTTTTTATTTATTTTTTTATTTTATTTTTTTTTTGTTTTTTTTTTTTAAGATTTTTTTTTGAAAATCTTTTTTTTTTATTTTTATTTTTTTTTTAATTTTTTAAGATTTAAAGACGAGAGAGTACACATAGGCCTCCTAACCCGGTCTTATGAAACCTCAATTGATAGAATTGCCCCCAGGTAAGGGTAGGATTACTTAATGAACTCGTTTGGAGGACCCTTGCCTAGAACAGTCAAGTTGTCTCCACACTCTGGACAAGGCTTTTCTTGAATCAATCGTGATCAAAGAACGCAATTGGTTTAACCTTAGTGGTCTATGTCCCCTTTTTTTTTTTTAAAAATCCCAAATAGACTCATCGAAGAGAAACGATGGCCCAAAACCTTAGTCGAACGGGCTCAACATTTCTGCAAGCACCAAAGAACGATAGGATAGGAACAAAGTTTCTCAATTTTGAATCCAAACTAAGAAAACTAATTTTTTTATTTTTATTTTTTTTTAATATTTTTTTTTTTGAAATCTCTAATGAACTCATCAAAGAGAAACGATGGTCCAAAACCTTGTCGAACGGGCTCAACATTTCTGCAAGCACCAAAGAACGATAGGATAGGATCAAAGTTTCTCAATTTTGAATCCAAACTAAGAAAACTAATTTTTTTTTATTTTTATTTTTAATATTTTTTTTTTGAAATCTGTAATGAACTCATCGAAGAGAAACGATGGTCCAAAACCTTAGTCGAACGGGCTCAACATTTCTGCAAGCACCAAAGAACGATAGGATAGGATCAAGGTTTCTCAATTTTGAATCCAAACTAAGAAAACTGATTTTTTTTATATTTTTTTTTTTGAAATCTCTAATGAACTCATCGAAGAGAAACGATGGTCCAAAACCTTAGTCGAACGGGCTCAACATTTCTGCAAGCACCAAAGAACGATAGGATAGGATCAAGGTTTCTCAATTTTGAATCCAAACTAAGAAAACTGATTTTTTTTTATTTTTTTTTTTTGAAATCTCTAATGAACTCATCGAAGAGAAACGATGGTCCAAAACCTTAGTCGAACGGGCTCAACATTTCTGCAAGCACCAAAGAACGATAGGATAGGATCAAAGTTTCTCAATTTTGAATTCAAACTAAGAAAACTGATTTTTTTTTTTTTGAAAAGAGAAAGAATGGAAACAAACTCAAAGAAATAGAAATTTCCAAAAAATCCCATCTCATGTTTTTTTTTTTTTAGGATGCAAAATCCAACATAGGCTACCAGCTAGGAAGTAGCCAAGGAATCCGGAAAAGAAGTATAAGCATAGAGCAAAAAGTATGATATGCAACCGTCGGGTCCGGCCCTTTCGCGCCCTGGCGGGCCCTGAAGCGTGCATCAACATTTCTTTTATGTGGGTTTGCCAGATTTTCTATTTTACTTGGAATTGCAAGTGGTAATCCGGAGATCAACCTTCGCAAGTAAAAAGGAAATCAACTTCTTTCAAGTTTTCCATTGCACAAATATTTAAGAAAAGAGACATTTTCTTAATTTGCCGTGAAAGGCGATTTTGTTTGGCATTTATAGCCGATTTTGGCGTTTATAGCCGATTTACAATTCTTATCAATAATGAAAGACAAGAGTTGTGATTTTTGTCTCTTTAGAAAAATACAAATTACAATGAAAAGCAAGAAAAGGAAGATCTAACTTTTCAGGAGATTGTGGGGGACTCGTTCAGATTGACGGTCGCAAGCCATGTATGGGCTTCGCCATCATCCATGCAGATGAGAACAGAGGATGCTCTTGACTCGCTTGGCTTGGCTATAACCTCAGATTTTTAGAGGACAAAGACCAAGAGAAGGTCCTATGTCCAATAAAAAGCTAAGTAGACGGGCTGAAAAGCCACGTCTAAGCCATTGGAGGCAGCGGGAGAAGGCAAGGACCTTGGGGGGTGCCCCCCAAGGGACTTTTGTCACCTTGTAGTGGTGGCCGGTGCAGAACTTCAGCAGAGTTTTTCTCTCTTTTTCTTTCTCTCAGATCTCTTTCTGATCTTTTTTTTTTCTGATCCTCTGATTTTCTCCTCCTTTTTTTCTGATCCTGATTTTCTCCCTTTTTTTCCGATCCGAATTTCAATGGAATGCTCTCCTATTTATAGGCCTTTGGTAGCCATTTAGGAGGGTTTATGAGCCTTAATGGCTTTAATGGGAGGAGTTACAAGATTTATTTCTTGATTTTGTAACTCCTTTTTCCTTGAATCTGATTGGCCGATGGAGATTAAGGGCTTTTAATCACCTTAATTACCATAATGGGAGGAGTTTCATGGTTTAAATGCCATGAATCAATTGACTTGTAACTCCCAAATGCTTGCTTCTGATTGGGCCGTCCAAAGAAATGAATTAATGACTGCAATAAAGCTAGTCAATTAACCACATTAATTGGTCGCCGAGCAGTCGAAGAGTCGCGGGCCATGCCGTGTCTTCTGGAATTCTTCTGGCGATGATCATCGATGGATCTACATGCTGATCAACATCGGATGAACATGTAACTTCAGACATTGATAGCTAAGAGTGGGCTGGTGACATCTGTCTTGTCGATTTCACGATCGGTCGGACAGAAAGTGCACTTTCTTGGTCGACCGGTTGGCGATCTTGGAGCGATCAATGATGATTTTATGCTTTTGACGGCGGATATGAGTCAATTTCAAGCACTAAAAATCACATTTTCAGGAAACCACAGGGGCCAAAGTGCGCGAAACGCGAAAAAAGACGGAAAAAACGGGTCACCGGCGGAAAATCCGGTGACCCGGACCTCCATAGTCGCCGGCGACCATGGGCCATGGTCGCAGGGGTCTGCGACCCTGGGGGATTTTTCCCCTTCGGAGCCCGTTTTGCGGTCGTTTTGAGGTCTTTTTCGTCGCCATTTTCTTCTGTATTTTTCTTGACATTTCTTCTCATTTATTGGCTTGATTTCCCTGTAGAAAACCTGATGAGAATCCTTGCATTTTTAAAGTGCAAAGTTTCCAATTTTCCGGGAAAGCCGAAGACTTTGTCGCGTAGAGCTGCTGATTTTCCGCCAGAAGCTGAAACTTGGTCAAACGATGTCGGAATGACCTGAAATTTGAGGTGGAGCCTCCTGAGCAATAAATAAGACCAACCATAGGCTTTTGTTTGAGTTTTGAAGCCGTTTGGGGTCCCGTCGATGCTTCACTTAATTTTGCTGCGGGGAAAATGCCGAGCTTTGATATGTGGCCAAACGATGTCCGATTGACCTGAAATTTGACGGGGAGCCTATTGGAGTCATTTTGAGACGTTCCATGGGCTCCGTTTTGGATGTCATGGTCCCGGGTTGCTCCGCCGCCGGTAGGCTTGATTTTCTCTCGGAGCATCGAAACCTGGTCAAACGTTTTCGGAATGACCTGAAATTTGACGTGCAGCCTTTTGGAAGCATGTTGAAGCCACTCATGCACTTGGTTTGATGAGCGAAGGCTCCGGTGGTTCCCGCCGCCGGGAGGCTTGATTTTGCTGCTCGAGCATTGATGGAGGGTCAAACGTTGTCGGTTTGACTTGAAATTTGGCATGGAGCCCTTTTGAGACATGCTGGAGTCATCTGTAGGCTCTGATCGAAGTTTTGACGTCTCCGATGATGTCGCCGCCTGAGAGCTCCTGTTTAGCTGTCGGAGAAGTGAAGTTAGGCCAAATGTTATCGAAATGGCCCGAAACTTCATGTGTACTTTTCTCTTGGCTATCTTGAAGGATCTTGCAGTTTTTATTTGATTCTGACAAGATTTGATTTTTTTGGAGAAGTTGCATTGCCTATTTATGGCAGGTTGCGACTTCATGCAGCTTTCTTGATGTTGAAGAGGCAAAGTGACATTTTTGGTGTCAACAATGGGAAGGGCAAAAATGAAAAAAAGTCTTCCACCGCCCACTTCAAGACCCTAACTGGACTATTGCAGCTTTTACAAGTATACTTCAATAACTCTTAACCTTGTGCAATGTGTTGTATTGTATTTAAAAATACTCATGATACTGATTATTTACATAATGTGCGTGGTAGATATGGGCCTACTTCCGCATGTCTATTGGTCGGTGTCCTAGCCCAAAGGATAGTTGGAAGAAAGACATTAAATTTCCATTGTTCAAAGCATGGGAGGCTAGGTTAGATGGATATAAAGCTACAACTACTATAAAATATGTCCGTCATTAATTGGACAATATGAAATCAGACTTGGTAATTGATCTATCACGAATGAACATGTTTAGTTGTTGATGTGCAAACATTAAGTACTAAAACTTTATTTCATCTATTAAGTTTCATATTTATTTGTTGCCGTTTGCTTGGATGCCATATGCTACCTATGCGAAGAAATTTACTCAGAATGTATCAGATGTTGATCGATGATTGTTCATGTCAAATACAATCTTGATTCATTATTGGATCATGGAGTACCATAACTCTGATCGTGTCATGAAACAATTTGGGCTGAGTCAAGTGGTACCTCCAACTTTTCGGATGCCTCTCCTTAGGGTGGAAAAGGTTGAAAGAATGTCTTGGGACTATACACATATCCCGCCTACAGTATCTTCTATGTGGGACGTAAGACTAGATGTGATCTTACAAGGACAGAAGGATGTGTCCCCAACTCATACAGATGAATATTTCAAGTGGTATATCCCCAACACGCGCATGCGTATAGGCTACCATAGGCGAGAACTAATTCAGAAGACGAGAGGAAAGCGAAATTGAACGTTCCTCAACAAGAAGCTTCACCATCGCAGGGAGCAGGACCATCAAATGATCATGTATTTCCTTATTCCTTTCTAATATTCATTTCTTCTCTTATGCCTATAAAGCCAATTTCCCCTAAAAGTCTTCATGAATTCCTTGAGACCTTTCATTCGGTCAGAGACAACGGTCAAATTACTTGGCTCGCCCAAGGCTAAACTTAGATTTGCAAAAAACCACTCCCAACTCTCACGATGCTCGGCTTCTGCAAAGGCAAAGGCAATGGGGAACAACTTTTGATCCGCATCATACGTCACAGCCACTAATAATACACCAGTATATTTGCCACGTAAATGTGAACCATCAACTGCAATCACTGGCCTCAATGAAGTCTGAAAAGATCGAATGCACGGGTCGAAAGACCAAAAGAACCTCTTAGAAGTATCATCATCATTTATTTCAATATTTGTAATCGTACCTGGATTCATCCTCTGCAGTTCATTACAATAAAGAGGAAGATTTCGGAATGACTCCTGATATGATCCACGGATCAATCGAGGGGCAATGTCTTTTGCTTTATGAGCCTTTCTGTAAGAAATACGACAACCAAACTCCATTTGAAAATCATTAATAATCTCCTTTGGTGTCAAATCATTATTGGATCGGACTCTATCCATTATATACTCTGCAATTAGCTCTGAAGAAGCTTGTCGATGTGCCATTGCCATCGGTTTAGAGTGACAATGGTTAGAGTTATACGTGCGGACTTGGAACTGTGGCCCAGATTCAATAATGGAAGCATGGATATGCCAAGGGCAACTCTGACCACTGCAACGTGCTGTAACTTTAGTGTGATTGGTCTTTAAGTGCTGTGGACTGAAATTGTTGTAAATTGCAAACTTCGCCAACGTTCTTCTGAATGTGTCACGATCTGAAAACTTCCACCCTATCCACATCTCCGTGTAGAGTTTTGATATGTTTCAATTAAGTACTCTTCATGAACCATGGTGTCCTCAATGTTAACATCCATGGCTTTGTATGAAGGCTCCAGATTTTTATTTTGGGTAGCTTGATTTTGTTCTTTGTTGGAAACGGTTGTTGTATTTCTACCCACTTGTGCATGTTCACATCCATTAGACGCTATCTCATCTTCAACGGTTGGATCATACATTATCTCGTCAACGACATGATAAGCTCCTATCCTTTGATCACTGACAACATGATTGGGTGCTCCCGAGAACTCGATAAAATTATCTTCATGGAGGTTGACTGTCGCAAATTCTCGGACAGGAGTTGCATGTACGACCTCTTTCTCTTTGTGTTTCTCCCTCTCCCTTGACGCACAAGAATTGTCTTGGCTTGGACTATGCAAAGGCATACGTTGCAACCTTTCAATTCATAACAAATGAAATTGTAAGAAACTGTATTAGAGACTCGACTTACATTAAAAAAAATAAAAGAAACTCACTTACATAGGTTTTTCTTGTCTATTGCCAGTTGCTGGATTTGATCCTTTACTAACATATAAATACAAACCATTCGTATTGTTTACCGATGCTCTGAACATTACCTTAATATCCTCATCCTCTTCTTGGGTAATCAATGAGAATGCAAATCCATCGTGATAAAGGTACTGTAAAGCAACAAATTCATTGAGTGCTTCCCACTTAGATACTTCGAGTGCAACATTTCGCAAATAACTGTAACTTATGTCTGTGGGTAAATACCTCATCTTTTGCTTTCCACCTTTGTACGTTGGACGGTTAATATCAAAATCAAACTCTCCATCATAATGGAAGATGACTAAAACTTCATCGTATGACATCCTAACATTCAATAAAAAAAATGCTTGAATGGGTTTAACACCAATAACAAATATAAACAATGACATGAATTCCGATGACAAAAATGTTATATTATGGACTCTATCAAAGAATATTAAATGAATTGTATTAATTTATCAACAACTGGACAAAGAGATTTGACTACCTTATTTCAACACTCCATGACGTGGTTGGTCAAAGTGGTATTGGTAATGGCCATTAAGAATTATATATAACCAATATAACATACACATGTGAGCCCTGATCCATTTGTATCTCTCATTGGAGGAATTATGACCAAATGTCCATTCCTTATTAAACTAATGCCCATGTGTATGTAACTGATAGAATCAGAAAACTATTTTCAAAGCTTCACCATTTCTATGTTAGCCAATGCCCATGCTCGTCCCCATATCCAACCATTTTTATGTAAGCAAAAGCTGATGATGCCCAATTCTACCATCTTTTATTACATTCAAAGCCAATGCCCATTTGTATTTATGAAATATAGTCATTTTATCTTAAGAAAGTTAATGTGGACTACCTATGGAATAAATATTAATTATCCATCAAGGAGATGACAGCTTTAATGAATACTTTCAAACATAAACTTTTTGGGTAAAAGAAAAACACATGTGGAGATTGTGCTTCTAGGTTTAATCAAATGTAAAAAAGGTAAATCTAAACTACCAACCTCTTTAATGGAGCCCAAACCTTTCTACTTAAAGATTCAAGAATATGATTCTCCTATAAAGTAAGGTAATGTGGAAATAGGGTTGCAGAGAGATTTGTCTGGATACCAGAAAAGGCAAAGGGTAAAAGGGAGTTCGACAGTCTTTAAGTTGTAATGAACGACGAACGGGGATATCCCCGCTCATTAACTTAGAATGAACTTCGATATCCCCGCTCAGCGCTAAAAGCCAAAAAAAAAAAAAAAACCAAACAAGGCCTATGAGACTACTGTGGTCTTTATACGATGTTGATGGTGCATTTGGCTTTTGACAAGTCTTAAGGGATTTTTTGGGTAAAATCCTCTAATTTGATTTGGTAACATTAAAAATAAAAATAAAAAACTAAAAACATATGATTTTATCTTTGAAAAAGATCTCATGTTGTTTTTATGAAGACTAGCTAGGGTTATTTGTTTTATTTATTTATAAAGGTAAAATAAATGTCGTATCAATGAAATAGATAATGGTGAGGCAAAAATTAAATTATATTTTCTAGTAGAGTAAACCATGCATTTGTTTGTTTCAATGAAGTAAAGTGATTTAAAGTGACGAGAAGTCAATAAGTGGCAGAGTAAACACTTCTGTTTTATGAGGGTTTTTTTTTTCGAGGCTCCATTTATTTGGTGGCTAAAGATTTACTTTTCGACCTCTTGTGACCAACCAAACAAAATAAATGCATGAGCGGGTAGATGGTTTGGGCAGGAGGGTTGCTAGGAGGGAGGAGGGTAGTTGGTGGAGAATAAGAGGGCTAGGATGGCATGGGGGCCGGAGAGAGGGATGAAGGAGATGTACCTGCTATAGTTAAAGAAGGAGAACCCAAGAGACGCTGCCTCGCGAGGGAGAGAACAATAAAAGACGTCGTAGAGTGATGAAACGAAACATGGATTGATAGTTAATAAGGATTTTTGATTAGCCATCTTAATTATATTTAGTGGGGACTATTATGACCCCCACTAAATATGAGTTTTACCAGCGCCCAAGTAATGACCGTCGCTAAACGTACATTTTTACCCTCCAACGGATTAGTCGCCACTAAGATTTAGACGCTAAAAACAAAAATGTTTCCAGCCAACCGGTGGCACCATTTGAGTGGGGTTTACACCGGCAGCCATTGGAACGAGTGCCGCTAAAAGTGAATTAAAATTGACTTGTAGCGGGGGCCAACTTTGGTCCCCACTATAGGTGATCTATAGCGGCGCCTTTGGCTGGCTATCGCTAAAAGTTCACCGCTATAAGTGGTTTTTCTTGTAGTGAACTTAAAAGACAACTACTTTTAGAATACAATAATGGGTCTAGAAGTGTATCCATGTTCTTTCCATGAGTGGGTGCCCACTTATGGATAATCCGGACCATTCAAAATCAACGACATCCCTTCCAATGATGTGTCCTCAAATTTCAACTAAGTGAGAGATTGTCTCATCGTATGATTGAGCACATGACTTATAAGTTGAGAAACACAATCTTATGCATTAATCACTGTCATCGGTGGATCTGAACTCTGAAATAATTAGGGGTTGGTAAAATATCACCTCAATAAGCTCATCATAGATCTTGATTTTAAGTCCCACAAATTTCTTGGTCATATTATTGTTAAGGAGTGGGTTCCACCTAAGGGGGACTATTAAAAAGTATTTAAAAAGCTTAAGCTTTTGGGATGTACTAACTATTGGACTTACATGGACGTATTAGAGCAAGCTAGTATCTAGTTCGATCTGAGGAGCAACAACTCGGCATGAAAAAAAATATATACCTGCTGCCAAAAGTGTGCCGATCAGGTTCGACCTAGGGGGACTGTTGAGGAGTAGGTTCCACTCGATGGGAGTATTAAAAAAGTAGTTATGCTGCCTATACTAATACATAGAGGTTTTGGTAGGAACAGTTAACTAAGAAATTAAACTTAATAATTATAAGTTTAATAGTTTAAATGGGTTCGCCGTTCGACCCATATATAAGCCGGTAACGAGAAGTTAAGGTTTTACCTTATCCATTGAAAATCTAAGGACCTATTTGTGCTGGTGTCGAGCAAGCAGAAACCACTTTTCACTTTTATGGCACTGTGATTCCTATTTCCGACAGAAGAAAGGTGTTTGGTGCAACATCATAAGGTGATGAAAATGGTGCACTAAATGCCTTTCTTCTTTTCTACGTAGAAACACCTTCCAATTTTGCTCTACTTCCATGGATCTCTCAATTGCAGAAACACATCCTAAAAGTATTTCCTTTACCAAATTGGATTGACAGTTCTTCTCAACACACATGTTGATTTCATGAACTCCAATCAAGTAAAGGATCTTATAAGTTTATATATGTATATCTATAATCTGAAAGTGTGTGACGTTGATGTAAATCGACGGCATTGTGTATGATCAATACAGCTATAATCAAGATGATCTCTCCTATTTATAAAGATTTATAGAGTTATCTTTTTTAATCAAGCTGTATTGACGAGTTCTTCTCTTCTTATTAGAGATGAGACTCTTAACACCATCTTTGACATTACGGAAAAATGTTCTCCTGCGCTTCACTCTACAGTCCAACAGATTAGTGTCAGTGATCATAGGTGTGACGGTGAAATTCAAGGGGATCCCACCTTTGGGACGACTCAAATCCATTGGAACGGGGCACACCAGACCACGCATTCACGCAAGGAGACACCCTCACGTCCACCACATACATATATTGATCTTATTGGGACTTATTGAAAAAAGATGTCGTTTCATTCAAGGTTAGAGGTGGAAAGCAATTCTCTCAATGTTGTTTCGTGATCTTCGGCTAATATTCTTTGGAGATTTCAATTTTAACTTAATGAGATTAGAGCTGTAGCGTCTTTTATTCGAGTGAACGTTCAACATCTTGGGAGGTTAGCAACTAGTTTCCCAAATTCGTTAGCTAATAAAGGAGCAGATAGGTCTTCTAACTTGGTAGCTTTTACTATTTGATGTTTCTTTGTTGTTTGATTTCTCTTTTCATGGTATAATTCTTTTATACCATCGTACTACTTTTGGTTTCTTAAATGGGCTTTTTATACGTGACTTTCTTTCTTTAATATCATTTCCCATTACTGATATATAAAAAGAGCATTTTGTATATACCCCCTAAGGTTTTAGTATTTGTAAATAGGCCCCTGCCTTTTCTTTTTAATACCTTTCATATCCCCAAAATCAATATTTCCAACAAGAATAAGCAGCCACCATGATATTTGTGTTGGATTTTTATATAAATGATAGCTTTACCCTTACATCAATTAAACAAAAATGAGTATATTATTATTTAAAAAAATACCATTATTTTATCTCAAATCCCAATGGCGGAATGACTTCTCTCAATAACTTTTCCATGCACATGACTACGGGTCGGCCCAAGTACAAGGGCCTAGGTACTCTCCACTCATATCTGAGAAAAATTTAAATTTCCCTCCTCCACCCATATCTAAAAATTAATTAATTTTTTTTTTTTTTTTTACATTTTCCCCTTCCCCCAATATTACACCCCATACACATGAAGAATAATCATATTTTTTGGAATTTTCATCAATCCAATGGTGGGTCATGTATGAATTGGATAAATCATAACCTGTTATAAGTACAAGTGTTAATTGTTGTCAAGATCAATTCGGATTTAATGAAATGAGCTATTGTTAAGTGCAATTGTTAATGTTAAGTACTTTATAAAAAAAACATAAGTCAAAACTTTTGAAATTATGCATGTAAGGATAAAAGGAGATGGACAATAGCATCATTTCTCTCTAAAAACCTACACTGGTTGGAAGACTATTGATTACGGGACACGGAAGGTATTAAGATGAAAATGCAGGGCCTTATTTGCAAATACTAAAACTTCGGGACCTATTTATAAATCCTATAAACTTTATATGGGTATATACAAAAAGCTCATATAAAAAACAATATAGTGTTAGGCAGTCAAGCTGTCCTGCAGTTCACTGGTACGATTCTCCCCAGTGCCACATATTAGCTCAAATGCAGGTCGCTCAAACATACCTTCAAAAGAATGTAACCAAATCTCAAATACAACGACCTCACATTTCTTTTGACATCGTAAGATGTGGACACGTTACCAACAATCTAACAAACTAAAACACCTGTCTCACCTGCACGAGTCCTGGATCCAGGAGGGTCAACCACCGTGAAGGAAAATGGAGGCCACCTATAAACAATTGGAGCTACTCAAAATGATATTCCTTCTTGTACCACCTTAATTTGTGTACATGATTAGGTATGCTCGTTTACACGTGCGGAGGATAATTAGGCTATGAGACAAGGGGACTCGGTCTGGCCGGCCCTGAATAAGAGCCGTGCTACTTGTCCCGGGGATCTTGTCCCGGGACTGGCCCGACTCCACATGGGAGGGGCATTTTGGTAAATTACCAAAATGCCCCTCCCATGTGGAGTCGGGCCAGTCCCGGGACAAGATCCCCGGGACAAATAGACTTTTTGCCTGAATAAACCCTTAAGACGAGGGCTTCTTTATCTAGGGCTGGACTTGGACAAATTTCTGCATGCCCTAAAATTTGAGGGCCGACCTTGGACAGTACTACCCTTGCATGGAACTGGCCTTAGCCCTCCCAACTTTTAAGTGTGTGTTTGTACAATAAAATGCTTATATATATAACAACCACATAAAAATAATAAGATGGGGATATGAAGGCAATTTCATAGCCCTATACCTATTAATTACAAAATGCCTTAATAACTTATACACATACATACTCCCTTCATTTCACCTCTATTTATTATTTAAGTTCTCTTGTATGCTTAAAGCATAAGAAAAAAAAAAGTGTGATACAGTTGCTTTGATCCCTTCTAGCTTTATTGCTTCTTATTTAAGTTTATTCTATTATTTTTATACAGTGACTTCTTGTTAATAAGGATATACTCCCCTTATAAAGTGGTTTGGGATGCCAACCGATTTATGAAGATGGTTTGTATGTGGATGGAACATCAAGGATATGGAATTATACAAATATCATTCTAGTTAAATAATTATAACTCCCTGTTTTTTAAAGTCTAAATTAACAATGATTTTCTTAATACATTTATTTTTGTGACTGAAATTCACAAAAGGCAATGTTTTAGAATTTCTTAAAGATAACACTCTATGTGGGTGGGCACCACCTATCACTCAATCCAAATCGTGAAATAGACAGAGACCCCCCTTAATAGTCACATCCATGCCCGGCTTGGTACCCATGCGAGGCTTGGTACCCATGCGAGTAAACTCGAACGGTGGATCAGCTGTACACCCGTGCAAATGGACAGCTAATATACATTATACGAATATCTCAACCCAGGACTCCACTTCAATACAACATACCGAATTTTTAAAAAAATCATTTTTTTTTTTTGTAATATTTTGGTTTTTTGTGCTTTTCTCCTAATTTTTGTATTCTCTGGCCATTAATAAAAATTCACACTTTCGAGCAAAAAAAAAAACAAAAAGAAAAAATCAAATTGGGCTTTCATTTTTCAAGAATAATATACATTCCCAATCTAAATTAAGATTCTCTTTTAGGAATGGTAGAAGCCTGAAATTCATAGTCCTGAGATTTGATATCAGAACCAAGCCAGTCTTCTCTTCTTGTAAGAACAGACTAAGGCCGGGGCTAGGCTGTTTACCTTTGTTGGGCTGTGCCTATTTGGGGTGTATAAAGTAATTAATGGTCGTCACGGTTGCTTGCAAACTTCTACAATATTAGGTTACCTTTATCTATCAAACATGTTACTCCCATGTGCTTCCTGTTATGCTGCAAGCAGATATCACGTGGAGACCTTTTGTAGTTGAATGAGTAAAAGTACTTCCAACTGATCTATAAAAGCAAGATATGAATACAATCTGCTTTTAATGAAATAATAAAAGCATAATAAGATAAAATAAAAAGAGAAGTGACAAAATTAGCCTTACATTAAGAAAATAACAAAGAGAAACTCTTCATGAGAGTTTTCATTTGTTTTAATTGATTTCCATGGCAATGTACTTTAGTGGCATTTTTTGGGTACCCAGATCAAGGGGGTTAGGTCCAAGACAGAGTTCGCGCATGCGAGAACAGAAGCCACACACATGGGAAAGGAAGCTCCCACACATGTAGGAAATGTGGCATATTCAGGGTTCAAACCCAGCCATGTGTCGCTTCTTACAACTTAGGTAACGAGTCATTCTCACTTTAGTTGCATAAAGCAAACAAAGGTAATCGTGTTTGAATCCCCATTCTTAGGTGTATTATATTTGATTTTCCTTATACCCTTAACTTTATGTGTTTTAGAGGAAAATTATGTAATAGAAATGAGCTTTTTGAAACAATCTATATGTATTGGAAAGTACTTTATTAGTTGTGGAAGAGGAAAGACGCGTTCTTCTTCCTATAAAATCCGGTATTTCCAACTTATCTTAGAAAAGATGCTTACTACTATGCGCTTTTTGTAGCCAAGATGTATTACACCAAATATTACGACCTGTATGAATGCATAAATATATATATATATATATATATATATATTAGTTTTATTGTGAAAATGTGTGTGCACAAACATGCCCTTAATTTATGTAAATGTAAGGTACATTTCCCTTGGAATCCAACCGAAGACGATCAGCGGTTTTCAAAATCATAAAATCACAGAAAAACTAAAGTTTAGAAAATGCATCATTTTACAAAACATTTTATTTATTCATAGAGGAAGATTAATGTGAAACTAAACTTAAGTAGTTTTGGTTTATATGTTTAAATTAAATTTACAATAAACAAAAACAAAAGGCATCATTACATGAAATGTAAATTGATGGGGTCAAGGTTTTAAGACACAATTTCAAGTTTCGAATTGGCCAATGTCAAAACCTTAATAGGCCCATATAATGGTTCTTAACTGACATTATGAACTTTTCAATTCTTTTTAATAATACATAATATAAAAAAATTAGTAAATGGGACGATTTGTAAATATCTTCATTTCTAATTGCTTTTAGGGTATTTTAAAAGAAAATAAAATGACATAATATAAATATTAAAGGAATGTGAAAATAGTTCGAAAACGGTTTCTGTTTGTGACTAAACCCATTAAAAGAAAATAAAATGACATAATATAAATATTAAAGGAATGTGAAAATAGTTCGAAAACATTTTCTGTTTGTGACTAAACCCATTACATATCAATATTAATCATGGCCAAAACTTAACATGATCTTGGCTGAACTTTAAAACCATGGTTGTGGGGCTTCTATAATTATAACTAGTTGTCATGGTAAGAAGAAGGTTTTCTTGTAGCTCCCCAGCTAAAGGGCATTGAGCCCTCGGGTGAGGAAAGTAGATCTCATGTGAGGTAAAGGAGCCCTTGGGTGAGGGAAGGAGATCTTGGGTTTGGTGAAGAGCCCTTGAGTACGGAAAGTGGCATGCCTGTTGATTCGTGGACAATTAGGTGAGAACTGACACATCTTACCACTGGTAGGATACCGTTTTCTTTGTAGCTGAGTTGGATGCTTGGATCTATATGGAAACACACCTATTTATAAAATGAAAGCTGGAGTAGTATATTCTGCCTTCTAATTCAAACTTAAATGTGGCTTATGAATGTTTTTAGAGTAGGAAAATTGAGAGGTCTCCTCAACAAATGTGACCATGCATCCATGCCCATATATGGGCACGATCTAGTAATAGTCGCCATCTCTTTCGAGTCTCAACTGGGTTTTCAAACTATTGCTAATTATAATTTGATGAAGTAAACTTGGCTGCAAATAAGGACCTCTCTGAGACCACCCTTGATTTAGTGCCGATCAGTAGGGCAAGAAAATTGGAAGGCCCCATTAAGAGTGAAGGGCCTCACACATGTTTGGCTCACCCTGAATCCCTGATGAGACCTTTCAATCTTCCTATTGTATGTGGTTTTAGCATGAACCAAGGCAGGCCTGAGAGCCAGGTTCGCAATTTGGAAAGAAGAAATTCTCTCCTCCAAGAGGATTTCAACTCCATGGGGTCCGTTCTACCAAAAAACAAAATAAAAACCTCCGTGGGGCCTACTTGGACCCACATCTGACCATTGTAATGCCGCACCAAGCTTTAGTTGATGCTCATCAAACTTTCTCCCCTGTTTGCTCAACTGATTGGGACATAGTGTTGAGCGCATGAGTGCATGAGCTTAAGTCTCTTTATATGTATGTATAATTTTTTGGTAAAAGAGTCTGTATCTCCTGTAAATATATATATATATATATATATATATATATATCGGAAAACAATCACCTACACACCGCCCATCCAGATAGTCCCTAAGGTGAGACCTACCTCCGAATACACTTGAAGTGCGGTCTTGTAGCACAATGCACACGTGCACGATGGACTTATTCCCCATTGGATTAGTGCCATCATCATGACAGGACTTGTGAAATTTGTGGGGGTCGTGTGTTTGGAGATGGTCTAGATGAGTTCTCCTGTAGAGTACATAGCACAGGCAAAAATTCTCCCTTTTGATGGAACATCAAGCTTGGTTAAACCCTTAGTGAAAGGAAGTGTAACATTTGTACGACTTGAACAAAATGAGCATGGCCTCTTCAACCTTAGTTAAACCCTTGGATGAAAGGGAGTAAAACAACTTCAATATGTTGGTTTGGAAATTCAAGAAAACCAAAAAACCATTCAATCGAACCGAACAAAACCGCGGTTAATAACCGTATTTCATGGTTCGATTACGGTTATTGAAATCGGAAAACCATGCTTCACGATTCAGTTGCGGTTTTTGTCTCAACTCACGATTATTAACCGAACTAAAACATTAACAGCGGTTCTGTTAACCATGTTCCCAAGACACACGGTTAACCGAACCGTTTTGTTAATAGAAAAAAATCTAAGGGCCTTAATGAAAATTACTTTTTTTTATTGTAATATATTATGTCATTCTCCATTTTTTTTTTTTTTTTTTTTTTGCAATTATAGTTTTCAAAAGTCAAAAATCGTGAAACACGGTTCGGTTAATGGTTTCTCCTTCATCCCTCTCTCCCCCATGCCGTCCTAGCTCTCTTATTCTCCCAAGATGCGCAACTGCCCTCCCCCCGCCGCCCAAACCATTTGCCCGCCCATGCATTTATTTTGTTTGGTTGGTCACAAGAGGTCGAAAAGTAAATCATCAGCCATTAAATAAATGCCTGCCCCCCCCCCCCCCCCCCCCCCCCCCCCCCCAAACCCAAAAAAAAAAAAAAAAAAAACCCTCATAAAACAGAAGTGTTTACTCTGCCACTTATTGACTTCTCATCACTTTACTTCATTGAAACAAACAAATGCATGGTTTACTCTACTAGAGAATATACTTTAATTTTTACTCACCATTATCTATTTCATTGATATGACATTTATTTTATAAATAAATAAAACAAATAGCCCTATAAAATCCAATCCAAAACATATACCATAATTTACGCCAAAAAAAAAAAAAAACAATCTAATAGAAGCTCCAAAGAAGAATTCATGTCACCTGATTAGGCTTGGCATTTTGGCTCAAAATAGATTAGAATTGAGAAACACCATTCATATAGACGACCTCAACATAGTTGGGAAAAAGCTTTGATGATGATGATGAAACATTAATTGAGTACATATGTATCTAAGTGTGGATCTACCAAGTCTTAGACCTAAAGGTGATTTTCCTTTGTTATGAAAAGAGGGTCCATAGTCCATACTTGGGTTTTTGAAAAATCAGGTAATTGGGGGTCCTTTGACTTCGCAATATATAGAAAGATCATATACGGCTCAAATATCACCTTGATCTAATGATCACAACCATCTCACGATGTTCCTGAAAATTAGTTAGAACAATATGGCCTAACCTTCTATGTAAGTTGTGGTCATGATTTGATGGTTGGGATCATCAAATTAAATTGGGAAAACGATGTCATTCCTTTCCCCACATTGGTTCGTTCCACTATAGGCTAGTATTTTGTCATTCATAACATGGCACTCCTTTCTTAATTTTATATAGTAATGTTGAGTTTGTTTTTATATTTTTAGCGGAGGGTATCCCAGCCTATTGGGCCATACTAATACCTACAGGCCCAATGGGAGCCGGGTGAATCTCCTATGGCTCCGGTATGGTAGCGCAGTCTTGAGCCTTCAACTTCTTGGAACCAATTCAGGGCTTTATCTAATGGGATAAATGGGATATATAGTAAACTCTATGTAATTTTTTTATATGGCAGATTTAAAAGAAAAAATCAATGAAAACTTCCTAGGTCCAACCTGTATGAAGCTGAAATTGATGCAATTATAGGGCCGGTTAATATAATGTTTGTAAAAACAAAAACCAGTGGGTTTCCGCTTTTTATGGAACACTGCGAGCGTGTTTGTATAAAATTGTTGTAAACGTAAAACTGTTTTTATTTTGTTATTTTTTTATAACCCAGGGTATCTTTGGCTGAGCCTAGCCCAGGAGCATTTGGCTCTGAGCCCGATGGATATTCAATTTTGAACCGTTGATAAATTTGAGAGAATATTAGGAGAAAAACAGATGATCCCCTCTTTACTATTAACATGAATATATATATACAATGACCTAGCTAATTTAGGAAAACTCCTAAACAAACTTACCAAACTCCTAAACTCACGCACCACCTAAGGGTATTTACACAATATACATAAATGTATCCTATTACTCCCCCTCAAATTGGAGCATGCAAATCACAAATGCCCAACTTGCATAACAAATAACCAAACTGCTGACGCCCAAGAGCCTTTGTCAAAATATCAGCCACCTGATGACCAGTAGGAACATATGCTGTCGAAATATTCCCAGTTTGCAACTCATCACGAACAAAATGACAATCTGCCTCAATATGCTTCGTACGCTCATGAAAGACAGGGTTCTTCGCAATGTGCAGGGCAGACTGACTATCACAAAATAACCTCATAGGCTTAGAATGAATAACACCAAGAGAACGTAACAATGACTTTAACCACTTAAGCTCACAGGTTGTAACAGCCATAGCACGATACTCTGCTTCGGCAGACGAGCGAGACACCGTAGGTTGTTTCTTGGTTTTCCAAGAAACAGGAGACCTACCAAGAAGCACAAAATAACCAGACAATGACCGACGGGTCAAGGGACAAGCTGCCCAATCACTATCACAAAAAGCATTCAACTGCATATCACTAGGACGCAATAAAATTCCCTGACCAGGTTGTCCTTTAATATATCGTAAAACACGAATAGCAGCATCCCAATGAGCTATCTGCGGGTTGCTCAGAAACTGAGCAAGAGTATGAACAGAATAACTCAACTCAGGTCGAGTAACAGACAAATACACCAAACGCCCCACCAAACGCCTATACTGTTCCGGATGCTCGTAGGGATCACCTTCCGCATACGCAAGACGATGATTCTGCTCCATCGGAGTATCAATAGGCTTACAACCCAACATACCTGCTTCCGTCAGAATATCCAAAGCATACTTACGTTGGGAAAGAAATAATCCCTCATTACCACGAGCCACTTCAATACCCAGAAAATATTTTAACACACCAAGATCCTTCATATGAAAACAGGAACTTAAATATTGCTTGAACCTCAAAATCACATCAGGAGAGGAACCTGCAATTATCAAATCATCCACATAAACAAGAACGTGCAGGGAGACATTACCCTGCTGATAACTGAACAAGGAATAATCTGCATACGACTGTACGAACCCAAATTTCCTCAAAGCATCAGACAACTTAGCAAACCACTGTCGAGGAGCCTGTCGTAAGCCATACAAAGACTTACGTAACCGGCACACCTTCCCTGGAATAGGACTACTGTACCCTGGAGGGAGCTGCATATATACTTCCTCCTCCAAATCTCCATGAAGAAAAGCATTGCAAACATCCATCTGATGCAACTCCCAATTTTGTGCTACAGCAACGGCAAGAAAAATACGAACTGTTCCCATTTTAGCAACAGGAGCAAAAGTTTCATTATAATCAATACCTGCCACCTGACGATTACCAAAGACAACGAGACGTCCCTTAAGACGTTCAACATCACCATTTGCGTGATATTTAATTTTATACACCCAACTACTACCAATCGCCTTCTTACCAGGAGGCAAGTCTTCAAGAGTCCACGTACCACTACGTTCAAGGGCATCAATCTCCTCTTTCATAGCCTGACGCCAACCTGAATCTTTAACTGCTTCTTTGAAGGAAGTAGGCTCTTTACGCTTAGTAATTGCTGCCAAAAAATGTTTATGTCTCACAGAAAATTTATTATAATCCACATAACAAGTTATATTGAACTGTTTACCTGAGGAACGAGACGAAGCAGGAGAAGCAGTAGATGATGCAGGGGGGTCTATCTTTCGAACAACAGTGTTGGTAACAAAACCACGAAGTCGCGTAGAAGGCACACGAACCCGATGACCCTTACCAAGCTCCTCATTATTTTGCAATGAAACAGTAGTATCTACATTTTCTCCAATTTCTGGACTCCCCCTTAAAGGCAAAGTTGTTGTAGTATCACAAGGCACCTCACCAACCATCACCGTACTCGGACTCGGCGGATCCATCAAACCACCACTATACGTCACGCCACCCGTCGGCAGCACAACACCCCCAGGAACTGCGCTACCAGACGCCACACTCCCTGACGCAGCACCACCCACATCTACAGCACCGTCACCACTCACTCCAGCACGACGCACTTCGCCAGCCTTAGGCGCACCACCCAACTCACTAAATTCATCAATCAAGGTATTTTGTGACAAATATTTTTCAAGATGTACAGTAGTAGAACTAAGCGCAGGTTCAGGTTTGGAAAAAGGAAAAACATGTTCCACGAACTTCACATCTCGACTAACAAAATAATCATAGGTATCTAAATCATACAATCTCCAACCTTTTTGACCATATGGGTATCCCACAAACACACACCTCCTAGAACGGGGTCCGAATTTATCTTTAACACGAGGCCTATTAGCAGCATAACATAAACACCCAAAGACCTTTAAAGCAGTCAAAGGGGCTGGACTCCCAAAAAGAATCTCATAAGGGGTTTTACCATTCAAAACAGGGGTTGGTGTCCGATTAATAAGATGACAAGCAGTCAAAGCACATTCACCCCAAAAATCAATAGGCAACTGAGCTTGAAAGCGCAAAGCACGTGCAACATTAAGAACATGTTTATGTTTTCGCTCCACTCTACCATTTTGTTGTGGAGTATCAACACAAGAAGTGTGATGCAAAATTCCCATTTGAGCAAAAAATTCTTTTAAACATAAAAATTCTTGCCCATTATCACTCCGTAACACCTTAACATGCCTATTAAATTGAGTTTTGACCATTGCACAAAAATTCTGAATCAATTGGCCAACTTCATACTTTCCAACCATCAAATACACCCATGTAGCGCGAGAACAATCATCAACAATGGTTAAAAAATAATGAGCACCACAGCTAGAAGCAACACGATACGGCCCCCAAATATCGCAATGTATCAAATCAAACAAATCAGATGCTTTATTCATACTTAATGGAAAAGAGTTACGAGGCTGCTTAGCCAAAAAACACACTTGACAATCGTCATCACAAAACTTAGTCAAACTACTACTACTGGCTACTCCAGGTAAAGAACGCAGCACCTTCATAGATGGGTGACCCAAACGCCTATGCCATACCAAAGCTGAGTCTGCAACTGTTGAATTATTTGCTTGAATACTACGAATTGGACGAAAAAGATAGACCCCATTACACTGCTCCCCCGCTCCAATCAGGTTCCTCAAACTCCGGTCCTGAATAGTACAGAGCGTGTCAGTGAAAAAAAATATAAATTTCTGTTTTTCTAAAAATTGAGACACAGACAGCAAATTACAATTTAGAGCAGGAACATATAACACATTTTCCAGAATTAAGTGTTCACTTAATTTAATACGACCTTCTTTAGTTGCAGTAGTATGTTTACCATTAGGAAGACCAACAGGTTCCGAAGAAATATCGTGTACATCAAAAAATAAATCGATGTTACCAGACATATGGTTTGTTGCACCTGTATCAATAATCCATTGCTCTAGATTTTTCTTACCATGCAACTTTGGAGTCGAAGTCGAGACCTGAGAAGAAGTTAAAGCAGCCACCAATTGCTGGATTTGAGCATCAGAAAGGGTAGGCACACTTGCACGATCTACCTCACTAGCACCATTCGACGAAGCCTGACGAGTGCTGTCCACAGCAGCAGCAAAACCACCTCGCCCACGGCCTCCTCCACGGCCATTATTTCCTCGGCCTCCTCGGCCACTCAACCTACCACCACGACGACCACCATTACCAGCCCACTCGGGCCACCCAATCAACTCAAAACACTTGTCTTTCTCATGACCTTTTCGGCCACAATGAGAGCACACACGAACATCAACACCACCCTGCGCCCTACTTTGCGCCACACCATCAACCGCAAACCCTACCACATCATTACGAGAATCTTGAGCATCAGTCACAGATTGGTGTCTCTCTGCAGAGAGCACCTTACCATGCGCATAGGAGAGCGAAGGCAAAGGATCAAGCATCAACAAACCAGAAGCAACTTCACGATATTTTTTTGAATCAAGACCCATTAGAAACTGATGCAATTTTTCGTTTTCTAGAAGGATATGGTACTCACCAGCAGCGGAACACGTACAAGAAGGTAACTTTATTGCACTAGCCAATTCCTCCCACAAAGTACGCAATTCACCATAATACTCAGCAATAGATCTACCACGTTGTTTGCAATCAGCAATCATAGTTTTTAGTTCATGAATACGAGGACCATTACGAAGAGAGTATCGATCACGTAGATCATCCCACAATACTTTAACTTGATCAGGAAAAGGAACAGTTTTTCTAATTGAAACATCAAGAGTGTTAAAAATCCAAGCCACAAGCATAGAATTAACTATTCCCCATTGATCATAATCCGGAGATTTAGCATCCGGTGCAGTAATAGTCCCATCAACAAACCCTAATTTATTTTTAGCACGCAAATTATTACGAAGGGAACGTACCCACTCATCATAATTATTCCCTTTCAATAAAATAGGACTAATCACAGACCCTGTACCTTCCGATGGATGAAGATAATAAGGAGTAAAAGGTTCATATCGAGAGGAAGGCGGTGGAGTTTTATCATCACCAGACATGATAGCTGCACACAACGACAAGCACCAAACGAATTCCAAGAACACGTCTTGGATTACAGGATTACACACCCTCACAGGATCGAAAAAAAAAAATTAGCCCTAATTTAGAGCGCTCTTGATACCATGATAAATTTGAGAGAATATTAGGAGAAAAACAGATGATCCCCTCTTTACTATTAACATGAATATATATATACAATGACCTAGCTAATTTAGGAAAACTCCTAAACAAACTTACCAAACTCCTAAACTCACGCACCACCTAAGGGTATTTACACAATATACATAAATGTATCCTATTAACCGTCGAGAACTAATTCCTAGAGGTACATGCAAACCCTCCTATCCACATGCATTGGGTAAAACTATGAGACGCTGCTAACAAAGGTGAGCACGTAGTGCAGGTGAAACCTATCAATGAAATTCCAAACTTTTCTTGCGCTTAAAGATGGACTTACAAACAAAACCAACCAACAAGAAGGCACACAGGACCAACAACAAGAAACACTAGTTAAGCCCTTGGTGAAAGGAAGTTTAACATTTTCTACCACTGAAATAAAATGAGCATGGGGGCTTCAACCTTAGTTAAACCCATGGATGAAAGGGGGTGAATTAAACCCTTGGAGGTGAAACAACTTCAATGTGTCGGTTTTGGAACAGGGTCAAGTTGGCACACAAATTGTGACAAATTCAAGTCGAAGCATTACGATCTGACGATTTGTGCAAGAATTGAAAAATTGCAGAAGAGTGCATTAGCCCATACTTGTTTTGGGAAAATGGTACTCAATTGGGTGTGCATTTCATTCATGTCCCTTCTATATTTGTCCCTTTTTTGTTGTCCGTACAGCCAGTAATAATATGCATCGCCGATAAAGCCAATGTCTCACCTGGATGGGGATATGCACACTTTGCAAAGTTCATCTGTAATCCAAGTCCACCATTGTGTGGGGCCGTGGAAAATCAATTCTACATCACATTTCATGGGAAAATAAGTACGGCCCCTTGGAAAACTCACTTTTCAAAGTTCATCTGTAATCCAAATCCACCATTATGTGGGGGCCGTGGAAAATCAATTCTACATCACATTTCATGGGAAAATAAGTCCGACCCCTTGGAAATAGTTTTCCAAGGAATTACGAAAAATCTTATTCCAGCTTCAATGATGTGCCTAAAGTTATATTCAAATTTTGCAAATCCATGGAGGCAAAAAAGGGCCCAAGTTACAAGGAGTGACGCCTCCCAGTTGTTTTTCAAACTTGATGTGCAGTGACTTCTCCCCTCAGAAATCCTAAGAAGGGGTACCATGGTTCCATGAGAATGAAGGAATCATCTAGATAGAGGACTCATCTTTGTTTACCAATGTCATGGAGATTTTACTCCAACAAAAAATTAGATAAAAATTAGGATCCCACAAATTAGGGTCTCCAGTTAAAATTCGAGCAACTTAAATGTTCAATTACAAATTAGGATTCACAATTCTTTAAAAAAATGAATTTGGCCAGCACACTTTGATGTCGTGATCCATTGTATTCAGTAAGGGCATGTTTGTGTACGTTCACAAGTGAAGAAAAACATAAAAACATTGGTCAATTTAGGGTGTCATACATTTTTTTTCCGATGAAAATATCATATTGGCCATTTCCTCATCCAATTAGCAATATAATCACCAATTTTCCCCTTTTTTCTTGAAAATCGGGCCTGTTTCTTTACTAAAATTTATGACTAGAATGTAGGAGGTTAGGTTTTTTTGGACATGATGTGACATCTTGTCCCCCGGCGTTTAGAATGCTGTGTTTATTTTATTAGAATTTTAAATTCCAACAACTGAAAAGACCTTTTGGAATTCTTGGAATTCCGCTTTTTGCACTATTTGTTGGAATTTCAAATCCTCTATTAAAAAGAGGGAGGAATTCTACCTATGAGGACAGCTTTTGAAGAATTTAAAATTCTCCCGGATATAAATTCTTGGAATTCTATAAAGAAACGGGCCCTAAAAGTCACATGTCCTCCTATCCCCTCAATCTCAATCTTGTAGAATCCAAGTGGGAACCACCTTATACATTCCATTTTAGAAAGCATTTCAACATCATGGCCCTATTCTGATGAGTTGAATACAAAGCCCCCGTCATTTTTATAGCTTTCCCAACTCTCAGTCTAGGATTCTCCTGCATAAGATTTGTAACAACCCAACACTAGACCAAGGGGACCACTGATGATGAAGTCAGAGACCTCAAAGAGGCAACAGGCTCTTTCACCCAGATCACACGAGATAACCACCATTTTTTCAGGAGGACCAGCTGAAACAAACTTTACAACCACCATCACATGTAAAACAGGTTCTTCCAAAAAATGCTAAAAAGAAGGTTGAAGAAAATAAAAAAAAGGATGGAGAAGAAATAAAAATAGCTCGAGATATGGCCAAGTAGCTGAAAATGTGATATTGCCATTGGGGCATTTATAAAAAAAAAAAAGAAAAGAAAAAGATACGACACCCTGTGTCGAAACTTTCATGTTTTTCTATGTATATCTATATCCATAAAATTAGAGTCTTAAGTTTAATTAATTCATAAAACTTTTCATTAGTTTCTACTCATTTTTCTCATTCGAAAACAAATCTCCACTCGGAGTTGATTTGCAATAGGGTTGCAAACGGATATCTGATTCTCCGATTACCCGGAAGTCTCAAAACCGGGCTAGGAACCTGTTTTAGGTTCCGAATTCATAAACAGGTCCGGGTCCAAAACCCAATTTAGGTTCCAATTGATAAATGGGTCTGGTTCTGGGTCAATGTAGGTTCTGATCTATGTAACCAACATATGAGTCTTTAATATTGCAAACTATACATCAAAAATAACTTTTCTTCTATATTTTTATGTATAATACTGGAGGTAGTAGACTTAATGGCCTACAATAATTTAAATGGTATGCTTATTTTGAGAAAAAGTAAAAAAATAAAGAGAAATTCGAACTGATTTTGAAACTAAATCCCAATCCTTTAAGTAGACCTGGTTCCGAAATCAGATCCGAATTCTCTTATGGGAACTGGGTCTAACACTAACAAATAAATTTTGAGTCAAAATCAGACCCGTTATTTAAAAACGGATAATGGGTTCCAGTGCAGATCTAGTATGATTTCAATCCGGAACCGTCACTTTTATCACCCCCTAATTTGCAATGTTAAACAAACACTCCAACGCCAAGTTATAATTGCGCTTTCCAAATTCTCTATAAACAGCTTCAGATTCGGAAAACTGCCTACCGGGGCATTTTTGTCAATTGAATGCTGTCCGACATCGACATGTGCTTCTGTTAGGGCCCTTTTCGTAATTTACTTTAGAAAACTGGGGCGGTTGGTAATGATATGTCTCAAACCACTTCTCTTCAAATGAAAGAGAATAATAAGTCCTTTTTTTTAAAATCTTCCTCACAAGCTCTCTCTCTCTCTCTCTCTCTCTCTCTCTCTCTCTCTCTGTTCTGCATTTAGCTCAATTTTCAGAGCTTGCAGGGAAGCTAAGTCTTGAACTCTAATTTCCCAGCACTTAGATTTCAGCCACTTCCTCAAACCCTTTCTGGGTTATCTTCCATTTCTTAATATCTCTTATCTCTAAGATTGATTCTCTTTATTTTTGAAATGGGTTTTCATTGGAGAGAATGGTAGACACTCTCTTTCCTTGAATGTGAGAGGAGGGGAGGAAAATGTCTTGGAAGAGCAGAGGAGATGTCTATTCAAAGAACTCAGTGTCAAAGAAATGGACCCTTTTCCTTTGCCTTGGCTGCTTCTGTGTTGGTTTGCTCTTCACTAACAGGTACAAATGTTCTTAAAAAAAAGGATAAATGGTTTTTTTTTTTTTGTTTTGTTTGCATGTGGGTTATTACTGCATTTTATTTCTGAGGTGGGTGTGATTGGTTTTGTAAGAAACAGTGTTATTGGGTTCTGCTAGATATGGCTATTGGGTCTTTAGTTATGTGCATTTCTTTGATTGGTTGAGCCATTTTGACAATATCTTTTGTATTGGGTCTGAGTCATTCTTGAGAAATCTGTGTTGTATTGGGTTCTATTTTCTAATTGAATTTCAGTTATGTGGTTTCTTAATTCTTCTAGTTTGGCTGTAATTATTTTACTAGATCTGGATTGAAATTATTATTTCTATGCTATCTGAATGAATGTCGGATTTGAGGGAGAAGGTTTTTTTCTTTTTGGACCACAGTGATTTTGGACACAGTGACTAAGTTGGGATTTTGAAACAGTCCATCAGAATCAATCTAGTATTTTCACTTTAATTTTCCTTTTTAGTTTTTGCCCCTTCTATTTACTCTCCTCCTATTCTTCTTTTTCACATTTAGGGCCTATTTGTTTGAATAGAATACATAGGAACTTTTGGTCTAATGAGCTCGATGAAGGATTATTAAAGAGGTGAATGATGAAAGATATAAGGTGGGATGTAGATGGGACCTTGGCGTTGCTTGGATTTGAATTACTAGGGTGATGGCTGAGTATTCATTTTCCTTCTTTGCTTGATTCAATTTCCATCAAAGGGAGGTTACTTTGTCATTTTTGGACATGCACCTTTGATTCTTCATTTTTAACTACTTGTGGAAATATGGAGTCTTAGAATTCCTAGGATTTCAATTGCTTGCGACAAACAGGCTAAGAGAGTACTTCTTAAATTGATGTTGGTGAGGTTCTTGGATGAGTTCTATCTTTTAGAAATATGCACATCTGGGAACATGAGACTTTTTTTTTCTTTATTATTTAAAATTTTTTTGAACATATAGTTATTATAAGCTGATGTATTTGAAGTCTTTTTCTTCGAACTACTAAACAAAGAAAAAGAATTGATAAGCCAAAGCCCAATTGGATCTCTAGAATTTTTATGCTGGATTGGTGATCAGTACACCTTCCCAGTCTAATCTGAATAGGATTGAATTTCTACCCAAGAGGATGATGATATAAACAGTCCCAATGCAATAGTGCCATGGATGTATTGATGAATACGAATGACGTCTGTGTAGTTAAATTTTTTTTCAGAAAAACAAACTAATCTGCAAAATGTACAACATATGTGATATCTGGCCTTGTAATATTCAGATAAACCAGGTTATCTACAAGTTGTAATGTACTAGGATCTGCTAGAAGTTTGCCTTTCGTGGGTTTGAGGTTAATGTTCAGTTAGATTGGAATATCACCAATTTTGAATCAGTCAAAACTCAAAACAGCTTGTTGAATGATGTCCTTGGTATATTTGAGTTGATATATGACATATATTCTGGGAGAGTTAGATACTTCAAGACCCAAGCTATGATATCCGGATACTGCAAATTACTAGTGGTATCCGTACCGATACGGTCCGATACGGATACTGGTACGGGATACGGCAAGATACGGCTGGGATATGGGGGGCCAATTTCAGGATACTGCTTGTGTTATTTTTCGCCCAATATTTCGGCAGATTTTCCATTTCGGCCAATTTCTGTCTCTCTCTTAGTTTGATCAAAAGGGAAAACAAAAAAGAAAAAGAGGAGGAGGAGGAGGAGGAGGAGGAGAGGAGGAGGAGACCCACCTCATTGAAAATTTGAAACAAACAGTGGGTCTTGTAATATTTGAGCTCTAAATTGAGATAAAATAAGCATTCCACCCAAAATAAATCCCTAACCAAATACTTATATTTATATATTTTTAGGAATGCCGTACCCGTATCCGTATCCTAAAATTTTGAAATTGTCGTATTGGACGCTCGTTCCCGTGTCCCGTATCCGTACCCGTGTCCGTATCCGGGCATCATAGGACCCAAGAAGTATCGATGGTGACCATGGTTTTCATCTCAGGTTTATGACGGAACTAGTACTGTGTGGCCTGAAGTAGATCCAGATCATTATCAATATTCAACATATTATCAACATATAAAATTAAGAGAACCCGAGTTTTTGAAGAGGAATGGTTTAACAATGCTTGATAATGGCGACTGCAATAAAGAGTTGAACAGAAATCTTTTTTTGTGAGAGAAGCAAAAGTTTCCTCACAGTCTATGCCATATTCTCAAGTATAACCTTTTGCAACCGACATGCCTTACATAAGTTAAGAGAGGCTGCGTCTTTATAAGATAGATCCATTTGCGTCAAATGGGCCCTATCTGATAGAAGAGATACTAGGTCCCATGTGTGAGTTCTTAAGGAGTAGTTAATTCATCAGCGATAGCCGGTTGCCATTCTGGAAAAGAAGTCTCTCTGAATTGAAGCTCTTAGATTTAGAGTAAGAATGAATGGTTGAGAAACAGGGATCTTTGGTACTGAAGATAAAAAGTAACCAATAAAAACCACAAATGATAACCACACACAGAAGCTAATATGATAAGGTAGGTCTTGCTTCAAACCATCAAAGCTGATCTGTATAGACGCTGACATCAGAATTATGGCTGCTGATGCAGCCCTAAACTTGGCTGACAAACTCTTCTCCATAATCAGGATGTGATACCAAGCTGTGATTATGGTAACTTAAGGAAGAGTAACAGTGAAGGAATGAGGAGAAGGATCAAAGTGAAGGAGTGGAAGAGAAAGTAGAAGTAAGTTTTGTGGAAAAGGTCGTTGTTGTTGTTTATGCGATTAACACTCTATACTACAAAGTTAAGTTATTCTACACCCCATGAGCAAATGGTCTGGATCATGAGAAATATACCGCAAAAGACAAAAACATGAAGTAATCTCTCTACAGAACTCAGGTTTACACTCTTTCTGTTTGGATGAAAGTGAGAAGGTCAAAGTTAAGCCCCACTAACAGATTATTATGATCCCTGGAGTATCTTATTCTTGGAATTAGCATCTGCAGAAGACATTCTCTTCTGATAACCAGTGGCATATCTTCAGTACTTCCATTTCTCCTTTTTTCTTGTGTTGTTTCTCGTTCTGATGAATAAATCATGCTTTAAATTTGTATGCGATACTCATTGTATGTTTTGGTTACAGAATGTGGACTATACCTGAAGCTAAAGAGGTAAGCAGGGTACATGGGATTGAAGGAGAAATGTTAAAGCTAGTTTCAGAGAGTTGTGACCTAAAACCTGTAAGTACTGTTATTTATTTTCTTTTTCTTTTTTTCTTTTTCTTTCTTTAGTTGAACTTCCTATAATGTTTAAACAGATGCGTCAGCATTAAAAAAAATGGAGAATTCTGATATGCCAAGACAACATTTCCTGTTGTGCTTGTGTCCTTGAAATCAGCAATAGACGATGAAATTGACGACATGTTTTATAATCTTTGGCCCATGGTTATATATGTAACTTAGAGGTCGTTCATCTTTTACAGATGGGATATGAAAATGGGATTTACAAAAGTGAAACATATTACCATGTTTGTTTGGAAGCACCATTTTCACATGAGTACAATGATATGGGATGTAGTTGTTTTTGGGATTTTCTCATTTTTTCTCAAAATCCACGAGGTCTAAGATATGAAATTGAGTTTTATCATTTATATGAGAATATTGAGAGGACGGAAGTGCTGATCTATAGGTTGGGTTCTTTTTCTTGGGCATTTTGACATATTTCTCATATTCAATTAAGATTTAAGATCTCAAAAAAATGTCTTGTGGTTTATTAGTTCAATAAAAACTTTGAACAGCTCGCGGTAATTACACCGCCCGTTGAGGTGTGATGACTGACATGTGAAATGGTTGCACACCTGGAGAGGTGTGAAAATGGCCTCATTTGCACACCATTTTCATACCAAAATTTATACATGTGATGTGTAGATGAGTGAAAACAAATGTGTTCATGCAAAACCGTTGCACATATATAACATTTACCTATATAAGTAAAAGAAAATAAATGACCCCATTGGTTCTTAAATTTGTAAATTAGGAGCCAATATTAGGTAGTCAGGGGCATGGTTAGTGGGGAACTCGTTTCCCCTCTCATGTTTGTATATTTCTTACTGTCTCCAGCATCGTCCCTTGGTTTTACATAAGCACTACAACTAAATGTTGAAAAATGTGTTTTTCTTTTTCTCAATATTTAGACTGTTGATCCGCTTCCAAAAAGTAAAAATTGAGGTTGAAAAGTGGCATTTCATTTTTCTTTTTATGGGAATAGAAGGCATTGCTATATCTCTTTCTTTACCATTTAGTTGATGGCCAGTGGTCAGATGGTTGGTCCTATTCAATCTGGCTTAGTTTTAGTGCTGGTTTATCAATATTGAATAGTGTATCCTTTAAATTCGTGTGTGAGGATCACTGAACTGTGTGCCTCAATGATGATGCATGCATTTGGATATGCTGCATATCCATGAATTATGGATCACATGATTCCTGTGCATTAACTTTGTTGAGTTTCATTTTTATTTATTTAATGTCTTTCTCATTTCTTGAAGACAGTTTGCATGGTTGTACTAATATGCCTCAATGATGATGCTTTTTGATGGGTTGGTGTTTTTTGTATCCATCAGAGGGAAGTAAAGCGAAAACCTAAGGACATACTAGGGGAAGTTTCAAAGACTCATGATGCTATACAGTAAGTTAAGATAGTATCAGTTTTATCTATAATTTCATTGAAATAAGATTATTTATTATTTTTATTTTTTAAAATTTTTTTTTGGACTGCAGAACACTGGATAAGACCATCTCAAACTTAGAGATGGAATTAGCAGCGGCAAGAGCCGTGCAAGAATCCATACTCAATGGTTCACCTATATCACAAGACCTAAAAGTTACCGACTCAATTGGAAGGAGGAAATATTTGATGGTTGTAGGAATTAATACTGCTTTTAGTAGCCGAAAGCGTAGAGATTCAGTTCGTGCTACTTGGATGCCACAAGGTTCATAATCCGGTTTTTTGTTCTTTGTGTTTTTATAACTTCACTTGTTCTGCTTATACCATTTCATATTCGTTTTTTTAATCTAATTTAATAGAAATTTGTTCCTTTTCAATAAATCCAAATGCAGGTGAGAAACGAAAGAGGCTGGAGGAAGAGAAGGGAATCATAATTCGGTTTGTCATTGGTCACAGGTAGGCATTTAATTTACTCATGAAAAAGCATCATTATGTTGTATTTCAATTTACTTATTTTGAATACTATTTTTTTTGTTCTGATAATTTCTTGGAACTTTCTCCTTTTTTTGTTTTTGTTTTTAAAGAGTAATTTCTTGGAACTTTCTAGACAAGTGCATAGAATTCATTTTACATTTTTGTCATGACTGTGTCCATTCTTTCTTGGTTCACTTTATTTTTCTTTGTTAAGTTCATAAATTTTAGAGCTAAAAGAGTAAGATACTTCTAATCACTAGCAAAAACTTATGGAAGATGATTGGTAATAACATGTCATAGGCATTGGATCAAGACATTCAATCCAAGGGACCATAACTCTTCCGCTACTCACAAAGGCTTACCTTGTATATCTGGTTGTGCGAGGCATATGTACCTGAATAAATCCCTTTATATATATAGGGCCCCCATTTCTTGAGCATTTGTGAGCACCAGTTCTTATGGAGCCCTTGGGCCCCACATGGGGATGGCTATGTATGGTGACGGATGCTTAAGTCTTTATCCTAAACACTTGATCAATGGCCGATAAGCTTTCACTTTTCAAAATGACTATGTAGTCGATCTAACGGACTAATTCATTCGGATGGGTGCTAAATCCAGGATTGGTGACTACCACAAGGGGTCCTTGTTTTATTGTTGACTTGGATTAGATCATAAGGTGGGCCCCTCAGGTGGTCGATGGAGGTTTCCTCCATATACATACATATATATATATATATATATATATATCACCGGTTATCCGGGGCGCACTGTTGGCCCATCCAAGCGGACTACACATAGGGCTCCTCTTGAATTTCACCGGTCCCAAGGGTTTGGCACCCAGCCAAATGGACTAGAACATTGGACCAACTGTGCATTCGATTGGAACAGTGAAAAGGGCCCCACTCTGAGCCTGGGTCACCATACATAGGCAGCTAGGGGCTATGATGCCCAGATACGACATGGATATGAGGGGAACACGCCTTGGACATGGCAGGGACATGGATTTTACCCATAAAAAAGTGAAGTATCGAATATTATATGGCATAATATGTTGCCTATTTTGAAGTATCTGTGCATCATAGGCCTTTTTTTTGGGGTGTGTGTGTGGCATAGTTGTCAATTCCGTTCCATTCCGGCCGAAATTGGCTGTGACATTCTGGAATTAGCCTTGGGCGAAACGGAATGCCCCCCCTAAAAGTTTCCGGTCCTGATTTTGGTCCATTCCTGCCCCAATTCAGGCTCCAATTCCGGACCAATTCCGCCCCATTTCGGCAAGATCTCATACTTCCATTCACATGTAGTGTAAACTAGAAAATGGTCAATTGTAGATTGTAGTTTAATTTAAGTGATGTAAGTTTGCATTTTTAGTATTATTTTAGTATTCAACTATTTTTTCAGTTTTAGTTATTCTTTTATATTTGTTTTTTCATTTTTCAATTGCATCTTTTCCGGAACGGAATACCGGAATTGACCGGAATGCCGAAACGTTCCATGACTGGGTCAAACCTAAATGGCAACTGGAACGGAATTGACAAGTATGGTGTGTGGGGGCTGGAATCTTTTGATCCCCCCGGTCCCATCCCTAGGTGGGGCCCCTAGTGGGCCCCACAACTGGGCATGCATGGAGGCCTAGTGCATGACATGCGCACTGGGTTTTATATATATATAGATGGGGAGTTTTCCTATGCATCCATCCCTCACCATGTTATGGCGAGGGACAACATAGTAGGGTTGAATTTATAACACATCCGAACCATGCACACAGATTGAACCCCCTTAAGTACACTAGATCTATTGAATTTTCACCTATCCAAATGGATTGGACCGTTAGATCGAGGGTCAAATTTTTTCCTTTAATATAAAGTCATTAAATTTGTGGGCCACGGATGAAGGAGTTAGAGGAATGGGATTGACCCCAAATTTGATGTATGGTCTCATTCAAGATGTCTTTTCCCATCCCCCACAAGTCCCTTGATCAATGGGTTCCTAGGTGGGCTCCTAAGTTTGTCTCTCACCATATGGTGAGGGAAGGATATATATATATATATATATATATATGGAGATGATCCTATGAGAGGTATCTCTCACCTTATATGGGAGATAGGGTGGGGGCCGTCACATCCATATCCAATGCCAACAACTTAAAATGTGGGGCCCCCACCCCTATCTCTCACATAAGGTGAGAGATATTTCTCATAGGAGCATCTCCCGTATATATTACATATATATATACATACATACATACATACATATATATATATATATATATATATATATATGGAAATGCTCTTGTGAGCAAGGTTTTAAAAAACGGACACAAACCTAGTGCATCAATGAAGGAAAAAAAAAGTAGTTTGAATTAAACATTTGATTCTCTGTTGCTTGTATTTAAATCATGTTTGATTCTCTCATGCTTTAAAGTTTGATTTTAAGCGGTTTGAATTAAAGAAGTGCGGCTAGCTGATGGACTTAGGAGTTAGGCCCACCATAGAACATGTGATTTCATTTCTTTTGCTTTCTTATTTTAATCATGTGTTTTGGGCCCACCTACAAATTTTTTTATGATTCAATAGATATTTTTGAAAATGGGGCCCACTTACAAAAATCTAAGCAGGTCAAATAAAATGGACCCATTGATAATTCTAGAAGGCCCTTTTGAAATTGGCACCCTATCAAAGGAAACCTTTAGAGATGAATCTAAATAGGAGCTACTTACAAAAATCCAAGCTGATGAAATTAAATGGAACGGTTGGTAGTGCCATTGCCAAAATAATTGCCAAACATCTTGCTTTTGAAAGGAGAAGAAGTAGGAAAGTTAATCAATCCTATCTTTTTGAAGAGAGAAAAAACAGACACTTGTTTCATTTGTTTCCTCAAGAGGATAGCAATTTTGCTCATTAATTTCTTTCTTCATTTTATTGGTCGAAGGAAGGGTTTTTTTTCAACTCCAAAATGCCCGGGTGTTTTCTCATGTGCCCTATATATAATTCTGTGATTCTAAGCCTGATGCAATTTCAATTCGACGAACTACCCATTTATAAGTACATATCTTTATACATTAATACTATACTTCTATTGTCCATTAGCACTTTTATCTTCTGTAATAATTTTGATGGAACTCAAAACTAATGAAGTGGAGTTTTCATCACCAGTGCTACATCAGGTGGTATTCTGGATAAAGCTATCGAAGCTGAGGATAAGAAACATGGAGACTTCATGAGGCTGGTAATGCCTTTTATATTAGCCTTATATAAAGTTTACTCTTTTTTCCCTTTTCATTGTAGTATAGTAGATTAGTAGTTGCACTAGCAAATAGTCAGTGTGATGAACATGTTTTAGCAAACTGGAACAAATTGAAAACTGAAATAAAGGAAAAAATATATTATTCTAATGAAAGTCTTTGAACTCTTTCTTTTTTGTTTTTTTTTTTGCTTGAGAACTCTTTCATTTTTTTTACTCAATCAGTTTAAAGTAGAACTTTGAAAAGTAGGAGAGAAGTATATATAAAATCCCCAAAAGACCATCTGAAATTCTTCTAATGAAATATTTAGTAATAATTTTAAAAATGACAATGAAAATGTAATTTTAAACTTATATTTAATCTTTTACATTTGATATTTGAACTAAAAAATTGTAAAACATGCAAGATTTTTATTTTTTTTTAGTTTTCTTATTATAATATTTTTCTTGCATATATAAATTTATTAATTTGAATTCATTCTCATGGATGCATGTAAATAAATATATTTTTAATTTTTTATACGTATTTGATCCATTTTTAAATATTTCAAAATTATTTTTTAAGAAAAAAACTGACTCTCAAGTCACCACATTGACTCTATCAGAGTCAAAATTTTGGCATTGGATGAATCGAATTTGAGTAAAGAGTTTTTCAACCTTGCCTGAATTATAATGGTTATAACTATAACTTATAACCATTAAACTCCATTATCCATTATCAGCCTTACAGGCCCCTTTATATACTGAGAAGTATATAGAATCATTCATGCCTCTTGCCGCGAGAATTTTCTCTTTGGCGTCTATAGTAAATATAATCCTTGTTTTGTCAATAGTCTGCCTGCATGTGCCAACGTCATTTTCCCTTTTTTTTTTTTTTTTTCGTTTTGGTTGAAGAATAGTGGCTACAATCTGTTGTAGGAACATGTTGAAGGATACCTAGAATTATCAGCAAAGACAAAGATATATTTCGCCACTGCTGTTTCTATGTGGGATGCAGACTTCTATATCAAGGTCGATGATGATGTCCATGTCAATATAGGTGAATAACTTCTACCATTATTCACCTTTTTTCTGTCTGTGGTTTATTTGATAACTTTGTTACTAAAGCTGGCCTCCATCAGAGGCCTATAATATCCTAGTTTTATTCAGGTTTTAGAAATTGGTCAAAATTTCTATACTTATTAATGGGGGATTGATTACATCAGGTTGACCACATGGTATGGTCAATTAAGGTTAAATCAAATCTTTGAAATAGGGTCCACCTTCCAGTGATCTGAATCATTTAAGTTGTGGCCCACTCTTTTTACCTACAACAGTCTTAAGCTCATCTCCAAAGAAAGAAATAGAAATTGTTGGATAGAAGAAAACTGTGGTAGGGCACTAATTAATAAAGAGTTATTAATACATTTATTTTCAGTGCACAATGGGATCCAATTATGGGCAATCCAGCATGTTTATTAGGTGTGCAGTTTGCTCCTCTATAAATGTATAAAATTTCAGGCCAATCTGAGTTACATTTACTGTTGGATTGGACAAACAGAATTTAGGACTGCTCATTCCATTGAAAGTTAGTTGTGCCAGCCTGTGTGGAGGCCTAAATGGAAAAAGAAAATAACACAATTCAGCCACGTTTTTAATGTGTCTTATCCAATGGTCAATGTTACTTCGATGAGAGGAAATTTGGGGCGTGTATGCATGGAGCAAGGGTTGAAATTGATGGCTTGGATCCATTTTATGAGTATCCTGTTTTGTGGAAAATTTGATTTTATTAAGAAAATGTGATTAATTTGTGATTCAATTGCATTGTTTTGGAAAAATTTCCAAATCAGATCGTGATTGTTGCAGTGAATCATTTGGCTACATTGGTAAACATCGATGGGCACATCTTTCGAATGGTTTGGATCTTCATAAAGTGGAGTGCACATGTACATTCCTGGTTTGACCTTGCTTGACCACATTGTGTGTTCAACCTTAATGTCATCATTCTCCTTCTTCAATATCTGATTTTTGTCCAATGCTAACATATGTTAGTTACAAAACATGAATGGATAAATGAAAAGTGCCTTCAGATAGTCCCTCGATTGTCCCTGCTTGGTGGCCCCTTTTGTTGAACCCTGCTAGGTGCCTGCTTTTGATGATTCTAATCCATTATGAACCCAATGAAGGTCACTTCGGTGGTTGAGAAACATTGGTGTTGGACTTCCCAGTTTCCTGTTTTTAGCGACCCATCCTAGTGTGCCGTTCCATGTTCATTTATATCATTGGCATGTGCTGGTTTTAAGTCTGGAAACAGTGTGAGCATGACAGTTAGATATGAAAAGCTTGCCAAAACCAAATTTTGAATATACTTCGAGAAAAACAGCACCCAACCAACCTGAGAGGGTATATGATGTATTCAAATGATGATGATGCTAACATATGGTGGTCAACAACACCAGAAGAGCACTTAACCTTCCTGGCTGGGGAACATGTACAGTTTGTTGGAACTTTTGAAGATTTAAAACTCGTCTTTAAAAGGCTTTGTATGATCCATGGATCCTTCAAACCTTTAGTGACCTAGTATTTTAATTAAGATCATTTGTCGGGTAAAGAAAATGAACCATGGGATATTGGTGGGGCCTAACTTTTGAAAGTTTTCAGTCACCAATAAGGCCAAGATTTGATGCTCCCCTGTTTCCCTCTTCTAAAGAAGAGATAGGTGTTCGTCCTTTCATTTCTAAACTGGTTTGTCAAAGCATTTGGGTAAAGAATTTTGCCACCTGTCAATTTGGTCATACTTAATAAAGATCTGAATGAGGGTTACTTCTCTGAAAAGAACTGCTGAGTGTGGAGCATCATGGCATGTTCTACACTCGAAGTTATCCCTTTCAATGTAGATTTTTGGCATTAAAGTTCTCCCAAACAAAATGAATTGGGTTTTCCAACATGCGTGGTGTGTGTTCTCTCATCATTCTTTCATGTTGACGTTGGCTTAATCTTTTTAAAATTATTGTAGCAACACTTGGAGCAACATTGGTTCGCCATCGTTCAAAGCCTAGGGTTTATATTGGGTGCATGAAGTCTGGTCCTGTCCTTTCTGAAAAGTAAGCTGACAGAGTTGGTTGGTGGGTGCCTGAGAAGTGATATTCCAGATTCTTAATTTTTGTTGTAATTGGACAGGGGTGTTAGGTACCATGAACCTGAGTATTGGAAATTTGGTGAGGCGGGAAACAAGTATTTCCGGCATGCTACCGGTCAACTCTATGCCATTTCAAAAGATTTGGCTACATATATATCAATAAATCAGTAAGTCGTGTTGTGCCATCTTTCCAGCAGAAGCCTTCTTTTTGTGCAAATTTATAGCTCGGCCACAACTAGTCGATCATTTAGTCTTGGTTTGGGACAGGGTTCCATAGTGGTGGGACCCAACTTTAACCAATCTGAATTCCAGGTCAGTCATGGTGGGCCCTGCTGTTGATTTTGGAGTGTCCTAGCCATTTGGATGTTTTATGCAAATGGATGGTTGGTTGGTTGGAAGCATTAAAGATGAAATATAGCAAAGGGAAAGGTTTAAAATAATCTACCCATTGGTTGATTGCTATTGTCTGACGGGGAGGTTTTCGCTCCATCATATCCATTCACAGTGCAGCCTATCATGTGAATGACCTTGATCAATAAATGGTGGGCCCATCCATCTCTATGAAGTTCTGGTCCCAACAAGAATGCAGCTATTTTTTCGTTGATAATTGCATAATAGTCTTAGTTCCTTGAATCATATCTGGATGGCTACTTCTCTCTCAGGCATGTGCTGCACAAGTATGCAAACGAGGATGTTTCTTTGGGAGCTTGGTTTATTGGATTAGATATTCTGCACATTGATGATCGCAGACTGTGCTGTGGCACTCCACCCGGTAAAGTTCCTTCATCATTGTTTTGCCTATGAATTTTTTTGCCCTACGCATCAATTTCAAAGCTTGAGGTGCATTTTCTCTCGAAGTATCTATTTCATGCTCCCTCAATGGAACAATGAATGCAAGATTTATTTATTTATTTTGAAAATAACAAAGTTGAATGATACATCACAAAGTTTTGGAGTCATCTTGTTTTTCTTAAGGTAGACTACTGTCAGGTCATTATATGACCGTATTCCAGTGTCCTTAAAATTCTTTCCAATAATACTTAAAAATGCTCCCCTTGATGCATTGCCATTGCCCGTTTCAAGTACCAACGTGTGCGTGCATGCTGCAAAATTAATGTTGATTGGACAGAGTAGTAACACCTAGAGCTATATGCAGATTGCGAGTGGAAGGCTCAGGCAGGCAACGTCTGTGTTGCCTCATTTGACTGGAGTTGCAGTGGTATTTGCAAGTCTGCTGGACGGATCAAAGAAGTTCACCAGCGCTGTGGTGAAGGTGAAAATGCTGTGTGGAGTGCAGTTTTCTGAGAAGAACAATGGATGTAGGGATCTTGGGTATGTATGTGATATATAAAGAATGTATGTAATTCACATGTAGAATTATAGAGGACTGCTGGTGGGAGAACCTTTATAGAGGACTGCTGGTGGGGGCATCTTCTCCATTTTATCTGTAGAGAAGGACCCAAAAGCAGAAACAATGCTGGAGATCACCTAGCCACTTCTGACCCCATTCTTTGAAATAAGCTTGGATAGCTGTTTCTATTGGAAGAGATTCCGTGATGGCTACAAGCTACATAAAATTTGTTGTTAATCCTTGAGGTAGCCTTTGCTGCCTTTGATTCATAAATCCATGAATTCCCTTTTCTGTTTCTGTAGCATCACTCATAGGTGCCTGTGCATTTTTCTCTGCATTGGTCACATGATTGTGTACAAGTAATGTAAACAAAGATATTTCTTTTAAGAAAATATAAATGTGTGCATACCCAACGTTCCGTTTGTAAAAAATGATCTGGACACTTCAAGAACTGAGTTTTATCTATTATTGTTATATTTAGTAGTGTTAATCATACATTTAGATGCCTCTAATGATTTTTTTTGTAAGGTAAGTACTCACACACCCACACATTGTTGGCTACATCGGAAGTTCTATTTTCTTGCCCTAAATTCTATAGAGGATTTGCAACGGTCCCATGATTTTGCGGAGGCCATATTCACTGTCGAATTGAACACATGTAGAATCGGACTTACAGAACTGAAGAGTTAGTCTGATATTTTTTGTGACAGATTGCTCCTGCATGTGACAAACTATGATACCTGGGTACTCGTACATGCTTGGTGTATCCGTGTTGGACCGATATGACACTCGTTATCAGTTCTTGATATTGGATTGATACTTCTAAGATACAAGCTTAGCATATCTGACTTCCCAAGTTCATCATTTCATATAGTTCTTTTAGTTTTCTAGTTCTCGATCTGAAAAAAAATGTTAGACAGAGCCCATCTTTTTTTTTTTTTCATGAGAGGTTATGAATGGAATGTGAAGGGGTCCCTACATGGATTTTATGGAACAAGTTCCGGCCGGTTCATTGGCCCAACATGGCAAGTTAGATTCTCCTTAATATGATTGACTACAGATTCACCCAATGAAGATGGGGCTTGGTGAGATTCCATGCAGATGGTTGATTGCCATGATCAATGTGGTCATTCACATGTGTTGGGATTGGTTGATTCAAATTTTAATGTAGGTCTTGAAAGAGGGGCTACCCCAGGCATACATCCATCTTGAATGACATTTATCCTTGATTAGTCTCCTACCAGCCATGCAAGGTGGATGATACTGTGGCTTTTTAACTATGTCTGGACCTGATTTTTAGACCTAATGGAGCATGTTTTGGAACTTGATATGAACTTGATTTGTTTCTCATAATATATAGCCTAAATATAGAACCGACATGGGGCTTATATGCTTTAAGTAATCAAAATATTAATTATGATCAACCCGGCCTAACTTGTACCTAATGACCTGTGTCACAGGTAGGGGCGTAACAGTTCGGTTAACTGTTCATTTTGGGAGAACCATTAATCGAACCGTGAATCACGATTTTTGATTTTAAAAACCGTAATCATAACCGGAAAAACTGTGAAAAACCGAACTGTAGTTAACCATTAAAAATGTTAAAAATCGTAACCAAACCGTATTCGGAAAAACCATTAAAAGCCATTAAGAATTATATACATATTTCATTTAGGCCCTTTATTTTTTTTTTTAATTAGTATAACGATACAGTTAACCGTATGACAGTTAACTAAATTGCACTTCACGGTTCGGTTCGGTTAATAACTGTGAGTCAATATTGAAAACCGTAACCGAACCGTGAAGTGCGGTTTTTCAATTTTAAAAACAGAAACCCGTAACCAAACTGTGAAACAAAGTTATTAACCTCGGTTCGGTTCGGTTACACGGTTAGACACTTTTACACCCCTAGCCACACTGGAGAGTCAAGTTTGGAAGGTGTAACACTCAGTCAGGCCATAGGTTGCCAGGTGGGCCCACAGGCTGGACCCCTCTGCACATCTGATAATTTGAACCAAGAAGCAGTTGAGAGAATAGACAAGGTTATTTCATTCAGTTTCTGAAGTTGGTTAAAAGGACCATATGCAATCCCAGGCGGTTGAATCTCCTTCCTTAAAGAACAGAAGGACAAGGAAGAAATGTCCCCCAGAAAATCTAATCTACCCCAGATGGATTCCATCAAAACACAGCAGGAATCAACAAACAAAGATTTGGAAGCAGATGAAGTAATCCCCATTTCCCATCACTGCAACCATGAAAATCATCTAATGAATGCAACAGACAAGGAACTTTCTCCGGTCCAACATTTACTTGCAGATTTGGGTCCAATGCAAAGACCCTGCATAATGCAGGAAGAGGAATTTGAAATGGATACCCAACATATTCCACCAGTTTCATATAGAAATACTATGGAGACGGATGAGATCAAACCAAATCCATTGCAAGGCCCTGATGCTAACCAGCGGGTATCTGATGTAACTGAAATTCCACAACCGCTGAGAGTCTATCAAGTTTGGCCAGGGAAAAATGTAAGTTATGGCATTCTTCTTCTGAACTTGGGGTCTATAATTTCCTGGTATTCTGGTTTCAAGAAAACAAATGAGTAGAGAATTTGATGAAGTTGAAGATTTATCTATTCAATGTTTATCCACCAGTGAATACATTTTCAAAGAGACTGCAATTAAACAAAGAACAAAACACACACACACACAGAGAGAGAGAGAGAGAGAGAGAGAGAGAGAGAGAGAGAGAGAGAGAGAATTTGATGAAGTTGAAGATTTATCTATTCAATGTTTATCCACCAGTGAGTGCATTTTCAAAGAGATTGCTATTAAACAAAGAACAGCAGAGAGAGAGAGAGAGAGAGAGAGAGAGAGAGAGAGAGAGAGAGAAGGAATGGACATGCTAAAATAGAGTACTGCATCTTTAAGATGAAGCAAGTGATGCAATTGGCCCAACCTAAATACCTATTGGAATCTAAGAGTTACTAATGGGGCATCATAACAGTACTTGCAAGGTGGCTGAGATGTAAGAAAAATGGGATTAATATGCAGAGGATCTCTTTCTTTCTCTTCTCATCTTAATTCCAAGGAATTTTCTAATTTTCTTCTCACCATTTGGGTAATGAATTGAATCCCATAGAAGTGCATAAATTAGAATGTGGGAATAAGCCATTTTCCCTTTTCTTTTTCTTTTTTACATATTTTTAAAATCCACAAGTATTTAAGATATAAAACTTAATCCATTTGGAATATCTAACTGTTTGGATCATGAATGAGAGAACCGCAAAAGTGCAAGTAATTAGAAATCTGTAAGGACATGAAAGCCGTCAATATAAAAATGTTAAACGGTTTGGATCAAGAATTGGAGGTAGACAAAAGTGCAAAAAAATAGAAGTATAGTATAAAGTGTTTTTTTTTTTTTCCATTTATTTCTCAAAATCTATGAAGATTTAAAATAATAAAACTAGATATCTTTTGGTTTATTAGTTCAACAAAAAAGTTGAACAACTGAAATTATAAATTTGGGGCAGACTGCAAAAGTAAGTAAAAGGCGGTTGATGGGATTTTGATATGAAAATGGCCCCACTCACATGTCATTTTATAGCAAAATTTACATAGGTGAAGCATAAATGAGTAAAAATAAATATGTGTTGAAGTCATCAGTGACTCAACACACACACCATAGGGGTTGGGCTAGTAATGCTATGTAGGCATATTCTTTTATTAATGTATTTCCTATTCTAGTTGGGACTCTTTTTTATTTTAGGATTTTATGTGTGTGTGTGTGAAATGTGAATAGAACAATGATAACTCAATACACAGTGGTTTGTGTGTGTTTCTCTTTCCTCTCCTCACTTCTCCCTCAACCATATGTTTATGCCTAACATTTACAATGTAAATGAGTGGAAACAAATAACTCCTTTAAATGTTTAAACTACATATTCAATGGTATCATCAATAATTTAGAAAGAGACCATTTCCATCAGTTGTGTCTGAGCCGTGCACCTCCCCATTTTACACATGGGAGAATCTCATCTGAACTAGCAAACAAGAGACAATAATCAAGCATCATATGCACTAGCTCCATCACAAAGTCCATCCCTCCTCTTTTGGCTGGCTCTCTTTGTGCCATGAGACAATTTGCAAACAATAGGTGCATTAGCCCTGTCACAAAATCCATCCCTCCTCTTTTGTCTCATTAAACAAAAGACAAGTAGGGTGATGTTAGGTAGATGGGCCTCCCATGCTGCAGATTAAATGTCACCTTCGTTGTCTGTTTTAGTCATCACCCTTTTCAACTAAAGCAATAAAACATTATAACTTTATTCATTCAGGTTGGCGTGAATGAATTGCCCACTGTTACAGAGCAGTCAGAAAACCCACTTCCTTTTCTCATTAAAGCTGATACCGTCGACATCATAATAAATTCATTTAGTTACAGACCAAATCATCATCTGTATTGCTTGACATGAGAACTGTAGTAATCCATATCAGCTTCGTAAACTGATTTGTGCGTGCGGAAGCGCGGATACCTACGATCGACAATCAAGCCACACATAAAAAGAGACGAGGATTTTATGTGGTTCGACAAGACCGCCTGTGTCTATGGCAAGATAACAATCTTCGCATGTTGACTCTCTTTAGAGTATAGGGTTACAGATTACAATCATATATATAATCTCTGCCTTTTTAGGCCAACCAAAATAAAATACCCTGACTCTGAACCCGGTCATTAGCTAACCCAATGGACCACTCCGATAAACTTGGAATTTAAGACCTAACCCAACAATTCAACATAAACCAAATTATTTTGAGTCTATTTGAGAGAAGTAGCATTCAACAAACCATGATAAATGGTTTCATCCAATAATGATGTATATATCTATGCCTAACAATTTAGTTTCTTTTGATTATCTTTTTGGTGCTGATGTTCTGTCTTTTCATGCAAATTATTGAGTTGCAAATTCATTTAGTTACAAATTCAACAATACCTTATGTTTTCTACATATAGAATGATGCAATACAAGTTATTAAATTCTCACTGCAAGCAAGTTTAGCAACATCCAGCAATAATCATCTAATTTGGCTGGAATCCTGAGCTACCATAAACTTGATCTCCACATCAATAATTTTCTCGGTTTTTTTTTTTTTGCTATCAGAGGGTTCCCAACCCTTTGGGTTGAACTAATCCCTCCGGGCCCAGAGGGAAGCCGGGTAAACTCCCATGTAGCTCTAGTGTGGTAGTGCAGTTTTGAACGTATCTATAATTTTGGAGTTGAAGACTAAATCTCAGTTAAAGTTCACATACTAGCCAATTATCATATAAATAATTGTGAAAGTTTTTTTCTTCTTCTTCACTAAACCTGATTATCTACTTATAAGCAAAAGAAAATTCTTGAGCATAACTTATTTTCCTACTGCAGGTTTTTTTCTTCAGAGGGCATCTCGTCTGCGGCCCAAATCCAAGAGGATTTCTCTTGACGACAATTTCCATACTTCTTTCAAACTGGATTTTCTGCGTGTACATTGGAGATGATATACCAAAGCACTCAGCTCTAATTATTACATTTTCTGTGATTCTAGCAATAATTGTTAGTATGCATAATTAACTTAAAAGTAATAGTTAGTATACATAGAAAAGTTTCATTAAGGGCCCACTTTCCTAATTCCTATTGCAAGTCCAGGGTTTCCTAGAAGATGCGCTTAGATCAAAGGGGTTGCTCTGTTGGTTGGTTGGTTGGCAACCTTGCATGCCACCCAATTGCTCAGGGATTGATCCCTGAGTATGCTACTCTTTCCATGTATGTGGGCTATCCTTCCGACTTTATGGGCTTCCTCTTCCCAATTTTCGGCTGGGTACCAAGATAAAAAGGAGGCTAAATGGATGAAACAGAATTGGAAAATTTCAAGGGATTGTGTAGCTTTCACCCTTTGAAATTAAATCCAAAGAGTTTGACTGTTCCTTCTATATCTTCAACTTTTGCCTCGTTGATAAGCAGGACTGATTAGCATCAACCAAAGTTGATATATGTTTAGTGTGGAGTAGTGAGTATGAATGGGTTGGATTGATACGTGGGACCTCAACCTAGGTTGATCTTAGTCTTTTTTTTTTTTTGGAAGAGTAAGTTAGGTCTTCATTTTCAAAATAATAAAATACAGAAAGTGGAGTCCAAGTCACCCAATAGGGATCTTAGAACCTCCCAATGGGACATACCAGTAAAGAAACCAAAACAACTAAAATCAAACTAACACAATCATGAAATATAGGTGAAGTTATACATCATCTCAATATTATTCACATCCCTTGGAGTTGTGCCAGAAGTTCTCATGATGAATTTGCTAAACCGCACTGTGTTGAGGGTGTATCAACAAGGTTCATCTTAGTCTTTCCTTTCTTTTTTCCATAAAAAAGACCCATTCCTATGAGTTCTAGAGCTTCCACACATAGTAGGATCCAGAGTTTGGAAAGAAAATGGGAATCAGGAAAAAAAAAAAAAAGAAAAGAAAAGATTAGAATAGTGTTTTTTTTAAATATCATCAATAAATTAATTACTTGGTTATTTTTCAGGTACTTGTTAACTTGTTTATACTGTGCACAAGAGATCCAGGAATCATCCCCAGAAGTGATCACCCACCTATAGAGGAAGATGGCCCCAGTAATCAGTTTAGAAGAAAGACTGTTGTTCTTAATGGGGTGGAAATTAAGCTGAAGTACTGCCGAGTTTGCAAGTTATTCCGGCCACCACGAAGCTGCCATTGTGCTGTTTGTGACAATTGTGTCGAGAAATTTGATCATCACTGCCCATGGATTGGTCAGTGCATTGGACTGGTAAGCACAAAAATTTCAATTACAAGCTTCTTGTCATTTATCCAGTATGGGACTCCAAAGCATTTCAAGCAATGCCATTTTTGGAGGATGGTAAAAGTGGACGCACAGTGAAAGGTGCTCACTATTGCAATCTTAAAGTTGTGGATTCAAATCATATTACCCCGTTACGGCTCATAAAATGAGGCTTAAAATGAAGAATTAAAGGTGAAGATGCCTAATGGAGGATGATCTCCCGTGGGATAGATTAACAATAGAAAATGTTTATCTATCCCTTAAACTAGTACATTGTTAATTTAAAGGAAATTGGTGGTCTCTTCTTCATTTGCACCTTATCTCCCTCACGGTTCATGATGCTCTTTGGATAAAACTTATTTTACTATGGGCCGGCCCATTCATTAGCATGAAAGGAATACATAGGAATTCATGGTCAAAGAGGTGAGAGCAGTTCAACCTATTAATATAAGGTAGATACATAGATTGGTCGACTTTGACTTTTTTAAGGATTTGAATTATTATGGTGATGGATGTGGATTTATGTCCATCTCCCCTGATTCATTTTCCTTTGATAGTCAATTTTTTATATTCACCTCAATTTTGACCACTAGGGAGGCATTCACTAACTCTAAAAATAAACTCTTATTTTTTTTTATTAAGAGCTTATTTACATATTAGAGTATTTGGTAAATCTTTAATTGTATTTTCTAATTTTAGAACTTATTTACAAAATAGAGCTTTTTCCTCTAAAAAAAAAGTGCGAAGTGGGGTTGCTTTAGTTTTAGAACTGTTTTTTAAGCTAATGTAGATGGAGGTTTACAATGCAGAACTTACAATTGTTTAGATGAGAATAACCTCATACAATTTTTAAAATGATGTAAACAACGAGTTCTACACTGTAATTTTTTAAAATGATGTAACCTCAAGGGATTGGCTGAGTGATTAGAACTACGGTTTCTTCTTCTTCCGGAGCTAAAGGTCTTAGTATCGACCCTTGGTTCCCCCTTCTTCAGAAATCGAAGGTTGAGTCCACTAATACAACCACTGTGGGGCTACAGGGGTGTTTACGTGGCTTCATTCTGGGCCCGAAGGGATTAGTCTAGCCCAAAAAGGTTGGGAACCCTCCGATAGCAACAAAAAAAAAAAAAATTATAATTTATGAAAAGTGGATTACAATTCCCACACCTCTAAAGGTGGCCCCCAATTACCTCATGAAAGAAGATTTTTTTTTAAATGTTACCAAACACACAAATTGTAAAATAGAGCGTAAAATTTAAATATTCTATTTTAGACTTTAATCTGATTTGCTTTTATTAATTAGAATAGAGTTTCCAAATGGCCCTTCAGTCTTAAATTTTCTACAATTTCAATTACATGAAGAAAAGGGACTCTATGAAATGAGTCAAATTAGAATAGGGTTTTAATTGCTTTAAGCATGACCCAAGCCCACCCCAAAGTAGCTATTTTTCAGGTTCTGCTTTAAGTCCTCATCTGGGCTAATTTTTAGGCCAAATTATGAAATGGGCCGGACTATGGCGTATATACTTAAACGCCTAATCCACTCCTATTTATTTAAATGGGCTCAGTCTGCTGACTAATTAACCTGTGCCTGAATAAATGAATGGGCCGAGCTCAAACAAGCTAGGATCCTTTTAACTTTCCTAAAAGGATTTAGCTAAATGAAGGTGATTGACAACAGTATTTGTACATGCAATGCAGCTCAATTACAGGTTCTACTTGATGTTCATTTCCTCAGCATTGGTGTTCTTCATCTACATCTTTACTTTCTCCTGCCGGAGAATAAAGGAGAAAATGTCGGACGCCGGCGCCGGCCTGTTAGCTACTTTGCGAACTGTCCCAGAAGCCCTTGCTCTAGCGTGGTTTGGTTTGTTTGCCCTCTGCTTTCTTGCTGTGCTCGCAACCTACAATGCCTACTTGATTTCAGTTAACCAGGTTCAGTGTTTAAACCAGTTTGGCATTTTTTCCCCCTTCATTCTAATCTTTCATTACTTGATTCAGAATGTTGTACTTTATTTTATTTTTTCACAAGGGGGAGCTCTAATTCAGAAGGAGTGCTTCTAGTTCTAGTGTCCCTAGCCAGCTGAGCTTACGACATATTGGCACAATTATTATTGGTCTAATGAGAGGCACAATTATTGTTGTTATTGTTGTTGACTTGTTGTGATAAATCTAAAGTTTTCTTTATGTGTAATTTTTGGGTGATGCAGACAGCATATGAGAATTTCAGACAACGCTACAACAACTCTATGAACCCATACGATAAAGGAGTTTTCAGTAACATCATGGAAGCTTTACTTGCCAAGTTACCACCTTCTAAAGTCAATTTTCAAGCAGTCGCTGTGCCTTCCCAGATCTGTCCACATGCCATGTCACAAGCCACAGCTAATGGAAGTGGTTTTCTCCCATCTGATGCAAGATTAGAAACTAATCATGGAAAAGATCAGGAAAATTGAAAGTCACAAGCTTTTCAGTCACAATAGTGTATACCATTCATTTCATTTCATAGCTAGAGATAGAAGAGAGCACACAACATTTGATAGAGACCTGTTTCTGTACATTGCTGAATATTATAACCTTCTCGTGTCTGGTAGGATGCTGAAGCTGATCAATTTTATCAAATATTCACGTCCTGGTTTGACTGATATTTACTTGAACAAGAAAATTAGTGTAGTTTTTAAAATGTGGCCACCCACTCAAGTACTATAACCTGTATGGGTTCCAACTCGTGGGGCCCACTTGGATGTGTTTGCATCTATGGTTAACGGCCATTCCAAAAGTCCGGCGATCGGATTCCCTTAATTTCACAGAGTAAAGGTTTAATGATCTTTTGACTATAGATGTTTTTTTAGATTCAATCGAACAATGACAATGATTGTAAAATGGGCATGGTACCAAATAAGGGTAGGAAAGAAGCTATACGGATCATAGGTGGGCTCAAGAAGGGCCCGTGGGCTATAGAGCTGCACTGTAAGTGTAGTTTGCTCATAGGAGAAAACATTCTATAAAAAAAAAAAAGCACTGGAACCTTATCCTCACCACTCAGATATTCTATTTTTTATTTTAATATTACATTTAATTGAAGTTCATTGGAAGCAAGTTTATGATCTTAGTCTCGCATATTGATAAGAATGGAGAGATTGATAAAGATGTTGAATATAAGATAAAAGTGGAATGGTTGAAGCGGACCTTGCTTTTGAAGTGCTTTGAGATCTGAGCATGCCAATAAAACTGAAGGAAATTTTCTATAAAATGTTGGTCAATTAGGTAAGCAACGTATGCACAAAATGGATGTGAAAGAGATGAAAATGTCAAGGTGGATATGTGGTAAAACCAAGAAGAATAAAATTAGAAATGAACACTTTCAATAGCATTTAGGTGTAATACCAATAGGTGATAAAATTAGATTAACTCATTTGAGATGGTTTGAGTATGTCCAATATAGCTGGCAATGGCATCGGTAAGAAAAAACTTGGGTATGTAGGTTGAAGGCCCACCAAGGGGGAAAGGAGTAGGCCAAAATAAACGTGGATTGATGTAGTAAAAATAGATTTGAAGACGTATAACGTATCTGAGGATTTGGCATAGGATAGATCGCAATGGAGAAACAAAATTCATATCATTGGCTCATAATAGAGTAGAATAGAGAAACATAATTCATGTAGCCGACCCCAACATAGTTGGTGCGAGGCTTTAATGATGATAATGATGATGGCATATCACTAGCTAATTATGATCGTGAAACCAAGGGTTATCTTGAAAATAATTTGTTGTGAAGGATATGGGTGACGCGACCATTGTAATTTGAATAAAGATAATTCTAACTCAACCGCAAGGATTACTTAGGTTGTCCTACGAAGCCCATATGAAAATTACAGTAAAAAGATTTCAAACTGAAAGGATGTACAACCCAAAATGTGCCTATTAATAAGGGAGATGAATTTAGTAAAAAACAATATCCGCAGAAATGCAACATTAGAAATTGAGTAAGAAGGTTGTATGCGTGGAAATTGGTTTTCTAGGTCTAGAGGAGTAGTCAGAGTAAAAATTACTCAACATAAGACAGAAAAGTGAAAACAAACACAATCACCACAAAGAGCTAAGAAATGTGAAAAGTTGAGTTTCTCATTGAGTTTTTAGATAAGGTACATGATCTTCAGAGTACCAGTGATTTTGAGTTAACAATGAGCTCTAAGGCAACTTGATGACTACCAATGCTCCTAATACAAACCTTTTAGGCCAACTGAGTAACTCACAGTGTTTGGGATCTAAGGGAACTTAAGTTCTCAATTACCATCCTCAAGAGCTGCAAATGGAAAATGTACAAGTAATTGGGACTCCAGTTTTTGTAAGAGTCGCTGAGGACTAGAACTCAAGGACATACAAAAGTTTTAGTGGAAGCAAGTGTGTGTACAAATGAGGGGGGAGGGTAGCTATTTATAGGCCTTCAAAACCCTTCCCATGCCAAGAGAATTTGGGCAAGATTTTAGATCTCGGCATGGGGGTGCATCCCCATACTTGGATTCTTTTCTGGGTATGGGGATGCATCCCCACACTTGGTTTTTAATTTTTGTCCTTTCTGGTGAGTTGAATATGCCAACAGTGATAACTTTTGATCCGACCATTGAATTTTTGCATTTGATATACAATTAGAAACTTTTTGAGAAAATATTGATAAATTCCAAGTTTGCATCGATCGAATCTATATTGAGGGAGTTACGGTCTCCGTAATTTGCTATCTCATTTATGGGCAAGGGAAGACTATGCTACGATTGAATTCAGTCACCAAAAGTGTTAGAATTTGAGTGTTGGCTAAATTCATGGACACTATCCATTCGTTCAAGAACACTGCAGATTGTCCAAACAAAAAGGCGAGAAACGAGCTAAAATCATACAGATCAAAGCAAAACACAGAGCTAGGGCTAGACCTGAACCAAAGAGGGCTTGTGAAGGAAGACATTAGAGAGAGAAGTGCAGAGCTGGTCAGAAACCCCAAGGGATTTCCATGTGATGGCTTCGTCCGCGAAGAAGCTCTCGCTTCCCTTGGATTCTTGGACCGTGGCAAGAGTAGCAGTTGCATATGCCCTAGTTCTGCTGGTTCGAGATCGAAGAGGTCTGGAGCCGATGTGGGACGCGATAAAGGAGGAAGAAGGAGATAGTGATGATGATGATGTTGTTGTGAGAGAATAGTAGGGTTTCTTGAAGGGGAAGAGAAGGCGAGAAGCAGAAAAAGGAGGAAAGAAGGAAGAGAGCCTGCAGTAGGACAAAACTCTATGTCTTTTGAGTTGTGTTTTTTATTTAGAAAATGACTTTGAAGATAGAAGATTGAAATGACTCAGAAGAAGAAAATCTGAAAGAATTAAAAGAGGAAAGCTGGAGAAAAATAGCTGAAATTCTGGATCAACCAGAATGGGGTCCGCTCGAGCGACCACATCATCAGCTCGAGCGGACATAGTCAAAATGGCTCAGCGCTGAAACAGAACCTTATCCGCTCAAGCGGATGGTGGGTTCGCTCGAGCGGATAAGGTGGCAGAGTCCCAGGAAAATTAGAAACTGTTTTTCTAATTGTGCTCAAACTACTTGTTTTAATCCTAATCAAGTTAGGCAACTTTAAGCACGACCTAAGGGATATTTAAAGGACTCAAGGGCTATTCAAAAGACACCTTACCTCTCAAAGTTCTGAGTTAGAGATTATTATTGAGAGAATTCTTCTCTAGAGATTTTTATGATGTTGTGCTACCAAGTTCTTTAGAGCTAGTTCTTCTGCATCCTTTGAAGAAGATTATCTTTTTACGAGAAGACTTGAGGAATCAAGCGCTGGATTGAATCTATTGCAATCAACGGTGTGAAGTCGTTAAAGCGTGAAGCGATATAAGGAAACTTCAGTCCTTGGGTAGGGGATATCTAGGGAAGCGATATGAGTTTCTTGTAATTGCAAGATTCATAGTATTTGATTTGATCCAGTTCGGATCGGTGGTTTTTTGTCCCGGCTAGGGTTTTCCATCTTAAATTTGGTGTCTTTGTGGTGTGTGCTTGGTGATTTTATTTCCACTGCATATTGTTTATTTCTGCACACTTTTGAGTTGATTGTTTGAGTAGACCAATCTAGAGATCGCGGACCTTAAATCTTTCAAAAAGGTCATTCTTTGAGATAAATGTTCGACCCATTGGAGGGTATAAACAACATGTGACCTTACTCTATCCTAAGAAAATATATGGTAGAGAGCTTGGATCAAATTTATTTTTGTTATATGCTCTTAGTTATGGAAAACATCTACAACCGAACACTCTTAAAGAAAAGGCATATCTAAGACACATAGGCAGTGTATTTATCAACCAAACGATGGTACTAAATGCTTGAGTCCAAAAAACTCTGGTACATTACCATTAAGTAACATGGTTAGTCCAAGCTTAATTATATTACCTAAGCTTTCTTTTTGCCATCCCATTTTACTTGGGTGTATATGGATAAGACATTTGATGCCTTATCTCACCATTAATAGGGTGGGATATGGATATGAAGTCCTTATTAACAAATTCACCTCCTCCTTCGAACTAAAAACCCTGATTCGATTGTCAAATTGAGTTTATATATAGTTTTGAGAATTAATAAAGCACTATTTGAAATCTGACATGTGCTCCAAAGGAAAAAAACCATATGTGAATCGCAATGAACATTGAACATCGAATAACATTTAAATCTCTAAACTGGCAATACTGTGGTCTCTACGAACCACAATATATTTTAACATATGCTTCATCACAAAATTTATTACATCTTATAAATGGTAAACAGCATGCCTTGTCCATTTGACAACTACTGTAAATTTTCTTTACTTTATTTCTGGAACTATTTCAAGTGAGTTTATTTCCTTACAAGTAATCGATGATTGCCATCTATAGGTGGCCTAGTTTTCTTATGCGAAATATCATCACTTACTTTTCAAAAACATGCAAAGAAAAGGACCTCATTATCCATCTTTTGTAAGGCATGCAAATCATTGCAACCATTGTTGTTGGCACATAAAAAGTTAAATATTAGAAGATCAGACACTCATAGGATCTATAAAACCAAATGAGGGGTCAAAATCCACTTGACCATCAAATGATCAAGATAAACCTTAAAAATCACAAAGAAAAATCAGTCAAGTGATATTAGGTTATTTCCAAACTCAAGGAAGCGAAATCAAGTGAATCAAAGGCCATCTAAAGCCAAAAATAGTGTACAACGCACACTTAGTGGTCTTCACTTTCAGATGATCAAGTAGTTCAAGGTCTCCCCAATCTAGCTCCAAATCATCAAGAAACGTGCAAAGAACATTCCCTCAGAACTCTAAGCAAATGAAGTTAAAATGAAGGAGGCATATGCAAAAGAAAATGGTCGTAGGACCCTAAAATTTGTGATCCATCCAAGCAGAATGCATGGGGTCCATGACCCTCCAAGGTAGAAAGAAATATGTCCATGACCCCCTAGCAATGAGCCTAAAACTTGGAATCATTGGGGTATTTTACCACACCTAGTCATTCTCTCCCTCCAAATGGGTCTCACAAGCTGCCAAGTCATCATGATGCACACCCGAATCAATGACTGAAATAAATCACCGGAATTTGACCCAATCAAATCTTCAAAAAATCCAAAAATGAGTGACATGTGTCACCAATCAGAAATTAACATGTGGTGCCCAATTGGACCACTCTCCCATGTCTCCCACAACCACCAACATGCATGTCCATGGAAATTACAAGCAGTTAAAAGAATCAAAAGTCGTGCGAGCCTCCCACAACCCGAAGTACTAGAGAGGTTGGGTTTCGTAACCCCCCAATATAGCCTGGTGACTCCCACTTTCAAGACTGTGTAATTAGTGGAAAAAGTGGGGAAAATCATGGGGGAATGTGTGCAAAACTACCCATAAGTCTTTTAAGGCTATATATAGCCCCTCCCAAGTCCATTCAAGGGGTAGGTAGGAATCAAGATGGTCGATACCCTAATATTTAAAGAAGGAGAAGAATAAGGAGAAAAAGAAAACTACTTGCACTCCAAAGAGAAGACACTCTGCACCTCCTGTAACTTCAGTCCTCCCATGATCACAAGGTACTCAGTACCTCTGGTGTACTCTTCGGAGGGAGTTTTAACATCTCATGAAGTTAATTCCCATTACTTTCCTTTGATTCTCCATTTTCTTTGACCAAATGGGAGCCAAATGACTTTGAACTTAAATCCCATCATGCAACTCATTCTTTCACCATGGCTTAATATAAAATGGCCTATATATGACTTAACAAAAAGGGTTGTGGGTGGACCAAAACTCAGGCTACCCACGAGTGCACAAAACCAAAACTCGAAGAAAACATTGAAATCAGAAAAGAAAAATGAATTGGATTTCTATGTACCAAATGGTCTTCGAAAACCTTGAAGTGGCAATCAGCCATTTCTTCCATATTTTTGTAGCGTTTCTATCATATATTTTAAATTTAGAGTAGATGTAATTTTAAGCTATCAATTGACAGACAGCGGATCATGTGTTCTATAAATGACATGTCACTTGCACATTCAAAAACCGAGTTTCATAATCTTTTGATGTAAAATCAAATTTTGTATTTGAATATTGACATGCAATAAAACAGATTCTTGTATTGCGTTTTCCTATTGATTGTTTGGGTCATGTACTTTAAATTGTCAATGTTTTCTTTTTCTAAGATGGCATTTCTATGTCGTCCACTAAAGATCAAGAACAGTTTCACTTTCTTAATACTAATTGGATCTCCCTATCCTTTATCACAAAACCACTTCATAAGAACTCAAAAGTGTAAGGATACTCTGATGTTAACTAACTAACATAAATTAGATGCTTCTTTATTTCAAGAATAGCCAACACATTGCTTGACTTCATATGACCGTTTTCAACATTAATTAACATGGATCCAAGATGGCTTATGTTAACATTGTCACCATTTCCAACACACATTTTTCTTAACCTTTTGACACGAACTGAGCCTGAGATTACGATTAATCCAAGCTAACCCCGAGTCGCGTCACATACTTACTCCTGTGAACTTCACTCACATAAAATTCACAAGGGATATAATTTACACATTATGCGGAATATAAAGAAATATACATTGCTCCTGTATGAAACAAAAGTCATTTACATATTTACAAAACCAATCACTTGCATATTTAATTACAACGCAAGGATCAAAAGTGTGAAACATTTCCAAACCCATTTTTTATAATAAAAGTTTTCCTTTTCAACTTATCGTTTCAATATCATACTCATATGATATTGCTTCATTTTCACTCAACTAGCCCTCCTGGGGGAAACGAATTGGTAATCTCCGCTGGCGCTGTGGCCTCTAAAGGACCAGTATGGGCAGTTGTGGCTGTAATGCCATTAATAACACTATGAATTTGACAATTCAGAAATGTATAAACAACTACATGATTTAACAAGCTAATTTACAATTTAATATGTCTAATCCAATGTTAGACCAATATAATTACCATTTAATTCAAATCAATAAGAATCTATAATATTTGGCAAATCTACAATAGCATTTCATTTCAATTTCCATTTTCCTAAAAAGGAAAGATTACCATCTTTCATACGGAAGGATTTCCATCTTCCATTCGGAAGGATTCATATAGTGTGGGATTTATCAGTGCCCGGGTCATGGACATCTGACATCACCACGGAGTTCCGGAACACTCTCATATAATCTGCTGCAGTAGTATTAGCTCCAATGAGCGTAAAAAAATCACTACGTAGTGCCAAACTCTTGAAATAATACCATTAACATTTAATTTTGTTCAATGACAAATTAATGGATACAATCCAATAAACAATCCTTTCAGAATTCAATTCAAATTATGATCCATTTTGGATTCAATATTATATACAAATTTCAGTTAAGTAATACCAACCAATTAGGTGTAATTATCAGTTATTTAATGTACATGTTATTCTTGATAAACATCATATTATATAAATTTATACATTAAAGTCTCCTTCATTAACACCCATGGAGGTAAATCAATGTTGACAGCCTTGATTAAATCAATAGGCATATTCATCCATAAATTAAAAAGTTAAACCTAAAATTATTATTTTCGATTAGCTATTCGTTTATCTATCGGTTAAACAAAACCTGGATGTCGGCTAACATTAACCATAATGATCAGGTTTTCAATTCAGAAAAATCAGACATTAATCTGAAATTTTCCTCTCTGGCGGTTACCTTGGCGATTACCTGGCAGCTAGTTGAAATCTGGCTGGCGACTAGCCGACATGCACTTGGCTACCTACGGTTAGCTTTACAGAAGCTAACTTTCCACTGACAATTTCCTCTTTCAGTCACTAGTTCGGTCACCCTCGCGGCTAGCGGAACTCTGAACAGCGGCTCACCGAAATAAATTTGGTTACCTGCGGTCACAATTCCAGAATCTCACAATTAATACTCTGTTTTTGGCTACCTATGCGACTAGCCGCACTTAGAATTTCGGCTAACAGACATACGTTGGTTACCTCACGGTCAGCTTTACAGAAACTGACATTTCTGTGAAACTTGAATAGGTGATTTCGGTCAATTTGCGGTTAGCTACGTGGCTAGTTGAAAAACCCCCAGAACTTCAGAGTTGCTGAAACGAAATTCTGAATTTAAATCCTCAAATCCATTAACACTTCTATGAATCCAATTCATTCATAACCTGCACATAAAACCAATGGAACCTCCTATTTCACTACATAATCAAGAGGAAAACCATAAAAATTAGCATTTAATCATAATAGTGGTTTATACTTGCATTTAACTGTGGTTTAACACAAAAACCCTTTTTCCTTAAGCTTGATTTGATACAAAACCACCCAATTGAAACCCTAACTCCATGAAAACACCAAAAACAATGTCCTTATAACTATTTGTTCTATTAATCAACTCAAATTACTTAATAGAACTCAAAAGTTCTATAAAAATTAACTGAACACTTACTTGATAGCTTGCCAAATGAAAATCTGAGATTTTCCCTCTTTAGATAACTCTAAAAACTCAAAGAAGATGATGATGAAGTTGACCTCAATCCTTTGCACACTTCAAACCTTGCAACTCAATGAAGAAAATGGAAAGAAGGAAGAAGAACTGAGCTACGATTCAAATTCCAGCAACTTCAGAACTCAAGAACCGACTGAAATGGGTACTGGGTTCTTCTACAACATTTTATAATGAAAATTTGCAACTAAACCCCTCACATCTTAGTTATTTTCAATTTAAGTAAAATGAAAGCCCATTTGACTCATTTGAAGTCAAATTATTATGAGTATATTATGAAAGTTGTTGTATTCGTTGAGATACACATGTTGGTATCAAGTTTCACCACATTCGACGAAATACGCTAAAATCCATATTTACGGAAAAGTCCTCAACTTCACTAATTTAGGTTTAAAATCAACTCTAATAATTCAATCTCTTCCAAATTTACTCATTATGCTTAATTCACTTATTTAAGACTAATTCAATCCCTTTTGATTACTAATCACATTTAACTTGACTAATCATGCTTAATATTCATTAATCTCGATTAACTAGAGTTAATCTTGATTAACTAGAGTTAATCTTGATTAACTCGGGACAAGATGTAACATTCTCCCAAACTTTTAGAATCATTCAGTCCTCCGAATGAAACATATACAAAAATAAACATAATAGTAAAACTCACCTGAATGAATAGCTTTGGATATTTTCGAGCTAATTGATCTTCCAATTCCCATGTGGCTTCATTGGGTTCATGATGAGCCCAAAGGAATTTAACCCATTTGATTGTTCTAGTGCGTAGAACTTGCTCATTGGTATCAATAATTCGAACTGGCTTCTCAATATATGTGGTGTTCGGTTGAACTTGAATCTCATCATAATTGATAATGTGCGTAGGATTCTCCACATACTTTCGAAGCATTGATACATGGAATACATTATGGATACCGGAGAGTTGCGATGGGAGATCCAAACAATAAACCACATCTCTAATTCTGCTCTTTATCTTGAAAGGTCCGATATATCTTGGTGAATGCTTTCCTTTCTGCCCAAATTGGATTGTACCTTTCATTGGAGAAGTCTTCAAAAATACCTAATCATCAATGGCGAATTCCAAATCACGCCGACGATTATCAGCATAACTCCTCTGCCTTGATCGGGCTATTCTCAATCTGTCTTGCACCTTCTGAACTCTTTCAGCTGTTTCTGCAGTGATAGTAGGACCATGGAAACTTCTTGTTCCAACTTCTTCCCAGCTAACTGGAGTCCTACATTTGCGACCATATAACGCCTCAAATGATGCCATTTCAATGCTGGAGTGATAACTGTTGTTGTATGTAAATTCACACAACGCAAGATACTCATCCTAATCATTACCAAAATCCATAACACTGGCACGAAGCAAATCTTCCAAAGCCTGAATTGTTCTTTCAAATTGCCCATTTGTCTGTGGATGATATGTAGTACTAAATCGAAGTCTGGTACCCATAGAATTCTGAAATGACTGCCAAAATGTAGAAACAAACCGACTGTCTCGATCTGATACAATCAAAACCGGTGTTCCATGTAATCTAGTCACTTCTCTCACAAACAACTTGGACATTTCACTAAAGCCCATATCCTTTCTAAATGGAAGAAAATGTACCGACTTTGTGAGACGATCCACAATCACCCATACGGTATCATGTGATCTCCTGGTCATTGGTAAACCAGATACAAAGTCCATAATCAAATGTTCCCACTTCCATCTAGGAATATGTAAAGGATGAAGAAATACAGGCGGCTTTCTATGCTCAAATTTCACACGCTGACAGGTCATGAAGATACATATCCTACAATTTCCCTTTTCATATTATTCCACCAAAACCTGTCATTTAGATTCCTATACATTTTTGTACTTTCTGGATGCATAGAATATCGGGTGTGATGAACTTCAAACATCACTGCTTGTTTCAAATCTTCTTGTGCTGGTATACAGAATCTTTTTCTAAAATATAGAACTCCGTCAACCAACACAAAATCTGGTCTTGCTGTAATGTTATCCCTGATTTTTACCAATTCAGGATCTTCAAATTGCTTTTCCTTGATTTGTTTGATAAGAAGAGGCTTAAACACAGACATTGCTGTGACCATAATTCTACTGTCTACCATTTCAAGGGACACATCCAAATCTCTAAACTCTTCAATCAAATGCCATCCACCCACCAGCGATGCCAAGTTAGCAGATTTGCTACTCAAAGTATCAGCTACTACATTACCTTTTCCAGGTACATATGTGAACGGAAAATCATAATCTTTGATCAATTCTAGCCAACGACGTTGCCTCAAATTAATATCCTTTTGAGTAAATAAATACTGAAGGCTTCTATGATCACAGTGAACTTCAAAAGTTTCTCCATATAGATAATGCATCCATTTCTTCAAAGCAAACACAATTGCATCGAGCTCCAAATCATGAGTAGCTAATTTTTCTCATGCTCTCTCAACTGACGCGATCCATAGGCAATGACCTTTCCATTTTGCATCAGTATACATCCCAATCCTATACCGGAAGCATCAGAATAAATTACAAATCCTCTTCTTCCGTCAGGTAATGACAAGATTGGGGCTGAGGCTAATCTCTGTTTCAACATTTGAAAACTAGACTCACATTCATCATCCCATACAAATGGAATGTTCTTCCGAGTTAGTTTTGTCAACGGTGTTGCAATCTTTGAGAAGTCTTTCACAAATCTTCTGTAATATCCAGCCAATCCCAAGAAACTCCGAACTTCTGGAACATTCTTCTGACTTTGCCACTTAGTAATAGCTTCAACTTTTGCTGGATCGACAGCTAGCCCTTTGCTAGTAATTATGTGACCCAAGAATGCCACCTGCTGTAACCAGAAATGACACTTTTCTAACTTTGCAAACAACTGATTGTCTCTCAATAACTGCAATGCTGTTCTTATATGGTGTGCATGTTCTTGCTCTGTTTTTGAATATATCAGGATATCATCAATGAAGATTACAACAAACTGGTCTAAATATGCAGTAAGAATTCTGTTCATCAAAGCCATAAACAATGCAGGTGCATTAATTAATCCAAAGGGCATAACCAAAAATTCATAATGTCCATATCGGGTTCTGAATGCTGTTTTTTGTACATCCTGATCTCTAACACGAATCTGGCGATACCCAGATCGGAGATCAATCTTAGAAAAATACGCTGCACCACCCTCAAGTTGGTCAAACAACTTATCAATTCTAGGCAAAGGATATTTATTCTTGATTGTTACTTGATTCAGTTGCCTATAATCTATACACATACGTAGGGTGTCATCTTTCTTCTTTACAAAAAATACAGGTGCTCCCCAAGGTGAGGCACTAGGTTTAATAAAACTTTTGTCGAGCAAATCCTGTACTTGTTTCTTCAATTAATGTAACTCTGATGGTGCCATTCTATATGGTGCCGGAGATATAGGTGCGGTACCCGGCACAAGCTCTATAGTAAAGTCTACTTCCCTTGCTGGAGGCAGACCTGACAATTCTTTTGGAAACACGTCTGGAAATTCACAGACTACAGGAATATTCTCTAATTCCTTCTTTGACTTTTTCTCAGTGATAAATGCAATGTAGCCTTCATAACCACTTTGCATCATTCTTTCAGCCTTTCTTGCTGAAACAAGCCTTGTATCAAACTCTCTCTGGGTTCCTTCAAACAAGACACTGGCATTGGCTTCATCTACTTTAAAAGTAATGATTTTGCGAAAACAGTCCAAACAGGCTCTGTACTTCGCAAGCCAATTCATGCCAAAAATTACATCAAAATCAGTCACTGCTAACACTACTAAATCTGCTGGCATTTACACCTCTCCAATTTTAACACTACATTGGGGTACATATAATTCACACACTACTTTTCTTCCCAAAGGAGTAGTTACAGTAAAATCATATGATAACTGTCTAATTTGCTTTTGCATGTTACAAACAGATGGAAGTGCAACAAATGAATGAGTAGATCAAGGGTCAAATAATGCAACTGTTGGTCTATTAGCAATATAAATTATACCTTCCACCACATTAGTTGCAGTTTTAGTTTGTTCCCTATTTGCAGCATAGACTTGTCCTGCAATCTGAGGCCTATTTTGTTGTTGCTGTTGCCGTGGTTGTTGCTGTCTTTGAAGCTGCTGCCATTAAAGCTGCTGTGGAGGAGTAGGAATTACTGCCTGTCCCCGAGGAGGCTGTTGCTGAGGAGCTAAATTATCTCTTCTAACTTTGGGATGTTGAGCCATTTTATGCTCTATTAAACCACAATCCAAACATGCCCCAGTGTTTCTCCAACAAGCTTCTATCTTGTGAGCCTTTCTACATGTCTCACAAACTGGTTTAGCTTCAGCTCTAGCAACATACTTTTGTTTCTTATTTTTAAATTTGCCTCCTTTCTTAAACCAAGAGGTACCACTTCTCTTAAGACCATCACTTGTCTCAAGTTCTTCTCTATGAACTTTTTCAGCAATATACGCCTTATCCATTGTATCATCAAAATGTATTGGCTTTTGACCTGCCAGGACCATCTTTTTGTAAGCTGGGTTCAAACCATTTATGAACCTCTTTATCTTCTTTTCTTCGGTATCTATTAAGTCCTTGGCATGCTTTGACAACTTTATGAATGTATGTATATATACTGTCACAGTCATCTTCTCTTATTTTAAATTCAAGAATTCCGACTCTTTCTTTTACCTCACATGCTCTGGGACGAAGTTCCTTTCAAATTGCTTTCTGAAACTCTCCCATATAGTGGCTACAGGTATTTCAATTATTGCACCTTTCACACCTTTCAACCAATCTTTCGCTACATCACGTAGCATGGAAGAGGCAAGCAATACCTTCTGCTTCGGAGTACATACAATAGTATCGAACACATCTCCATTCATCTGCTACCAACGCATCTTCTTTACCATGAAACTCAGTGGCTCCACGCTTCCTAAATTGTTCATAAAGAACATTAGGATCTTTTTCATTAGATTGTACTACCACCTGAGTACCAACATTAGGTGTTGATTGAACTGGTGGCACCTGTGGAGTCTGAATTTGAGCCTGCATTTGAGGTTGCATTTGAGCTTACACTTGTAGCATAACATTGATTTGAGCTTGCATATTCAATTGTGCCTCATGGCTCTTAGCCATCTGCTCTAAGATAGCAGTGAATTTTGCATCACTATTTGGAGTAGGAGGTGTGGGTGTAGGACCTTCATTTCCACTAAGCGCATAATCTGGGTTATCATTCCCATTTCCTCCGCTTCTAGATCCAGATGCCATTCTGAAAATAACACAAGAATATATCTTATCTTCCATCACATATCTATATCACATACAGTGAAAGCAATTCACATTTAGTGAAAGCAATTGAAGAAACATTTCCAAACCCATGTTTCATAATAAAAGCTTTCCTTTCCAACTTACCGTTTCAATATCATACTCATATGATATTGCTTTATTTCCACTCAACTAGCCCTCCTGGGGGAAACGAATCGGTAATCTCCGCTGGCGCTGTGGCCTTTGAAGGACTAGTATGGGCAGCTATGCCTGTAATGCAATCAATAACACTATGAATTTGACAATTTACCAATGTATAAACAACTACATGATTTAACAAGCTAATTTACAATTTAATATGTCTAATCCAATGTTAAACCAATATAATTACCATTTAATTCAAATAAATAAGAGTATAATATTTGGCAAATCTACAATAGCATTTCATTTCAATTTCCATCTTCCTAAGAAGGAAAGATTACCATCTTCCATACGGAAGGATTTCCATCTTCCATTCGGAAGGATTCAAATATTGTGGGATTTATCAGTGTCCGGGCTAGGGATATCTGACATCACCACGGAGTTCCGGAACACTCTCATATAATCTGCTGCAGTAGTATTAGCTCCAATGAGCATAAAAAAATCACTATGTAGTGCCAGATTCATGAAATAATACAATTAACATTTAATTTTGTTCAATGACAAATTAATGGATACAATCCAATAAACAATCCTTTCAGAATTCAATTCAAATTATGATCCATTTTGGATTCAATATTATATACAAACTTCAGTTAAGCAATACCAACCAATTAGGTGTAATTATCAGTTATTTAATGTACATGTTATTCTCGATGAACATTATATTGTATAAATTTATACATTAAAGTCCCTTTCATTAACACTCATGGAGGTAAATCAATGTTGACAGCCTTGATTAAATCAATAGGCATATTCATCCATAAATTAAAAAGTTAAACCTAAAATTATTATTTTCGATTAGCTGTTCGGTTATCTATCGGTTTACCAAAACCTGGATGTCGGCTAACATCAACCCTAATGATCAGGCTTTTAATTCAGAAAAATCAGACACTAATCTAAAATTTTCCTATCTGGCGGTTACCTGGCGGCTAGCCGACTTGCACTCGGCTACCTACGGTTAGCTTTCTAGAAGCTAGCTTTCCACTGACAATTTCCTCTTTTGATCACTAGTTCGGTCACCCTCGTGGCTAGCCGAACTCTGAACAGAGGCTAACCGAAATAAATTCGGATACCTGTGGTCACAATTCTAGAATCTCACAATTAATACTGTTTTCGGCTACCTATGCGGCTAGCCGTACTTGGAATTTCGGCTAACCGACACATGTCGGTTATCTCACGGTCAGCTTTACAGAAACTGACATTTCTGTGAAACTTGAATAGGTGATTTCGGTCACCTTGCGGTTAGCTACGCGGCTAGCCGAAAACCCCCCAGAACTTCAGAATTGCTGAAGCGAAATTCTGAATTTAAATCCTCAAACCCATTAACACTTCTATGAATCCAATTCATCCATAGCCTGCACATAAAACCAATGGAACCTCCTATTCCCACCTCAACATCACTTCAATTTCATTCAAATAATATCCAACCATTCTTCTTCTATTAATCAATCATATACATACAATTTAATCATATAAAGGGCTGAAACCCTATTTCACTACATAATCAAGAGGAAAACCATAAAAATTAGCATTTAATCATAATAATGGTTTATACTTGCCTTTAACTGTGGTTTAACACAAAACCCCTTTTTCCTTAAGCTTGATTTGATACAAAACCACCCAATTGAAACCCTAACTCCATGAAAACACCAAAAACAATGTCCTTATAACTATTTGATCTATTAATCAACTCAAATCACTTAATAGAACTCAAAAGTTCTCTAAAAATTAACTGAACACTTACTTGACAGCTTGCCAAATGAAAATATGAGATTTACCCTCTTTAGATAACTCCAAAAACTCAAAGAAGATGATGAAGTTGACCTCAATCCTTTGCACACTTCAAACCTTGCAACTCAATAAAGAAAATGGAAAGAAGGAAGAAGAACTGAGCTACGATTCAAATTCCAGCAACTTCAGAACTCAAGAACCGACTGAAATGGATTCTGGGTTCTTCTACAACATTTTATAATGGAATTTTGCAACTAAACCCCTCACATCTTAGTTATTTTCAATTTAAGTCAAATGAAAGCCCATTTGATTCATTTTAAGTCAAATTATTATGAGTATATTATGAAAGTTATTGTACTCGTTGAGATACACATGTTGGTATCAAGTTTCACCACATTCGACGAAATACGCTAAAATTCGTATTTACGGAAAAGTCCTCAACTTCACTAATTTAGGTTTAAAATCAACTCTAATAATTCAATATCTTCCAAATTTACTCATTATGCTTAATTCACTTATTTAACACTAATTCAATCCCTTTTGATTACTAATCACATTTAACTTGACTAATCATTCTTAATATTCATTAATCTCGATTAACTAGAGTTAATCTTGATTAACTCGGGACAAGATGTAACACCTTTATAGTTGACATGGGAGTGAAGCTCACTGGCATTTGCTATTATGTAAGCTGAAGCACATGCATCTTGAAACCAGGCACTACTCATTTGATTCTTTTTATGTTTCTTACATTATAGGACTATACATTGAATTTCTCCCACCCCATTTCATGCCCTTGAAAGACAAATTTCCCAGTTCTACTTCCAACTCACATTATTAGTAAAAAAAAAAGAAAAAAGAGCATCTCTCATATTTTATCCTTTGCCAAGGGCTAGCTCATAACAAGTATAGATAGGTTAGTAAGGTTAGAACCTAATCAACAATCACAAATAGCAACCATATTCCCTCCTATCTCTTTTTGAACATTTCAACCTGATAAAGTGAGATCTAGTTTCAATGTGTGGGGGATACAATACTTTTGTTTCAAGGTTGGCTCTTGCTTTTAATCAATTATGTAATTTTGGCCTTAAGTTTAAAATCAGAAATCAGAGAATACTTTATATTTATCATTTGCACAAGAAGTTACATTTTATTTTGTTTAATCTTCACAGTTGGTATGATTTGAAGATTTAATGCCTTCCACTTTCAACCGAAGATTTCCACATTCAATAGGATGTCAGACCTGAAGATGAAGATTACTTGCCAAGTGTGACCTTAGATTTAATGACCTGAAGATTACATTTGTTTCAAAGATTGCCAGCTGATGTTGTGATTGCTATTTGTTACCATCTGTGCTATTTCTTGCTGGATTTTTGCTAGTAATGTAAAGGGTTTGCTGCTTGAATTATGTCAGTAGTTGAAACTGCAAGTCTATGGTTTTGGTGCAAATGTGCCATCTATGAGTTTAATCATATGTTAATCTTGCTCCTTTTTTTTATGCAGGATCAAATGAAAATTGAAGAAAGTTTTTTGTTGAAAGATTCATGCAACTAAGATGCAGCGAACATGAAGGAAAAATGGATGCAGACTAGCAGATTGCTATATGTTAAAATTGAATGTATGAAGTTTTTTTTAACAATGTTACAGGTGTTGAATCGGTGTAACAATGAGATGATTGTATACGAAGATGTAAATTTTCATTGGCATTTGAATGTTGGCAAAGAGTAGAATGTTAGCATGGATTTTTATTTTGTAATGGTAATGGTAAAGTGCTTTTAATATTGTAGGGATATTTGAATATTAATATGAAGTGGAATGAATATTTGGAATTGAAATAGATGTTGGGTGTGTAGTTGATTTGGTCTTTAATAATGGAATAGTAGTTTCATACGATACAGGTTGCAAGTTGTAATGATGCAAGGATGTATATATAGCAGAAAAATTAAAAAATCAAATAAATACAATAAATATATATTGTTTCCCGGCGCAAAAAAAAACGCTGGCAACAAATTTTGAAAAAAAATAATTTTTGTAAAATAGAAATGTTTTCCCGACGCAAAAAAAAATTGCCGGTAAAAGTTTTGAAAAAATAAATTACATAAAATATAAATGTTTTGCCGGCTCAAAAAAAAACGCCGGAAAAAGTTTTGAAAAAATAATTTACATAAAACATAAATGTTTTGCCGGAGCAAAAAAGCGCCGCGAAAGTTTTTTCAATCAATTTATTATAGAAAAATAAAGGGCTTTTCGCGGCGTTTTATACCTCTTTTCCCGGCGAAGAAGAACGCCATTAATGTTTAAATTTTTACCGGTGCAAACCCATTTTCGCCGGCAAATGGTATTGCTGGCACACTTTTCCTGGCGCATTGCCGGCGCAAGGAAAATCGCCGGGAAAGCCTTTCACCGGCGTTTTATAGACTTTTGCCGGCGCTTATTTAGCGCCGCCAAAAGTACAATTTGTTGTAGTGATTTCTGCTAATGCTTAGAGAATGTCTTTAGATTGAAATGCTTGATTGAATCTGTACCAATACTTCTGAAGAAATATTATTTTGGTTTAATTCAAATTTGACATGACACCCTTTTCCTTTTCAGTTCGTACTCGTGGTTGATTAGGCATGCTTGTCTAAGGTTTCCTGGAAATTTACCTTTGGCTAGGCACTGTCCAATCTTAGTAATGGTCCTTCCTTTTGAAGCGAATAATTCTTGACGTTGATTAATTTTCTTGTTATCTCCTTTGTATTGCCTAACAAAAGAGACATTATGGTTAGGCACGCCAAATCCTTCAAAGTTATGAAGATCTTTCATAGTATCATGGCTCTAAAGGAAAGGGATCAACAATCTCCTTATATGAAGGAATAGGGGGATTCATCAATATTGTGACAAACAATTTATAGTCCTACCCAAGCCCATTTAGAAATGCAAACATTGTTCTTTTGTCATTTACATGCTTTTCTATGGTTGTAATTCATCACAATTTAAATGAACGTATATAATTATCGATCAAGGATGTTCCCTTACGATGCATTTGAAGTTTTTGAGATAAATAAATTTCTTCTTTTTGTGAATCACAAGTAAAAGAATCTTCTAATGTTTTCCATACCACTGCAGTAGCATTAATAAGATATATCACCATCCTTAGCGAGTTCGCATGATCTATCTCACACCGGAATGAACAAAGGTTCTCAGTGTGTTCGGTTCCGACAACCATATGGGACCATCAATTATTTCAATTAAGATAACAACTATCCATGTAGCTAACAGCGTGTTGACTTAGCCAATCAACCATTCCCATAAATTCAATCCATTGACATAACTGTTACATGTGAAGCCTGATTACACCCGGATCAGACTGTTAACACAGGCCCACTGTCACGGATCACCTGATTACACCCGTAATAATATTACCCTATGCCTTTATGTAACTCTAGCATAGCTGCCAGAGATCTGGTATCTTGTATTCTCCTCTTCTGCCTTTGAGCATAGTGGAATCCATGTGATCCGTGGACGTACCTCAATCTCGAGGGAACCACGTAAATCTGTGTGTCTTCTTTATGTTGTTTGATTGTATCTTTGTTCTTACTTTCCTAACAATAGCTAACCAACCATTGTCACACTATCAAAAGTCCTAACCTCTACATTTCAGACATTGCAATTCCAGATGGTTGAACCAGAAGCTTTTCCACTAACCATTTCCACAAGGGGTTTCACCAATGAATAGTGTAGGGTCAAAAAATTCAGATGAGTTCCAGATGGACTAGATGTCTGACCTGTTAACGTCAATATATCCTCCTTCTTGGTTCGAGTGAGATTCTCCGAATGGGCCCTATAAAATCCAAACAAAAAAGTCTCGATTGGTGGGTCCAATCGAGTTCCCTCCGATGCTTAAGTTAGCAAGATGATGTAAAGATTAGCTTTCGATATATTTTTTGCGTACCTCTCTTCCTTCATCTTTTTCTCCTTTTATTCCGCCCTTCCTCTGATTTCTAATACTCTTCTCCCACGATCCTTTGTACCTTCCCCATTATGGGACATGAGAAGATCATGGCCCACACTCAGGGGATGTTCCTTCGTCACTCTCACTTTTCCTTCTCTCTCGTCTGCCAGTTGTCCTAGCCTTGCTCGACTCGATCTTTTAACAGTTGATTCCCCCTTCTGGGATTAATCTCATAGGTAGGGTCCTTAGCAGGTTTGGATCCATTTTGCAAGTTGGATCTAGCCTGGCTCGAATCCGTCCTCAAATTATTTAAACTTTTTCCTCCAAAAATAGCATGATGCGCACCATAATGAGACATACTTAGTATAAAGCTTTAGACAAAAAGCATTTTGTGAAAGTTCCCTGCATACGAAAGGCTTTTAATAACCCTCTTTTGACCGAGAGGGCTTTTCCACGAACTAATGCAAATCAACAAGCACTCATATAAGAGGAGAACCAAAAGGTTATTGCAAAAAACAAATCAAGGAGAAAGATGACTTGTAGCAGCTTTGTTACCAAGATAAAATGCACATAGAGCCATACTATATTGAATTTCATATCCTCCAATGGGAGAGAGACTATGGTACTATATATAGTTTCAGTAAGGGATATTACAATCTATAAAGATATGTTTACAAGAAATTGAATCAAGCTAATTCTAATCTCCCAAGATATTTCACAATTCAAGTTGGATATATAGTAAAGTGTAGATCGATCACTAGTATCTCCTCCAAATACAATAGAATCCATGGGACTATTTAATGATAGTATTATCACACCCACCACAAACTTGTATTGCAAAGAAGAGTAGGAGACTTAGAAAAGACTTTCGATGTTGTTTATTGATTTAAACGAAGAGAGCATGCGAAAGCCAATGTAAAAGAGGTGGGAAAAACTCTCTTTCATTTCACCATATCACACTTCAAAACTACTCTATGTTTTCTCTAAAAGAAAAAACATATCCTTTTTTTTTTTTTATAGATTGGATGAGTGATAAAGTACTCGTGTGAAAAGATAGCCATTGAGGGATCCATCCCTAGGAAGCCATATGTTACACCCCGTCCCGAGTTAATCAAGATTAACGCTAATTGATTGTGATTAGTTGAGTTAACTATGGTTAATAGTCAAATTAAGTTGAATTAGTCTCAAATTGTTGAATTAAGCTTAGTGATTGAGTTTGGGCAAGGAATGAGTCATTTGAAATGGTTTTGGACTCAAATTAGTGAGAACAAGGACTTTTGTGAATACGGGTTTTCACGTATTTTTTCGAATGCGGTAACTCTTGATATCATTGTGTGTACCTCAAAGAGTACAGCAATTTTCATAATAAACTTGATTGCATTTGATCTCAAATGGATCAAATGAGTCTTCATTTGACTAAAAAAATAAATAAGTTAATGTCATAGGGTTTAAGTGCAAATCTTAGGTTATATGAGGTTAAAAGGATCCAAATCTCATTTCAATCGATCATTTCCAGCAATAGCAAGAATCCTAGACTCGATTCTTACTTTCTTTTCCATTTCTTCTCCATTAATTGCCAAGTAGAGACTGTGAAAGTAGTTTTGAAGAAGAATTACAATAACTTCATCTTCTCCATCTCTATCATCATCTATATTGCTTCCTTGGAGCTAGAGTTTGAGAGAAATTTAGTCTTTCCTTTCCTCGAGCTTTAAAGTAAGTGCTCAGTGATTTTATAGAGATTTTAAGTTTTGCAAGGTGTTTAAGAGTGTTGTTAGGACAAACAGCTCATAGAAATCCTGTTTTCAATTGTTTCATAGTGTTAGGTTAGAAAAAGGGTTTGAATTAGGAGATTTTCATCTCAAATTGAGCTAACAAAGAGGGTTTTTTTACTAATTGACTTCAATCAAAGGCAAGTATATTCATTTCTAGTGATATTAGATGCTAGAAGTATTGTGTGAACTCTTGGAGTTTATATTTCAAAAATTCGTTTCAGAAATTTCTGCAGAGCTGGGTACAGTTCAGTTAACCGAACAAGTGATTGAATGCATTTGTGAAAGTTGGGTGGAAAATGAAGTTGCTGGATTGGTAACCAAAGGTGACCGAAGGTTAACCGAGGGCTAACCGAAGTGCTGACTAAGTGTTAGCCGAAGGCTAGCCGAGTTTAGGAGGAATTTTTTATTTTGAATTCTGATTTTCATTCTTGAAAGCCTATTGAATTAGAATGTTTTTAAGACCATTGAATAAGTGGTTTTAATTTGATTACTTGAAATTGATTGTTGTAAGTGGATTATCAATCTTTGACAAGTCCAAAACTTTGGAAGTATGGTGAACCCTTTACCTTAGATCTATGGAAATGAATCAAGGCAAAGTGACTATGGAAGTGTTGTATTTATACCTCCATAGGTGTTAATGAAGGGAACTCTAATGTACATTTCATATACAATGTGTGAGAACCCGACCCCTAATTTCTTGGTTTAGTGTGGTTTTAATCGTGATTTGGTTTTCTCATTGGGTTTAGTGGTTGTTTGGTTGAGCTTTGAGATTAGAATGATTTTTCATTAGCTTTGGGAAGTTTTCAGAGCCAATGAACGTAGACAGTGACCGTAGGGTCCCATTTGTTTTGCGTGGTCAGTGTGGGGAGATTCTTGGTGATTCCCAAAAATTTTCATTTCAGCTTCTTTTGACTAATCTCGCCATTCCCTACAACTTTCGTGTTCACTCCGTGCCCATTCGAAACTTCTAAAACCAGTTTTTCCAACCCTAGGGCAAATCCGTTCTTTAACCCCTTTGACCAAATAGTTGACTTTTTATGTGGACCCCGGAAGTATGTCAATATTAACCTTGTTGGAAAGATAATTTTATGCCGGATACTTTTCATGTTTTAAGTTTCTTGATCCGAGGTCTAGAAAGCCCTCTAATCTCCATTACAAATTCTACTTAGTGTGGACCGCACACCCACCCATTATAAATAGGACAACTTCCACTCTTTCTCCCTCATTTCCATTCCATCGGCTGCAACCTCCCTGCAACAGTACCAGCAGCCTTCCTCCTTCCTTTTCTTCCGTTTCTCTTGCTCAAATGGAGCCTCCAAGCCATCAATCCGACAAGGAAACTCCGGCAACTTCTTCCCCTTCATCTCCTCTCTCTTTTGACACCATTTTCGTGGGAAACCAAGGTGGGCAGCCCCTTCTCCCAAGCTTCTTCTTGTTGATTAATGGCCTAGAGGTAAGGACTCCTTCCCATTTTCCTTATTTGTGCAATGACATCCCCTTAGATCTAATTTCCCTAACTTTGTTTGCCCCATTCCTTGTCTTTCTTGATTTACCATTTTAGGGTTCTAAGATGGGTTTGTTTTGGGGGTTTTCTTTGCTTTGCTTGTAGGTTGATCTTGCTAGTGTTTTGAGCTTGGATTTGCTTAGCTTGGACCTAAGGCAAGTGGATGATTGGATAGTTTTAGTATTTATTGGACTTTGTGAGGAATGTGGTTGGTTTGCTATTTATACTCATGTTTATGAACTTGCATAGATTTGAAATAAATGCTTATGAAAGTACATTTAATGTTTTGAAAACATGGTGGATTTTTGTTTTTGTCTATCTCTTGTTTTTGGCTTAAATGAGTTTCGGTGATTGTGGAGTTCCTCTTCTCTTATGGTTGAGAGTGAAAAAGGAAGAAGTGATTGGATAATGATATGTAGAAGTTTTGATGTTGGAGAAGAGTTGAAGGTGGAATAGGAGGAGCTTCCAGCTCGTTTTATTGCAGGTAAGTGATGGGAGAAGGAAAGGAATGGATTGGAGAAAGAAGGACCTGAATTTGAACTGCATTGTGGAGTTCTCGCAACTGGCGGTCAGCCGACGGTCACATAACGACTAGCCGTCTGGTGACTGGCGGTTAACCGAACCAGTTTTGGTTACTTTTCCAGAGAACTGTAACCTTACGGTCAGCCTCGCGGTCAGCTAGCGGCTAACCGTCGAGTCCATCGGCGGCTAACCGCCAGCCAACCGAACTGAAGCGGTTACATTTTCAGAATGCTGCATTTGGTCAGGTCAACCACGATTAGCCCCGCGGTCAGCCAGCGGCTAACCGCTAGGTGACTGCCAGGTAACCGAATTTCCCAGAATTATGGGAATAAAGAGAGATGAAGGGAGTTCCCATCCCATTTGCTTGTGAACCTTTCCGAAAGCAATGGGCACTTTCCACCTGGAATATGTTCGAAACAAAGATGAAATGTTTGTTGGGAGCCCGTTCGAGTGAGAAACCACATCGCCGAGATTTGTTGAAATGTTGAGGTTACTCAGGTGTGTAAGGAGCCCGGAATGTCTCTAAACTCAAGGAGTACCAAGTATTTACTGAAAAATAGACATACGGGATCCCTATCCACCTTGAGTTATCTTGAACCCCGATACTTGTCCCGACATTTCGAAAGTTTATTACACCCTAATGTTCCCGAAATTAATGAGTTATGATTTATCAATCCCGAGTATACTGAAACTATACTCGTAGCATTTTGCTAGCCGATGTGCTTGACCTGGTGTTGAAATGATATTTATGCCTTGAACACCCCGTTTCGCCCGTTTATACAATTTCATCAAGTGTTTTATACATGCCCGATTTCTTGCATATGACCTATCAATACTTGGGGCCTTGAAACATTGTTTTTAAGTTTGGGGAGGTATGGTTTGGAGCCCCAATGCAATGTAAGAACTTGTGAGGCATTTTATGGAGTCCGGATGAAGAGAAACCCCATTATGAAGATTCGTCAAGGATCCTTAGACTTGTCAATGTGCATAGGGATCCGAGATGTCCTTAATTCTCATGGAGTACCAAGTATACGTCAAATTAGACATACGGGACCCCCATTCACATTGATTTAAATCTAGGACCCTCAACGTTTGGCCCGGAAAAGTATAGAAATCCATTATGTCTTATTTAAACTCGAATTTCACTTGTACACTTTAAATCTCATATTATATGACTAGACTTGCCCTGAAGGTATTGAAATTTATGTTTCTTTTTAGCATGTTGCTAACCCGTTTATGCCCGACCCGATACAGATATGTTTTTGTGCCTATGGGTATCCCGTCCCGTTATATTCGTACTTGTTGATTTCTTGTATATGAACCATGAACCAAAACCTTGAGGCAATATGGGGCCAGAGCTTTGTAGTGCCAGCCCATGAGCCAAAAAGAGAACATGCGTACAAGTATTTGTTTTGTTTACTTGCATATAACCTATGAGTCGGTACCACTAAGCTTGGATGACCTTGTCGGTCTGATCTACAGACTTAGAGATCCCTTCTTGTCCCGCCAGCTGCAGTTTGGATCCCGCTACCCGGTTCATTAACCGTGGTCTTGTCCCGATACCGCAAATTGCTACTGTGGTTCCTGATGCCCAGCTCGCTACCGTGGTCATGTCCCGTATTGTATTTATGTATATGTAATTTCGTTGTACCTCCTCACTTCAGTGACTGAGGTCAACGCCTTGACATGCTTGCTCTTATCACTTCGGTGATAGAGGATTTAGCTTCTTGTGGTTGCCATCTTACTTGTTTCCCGAATTCCTTGGTTACCTTTACATGCTTTATACTGCATCCATGATTTCAGTAAATGATTGATTTCTTTCGTGAAGATTATTGTTTAAACAGGTTTACAACGTGAGGCATACCCGATTTGTGAAATGTTCATGTTTTATACACTCTTTAAAGAAATACATGGTTTGTCAAATATTCAGGTTTCATACCCGTTTTATATGAATACAGGATTTTGTCAGATGTTCATGATTTCCTATACATTTTTAATTATGTACAATTTCGATCAGACAACATGATTTATTACATATTTTATCATTCAGTATATTGTTTATATCTTTTCACCCACCTGCCAGACCGTCGTGTCTGACCCACTACTTTGGTACTCAGGTTCAGACTTCTTCACCCGAGATGAGTGCACGTGTTGGCTGTGGAGCCATGAGCTTACAGGTTGTTTATCGGCTATGTCATGTAGACATTGAGCTTGACATCGGAATTACGTCATATATGGGGTAGTGATCATTAACTTGTTTTCTTGTATGGCTTCTATTAGCCTTTTCTTGGGATTTGTAATTAATACACATTGTTATTTGTAACTTGAACATATATGGGAATGTAATACCCTGTTACTGTCAGCTCTGTACTTTTACTGTGATGGTTTATTCCAGTCTGAGATGGATCATTGATAAGATGACTATATGCTTGGGTTGAGTGCGGTGCAGAATCCAATGGCCACGGACTCCAAGTTCCAACATCACGAAAGCTTCCGCTAAATATTCAGAGTGTGTTGGAATTTGTAATTCTCATACACGCGGATCTTGGGAGAAACATAATTATTGCTTAACTCCTAATTCACGGACCCCGGGTTTGGGGTCGTGACATAATGTAATACTCATCAAGAATAACACGTACATTAGATAACCGAGGGTTACACCTAAATAGTTGGTTGAGACGAAAATGAATAGAATTGTGAATTGTCTGAGCTCTTTGAATTGAGTTGCATTCATATTGGTATTGTTATTGATCTCAAGTCTAAATTGTGATTTGCAAGGGTCTTAATTCCTTTCAATTATTATGAATGGAATTTAAGAAATTGAATTGAAATCCAAAAAGGATTGAACATGGACTTGAGTAAGTATTTGATTTGAATTGACTCCTTGAGTCTGGCACTACTTAGTTGTCCTGTTAAAGCTCATTATAGAGCTGAAATGGGTTAAATGAATAATTCTTACTGCAGTAGATGGATTTGGGGGCATTCTGGAGCTTCATGGTAATGTCAGTTGTCCTTGGCCTTGACACTGGTTAGATCCCACTATATATTTAAAAATTGAATGAATACTTCCATTTGGAAGAAATGAAATAAAATGCTAAAGTAGTTGCCAATTAATGTATGATACTAAATTTGACTCTTATTGCATATATTGAGATTATTATACGAATTGTCTAGAACTCGATATTGAATGTGAGAATTGTCTAATTTTAGATTTAAACAGACTTAGTATGTGTTATAGCGTGTACTATCGTAGATCTGTTTATACATTGTTAAATCGCTGTATTCATTAGTATTATTAATGGTATTATAGGCTCAGTTGCCAATGTCGTTCCTGTAGAGGCCGCAGCGCCAACGGAGGAGATTACTCCGGTTCCTCCGAGAGGATTAGTAGAATGGAATGGCCCGGAAATCATTTGATTTGATATCTGAGTGCGAGAGAGAAGTAGAAATCTTCTTAAAGCAAAATTTTCAGTACTTCAGGTGTAGTCATCATGCATTGTATTTTAAATATGCAGATGGTGACATGGTTAGTAAACTGAGAACTTTACTTTTGTGTAAAGAACATTGTAGATTTGTATAGGTGTAAATTTATATATCATGGAATATTAGTCATATGGACTTTCCCAGGCATGAGATCATATTTGTATATGTCTTTCACATTGTTATGTTTATGACAGGTGTGATTGGAATATCTCTCTCGCATGAAGTATGTATATCCCTTATGGATTTCGATTTAACTTCGGTTAAATTCGGAGTTCACATGAGTACGTGTGGTCGCATCTTGGAATTTACCTAAATGTAATCCAATTTCAGGCTCGGGTTGTAACACTATGCGATATAAAACTCCCTTATTACGGGGCTGCCTCTTGTTTGTAAAAAAGAGAAAAAAAAAAGTACCATTTCAATAAAAACCATTTCATTTGACTTTAACCTATATTTAGTAAGAGAAGGTTTTCTTCTATTATTACAATACAAAAGGGCCTACTGAACACCTCAACTAAAAACTGTAATGAGTTATATTCTAACAATAATTCCAACAACTTGGACTCTTTCACCTGAAAAAATATATTTAAAAAATAGTCAGAGAATAAAACTTACAAATCTTCATTTTTTAATAACTTTGTAAAGGGCTTTAGAAGTAAATAAAATGACAAGAGAATGAAAATGTGGTGGTGAGGGAGTCTCAATCCATTTCTCTCTTCAGATTGAAATGAAAAAATTGGTGCTAGTGATAGGCTAAAACCTTTATGTGCTGTGTGACACAGCTCACAAAGGTTGGCCTTTGGCCAAGTTTCAAAACTAGGGCTGCACTACAACAGGGCCCAATGGACCTTTCCGTGGAATAAGTGGGCGGCGCACTTCGTTTTAAGAGATGTTAAATGGATGGAAAGCAGAGTTTCCTTTCCCGTGGGCATCAAAAGGACCTTTTCCTGCCGCCTTCCAGACAGTGAGAATAACCTGTTTGATTGAATTTGATGCAACCAATGTCCAATCTGATATCATGTGCAGGAGAGAAAACAGAAAAAGCACCAGGTTGCCTTGTAGTTCTATGTCTTTAGCGTGTTTGGTTAGTTCACCGACCGATCATGAATTCAAGTGAATGGCCAATTTAAGAGATATGAAAAAGTAGAGAGTTCATTTTAAAAATCACAAAATTTCAAAATCCATCTTCTTGGCTTTCTGTCATTTTGTAGTATGTGATGCAATTTTTTAGTTAAGAAGAAGAGACTATTTGTTTTTTAATAGGACGAGAGAATGACGTTTTGATTATTTCATTAAAAAAAAGAAGTGGCATTTGAAATTTTATATTTTTTAATAAGATCATGAAAATTTTCACTGTCTTCAAAATAAATAAAAATTAAAAGTAGATACTATAAAGACGAAAGAACAGATGAGTACATCTCGAAAATGATGTTTCATCCGCTGCAATTGCACTATAAAGTGGAGATACTTGGGCTCCAATCACGTGGGTTTTCTCTCCGGTGGAAGAAAATCAATAAACTTCTACTGAAAACACAAGATTCACCAGAGGATGATGATATTCCCTTCTTCTTAAGTACAATGGTCCTTTTAACAAGTCCCCTCCTTCCCAAACAACCCCAAACACGAGACTTTCAAAAGTACAGTTGTCCATTTAAGAACACCATCCTCTATCCCTGCCCCCAATAATAAGAGTATGCACATGATGGGAACTATATAGCTGACCCAACCTCTGTGTGAGGCCACCATAGGGATTCTTTTATTTATTTATTTATTTCATTAGGGGGAAACAGTCAACCCTTGTCCTAAATCATTGATAAAACTACGAATACACAACACCACCCACTAACACTGTCCGTTAAGGCCCCAAATGTTTCCCGTATATACAACACCATCCATTAGCACTGTGTATTGGGTAAGGCCTTAAATGGTTTGTAGTCAGGATCACCAACTTCTTATTGAAAAATTAATCACTCCCTACTTGGCCAGACTGTTTCTGAGATTGTGGGTCCAACCTCCCATGCTATACCCTTCATTCTCATTATCTAACCATCTAGTGCAGTCCCTCCAATAAATTTTGCATATTTTAGCACCAATAGATTTTGCAAGTTTTAGCACCCAATCCGCACTCCAGATCCTATGAGGTTCTCATAGATAAGTGGAAAACGATAACATCCTAAACATAAGAGTGCTCTCATTTTAAGCGGTTTTGGTTTTCAATAGACAGGTTCAATTTTGGAGTCCCACTTTTCTCACCCACCATGTAGATGACGCACTCAAAAGAATGCTTCTTCCTTTGTTTTTTCTTCTTTTGTTACCTCTACTCGTTGTTCCAATTCTTTTTCACACAAATGGGTTATAGAAAGCCCTTTCAAACCTTGGTGATTTTCACACTTACTTGTAGCTGCTAAAGGGCAGGGCCGGGCCTGGGGTTTTCTTTACCCTACCTTTGATAAATGCAAAGTCAGCCTTGGGAGGGCCAAACTCCTCTGAGGGCCTATACTACCTATGCCCTTATCCTACCCCGGTGGGTCACAGTTAGGACCAAAGCTTGAAAACAAGAAAACCATTTTTTACTTTTCCTATATGGCCGCTCAAAAATAAAGAAAATCAACATAAAAAAAAATGGTAAAAAAGGGGGCTAACTTAACTACTCATGAGAGAAACACCATGGAAGCAACCGGTGGCACATTATAACTCCTTTTAGAGATATTTATTTTATTTTTTCTTTCTTTCTTTCTTACAACCTTTCTTATCTACTGATGAGATAGAAAATTTCAAATTACTTGGATGATTTGGTTGTCGCAAGAGCCAACAGGCAAAGCTAACTTGATCTAGGATAGATCTGAGGTAAGGAATTCTGTGTCATTGAAGATCTAAATTTGCTCCCTCATGTACTCCACAGAAGAATAAAGAGAGCTACTTCCACAGAATCTTACTGATCCCTATTGAAATACTCTACCCCTCCAACAAAAAAACTCACAACTAGGCTACCTTGTCACAGAAGCATAGAAAATTAGAACCAAAACAGAAAATCTTGTGAAACATTGGGAAAACTAAACCTATGATTTCAAAGGGTCTTTTAGCATATATTTAAAATTTTAAATATACCATATAAAATACAAAAGGGGGAAAGGAAGAGAGGGGCAGGGGTGGGGGTGGAGGCGGGGGCGGGGCTAATCCCAATCCCAACCCCAGCCCTTGAGTTATTTCTTAAAAATAAAAACCCTCATTTTAAGGGTTTTTAGAGGGTCAAGCTAGGCCCCTTCCTTTGAGGATCAGAATGACGTGCCTACTTCATTGTAGACCTCAAAACCTGGAGTGTTTCTGACTCCAATTGTTCAACCAATTCCTACAAGATGACTCTTGATAATTTGGAGCTAAAACCCATATAGCGTGGGAGAGAGTTCTAATCCAAATAATATTTGTCATTGGAGTTTTTTATACCAAGAAAAGAGGAATCTTGGTCAACTAAGCATTCTCACATGCAAAAAGTCTAAATGTCCCGAATTCGGTCCCAAAATGGGGACCAAATCACCGCGTGGTGCAGCTGTGAACGATGAGGTCATTTGACTTTTGGGGGAGCAGGAGAGTGAAAATGCTTAGAGAGTTATGTTCGGTCCTAAATTCGGGACCCAATTCGGGACATGTACCACGGCTGTTCTCCCATGTCCCTCTCATCCTCTCCCCCCCTCCACTTCCTACTCATTATATTAAACAACAGTTGAAAGTAGCCTTCTGGCAGGCATCAGAGCTCATACATGAAGAGAGACTTGATGGGGTCCTCTAATAATGGAGTTTCTAGACCTTTCTGTTAAAAAGGGTTTCAACAGGACAATTGAGGTCCAGCATTTTCTAGTGGAGCAGCTGTCCTATCCTCATCCCTAGCTTTACCCAATAACAATTATGTAACAATCTTTTTACCCCAAAAAAACTAAGGATCAAAATTTACTAAAACCGAGTAATTAATAAAAGTCAACAACGTCTGACCAACTACAACGCATTTCTTGTCACTATGAGAAGTTTTACGAGGCCACAGCTAGGTCGATGGTGATAGTGAACAGCAATTGTTCTAAGCCATGGTTGTCAACATAGATGTAAAGGAGGTATGACATAATATCAAGTGTCTCATACCAATTTAATCATTCCAACTGATGTAGGTCCTGCTGTCATCGTCTTGATAATTGCCCAACCTTGTAACAAAAGTTCAAATATATCCCTACACGTACTCAAGTAGCTGCCAATCTCTCCCTCGTCAAGATGGTTGAAATCTATAGTTTAGACCATTAGGCCATCGGTTGGAGATACGGCACCAACAAACAAAATTAAAAAAGGTACTCAAAAAGCTTTTAAAAACTAAAATGTCTTTGACTATGGATATTGCATTCATATTTTTGCGATTTTATCATTTTTAAATTTATGCAATATCATGATGGGTTGGTGAAGTTTGATCTAGACTTTATTTAATTACAGGACCTTATCTATAATATGTCGGTTTAATATGGATCATCTGTTATAAGGTCAGATCCGACAGTTGTAGATATCTAGAGGTTTAGGACTTCAAGAAGTGGAAAGTTTTGATTGAAAATTAAACAGGTTTTAAAACTGAAATGCCTAAAATCTAATAATGGGAGATAGTACTACAGCAAAGAATTTGAGGAGTATTGTGCCAAAAATGGCATTAAACGAGAGAAGACCATTCCCAATACACCACAAAAAATGGTGTGGCAGAGCGCATGAACAGAACAATTGTTGAGAGGGCCAGAAGTATGAGGCTACATGTTGGATTGCCCAAGCAATTTTGGGCGGAAGCAGTGAATATGTTGCATACTTGATTAATCGGGGGCCTTTAGTACATTTGGATGGTGGACTACCAGAGGAAGGTTGGACCGGCAAAGAGGTAAACATTTCACACTTAAAAGTATTTGGTTACGTCTCTTATGTTCATGTTGATGCTAAAAAAAGAGACAAACTAGATTCTAAATCTAGGAAATGTACTTTCATTGGATATGGTTCTGATGAGTTTGGTTACCGTTTCTAGGATGATGAAAATAAAAAAATCATCAGAAGTAGAAATGTTATATTCAATGAGAAAGTGATGCATAAAAACAAGGACAAGGTGCAAGAGAATACTAATAAATATTTATAACTAAATGACACTTCTGAAAATGAAGTACCTGAAGTGCATGAAAACGAAAACCCGTAGGTAGACCATTAAACACCTGTCTCGGTAAGAAGGTCATCTAGGACTCGTAAGCCTACTCAGCGTTATTCACCTTATTTGTTTTACTTGTTGTTAACTGATGGTGGTGAGTTAGAATGTTATGAAGAAGCATTGCAGGTTGAAACTCGGGCTAGGTGGGAACAAACCATGGAAGATGAGATGCAATTTTTGTTATCAAATCAGACATGGGACTTAGTTCAGTTGCCTGAGGGAAAGAAAGCATTGCACGACAAGTGGGTGTGCACTGAAGGAAGAACATGATGGTAACAAGTGATACAAAGTCAGATTAGTTGCAAAAGGCTTCCAACATAAGGCAGGTATTGATTGCTCTGAGTTATTTTCTCCTGTGATTAAATTAAACACAATCAGAAGTGTTTTGAGCATTGTTGTGGTAGAAGATCTACATCCTGAGCAGTTAGATGTGAAAACTGCGTTTCTCCATGGTGACTTGGAAGAAGACATGTATATGCATCAGCGACAGGGATATGTTGTACCAGGAAAGGAGGAAATTGTGTGTAAGCTCAAAAAGTGTTTATACAGTTTGAAGCAAGCTCCAAGACAATGGTATCTTAAATTTGACAGGTTTATGTGCAACACAGGTTACAAGCGGTGTCATGCAGACCATTGTTGTTATTTCAAAAGTTTTGATGACTGTTACGTTATTCTACTCGTGTATTAGAGGATATGCTTGTTGCAAGTTCAACTATGTATGAAATAAATAATTTGAAGAAACAGTTGTCACAGGAATTTGAAATGAATGATTTGGGTGCTGCAAAATAAATTATCAGCATGAGAATTAGCAAAGACAGGAAAAATCGAACATTGAAGTTGTCTCAAGCAGAATATGTTGAAAAGGTTCTAAATAGATTCAACATGCAGAATGCTAAGCGATTTAGCACTCCACTAACCAACCACTTCAAACTCTCAAAAGAGTTGTCTCCTAAGATAGAACAGGAGAAGGAGAATATATCCAAAGTCCCATATACTTTAGCCGTTGGCAGCTTGGTGTATATTATGGTTTGCACTAGACCAGAGATCGCTCATGCAATGAGAGTTGTAAACAGATTTATGAGTAATCTAGGAAAAGCACATTGGGAGGCAATTAAGTGGATTCTCAGATATCTGAGAGACACCACTAATGCATCATTGTTTTCTGGAGGATCATAGATCAAATTGCACGACTATGTTAATTCGGATTTCGCAGGAGATCTTGATAGAAGCAGAAGCACTACATGATATATCTTCACATTGGGTAGTGCAGCAATCAGTTGGAAGTCACAACTACAGGACGTCGTTGCACTTTCAACCACAGAAGCGGAGTATGTTGCCGCTACAGAAGCTAGTAAGGAAATGATTTGGTTATAGGAGTTAATGGAAGAGTTGGGTAAAAAGCAAGAGTCTAGCAGGTTTTGTAGTGACAGTAAGAGTGCCATTCATCTTCAGCCTTTCATCCGAAAACCAAATACATTCGGATCAGATATCATTTCATACGATGGCTTTTAGAAGAGAAAATGTTGAAACCGGAGAAGATTTTATCAAGTGAGAATTCTGCAGATATGTTCACAAAGGTGATAACTACAGAGAAACTGAAGCTGTACTCGGCTTCAGTTAATCTTCAAAATGAAAATGAAGTATCGATATTCTTAGCCGTGTTCTGTTATTGTCAAAGTCATTTAGTATATTCAGTCTTCAAGTGGGAGATTGATGGGTTGGTGAAGGCTGATCTAGACTTTATTTAATTACATGGCCTTATCTGTAATATGTCGGTTTAATCAGGACCATCATTATAAGGCCAGATCCGACGTTTGTAGGTGTCTAGAGGTTTAGGGCTTCATATATTTATATTGGATGGTAAGAGCATTGTACATAATAAAGGTGTAATTGAGAGAGAACAGGAGAGACATTAAATACTTGTACTCTTGTGGGAATATCCAATAATAGTGAATGGCTTTAATCTCCCGTGAACGCATGCAATCTTGCTGAACCACGTAAATCCGTGTCTTATGGATTAATTGTGTGATTGATCGTGCATGTGTTTTCCAATCCTAACATATCACACAAACTTTTTCTCTGGTTGCATAAAAAAGAAGAATATATCTATATGATATCCCATAGTTTATAATTTTATGCAATATCACATAGTTATTTTCTTCTCTTTTATGTAGGAAATTGGGCAGGGTTACCCAAGGCTAAAATTACCATGCCGCCAAAATCCCTAGCTTTTATCCAAAGCCATGACTGATAGCAGGGAGAACACAAAATTGGGGAAACAACAATGCAGCAGGGGAAAACAGAACAATATATTATATCGATCGAGAGAGAGAGAGAGAAAAACTCCAATCCTTTCTACCAGCAGAGGTAAAAAAAAAAAAAAAACCTCCAATCCTTTCTACCTAGCAGAGGTATAATGTATTACTTATAGCCCATGTTGCTAAACCAGACACAATAACCTACCATAATACACCGTACTCAACTGGCGAAATCAATTCCAATAAAAACCACCAGACAAAACCTAGGGGCCAAAAGATGATCACAAAAACACTTAAAACAGCCAGGTCTGAGTACCCAGAAATCAGAAACATTTCTTATAGATTCATCCAACATCAATTACATATAGGCCCAATAAACAAAAACAACCAAAAGAAAGACACCAACAAGACAATAGCATGAGAGATTAGATGGTTTTGAGCCATGTTACTCTAAGAACCCAGTTCTAGTCAGAATAGCATTCCTCACCTTGCTCAGATCTCTTCCCTTGAGTGTCCTTCCAGCACCTTCACACACAGAGAAAGAAGAGATCTGGCTCCTTGCCAGTTTCCTAGCAAGCCATTCATGTGGGGGAATCTGATCATTATCAGCATCATCATCTTCCTCATTTGAATCACCATCATCATGACCAAAGACTCCATCACCATCACCAACACCATAGCTAGCCCAAGAACCATCTTTGAAACCATGATTTTCTGAACTATTGTTTCTGTAAATTTTTGACCAGTCAGGAATGTTCACAGGAGCGGACTGCTGGACTCTGCCTTCTGTAGGGGTACTGAACCTTGGAATCACTCTAGCAGCAGTTGGAACATGTCTAGGAGCTGAAACAGGAGAGTCCCTGCCAGATTTCCTAACTTTTGGACTGATATCCTTCCTTTCTACAACAGCCCAAACTTGTTCCTCATCAAAGTCCTCATTTTCAACTGAACTACTAGCATTTCTTCCCCTCATGCTGAAAAGGCCATACTGATCTGCCATAGATGCTCAATCTCCAAAACCCCCAAACCCACAAAAAGAAAAGCAAGCAAAAGTCCCAAAACCCAAGAAAACTATCTCCACCAAACCTAAAAAGTAACCTTCATAAATGATATCTTTGAGGGATTTTTTTTAACTTCTTTAAATGGTATGTCTTTCTTTTCAAAACCCAATAACTAAAAGAGAAAGAAAGGAGAGAGAAGTTTGGAAATCAAACTTCTGCAAAAAAACACCAATTTCTCATGATTTCTGAAATGGGTTTTGCAGAATCAATAATCTAAAACAGAGTATTTCTCAAAAGACAAACCACAAAAGAAATAATTATCACTAGTTTTACCAAAAGAAAAAAAAACAGGGGATTGGCACAACGTCTTTTCTTAGAGGCTTTTCACAGGCGCTGAGAAATTCATGAGCAGAAGCAGAAGCACCCAACTTTCCGTACTCTGAAAAGCATTGTTTTATGAGATTTACCCAAAAGTGGTGTTTTCATCCTTAGGAAAAAAGCCTGGCTTGGGTGAGTACCGTGGGTTAGGAAGGTGGAGAAGAAAGATTGGTCTGACACTCCTGGATATCTGCACAGCTATCCACAGCCCAACTAAATTCACACTGTAATCAATCAGAGATTCTGAAAACAGATGTCGAGAAAGAAGTAACGAAAGGAAGATTGGAAAAGATCTACTCTCTTCTATTTCGGTGTTTGCAATTTCAGTGGCTGACGGACAGCCGGGAAAGATGAGTTCTCCTTGAGATGTGCGAGGATTTGATTTGTGTTGCTTTTATCCTTCTTCTTCCTTTTAAGTCTCTCTTTCTTCAATGGATTAATGGCTGGGCAAAGTGGAGAGACGCATCTGGACAGCCATGTCCAGAGTTGACACAAGGGGGCTTGATGAATGATGATTGAAATTAGAGACTGTTTTGGACGGGTTGGGAACTTTTTGGACGGTCCTTCTTTTTTCAGAAATTAGAGGATGTGGCGTTTCTTTTCCATTTTGCCCGAAGGTGGAATCTCTTGATGGGATTGTTACTGTGCATGCTGCTAGATGGACGTGACACATGTCCTCGGAGACGGCTGTGAGCCACCAGAAATGGTAAGAAAAAAAGCATCCAATATGGGGGGAGGAGTAAAAAAAAAATAAATCCGGGGACCGTATAATCGATCCGAACCGCGGTTAATAATCATATTTCACGGTTCGATTACAGTTATGGTTAATGAAATTCAGAAACCGTACGGTTCGGTTCGGTTACAGTTTTTCATGATAATTCACAGTTATCGTATGCGGTTAACCGTACCGTTTACAAATAAAAGAAAAAATAAGGAGTCGTAACCGTATAATAAAGATTACCAATCAATAAGATTTTTATTCAATTGCTCCTTACGTGTCATTTTACCTTCAATCATTCACATTTATCCCCTTATGTGAAGAAGGCATTCCACAGTTATTAACCGTAACCGAACCGTTTAATACGGTTAACCATGGTTACGATTTTCTACTGTTTTTGTAGATACGGTTACGGTTACGGTTTTAAAAGATAAAAAACCGCGGTTACGGTTCGGTTAACGGTTTTCCCAAATTGATCGGTTAATCGAACCGTTACACCTCTAATCCAATATTTCCTTTCTAGTCATTTTTTAGTTGATTTTGTTCATATCATTTTTTTCCTTTTTGAACTTTTCATCAAAAAAAAAATGTTTTAACTTGAAAATAGAAAAGAAACTTGAACTCTGATTAAAAGAATTTCTGAAGAAAAATAATAAAGTTAGGCAAAGTTATTTTATTTTTTTAACGAAAAAAATATTTTTTCTTGTTTTAAAGGTGAAAAGGTAAGTTAGGCAGAGTTGTTCGTACATTGAAATTGGCTTTCCAATTTTTTTGACCGAAATTTCGATAGTGTCACTAAAGTCGCTAGATTATGGTCAATATTTTGTTAAATTTTTTTTGTATTGTATTCAATGGTGTCATGTGATAGATGAGATTTATCAATTTCTGTATCGTATATTTTTTGCAACCAGTAAGTGAGTTCATTTTTTTGTAGAATAGAAAAATGATATTTTGTTAAACGTTGATACACATTTGACAACCACTTCTTAGGTTCTATCATTTGAAAACAAAATCTTAGCTAAGATGTTACATAAATGCCATGACATCATTGGGACAGTCCCATAATATCATGAGATTTATCAATTTTCGTGATATACACTGTTCCATAATATCATGTGATCCAGGACAAAAACAAAGTTAAAAAAAATATTGACTAGAGTCAAGTGACTCTTGTGGCATTATCTAAATTTCAGTCATGAGACTAGAAAAACCAGGTTTAAGGAGGACTAATATCTCAAAATTCCAATATTTCTTTCTCAGTTATGCGGAAAATCATTTGCTACAAGGGAAGATAGGAAATACTTTTGCAATGAATTCCACCATTAAACAACTATGTCCTAAGAAAATCATAGAAAAAAAGTTAGAATATACTTTGTTGACACAAAAAAAGTCACTATGTCTCCTCAACATTAAGAAGCCACATGAAGCTGCATCCTGCTATAAACGGGCAAAGGTACTTCAAACATCAGATCTTGTCAGAATCAAACAAAAACTGTAAGATCCTTCAAGACAGCCAAAAGAGGGGTACACATGAAGTTTCGGGTCATTCCGATATCATTTGGCCTAACTTTACTCATCCGACAGCTAAATAGGCGCTCCCGGCGGCGACATTGTCGAAGACATCAAAACTTTAATCAAAGCCTACGGATGACTCCAAAATACCTCCAAAGGGCTCCTCGTCAATGATGGAACGCGCTCCGAGGCGCCTGCTGGGGCGGCTACCGGGGTCGGCGGAACGTGGGAGTCCGTCGGGTCCGACCCTTTCGTGCCCTGGCGGGCCCTGAAGCGTGCATCAACATTTCTTTTGTGTGGGTGTGCCAGATTTTCTATTTTACTTGGAATTGCAAGTGGTAATCCGGAGATCAACCTTCGCAAGTAAAAAGGAAATCAACTTCTTTCAAGTTTTCCATTGCACAAATATTTAAGAAAAGAGACATTTTCTTGGTTTGCCGTGAAAGGCGATTTTGTTTGGCATTTATAGCCGATTTTGGCGTTTATAGCCGATTTACAATTCTCATCAATAATGAAAGACAAGAGTTGTGATTTTTGTCTCTTTTAGAAAAATACAAACTACAATGAAAAGCAAGAAAAGGAAGATCTAACTTTTCAGGAGATTGTGGGGGACTCGTTCAGATTGACGGTCGCAAGCCATGTATGGGCTTCGCCATCATCCATGCAGATGAGAACAGAAGATGCTCTTGATTCGCTTGGCTTGGCTATAACCTCAGGTTTTTAGAGGACAAAGACCAAGAGAAGGTCCTATGTCCAATAAAAAGCTAAGTAGACGGGCTGAAAAGCCACGTCTAAGCCATTGGAGGCAGCAGGAGAAGGCAAGGACCTTGGGGGGGGGGGTGCCCCCCAAGGGACTTTTGTCACCTTGTAGTGGTGGCCGGTGCAGAACTTCAGCAGAGTTTTTCTCTCTTTTTCTTTCTCTCAGATCTCTTTCTGATCTTTTTTTTCTGATCTTCTGATTTTCTCGTCTTTTTTCCGATCTTTTTCCGATCTTTTTCCGATCTCCATTTCAATGGAATGCTCTCCTATTTATAGGCCTTTGGTAGCCATTTAGGAGGGTTTATGAGCCTTAATGGCTTTAATGGAAGGAGTTACAAGATTTATTTCTTGATTTTGTAACTCCTTTTTCCTTGAATCTGATTGGCCGATGGAGATTAAGGGCTTTTAATCACCTTAATTACCATAATGGGAGGAGTTTCATGGTTTAAATGCCATGAATCAATTGACTTGTAACTCCCAAATGCTTGCTTCTGATTGGGCCGTCCAAAGAAATGAATTAATGACTGCAATAAAGCTAGTCAATTAACCACATTAATTGGTCGCCGAGCAGTCGAAGAGTCGCGGGCCATGCCGTGTCTTCTGGAATTCTTCTGGCGATGATCATCGATGGATCTACATGCTGATCGACATCGGATGAACATGTAACTTCAGACATTGATAGCTAAGAGTGGGCCGGTGACATCTGTCTTGTCGATTTCACGATCGGTCGGACAGAAAGTGCACTTTCTTGGTCGACCGGTTGGCGATCTTGGAGCGATCAATGATGATTTTATGCTTTTGGAGGTTGACCCGTGATTTTGACGGATGTCGGAGGATATGAGTCAATTTCAAGCACTAAAAATCACATTTTCAGGAAACCACAGGGGCCAAAGTGCGCGAAACGCGAAAAAAGACGAAAAAAACGGGTCACCGGCGGAAAATCCGGTGACCCGGACCTCCATGGTCGCCGGCGACCATGGACCGGCGACCATGGGCCATGGTCGCAGGGGCCTGCGACCATGGGCCATGGTCGCAGGGGTCTGCGACCCTGGGGGATTTTTTCCCTTCGGAGCCCGTTTTGCGGTCGTTTTGAGGTCTTTTTCGTCGCCGTTTTCTTCTGTATTTTTCTTGACATTTCTTCTCATTTATTGGCTTGATTTCCCTGTAGAAAACTTGATGAGAATCCTTGCATTTTTAGAGTGCAAAGTTTCTAATTTTCCGGGAAAGCCGAAGACTTTGTCGCGTAGAGCTGCTGATTTTCCGCCAGAAGTCGAAACTTGGTCAAACGATATCGGAATGACCTGAAATTTGAGGTGAAGCCTCCTGAGCAATAAATAAGACCAACCATAGGCTTTTGTTTGAGTTTTGAAGCCGTTTGGGGTCCCGTCGATGCTTCACTTGATTTTGCTGCGGGGAAAATGCCGAGCTTTGATGTGCGGTCAAACGATGTCCGATTGACCTGAAATTTGACGGGGAGCCTATTGGAGTCATTTTGAGACGTTCCATGGGCTCCGTTTTGGATGTCATGGTCCCGGGTTGCTCCGCCGCCGGTAGGCTTGATTTTCTCTCGGAGCATCGAAACCTGGTCAAACGTTGTCAGAATGACCTGAAATTCGACGTGCAGCCTTTTGGAAGCATGTTGAAGCCACTCATGCACTTGGTTTGATGAGCGAAGGCTTCGGTGGTTCCCGCCGCCGGGAGGCTTGATTTTGCTGCTCGAGCATTGATGGAGGGTCAAACGTTGTCGGTTTGACTTGAAATTTGGAATGGAGCCTTTTTGGGTCATGCTGGAGTCATCCGTAGGCTCTGATCGAAGTTTTGACGTCTCCGATGATGTCGCCGCCGGGAGCGCCATTTTAGCTGTCGGAGAATGAAGTTAGGCCAAATGTTGTCGAAATGGCCCGAAACTTCATGTGTACTCTTCTCTTGGCTATCTTGAAGGATCTTGTAGTTTTTGTTTGATTCTGACAAGATTTGATTTTTTGGAGAAATTGCATTGCCTATTTATGGCAGGTTGCGGCTTCATGCAGCTCTCTTGATGTTGAAGTGGCAAAGTGACATTTTTGGTGTCAACAAATGCCCCCTCGAGGTACAGCGACGAGTTGCTTGACTTTTGTAGTCGATGTGCCTCGAAGAGATTTTTGAAGGAGAGCTTGTGTCTTGACCAAGAGTCTTTGAGCAATCTTTCCTTTGGTAGAGGTGCCTTTGAGCTTCCAGGGGAATTTTATGGTAGTGAAAGGAATCACACACCATCTCGAGGCAAAGTTTTGAAGATGACATCAGGGATGTGGATTTGGGTTTCTGTTTTTGATCTTGTGACCTAACCAGCTATATATGGCAGGTTAGGTGATCGGGTTTTGATTTTGACCTTGTGACCCAACAAGCTGTATGTGGCAAGTTGGGGGATCATGATTTGGTTTTTGGTTTCGGTCTTGTGACCTAACAAGCTGTATGTGGCAAGTTAGGGGACCAGGATTTGGTTTTTGGTCACTCTTTGGGACTGTGTGGGTCCATTGGAGTGGTTTGGATTTTTGTGGAATGTCAATTTCAAGATTTTGGCTCAACTTGGTATATGAGGCTGGATGGTTTGATTTTTGGAAGCTCACGGGGCTTGGAATTTTTTGTATGGTTCAATCAACTCAAAAGAGGCATGGAACCATTTTTGTATGCTCTTGGGTAAGAGGGATTTTTTTTCCTGACTAAAAGCCCATTTTTTTTTTTTTAGTGCCTAGGTGGTCAAACCTGGCTCATATGGGCTAGCCCATGGGACCTTAAGCTTTTTAGGATGGCTTAGATCTCATGTGGGGTCATTTTTGTAAAGAATATCTAAAGATATCTCATTTGGATAGAGAATATCTAAAAATATCTTTATGGGAGAGAATCTCTCATATTCCCTTAATTTGGGAGAGAATATCTCAAGGTATCTTTCTTTTTGGGAAGAAATCTCCAATATCCTTTTTTGTTGGAGAGAATCTCTCATTTGATTGATTTTGGGAGGAAATCTCTCAAAGACATCTTTCTTTTTGGGAAAGAATCTTTCTAATTCCTTCTCTTTTGGTAAGGTTACTTAATTAGTAACACTTACCTTTCTTCTTTGTTTCCTTCTTTGATTTGCTCTCTCCTATAAAAGCAAAGGAAGGTAGGATCTCTTGCTCTTATTGCTTTCTTTTGCAACAATCTCAAGAGAGCTCCAAGACCAAGAGTGCTTCTTCTTCAAGGATCTTCAAGCTTTTTCCTTCTTCTTCTCCATCAATGGCTTCGAGTAAGTTTTCTCTCTTTTTCTTTCAAGAAAACTCCATGTAGAGAATAGGATGGTAAAAAGAAGAAAGTTTCTCTCTTTTTTTTTTCTTTTTTTTTTTCTTTTCTTTTTCTTTTCTTTCTATTCTTCTTTTTTTTTTTCTTTTCTTTTCCACGTGATTTCTTTTTTCTTTTTTTTTTCACGTTTTTTTTTTTTTTTCTCTTTTTTTTTTTTTTGTGGGCCGTACGGACAGATCCGTACGGATCTGGTCCGTACGGCCACGTGGCTTTTTTTTTTTTTTTTTTTTTTTTTTGAGAAAGTTTCTTTTTTTTTTCTTTTCTTTCTCCCCTTTTTTTTTTGAGAAAGCTTCTTTTTTTTTTTTTTTTTTTTTTTTTTTTTTTTTTTCTTTCTTTCTCCCTCTTTTTTTTTGAGAAAGTTTCTTTTTTTTTTTTTTTTTTTTTTTGCTCATCATGATAATGCGTTTTTATGCAAATCTAGATGTTCATGCATGTACTTTTTGTAAATTGAATTGAGTAGCATGATGTGATAGCATACCTGAAAATCTTTGCAAATTTGGGAATTTGGAGCACGCAGCGATGTTGAGCCCTTCTTGATTTTGCGGAGATTTTGAGGTTTCGAAAGTTTGGAGTTTCGGAGCCCGCAGCAATGTTGAGCCCATCTTCAAACTTTCTATTTCCGTCGGAGTATTTCCTTTTTCTTTGGAATTGCCCCGGAGTCATGCCAAAATTTCGCCAGATTTTTGGTGGGACAAAGTGACCCCTTTTTTTTTTTTAGCGAAATCCTGTCATTTTGATGACGATCTTTTTCTTTTCCAACCTTTGCAGGTGGTTCCTCCAGAGCGAACAAGGGTAAAGAGCCTGCTACAAGCGTACCTCGTCGATCTGCTAGATCTTCCAATGTGGCCGTTCAGCAGGCCTGGGAGAAGGAGGTGACCTTGGGAAGCTGACGAACCTCCGGAGAAGAGGATTCGGGAAGAAGAGACCATCGGTGAAGGTATGATTCTTCCTTTTTCTTTTTCCGCTTCTTTCATGGGGCTTTCCACGTTCTGATTTGTTTTCTCACCCTGCTGCTGCTTTTTTTTTTTTAGCAGAGGATGAAGACTTGGCGATGCCTGAGGTTCCGACCGATGAGGCGGTGATGGAGCCGGTTATGGCATCTGAAGAAGAACCGAGGGACTCTGGAATGACTCCGGAATCTCCAATTGGTATAACTTCTTTCGCTTTCTCTGTTTTTTTTTTTTGCCTGCGACTTGATTTGCTAACATTTTTTCTTGTCAGCTGACTTGCCACAGGTTTCCGATGACTTTGAACCATCAATGGACGCAAATGTTGATGATGCTTCCGATGAGTTCATGGAGGAAGAGAGTGTTCCGCCGGTCGTCGAAGAAGGTACTTTGTAGTGATGACCCTGATGATGTTTTTTTTTTTTTTTTTTTTTTTTTTTTAACAGGATCATATTCATACCTTTTTGTGTTTCATTTGCAGGTTTTGAAGTGACAGAAGAGAGTCCATCGCTTTCTTCAGAACCAGAGCAAGGGATGCCAGAGGTCGATCCGGAGGTAGAGACCAGTTCTGACATGATTGAGGAGATGCCTCGTGTTGAGATTCCCTCTCCAGTGGCTCCAAGTGAAAAGAGTTCTTTTGTTACTCTTCCAATGGGACATGACATGAGCAGCCGATCAGCGGAGAAGGGTGAATCTTCATCCAGTTCGCCTCTTCAATTTGCGAAGAAGGTGCTGGCTCGGGTTTTGAGTTCTTGGGTCAAGACTCTCCTTTCTGGACACTTGGAGGCAGGATTTGGCATGATCCCACATGTACAGGAGATTCTGACTGACACCGAAGAGGTTGGTCTGGATGTCACAAGTGCCAAGGCGATCGTTGATAGGATCATTGCACTGGGTGACAAGTGGTTTGAGACCATGGGTTTCCCTGACGACCAATTCTTCAAGGAGATGTTCTTGGACCCTGCTGATAAGGCTAAGTCTGACCTGAATGAGGCTACACAAAGCAAGAAGCAGCTAGTTCGGGAGAAGAACAAGGAAGAGCTAGCCATCATCGGATTGAGGCATGACCTTAACATCCTTGATAGGGAAGTTGAGGAGGCCAGGAAACGTCTTGAGCATTTGAAGGCACAAGTCGATGCTAAGTGGGCTGCTATAACAGAGGCTCGTGACAGGGAGAGTACTCTGATTCGCAGGGTTGCAGATGCCGGTCAAGTTCTCGAGAGGAGGACTCTAGAAAACGAACGATGGCAAACTGCTGGGGAAGAGCTGCCCGGTGTAAAAGAAGGGTTACGGCATTCGCCAGCATCTCATGGCAAGTTCCTGAAGAAGCGTGCCTTGGAAACTCTGACGGATGAGGCCAAAAGTTTGCTTGAGGAGCTGAAGCTTTGGCTGGAGACCATTTTTGGCTGAGCTCCTGATTTTTTATAGCAGAAACCATTCTCTTTTTTTTTTTGGTACCACATGTATTTTTTGGTACTCTTTTTTTTGTAGTGCTTGTGGACACTTTCTTTTTTTTTTTTGGTACCACATGTATTTTTTTTGGTACTTTTTTTTTGTAGTGCTTGTGAACACTTTCTATTTTTTTTTTTTGCTTTGGTACCACATGTATTTTTTGGTACCTTTTTTTTTGTTTTTGTTCCCTACGCTCACTCAAATCTTTTTGTGATGAAAGCAATTGCTAAATGGGATTTGATCAAAAGCTTTGTCATTTTGTGAAAATCTTTTGTCAAATAATTGTTTTGGCATGGGAAACGAATTCGGCATGAAAGCCGGATTTTTGTGGCATTTGCAGCCAGTTTTGACATGAGAGTCAGGTTTTTTTTTTTTGTGTGGCATTTATAGCCGATTTTTGAGATGGCATAAGAGCCAAAAATTTTGTTCGTGGCATGGGAGCCAATTTTGAGATGGCATGGAAGCCGAAATTTTATGGCGTAAAAGCCAAAATTTGGGTTGGCATGGAAGCCGGTGTTTGTTTTGTGGCATCTATAGCCAGTTTGGTGGCATTGATAGCCAATTTGTGGCATTTATAGCCGGTTTGGTGGCATTGATAGCCAATTTGTGGCATTTATAGCCGGTTTGGTGGCATTGATAGCCATTTTTTGAAAGCCAAGTTTTGGTTTGTCGGCGTGAAAGCCAATTTTTGTGGCATTGATAGCCGGTTTGTGGCATTTATAGCCGGTTTTTTGGCAAAAGAGCCAGGTTTTGGCATTTATAGCCAGATTTTTTGGCTTTCAAAATGCAGGTATCGACTAAATGTCGCCTCCCCGCTGAATGGTCTTGCAAGTATCGATGGAATGTCGCTTCCTTGCTCATTCGGTTTTGCGAGTATTGATGGAATGTCACTTCCTCGCGGGTTGGGTTTTGCAAGTATCGATGGAATGTCGCTTCCTTGCGAATTGGGGTGCAAATATCGACTAAGCGTCGCTTCCCTGCTTTTCCCAAGACTTTTTGGTTTTGCGGGTACTGACTTGATGTCGTTTCTCCGCGATTTTTGAAAAACCATTTTTTTTTTGTTTAAAGACACGAGGGTCGTAAATTTTGACCTAGAACCATTTGGCGGTAAAAGGTAAGGTGGACTAGGGTGGAAATCCCTGAATCCGGATTTTTGTTTCAAACCATGAATTTTGGTTCAAGGATTGAAAGTTTTGGTCAAGTCAGGGAGAGGCTCCTAAACTTGGATTTTTTTTGTTTTTGAACAATGAAACAATGAAAGTAAGCATTGTTTTTGAATCTCTAGAAATTTTGACATTTGATATGAAAATTCTAAAGAGAGTGGGTTTGACGAGCGAGTACCTGAGAACAGGTTTTGGCCATACAGGCATTGCTCTTACCCAGTTGGGTAAGTCTTCAAGGGTAGTATCGCTTCAAGAACTTGCCGTTGATAGGCAGCATACATCTGTCGCCTTCCATGTTTAGGAGGGCATATGCGCCATTGGAGAAGACCTTGTCGATGACGTAGGGTCCCTCCCATTTTGGTTCAAACTTGCCTTTGGACTTGTGAGCGAAGACCATTGGTCTTTTTACCGCAAGAACCAAGTCACCCTTCTTGTAGGCGCGTTGCCTGACCTTTTTGTCAAAAGATCCTGCCATGCGTGCTTGGTAAAGTTCAATGGTTTGTCGAGCTTCGAGCCGTTTCTCATCGAGATTGTCCAGCTCATGAAGTCGTAATTTCGCATTGCTTTCTTGAGTCATGTCATTTTGTAGAGATACCCTCAGAGAAGGAATTTGTACCTCTAGGGGCACGACAGCTTCGCATCCATAGACCAAGGAGAATGGTGTGCTATGGGTTGGTCCTCGAACGGTGGTTCGATAGGCCCACAAAGCTTCAGACAGTTTATCGCTCCAGTCTCTTTTGTGACTAGAGACCATTTTCTTGAGGATTTTGCAGAGTGTCTTGTTGAAGGCTTCTGCTAATCCGTTTGCTGCCGGATTGTATGGAGTCGAAGGACAGCTTTGGATTTTGTATTTGTCGCAAAACCTGTAGAATCGATGATCCCGGAATTGTGGTCCGTTATCATGGACGAATCTCTTGGGTATGCCGAAACGACAAATGATGTTGGTGCGTAGGAATTGAAGAACTGATGAGGTCTTCATTTCGTTGAACGCAAATGCTTCTGACCACTTGGAGAAATAATCCGTTGCGGCGAAGATGAAGCGATGACCTTTGCTTGAAGGGGGAGAGATAGGACCTATGATGTCCATGCCCCATGCTTCAAAAGGCCATGAGATTGCTGTAGGATGCAGCCATTCCGGAGGCATGTGAATGTAATCTCCGTGAACTTGGCATAGCTGGCAGCGCTTAGCAAATTGCATTGCGTCGGGTACCATGGTAGGCCAGTAGTAACCTAACCTTTTGATTTGGTCGTAGAGCTTGGGACCAGCCTGATGAGCTCCACAAAGACCAGCGTGAACTTCTTTGAGTGTTTCTTCAGCTTCTTGTTGTGACAAGCAGCGTAGAAGTACTCCGTTGAAGGATTTCCTGTAAAGGATCTTTGAAGGGATATCCAAATGAAAGTTTGGGGCTCGCCTTTGGATGCTTACCCGTTCTTTTGGATCTTCAGGTAGGATTCCGAACATAGTGTAATCAATGAACGGATCCCTCCAGTCGCCGATTGAAGGTTGAAGGATAGAGATCCGACTTCCAACCACCCGGTGGCATTCAGCAACTGCTTGGTGTGTGTTAAGAGGAGGGAGGGTCCTTCTCTCGCACACTGTAATTTGCATGTTTTCCCCTTCCTGGATCGCCATTGATGCGGCAAGTCCGGCCAGGGCATCTGCACGGATGTTTTCACCTCTACGAATGTGGGTGATGTTGCAGATGTCAAACTTTTGTAGAAGCGATTGTGCCTTGTTGTAATAAGGCAGCAGATCGGGCTTCCTGACTTCATATTTCTGATTCATCTGGTTGACGATCAGTTGAGAGTCTCCAAAGACTTCCAGCATGGTGATACCGGATTCAATGGCGAGTTCCAATCCTAGGATCAGAGCTTGGTATTCAGCTGCATTGTTTGTGCATGGTTCCAGTAACGAGAAAGCGTGTGGAATCATGCATTTGTCGGGGCTAACAAAGAGGATGCCAACTCCCGAGATCAGCTTTCTGTTTTCATTTGTCCTGGTTGCACCGTCAAAGTACATGTCCCAGGAGGCATTTGGTGAGGAAGTCTCCACGTTGTAGACAGGTTCGTCTGGGAGATCATCTCTGAGTGGTGAATCTTTAGGCAATGGATGCTCTGCAAGGAAATCTGCTAGAGCTTGGCCTTTGATTGCTTTTTGTGGAACATACCTAATATCAAATTGTGACAAGAGGATGGACCATTTTGCCAGTCGGGCATTAAGAGAACCTGCCTTTGTGACAAGGACCTTCCAGAGGTTGATCCTTGAGACGAGGTAGACTGTGTTGGAAAGCAAGTAGTGACGTAGCTTTTGTACGGCAAACATCACTGCAAGGCATTCTTTTTCGACTGGAGAGTAGCGATGCTCTGCACCTACTAGCATGCGGCTGAGGTAGTACAGAGCAGCTTCTTTTCCCTCACCATTCTCTTGTGCAAGCAGAGCGCCTACAGAATGATCAAGAGCTCTTGTGTACAAGATGAATGGTTTTCCAGTGGCAGGGGCAGCTAACACTGGAGGTTTGGTCAGGTATGACTTGATATCTTGAAATGCGGCTTCACAGTCGGCATCCCAGACAAAGTCTACACCTTTTTTCACCAATCGAGAGAATGGACGGCATTTCCCCGAAAGATTGGAGATGAACCGTCTGATGTAGGCCAATCTCCATTGAAGCCCTTTTAGTTCCCTTAGGGTTCTTGGAGAGGGCATTTCTAGAATAGCCTTGACTTTTATGGGGTCAAGTTCTATTCCAGCTTTCCGAACAAGGAATCCGAGAAACTTACCCGACGAGACGCCGAAGAAGCATTTTAGAGGATTCATCCGCAGTTTGTGTTTGCGAAGTCGGAGGAAGACTTCTCGAAGATCTTTGAGATGGTCTTCTTTTCTTCTGCTTTTGACGGCGAGGTCATCAACGTAACATTCGACCGTCTTGTGCTGCATATCTTGGAATATTTTCATCATAGCCCTCTGATATGTGGCACCAGCATTTTTCAGACCAAATGGCATGACAGTGTAGCAATACACGCCAAATGGAGTCCGAAATGAAGTGTGTTTTTCATCCTCGGGATGCATCTTTATCTGATTGTAACCAGAGAAGCCATCCATGAATGTCATTCGCTCGAATCCGCAGGTATTGTCAATCATCACCTCCGGTATGGGGAGCGGGAATTCATCTTTAGGGCAAGCGCCATTCAAGTCTCTATAGTCAATACAGACTCTGATCTGCCCATTTTTCTTTGTCACGGGGACAATGTTGGCCAACCATTCTGGATGTTGTTCCTCACGGATGAAGCCAACGCTTTTGAGTTTTTGAACTTCTTGTTCAATTTTATCCATCACATCTGGACGGAATCTTCTTTGGCCTTGTTTGACAGGCTTGACGTCTTCTTGAAGATTGAGTTTGTGGACTGCTACTTTGGGGTCTAAACCAGGCATTTCAGCATAGGACCATGCAAAGCAATCAACGAACTCACGAAGAAAAGCGATATACTCGGGTAACTCATCATCCTTTATATTCTTGCTTATGAATACAGGACGTGGGTTATCAGGTGTTCCCAAGTTTATCTTTTGAACAGGATCTTCTGTCGGAAGGTTCGAAGGTGGTTCCTCCACAATATTTTCGGAGGCTACCAACTCAACGAAACCTTCTGGAGTTTCAACTGCATTACCAGACCAAGGCTCTGTTCCTTTCCATGGATTTTCTTGATTGGTGATCTCCTCAAGGCTTGCTATGAGATAGTCCCAATCGCCTGTTGAGTCTGGTATTTCTTTTGGAGACGAGGGTTCTTCTGGGTCAGAATAGCACAAGTCTGTATTATCGGGCGATTCCTCTTCATCATCAAAGAAATCGTACAAATTGGATGAGCTTCCTGGATCTTTGTCAGGTAACTCTTTAAAGAGATATCCAGGGAGATCGATGTCTTCATGGACTTGAGATGTTGAGGCTTGGTCGGTAAAACGACTTTTAAGCCTTTGTGTCAACTGTCTCAGAGGAGTATCAGGATCATACCCTAACCCATATGAAGACTTTTCTACATGACCGTAGAGTCTCCAATCTTCCAGCTGGCTTTTGGTCAAGGCGGGCTCCAATGGCGTGAGAATACCGCGTCTTTCTCCCAAACCGACTGGGTTTTGAGCGTTAAAGCCCATTTTCTTCATGATAGCTTGTGCCACAGGACTATATAGAGATAGTTGAGGCATACCTTCGTTTTGAAAAGGTTTCAGCAGAGAACTTGATGAAGAAGCATCCGATCTATGAAAGAAGATCGGTCTTTGCTTTGGTGATGTTGTCGGAACAACAAAGGTAGCAGACGTAGGATCTTCTACGTCAGCAGGTGTCTCCATCGGAGTGAGAGCAGGCTGAACTTGCTGAGTGTCAGCTTGGCTTGACGATGCATCGTCTTCTGGCTCTGAGTCCGAGTCTGTGTCTTGCATGATAGACACGAGAGAAACAACAAATTTGCCCCCAGGCTTTTGTTTCGCCTTCTTCACTTTAGTCATGATGACCAAAGGTTTTGAATTCTTGAGGGAGATAACGAAGGGAGATTGACTACTCTCTTCTAATTTGCCGGAGGGTTTGTTTTCTTCCGGTGATTTTTGAGGAGCCTTGCCTTCATCTTTCTGGAGATTTTCAGCAGGGGGTGCTATTTCCTCTTCTTCTTCTTCTCCTTCATACATTTGGGAGTCTGCGAAGTGGACTTCTTTACCTTTGAAGGGTTTTCTGTCCGCAAAGACACGATGTACAATGCCGTCGTCGCCGACGAACTTGATGCATTGATGTAGAGTTGAAGGGACAACACCGTTCTCGTGTATCCAAGGACGTCCGAGAAGGATGTTGTAGCATGAGGGGGTTTTTATTGCATACACAGTGACCTCAGAGATAAGATCACCGATTTGCAATTTGAACCTGATTTTGCCGATAGGCCTTTGAGTGCTCCCATCGTATCCAAAGATAGATACAGATGTGTGGCTTAGCTTGCTGGGTGGGATGCCCAACTCTTCAAGAGCCGAAGTGGAGATAAGGTTGAGTGCAGAACCTGGGTCGATCTGAACTCTATGTATCGGCATTTCTTTGATGTACCCTGTGAAGTACAGGGGTCGGTTGTGCCTTGCTTCGCCAAGTAGGAGGTCTTCCTTAGTGAAGGCGATGGTTGCACTGGCTGCCCTTTGAACCGAGAGGCATTGGATGTATGATCCCTCAGTTTTCTTTTCTCCCTTTGAGGAAGTTTCAGAGTTTTTGATCCGGTAGTCCATTTCAATTTGGAGGACTTGCGGGGCATGTTTGTCGACATCCTCATTCAGTTTTTGTAATTCTGAGATGAGATTATCACGAGTGCGTGGAGACATTCGTAATAAATCCAGGATGTGAAGACGTGCAGGTATGTGTTTGAAGTGCTCAACCAAGTCATACTTGAAAGCCTCCTTAGGGCCTGCATGTTCATTGTTTTTGCCACTGGGGGCGCTTACAACATCTTTTCCCGAAGGATTTACATAAGTAAAGGAAGATTGGTTGTAATTCTTGTGGTAGTCCCGGCCAGAGCGGGTGCCTCTACCAACTTCGAGAGCTTCTTGAGAAGGATCTTCGTTTGGAAGATTGTCTTCAGGATCAAGAGGCTGTCGTTTTTCATCTACTGGGGATGTATCTGCAGCAGAGTTTCCATCCTCAGTGATTGTGTTGCACGGAGCATTTTCCGGGAGCAAGTCCTGAACAGCATCCAGCAGCTTTTCTTCTTCGTTGACCCATCCATCACCCCAAGTTAGGTTTTCTTCATGATGATGAGTCGGGAAGAATGTGTATCCTGAAGTCACAGTCTCAGGAGAAGAAACCTGAGAGGGTGTCATCTCTGTGAAAGTCACGTGAGACGAGGTAGCTCCAGAGGAGACATTGCTAGGCGTCGTCGGAGTGTAGGTAATCTCATCAGACGACGCTTCAGAAGAGCTATAATCCTGATATATTACATTACAGGAAGCTCTGATAGAAGATGTTGCCTGCTCGGAGTCAGACTCATCCTCTGATGTAAGAGGATCGTCAATCCAGCAATGTTCTCCATTTTCAGGAGTTGAGGGAGGAGGTACCTGATGGGCTTCAGGGACTTCCGGCTCTGGATTGTGAGGAATCTCGTTGACGCGGTCTTGCTCTTGTTCTAGAGCGAGACGCTGCAAGATCCTTGCATATTCTTCAAGATCAGGCATGGGAGCCAGATCCTCTTCTTCGTCTTCTCCGTGTGGCTCAACATAGTTGATTTCCACTGGAGCAATGACAGGTGCTGGGTCAACAGCATCTTCTTGTGCAGCCTCTTGGTCTTCTTCATCATCAGACCAGGATCCTTGTGGTTGCAAGGGGTTATACCAGATTACTGGCATAAGGTGAGTTTCAGGAACCCATTCTTCGTCGGAGAGATACTCTCCTGTTTCAAGAGATTCCTCCCACTCGCCGGTGTAGTTGGGCTCGAATCCATCGTCGGTGTCGCTGGACTCGTATCCATCAATGGAGAATCCAACTACCGAGTTGCAAGAGTATAATGCCCCCTGCATGGCTTCTTTTTTGAATTGAGGTGGCATGAAATCACTGAGAGTGAAGTTTCTTACCGCCTTTGAAGTCTCTGGAAGGGACGTTTCTGCTGCCCCGAGTGAAGTGGTAGAGGAGGCCTCTGCCTTTTCATGGACTTTTTGTTTTGGCTGGGTCTTCTCTTGCCGTTTGAGCTTGAGGAAATGTTTCCTAGCCTGCCTTCGCTGCTGAGCGGTCGGCTTTGTTTTGACGATCTCCCAATTTTCATCTTCCAGGAGATCGGGATGTACCCATATGGGTTGTCCGTCTGGTGTCGGGCAAGGAACCAACACTTCGGACGTTTGAATTCTTTTTATCACCTTGAAGGAAGTAGTGATCTTCTTCTTCGGTGATTTTGGTGTTTGTCCACGTGACACCATGTTGACGGAGGCGGGGCCATAATTTTTGTCAAAGGTGATGACTCCGTTTTTCCACATCTCGTTTATCTTCTCTCTCACAACAAAGCATTGATTGAGAGGATGCGAGACCATCTGGTGGTATGGACAGTACCGAGGATCATTGGTTTTGCCAACGTCTCCAGGTCTTTTGGGCTCTGGCAAAATGAGTTTGCCATTTGCTAGGAGAGCCTCAAAGATTTCTTCAACGTCTTCATCGAACAGATATTTCTTTTCTACACGTTCTTTGAAGGCATCAGAGAGTTCAGGCCTTTTACCTGCAGTTTTGTTTTCAGCTTTCTTTGGTTGCTGAGGAGCTGACTTAGTCTGCACATTGAGAACCTCTTTCTTCTTTGGTTTAGAGGTTGCAACAGCAGTCGGCTCTTTCTTTGATGATTTCTGACTGTTGAGGTCTTTGATCACCGTTTCAGCTTCCATGGAAGCTTCCAGGAGTTCTCCCAGGTTTTTTGATTTGTTGCCGATGATCATGGAGCGGATTTTAGCTCTCATGTTGTTACGGCAGATGTCGACTAGCGACGCTTGTGGCAGTACATCTGAGCATTTGTACGCCATTGCTTTCCACTTGTGAATGAAGTCATAAGTTGACTCATTCTCTCCCTGTTTTAGGCTGCAGAGCTGAGCCATAGTAACAGGATGATCCTCACCTTGGAAGTGGGTCAGGAAGCGTGTCTCCAGCATAGCCCAGTTCTGAATGGAGTTCTCCGGCAGAGTGGAGTACCAATCGAAGGCTGTACCTTTTAGGGTACTTGCAAAGAGGCGGATCTTGAGTGCATCTTGATCCGCGATAGCTCCCGTCAAGATCTTGAAGTGGATGACGTGCTGTCTGGCTGATCCTTTCCCCGTATATGTTTGGAGAGTAGGATGCTTGAATTTTGTGGGGAACGGGACCGAGTCCATCCATAAAGGATATGGTGGCTTGATCCCATGCTCCTTGAGTATATCCTCTTCTTTTGCTTTGGCGAGGATACTGTCTACGTCCTTTTTGGTGAGGGCGCGTGACTCATTTTCTTCTCCATTTCCCTCGTTATTGCTATGATTTGGAGGAGGCTCATTGTTCACCTGATTTTGGACGACAAGGAGAAGGTTTTCCATCAGAGTTTCAATCCTCTGCTGGCCTTGTTCCAACTGCTGGATGCGTGTGAGCGCATCATCTCGAGGTGGATTCTGAGGTGGCGGCTCAGAACTTGTAGCCAAGACGTTCATCCCTCGGGATTCGAACGAAGAAATCGTCCTGGTGACCGAGCTGGGGCTCATTCTTTTTGATGAAGAGCTTGATGAAGGATTACTCTCCCGTCCTTGGCTGGAAGGGGCAGGAGATTCTTCGGGATGTCTTTGTGTCCTGGTGATGCTACGGGTCACCGGACGTCGGACATGGATTTTTGATGCTGACTTTTGGCGTCTTCTGGTTTTTCCAACCATATGGACGGCAGCAACTTGGTCGGGTCTTTCTTTTTCGACCCATTTGTGGGAGACTTGAAGTGTAGGAGGCTGGGTCCTTTGCTTCTCTAGTCTCTTTTGTCGATATGACGCACGGCGGCGTGCTCGACGAGCGATTTGAGCTTTGGTCAGCTCCGGCTGGGCTCTGACGATGAAGGATGTGCTCCCTCGGGCGCAGCAGCCGAGCTTGTCTTCTTTGTGGTTGGGCAAGGACAGGATGCGGACCCGGTCCTTTGCCTGTTGCAGCGAAGCTTTAAACCTTTCGAGTTCGGCCCCTGTAGAGATAAAGGGTCGAACTGAAGGGGTGTAGGCCCTAGCAGGTGCTTGTAGAGGCCTAGTGATGCATGATCTGATTTTGGGCCTGTAGGAACAAGCCGGCTCATGCTGGGTTGACTTGGGAGTCAAGTTGGAGATGGGTCTCTCCTCTTTCATGTAGGCAAGAGGGTAGAACTGGTTCTCCTTAAGTGGGGCCAGGTATGCTGGCTTGGTGGAGGTTTGAGACCTCCTTTGTTTTGGGGAAGGTCTTGGAGACCAAGTCTTAGGGTAGACCTGGTTGGTTGTTGGTCGAGGCTTCGCGGGGGTGCCGCGGGCTTCGGGCTTTTGGGCGCTCGTCTTTGGTGTCACGGGAGTGACACGTTGAGGGGCGATTTTCTGCCTTTTGGCAGGCGCAGTTTGTTCTTCGGGAAGTGGGAATGGTCCCAGTGTCCCGAAGACGATGGTCCGGGGAGTCGAGGTCGACCCGGAGTTCAGAGAGTTGCCGAGGGAGTTGACGTTTCGGCAGCTGGCGGGGCGCTTGTAAGTGCGCTCGGTTTGCTTCTGTTGAAGCATGAGTTGGTGCTTGTTCTCATCGAAGATAATGGTTAAGGCTGCCATTGTTAGTTTCGAAAAAGTTCTGAAAACAAGACCACATCCATTAGTAATCACAAGAATATAATGATCATAAATGGGAATTTCTATGGTTGTCTTTTCAAATCGCTTAAGGGATATGACCCAAGCGACATGAAGAAGGCAAAAAGCCATAGATGGTACAATTGTTCTGACAGCAAGTATGGTGAGCCCAGAATGAGCGTTCCAGTGACTGCTAGAAGCAATTGTAAACCTAAATTCGACTTATCGAGAAGCAGGGCTTGCTCGAGATAAGAAGAATATAAGGTAGGAGTTACAAATGTGCCGGTCACAGATACAGTAGACCCTGAAAGGGCGTACCAGTATTGCTATGCACAAATGTTGGAGATCGCATCCATGAAATGGGATTCTTTGTTTTTTTGAAATGTCAAGATTGGATTCATCAAAGAGAGCAGATGATATTCCGATCCGAATACGGGCTCAACGATTTCCGCGAGCGCCAGTACCCAGAAGGGAAGGAACCACAATTTCTCGGATCTGAATCTAAAATGACGAGAGTTTTTTTTTTTTTGAAGATTTTTTATTTTAGATTTTCATTTTTTTTTTTTTAAAAAAAAATCTTTTTTTTTTGTTTAAGATTTTTTTTTTTGAAAATCTTTTTTTTTTATTTTTTATTTTTTTATTTTTTTTTTATTTTGATTTTTTTATTTTTTTTAAGATTTTTTTTTTTGAAAATCTTTTTTTTTTATTTTTGATTTTTTTTAAATTTTTAAGATTTAAAGACGAGAGAGTACACATAGGCCTCCTAACCCGGTCTTATGAAACCTCAATTGATAGAATTGCCCCCAGGTAAGGGTAGGATTACTTAATGAACCCGTTTGGAGGACCCTTGCCTAGAACAGTCAAGCTGTCTCCACACTCTGGACAAGGCTTTTCTTGAATCAATCGTGATCAAAGAACGCAATTGGTTTAACCTTCGTGGTCTATGTCTTTTTTTTTCAAATCCCAAATAGACTCATCGAAGAGAAACGATGGCCCAAAACCTTAGTCGAAAGGGCTCAACATTTCTGCAAGCACCAAAGAACGATAGGATAGGATCAAAGCTTCTCAATTTTGAATCCAAACTAAGAAAACTGATTTTTTGATTTTTTTTCTTTGAAATCTCTAATGAACTCATCGAAGAGAAACGATGGCCCAAAACCTTAGTCGAACGGGCTCAACATTTCTGCAAGCACCAAAGAACGATAGGATAGGATCAAAGTTTCTCAATTTTGAATCCAAACTAAGAAAACTGATTTTTTTTTTATTTTTATTTTTTTTAATATATTTTTTTTTTGAAATCTCTAATGAACTCATCGAAGAGAAACGATGGCCCAAAACCTTAGTCGAACGGGCTCAACATTTCTGCAAGCACCAAAGAACGATAGGATAGGATCAAAGTTTCTCAATTTTGAATTCAGAACTAAGAAAACTGATTTTTTGATTTTTTTTTTCTTTGAAATCTCTAATGAACTCATCGAAGAGAAACGATGGCCCAAAACCTTAGTCGAACGGGCTCAACATTTCTGCAAGCACCAAAGAACGATAGGATAGGATCAAAGTTTCTCAATTTTGAATCCAAACTAAGAAAACTGATTATTTTTTATTTTTTTTTATTTTTTTTTTTGAAATCTCTAATGAACTCATCGAAGAGAAACGATGGCCCAAAACCTTAGTCGAATGGGCTCAACATTTCTGCAAGCACCAAAGAACGATAGGATAGGATCAAAGTTTCTCAATTTTGAATTCAAACTAAGAAAACTGATTTTTTTTTATTTTTTTTTTATTTTTTTTTTGAAAAGAGAAAGAATGGAAACAAACTCAAAGAAATAGAAATTTCCAAAAAATCCCATCTCATGTTTTTTTTTTTTTTTAGGATGCAAAATCCAACATAGGCTACCAGCTAGGAAGTAGCCAAGGAATCCGGAAAAGAAGTATAAGCATAGAGCAAAAAGTATGATATGCAAATATTTCATTTTCAAGCACCGTGTTCTCAAATGAACGAGTCCCACCGGGTGTACCGGCTTGATGGAACGCGCTCCGAGGCGCCTGCTGGGGCGGCTACCGGGGTCGGCGGAATGTGGGAGTCCGTCGGGTCCGACCCTTTCGCGCCCTGGCGGGCCCTGAAGCGTGCATCAACATTTCTTTTGTGTGGGTGTGCCAGATTTTCTATTTTACTTGGAATTGCAAGTGGTAATCCGGAGATCAACCTTCGCAAGTAAAAAGGAAATCAACTTCTTTCAAGTTTTCCATTGCACAAATATTTAAGAAAAGAGACATTTTCTTGGTTTGCCGTGAAAGGCGATTTTGTTTGGCATTTATAGCCGATTTTGGCGTTTATAGCCGATTTACAATTCTCATCAATAATGAAAGACAAGAGTTGTGATTTTTGTCTCTTTTAGAAAAATACAAACTACAATGAAAAGCAAGAAAAGGAAGATCTAACTTTTCAGGAGATTGTGGGGGACTCGTTCAGATTGACGGTCGCAAGCCATGTATGGGCTTCGCCATCATCCATGCAGATGAGAACAGAAGATGCTCTTGATTCGCTTGGCTTGGCTATAACCTCAGGTTTTTAGAGGACAAAGACCAAGAGAAGGTCCTATGTCCAATAAAAAGCTAAGTAGACGGGCTGAAAAGCCACGTCTAAGCCATTGGAGGCAGCAGGAGAAGGCAAGGACCTTGGGGGGGGGTGCCCCCCAAGGGACTTTTGTCACCTTGTAGTGGTGGCCGGTGCAGAACTTCAGCAGAGTTTTTCTCTCTTTTTCTTTCTCTCAGATCTCTTTCTGATCTTTTTTTTTCTGATCTTCTGATTTTCTCCTCTTTTTTCCGATCTTTTTCCGATCTTTTTCCGATCTCCATTTCAATGGAATGCTCTCCTATTTATAGGCCTTTGGTAGCCATTTAGGAGGGTTTATGAGCCTTAATGGCTTTAATGGGAGGAGTTACAAGATTTATTTCTTGATTTTGTAACTCCTTTTTCCTTGAATCTGATTGGCCGATGGAGATTAAGGGCTTTTAATCACCTTAATTACCATAATGGGAGGAGTTTCATGGTTTAAATGCCATGAATCAATTGACTTGTAACTCCCAAATGCTTGCTTCTGATTGGGCCGTCCAAAGAAATGAATTAATGACTGCAATAAAGCTAGTCAATTAACCACATTAATTGGTCGCCGAGCAGTCGAAGAGTCGCGGGCCATGCCGTGTCTTCTGGAATTCTTCTGGCGATGATCATCGATGGATCTACATGCTGATCGACATCGGATGAACATGTAACTTCAGACATTGATAGCTAAGAGTGGGCCGGTGACATCTGTCTTGTCGATTTCACGATCGGTCGGACAGAAAGTGCACTTTCTTGGTCGACCGGTTGGCGATCTTGGAGCGATCAATGATGATTTTATGCTTTTGGAGGTTGACCCGTGATTTTGACGGATGTCGGAGGATATGAGTCAATTTCAAGCACTAAAAATCACATTTTCAGGAAACCACAGGGGCCAAAGTGCGCGAAACGCGAAAAAAGACGAAAAAACGGGTCACCGGCGGAAAATCCGGTGACCCGGACCTCCATGGTCGCCGGCGACCATGGGCCATGGTCGCCGGCGACCATGGACCGGCGACCATGGGCCATGGTCGCAGGGGCCTGCGACCATGGGCCATGGTCGCAGGGGTCTGCGACCCTGGGGGATTTTTTCCCTTCGGAGCCCGTTTTGCGGTCGTTTTGAGGTCTTTTTCGTCGCCGTTTTCTTCTGTATTTTTCTTGACATTTCTTCTCATTTATTGGCTTGATTTCCCTGTAGAAAACTTGATGAGAATCCTTGCATTTTTAGAGTGCAAAGTTTCTAATTTTCCGGGAAAGCCGAAGACTTTGTCGCGTAGAGCTGCTGATTTTCCGCCAGAAGTCGAAACTTGGTCAAACGATATTGGAATGACCTGAAATTTGAGGTGAAGCCTCCTGAGCAATAAATAAGACCAACCATAGGCTTTTGTTTGAGTTTTGAAGCCGTTTGGGGTCCCGTCGATGCTTCACTTGATTTTGCTGCGGGGAAAATGCCGAGCTTTGATGTGCGGTCAAACGATGTCCGATTGACCTGAAATTTGACGGGGAGCCTATTGGAATCATTTTGAGACGTTCCATGGGCTCCGTTTTGGATGTCATGGTCCCGGGTTGCTCCGCCGCCGGTAGGCTTGATTTTCTCTCGGAGCATCGAAACCTGGTCAAACGTTGTCAGAATGACCTGAAATTCGACGTGCAGCCTTTTGGAAGCATGTTGAAGCCACTCATGCACTTGGTTTGATGAGCGAAGGCTTCGGTGGTTCCCGCCGCCGGGAGGCTTGATTTTGCTGCTCGAGCATTGATGGAGGGTCAAACGTTGTCGGTTTGACTTGAAATTTGGAATGGAGCCTTTTTGGGTCATGCTGGAGTCATCCGTAGGCTCTGATCGAAGTTTTGACGTCTCCGATGATGTCGCCGCCGGGAGCGCCATTTTAGCTGTCGGAGAAGTGAAGTTAGGCCAAATGTTGTCGAAATGGCCCGAAACTTCATGTGTACTCCTCTCTTGGCTATCTTGAAGGATCTTGCAGTTTTTGTTTGATTCTGACAAGATTTGATTTTTTGGAGAAATTGCATTGCCTATTTATGGCAGGTTGCGGCTTCATGCAGCTCTCTTGATGTTGAAGTGGCAAAGTGACATTTTTGGTGTCAACAGTCAAATTTCAAGTCAAACCGACAACGTTTGACCCTGCATCAACGCTCGAGCAGTAAAACCAAGCCTCTCGGTGGCGAGAACCATCGAAGCCATCACTTATCAAACAAAGCATATGAGTGGCTTCAACATGCTTCCAAAGGGCTGCACGTTGAATTTCAGGTCATTCCGACAACGTTTGACTAGACTTCGACGCTTCGAAAGAAAATCAAGCCTACCGGCGGCGGACCAGCCCGGGACCATGACATCCAAATCAGAGCTAATGGATCATCTCAAAATGACTCCAATAGGCTCTCTGTCAAATTTCAGGACAATCGGACATCGGTTGACCGTATATTAAAGCTTGACATGTTCCCCGCAGCAAAATCAAGTCAAGCATCGACGGGACCCCAAACGGCTTCAAAGCTCAAATAAAAGCCCATGGTTGATCCTATCCACTGCTCAGGAAGCTTCACCTCAATTTTCAAGTCATTCTGACATCGTTTGACATAGTTTCGACTCTTGACGGAAAATCGGCTACAAAGTCTTCGGCTTTCCCAAAAAATGGGAAACTTTGTGCTCCGATTTTGTGCGACTTCACGTCAAGTTTTCTCCAAGAAAATCAAGTCAATAATTGAGGAAAAATGTCAAGAAAAATATAGAATAAAAAAGGAACGAAAAAGAAGAAAAAACAGCCGAAAAAGACACTCGGCGACCAAAGGCGCCAAAGCCCCATGGTCGCCGGCGACCCTGGAAATCCGGGTCGCCGGATTTTCTGCCGGATGGCCAGTTTTCCGATCATTTTCGCGTTTCGAGTGTTCCTACCTCTGTGATTTTCTGAAAATCCAATTTTTGATGCTTGAAAACGACTGATCTCCGCCAACATCTCGGATCGACCGTCAAGAGCATGAAGTCATCACTGATCGCACCATGATCGCCAACTGGCTGAACAAGAAAGTACACTTTCTATCCGACCGATCGAGAAATCGACAAGACAGATGTCATCGGCCCACACCAACATCAATCAATGTCTGAAACTGCATCGCAATCCGACATCAAATAGCATATGGATCCATCAGCGATCATCACAAGAAGAATTCCAGAAGACACAGCGAGGCCCGCGATCTTCACATGCTCCGGCGACCACTTAATGTCGTTAATTGACCCGTTTTATGACAACTTAATGCGGTCATTAACTCATTATTTTGGACGGCCCAATCAAATTTAAGCATATGGGAGTTATGAGTCCAAGCAATCATGGCATTAAAACCACGAAACTCCCCTCATCATGGAGATTAAAGGCGATTAAGTGCCCATCATTCTCCATTGCCCAATCACAAGCCAAGAAAAAAGAGTTACAAAATTAAGAAATAAAAACTTGTAACTCCTCCCATCATGAAGCATCAATGCCATCAATTTTCTCATCATGGCCATCAATGCCCATAAACCACCTCATAGCTACCAAAAACCTATTAAAGGAGGTCCATTCCAAGAGAGAGGCATCGACTTGAAATTTTGAATCCTTGCATTTTTGCACATCCACACCAACACCCATCCGGAGTCTGGAAAAATCCCAGAGAAAATCGGACAAAGCCCTGCTGCAAGAGACACTACAAGGTGATCAAAGTCCCTTGGGGGGGCCATCCCCCCAAGGTCCCCTTCTGCTATCCAACATGGCCTAAATGCTGCTTTTCTGCCCGTTTACTTGGTTTTTTTATTGGATATAGGACCTCCCCTTGGTCTTTATCCTCTAAAAAACTGAGGTTGGAGCCAAGCCGAAGAATCGAAGCATCAAGCGTTCTCGTTTGAAGGATGATGGCGAAGTCCATACATGACTTGCGACCGTCGATCTGAAAGTGTCCCCACAATCTCTTGAGAAGTTAGATCCCTTTTCTTTCTTTTCTATTGTAATTTGTATTTTTTAAAAAGACAAAAGAAGTCACAATTCTTGTCTTCCATTTTGATGAGATTTGTAAATCGCCTTTCACGGCAAACAAACAAAAAATCTCCTCTTACGGCATTTGAAACAAAAGTTGTCTCTTTTCTTAAATATTTATGCAATTTGAAAAGTTAGAAAGAATGATTGATTTCCTTTCTACTTGTGAAGGTGAATCTCCGGATCATCACTATTCCAAATTTCAAGTAGAATAGAAAATCTGGCATACTCGTACAAAAATGTTGATACCCGCATTTCCTCCTCCGCCGAAACCCGGCAGCCCCCGAGGCAGAAAGAGAGGACGGAAATCGAGGGTCCATCAAGTTGGCATACCCGGTGGGACCCGTTCACTTGAGAACGTGATGCTTCAATCCCTTGGCTCCTTTCTAGTTGGTGGCCTATGTTGCATCTTGCATCTAAAAAAAAAAACATGAGATGGGATTTCAGTCATTCTTTCTCATTTCAAAAAAAAAAACTTTTGATTTCTTTTCTTGGATTCAATTTTGAGAAACTTTGATCCTCTATTCTTCGAATTTGATAGCTCACATAAATATTTGCAGCTATTGTTCGTATTGGAGATTGGGCCATCTTTTCTCTTTGATGAGTTCGATAGGGGTTTTAAAAAAAAAAAAAAAAAAACTTCATTTCAAACTCTTTCAAAAAAAAAATCTAATTTTTTTTCTCGGATTCAATTTTGAGAAACTTTGATCTTCTCCTCTTTGAATTTGATAGCTCACAGAAATGTTTGCAGCTATTGTTCGTAACGGGGATTGGGCCATCTTTTCTCTTCGATGAGTCCGATAGAGGTTTTAAAAAAGAAAAAAGAAAAAAATCTTATTTAAAAAAAAATCATCTTTCTCTCTTTTGGACTCTCAAATTTGAGAAACTTTGGTTTTTCCCTTTTGGATTTAGCGCTCGTAGAAATGTTTAGCCTTTGTTCGGATTGGAACACCATTCGCTCTCTTTGATGAGTTCATTAGAAATCTTTCAAAAAGAGTTCAAAAAAAAAAAAAAAAAAACACAAAGGTTGCACCAATTGCGTTCTTTGACCAAAGTGGATTTAAGAAAGGCCTTGTCCAGAGTGTGGAGATAGCTAGACTGTTCGAGGCAAGGGTCCTCCAAACGGGTTCATTAAGTAATCCTACCCTTACCTGAGGGTCGATCTATGTACTAAGGTTTCATAACATCGAATTGGAAACCTATGTGCACCTTTAAAAAAAAAAAAAAAAACTTCCGTCACTTTGGAGTTCAGAATTGAGAAATCTTGGCCCTTTCCTTTTCGGATTTAACGCTTGTAGAAATGTTGAGCTGTTGTTCGGACTGGACACCATTTGCTCTCTTTGATGAATTCAAACTTGAATTTTCAAAAAAAAAATTTCATTTTTGAGTTCAGAATTGAGAAATATTGGCTTTTTCCCTTTCGGATTTAACGCTCGCAGAAATGTTGAGTTGTTGTTCAGACTGGGACACCATTTGCTCTCTTTGATGAATTCAATCTTGACTTAAATTTTTTTTTTTTCACTTTTGAGTTCAGAATTGAGAAATCTTGGCTTTTTCCCTTTCGGATTTAACGCTCGCAGAAATGTTGAGTTGTTGTTTGGACCGGAACACCATTTGCTCTCTTTGTTGTATTCAATCTTGACCTTTCAAAAAAAAAAAAAAAAACTTCCATCATTACTGGATTCACATCCGAGAAATTCTGGTTCCTTCCCTTCTGGATTTAGCGCTCGCAGAAATGTTGAGCCTTTGTTCGGATTGGAACACCATTTACTCTCCTTTATGAACCCAATTTTAACCTTTCAAAAAGAAATCCCATCTCGTGTCCTTTCCAAGCATGCGATTTGCAACATTTATGATGGACCCTAGGATTTCCGTCCTCTCCTTCCGCCCCGGGGGCTGCCTGGGTCTCGGCGGAGGAGGAAAAACGCAGGTATCAACTTTTTTGTTCGGGTATGCCAGATTTACTATTCTACTTGGAATTTGGAATGGTGGTGATCCGGAGATTCACCTTCACAAGTAGAAAGGAAATCGATCATTCTTTCTAACTTTTCAAATTGCATAAATATTTAATAAAAGAGACAAGTTTGTTTTTTAGAATGCCGTAGGAGGCGTTTTTTTGTTTGTTTGCCGTGAAAGGTGATTTTTCCGTGAAAGATGATTTTACAAAACTCATCAAATATGAAAGACAAGAATTGTGATTTCTTTTTGTCTCTTTAAAAAATGTAAATTACAATAGAAAAGAAAGAAAATGAATCTAACTTCTCAGGAGATTGTGGGGATACGTTCAGATCGACGGTCGCAAGTCATGTATGGACTTTGCCATCGTCTTTCATATTCTCTACACAAGAGATATTTTTAGATATTCTCTTAAAAAATGACACCATATGAGGTCTAGGCCATCTCTAAAGCCTTAGATCCTATAGGTTAGCCCATATGAGCCATGGTTGACCACCTAGGCACTAAAAGTGGCTTTTAGTAAAAAATCCCTCTTACCAAGAGCATACAAAAATGGTTCAATGCCTCTTTTGAGTTGATTAGACCATTTAAAAAAGAAAAAGAAAAGAAAGCCACATTAGTTTTCAAAAAACCAAACCATCAAACCTCATGAACCAAATTAAGCCAAAATCTTGAAATTGACATTCCACAAAAAACCAAACCCTGGTCCCCTAGCTCGCCACATACAGCTTGTTAGGTCACAAGACCAAAACCAAAACCAAAAACCAAATCTTGACCTCCTAGCTTGTCACATACAACTTGTTAGGTCACAAGGTCAAAACCAAATCTGACCCCCAAACTTGCCACATACAGCTTGTTGGGTCACAAGGTCAAAATCAAAAAACAAACCCCGACCCCCTAACCTGCTACATACAGCTTGTTAGGTCACAAGGTCAAAAACCAAAAAAAGCCTTTCTTGACCTCCTAATGTGCCACATAAAGCTTTTAGGTTCACAAGGTCAAAAGGGAAAATCCAAAACCCAAAAATCTAAATCCCCCGTGTCATTTTCAAAATAAAAACTGCAAGATCCTTCAAGACAGCCAAAAGAGGGGTACACATGAAGTTTCAGGCCATTCCGACATCATTTGGCCTAACTTTACTCCTCCGACAACTAAAAAGGCACTCCCGGTGGCGACAGTGTTGAAGACATCAAAACTTCGATCAGAGCCTACGGATGGTCCTAAAATACCTCCAAAAGGCTCATTGTCAAATTTCAAGTCAAACCGACAACGTTTGACCCTCCATCAACCCTCGAGTAGTGAAATCAAGCCTCTCGGTGGCGATAACCAGCGAGGCCATCACTCATCAAACAAAGTACATGAGTGGCTTCAACATGCTTCTAAAGGGATGCACGTCGAATTTCAGGTCATTCTGACCACGTTTGACCAGACTTCGACGCTCCGAAACAAAATCAAGCCTACCGGCGGCGGAGTACCCCGGGACCATGACATCCATATTGGAGCTAATGGATCGTCTCAAAATGACTCCAACAGGCTCCCTGTCAAATTTCAGGTCAATCGGACATCGGTTGACCGTATATCAAAGCTCGACATCTTCCCCGCGGCAAAATCAAGTCTAGCAGCGACGGGACCCCAAACGGCTTCAAAACTCAAATAAAAGCCCATAGTTTCGACTCTTGATGGAAAATCGGCTATAAAGTCTTCGGCTTTTCCAAAAAGTGGGAAACTTTGTGCTCAGGTTTGCGCGGATTCTCATCAAGTTTTCTTCAGAAAAATCAAGTCAATAAATGAGGAAAAATGTCAAGAAAAATACATGAGAAAAAAGGAATGAAAAAGAAGACGAAACGGCAAAAAAACGGCGACCAAAAGGGGACCAATTCCCATGGTCGTCGGCGACCTTGGAAATTCGGTTTGCCGGATTTTCGCCGGATGGTCCATTTTCAGATCCTCTTCGCGTTTCGGGAGTTCCAGCCCCTGTGATTTTCCAAAAGTCCAATTCTTGATGCTTGAAAATGACTGATCTTTGCCAAAATCTCAAATCTGCTGTCTGTTGACACCAAAAATGTCACTTTGCCTCTTCAACATCAAGAAAGCTGCATGAAGTCGCAACCTGCCATAAATAGGCAACGCAACTTCTCCAAAAAATCAAATCTTGTCAGAATCAAACAAAAACTGCAAGATCCTTCAAGATAGCCAAGAGAAGAGTACACATGAAGTTTCGGGCCATTTCAGAATCATTTGGCCTAACTTCGCTTCTCCGACATCTAAATTGGCGCTCCCGGCGGCGACATCATCGGAGACGTCAAAACTTCGATCAGAGCCTACGGATGACTCCAGCATGTCTCAAAAGGGCTCCATGCCAAATTTCAAGTCAAACCGACAATGTTTGACCCTCAATCAATGCTCGAGCAGCAAAATCAAGCCTCCCGGCGGCGGGAACCACCGAAGCCTTCGCTCATCAAACCAAGTGCATGAGTGGCTTCAACATGCTTCCAAAAAGCTGCACGTCGAATTTCAGGTCATTCCGACAACGTTTGACCAGGTTTCGACGCTCCGAAAGAAAATCAAGCCTACCGGCGGCGGAGCTCCCCGGGACCATGGTTTCCAAGACAGAGCCTGTTGATCATCTCAAAATGACTCCAATAGGTTCCCTATCAAACTTCAGGTCAATCGGACATCGTTTGACCGCACATCAACGTGCGGCATCTCCCTCGCGGCAAAATCAAGTCTACTGGCGACGGGACCCCAAACGGCTTCAAAACTCAAACAAAAGCCTATGGATGGTCTTATTTATTGCTCAGGAGGCTCCACCTCAAATTTCAGGTCATTCCGACATCGTTTGACCAAGTTTCAGCTTCTGGCGGAATATCAGCAGCTCTACGCGACAAAGTCTTCGGCTTTCCCGGAAAATTGGAAACTTTGCACTCTAAAAATGCAAGGATTCTCATCAGGTTTTCTACAGGGAAATCAAGCCAATAAATGAGAGGAAATGTCAGGAAAAATACAGAAGAAAACGGCGACGAAAAAGACCGCAAAATGGACCAAAAAGGGGAGAAAAACCCCAGGGTCACAGCCCGCGACCCTGGCCCATGGTCGCCGACGACCATGGAAGTCCGGGTCACAGGATTTTTCGCCGGTGACCCATTTTTCTGTCCTTTTTCGCGTTTCGCGCACTTTGGCCCCTGTGGTTTCCTGAAAATGTGATTTTTAGTACTTGAAATTGACTCATATCCGACGACATCTCAGATCCGCCGTCAAAAGCATAAAATCATCATTGATCGCTCCTAGATCGCCGACCGGTTGACCTAAAAAGTGCACTTTCTGTCCGACTGATCGTGAAATCGACAAGACAGATGTCACCGGCCCGCTCTTAGCTATCAATGTCTGAAGTCACATGTTCATCCGATGTCGATCAGCATGAGGATCCATCGATGATCATCGCCAGAAGAATCCCAGAAGACACGGCACGGCCCGCGACTCTTCAACTGCTCGGCGACCAATTAATGTGGTTAATTGGCTAGCTTTATGGCAGTCATTAACTCATTCTATTGGACGGCCCAATCAGAAGCAAGCATTCGGGAGTTACAAATCAAGAGATTCATGGCACTTAAACCTTGAAACTCCTCCCATCATGGCGATTAAATGCCCTCAATCTCCACCGGCCAATCAGAAGCCAAGATCCAGGAGTTACAAAATAAAGGAATTAAACCTTGTAACTCCTCCATTTATGTAGCTTTATGATAATTAAGGCTCATAAACCCTCATAAACCCTCCTAAATGGCTACCAGAAAGCCTATAAATAGGAGAGCACCCCAAGCATTCCAGAGGACTTCGGAAAAAGCACCACAGATCCAGAAATCTGAGAGAAAGAAAATGAGAGAAAACTCTGCTGAAGTTCTGCACCGGCCACCACTACAAGGTGACAAAAGTCCCTTGGGGGGTACCTCCCCCCAAGGTCCTTCGCCTTCTCCTCCTGCTTCCAAATGGCTTAGACGTGGCTTTTCAGCCCGTCTACTTAGCTTTTTATTGGACATAGGACTTCCTCTTGGTCTTTGTCCTCTAAAAATCTGAGGTTATAGCCAAGCCAAGCGAATCAAGAGCATCCACTGTTCTCATCTGCATGGATGATGGCGAAGCCCACACATGGCTTGCGACCGTCAATCTGAACGAGTCACCCACAATCTCCTGAAAAGTTAGATCCTCCTTTTCTTGCTTTTCATTGTAGTTTGTATTTTTCTAAAAGAGACAAAAATCACAACTCTTGTCTTTCATTATTGATGAGAATTGTAAATCGGCTATAAACGCCAAAATCGGCTATAAATGCCAAACAAAATCGCCTTTCACGGCAAACCAAGAAAATGTCTCTTTTCTTAAATATTTGTGCAATGGAAAACTTGAAAGAAGTTGATTTCCTTTTTACTTGCGAAGGTTGATCTCCGGATTATCACTTGTAATTCCAAGTAAAATAGAAAATCTGGCACACCCACACAAAGAAATGTTGATGCACGCTTCAGCCCCCCGGGCGCGAAAGGGCGGGACCCGACGGACTCCCACGTCCGCCGACCCAGGTAGCACCCTCGGCATTGGAGCGCGTTCCATCAAGCTGGCACACCCGGTGGGACTTGTTCATTTGAGAACACGGTGCTCGGAAATGAAATATTTGCATATCATACTTTTTGCTCTATGCTTATACTTCTTTTCCGGATTCCTTGGCTACTTTCTAGCTGGTAGTCTATGTTGGATTTTGCATCTTAAAAAAAATGAGATGGGATTTTCTGGAAATTTCTATTTCTTTGAGTTTGTTTCCACTCTTTCTCTTTTCAAAAAAAAAAAAAAAAAAAAAATCAGTTTTCTTAGTTTGAATTCAGAATTGAGAAACTGTGATCCTATCCTATCGTTCTTTGGTGCTTGCAGAAATGTTGAGCCCGTTCGACTAAGGTTTTGGGCCATCGTTTCTCTTCGATGAGTTAATTTGAGATTTCAAAAAAAAAATTAATAAAAAAATAAAAAAAAATCAATTTCTCGTTTTGGATTCAAAATTGAGAAACTTTGATCCTTTCTCTTCTGGGCATGTGTGCTCGTGGAAATCGTTGAGCCCGTGTTCGGATCGGGGATTGGGCCATCGTTTCTCTTCGATGAGTCTGTCAGGGATCTAAAAAAAATTAAATAAATAAATAAAAAGACATAGACCACTAAGGTTAAACCAATTGCGTTCTTTGATCACAATTGATTCAAGAAAACCCTTGTCCAGAGTGTGGAGACAGCTTGACTGTTCTAGGCAAGGGTCCTCCAAACGGGTTCATTAAGTAATCCTACCCTTACCTGGGGGCAATTCTATCAATTGAGGTTTCATAAGACCGGGTTAGGAGGCCTATGTGTACTCTCTCGTCTTTAAATCTTAAAAAATTAAAAAAAAATCAAAAATAAAAAAAAATAAAAAAAAGATTTTCAAAAAAAAAATCTTAACAAAAAAAATCAAAATTAAAAATAAAAAAATAATAATAAAAATAAAAAAAATTTCAAAAAAAAATCTTAAAATAAAAAATCTTCAAAAAAAATAAAAATAAATAATCTAAAAAAAATAATAAAAAAATAATAATAAAATAAAAAAATCATTTAAAAAAAAATCTTCAAAAACTCGTCACTTTTGATTTCAGATCTGAGAAATTTTGGTTTCTTCTTTTCTGAGCACTGGCGCTCGCGGAAATCGCCAAGACCGTGTATAGATTGGAATACCATTTGCTCTCCTTGATGGAACCAATCTTGACATTTCAAAAAAAAAAAAAAAAACTCGTCACTTTTGGATTCAGATTCGAGAAATTGTGGTCTCTTTCCTTCTGAGTACTGGCGCTCGCGGAAATCGTTGAGCCCGTATTTGAATCGGAATGCCACCTGCTCTCTTTGACGAATCCATTTCTGACCTTTCAAAACAGAGAATCCCATCTCATGGATGCGATCTCCAACATTTGCGCCTAGCAATACTGGTACGCCCTTTCAGGGTCTACTGTATCTGTGACTGGCACATTTGTAACTCCCACCTTATATTCTTCTTATCTCGAGCAAGCTCCGCTTCTCGATAAGTCGAATTTAGGTATACAATTGCTTCTAGCAGTCATTGGGACGCTCATTTCGAGCCTACCATGCTTGCAACCAGAACAATTGTACCCTCTATGGCTTTTTGCCTTCTTCATATTGCTTGGGTCATGTCCCTTGAGCAATTTGAAAAGACAAAATCATAGAATTCCCCATTTATGATCATCATATTCTTGTGATTACTAATGGATGTGGTCTTGTTTCAGAAATTTTGAAACTAACAATGGCATCTTCACTGATCATCACCTTCGATGAAAACAAGCACCAACTCATGCTTCAACAGAAGCAAAGTGCGCGCACTCATAAGCGCCTTGTCAGCTGCCGAAGCGTCAACTCCCTCGGCAACTCTCCGAACTCCAGGTCGACCTCGACTCCCCGGACTATCTTCTTTGGGACGCTGGGACCATTCCCACTTCCAGAAGAACAAGTTGCGCCTGCTAAAAAGCAGAAGATCGCCTCTCAACGTGTCACTCCCGTGACACCAAAGGCGAGCGCCCAAAAGCCCGAAGCCCGCGACACCCCCGCGAAGCCTCGACCCACAAAGAAGGTCTCAAACATCCACCAAGCCAGCATACCTGGCCCCACTCAAAGAGAACCAGTTCTACCCTCTTGCCTACATGAAAGAGGAGAGACCCATCTCCAACTTGACTCCTAAGTCAACCCAGCATGAACCGGCTTGCTCCCACAAGCCCAAAATCAGATCATGCATCACTAGGCCTCTACAAACACCTGCCAAGGCCTACACTCCTTCAGTTCGACCCTTCATCTCTACAGGGGCCGAACTCGAAAGGTTCAAAGCTTCACTGCAACAGGCAAAGGACCGGGTCCGCATCCTGTCCTTACCCTATTACAAAGAAGACAAGCTCGGTTGCTGCGCCCGAGGGAGCACATCCTTCATCGTCAGAGCCCAGCCAGAGCTGACCGAAGCTCAAGCTGCTCGTCGTGTACGCCGCCGTGCGTCATATCGACAAAAGAGACTAGAGAAGCAACGGACCCAGCCTCCTACACTTCAAGTCTCCCACAAATGGGTCGAAAAAGAAAGACCCGACCAAGTTGCTGCCGTCCATATGGTTGGAAAAACCAGAAGACGCCAAAAGTCAGCATAAAAAATCCATGTCCGACGTCCGGTGACCCGTAGCGTCACCAGGACACGAAGACATCCCGAAGAATCTCCTGCCCCTTCAAGCCAAGGACGGGAGAGTAATCCTTCATCAAGCTCGTCATAAAAAAGAATGAGCCCCAGCTCAGTCACCAGGACGGTTTCTTCGTTTAAATCCCGAGGAATGAACGTCCTGGTTACAAATTCTGAGCCACCACCTCAGAATCCACCTCAAGATGATGCGCTCACACGCATCCAGCAGTTGGAACAAGGCCAGCAGAGGATTGAAACTCTGATGGAAAACCTTCTCCTTGTTGTCCAAAATCAGGTGAACAATGAGCATCCTCCGAATCATTGCAATGACGAGGAAAATCGTGAAGAAAATGAGTCACGTGCCCTTACCAAAAAGGACGTAGACAGTATCCTCGCCAAAGCAAAAGAAGAGGATATACTCAAGGAGCATGGGATCAAGCCACCATATCTTTATGGATGGACTCGGTCCCGTTCCCCACAAAATTCAAACATCCTACTCTCCAAACATATACGGGGAAAGGATCAGCCAGACAGCACGTCATCAACTTCAAGATTTTGACGGGAGTTATCGCGGATCAAGATGCACTCAAGATTCGCCTCTTTGCAAGTACCCTAAAAGGTACGGCCTTCGATTGGTACTCCACTCTGCCGGAGAACTCCATCCAGAACTGGGCTATGCTGGAGACACGCTTCCTGACCCACTTCCAAGGTGAGGATCATCCTGTTACTATGGCTCAACTCTGCAGCCTAAAACAAGGAGAGAATGAGTCAACTTATGACTTCATTCACAAGTGGAAAGCAATGGCGTACAAATGCTCAGATGTATTGCCACAGGCGTCGCTAGTCGACATCTGCCGTAACAACATGAGAGCCAGAATACGCTCCATGATCATCGACAACAAATCAAAAAACCTGGGAGAACTCCTGGAAGCTTCTATGGAAGCTGAAACGGTGATTAAAGACCTCAACAGTCAGAAGTCATCAAGAAAAGAGCCAACCGCCATTGCAACCTCTAAACCAAAGAAGAAAGAGGTCCTCAATGTGCAAACCAAGTCAGCTCCTCAGCAACCAAAGAAAGCTGAAAACAGAGCTGCAGGTAAGAGACCTGAACTCTCTGATGCCTTCAAAGAGCGAGTAGAAAAGAAATACCAGTTCGATGAAGACGTTGAAGAAATCTTTGAGGCTCTCCTAGCAAATGGCAAACTCAATTTGCCAGAGCCCAAAAGACCGGGAGACGTCGGCAAAAACCAACGATCCTCGGTACTGTCCATACCACCAGATGGTCTCGTATCCGCTCAATCAATGCTTTGTTGTGAGAGAGAAGATAAACGAGATGTGGAAAAACGGAGTCATCACCTTTGACAAAAACTATTGGACTGCCTCCGTCAACATGGTGTCATGTGGACAAACACCAAAATCACCGAAGAAGAAGATCACTACTTCCTTCATGGTGATAAAAAAAATTCAAGCGTCCGAGGAGCTGGTTCCTTTCCCGTCACCGGACGGACAACCTATATGGGTACATCCCGATCTCCTGGAAGATGAAAACTGGGAGATCGTAAAAACAAAACCGACAGCTCAACAGCGAAGGCAGGCTAGGAAACATCTCCTCAGGCTCAAACGGCAAGAGAAGACCCAGCCAAAACAAGAAGTCCATGAAAAGGCAGAGGCCTCCTCTACCACTTCACTAGGGGCAACAGAAACGTCCCTTCCAGAGACTTCAAAGGCGGTAAGAAACTTCACTCTCAGTGATTTCATGCCACCTCGATTCAGAGAAGAAGCTATGCAGGGGGCATCATACTCTTGCAACTCGGTAGTTGGATTCTTCATTGATGGATACGAGTCCAGCGACACCGATGATGGATTCGAGTCCGGCTACACCGATGAGTGGGAGGAATCCCTTGAAACAGGAGAGTATCTCTCCGACGAAGAATGGGTTCCTGAAACTCACCTTACGCCAGTAATCTGGTATAACCCCTTACAGCCACAAGGATCCTGGTCTGATGATGAGGAAGACCAAGAGGTTGTACAAGAAAATGTTGTTGAGCCAGCACCCGTTGTTGCTCCAGTGGAAATCAACCATGTTGAGCCATAAAGAGCAGACGAAGAAGAAGATTTGGCTCCCATGCCTGATCTTGAAGAATATGCGAGGATCTTGCAGCATCTCGCTCTAGAACAAGAGCAAGACCGCGTCAACGAGGTTCCTCACAATCCAGAGCCGGAAGTCCCTGAAGACCACCAGGTACCTCCTCCCTCAACTCCTGAAAATGGAGAAAATTGCTGGGTAGACGATCCTCTTACATCTGAGGATGAGTCTGACTCCGAGAAGACAACATCTTCTATCAGGGCTTCCTGTAATGTAATATATCAGGACTATAGCTCTTCTGATGCATCATCTGATGAGATCACTTACACACCGGCGACACCTAGCACCATATCTTCTGGGGCTACCTCGTCTCGCGTGACTTTCACAGAGATGACACCCTCTCAGGTTTCGTCCCCTGAGACTGTGACTTCAGGATACACATTCTTCCCGACTCATCATCATGAAGAAAACCCAACTTGGGATGATGGATGGGTCAACGAAGAAGAAAAGCTGCTGGATGCTGTTCAGGACTTGCTCCCGGAAAATGCTCCGTGCAACACAATCACTGAGGATGGCAACTCTGCTGTAGATACATCCTCAGTAAATGAGAAACGACAGCCTCTTGATCCTAAGGACAATCTTCCAAGCGAAGACCCTTCTCAAGAAGCTCTCGAAGTTAGTAGAGGCACCCGCTCAGGCCGGGACTACCACAAAAATTACAACCAATCTTCCTTTACTTATGTAAATCCTTCGGGAAAAGATGTTGTAAGCGCCCCCCAGTGGCAACAATGATGAACACGCAGGCCCTAAGGAGGCTTTCAAGTATGATTTGATCGAGCACTTCAAACACATACCTGCACGACTGCACATCCTGGATTTATTACGAATGTCTCCACGCACTCGTGATAATCTCATCTCAGAATTACAAAAACTGAATGAGGATGTCGACAAACATGCCCCGCAAGTCCTCCAAATTGAAATGGACTACCGGGTCAAAAACTCTGAAACTTCCTCAAAGGGAGAAAAGAAAACTGAGGGATCATGCATTGAATGCCTCTCAGTGCAAAAAGCAGCCAGTGCAACCATCGCCTTCACAAAGGACGACCTCCTACTTGGCGAAGTAAGGCACAACCGACCCCTGTACTTCACAGGGTGCATCAAGGAAATGCCTATACACAGAGTTCAGGTCGACCCGGGTTTTGCACTCAACCTCATCTCCACTTCCGCTCTCGAAGAATTGGGCATCCCACCCAGCAAGCTAAGCCACACATCTGTATCTATCTTTGGATACGATGGGAGTACTCAAATGCCTATCGGCAAAATCAGGTTCAAATTGCAGATCGGTGATCTTATCTCTGAAGTCACTGTGTATGCAATAAAAACCCCTTCATGCTACAACATCCTTCTCGGACGCCCCTGGATACACGAGAATGGTGTTGTCCCTTCAACTCTACATCAATGCATCAAGTTCGTCGGCGACGACGGCATGATACATCGAGTGTTTGCGGACAGAAGACCCTTCAAAGGTAAAGAAGTCCACTTCGCAGACTCCCAAATGTATGAAGGCAAAAGGAAGAAAAAGAGGAAATAGCACCCTTTGCTGAAAATCTCCAGAAAGATAAAGTCAAGGCTCCTCAAAAATCACCGGAAGAAAACAAACACTCCGGTAAATCCGAAGAGAGCAGTCAACCTCACTTCGTCATCTCCCTCAAATCTTCAAAACCTTTGGTCATCACAACCAGAGTGAAGAAGGCAAAACAAAAGTCTGGGGGCAAATTTGTTGTTTCTCTCGTGTCTATCATGCAAGACACAGACTCGGACTCAGAGCCAGAAGACGATGCATCGTCAAGCCAAGTTGACGCTCAGCAAGTTCAGCCTGCTCTCACTCCGATGGAGACACCTGCTGATGTAGAAGATCCTACGTCTGCTACCTTTGTTGTTTCGACAACATCACCAAAGCAAAAGCCGATCTTCTTCCATAGATCGGGCGCTTCTTCATCAAACTCCATGCTGGAACCTTTCCAAAATGAAGGTATGCCTCAGCTATCTCTATATAGTCCTGTGGCACAAGCAATTATGAAGAAAATGGGCTATGACGCTCAAAACCCAGTCGGTTTGGGAGAAAGACGCGGTATTCTCACGCCATTGGGGCCCGCCTTGACCAAAAGCCAGCTGGAAGATTGGAGACTCTACGGTCATGTAGAAAAGTCTTCATATGGGTTAGGGTATGATCCCGACACTCCTCTGAGACAGTTGACACAAAAGCTTAAAAGTCGTTTTACCGACCAAGCCTCAACATCTCAAGTCCATGAAGACATCGATCTCCCTGGATATCTCTTTAAAGAGTTACCTGACAAAGATCCAGGAAGCTCATCCAATTGGTACGATTTCTCTGATGATAAAGAGGAATCGTCCGATAATACAGACTTGTGCTATTCTGACCCAGAAGAGCCCTCGTCTCAAAAAGAAGTACCTTACTTCGACCCAGTTTCAACAGGCAATTGGGACCATCTCATAGCAAGCCTTGAGAAGATCACCAATCAAGAAGACCCGTGGAAAGGAACAAACCCTCGGTCTACAAATGCCCTTGGAATCCCAGAAGGTTTCGTTGAGCTGGAAGCCTCCGAAAATATTGTGGAGGAACCACCTTCGAACCTTCTAACAGAAGATCCTGTTGAAAAGATAGACTTGGGAACACCAGATAACCCACGTCCTGTATTCATAAGCAAGAATATAAAGGATGATGAGTTACCCGAGCATATCGCTTTTCTTCGTGAGTTCGTTGATTGCTTTGCATGGTCCTACGCTGAAATGCCTGGTTTAGACCCCAAAGTAGCAGTCCACAAACTCAATCTTAAAGAAGAAATCAAGCCTGTCAAACAAGGCCAAAGAAGATTCCGTCCAGATGTGATGGATAAAATTGAATAAGAAGTTCAAAAGCTCAAAAGCGTCGGCTTCATCCATGAGGAACAACATCCAGAATGGTTGGCCAACATTGTCCCCGTGACGAAGAAAAATGGGCAGATCAGAGTCTGTATTGACTATAGAGACTTGAATGGCGCTTGCCCTAAAGATGAATTCCCGCTCCCCATACCAGAGGTAATGATTGACAATACCTATGGATTCGAGCGAATGACATTCATGGATGGCTTCTCTGGCTACAATCAGATAAAGATACATCCTGAAGATGAAAAACACACTTCATTTCGGACTCCATTTGGCGTATATTGCTACACTGTCATGCCATTTGGTCTGAAAAATGCTGGTGGCACATATCAGAGGGCTATGATGAAAATATTCCAAGATATGCAGCACAAGACGGTCGAATGTTACGTTGATGACCTCGCCGTCAAAAGCAAAAGAAAAGAAGACCATCTCAAAAATCTTCGAGAAGTCTTCCTCCGACTTCGCAAACATAAACTGCGGATGAATCCTCTGAAATGCTTCTTCGGCGTCTCGGCGGGTAAGTTCCTTGGATTCCTAGTTCGGAAAGCCGGAATAGAGCTTGACCCCATCAAAGTCAAGGCTATTCTAGAAATGCCCCCTCCAAGAACCATAAGGGAACTAAAAGGGCTTCAAGAGAGATTGGCCTACATCAGACGGTTCATCTCCAATCTTTCGGGGAAGTGCCGTCCATTCTCTCGATTGATGAAAAAGGGTGTAGACTTTGTCTGGGATGCCGACTGTGAAGCCGCATTTCAAGATATCAAGTCATACCTGACCAAACCCCCAGTGTTAGCTGCCCCTGCCACTGGAAAACCATTCATCTTGTACACAAGAGCTCTTGATCATTCTGTAGGCGCTCTGCTTGCACAAGAGAATGGTGAGGGAAAGGAAGCTGCTCTATACTACCTCAGCCGCATGCTAGTAGGTGCAGAGCATCGCTACTCTCTAGTCGAAAAGGAATGCCTTGCAGTGATGTTCGCCGTACAAAAGCTACGTCACTATCTGCTTTCCAACACAGTCTACCTGGTCTCGAGGATCAACCTCTTGAAGGTCCTTGTCACAAAGGCAGGTTCTCTCAATGCCCGATTGGCAAAATGGTCCATCCTCTTGTCACAATTTGATATTAGGTATGTGCCACAAAAAGCAATCAAAGGCCAAGCTCTAGCAGATTTCCTCGCAGAGCATCCATTGCTTAAAGATTCACCACTCAGAGATGATCTCCCAGACGAACCCGTCTACAATGTGGAAACCTTCTCGCCAAATGCCTCATGGGACATGTACTTTGACGGTGCAACCAGGACAAATGAAAACAGAAAGCTGATCTCGGGAGTTGGCATCCTCTTTGTTGGCCCCGACAGATACATGATTCCACATGCTTTCTCGCTACTGGAACCATGCACAAACAATGCAGCTGAATACCAAGCTCTGATCCTAGGATTGGAACTCGCCATCGAATCTGGTATCACTATGCTGGAAGTCTTTGGAGACTCTCAACTGATCGTCAACCAGATGAATCAGATATATGAAGTCAGGAAGCCCGATCTGCTGCCTTATCACAACAAGGTACAATCGCTTCTGCAGAAGTTTGACATGTGTCACATCACCCACATTCGTAGAGGTGAAAACATCCGTGCAGATGCCCTGGCCGGACTTGCCGCATCAATGGCGATCCAGGAAGGGGAAAACATGCAAATCACAGTGTGCGAAAGAAGGATCCTCCCTCCTCTTAATACACACCAAGCAGTTGCTGAATGCCACCGAGTGGTTGGAAGTCGGATCTCTATCCTTCAACCTTCAATCGGCGACTGGAGGGATCCGTTCATTGATTACACTATGTTCGGAATCCTACCTGAAGATCCAAAAGAACGGGTAAGCATTCAAAGGCGAGCCCCAAACTTTCATTTGGATATTCCTTCCAAAATCCTCTACAGGAAATCCTTCAACGGACTACTTCTACGCTGCTTGTCACAACAAGAGGCCGAAGAAACACTTAAAGAAGTTCATGCTGGTCTTTGTGTAGCCCATCAGGCAGGTCCTAAGCTCTATGATCAGATAAAAAGGTTAGGTTACTATTGGCCTACCATGGTAGCTGATGCAATGCAATTTGCCAAACGCTGCCAGCTATGCCAAGTTCACGGAAATTACATTCACATGCCTCAGGAATGGCTACACCCTACAGCAATCTCGTGGCCTTTCGAAGCCTGGGGTATGGACATCATAGGTCCTATTTCTTCCCCTTCAAGCAAAGGTCATCGCTTCATCTTCGCCGCAACGGATTATTTTTCCAAGTGGTCAGAAGCATTTGCGTTCAACGAAATGAAGACCTCATCAGTCCTTAAATTCCTACGCACCAACATCATTTGTCGTTTCGGCATACCTAAAAGATTCGTCCATGATAACGGACCACAATTCCGGGATCATCGATTCTACAGGTTCTGCGACAAATACAAAATTCAAAGCTGTCCTTCGACTCCATACAATCCGGCAGCAAACGGATTAGCAGAAGCCTTCAACAAGACACTCTGCAAAATCCTTAAGAAAATGGTCTCTAGTCACAAAAGAGACTAGAGCGACAAGATGTCTAAAGCCTTGTGGGCCTATCGAACCACCGTTCGAGGACCAACCCATAGCACACTATTCTCCTTGGTCTATGGATGCGAAGCTGTCGTGCCCCTAGAGGTACAAATTCCTTCTCTGAGGGTATCTCTACAAAATGACATAACTCAAGAAAGCAATGTCAAATTGCGACTCCATGAGCTGGACAATCTCGACGAGAGACGGCTCGAAGCTCGACAAAGCATTGAACTTTACCAAGCACGCATGGCAGGATCTTTTGACAAAAAGGTCAGGCAACGCGCCTACAAAAAGGGTGACTTGGTTCTTGCGGTAAAAAGACCAATGGTCTTCGCTTACAAGTCCAAAGGCAAGTTTGAGCCAAAATGGGAGGGACCCTACGTCATCGACAAGGTCTTCTCCAACGGTGCATATGCCCTCCTAAACATGGAAGGCGACAGGTGTATGCTGCCCATCAATGACAAGTTCTTGAAGCGGTACTACCCTTGAAGACTTACCCAACTGGGTAAGAGCAATTCCTGTATGGCCAAAACCTGTTCTCAGGTACTCGCTCGTCAAATCCACTCTCTTTAGAATTTTCATATCAAATGTCAAATTTCTAGAGATTCAAAAACAATGCTTACTTTCATCGTTTCATTGTTCAAAAACAAAAAAAAAAAAAATCCAAGTTTAGGAGCCTCTCCCTGACTTGACCAAAACTTTCGATCCTTGAACCAAAATTCATGGTTTGAAACAAAAATCCGGATTCAGGGATTTCCACCCTAGTCCACCTTACCTTTTACCGCCAAATGGTTTTAGGTCAAAATTTACGACCCTCGTGTCTTTAAACAAAGAAAAAAATGGTTTTTCAAAAACCGCGGGGAAATGACACTTAGTCGATACTCGCAAAACTCAAAAAATCGGAAGGATGCGAACCCCATTCGATACTTCCAAAACCTAAAATCGTGGAGACACAACATATCAGTTGATATCCACAACCCAAAGGTTCGAGAAAACCGCAAATTTCAAAAATCGTGGGGAAACGACATCAAAGTCAGTACCAGCAAAACAAATTTTTTTTGAAAAAAAACAAGGATGCGACATTCCATCGATACTTGCACCCAAAATCGCAGGGAAGCGACATTTCGTCGATACTTGCAAAATCCAAAAACCGTGGAGAGGCAACATATCAGTTGATATCCACAACCCAAATTTCAAAAAAAAAAGGTTCGAAAAAACCTAAAAAACCGTGGAGACGCAACATATCAGTTGATATCCACAACCCAAAGGTTCGAGAAAATCGTAAATTTCAAAAATCGAGGGGAAAACGACATCACGTCAGTACCCGCAAAACAAAATTTTTGAAAAAGCAAGGATGCGACATTCCATCGATACTTGCACCCAAATCCGCGAGGAGGCGAAATTCCATCGATACTCGCAACCGAATGAGCAAGGATGCGACATTCCATCGATACTTAGTCGATACTTGCATTTTTGAAAACCAAAAACCTGGCTCTTTTGCCAAAACCGGCTATCAATGCCACCAAATCGGCTATAAATGCCACACAAAAAAAAAACCTAACTCTCATGTCAAAACCGGCTATAAATGCCACAAACCGGCTATAGATGCCACAAAACAAAAACCCTGGCTTTCATGATAACAAACCAAAACTTGGCTTTAAAAAAAAAAAAATCGGCTATCAATGCCACCAAAATTGGCTATCAATGCCACCCAAACCGGCTATAGATGCCACAAAACAAACACCGGCTTCCATGCTAACCCAAATTTTGGCTTTTACGCCATAAAATTTCGGCTTCCATGCCATCTCAAAATCGGCTTTCACGCCACAACCAAAATCAGGCTCCCATGCCAAAACAATTATTTGACAAAAGATTTTCACAAAAAGACAACCTTTTGATCAAATTTTCAAACAAACACCCCATTTAGCAATTGCTTTCATCACAAAAAGATTTGAGTGAGCGTAGGGAAAACAAAAAAAAAAAAGAAAAGTACCAAAAAAATACATGTGGTACCAAAGCAAAAAAAAAAAGTGTTCACAAGCACTATAAAAAAAAAAGAGTACCAAAAAATATACATGTGGTACCAAAAAAAAAAAAAGAAGAATAGTTTCTGCTACAAAAAATCAGGAGCTCAGCTAAAAATGGTCTCCAGCCAAAGCTTCAGCTCCTTAAGCAAACTTTTGGCCTCAGCCGTCAGAGTTTCCAAGGCACGCTTCTTCAGGAACTTGCCATGAGATGCTGGCAAATGCCGTAACCCTTCTTTTACACCAGGAAGCTTTTCCCCAGCAGTTTGCCATTGTTCGTTTTCTTGAGTCCTCCTCTCGAGAACTTGATCGGCATCTGCAACCCTGCGAATCAGAGCACTCTCCCTGTCACGAGCCTCTGTTATAGTAGCCCACTTGGCAGCGACTTGCGCCTTCAAATGCTCAAGACGTTTCCTGGCCTCCTCAACTTCCCTATCAAGGACGTTAAGGTCATGCCTCAATCCGATGATGGCTAGCTCTTCCAAGTTCTTCTCTCGAACTAGCTGCTTCTTGCTTTGTGTAGCCTCATTCAGGTCAGAATTAGCCTTATCAGCAGGGTCCAAGAACATCTCCTTGAAGAATTGGTCGTCAGGGAAATCCATGGTTTCAAACCACTTGTCACCCAGTGCAATGATCCTATCAACGATCGCCCTGGCACCTGTGACATCCAGACCAACCTCTTCGGTATCAGTGAGAATCTCCTGTACATGTGGGATCATGCCAAATCCGGCATCCAGGTGTCCAGAAAAGAGAGTCTCGATCCAAGAACTCAAAACCCGCGCCAGCACCTTCTTCGCAAATTGAAGAGACGAACTGGATGAAGATTCACCCTTCTCCGTTGATCGGCTGCTCATGTCGTGTCCCATTGGAAGAGTAACAAAAGAACTCTTTCCACTTGGAGCCACTGGAGAAGAAATCTCAGCACAAGGTATCTCCTCTATCGCGTCAGGATTGGTTGTAGGAGTCTCTACCTCCGGATCGACCTCTGGCATCCCTTGCTCTGGTTCTGAAGGAAGCGATGGACTCTCTTCTGTCACTTCAAAACCTGCAAATGAAACACAAAAAGGTATGAATATGATCCTGTTAAAAAAAAATCATCAGGGTCATCACTACAAAGTACCTTCTTCGACGACTGGTGGAACACTCTCTTCCTCCATGAACTCATCGGAAGCATCATCAACATTTGCGTCCATTGATGGTTCAAAGTCATCGGAATCCTGTGGCAAGTCAGCTGACAAGAAAAATGTTAGCAAATCAAGTCGCAGGCAAAAAAAAGAAGAGAGAAAGCGAAAGAAGTTATACCAATTGGAGATTCTGGAATCATTCCAGAGTCCCTCGGTTCTTCTTCAGATGCCATAACCGGCTCCATCAGCGCCTCATCGGTCGGAACCTCAGGCATCGCCAAGTCTTCATCCTCTGCTTAAAAAAAAAAAGCAGCAGCTGGGTGAGAAAATAAATCAGAACATGGAAAGCCCCATGAAAGAAGCAGAAAAAGAAAAAGGAAGAATCATACCTTCACCGATGGTCTCTTCTTCCCGAATCCTCTTCTCCGGAGGTTCGTCAGCTTCCCCTGGCACCTCCTCATTGACAGTGAGAGGGACTTCCACATCAGGAGAGTCTTCGTCCCGCCCCGTGTGACGCTGACTCCTCTTCCTCTTACTTCTGCGGGCTCGCTTCCTAGAAGATCCTGCCCCACTGTCAGAGTCAGGTCTCCCACTTGGCTCCTCACTGGATGGTCTGCTCTTGCCAGTAGACTCCGCGGAAGCTCGCCTCTGTGCCGCTTGCATCCAAGCGTCGAGCTCAGCTTCCTCCTGTTCTAGCTGCTCTAAAGCCTCATCAGGTACTTCCCGAACAGCTTCAGAACCAATGACGGCCTGGTCACCGAGAAAGCCTATCTTGTGCTTCTCTCCAGAAAGGAAGGCCCAAACTTCCTCTCGCCGGACGCCATCCGAGTTTCCAATACCTTTCCCCGAAGACAGCTTTACATCAAGCTCCTTCTTGGAAAGCCCCCGATATGCCAAAAAGCTCTCCGCGAACCACTTCGTGAAGCCGGCAGTTCGGAAAGTCGACAGTTCAGGATAAGAAATCGTGGCAGTAGTGTCTTCAGCACTATAAAAAGCCCATGCATTTCTGCCATCCTGCAAACCTCCAAAACGCTTCACCATACTCGAAGGCGCTCCAACAACGCCTTGAGAGAAGCCCAACTGAAATGCAAAGCGAGAAGGTACATACGGCTGGATGTCGACAAAAAGATGTCTACGGTACACCATCGTGCCGACTCGTATGCTGAAAATCCACTCCTTCTCTGCATTGGTCAAAGAGTAATGCCTTCCCGACCCTGCTCTAGTAGAGTCTCGGGAGGCACCAAAATCAAAAGCCTTCTTCCGCAACTCCGGAGAAAGCTTAACTGAAGACTGTCCTATCTAGACGTCCCTGAACCGTCGGATCCTCATGCGGGCAAACAAAAGTGATTCGGATACGGCTTTTCCCTTACCCAATCGAATCATCAGAGGATCATCATCCTGTGCAGCACCCAGCTGGTGGAAGCCAGGACAGTGGTATACAAACCACGAATAAAAGATATGGGCTGAAAAGACCCTATTCATAGGGAGTCCAAGCCGAACCAAAAAAGCAGCAGCCTGCAGTTCGGTACATAAGTAGGAGTAAAGAGCAGGTACCAAAGCCAGCCGCTCTCCAAACGCCATCTGACAAGCCGGAAAAATACAATGCGGCCTGATGTGTGTTCCATCTCCTCCAGCAAAAATAGCCTCACCTAGCCAATAAGTGAGGTAAGCTGCAATTTCTCTCCGCAAAATCAAGAAGGGCTCAACATCGCTGCGAGCTCCAAATTCCCAAATTTGCAAAGATTTTCAGGTATGCTATCATGCTCTCAAATTCAATCTACAAAAAGTACATGCATGAACATCTAGATTTGCATAAAAACGCATTATCATGCCAAAAAAAAAAACAGAAATCACGTGGAAAAAAAAAAGAGAAGAAGAATAGAAAGAAAAGAAAAAGAAAAGAAAAAAAAAGAGAGAAACTTTCTTTTTTTACCATCATTCTCTACATGGAGTTTTCTTGAAAGAAAAAGAAAGAAAACTTACTTGAAGCCATTGATGGAGAAGAAGAAGGAAAAAGCTTGAAGAACCTTGAAGAAGAAGAATTCTTGGTCTTGGAGCTCTCTTGAGATTGTTGCAAAAGAAAGCAATAAGGGCAAGAGATCTAGCCTCCTCCTTGCTTTTATAGAAGAGAGCAAATCAAAGAAGGAAACAAAAAAAGAAAGGTAAGTGCTACTAATTAGTAACCTTACCAAAAGAGAAGGAACTAGAAAGATTCTTTCCCAAAAAGAAAGATGTCTTTGAGAGATTTTCTCCCAAAATCAATCAATTCTCTCCAACAAAATAGGAGATTGGAGATTCTTTCCCAAAAAGAAAGATACCTTGAGATATTCTCTCCCAAATTAAGGGAATATGAGAGATTCTCTCCCATAAAGATATTTTTAGATATTCTCTATTCAAATGAGATATCTTTAGATATTCTTTACAAAAATGGCCCCACATGAGATCTAAGCCATCCTAAAAAGCTTAAGGTCCCATGGGTTAGCCCATATGAGCCAGGTTTGACCACCTAGGCACTAAAATAAAATAAAAAAAAAATGGGTTTTTAGTCAAAAAAAAAAATCCCTCTTACCAAGAGCATACAAAAATAGTTCCATGCCTCTTTTGAGTTGATTGAACCATACAAAAAAAATTTTTCAAGCCCCATGAGCTTCCAAAGAATCAAACCATCCAGCCTCATATACCAAATTGAGCCAAAATCTTGAAATTGACATTCCACAAAAATCCAAACCGCTCCAATGGACCCACACAGTCCCAAAGAGTGACCAAAAACCAAATCCTGGTCCCCTAACTTGCCACATACAGCTTGTTAGGTCACAAGACCAAAACCAAAAACCAAATCATGATCCCCCAACTTGCCACATACAGCTTGTTGGGTCACAAGGTCAAAACCAAAACCCGACCCCCTAACCTGCCACATACAGCTTGTTAGGTCACAAGGTCAAAAACAAAAACCCAAATCCACATCCCTGATGTCATCTTCAAAACTTTGCCTCGAGATGGTACTTGATTCCTTTCATTACCATAAAATTCCCCTGGAAGCTCAAAGGCTACTCTACCAAAGGAAAGATTGCTCAAAGACTCTTGGTCAAGACACAAGCTCTCCTTCACAAATCTCTTTGAGGCACATCGACTACAAAAGTCAAGTAACTCGTCGCTGTACCTCGAGGGCGCATTTGTTGACACCAAAAATGTCACTTTGCCTCTTCAACATCAAGAAAGCTGCATGAAGTCGCAACCTGCCATAAATAGGCAATGCAACTTCTCCAAAAAATCAAATCTTGTCAAAATCAAACAAAAACTGCAAGATCCTTCAAGATAGCCAAGAGAAGAGTACACATGAAGTTTCGGGCCATTTCAGAATCATTTGGCCTAACTTCGCTTCTCCGACAGCTAAATTGGCGCTCCCGGCGGCGACATCATCGGAGACGTCAAAACTTCGATCAGAGCCTACGGATGACTCCAGCATGTCTCAAAAGGGCTCCATGCCAAATTTCAAGTCAAACCGACAATGTTTGACCCTCCATCAATGCTCGAGCAGCAAAATCAAGCCTCCCGGCGGCGGGAACCACCGAAACCTTCACTCATCAAACCAATGCATGAGTGGCTTCAACATGCTTCCAAAAAGCTGCACGTCGAATTTCAGGTCATTCCGACAACGTTTGACCAGGTTTCGACGCTCCGAAAGAAAATCAAGCCTACCGGCGGCGGAGCTCCCCGGGACCATGGTTTCCAAGATAGAGCCTGTGGATCATCTCAAAATGACTCCAATAGGTTCCCCGTCAAATTTCAGGTCAATCGGACATCGTTTGACCGCACATCAACGCGCGGCATCTCCCTCGCGGCAAAATCAAGTCTACTGGCGACAGGACCCCGAACGGCTTCAAAACTCAAACAAAAGCCTATGGTTGGTCTTATTTATTGCTCAGGAGGCTCCACCTCAAATTTCAGGTCATTCCGACATCGTTTGACCAAGTTTCAGCTTCTGGCAGAAAATCAGCAGCTCTACGCGACAAAGTCTTCGGCTTTCCCGGAAAATTGGAAACTTTGCACTCTAAAAATGCAAGGATTCTCATCAGGTTTTCTACAGGGGAATCAAGCCAATAAATGAGAGGAAATGTCAGGAAAAATACAGTAGAAAACGGCGACGAAAAAGACCGCCAAAAAGACCAAAAAGGGGAAAAAAACCCCAGGGTCGCAGCCCGCGACCCTGGCCCAGGGTCGCCGGCGACCATGGAAGTCCGGGTCACCGGATTTTTCGCCGGTGACCCGTTTTTCCGTCCCTTTTCGCGTTTCGCGCACTTTGGCCCTTGTGGTTTCCTGAAAATGTGATTTTTAGTGCTTGAAATTGACTCATATCCGACGACATCTCAGATCTGCCGTCAAAAGCATAAAATCATCATTGATCGCTCCAAGATCGCCGACCGGTTGACCTAAAAAGTGCACTTTCTGTCCGACTGATCGTGAAATCGACAAGACAGATGTCACCGGCTCGCTCTTAGCTATCAATGTCTGAAGTCACATGTTCATCCGATGTCGATCAGCATGAAGATCCATCGATGATCATCGCCAGAAGAATCCCAGAAGACACGGCACGGCCTGCGACTCTTCGACTGCTCGGCGACCAATTAATGTGGTTAATTGGCTAGCTTTATGGCAGTCATTAACTCATTCTATTGGACGGCCCAATCAGAAGCAAGCATTTGTGAGTTACAAATCAAGAGATTCATGGCACTTAAACCTTGAAACTCCTCCCATCATGGCGATTAAATGCCCTCAATCTCCACCGGCCAATCAGAAGCCAAGATCCAGGAGTTACAAAATAAAGGAATTAAACCTTGTAACTCCTCCATTTATGTAGCTTTATGATAATTAAGGCTCATAAACCCTCATAAACCCTCCTAAATGGCTACCAGAAAGCCTATAAATAGGAGAGCACCCCAAGCATTCTAGAGGACTTCGGAAAAAGCACCACAGATCCAGAAATCTGAGAGAAAGAAAAAGAGAGAAAACTCTGCTGAAGTTCTGCACCGGCCACCACTACAAGGTGACAAAAGTCCCTTGGGGGGTACCTCCCCCCAAGGTCCTTCGCCTTCTCCTCCTACTTCCAAATGGCTTAGACGTGGCTTTTCAGCCCGTCTACTTAGCTTTTTATTGGACATAGGACCTCCTCTTGGTCTTTGTCCTCTAAAAATCTGAGATTATAGCCAAGCCAAGCGAATCAAGAGCATCCACTGTTCTCATCTGCATGGATGATGGCGAAGCCCACACATGGCTTGCGACCGTCAATCTGAACAAGTCCCCCACAATCTCCTGAAAAGTTAGATCCTCCTTTTCTTGCTTTTCATTGTAGTTTGTATTTTTCTAAAAGAGACAAAAATCACAACTCTTGTCTTTCATTATTGATGAGAATTGTAAATCGGGTATAAACGCCAAAATCGGCTATAAATGCCAAACAAAATCGCCTTTCACGGCAAACCAAGAAAATGTCTCTTTTCTTAAATATTTGTGCAATGGACAACTTGAAAGAAGTTGATTTCCTTTTTACTTGCGAAGGTTGATCTCCGGATTACCACTTGCAATTCCAAGTAAAATAGAAAATCTGGCACACCCACACAAAGAAATGTTGATGCACGCTTCAGCCCCTCGGGCGCGAAAGGGCCGGACCCGACGGACTCCCACGTCCGCCGACCCTGGTAGCACCCTCGGCATTGGAGCGCGTTCCATCACTGTCAAGAGCATGAAATCATCATTGATCGCTCCAAGATCGCCAACCGGCTGACCAAAAAAGTATACTTTCTGTCCGATCGATCAAGAAATCAACAAGACAGATATCACCGGCCCACTGGCATCAATCAATGTCTAAAATTGCATCGCCATCCGACATTAAACAACATGTGGATTGATCGGCAATCGTCACCTAAAGAATTCCAAAAGACGCGGCACGGCCCGCGACTCTTCAAATGCCCCAGCGACCACTTAGTGCTGTTAATTGACCTGTTTAATGCGGTCATTAATCCATTATTTTGGACGGCCCAATCAGAAGCAAGTAAATGGGAATTATAAGTCCAAGCAATCATGGCATTAAAGCCATGAAACTCCCCTCATCATGGAGATTAAAGGCGATTAAATGCCCATCATTCTCCATCGGACAATTACAAGCCAAGAAAAAAGAGTTACAAAATCAAGAAATAAAAACTTGTAACTCCTCCCATCATGGAGCATCAATGCCATCAAACCTCTCATCATGGCCATCAATGCTCATAAACCACCCCATGGCTACCAAAAGCCTATAAAAGGGGGTTCATTCCAAAGAGAGAGACCTAGACACCGAGACATCTCTACACACATCCACAACAAGAAGCCCGGAGTCTGGAAAATCCCAGAGAGATTCTAAAGAAGTTTCGCTACTCTACTGCAAGAAACACCACAAGGTGATCAAAGATCCTTGGGGGCTACCCTATCAAGGCGAAGCTCTTCCTCTCCTTCTATCCAACATGGCCTAAACGCCGCTTTTCAGCCCGTTTATTCGGTTTTTTTATTGGATATAGGACCTCTCTTTGGTCTTTGTCTTCTAAAAATCTGAGATTAGAGCCAAGCCAAACGAATCAAAGCATCAAGCATTCTCATATGAAGGATGATGGCGAACTCCATACATGACTTGCGACCGTCAATCTGAACGTGTCTCCACAATCTCCTGAGAAGTTAGATCTATTTTCTTTCTTTTCTATTGTATTTTGTATTTTTTAAAGAGACAAAAATTTTTACAATTCTTGTCTTTCACTATTGATGAGATTTGTAAATCGCCTTTTACGGCAAAACCGCCTTTTACGGCATCAAATCGCCTTTCATGGCAAACAAAACAAAAATCACCTTCTACGACATTCAAAAATCTTATCTCTTTTCTTAAATATTTATGCAATTTGAAAAGTTAGAAAAAAATGATTGATTTCCTTTCTACTTGTGAAGGTGAATCTCCGGATCATCACCACTTCAAATTCCAAGTAGAATAGAAAATCTGATATACCCGTATAAAAAAGTGTTGATACCCGCTTTTCTCCTCCGCCAGACCCCGGCAGCCCCCGAGGCGGAAGGAGAGGACGAAAGCCGGGTCGATCAATATTGAAGCGGATAGAAAGCTTGGCCAGGCCCATTTAAAGCCCGAAAATACAGGGCTTTTAAAAATTTTTTGAGCCCAGTGGGTTGGGCTTGGACAATACATTTTAATGCCCGGCCAAAATGGGACAGGGACTGGGCAGATACAACCCAGCCCATTCAGGCCCGGCCCGACCCATTGCAAAGTCATTTAATAATAATTATTTATATATTACGAAAGTACCCCTCACTAATAACAAAAACCGATTAATGAGGTTTTAACTGATCCTATATTACTTTAACTTGACTCATATAGGATACTCATTTTCATTCATTTCTATTAATTTTTTGATTTTCTACTTTTACCGGCAAAAAAAAAAAAGTTTTAACCGTTCCTACATTACTTAACCCATATAGCCTATAGGATATTTATTCATTTCTATTGATTTTCTACTGTCACCGGCAAAAAAAAAAAGTTTTTAATAGCACAATGTTGCTTGTTGCATTGCATTGCTGATCCCAAGTCCGAAAAAAATGAGGGTTTAAAGTCCGGTTCACACCGGGTGTCTGGTGACAGTAGGAATAATTAGAGAATGTTTTGCTTATGTTCAGGATTGGGCTAAGCCAAGGCTCAGCCATGTCCGAACCTGGCCCTGTACGGGACAAAATTTGATGTAGGCCCGTTCAATTTAGGGCCGGGATTGGACAACACTTGGCGGACCCGTCTTATTTTCGGGATGGGATTGGACAAATCAATCCCAGGCCCGGCCCGGCCCATTTACAAGCCTAGTTGGCAGTTACTCAAACTCTACTTTTTATCTCTCACAAGTTACTCGGAGATGAAATAATAAAGTGGGGGAAAACTAATTCATTCCCCATTCTCTTTATCCAATCAAATACAAATTTTAAATCCTTTAACTTTACACCAACCATTCAACTGCATACAAAGTAATTCATCTACTAACTTATTTCAACCCACTATTCTTTAACTTTTTCCTGATGTAACAACCTATTCTTTTTCTATTCTTCCCGTGATGCAAATAAACACGCCCTTAAGCAATGGTTTCTTTGATGAAGTGGTATTTCATGACATTGCGATTTGTCCTCCAATGAAGCTCTCGATCATTTAGGCAGAGTAAAGTGTTCTAACAATCACAATGAAAGATTGTAGCTAATGATTGGATGATCATAAAATTGGGATTATGGTGACTTGGAAAGGTTGTGAGGGTGAGAGGGGCAAGTTGATCATAGGTGGGTTTGGTGGTCCAAAAATAGGGTACGGATTTCTTAGAAATATCTTTTTTTCTACATAGACACATTTTTTCGTGTGTATAGTGACCATTATGAAAAACTTTTATATTATAATACAGTCTCAAATGTCTGATAATGTTAAATGGAGCTAGTCTCGGTCCATATAGTATAGACATGATTACTACAATGCATAAAATGACAATATATCGGAACTAACATGTAATTTGGTTTGGTAGAGCTAGCAATTAAATCTAGACTGCAATATATAAAATATAAATTTATCATTATTTATATATATAATATAGTTTGGTAGGGAAATGAAATCAATCTTGAGTACAATCTCTTCAATTGGGATTGAGTTTACAGGCTTAATTGTTTGAGTCTCCAAGGACCCATCAAAACCAAAATATTTTGTAGCGTTAAGATGTGTCTGTGTAACATGATGATTTGCATGCCATGTAGTTTATAATTCATGTGAGAGAGGGCTTTTATAATAGTTTAGAAGATATCGCAAAGAAAGTTCTTCTAATACATTGGCTCTACAATTATTAAGAATAATAAGATTGAAGAGGATGTCAAAATAGGATAAGAGTCGGATTTTCTTCCAGAGTGCTTTATGATTGGCGCTGCCAATAAGATTGAATGATGAATTTTACAAAATAATAATTACACTAACCATGACTTATGGAGTATAATATTGGCCAACTACGGAACAACACATCAAATGAGTGTAGCTGAAATGAATGTGTGCTAAAGAGAATAAAAATAGATAAAATTAGAAATGAGTGCATTCAGTAATGACCCAGTCCCACTATCCACATGATATTGTCTGCTTTAACCGAAGTCTCACGGTTTTAAAATGTGTCGTGTGGGGTTAAGGCTATGTCGTACATATATGCCTAGTGTCAAGATTTGGATATTTTCAATGTGGGACTTGGACAAGGCCTCATGGTGCTTACCGAGGCACTCCACTATTCCATTGAGCAGATCGCCCCTTGTGGCTCACAAGATCACTTGACCTGGTCTTGCCTCAATGGAGTGCTCTGAAGCTGGGGTCTCACACTCCCCCCATAAAAAATACGTTATGCTGAGTTAAGACGGGGTTTGTCTTATAAGCCTAGGGCCAGGACTTGGACATTCTCGATGTGGGACCTGGACAAAGTGTCACAGTGCTAACCGAAGCACTTCAACCTTACTCCTGTGGATTCCTTTTTCTTAGCTCACAAGATCACTTGACCCTATTTTGCCTCAAGAGATTACCTAGGCGGATTAAGGTCTCACACATTTTGAAGCATTTTGCTTAGCATATATAGGTGGTAAATTAAGAATGACTCATTTGAGATAGTTTGGAGACATTCAACATAAGCCAACAATGACTCCTATGAGGAAATCCTTTTTATGTAGGTTGATGATCCCTCAAGAAAAAGGACTAGTCCAAAAGGAACATGAATGGAAGTAGTAAAGATAGACTTAGAAACATGAAACCTATCAAAGGATATAGTCCACAATAGATTGGAATGGAAAAATAAATTCATGTGGTTGACACCAACATGGTTGGGAGAAGACTTTGATGATGATGATGATGATAAGAGGACTTCCACTCTAAACACTTTTCTTATCTCAACCTCTCATTATCATAGAAAGTCATTTAAAATGTTTGCCTTTTCTGCAAGTAAAGATGGTGTGCTATAAAGGGGAAAAAAATTCATGCTATAGTAAAATTTGAGCCAACAAGTACCCTTGACCCAATTCACTGAACCACTTGAAAGATCCCACCTTTAAAAATTAAAGATGTATCACCCTAGATAAGTCCTAAGCCCCTATTTTCCTCAAAGGGGTTCAAGTGGTTTTGACACTAGGGTTTGATTTGAGTTTTTCCCTTCTTAATTATGTGATTTGTTTAGTTCTTTGTTCTCTCTATTTCTCTTTGTTCAATGGTATTGAAATTTTTTTTTTTCAAAAGAAACAAATAGTCAAGAGTTGACCCCAACATATTCCAAGAAAAGGTTATGTCAAAGATGACCGCGGAAGGTAAACCCAAATGGGAAAAATCCACGAGACATGCGATTTTTTACATGGAAACAATCAATCACACAAAGAAGACATGCGATTTTTTACGTGGAAAACCCAAACAGGAAAAATCCACGAGCCCTATCAGCCAATCCAAGGTAAACCAAGCACTATGAATATGAACAAATACAAGAGAACTCACAGACCAATCTCCAGTTGACCACGACCTAATGGATTGTAGATCTTCTCACCAGTAACTCGCTGTTCACCGTTCGCTTGTGCTTGAACTACAGCCCAACTTGACGCCTCTCAAGGTGCTTCGAAGTGAAAAGAATAAAAGAAGAACTTCAGCGCAAAACACTTGCAAACATAGTAACATAGAACTCTCAAAGATATCTCAAAGAATCTCTAAACTTTGAATGAGAGAGAGAGGTGAGGTAAGGGTAGCAAGAGTTTGTTTTTATAGGCTTTTGTTCGTGCAAGAGGATTTGTAAAAAAAGTAGAACTCAAGTAAGCAGAAGAGAGAAAATAGGTGAGGTTTCCAAAATGGCTGGGAGACTTTTGCGAAAAGTTCTCTCAACCCAAGACTGGATTTGGTCGACCGAGTGAAAGCTCTATCTGACTTTTGCTTGAGCTAGCGAGGCCACTCGCTCGACCTAAAGTAGGGTATGGTCAAGCAAGCTGAGGTTTTGTCTCGGACTATGACCGCTTGATTGTAAACTCTGAATTTCTTCATTTTGATTCCTTCAATTTTCATAATGACACACCACTACTGTCCATATCTAAAAATGTAACATTACAACTCAATTTGGACTCGAGTTTTGTTCCGAAACTCATCGAATTGCCAACCTAAAAAATCTAACATTACGTGATAACCATTATCCAAAGTACGGAAGATCTAGCTAGGAACAAATAATTGTTGGCCCGTATTTGGGATAACATAGGGTTTTCTTTTGTAAAAGCGAGATTCATTAGAAGGAAAGTATAGCAACAACAAAAAGAAAGGGGGCCCGAACAATATACAACAAAAGTACATAAAAAGCTCTTGAAAAAAGAAAACTCAATCTCCCCACCGCCCCATAAAAATATTGTAAGACCCAGAGTTCAATTACCTTGATTAGATACTAATTAAGTATGTTTATTGTTAATTAAGTGAGTTTTAGAGTTTGAGTAGCTTTTGAATTGGTTTGACTGCGTTTCGGCCTCATTATGATTTAGAAAGTGTAGCTTGGTACATTTTAGCCAGTGTCAAGGTTGTTTTAGGTATTTCAAAAAAAATTCCAACTTATGTACGTTAAAAGGTATGAGTTATGTTGTAAAACTTTCGTGTTCAACCTGTAGCCATTTGATGTCCAGGAACTCTTCATTTCAATATTTTTCGTTTGACTAGGGTCATAGAACTCATTTTGTAAAAGTTGAGTTTTCCCAAAAAGTCTCCAAAAGTTGTGATTTTGGGCTAGTTGGAAAGCCAATTTAATTTGGAATAATCTTTAATAATACTCTGCACCTTTTTGATGTTTGGAAGACCATTGTATAGGTTGTTTGCTTTACACTTTAAGTTTGACTACGCTTTTTGGAAAGGTTGTTGTTTTTACGAAGATCTCAAAAATTATCACACTTAGGTTCATTGGAAAGAAGAAATTATTTCGTGAAACTTTTATGTAGAACATGACACGTTTTGATGACTAGAAAATCAATTTAGAGGTCGAATTAATTGTGTCCATAAGATTGATGTCAAACTTGTGAATTCGCTGAAGTCTCTTTTATAAATATCAAGGGAATAGTACCCAACTTGGTTACATCTCATTCTCTAAAGTCTCTTTTATAAACATCAAGGGATTAGTACCCAACTTGGTTACATCTCTTTCGTGTCTCTGTCCCTCTGTTCCAACAGTGTTCCATCCTTGAACTCACCTCTATTCGTTGCTCGAATTGAGATTCTGATCCGACAAAAGTGCTTGTCTCCTTCCTATGCACATCCACACTCGTTTTCATTGATCTTCATGTTGAACTACCCCCTCTTGCGATGAACTCCTCGATTTCAAAGTACTTTCAGGTAATGGATCATTTATAACTTGTTGGTTGTGTACCCTTATTTTCATGGCCAAGTTTCAATTTCGCACCCGTTTTCTAATTTATGGATATTTTATGGGGTGATCGACTGTTTGGGACTGTGAATAGGTCCTACAATGGATTGAGGTGTTTCTGTTTTATTCTTAGAAGTCCAGAAACCCAAAGCAAGTGAACAATTTCAGATTTACATTACATATATGCAAGTTATTTGATTCACATGTTCAATTCAATATGTTAAGCTTAGAAGGCTCAATTTCTAGCTCATTTTTTATTTGTAATCTTAGTTAAGTTTTGTTAATAATTAAGGGGTTAATTTGGTCCATAAATTACCCCTAACAAATATCCCAAAGATCCCCAAATATGGGCAAGGGAGGGGAGAAAAAGACCCAGACTCACCCTGAACAATAAACCACTAATTGCTTCCTAATCATCATGGCTGGCCAAGAGCACACTTACGGCTAGTAGAGAGGCTAATTGTAGTTCAATCGGGGGTTCAGTCTGTGGCCACTCGGCAGTCCATCGGTCACACTCATTCATCCTCTGTTTTAGACTTGTTTTGACCCTATTTACTTGGAATTTGATTTCTATCTTTCCCCAATGAGTTGTGAACCTTAGAAACATGTTAGGCGAAGCTCAAACATGGCCAAAGTTTACCCCTTTGACACAAGCCAAGGCTCTTGGCTAGTTGAACCTTTCGATGGCTGATTGGGTGTCGAGTTGTAAATCCCTTACTCAACTCAACTTGGGACCTTGTGGCCAAGTTGTGAACACTTTATAAACTTAGTTTGAGGACTCTTAGGCCATTGCATTTTGGAAAACCGAATTCTGTTGATTCTCCTTGGTTTAGGGAATTTGGAACTTAGAATAAGGTGGATCCTTGAAACATGTATATTGCCTATTACTTTTACATTTAAGACTATGAGAAAGTGAGGTGTTGAGCAAACACTCACTCCCCAGATTACCCAGGGGGATGTGGTGTACGAGAATGAGTTATTCAGACTTAGGATTTTGGATGTCTATCACCTTCTAGAGCACCAAGGGTAAGAAACCCCAACATCCGGATCCTAGTGCATAGAGTTGAACGTTGTCATGTTTGGATGTCCAAAGATAATCCATGACATAGAAATAGCGATAGTAAAGATTGTTTGAAAGCTATTTGACTTAAATTGTGTTGGTCACCATGGGACTTAGGCACGTAGTGTAATGCCTCGCTTCTTCCCATGATAGACCTTATCCTTGATGGGTTTCTAAGATTGGTTTGCTTGCATTCATTGCACCACTGCCTTCCGAGTTATCCGGATCCAAATTCCTTTCTTTCACCCATTTGGGACCTCTCTTTTTGTACCAAAATGCTGTCCAAATCAAGTTAGACTTACTTTGGTGTTGGTAAATTGTCAAACCTAAAGGGTTGGTTTTCTCTTTGTTAATCATTGTTTAGCCGATTGACTGTCATTGTGACATTGGGTCACTGGTTATCCATTTTGGTTTTGCTATATTTTTCGTTTTGCCCATTTGGTTTGTATTTTAGCTAGTCAGAAATAGTTGGATGTTCTATCAATGGATAGCTCATTGGAGAGTTCATTTGTAGCTTATTTGAAATCTTTATATCTAAGATTCGATCTCTACTTTGCACAGCTCTTTTGTCATACCATGTCATCATCTCCTTCAGAGTCGGCACCACTTGGTTTTAATTCCTCAAGGCTAGGCCAAGCTCAATCTGGATTTAGACAATTCATTGCAGGGTAATTATGTTAGGTTTGAGGTGTCCCAGAGCTCACCTCAGTTCTTATGTACCTTCTATCCGCTCCCCACAGTCACATTGGAGTCACCGCTGGGGAGAGTTTTGCCACATAATCAGCCATTTAGTTTCGATTTGTGTGAGAAGCCCCTGCCATACTTCCATTGGAGTCACTATGGTGTTGAGAGCGGATTACTATGACTCTTTATATATATATATATATATATATTATGAGTCCATCTTCTCATCATGATCCATGCATGATCTGCTTAGTTTAGTCTTTTGTTTCTTTCGTATCATCTACCATCACTATATTCTATATTGATGCGGTTTGTTGATGTTATTTACTTTGATCACATTACTTACTCTATTTTCAGGCTAATACTACGCTTCGTGGTATAGGTGATGACACCACTCCCCTTGAGCAGGAAGGTTCGGCTGTCCAAGAGGAATCGCAGGTCTATGTTGAGTGGAACACTAACCATGTAGAGTGATGGCACCACTCCCCTTTGTTTTTTAGCGGCCTTGGTTTATTTTGGGTTGATGTAATTAATGTAAATGCTTCTTTTGTATTAACAACTCCTATAGTATATACTGTTATTTTAAGAATGTTGTGTATTATCTAATATTTGTCTTATTATCATATTATCTATTAAATGGTTTACACAAAATTTCGCAATTTGAAATTCGGTCAGGCGATCTGGATGTCTATGGGATCTCACATCACAAAACCCTATGGAAAACGGCCGTCTTGGGGGAAATTTCTTAAATTGACCTCAACTTTTTCCAAGCATCATCAGGTACCCCCGAGATGTGGTTATTGGAGGAATTTGGGATTGTCTCGGCAACCCGTTTTAAGGGCATGACAAATACCCTTCCCAAAAGAGTCCTTGGCAAGATAATGAGCAAAGTCATTAAGTCTTCTATGGATATGTGAGAAGATAATATCATCAAAATTAGAGCTCACATCTTTAATGTGCAGCAAAATGTGATGGATTGACTAGTCTAGGGCCCCATTTATCACTCGAACAACTTCTAAAGCATCCAACAAAGGTGAATCTTGTGGAATCCCCTCAATCAAGCTTCCCTTAGCACGCATTGGACGCACTTGCATAATTGCATTGGCTTCTTCTGAAATGACCTTGGCCCCATTAAGCGCTTTTACATACATCCAAAAATTATCAAAGTAAATAGCGAAGTCAAAGCCTACTTTCATGTCCATTGTCCTAAAGGAAGCATCATAGAGCACATTAGCTGTTTATCTAGGAGCCCTTAATCTAAAACCTTGAGTGTGAACACCTTTGCAAATCTTATTTGGTATAACAAAGTTGTTGAAACAAATATGAATATCCTAAGGACTGGATGGATATTTGCTATTAGAGGCAGGAATCGGTAGCCTCATGTTTCTTAGATTTCTCTATATATTCTGTCGCGGCGTACCCCTGGACTCCAATTCCCATGGAAATTGGTGTAGAAACTTGAAGTCCCACAAAAAAATTAAGTTGTTTACATGGAAAATCTTGCACGAGAAACTTAGTACGAGGGATACAATTTCTACATAAAATAGAAACCCTCTGCTTCCTCTGTAGGGAGTTGAAGGAATTCATTCATCATTTGTTCTCATCTTGTTTGATTACAAAACAAATTTGGAAGCTATTTCCAAGAAGCCTACGTCCGCTTGTTGGTATCCTATACTCATATTGGTTCTGGAATACAGCAACAAAGTCAAGCGTCAGTGTATGGGTCAGAGTCTTTTGATACATATAGAAGTTAAGGAATACCAGTTTTGCCCAGCCCCTACATACCATAGGATGGTTAAAACTAAAACACTCATATCCCTGTATGAATGGAATTTTTGTGGCAAATCTATGTTCCAGTTACTCTTGCAAGGACCATGACAAGGATAGGGAAACCACCACCATGGGGTATGGTCTTGCTTAATTTTGATGGCTCAATGAATCCACTCACTGGTCCTGGCGAATTGGTGGTATGGTCGGTGATGGCCAAGAGGAAATGATCTTTTCATACAAAGGAGGTACGAATGCAGCTCATCCACATGAATTGGAATTGCAAGCTCAGTGTAGCAGCCAATCAATTTGAAGGATTTCGGGAATGAGACATATTCATATCAAGTTTTACTCAAGCAAGTGGGGCGAGGATCCAAGAGAGCCCAAACACGTGAAAAGCGAAGCCCACACAAGTGGGAAGGAGAGTCACACACGTGCAAATAAAAACATATCAAAAGATTGATCCCTAAGCAGCCGGATATGATGCGGAAGTATTAGCCGACTAAGCAATCCTTGGTTCTATCAAGCCTCCAACAACCCCCACAATTATATCTTGGGACCCAATAATTACATGGAAAAAGCTTCCGGAACTATTGGCTCAGTTTTAGTTTTGGCAAATCAGCCATTGTCGCTTTCACGTTATTAAAGCAGCCGACTGCTCTAAAAATTTTCTATCCACTACCATAGCATATTCAGAGCATCTCTTCCACATGTTGTCCAAGAGGTGTATTATCTACAAGAGAAAAAGGGCTGCTACTCAATTTGCAGAACACCTTTCTAAGATCAATGTATTGCTCTGGGTGGAGACATCTTGAAACCAAAATCAGGAATATGACTATATGAGGAGCACCACAGATGAACGCCTATAGTTGATCACAGAGGACCGGCAACTGAAGTATCACACTAATTTTTGGAAGAGTAGACTCAGGCTTACTGAGGGTTGGGATGGCTGTTATAACTATTCTTTCTAAATATAGTTAATTTATCAGATCCATAAAAGTCACTTTGTAACCCTCTTGCATTGTAGGTTTGGTCTTTCGTTGTTAGGTTTGCCTACGGGTCAGGAGTGATTCTATGAATCTAAAGGCCTAAGATCGATCACCGGGAATATATATGATACTAAGGTACCAACACCACCCAGCAACGAGAGTGTTGGCACTGCACAATTTTGTTCAACTTTCTAATGAAATCTCTCTTTTGATTTAAAAAAAAAAAGGTGATGAGACACTGTTGATCCAATTAAACAAATGGGAACCACCCTAGACCAATTGATTTCAGGCCCATTGAAAGAACCCAAGACATGATATTGGTGAGAACTGGAATTTGATTATGTTTCTAAAATATATCGAGTCAAGCATGATATTGGTTTTTCCGACTGCAAATCTGCAATGGAGCAGTGGGCAATTCGTTCACGCCAACGTGACATTTATTAGATGATTTTTGATTGTTTTAGTTGAAAAGGAAGATGAATAAAACAACGAATGTGACATTTAATCTGCAGAATGGGCCCATCTACCTAAACATCAACTACTTGTCTTTTGTTTAATGGGCCGAAAGAGGAGGGATGGTTTTTGTGACAGAGCTAGTGCACCTGTCTGCAAATTCTCCATGGTCCAAGGAGGGAGAGAGAGAGAGAGAGAGAGAGCCAGAAGAGGACTCATGGACTTTATGATGGAGTTAATGCACATGATGCTTGGGGGATTGTCTCGTAGTTCAGATGGGTTTCAACTTTTAACCCTGAGCAAATTGTGGAGGTGGACAGCCCAGACAACAATGATGGAGAATTGCTACTCATTGGGATGTTTGGTAACATCTTGGAGAGGAATTCTTTCTGATTTTTCTCGAGTTCACAAAAAATTCATATTTTGGTGAAGAGAGAAAAAGTGAGAGAGGATTTTCCAAATCCTTTCGGCCCATCAAAAATCTCCTCTTCCACTGATTCCTCGGTCTCGACTTCTCCCAATCGAATTTTGCAAATCCACTTAAAAAATCTCCTCCTGTTATATTTCGGATATCATCTATACACTTAGTTGTTAACTCCAAGTCCATTGTCACATATGTTGTAAGCTTTCCCAATAACATATGACTTGGCGTCCACCGTGGCCCACATAATGATAATCCGGAATGTCCATCTTAAATCCCATCCCCACCGGTGACATCCTCAAATTTCACTTCAATAGGAGTTCGTCCCACCGTGCACATACTTGATAACAGGATTGAGGTATTTGATAAATAGTACATAAAGATTGCGCTAATCACTAGATTGACAACATGATTAGCGCAATCTTTATGTACTATTAATCAAATACCTCAATCATGTTATCAAGTAGGTGCACAACATGATTAGCACAATCTTTATGTACTATTAATCAAATACCTCAATCTTGTTAATCAAGTATGTGCACGGTGGATCGAACTCCTATATATGTGAATTTTGAGGACATATCACTTGAGGGGATGGGATTCAAGTGATCGGTCCAGATTATCATCATATAGGCCCCATGATAGAGTTTCAGAAATCTGTTATTGGGAAAGCCTGTAACAAACGCGAAGGGATCCAGACTCCACAGTTGTTGTTGGTGCTTTCTTTAATAGAACAGCAGAACAGACTTTCCCTACAGCAAATTAAAGGAGTCAAGAGTAGTAGATCATGTGACATCTGCACATTTCACTTCCACTAGTGTTGTGAACAGTCGCACCTACAAACTCAAGAGTGCTGTCCTAAAATCTAGAGGGCAGGTATTTGATCAACTTTACCAAATAATTAACAATTGAACAACAATATAAGACCAAATCAGCACAAAACACATTTAAAAGTACTCACATCCAAGAGGAGCTACAAGTCAAACTCTGGTGGTGACAACACAAAATGTCTGGAGGTGGGGGTGCATTTGCACAATTGGTGGGTGATGGTTGGCGATGTCCCTAAGCAGGTTCGATGGGTCCATTCTAGGCCTGGGTTCAAATTAATTGCTGTAACACATGTAGTAAATTGTAAAACCAAGTAGTAGTGCAAATAAAATTCATTGATATGGGGCAGAGTTACCATGTAGAGCCACATCCATATACGTAAGATCCCACCGGGCCACATTCCCACATCGCTTATGAGGCTACCCAAATATTGGGCTAATACATGGAGGACATCATGTGACTTAGTATGAGGCCTTTTGGGGCTTAATGGGCTTCGAAAACAAAACCTTGAGGCAAGATTGGGCTAGAGCCCACGGGGCCTGAGCCGCATGAACTAAAGAGAACAATATCATACTGGTATCAGAGTCGGCTCTCCTATGACGCTTATGACCATGTGACTTAGTATGAGGCCTTTTGGAGCTTAATGGGCTCCAAAAACAAAACCTTGAGGCAAGATTGGGCCAAAGCCCATGGGGCCCGAGCCGCATGAACCAAAGAGGACAATATCATACTGGGAGATCTGGGTCGTTACAATATGCGTACTGTCACTCTCCAGGCCCTGGCCACCTCTCCAATCCAGGCCTACTTCTCCAAACTAACCCTCTTAGTCATTTCTTCTGGCTGAACAACAACCTTCCACGGTCCTACCTCACTGGGCCACACATTGCGATTTGCAACACCATTTTGTTAGGCCCTGCATTCTCTATATATAGTCATAACCTTGTTTACACTTTCTTCTCCTCGAGCATTTGCATTCATGAGGATAAGATTAAAAGGAAAAGATGATGATAGAGTAACACATCCCAAACAAGCAGCATCACCAGTTTGGACTATATAGGAAACATGATAACTGGTCTAAAACTATTGTGTAACCAGCCACAATTATTAATACATCTATCAATGAAGAGTTAAATTGTGCTCATTCCATGTTCTCCAAGTTTTAGATTTAAAATCATATATTATACTAAAAACAAGAATGAGAAAACATGAGTCGTTGCTTATAATGCATGCTTCTTTTCCATTGATCTTCTGTTTCGAGTTGTCGTATGAAAAACGAAATCTCTACAATAAACCCTTAAATTAAAGTTCCTCTGTACACAAATTCTCATTCCTTTGCAACTACTTGAGATCACCCTATTTTAGTTAACCATCAAGAGCAGCTAAATAAATCAAAACAACATGATACATGATGTATTTTCCTAAAAAATGAAAAATGCTGTCATATGATCCAAGGGGCATCCTCTTCTTGTGAACTAAACCGGGCAAAAGACAGAACAGAATTACTTTAATTTCTTGGACAAGCATTCCTACAACTTGAGTGACCATTCTTGAGAAAGTGCTCGTTCTCGGCAGCAACTCTTGCTGTATTGGCTGCCCCTTTTGCGGCCATGACTGCTTCATTTACTTGCTCATCTACATTAATGGGGAGATGAATAGAATTTTTTACAGCTTTCCTAGCTTTCTGGGACAAATGTGAGCTGTTGTGGCGTAAGGATCAGTAAAAGACAATATAAAGTTAACCCAACCACTGCTGAGATTAAGAATGTTCACTTGAAGTAGGATTAGGAGACCTTTAAAATATAATGATCCTACTCTCCACATGTCATGTTGCCATTTTGGAAAATGCTCATTCCAAAACCCTGCTTCCTGTGTTTGTATACAAGTATCCTTTGCAACAGTCACCATTGGCAAAGTGATACATACTATAACTGTTGAAGTCAACGTCCACCTCGCTTCTGAGCGGTCATAATTGTGGTTGAGCCCAAGCCCTCACTATAAAACCATTGTTGTCGCTTTCCATCACCAATTGGTTTTGGGATAAATGGTAGCTTAATAGGGTGTAAGATCCTACAAGCGGTATCGGAGACTAGTAGGTCGGGTATTCAAGTCACGGGACACGCGGCGGGTGTGCTGTGCCATGTGGTCGAGCCCTCGCCCTCGCCCTCACCATAAAATCATTGTTATGTCATTTTCGATCACCAATTGGTTTTGAAATAAGTGATAGCTCAATGCGGGTGTAAGATCCTACAATAACCATAGATGTTATCTCCAAAATACTCACCAGCCAACCGATCCCCATTCTTATATCAAATCTTACAATTAGTATTTGTTAAGCAATCAAGATCTGATCCTTCATGATAAGGATGGTTGACCCACCTAAGCATATCCATGTCATACCAGATCTGAGATCATTGACCCACCTATGCATTTGTGTATCATGCCTTTTCAGTTCCATAATTAGTGGAGATCTGATCCATCTCAGACCTTATCTTTGTAAGCACCGTTGACTTACCAATTCACTCTCAACATGTAACTATAAATATAATTGTTCAACCACAGAAGAATATACGATTCACCTGTGCTTCACAGTATTACCTTCAAAATGTATTACATAATAAATCTATAACAAAATGTATTTCAAGGAGGTATATAATAAATCTATAACAAAATGTATTTCAAGGAGGTACTCCTTCAAAACAGTAACTATATTTGTTTGCTAGCTACCACGAAACATTGGTTGGTGACCTACGGTCCTGATTCACAAATTGATGGTTAAAGAGAATGTAGGATCTTATATCCCATTGAGCTATCACTTATCCCAAAACCAATTGGTGATAAGAAACGGCACAGCAATAATTTTATGGTGAGGGCGAGGGCTCGACCACAATTATAACTGCTTAGGAGCGAGGGTGGATGTTGACCTCAACAGAGAAATATAGTAAAACCACATCTTGTTGAAAGCTATATCTATAAAACCACTACTATAGCAAGCCCAACCCCACTTCCTCTTCATATTCACACTTCCAAAGCCTGGATTTAGGCAATTCAAATACCTAGTTAGTAATGGAGACCATCCGGTTAGTCCTAACACAATGGAATGATTGAGAATGAGGGGTTGCTCGATTGGCAACCGCACCTCTCACCCGGATGACCAAGGATTGATCCCGGTCCCCTCCACTTAGGGGTGGATCCAGGAAATTTTCCTTGGGGGCTCAATGAACCCATTAATTTTCAGAATATGTAGGGGGGTTTTGGACTTTCTTCAGGTCTGGTTGGGGGCCTTTTACTTGGGTCCACCCCTGCTTCCACTCCTCTCATGTGCGAGTTCCTCTCTTATAGCATGTGCAGGTTCTCACTCCCCGTGTGGGCAGGTTCTCTCCTCGCATGCATGATGCACAAGATTTTCTCCGAAGCTTATCGTTAAAATAATCATGAAGGAATATTTTACCCAAGAAAGCAATGCACAAGTAAAATGATCATTAAGGATTAAGGAACATTTTACTCCGAATGTCATCCTTCTGCAATGTGATGCATTTGGTGTTCTCCCACCTGTGAGTAAGCTGAGGCTGGCACTGACCATGTACCACTGCATTAGCAGCTATGCTGCTCTGGTATACAACATTCTAAGCAATGAAATTTTCTTTATTACCAAAGCTATGATGTTGATATATGTGGGAATAGTTGCCTAACCTTGTCAACATATATGTACTGGAATTTAAACGATTCAATGCATGGTCCATAGGTGGGCAATGTTTACTACACTTTTCAGAGAATTCCTAATTATTAAAATAAATATAGGATGCGCGTCGCGGACGCACGCCCGGTTAAACGTTTTCGGACCCAGGACCTCGGGTCAAGCCTGGCTCGCGTGTGCGCATAGGACCCATGGCAAAAGCCTATAAGAGTCTTTAAAGAGTAAAGGAATGAAAACACATATAAACCATCTCCAAAAGTTGAACTTTAGCAATGTGGGATGGGTTGTTTTTCAATAGCCTACATTACCCATAAAGCAAAAGATACTAAAGGACAAAAAACCTTGAAAATGTTTTGAAATACCAAAAAACCCAACAACCTACTTTTCCATTAATGTGTCCAAACACTAATCAACAGAATCACTACCAATTGCGTATATTATCTTCTGCTTCAACTATTTAGATCTCCAATGAAACAAGAAAAATACATATTGTTGTGGTTCCATCAATTTGTATTGCGAAAAGGAGTGTGAAAAATGGATATGATGGGGCCGGGAGTTGATATTCATCCTCTCCAGCCATCCTGTGTGGTCTATGAAGAAATAAAGGAAGAACTTGATAGAGAAACAAATTTGAAGTTTGAACAATTAAATACCTTGGTTCTCCAAGTATAATGTCAAAAGAAATCTATAACACCAAATTTTATCATGGATTCTCTTCAAGATAAGTACTGAATATAAACAATGCAAACACAAAATTCTATTTCTCCATCTACCCATCTGAAATAAAACAATTCCAATCAATGCATACATATTGGTTCTCCAACCCCATGAGTTGTATGCATCCTAGTGGACCAGACTAGGACTTACATAGTTTCCTCTCTCGCAAGCTTCCACGTTAAAAACAATTACTAATACATATGTATATGTATGGACATGGATACCGACATGGAGAGAGTGAGAGGGTGATCAAATAGAGAGTACAAAACAAAATTCACTTGTTCAATCAATGAGGTTCATCCATCAGCATTGTCCATGAAAACCATGAAAGCAACTGTACAAGTACAAAACGAAATTCACCTCTTTAGTCAGCCAAGAAAACAGAGAATCAAGAAAACAACCAATAACGATTAACAAAACAAAACGCAGAGCACAATACAACAATCAAAATCAAATTCCATCTCACAACTCCTGCGCAAAAGTTAATCATAAAAAATAAAAATAAAAAAGAAAAGAAAAGAAAAGAAAAGGAAACAGAGAATCAAAACATCAAACTTAATTTCATTAGTTGGAAGTGAAGCATGGGTTCAAAAGTATGCATTTTGCCAATATTTCTGAAGCCCTATAAAAGTGATGTGGTACCTGTGCCCGAAAAATAAATGCCTCTGGCTAGTTTGGCAGTTTACTAATATAGTAAAAGTCAAGTAAAGCCTCCATTTTTCAGACAAGATGTCACATTAAAAGCGCTTTAATTCAAAACTTATTCCATCTTTTTTAAAATAAAAAAAAGTCAAAAAGCAACTACATTTATCCACTAAAATACAAAAAAAAACTCCACTTTCGCATGCACGAAGTCAAGAAGATTCCATAACAAACAACTAAAAATAAGATACCATCATAACCCACTTATATTTTATTCTTTCTTTAAATTCAACTTTACTTCACTTGACTCTATTAGTAGAGTTGCCAAACTGGCCAAAATTCCTGTAATAAGAAATAAGGGAAAAACTTAACCTTTTTTTTGTTTTGATTTTGATTTTCTTTTTTTATTATTTATAATTAACATATTGTTGAATTCATGAATTTGCACATTTACGTATCATTTTAGGATGAATTAGGGATTTAATTAGGTGAATTGCATCATTATTCATATAATTTCATTATTTCATACATCTTCACCTAGAAACGTGAATTTTCATACTTTTCCTATATTTTCTGCATTAACTTAGAATGTTTTGCACATTTTCTCCGAAGAGTCCCAGTTGGAGTAGAACTCTGTCCGGGTGGGACCCGCCTCAATATGGGCTCCTCAATATTTGATGTGTGGAATTAGAATGTACAGAAAATGAGAATTACAGGCCTCTATCATGAAACCAACTTTCAAGCACGCATTGTCATCCTGGGCCCTGCATTACTGAATTAAAGTAAATTGAAAAATTCACCATGTGGACCCCACACACAAACCATATGCAAATTAATCAAAGGAGAGTTCCACTCATCATGTCAGTGAAGAGTCCTAACTACAGTAGAAGACTTCTCATAGGGCCCACTGTTCAAGCAGATGAACTGTCCCACTTGGTAGGGTCCACCGTAGTTGCAAATTTGAAATTATTAATGGATAATTCAAATAGTACAATTCTGATTGGAACAAAAGAAGAAGAGTTTGAATGATCCACATCTGATGTCCTTACGAAAATGAAAGTTGTGCAGAGATAGAATCCAATGCAAATCAAAATTTACAAGTTAATCATGTTTTTCTCAGGATAACTCATCTTCAAATGGCCATAACTTTCAATCCGACCATCGGATCTATAAAATTTACCTACCATTGGAAAACTTATTTAGAGTAGATATCTGTGGAGCCCAAGAACATGCAAATCAGAGCTATATTGACAAAGTTATGGGCTCGGAGATTTTCATGTTCATTTTTAGACAGGATTGCAATTAAATCCACACCGTTGATAATCAATTGCTACATATCCCTTGTGGGACCCCATCTAAAGATTAGCCAAGCCACCCAGAGGTTTCCAGAAGCTTCCACCTCATTCAAATTCAAAAAGGATAAGAGATATACCTTATCAATGAAGAAAAATCAAATCTGCAGAGAAGGTATCCAGATTCAATGTATCTGATAGATAACCGGAAAAATAAAAGGAACCAAGAAATAGCATACGGAAGGAACTCCTCCCTTGGACGTCCCTAATATTCTCTCTCTTCTTTCCTACTTCTCTTCTCTCTCTACCTTTTCTCTCTAGAAAAAAAGAAAAGAAAAGAACAATCTGTGGGTATTCTGGAGCCCTGTTCCAAAACTAGGTTAGAAGAGTGTGAGAGAAATTTATAATTGCTATGAAGTTCTTAATGAAAATCACATCTTTTGCAATGGATGAGTAGATCCTTGGATCAAAGTGTCAGATGAAGTTAAGTATTTGTCATCATTAATTTATGTGATATTATTGTCTCTCGTGTATTGATTATAATAATGAATCTGCCTTCTGTCGTCATTGAAAACCTATGTTATTCAATTTTTTATTTGAACAATGCTTTAATCATGTATGCTTTCTTAATAGATTATTCTTAGATTGAAATTCTTTGATAATCTATCTTTGATTAATATGTGATATTTAGTTAAGTTCATAATTTTATTAGGTGAAGGAGATTTTTGCCTTAAATAAATTGAGAAAAATTGTGCTCTTTGGTAGACAAACTATCCAAATAAAAAACATTGATTTTTTTCTAATTTGAAGAATTTTTTGGACAAGTTTATTTTATCTATTGCATAGAATGATGGTGTGACTACTTAATGGATTCATGATATTCTGATCTGCATTTTCTCATATTTTATTGCTGCACTCTAGATCTAGCATTTTCTCAATCTTATTATTGTTTTTCTTTTCTTTATCTCTTTTATCATTATCATTGATAAAAAAAATCAAATTTTAAATTTTAACTTAGTAGTGCTCCTTGTGGGATTCGACCTATTCTTGCCACTGTCTCAAAAAGACAACTATGCACTTGCAGTTTTTGGCGCCGTTGCCGGGGAGCCAAATCTGAGTTTTTGTTAAAAATCTGATTTTTTTTATTAGATTCATATGCATGCTCATAATTAGATTGCATTGGTTGTTTAGTCATCTAATTTGCATTAGTAGTGTTCTTTGCAATTAGTATTAGTTAGTATTTCACTTTTCTAATTTTTCTGATATTTTTCTATAATTAATTGAATTTTCGGAATAAATAATTAATTATTAAAAAAACCAATTTTTTTTTTTTTAAGGATTTCTTCTAATTCCTAATTTCAGTAAATAAAAAAAATATTTTAGATTGGTTTAACTAATGTCATGATTAGATTAGGATTGGTAAGGTAGAGTTTAAAATTTTTAGGACTAGGTGTTTTGATTAATATGGTAACCTTTAAATTCTGAAAATAGGTACTTGAAAATTTTAAAATTCCATCTATTAAGTTGTTTGGATTAGTTAGAGTTTTTTGATTTCTTGTAATTGAAAAGTTTTTGAAAACTCTAACAATATCTAGACACTTGTATGGATAATTTAGAATTTCTAATTTTTTTAATTTGTAGATAGAATTTTTGATTTGTTTCAATAACTTAAAATCCACTTTGATAGAGTTTTTATTAACTTGGTGTCTTTCGAATTTTCTTATTTTTTTAAAAATTAGGATAAGATAGAATTTTGAGTTGATTTGTTAACATAGAATTTACTAACAAGAGTTTCTTTTGAATAAGTCACCTTCGTAAGAGGAGAGTTGTACAAAAGTGGGAAACTACGTGGATTTGCTCTAAGCAAACAAGTTGCTCTCAGAATTACTAAAAACAAATTGCTCTCAAAATTGCAAAATTTGCCAAAAAAGAAAAAAAAGAAGAAGCGTGGGCCCGCTGTAAGGGTTTGTAAACTTTACCCCACGAATCTTTTACTTGAAAGTGAGGTTTGGGTGATTTAAATTTCAGCAAGTACGATTGTGTGATTGACAACCAAGTAAATTGGACCCCACACACTTGGATAAGGTCAATTGACCCCAATAAGATAAGGACTGGATTTCATCACCAGATCCTTGCCCAATTAGGTTTAACCACCTCTCACATAGTAACCTAAACATTAATTAAAATAAAGTAGAAACGAGACCATAGGACTCAAGCTAATTAGGATGAAGACCACAAAAGGTTGCACCAATCGCACTCTTTGGTCAAGTCGATGTCTAGGTAAGTCTTGTCCCTCCAAAGGGTGGCAGTCTCTGTTCTAGGAGTTTGGTTCTTAAGTGGGACCATTGCCAAGTGCATCGTGACCCCACCACTCATCCTGGGGACTTACCTGGTCGATTTGGCTTCATAAGACCAGATTGGAGGCCTTAGTGCACTCTTCAAACCAGTTAGGAGCTGTCTAGTGAGTTAGGCTAACCATAGGATAATTTCTTGTGCTCAATCTTTGTGCTTGACTGATTGTGCATCATCTAATAAGACCATTAGGGCCCCACATATAGATTAGGCTTGCATTTCTTTAAAGTTGAACCCGATGCATGTGCTCTAGACTTGAGAGAGAGAGAGAAACTGTGGGTATACAAGAGTAAAAGGTTAGTCAGGATAGAGCCCGAATTAGCCTTAACCATTGTCGAAAAGTCTTCAATCTTTGAAGAAATTATTAGTATGGCTGATCAAATGGACCCACCCATGACTTTAAAGGACTACATGTACCCCACCGGGACAACTCAACCGTCCTGCATCACCCTGCCTCAGACCAATGTCACATTTGATATGAAATCTGGCATGATCCAGATGCTCCCAGTATTCCTTGGGCTAGACCATGAAAACCCATATCAACATGTTAGGGAATTTGAGGACATCTGTGGGACCATGAGAGTTAATCACATGACTGAAGAGGCCCTTAAACTTGGCTTTCTCCCTAAAAGAAAATGCTAAAGCTTGGCTTTATGCCTTACAGGCCGGGTCCATCACTACATGGGCCAAGTTAGTCGAAGAATTTTACAAAAAATTCTACTCCAAGTAGAAAACCGCTTCGATTAAGTAGGCCATCAATGGGTTCCATCAAATGGAAAGGGAGACACTTTACAGTTATTTGGAACGGTTCAAGGACCTCTTAATCCAATGTCCCCACCATGGATTTGAAAAAAAATCGATTAGTCCAAATTGTGTATGAAGGCATGGATTACCCAACCAAACAAATGGTAGAGTCTTTCTATAGTGAGAATTTTACACAAAAAACAGCAGAAGAAGCTTGGACATTTTTTGAAGATACCGCTGAAAACACATTGCAATAGACCCCAATCAAGAGGAAGCCCATCAAACCCACCATTCCTGAAAAAGGGGGGATGTTCAAGATTGAACCCAAAATTGAGGCAGAGGCCAAATTGGCCACACTAGTGAGGAGAATAGAGGCCTTAGAGCTGAACCAAAAGCTCACTCCAAATACTTTGGAGTCATTAAGATATAATCAGGCCATGAATGGAGAGATTGACCCAATAACTTTGGGTCATGCTGAGTTTGTTGAGGAGGTGAATGCACTATATCAAAACACTCATTTTGATAATCATCAGAGGTATGACCCGTATTCTAACACTTACAATCTAGGTTGGGGGGACAACCCAAACTTTTCTTGGACCAAAGGCCCAAATCAAGGTGGCCTATCTCAGTCCACTCAATTTCAGACCAATCAATCTCAAATCAATGCCCCACCTGGTTTCCAAAAACCCAATTTCAATCCCAATCTATTGACCCAGAGGGTAGATTCTTTAGAAGAGGCCATGAAACTCATGTCTCAAACCACGACCCAATTGACTCAGAGTACTGCTTAATTCCAGCAGACAACTACTCAACTTTTGAATGGCCACACTCAAACCCTTGCAAAATTAGAATATCAGATGGGCCAACTGGCCAACTCCATCAGTGCCAGAGACAATGGAACCTTCCTTAGTCAACCCAAACCTAATCCTAAGGGCCAAGTTGTTTATGATCCTAAAGGAAAAGGCCTGGAACAAGTCAAATCCATAATCACCCTTAGGTCTAGTACATAGGTTGATAACAAGGTCAAATTACACAAGGAATCTGAGGAAGAATCAAGTGAGAAAGTGAAAATTGAGGAACCAAGTGTGAATGCTGAACCTATATTAGAACCAGCGAACCCATTCAATGTTGAACCATCATCTAATGAGCCCACTCTTGCGACCTATGTTCCCACGGCACCATACCCACAAAGGCTAGGCCCAGCAAAATCAACTATTCAATTGGATAAAATGCTAGAAGTATTCAAACAAGTGAGGATCCCACTACTTGATGCTATCCAACAGATTCTAGCCTATGCAAAATTTTTGAAGGACCTTTGCACCTTCAAAAGGACTGCCAATGTGCCCAAGAAGGCTTTTCTAGCCCAACAAGTTAGCTCAATTATTTCATGTCCAACCCCGATCAAATACAAAGACCCAGGATGTCCTACCATTTCTTGCCAGATAGGGGACCATCACATAGAGAAAGCTTTGCTAGACTTGGGTGCAATTGTGAATCTTCTTCCGTACTCTGTTTATGAAGAATTAGGTTTTGGGGAGTTGAAAAAGGCCCATATGACCTTGCAATTAGCTAATGCATCGATTCGATACCCCAAGGGGGTAGTTGAAGACGTTCTTATCAAAGTCGGAGACTTTGTGTTCTCTGTCGATTTTATTGTTTTGAATACCAAACACACATCTGGGATTGAAACTAAAATTCCAATAATCTTGGGGAGACCATTCCTAGCCACCTCAAATGCCTTGATCAATTGTAGAAATAGAGTAATGCAAATTTCTTTTGGAACCATGACAGTCCAAGTGAACATTTTTAATGTCAGTAAGCAACCTCCTGATGAGGATGATGGGGTTTTTGAAGTTAATTACATTCATGAATTGGTAAAAAATTACTTACCCTATTTGAAACTTGAAGATCCATTAGAGGCTTGTCTGGCCCACTTTGGAAGTGAATTTGATGTAGATGGACATATTGAGGAAGTCAACGCATTGTTAGACTCAACCCCATCCATGGATTTCTCCAGGTGGCAACTAAAACACGAGATTCTGACTCAATCTGCTTCCCCACCTGTCCCATCAATTGTAGAGCCCCCTAAGTTAGAACTCAAGCAGTTGCCGGATACCTTGCAATATGTATTTTTAGGCCCGCTAGAAACCCTTCTAGTGATTATAGCTTCAGAATTGAACCATATCCAAGAGGAAAAACTCGTGAAAATTTTGGATAAACACAAGGAAGCTATAGGATCGTCCATTGCAGATATCAAAGGAATTAGTCCATCTGTAGTCCAACATAGAATCCATTTGGAAGAAAATGCAAAACCTTCTCGTGAACCACAAAGGCGACTGAACCCTGCAATGAAGGAAGTGGTTAAGTCGGAAGTCTTAAAATTACTCGATGCAGGAGTGCTTTACCCCATATCTGATAATGCATGGATGAGTCCGGTTCAAGTGGTACCAAAGAAATCTGGAATAACAATGATTCAAAATGAAGGCAATGAATTGGTACCCACTCGGATACAGACTAGATGGAGGGTATGCATTAATTATAGAAAGTTAAACTCAGTCACTCGGAAAGATCATTTTCCCCTCTAATTCATGGATCAGATGCTTCGAAAGGTTAGCCGGTCATGCATATTATTTTTTTCTTGATGGTTATTCCAGTTATAATCAAATCCCAATTGCACCCGAGGACCAGGAAAAGACCACCTTCACCTGTCCGTTTGGCACTTTCATTTACAGACACATGCCCTTTGGGCTATGCAATGCACCGGCCACCTTTCAAAGCTGCATGTTGAGCATATTTTCTAACATGGTAGAAAGATTCATTGAGGTTTGCATTGATGATTTTTCGGTCTTTGGCAATTCTTTTGATGAGTGTTTACATCATTTGTCCCTGGTACTTGAAAGATGCAAAGAAAAGAATCTAGTCTTAAATTGGGAGAAATGTCATTTTATGGTAAAAAGAGGCATAGTCCTGGGACACATTATTTCTGATAATGGAATTGAGGTGGACAAAGCAAAAATTGATTTGATCTCCAAATTGCTACCACCAAAATTAGTTAAGCAGATTTGATCATTTCTGGGCCATGCTGGTTTTTATCGTAGATTCATCAAGGATTTTAGTAAAATTGCTAAACCTTTGTGCCAATTGCTGACAAAAGAGGCTTCGTTTGAATTTGATGAGAAGTGTCTAAAGGCTTTTGAAAGACTGAAAAATGAACTAACTTCAGCCCCTATAATTCAGCCACCTGACTGGACCATTCCATTTGAGCTAATGTGTGATGCATCTGATACTGCTATTGGAGCTGTTTTAGGTCAACGGGTTGAGAAGCTACCTCATGTGATTTACTATGCTAGTAGGACCCTCAATGATGCACAGTTCAATTACACAACCACTGAAAAAAATTGCTAGCTGTAATTTTTGCCTTGGAGAAATTTCGGTCCTACTTAATAGGGTCCAAAGTCATCATCTACACGGATCATGCAGCTCTGAGATACCTTCTATCAAAAAAGGATGCAAAAGCCCGATTAATCAGGTGGGTCCTTTTGCCACAAGAGTTTCATTTGGAAATAAGAGATAAAAAAGGATATGAGAATGTTGTAGCAAACCATCTTTCGATGATACATTTAGAGCCTTCAGATGAGGTCCCACTGAATGAAAATTTTCTTGATGAACAATTGCTCAGTATTTCTCAAATCCCCTGATTTTGCAAATATAATCAATTACCTTATTACAAGGGAGATGCCTACCCATTGGTCAAAACAAGATCGATCAAAATTTCTAGCTAAGATCAAGTACTTTTTATGGGATGACCTGTATATTTTTAAGTACTGCCGGACCAGATCATCAGGAGATGCATGCCTGATCATGACCATTACTCGGTCATTTCCTTTTGCCATGATCATGCTTGTGGGGGCCACTTTAGTTCAAAAAAGACAGCTGCAAAAGTTTTGCAGTGTGGATTTTACTGGCCCACTATCTTTAAAGATTGCCACACTTTTTGTTTGAATTGTGAGAGGTGTCAAAAGCTTGGCAAGCTCAATCGAAGGAACATGATGCCCTTGAATCTCATACTTGTGGTGGAAATTTTTGATGTGTGGGGAATTGACTTCATGGGGCCATTTCCAAATTCCTTTGGAAATCTTTACATTTTGCTGGTAGTAAACTATGTTTCCAAGTGAGTAGAAGCCATACCGACAAAGAAGAATGACCACCATGTGGTGATTAAGTTCGTGATAGATCATATCTTTTCTCGCTTTGGTACCCCTAAAGTATTCATTGGTGACGGAGGCACTCACTTTTGCAATCGTCCCTTTGAGTATTTGTTGAGAAAATATTCGGTCACCCATAAGGTTACTACACCTTATCACCCACAAACAAGTGGCCAAGTGGAAATTTCAAATAGGCAAATTAAACAAATTTTGGAAAAGACGGTCAATCCCACTCGGAAAGATTGGTCTTTGCGATTGATCAACGCACTGTGGGCCTATCGAACCGCTTACAAGACCCCTATTGGGATGTTCCCATATAGGTTGGTCTATGGGAATGCATGCCACTTGCCTGTTGAATTGGTGCATAGAGCTTATTGGGCCATTAAGAAGTTTAATTTTGACTTACCCACTGTGGGTACCCTACGCAAATTGCAACTCAATGAGTTGCAAGAACTTTGAAATGATGCCTATGAGAATGCCGAGATCTACAAGTAAAGAATGAAGTTGAACCATAATAAGTCAATTTTAAGAAAATCATTTGAACCTTGTATGAAAGTCCTTTTGTATAATTCTCGGTTACACCTATTTCTAGGGATGTTACGAACCCGGTGGACTGGTCCATTCATTGTCAGGACTGTTTACTTTCATTGTGCGGTGGAAATTGAAAATCCCAAGAATAGGGATGTTTTCAAGGTGAATGGTCAACGGTTGAAACCATTTCTAGAACTGAAGGATAAAAACATTAAGATATCCTTCTGGAAGACCCAATTTATCAGGACTAATCATTTTTTTGTCATGTCGAGCTGACGACATTAAACTTGGCGTTGTTTGGGAGGCAATCCAATTTTAGAAGGCAATTGAGCCGGTTGATCACATTCTTTTGCAATCACCCCACATGGTAAAATCTTCTAATTTTCCTTATTGTTCATTTTCACATTACACATGCATTCATAACATTGAGGACAATGTTGGGTTTAGGTTTGAGGATGCGAGTTAGAACTTGACATGTAATCATTTGTTCAATTTTCATTCTACATTTTCTTTTTCGTTTTTCAGGAGTAAATATATATATATATATATATATATATATTTTTTAGAGGGAAACTTTCAAGAGATTTTTTATTGGCTGAAGATATTTATTTTGGGCAAAAGAAAACAATGGTTTACTATTTTATTTACGGAAAGAGTTGTTGGAAAAGTGCTGAATTTCGATCCCTCACTTTTAACAGATTGTATACGTTTTCAAGGTTTTGAATGTGAAGCTATGATTTTCATTTTTCTTTAACAGTTAAAAAAAAAAAGGAAAATCGACCCTTAGTGTACAGAGCTTCCTGGTTTGACGGGTGGATACATGAAAAAGGCTGCCTATTGTTAGGGACCGCCAAAAAAAAAAAAAAAAAAAAAAAGTGTTAAGAAGTCTTGAAAAGAATAAAAAGTTTTGTGACTAGTTTGGGTTCATAGCCTTTTTAACCTTAGTTAGTAAGCCCTTATGGGTATTTTCATACCTAGTGCCGTAAATCCATCTGGTTTGGGAGTCATTGGCCTAATGCTCGTTACATGAGTTAATTAGAAAGCTTAAGGAACCTAGGCATTGCACAGTCACATTGTGTGTTTAAAAAAAATAAAAGAAAAATATGCGTCCTTCGAAAAAACAGTATTGCGAAAGCCGTCATTATTGCCTTGAGAGGGAGACTGTTTTTCTGTGCTACATTTAGGCGGCCCTGAATTTTAAAAAAATAATAATAATAAAATAAATTATTATTTTCACGGAAATTATTGGTGGATTATTTGATGCTTATTTTGTATACATGCTCTTCACCGTGCAAGATCAATTAGCATGATTTCAAGAATTTCTGACCAAAAGATGGGATTTGTGAACCGAATTTAAGACTTGTCCTTGAAAATTCCGAGAATCGAGAATAGTCAGTGTCTATAGATTTTCTCTTGGAAGAAGTTTCCCTGGATTTTGATAGGTTTTAAAAATCTTTTGAAAAGAAAAAGAATTTTATGGGTATATATTCACTGCAAACCCTCACAAGGCATAACTCGTCCACTATGGGGAACCTAGGGGTTTAAGGGCTTGCTGCATACGCTAAATGCAGTCGAGAATACCAGCGAAAGTGGTTTTGTTTTCATATTTACTTTCTTCTCTTAGAGGCCAAAGAACTTCAAACCTTTTTGCTTACAACTTTTGCTAAAGGACTAGCAAAATGCTCGTTAGGGTGTGTGTTGAATTCATTAATTTGCACATTTACGTATCATTTTAGGATGAATTAGGGATTTAATTAGGTGAATTGCATCATTATTCATATAATTTCATTATTTCATGCATCTTCACCTAGAAACGTGAATTTTCATACTTTTCATATATTTTTTGCATTAACTTAGAATGTTTTGCAAATTTTCTCCAAAGAGTCCCAGTTGGAGTAGAACTCTGTCCGGTTGGAACCCGCCTCAATATGGGCTCTTCAGTATTTGATGTGTTGAATTAGAATGTGCAGAAAATAAGAATTATAGGCCTCTATCATGGAACTCACTTTCAAGCACGCATTGTCATCCTGGGCCCTGCATTACTGAATTAAAGTAAATTGAAGAATTCACCATGTGGACCCCACACACAAGCCATATGCAAATTAATCAAAGGAGGGTTCCACTCATCATGTAAGTGAAGAGTTCTAACTACAGTAGAAGACTTCTCATAAGGCCCACTGTTCAAGTAGATGAAATGTCCCACTTGGTAGGGTCTACGGTAGTTGCAAATTTGAAATTATTAATGGATAATTCAAAGAGTACAATTCTTATTAGAACAAAAGAAGAAGAGTTTGAATCATCCACATCTGATGTCCTTTCAAAATGAAAGTTGTACAGAGATAGAATCCAATGCAAATCAAAATTTGAAAGTTAATCCTGTTTTTCTTAGGATAACTCATCTTCAAATGGCCACAACTTTCAATCCGACCGTCGGATCGATGCAATTTACCTACCTTTGGAAAGCTTATTCAAAGTAAATATCCGTAGAGCCGAATAACATGCAAATCAGAGCTATATTGACAAAGTTATGGGCCCGTAGATTTTCATGTTCATTTTTAGACGGGATTGCAATTAAATCCACACCGTTGATAATCAATTGCTACATATCCCTTGTGGGACCCCATCTAAAGATTAGCCAAGCCACCCAGAGGTTTCCAGAAGCTTCCACCTCATTCAAACTCAAAAAGGATAAGAGATATACCTTATCAATGAAGAAAAATCAAATATGCAGAGAAGGTATCCAGATTCAATGTATTTGATAGATAACCGGAAAAATAAAAGGAACCAAGAAATAGCATACGGAAGGAACTCCTCCCTTGGACGTCCCTAATATTCTCTCTCTTCTTCCCTACTTCTCTTCTCTCTCTACCTTTTCTCTCTAGAAAAAAAGAAAAGAAAAGAACAATCTGTGGGTATTCTGGAGCCCTGTTCCAAAACTAGGTTAGAAGAGTGTGAGAGAAATTTATAATTGCTATGAAGTTCTTAATGAAAATCACATCTTTTGCAATGGATGAGTAGATCCTTGGATCAAAGTGTCAGATGAAGTTAAGTATTTGTCATCATTAATTTATGTGATATTATTGTCTCTCGTGTATTGATTATAATAATAAATCTGCCTTCTGTCGTCATTGACAACCTATGTTATTCAATTTTTTATTTGAACAATGCTTTAATCATGTATGCTTTCTTAATAGATTATTCTTAGATTGAAATTCTTTGATAATCTATCTTTGATTAATATGTGATATTTAGTTAAGTTCATAATTTTATTAGGTGAAGGAGATTTTTGCCTTAAATAAATTGAGAAAAATTGTGCTCTTTGGTAGACAAACTATCCAAATAAAAAACATTGATTTTTTTCTAATTTGAAGAATTTTTTGGACAAGTTTATTTTATCTATTGCATAGAATGATGGTGTGACTACTTAATGGATTCATGATATTCTGATCTGCATTTTCTCATATTTTATTGCTGCACTCTAGATCTAGCATTTTCTCAATCTTATTATTGTTTTTCTTTTCTTTATCTCTTTTATCATTATCATTGATAAAAAAAAATCAAATTTTAAATTTTAACTTAGTAGTGCTCCTTGTGGGATTCGACCTATTCTTGCCACTGTCTCAAAAAGACAACTATGCACTTGCAGTATTAAAAGATTGAATTTAAATTCACATCACATATTAATTCTATTTCTTCTTTGTAATGGGGTTCTTAATTGGAGAAAGTCAATATTGTTGGTCCCAAGGCCTGAATTATGGAAGAGGGTTATGTTCGGTTGACAATCAATTCTTGGTGTCAATATAGAAAAAAAATAAAAATTATTTTTTTTTCAGGCCTTAGGTCCGTCCTTGACTCTTGACCCAGCCCTTGCTAGTCCCTAGTCTACGCGGGTAGGGTAACGTCTTAAGTATTATAGGCCCTCCGAAGGCTTTGGCTCGCCCAAGCCCGACTCTCCGTATAATGATCGGAAGCTAAAGACAACCCTAGGCCCAGCTTAGCCCTTTCAAAGCCCCGCTTTCAACACTATGACTCAGCGCATTAAGCCACTCACTCACACAGCTATTTCCCGCATACAAGTCATAAACCTCGAAACCATGCTTCTTCCCCTTCCAATACTGCAAGTGGTATCATCACATCTCCTCCAAGCTTTCAATTCAGAAGCCCTGACAAATCTATTTGAGGAATTTAGGAGAAAAAACCCCTTATATGGCCCTTGTAGCAAAATGGACCTATTCAATTTCATTGAACACCAGAGGTCCAATGGGCTTGTTTTCATCTTTTTTAAATGGTCCGAACGAGTGGTGATATAACAACTCACCTTTATATATGAGTAAGAAAGATGAGGAAGAAGGGGTTGAGCTTAGGGCTGTCAAAGGGCCGGCCTGGGGTTGTCCTAGCCCTACCTTCAATATATGCCGAGCCTAAGCGGGTCAAAGTTCTCAGAGGGCCTGCATTATCTAGGCCCTTACCTTACCCTCGAGGGCCAAGGCCGAGCCAGGGCAAGACTTAGGGCCTTAAAACAAGAAAACTATTTTTTTAACATTGTTACCAAGATTTGGGTGTGAACGAGTGTTATCTTGTCTAGCCTCAATTGCAAAGGAACCATTAAGAAAACATCCATAATCTTGTTTAACCTCAATTGCAAATGAACTATTAAAAAAACAATGGGAGAATATAAGTTATCGGATAAAGTCATGCATGCTTTGGTGACTTGGGTTCTAGACATGTGATTTTATTAATTCTTTCAAAAACGGAAAATGGTTAAAGAGTATGTGTATTTCACACCTTTAGTTTGACTTTCATCTTAATTCCCACACATGAAACTAATTACAGTAGTGTCTTATCTTTGAGAGTTTTAAACCATTTACACTTGCATACCTTTCATCAATTGGCATTATTTTTAATTAAACACTGAGCTAACTATTATGCATTCTTAGATTTCGGTCACTAAAATAAATGCACTTAAAAAATATTATTAGTTTAGACTTTTCAGAATTGAGAGTTGTAATTATCTAATTAAAAGGATATTTTGATCACCCTATATCTTTAAAGTTTCATGCACATACAAATTACCTCCATGAATTGGTTGACATCCAAAGCAATTCTATAGAGGAAAAAGTGTATCGTTATTAATAGAAAGGAGTACACTCCCTTTTGCACTAACAAGGATTTATAAAAATAATATAAACGGCTTAAATACGAAGCAATAAAACTAAAATTAAGGGATTAGAAGCAACCGTGCAACCCTTATTAATTATATATTAAGTACAATACATAACTTAAATAATTAAATATAGATGAAGTAAACCAAGTATGAATGTATGTATGTATGTATGGATTTTTAGGACATTTTTTAATGGGTAGGTGGGCATGAAATTGCCTTCATATCCCCCTATTACTACTAAATGATTATGATAAGGGCAATTGTGTGTGTATTCTCTCTCTCTCTCTCTCTCTCTCTCTCTTGTGATCATTCCCCAGGCCACGATCCCGGTCGCCCATTTGTCTCTCCCTCCATCTCGAGCTCTCCCTACCACACCTCTCTCTCCCGCGACCGCAGGCCAGGTGAGCAACCTCTCTCCTTTCCTCTCTTGTACTCTCCCTCTCCTTTCCTCTCTCTGCTTTTTTTACTTGGTTATTTAGATGGATAGAATGCTATTTTCTCATTTAACTTTTCTTTTACTTTTTCTTCCTTTGGGAGTGTGGGGTTTTCGGTTTTCGGTTCTTTTCTTCTCGATGCAGTGGGAAAGGCGAAGGTGGAAAAAAAAAAAAAAGAAAAAACCTTTTTGAAGTGAGTTTTGGTTGTTGGGGTCTTTTGGCTTTGTGGGATTTCTGGGGTTTTCATATGAAAAACTTGCATTGGTGTTACTCTTATGCAATGTGGTTGGGGGTTTTCATATGCAATTAATTTTTTAGGCATTTTGAGTTTTATGCAAAGTGGAGATTAGTTCTGACATAATGTTGTCTTTTGAGCTTTAATTACTCTGATCTGAGAATCTGAACCATTGATTCTCAAGATTTGATATGAAGGAAACAATGGATGACTGAGATTGTGATAAACTATTACTTGATCAGTGTCAATTAGAATCTGGTGGGCTTCTGTTTTAATCAGATGTTTATTGAATGAATATCACAATTGTCTGATTTAATGATATGAAATACATGAATTCTAGCTCTTCACTGTCCTCACATCTGACGTCCACCTGGCTTAAGGTTTTGTAGGTTGCTAATGCAAACAAGAAATGTTCTCACACCATAGATTCTAGAAACAATGGCCAAATGCCACATGTTTAGTGGCCAAATGCTTACCGACTACTTCTGCCACATGCCCAAATTGTGCCAACCTAGCAGTGGATCTGGACTGATGGTTTTAAATTGAGATAGTTGTTTGATTATCAAAGTTATTTTTGGTTTGGAGCTATCAAAGTTATTCATTTTTTGTTGTGATGAATTTGTTTGCAGGGACATATAGGTCTTGCAGTTCATTTGGATGGATGAAATTGCGACTAAATACATACCAAATCCAAATTTAGAACGAGGACAGAATGACATTCGAATGGAAGAAATAAAAGCATCACTTCAAGAAATAAAGCAGGCAAACAGATAGTATAGAAAATAAAAACTTGCAAAAATTGCGTGAAAATGGTTATGCAATTCTGTTTGTGATTGTTCTACTCTATAGCATATGTTTTGAGTGGAATACATGTAAATAGAGTTAGTGTAGACAATGTTCTATAATGTAAAGGATCTAGAGATTGTGTTCTACTTTTATTGTTAAATAGAGTTAGTGTAGACAATGTTCTATAATGTGAAGGATCTAGAGATTGTGTTCTACTTTTATTGTGTCTATACACTGTGAACTGGGTGAATCTCCATATTTGTGGAATTTCAAGTTGTAGCATGTTTTAATTACAGGTTGTGCATGTCCCTGTAACACAGGTTGTATCATATTTGTTGTGTATTTCAATGTAAAGACGTCCGTGACCTATTAGAGGTTGCAAAATGCTTGATGCGGATGTGGCTTGTTTGTGGGCAAAATGTTTGTACGCTATAACTATGTAGAATTCTTGACATGGATATAGCATGTCTGTGGGCAAAATGTTTAATATGAATGTGGAATGTTTCTGGCTCCTTTTTATTTTGGGTGTATGGTAAGTATTTTGAAAGAGAAAAAGAATACATGAGCTTGGAAGCTTCCAAAAAGATCCAGGTACATTAGGAGAGTGGCTTTAGCTAATAGCCTAAAAAAATAGGGAGAAAAGAATAAAAAAAGGGCCTCAAACATCCATATCAAACTAGAAAGCATTACCAGGAGGGCTTTGTTGCAGGTCTGATTTAGAGTATGAAGAGCAAAGGCAACAACATGAAACAAGCTGAACTCCGAATGACTGTGCCCAGATTTGGATGTGTTTTCCTCCACAAAACCCCCAGTTGAAGCATGATGATCTGGGAAAAAGTGAATTGCTCCACACTATGTGATCCCAGGAGACAGGATAAGCTCTTGATCTCACCTTATCCCATTCTGATTTCAAAGAAAATCCAGCTGAACTTTTCCATGTTAGTACGTTAGGCTCAAGCTGGTTAGGCAGTAGTTTAGTAGTCAACTAACTCAAAAAAATGAGTCGGTGACGGAAGATCATTCGGGATGCACTATGAATTATCAAAAATCATAGTTGACACAGTGTAAAGGGGTGAGAAAGAAAGCTCAGGAAAATGTGGTGCTATGGGGTCTCTATCAAACCATGAATCAACCTAATGTCAAGTACTATGAAAGTGATGAATTCTTAATGAACCACATCTCTAGTATCAGGAGAGGCTGAAAATAGACGAGTTTAGATTAGTGGTGACAATCTCTGAAAATGCACCCTGTTGTAGGTTTGCACGTGTAATGTTATATTGAAACTATCAACATTCAACTATTCTAGTATTTAACATATCAACACAACGATATTAAACACATCTAACCTATTGTAAACGCATCCATTTAATTTCATCCCGAATGTTCAACACCATGAAACATACAATGTTATTACTAAAATACAGAGTATACAAATCAATCAACGGCCCTGTTACAACATAACAACTAGTGAATATTGAACCATGACATTGCAGAGATTCTGCTGCAACCTTGACATATACACAATCAACCTGTCGCACAGTCGTTTTCACACGGTTTCTACATGTTTTGAGTTTCTGTACTATCTTTTAGAAATCAAATTCTCTGCTTTATCTCTTTAAGGATGCTTTTATTTCTTCAATTCGAACTTCATTTTGTCCACGTTCTAAATTTGGATTTGGTATATATATAGTCGCAATTTCATCCATCTAAATGAATTGCACAACCACTTTGTCCCTGCAAAAAAATTCATCACAACAGTAATTTAGAGCAAAAAAATAATTTAATACATGGATTTGAAAAGTATAGACTCTTACATTTAAATCTGGAGATTCTACTCTACCACTTTACTCCAACCTCACAAATCATTAAATTACATTGCTTTGCAACTTAAAAAATCAAAACAGAGAGGAAAATAATAACCTCTGAAACTCAACCCAAGACATCCAATGCCATCGATGCCCACATAAACAGAACATTTCAAAAGAATCATGTAATGAATGTCATGATGAAAATAGAAATGAAGAAAATAAAACCCTAATACACATCACAATCAATTCATTAACAACAAAACCAGCTAGTTAACAGCTAAAAGGTCGAATAAATTAGAAAAACACTATTTTAAAAAATGGATATCCATGTATTGGGCATCTCACAAGATGAAAATCTACACGGAAAAAAAAAAGAATATATATATACCCAAATGAAAAACCCAATGGCATCCCAACACAATGAATATCTTGGATGGGCTTTAAAAGACCACATCCAAAACCATATTAGGCAAAGAAATGAAATTCAATGTGCGCAAATTGAAGTATTTGATAAATTTCTAGAATAATTTAACCCTATACAAAAAACAAAAATCATGGTTAGGCCTTAAAATGCCACATCTAAAGTTAAGAAAGGTAAAACAATTAGGCTATAAAATACCACATCCAAAGCCAAGAAAGGCATAGTGAATGCCACAAAAGACCATTTTATGAAAAAGTATAACAGAAAATGGGATTGTTGGATCTACAGGGAACATTGGGCCTAGGGCTATATAACCAACGAAACAGCCATACTGCTAGTTGCAATGCATTGATATTCACAAGATCAAATGAAGGATGGGGGTTAACATTAGGTTCACACAGTGGTAAATTCCTAGGGTATTGAAGGTACAGACAAAAACCAGAGAGAGAGAGAGAGAGAGAGAGAGAGAGGAATTTTGACAAGAGGGGGATGGAGAGAGGGCTTGGGCTGGGGCGCTGGCAGGCGGCGTCAGGGCCTGGCATGTAGTCACGAGAGAGAGAGAGAGAGAGAGAGAGAGTGGTACGGGAGAGGGAGCTTGGGATGGAGGGAGGGAGGGTCGTGCCGTGCAGTTGGGGTTGGGGCCTGGCGGACGATCATGGGAGAGAACGAGGCTGGCAGCGGGAGAGAGGGCTGGGGTGGAGGCTATCGAAATGATTTGGACGGGTTTTCTATTTGCCTAGGAAATGTTTTAGCGCCTAAATTTCACAAGCGCACACGTGTTTGAGCGTAACTTCTCCTCAGCATGAGCTGAGGAGAGTCCCTCCCACATATATATATATATATATATATATATATATATATATAATTGGAATTCTCAAAAACTCCCCATTTAAAAAAGGGGAGTTTTTGCCCCTTTTGACTTGTTTAATGAGATTTTACCACCTCATATAAGAAACATAGAAAAAAAATGAGATTTTTGAAATTTTAAATTTCTTATCCGTATTTCACTTGATGATGACACTTGTTGTTGTGATCGTGCGTGCGGAAGCGTGTGATCAGCAAGAAAACAAATCAAGTTACACAAAAGGGAATACAGATTTACGTGGTTCGGTGATTTCACACCTACATCCACGGACAAAGCTCATCTTCTTCTTCTCCACTAATCAGAGTTTTTCCACACTTTAGGGTTACAACCAAAAGACATAATATGTAGTTTTAACATAGACCAAATTACCCCTCAACCCTAATACAAATGAATTGGGCCTATAAAACGAGCCAAAACCCATAAACCCAACAAATCTCCACTTTGGCGAAATTTGGAGGTCATAAACGACATTTTCCACCTTGGCATGCAATCACACGCCTCCAAATGCACCCGTAGGCGCCATACACCCGAAGGTGCTCAAAATCGCAGAATGTGGATCAAGTCCAAGCAATGCATAAACTTGACCCTAGTCACCACCTTAGTCAGCATATATGCGTTTTCCGAATGCCTCCTTTCTTCTTTGTAGATGGTAGGAACAGATTCTTCAACCATTGGAAATGCATATGCCACCATGTCAGTGAACCGTTGAGTTTTTCGAATATTCCTTTTTGGTCTACTAGCTGCAATAGAATCTGCTTGCTCTTGTGGAGGCTCTTGGGCTGGAGTCTCCTCCCCACCTATATAACCATCATCTGACTCAATTGGGATGACATCAAACTCCACTTGCTTCAATTTACCAATGGCCTTGCTCTCTTCCTGAGAGCCATTTTGCTTGTTTTGTTTCCAAATGGCAGATTCATCAAAAATCACATCCCTGCTCAGAACAAGTATCTTTGAAGCTGGACACCATAGTCGGTATCCTTTCACATCCTTTCACACCACTGTTGAAACCCAAGAATATAGCTTTCTTGGCCCTTGGATCCAACTTATTCTCTGTAACATGGAAATAAGCAGGACAACCAAATATATGCAATTTATTATAATCAGTAGCGGGTTTTCCAGACCATACCTTAATGGGTGTTTTTCCATCAATCGCAACAGAAGGTAACATGTTGATGACATGACATGCATAAGCAACTGCCTCACCCTAAAACGCTTTACCTAATCCAGAATTAAACAACATACACCGAACTTTCTCCAATATAGTGTAGTTCATGCGTTCTGCCACCCCATTCTGTTGCGGTGTCCCATTAATTGTAAAATGCCTCACAATCCATTCATCCTGACATACTTGCAAGAACGGATCAGACTTATACTCACCGCCGTTATCTAGCCTGAGCCTTTTTATCTTTCTGCCAGTTTGTGTTTCAATCATTTTCTTCCACTTCAAGAACACATTTAATACTTCATCCTTGTGCTTCATGATGTACACCCATACTCATCTAGAGGAGTCATCAACGAATGTAACAAAGTAGTGCATACCTCCCAAAGGTGCCACCTTGGTAGAACCCCATACATCCAAATGAACATAGTCTAGTGTGGCTTGAGTGTGATGGATTGGGTGCCAAACTTCGCTTTTGTCTGCTTGCCAAAAACACAATGTCCACAAAATACCAACTTGCAGGTCTTTGCACCTTACAACAAGCCTTGCTTAACCAAACCCTGCAATGCTCTCTCCTCAGCATGCCCTAAACGCATATGCCACAATCTGGTAGTGTCTGTAACAGTCTCATTCGAGCTATCAGATATTGTTGTTGCTCCATCTGCAATTATACTCCATCGCAAGAAATACAAATTACCTCTTCGGACACCCTTCATCAACACAAGTGCACCATAAACAACTTTTAGAACTCCACCTTTCATTGTAATTTTGAAGTCTTTGGAGTCTAAAGCAACTAATGAAATGAGATTATTTTTCAAATCTGGTACATACCGAACATCTGTCAAAACTCTAACTGCTCCATCATGCATCTTCAAATGGATTTTCCTATCATTTTTGTTTTGCAGGCACTATCATTGCCCTTCAAAACTGTTCCACCATCTAACTCTTGAAAGCTGGAAAACCATTCCTTGTTGGGACACATATGATAGGTACAACCCGAGTCTAAAATCCACTCATCAGAATGGCATACCAATGAAGAAACAGTCAAATTAAATTTAGAATCATCATCCCCATTGTCCAATGTTTGCATCAGATTTATCTTTGTCCTTGTTTTTCAACTTTGGACAATCCTTCTTCCAATACCCATTTTTGTGACAAAAAGCACATTCATCTTTTGCAGGTGGCTTTGATTTTCCTCTCAATTTAGAATAAGAGTTATTACAAAATGTCCTATCATCTGATATTCCTCTTACTGTCAATGCATCAGACGATGAATCCCTATGAGCGTGTTTATCCTTCTTCCGATATTCATTATTCATCAAAGCAGCAGACACAACATCATATTTAACCTCAGTCTTCCCGTTAATCAAAGTGTGAGCAAAATGATCATAACTATCGAGAAGCGAATTCAAAAGATGTAATGCCTTATCCTCATCATCAACTTTTACATCAATATTCATCAAATCAGCAGCAATCTTATTAAAATCATCGAGATGTTTAGTCATAGAAATACCTTGACTATACCCAAAGCGGAAAAGTTTCTTCTTCAAATAGACCCAATTTTCCAAGCTCGTCATATACTTTTCCTCCAATTTCTGCGACAACTCTTTTGCAGAAGTTTCTCTCATCACTGAGTATTTCTAATCCTTCGCGAGACATAATCTGATGGTGCTACATGCATGACGATTGATCTTCTGCCATTCCTTATCTTCCATATCTGAGGGTTTATCCTTCAAAGCAATTTCTAACTCTTGTTGGCTTAGAACATCTCTAACCTCACATTGCCACATACCAAAGTTATTGGTACCATTAAATTTCTCGATTTCAAATTTTGCAATCAAGATAGTTGTCTTTGTCGATGATGAGCTCGACATTCTTTTCTGTTTGCCAAACTATCAATCCACTCCGTTCAAATTGTAGACCTAGTCGATACGAATAAAAAAAAAGAAAAATAAAAAAAAGAAAAAAAAACAAGCTCAGTTCTGAGTCCGGATGGCTCCGCAAATCACAAATCAATTCTAGCCGTCCAATTGGTCAAATCTATCTTGACCATACATATGACGTCAGGATAACGTTAGCGGCTGCTGCTGGCTAAGTTTTACTAACCTGGGCTGCTTCGAAGTGGGTCGGGTTGAACCTGACCCTATGTTGACCTAGCCTGAAGAACAACCCAAAGTGGGGTCCTTCTTCTTCAACTAAGTTCTGTCCAAATCGATCAGGTTCTGTAGCAGAACCTGTAACCCTGCAACCAGTCTTCTACAAACAAACTTGTTGTCCCTTTTCTTGATTCTCCGGCAGAAACTGGCATAGGCCGCGGGCGAACTCCGGCTACAGCGAGCAAGAGTCCGGAGTTCGGCAGCAAACGACGACTTATGCATAGACGGCTTGTGGGGTCTTCTCCAGCGATGGTGACGCTGCTCTTTCTTCTTTCTTCAGATTGTCTCCAATGACGATGACTTCAATGACGAGATCCTCTTGTTTCTAATCTGCAGCGAGTACGAAGCGAGTCCAAACCGAGAAACTTTGTTCTCCTTTGCACAGCGACAATCAAGCCACAACAATCTGTGTGGCCCGCCTTGATCTCATCGATGTTGTTCTCCGCAGGCTACTCCAACTCTATTCTCTTCAACGCCCGATCTGTGTGACGTCCAATCTACACCAAACAAAGAACCTCTTCGAGATCCGAACTAATCACTCTTGTTGATCGCGTACTACAACAATGCTCTGATACCAATTTGTTGTGATTATGTGTGCGGAAGCGTGCGTTCAACAAGCAAACAAATCAAGTCACACAAAAGGGAACACAAATTTACATGGGTCGGTGATTTCACACCTACATCCATGGATAAAGCTCGTCTTCTTCTTCTCCACTAATCAGAGTTTTTCCACACTTTAGGGTTACAACCAAAAGAGATAATATGTAGTTTTAACATAGACCAAACTACCCCTCAACCCTAATACAAATGAATTGGGCCTATAAAACGAGCCAAAACCCATAAACCCAACAAATTACCAATTTGTTGTGATCTTGTGTGCGGAAGCGTGCGATCAGCAAGCAAACAAATCAAGTCACACAAAAGGAAACACAGTTTACATGGTTCGGTGATTTCACACCTACGTCTACGGACAAAGCTCGTCTTCTTCTTCTCCACTAATCAGAGTTTTTCCACACTTTAGGGTTACAACCAAAAGAGATAATATGTAATTTTAACATAGACCAAATTACCCCTCAACCCTAATTCAAAAGAATTGGGCCTATAAAACGAGTCAAAACTCATAAACCCAACACGTGTCATAGTTTTATAGGCTTAGAAAAGGGGAGTTCTTTTTGTGAAAAGCGCCCGAGGAGTTTTGTAGCGCTCCTCATATATATATAAGTAGGAGGGCCAAGGCCAGGGCCAGGCCTTACTGGGCTAGTACTGTTCAAGCTCGGCCCTCAAATATCAGGACTTGCAAAAAACTGTCCAAGCCCGGCCCTGGGGCTTTTTGTTAGAAACAAAGCCCTCATTTTAAGGGAGTTTCGAGGGCCGGGCCCCCTTGGCTCAGGGCCAAATTGACGGGCCTAGTTGAGATGGACAAGATGGTGGTATCTGTTTGGATTGATTGGTTCGAGATGATTGTTTGGTTGACTAGAAAGAAAGAGATGGAGAAGAAAGATGGGTTGAGCAGGTGGGTTTGCAGAGATAGAGAGTAAAGGGATTGGAGTGATTGCTTGGATGGATGAAAGGTCTAAGATAGGTTCGGATTTGGTTAATGAGGTAGGGGGTTTGGCCAGGAAAGACGGTGGTAAGTCACAGAGATGAAAGTGTGGATATTTCAATTTTACCTTTTTGAACGAATCTTTTAATGGATTGGATTCGGTCGACTGCGTTTTTGTTTGAAGTAGATGGAACGGTTTCAGAGACGAGAGTGGGTTTACAAGGATAGTGTAGCCTGTGGGTTTTGTGAGTGGTTAACGGGTTTTGGAGATGGAAGATGAAGAAGATGATGATATGGATTAGTTGAAGGGACTGTTTGTGGGTGGATAAGAAAGATGAATGATGGGAAAGACAATTGAGAAGAAGAAGAAGAATGAGTAGCAATAATGTAGCTCACTAAAGACGAGTGGTAAAGAAGAAGAGATGAAGAAACGAGCAGTGACATCGCCACTCTACTGGAAATGATTGCCGCTTAGTTAAAAAAAAGAAGAAGAAAAAAATGGGAGGGCCTTTTTTGTCACCAAAGAACTATGAGAGCATTTTTCGTGCATCGAACATCTGAGGGGTTTTTTCCATAAAATCCTCAATTTACTTTTTATCATTTTTGAAATATTATATTTCAGAATTTATTCAGGAGGAGAAAACGTGCAGTAAACTAGAAAAATTATTGTTCAAATTTGAATTTATAAAGTTCAAATATTTTGATTATTAATTTAATATGTAAGTCGGAAAAACTAAAAAGAGAAGAAATAAATATTTTAAGTAAAACTAATTCCTATCTTACCTCGATTTTCTCTCTTTAATATACTATAATTTTGTCTTTTATATTTCACATAGGGACAGGGCTTTGATGATGATGAAGATGATATTTGAAGTTTATCTTTGATCATGATTATGGTATTTCTATGTTCTTTTCACTCTATTGCAAATTGAAAAAAAAAATTCTTTTTCACACATTTTATTTACCAAAAATAAATGAATTGACTATTCTTTCTTTGATTTGGTTTCATTTATTCAAGGGCCGTCAATTGCAGTAGATGTTCGCTATGTTATATAAATTGATATTGAATGGTGAAGCTAATAGATAGTGTTGTCAATAAGTTGTCTTCTCACAATGGGCTTGAGCCAAACTCCAACCCAAAGAAGTTCTAGACACTTGATGTGGGCTCAATTAGATTCATAAGCTGTATAATTTTGGCCCCTAACAGCGCTCCATCAGTGTACTATTCCAACCCAAAAGGGCTGGGCCAAACCTGATGACATAAAAAACTTAGACATATAGTCAAGTAAAACTAGGAAACTCGACTCAACTCAGTTCAGTGAACATAAATAAAGCCAGTTTGGCCAAGTACTCACTCGGACTCTTTCGATTCATCCAGCGTGGGCAACCAAGTTGACTCCGCGAAATAGATGCAATAATAATTCCATAGACCATTCATCTTGGTATTTGAGTTTTTAAGTTGGGACCTAGGTTAGACCTAATTATCCGATGAGTCTAGCTAGGCCCGATGATGAAATGGCTCACCACTACAACCACCACAACATACAAACTCGAGAATAAAGGATAGACTATTACATAGCTGGATTCTTATTCTCATCTAACTACCTAGTGTTTGATCCTTGAATCATGTATCTATCCGATCTCACAACTCTAAAGGCCCAGCCATCTTAGCTGGTAGAAAAAAAAAAAAAAAAAAGTCTCAAATGACCATCTTTCTGGAAAGGTTTAGTGCTAGGGTTATTTTGCATTTTATGCTGCATTGACATTAACTGTTGCTGTCTAGGCTCATCTTCAAAGTTGGTAGGTACTAGTTGCATTTTCTAACTGTAAGGCAGTTTTCATTGGCCCGGCAACGCACTTATGGCGTTGATGCTGTATAAAGAGAGACAACAGTGATGGGACGTAGGGTTAGTAAATGTGCTTCATGCGAGGTTTGTCCCTGTGAATGTGCATGCCATTACTGTCCATCTTACTATCAATCAAACATGATACTTTCTGCCAAAAACAAAAGAGTCAAACATGATACTTAAATTTGTTTTAAGAGGAGTTGGTATTATTTTAAAATTGATATATGATTAATAAAAAAAATTATATATATTTAATTATATATATTATTTATATTAGTAATCATATGATCGATCTTATGATAGGACGACTCTAAATTTTAATTTGATGATTCAGACTTGATGCTCATCAGGACTCAAATCATGGTAAGGGTTAGACACGGGAAATTCGTGAGCTACTCCTTAGAGGCTTTTTATTAAAAACCTAAATTGCATAAATAAATATCTCCCTCTTGTATGTGCTGGGAAAACTTCTACATTTTCCACAACAACAATCTCTCGAGTACTTTCTAAAATAGAAAGCGTGGAACTCCACTAAACCTAATCATGAAAAAAATCAGGTCTTTCAAAAAGTACCTTTCTTAAAAATCAGGGCCTTTTGGATATAAGGCATGTAATGGGTACTTAAAATATAATCTTTTCTTATATCTCTTCAAGATCATTTTATGGCATTAGATTAGACAGCTAACATCCACTAATTTGAGATTTTCTCCATAATTAGATCTAATGGCGCTTTTTTATGAAGGGCGGGCCTCCGATGCAACGATGCTACACCATATTATGGTAAAGCAAAGAGCTCTATCCAATAAAGGCAGTCCACGTACTCACGGGCATTAAGTCACATTCATATTATTCCATGTCTTCTTTCAACCCAAATGAAAAAATGACGATTTTGCAGGAAAATTCCCAGTATGCGGATGTTGCACGTAGTTGGGGCCTTACGAAAGAGTTCCCTCACCCCATTTTCGTTTTTTTTGTCTTTTTTTTTTTTTTTTTTTTTTTTTAACTTTTACTTTGACTGGGGCGACACTAGCGTCACTCGTCTCTAATTGGGGCAACGCTAGCATTGATCCTCCTTTCTTATGATAGGTTTTGAGACCAAGGTGGAAACGAGCAAATCTTTCGTAAGGCGATCGATGTAATGGCTGATGCTTGAAAGCAGGGAGAAAGAAATTAAAAAGAAGAAGAAGAAGAAAAGAGAGGGAGGCAGAAGAAAATAGAGAGGGTGCAGCGTGTGTAAGGAGAGTGCAACGGCAGGGGGGAGGAGGAAGAAGAGAAAGAAAGAAAGAAATCCTCTAAAAGAAATTCAAATAAATTTGTTTTATTTTCATCTTTACCGTTTTGAAATTCTGCTTGAGTGTTTTCGCTATTAGTCATTAATGTGGACTTACATTGAGATGGGGAGACAGCTTTAGATTATTATCGCCCACCTTTATAAATTGTTGTACATGGCTCACCTTAAAAATTATAATATGGGGCAAACTTTCTAAAAGTAATAAAAGGGAAAGTTTTAAATAAGGCGTTAAGTTTTTGCCTTGTTTTAAAAAAGAACAAAAGTTTCAAAAGTTTTCAAATTAGTCCCTAAGTTTTTCAGTAAGTTTCAATCAAGGACATTCGGCCATTTAGAGGTATTTTCTGGCGACTTCTTTTTCTCAATTTTTTTAAAATATACAAATTATCCTTCATTGAAAGCCATAACATGCTTCCGGCAACCACTACATGCAACCAATTGCGTGGGGATGCTAGTTGTCTTTGATCACAATGGCGATGACGGTGAAGAAAATGACGATAATATAGAGAAAGTGAATGACGGTTTTCTTTCAATTGAGGGTAATTTGAGCATTTTAACAAAAAAATCGAGAGAAAAGTTGCTGAAGAATAGTTTTAAATGGACGGATTTCCTTAATTGAGAACTTTTGATAAAACTTATGGACTAATTTGAAAATTTTTGAAACTCGTGTCCTTTTTCGAAATAAGATAAAAACTTAAGGCCTTATTTGAAAATTTTTCTTAATAAAATGATAATCGCACTTAGAAATTACAACATGGGGTCCACTTTTATAGGGATTAGATCATGGTGCTACCTTCAGGAATTACAATTTGGGCCCATGTATAAGAATTACATCTACATAGAATTTATAGTACATGCATGGAACTCACCTTTAAAATTTCTAACATGGGTCGCCTTTAGGAATAAAAACATGAGGATGCATCTATTGCAATTACATTATAGGTCCAATCTCATCACTTGTGGTCCCACTTGAAGGCACATGCATCTATTATCTATAAAATTCAATGGAACGATGAGGTAGTAGTGGGGCCATGGTTTTTCTAAAAGTACAAGAATTATTATAACAGACAATGTCAATGCTATGCAAAACTATTGCAACCAATGTAGTAAAATTTGGTGAGTTGACTCTTGATTCTAGGAAAACTTGGCGAGTTGACTCGTGGCCCTCCTGCGTCATCTCATTGTCCAGAAGGACCAAGTTGTTATGCTTGAGATATGAATTTAGCAATTTAAAAAATGATGATTGAAGTGTAGTTTTAAACTTATATTTGATCTCTTACATTCGATATTTGGATTAAAAGATGTATAAAATATGAGTTTTTTTTTTCTTTTATTTTTCTTTATTATAGTACTTTTTTCTTGCATTGAATTGATTATAATGAATGTATGTAAATAAATGTCTATTTATATTTTAAAAATGTTTGATCCGGTTTTAAATAATCTTAAAATTATTTGAAAAGGCATGAGTCTCTTGAGTTACCAAGTTGACCCTATCTGAATCAATTTTTGTTGTATTGGACTAGTCAAGTTCAAGTCACGAATTTTCTAACCTTAATTGCAACAACATCATAACATAGTTATTAATTTTGTACCGTTTTGACCAAAAAGGCCGAAATTCTTCGTTTTGGACAAGTGGTAGAAAAAAAATTTCACATAAAACGTTGTTTTAAATTTTGGCCGATTTTGGCCGAAATGTGATTTTTTGGCCAAAATAGTATTTTACATAATTATTTTTTTGCTTTTATACACATATATTTTATATTTCGTACAATTTTTCAAAAAGTTTTACTATAATGGACCAAATTTATTATTTTATTTGTAATTCTCTTCTCATATATGTATATATATATATATATATATATTTTAAATGTCATTCCGAAAAGTTTTGCCAAAATTTCGAATTGGTCAAAACTTTTCATTTTTTATACCAGACCTGGAACCATATTTACAATTATGTACAATTTATTTGACTTAGTAGGCCCTATTTGAAATAAGATAGAAAAAAATGTATATACATTAGAGATACCTTCTTCTGCACACCATGTAGTGAGCGGGTCTTATCATGTGAGTGGGCTTTCCATATGTGTGAGCTATCCTTCCCATTTGTGGCCTTCTCTTTCCATCTTATGCATGTTCTCCTTCCAACGATGTAGGCTCTCTTGGGTCCCAGTTACCTAGGCTAGGGTACCAAAAACCCCAAATCCCTCCCACATGCTTCCTGTAAGTGAGATGCATGTTTGAAACTCCACCATGGGAGCCCTCCTATTGAAAAATTGGACCATTCAATATGAACTAACTATTAACATTTTAATCACTTATTCATCGTATGCATTAATCATGTTGTCAATCCTATGGTCAATCTTTTAGTGGGACCAACTCTTATTAAAGTAAAACTAGAGAATGTATAACTGGAGGGAGTTAAATTTATTTTGACCAATTTGAATTATCAGTAGTTGGGCCGCATGGTTCACACATCCCACTCTTGGGAATAATGTGGGAGATACTCATGTGAAGTATATATGATTATTAATATTAAAAATAAAAATAAAAAAGTAAAAAAAATTGTAAATATTGTAGTAATCTATATACTTGCAATTCAAGTGGCAGTACCAACCATTTGAAAAGGCATAAGGACACTTGTAACTACAATATAAAAAAAAATTACTTAGCAAGTAATCAAGGTAGAACAGCTCTAACTACGGATTTATGGAAATCTAGAAGTGGTGTTAACTGCCCAAAACATAGATGAAAAACAGGTTATGAATAAATAACTTATTACTTTTTCTAAAATTGAATGGACACAAAATGGCCAAAGAATAGAAACCCTTATTTTGGAAGAATTCCAAGAATATAGTATTTTAGGAAAAAAATTATCTGCAAGTTTAGATAATACAACCAATAATAAAGTGGTTATTGAGCCAATGAAACTATGATACATCTGTCAGATTTGGTCGATGGATCTATTTTCCAAAATAGTTGTGTATATCACATCTTATATCTCATAGACTTGAGTTAGTTTAAAACATATTGAAATCATAACAACAAAAATCAAAGATATTAATAGATATAATTTTTCCTCCGCATCTAGAAGAGAATTATATTCCACAATATGTGCAAGGCATGCCGTATCAGCTATGAAAATAAGTTTAGATGTTGACCATAGATGGAATTTAATGTAAGAATTATTAAATAAGGCTATTTCTAGAAAAGAAATTAAAAAAAAATTTCTTTCTCTTGCACTAGAATACATGATGGCTGATGCACAATTAATGAGATGTGTGTCAAGAAGGTAATTCTTAGAAAAACTTTCAAATAGAAAATATCCAAAGAGATCTCTTCTCCGCGGAGTAAGTAAAGTTTGACCCAACCTAAATTTGTTTGTCACTCTTTTTTGTGTGTATCATCTAAATTGTTTAGCCTAAAACTTCAGAAACGGAAGCACAATATATTAGAAGCCTAACACGATTGATGGGACATGTCCTGCGAAGTTGTGTGGTGAGGGCCGTGTCTAGCTGTACAGTTAGGAAAAACTCTACTTGTTCCGGGACTCGTGTCTCGGGCCTGGCCCGACTCCACATGGGAGGGGCAGTATGGTCATTTGCAAATGACCATACTGCCCCTCCCATGTGGAGTCGGGCCAGGCCCGGGACACGAGTCCCGGGACAAATAGCAAAACTCATACAGTTAGGCATGCGGGCACGGCACACGGCACAACACAATTAATGGAACTTGTCATGCCTAGCGAGGTTGAAATGTCAGGGTACGGCACTTTTGACAAATCTCCCATATATACATTTAATATTTAGAAAGAGGAAAACTGTGCTTTCACTGCACCATCCATGAAAGAGAGAGAATTGAATGGGAATCGGTCACCGGAACGGCCAATTTAACACCTGCCCCGTCTATTATTTAGATTATGAGAAAGAGGAAAACTGTGCCTTCACTGCACCATAGTGAGAGAGAAGGAGAAGGATGCTTTGTAGACGGTCGGTACCGACAGGGAAGTGGTTCTGAGTTATTGCCAAGTGCTTATCTCTTTCTGTTTCTGAGCTCTTGTTGTTACTGTCACTGACAAGTATTACCACTGTCTTGCTTCGGTTTTTCTTCTTTCTGAGGGGTGATGTGATGATTATCAGTACGGTGATGTTGACTACAGCTCGATCTCTTTTGGTGCATCCACTTTAGAGGCAAATCTACCGTTAAGCGGCGTTGCATCACACAATGATGCAGTGCGTGGCATATGCAAGGAGAGGAGGTGCATTCTTAGGAACAGTTTGGTAACTAGATTAATATAGTCAATTCAAGTAAAGTTGATTTTGAAAAAGAAATAAAATATAAGTAAATTATGATGATATTTTATTTTTAGTTATTTATTATGGAATCTTTTGACTTTTTATATGAAAAAGTGGAGTTTTTTTGTATTTTAGTGAATAAAGGTAGTTCCTTTTTGACTTTTTGTATGAAAAAGATGGGGGAGAGTTTTGAATAAAGTGCATTTGATGTGACATCTTATCTAGAAAATTGAGGCTTTACTTGACTTGTATTGTATTAGTAAAGTGCCAAACGGGCCCTAATTAGGGCACATTTGTGTATATGTAAATTCCGTGGAATTTGGAAATTTCCACATCAGTAAAATTCATGGGTTTCAAATACTCTGAAAAAGTTTTTCCGCGAAAGTCAAAATTTTATGTTTGGTGCAAAAAGCTTTTCCTCGATGAATTGGTGTTGATATTGTTTGGTGCGGCTACGGATTCCTTATGAAAAGCTAGAATTTATTGTTTGGTGCAGCAATTTTCTGCAAAAAAAATAATAAAACTACAATGGTATTATCATTTGTAATTTACTTTCTATTTACTCATTTGTTCACACTTCTCTATATAAAATCAGGGATCATAAAATTGCCATGGATGTGGGCTCTACCTCACCGCCACAACGAGTTAAAGAGCCTATAACTTAGGCATTAAGAAATTTTGTTAGCCGCCCCCATCAAAAACCCATCAAAGGGTAGTGAATTGTTTATAATCCAACCGTCCAATTAATGGACCCCACCGAGTCGAAAGGCCACAGTCCAATGAGATCATTTTGTCTCCTGAATTGAGGGTCATCAATCTTTCGGCCCACTAATTCCATCTACCCATCTCATGATTTCTGCTCTCCACTGATTTATTTTAAGAGAGACTTGAGTGAAAAACCTGCAATCATCTCTACTTGACACTAAATCCAATTTTTCCAACATTTCTCCCCCATCCAAACAGAACCCATATTTCAATATATCGAATCCCCTTGTTTTATTCAAAGCTAGTGAGTTTTTCCTACAACTTACCTTCCCAACAAGAATCGGAGTGCTGCCTTTCCCCCATGTAGACGATGTGAACCTAAGAATTGATCGAGCACATCTTAGAGAGAGAGAGAGAGAGAGATGATTTTTCATCGTTCGGGAGGTGGGGCGTGGGTTGCAGGGAGGGAGGGAGGGAGGGAGGGAGGGAGGGAGGTTGGGGGAGGGAGAAGGTTAGTGATAATGGAGGTGTTGCTTGCTATGTTCCTTGAAGAGAAGAGAAGAGGTTAGGGTTTTCACATCAGAAATGAGTGAGGAAATGGAGTTAATAAAGGGGGGTAAGTTTTCCATGGAAATGGACTTCCTATACCCGCCCTATGGGAAGTCCATTTCCATAGTGAGGAAGGAAAAAGCTGAGTTGGCAATAAAGTGATTCCATAGAAAAATACTGTACCAAACACAAGAAAAGTAGGTTTTCTACGGAAAACTGCCCCCTTTTCCATGGAAATGGGCTACACAAACATGCCCTTAAAGTAATTCAATCCATTCATTAGTTCTAATACTTACTGTAGGATATACATATAAAATATTATTTAATTCAACAATATACACATGTTGGATTAATTAAATTCTGAAAACATGATTCAACTTTATTAACTCTCTCTCTTTTCTTGTGGAAATAGAAGTTGGCATATATTCAAAATCAATATGTCGATCTAACCGTAGGCCCAATGAAAAACACTTTAAAGTTATACATGCAAAGAAGAGGATGTGTATAAAAGACGATGGATGGATTGGATTTATTAAAAATGGGCCCCACCCACTTGCACTGTAGGATAGCTTTACCCGACTTTTAGTTCTAAAACTAATGTGCAACATGGCATGTTGTATTCTCCATGGCCTAGAGAGTAGAACGATATGGACGGTCCTAATCATTTGATTGAAGGAGCGAGTCCAAAAGAAAAATGGACAATTAGAAAAATCAGCAAAAGTTTTTAAATGTTTAGAGGAAAATCAATATATCATTTTGCATTGCCATCATAGGACTATATGGGCAATTGAATAGATTGACCGCAAAGTAAATGATAATCAAACATGTGACTCAGTTGATAAGACGGTTAGGAAGATCCATAAACTTGATTATCGCACTGTAAAACTCACAAATGTAGATCAAGGTTGAAAAACTTGCCAAGTCAATCTCATTTTTGTCAAGGGTGAACTCAAATCAAAATGAGACCAAGTGTGTGTACATACATACATACATGTGAACTATTCGGAAATTCATTACATCGGCTAATTCATGGGTTTGGAAAAACTCTGGGTCCATTTGAGTTAAATTTTCTATTTCTTTTAAAGCGGATTGTGGTTGAATCGCCAGAAGATCTAAAGAGAAGATTGAATAGTTTTGGAGCCTAGAGGCTAAAATCCAGAACGCTAGTTGGCTATTGCAAAGATGCAATTTGCTAAAGCGAACCTAAGGCAGAGAAGGGTCTCGCTATAGCGAGCACCCTGCTTGCTATAGCAAGCGTGATCGGTTTGCCCAATTCGATCGAAATTCTGATTTAGAGTTTGAGTCTTATTTCAATTCTGATTGGAATATTATTAGAAGACTCTTTCATGTTTTTGGGGTTGTACAAAAAGGTGGTTCTCTCAACCCTAAGTCACACATAAGAAGTTGCTCTCTCTTGTTTTAAGGTGAGAAAATCCTAAGAGAGATTCCTCGTTCTTTAGAGCTATCATTTGAGAGATTAAGCTGAATAATTGCTCTAAAAAATTTGGTCCTTCTACTTCTTTGTAGAAGATTTGTCCATCTCGGTTCTCAAGGTCTTATTGGAGGATCAAGCATGGGGAGCAGTAAGCGGCGAGTAGTCATGGAAGCCAGGAGTTGTGTAAGAACAACTACACTCCTTAGGCCGACAAATTGATTGGGAAAGGGATCTGTGAGTATGTCTTGGAGCCGTTTAATAGTGATTGGTATTTCTAATCGTGGTTTTTCTCCCTGGTTAGGGTTTCCACGTAAAAGTTGTGCATGCCTTCTTGTGGTGTGAGATTGATAGATAGTTTTGCCAGTTCTATCTTATTTGGTTTATTACTACCGTTGTGCATTGATTGATTCATTACAATAGATTACACATTTAGTCACGAAAATTTTTGTCGGTAAAAGTCACTAAAACGTAGGTAAAACCCTTTATCGACGAAAAATTTTTCGTCGGCCAGTCATCGGTAAAAAAAAGTGGATAAAACATTTTACCGACGAAACGTTTTTCCATCGGAAAAAACCGAATTTTTACTGACGATTATTTTCATTTTACCGACGTTTTGAAAACGTCGTAAAAATTATTTTACTTTTTTAAATATTTAATAAATACATTTACCGACGTTCTTTTTTTGTCGGCAAAAGAAAAAGGTAAATAAATTAAAAATAAAATACCTTTACAGACGTTTTTTTATCGTCGGTAAAAACAAAAAAATAAATTAAAAAATAAATTAAAAAATTAAAAAACTTTTTACCAACGTTTTTTTTCGTCAGCTAAAAAATGTCGCTAAAAGTGCAAGTTGTTGTAGTGTTGGACCAGCAACCATTCTTACAAACGCACTTTTAGACCCCCTTAAGTGCACTAAATTCATTGAGTTTTCACTTATCCGAATGGATTAGACCGTTGGATCAAGGGTCAGTTTTTGGTCCTTTAACATAAACTCGTTAAATCTATGGGCCATGGATGAAGGGGTTAGAGGTATGGATTGACCCCAAACTTTATATATTGTTCCATCTAAGATGTCTCTTTCCATCCCCCACAAGTCCCATGATCAGTGGGTCCCTAAGTGGGGCCCCATTAAGTTTATTCCTCACCATATGGTGAAGGAAGGATGCATATGAATATCCCTTATATATAATACCATAAAGACTTTTATTCTCTACATTTCATAACTTTTGAATATTAAATATTATTAATTTAGATTAAAATCTAACTTAATAAGTTTTTATATTCAAAAGTAGAAATTTATAAAGAGCTAAAATTGCTGTGAAAATCAAAGCCCAGGAGATACCATAAAGAGATTAATTTTGTTAAATTGTCTTGATAATTAGTAAGGATTGAGAGATTGATGAAGATGTCAAAAATAGGATAAAAGCGGGATGGTTGAAGTGAAGACTTACTTCTAGAGTTTTTTGCGACCAACGAATGCCAACAAGATCGAATGAAGAATTTTACAGGACAGTGATGAGACCAACTATGACGAATTGAAATGTTGGTCAATCAAGAATCAACATATACACAAAATAAATGTAGTAGAGATGAGAATGTTGAGGTAAATGTGTAGTAAAACTAGAAAGAATGAAATTAGAAATGAGCAATTTAAAAAACATTTAGGGGTAGCATCAATGAGGGATCAAGAAAAAATTTTGAATGTTAACCTTCATTAAAGAGACTTAACAGTACAAGAGGGAAATATTGAAAAGCCAAAAAGGAGAAGAAAAAAAAGACAAACCAACACCAAAATGAGACACACAAACACAGCCATAGAGCACGGGGGGAGGGGGGGAGTGGGGAGGAACAATAAAACCCCTTGCAACTAGAAATATTAAAAGAAGGCCACCTCCCTCCAATTCCTTAAAATGATGTCAATAGAAATCCCATGAAATTGAGGGAGGACAGACACCCATGAAGCGATGGTGAATTTGAGCTTGAAAGCAAGATCTTCAGCCGTGGTACTGGAATCCTCAAAGCATCGAGAATTCCTCTCGCTCCAAATGATCCATAAAAGTGTAAGAAAGGCGGTTCTCCATAGAATCCTTCCTTTGTTTGATCCAACCTCTAATAACCACGCCTCAAACAATCCACGGATGGACCTCGGGTGGGTCAAACTACAATGAAACCAGCTTAGGACTTCAAACCAAAGACTTTTTGGCTACTTTACAATTTAATAAGAGGTGGTCAACTGATTCTCATCCACTAAGCACATAGGACAAGCATTGACTATAATTTTCCTACGCTGATACAAGTAGTCCCTAGTCAAAATTCCACCTCGCAATGCCAACCAACCGAGCACCATTACCCTTGGTGGAATCTTCAACTTCCATATTCTATGCAAAGGGTTAATTAGAGAGTGACCCCCCGATATAGACGTGAAGAAAGAAGATACCAAAAAGGTCCCTTCTTTAGAAGCCGTCCAAATCCTGTAGTCTTCTGCATTTAGATTAATGGAAACCTAGATAAGACTGTCGAGGAGGGAGGAGAAATTATTTTCTTCTGTCTCCATTAGATTTCTTCCAAATGTGGGGCCTCAATTCACTTCCTCATCATTGGTAATTATATAGGAAGAGGCTATTGCTTCTCTAGCAGCTACAAACAAGGCAAGGAAAGCTTTAGCCAAGGGTGTGTCACCAACCTAATTATCTAGCCAAAATAACACTTTCTCCCTTGAGCCCACTATAAATTTAATGTTGGCAACGAAAGCGTATTTAGATGAAACAATCCCTCTTCAAAGCCTAGAAGTACGATAATTAGGTTGTTGGATATCACAACCATCTCTTAAAATTCCATACTTTGCTACCAAGACCCGCTTCCACAAAGAGTCCTCGTCTTCCCCAATCCTCCACAACCACTTCCCTAAGAGAGCGTAGTTCATCTAACGAATAGGTCTTAGTCCTAGCCTCCCTTCCTTCTTTGGCATGCATATAGAGTCCCACTTGACCAAATGATATTTCTTCGATTTTTCCTTACCATGCCACAGAAAGTCTTGCTGCAATCTCTTAATACGGTCCGCCACTAATACCGAGCACTTGAAGAGGGAGAGAAAAAGATCGGGATATTAGAGAGGATGAGTAGGATTAGAGTAACTCTTCCTCCCAATGACAAATAGTTTGCTTTCCAAGTAGATAGCTTATTTTCAATCCTCTCTAGCACCTTGTCCCAAATAGATTTTGGAGAGTTTCTCATGCACAAAGGAAGGCCGAGTTAAGTAGCTGAAAAGGAGCCAACTGTGCACCCTAAGATACTCGCCAAACGAGAGATGGTTGATTCATCCACCCTCACTCCCAATAATTGGCTTTTGTGAAAATTCACCTTTAAACCTGAGATTGCTTCATAACACAAGAGGATGGCCTTGGCATTCTTGACTTGGTCTTCATTAGCATCGCAAAAAATAATTGTGTCATTTGCAAATTGGAGATGAGAGATGACCAGAGAATTTGAAGTAGATACGAAGCCTTGAATTAATCTCCCTTCTGCTACTGCTAGCATTCGACTAAATGCTTCCCCCACAACATCAAATAAGAACCGAGAGAGAGGGTCCCCTTGCCTTAAGCCTCCTTGAGCAGGAAAGAACCCTTTAGGAGACCCATTAATAATAATGGAGAGCCAAGAAATAGAAATACACTCCATAATCCAGCTTCTCCATCTTTGACCAAACCCCATTCTACGGAGCACATATAGAAGGAAGCTCCAGTCCACCTTGTCATAGGCTATTTCCATGTCCAACTTGCATAGCAGGCCCAGCTTGCCTTGTTTGAATCTAGAATTCACACACTCATTTGCAATGAGAACACCGTCTAGGATTTGCCTTCCACGAACAAAGGTGCTTTGAGTAGGGGAAATGATAGCAGGAAGGACTTTTAAGATTCTACTTGGTAACGGTTTTGCTAAGATTTTGTAGGCACTACTTATCAGACTGATAGGTCTAAAATCAGAAATGTTGTTAGCACCCGACTTCTTAGGAACAAGAGCTATGAAGGACGCCCCTAAATTCTTAGAGAGCTTTCCTCTAGAATTAAACTCAATCATGAAAGCCATTATATCATCTTTAGCCTCATTGCAAAAAGTTAGGAAAAAGGCCATTGGAAAGCCATCGGTGCCTAGAGCTTTATTTCTCCCTAAGGCAAAGACAACAGTATGGACTTCATCTTCTTCAAAAGGCTTTTCCAACCACGCTGTGTGTTCATCCCCTTGAGATGGTGTGGGCATGTCCAACACAAGCCAGCTACAGTGCCAATAAGAAAAAGTTTGGTTATACAAGTTGATTACCCATCACGGGAAATTAGTAAGCCGAAGCGGACATGAATATGACAGTAAAGGTAGATCTAAAGAAGTTCAACTTATTTAAAGATTTAGTTCGGAATAGATGGGAATGGAGAAACATAACTAAGAAGCCGATTCCAACATAGCTAGCACAAAGATTTGATGATGATGAGATTAATTATCATGAATATAGGCAAATTAATTTATTCTATTTCGAGTGTTTTATAATAATTTAAATGAAAAAATGACTCTCCCATAGTGACCACGTTTGCTCTTCATGTCGAGGTTTGTTTTCCTTTTTATTGAGTTAGTGGAGACGTATTTGAGTCCCGAGCTTTCCAGCCTCGAAAAGAAGTGAGGGTTTATTTCTCCTGATTCATTTAAAAAGAAGTGCAAAATAATTATTAGAATTATCGGTTGACCATCACTTTCCCCTTGTAAGGAAATCCTGAACTCAAAAGATCCTGACTCTATATTATTATTTTTCCTCGAATGCAACGTGAGCTCTGCCCTTGCGAACTAACCATCTCAATGCCCCCATAACTACATGCATGTACCAAGTGTCGACGTAGAACACAATAGGCTGTTGCCATTCACACCCCACTTTAATGCCGCAATCACTTTCCTTATGAACAGCACCGGCCGGTCAAAGTTATTGCCACTGACTTTATTGATGATAAAGTTCACCATAATAGCATCATCTCCTCTAACAGCTTTACATTACAGCATTCACACATCTAATAATAATGTCAACATGCATGTATCACAGTATTCAGTATTTTTATTTTTTTTTTGTCACCCACACTCTAGTTAGAGAAATAGAACTCAAGTGATGTAGGACAGCCCTCGAATGAGACCTGGAGAGTTTATACACCTGTTATGTAGGAGGCTGTTATTTTTATTATGAATAGTTAAATTCACTGTCATGGTTACAGCTGATCAGAGGCATCATCATTATCATCAAACTCTTATCCCAATTAATTAAGTTAAAATCGAGAATAATGGTTGGGTCATGCGCGTCATGTTCGTGCCCAACTGCCTAATCTTTTATCCCTACGCATGCAAGTGAATATATATCTGGCACTGACAGGTCGTTTTCTCCTCAATGTGCTTAATGTGCTTAAGGTCAACTCTCATGGCCGTCAGATTAAAGGGTCCAACCACTTTGGAAAAAACCACAACAACAACAACAACAACAACAACAATAATAACAATAATAATAATAATAATAAATATTTTAATATTATTATCTAGGGAATTTTACCAAATAAATGTTCCTAAATATGTACTAGCCCGTTTTAATAAAAAATACACCAAAATGCCTAATTTAGTGTTCGTATGGGGGATTTGGACCATCTTACCCCTAAGATCAACCGAACGATATCGTCATCTCCATTTACCCCAATTTTTATCCCTAACCTGCCTTAACTTCTCCTTGCTTCCCATTTTTCTCTCCCGCCTTTTTCTCTCTTTCTCATCCACTCCCTGCTCTCTCTTTCCCTCTCCGTCTCCGCTCCCTGCTCTCTTTCCCTCTCCCTTGGTCTCGGCCCCTGCGGTCCCTCTCTGCTTCATGCTCTCTCTAGGAGTTTCCATCCAAATCCTTTGATGGAACCGGCGACTGCTCCTCTTCCATTTGAGATTTCAACAAAAAAAACTCAGTGATAAAAGATGATTTTTCCGGTTCTGCTCTCTTCCATCGGTTCTGCTCTCTTCCACCTTCTCTATTTTCTTATTTTCTTTTCATTTTCTGTATCTATAACTATTGGAATTGTGGGCTTCTGGAGAGGGGTATTTGCAGACAAATAGTTGTCTGGAAGTAGCAGCCATGAAAAAAACCCAAATCTTTGTGTTAATATCCTAATTTAGTGCCTCAATGCAATCCTGAACCTAAATCCAAGATTAGTACATCAATCTCAAACCCAATAATAGTTGTAGTCTTATGTTGCTTAAAGAATGTCCATAAGTTTCATGGCTGCAGTTATTTCATTCTGGATGTTTTTTTCTAAGTTCATTTTTTATGGTCAAATGTTTTTTATGTTGCAAATGGCATTTTATGCCCATATGTGCTTTTTTGGTTTTATGCAGGGATTAGAGTGCCTTTTTTTTTTTGTCACCACTCAGTTTAAATTCAATGTTTCTACTGTGTACTATGGTTTAGTTTTCCTAATTGAGCCTAGAGCAATGTGATTTTTTTTTGTATTAGATAGGTGTATTTTGTAATACGATTGTTTATTACAATTGTTTGAGTCTACAATGGTGTTTTTTTAACAACCTTTTCATGGTAATGTGGAGTCATATTACGGTCCCCTAATAGTAGATGTTGTTCTGTTCTAATTTGTGGCTATAGCTTCTATTTGATTTGAAGATGGAGATGTTAAGAATATTAAAATGATTTTAGTTCAGAAAATAAGGATTGGGTAATGTTACTATAATGATGTCATTGTTATCTTTCAGTATTATTTATGGGTGTGCTGAGTTTTTTAGATTTTTTTTTTTTGGTCTTTGATTGGTTCTTAGAATGGTTCTGGAGAAATAATTTAGTAAAGAGATGGCCTGGGAGAAGAAAATCAAATGGTTGAATTGCATGGACCATCTTAAAAAAATTTCTGAGTTGAGACTTTTTGGATTTATCATATATGTGTTACTACATGTTTGTCTTTTATCTTTCCATTTAATTTCATTAACCCCACATGCAAAGGCTCTGGATTGAAAATGATTAAATTGTTTGGGTACATTGACATATGTCAACTGTTTGGGTTCAGTGACATACATTAGTATTAGATTTGTATAGTTATTACATTTTATTCTGCTAACCAATACATGTTTCACCCAATAGGAGGTGGAAAAGGGGGGGAATAGAGGAACGAATGCTCTGGTGTTGATACTTCTTTTATTACATCCTTTGAACGTTACAGAAAGATGTGAAGATGACTCTCGCGAATGTTTGCTCACGCAAGACTAGTCATCCCCACTTTTATTTACATGGGTTCTTCGTTGCTTCACCTTCTGAGTGCAGGTTGTTTACAATTTTTTATATAACCCCCTTGTCAAGCTTAGGAGATCAAAACAAAGAATTTATACATTGAAGAGAGAGAGAGAGGCTACTATTTTCAAGAGTTTGCTAGAGACAGAATTGGAAAAGTCTGCAATTTGGCTTCTTCGGGCAGTCTTTGTGGTTCATCGCCATTATTTAGGAAGAATGATTAATCAGAGAAATTTAATTCAAAATAGCATAGACAATCCATGTCCTTCCTTCATGGTGAGAAGAACAAAGGCTACCTTTCGGAAGGCGTCACCCAGGTCCAAGAGAAGCCTGCACTACTGCCTGATTCTCACCTTTTTTATGAAGGAGGAGAGAGTCTTGAAAATAGTAGTGTCTAGGCTTTCTTGTGTTTGAATCCGGGGTCCCGCTGGGGTCTTCACGCTCTACCAAGTCTTCTTTTTGTATCTCTTGGAGGAACTATTACTATTGGAGATCATGGAGTGGTTTCAAAACCGTCTTCAATGGGAGATGTTGCAGGTTCAACAGCCATGAGAAGAAGGAATTGGCCAGTTCATGGGAGATCATGGGCGTCCAGTAGCCAAGAGGAAAGAAGTGCAGCGGCTAGTGCACATGACGTCCAGCGGTCACTTTATGACTAGAGACTAGCGGCTACTTCACTGCTTTAAGCAGCCAGTGTGTATGACGCCCAACGGTCACTGCATTGCTTTGAAACCAGCGGCCTGTGTGTTTGACTGGAAATCAACGGCTGCCTCATTGCTTTGAGCAGCCAGCGTGTTCAAGAGTTGCAACAGCCAATGAGCCTTGTAGTCAGTGCCCGCTGAGCAAATCTCTTGTTGTGGCCAGCCATACTTTAATGCCATCATTTCTTTATGGAGAAATGAGTAATTTGCCTTGGGGAGGGTTACGTATGGCAGATGCGTTTTTTGTATGTCAATAATATAGTTGTCACATATTGATCTGTATCAACAGAAGTTGCAACAATAGGTCTAATAACTCCTCTAACCAAGCACCTCCACTAAAAGCAGTTTCAAATTGTATGCAGCTAGTAATTATATTATCCAACAGTTCCCATATAGTAAGGAACACGAATGAGAATAAACTTACATATTTCTTAAATGAACAAGAGCTACATAATTTTTTGAAACTGATTGGTAAGAATTTTTTAGGGTACTCTCATATTGTGTATAACACTTCCATCGAGGACATTTATTTATCTTGCATGTTCCATGCATGACAGTTTCTCAAGAAATCAAGTTCTGGATGAATTAAGTGATCATCTAGTAATATCATCATGAGTGTTGTGGATGAATGGTGTGGAATAATGGTGTTGGTGTGAATGGATGGTATGAATTAATTGTGGACTAGAGTAGTTGAACCAAAGATTGATAAATTTATGTCCCTTTGTATAGTTGGTTGTGCAGTTCAAAAATATTGCAATTTCAATTTTCATATGTTGCAGTTGTGAACATGGGCTCATATTTCTTTTTTGTTTCAGTGAAAAGACCCTACGTGATTTTCTATGCTCATCAGATGGTTGGGGAATTTTGCAATTCTCAATCTTTTGCTTCTTACTTCCTAATAAGATCTTTCTAGATGTTGCAAAATACGCTATTCACGAATTTCTTTCCCAGATTGCTTTCACATTCATTACAGGTCTGGTAGCTTAAGTTCATCAATCAACATTCCAGATTTGATGAATGATCCATTTTCTTTAGACTGTTCGTGTGACTATGTCTAACTCTTTCAGAAAATGCAACAGCTGAACCATAATAAAAAAATTTATAACTACTTTACTGTTCTTATATAGTTACTGATTACACTCTTCCACACTAAATTTCTGATGATCTTGATTTTACTTAATTATCACAGAGCCTGGCCATAACTATTGGAGTTCATGTTTCTTCAAATGTTTGTATTTCTCTGGGTTCTACTTGAAGTAGGGTTTGCTCCAGGTCCTTTTAGCTTCAGCTGACTACGCTTTCTGCTCCAATTTCTTTTGGGTTTTTTGTCTGATGGATATTCTGTTTCATTTTCTTTTGTGCTTCAAAAAAATTCTTAAAGCGTCACATTTTTTGCCTCATTATTTGAGAGCTTCCCTCCAAGGTTTTTCATGTCTACTGATCTTCGACTAAATTAAATGATGCGCAACTAACTTTTTTACTGATCTTCCTTAATTTCGTCATTGTCTAGAGTGATTACATACAGGTACACACACAAATATCTCCTTTCTTTTGTAGTTGATTTGTCGGATATCCTAACACGTTCATCAATCTCACAGTTATACAGCGGTAAAAGGCTCTTTCAAAGAACATCATGCCAAAGAGGCATGCCTAGCCTATTCTGTTGTCACCTGGTTAACTTGTTTCATAAGTTATGGATTTAAGTTTAGAGTTCACTGTTAGAACATTTTATGCATCATACACTTAATATCAGTTGGTCTCCCCTAACTTATTTTCTTATTTAATTAGCATTTAACCCAATAAGTTTCTGCATCCTTAGTAAGTAATTACCGCATTTGATATTCTTTTGAATATATTTTTACAGGAGTCAATTACGAATGTAGACTATGGGGACACCAGCTGTAGGCTGCATTGACAGTATGATTGTTGGCGGCGTCATACATGATCCTAGAACTTATGAATAACGATAATGATACTGTTAACATAAAATAGATGTTGAAAAAATACCCTGGGTGAGATTCCCTTAGTCTTATACATAGTTTATGCTTTTCATTATAAATTTATTGCCAATTTGTAGTTGGAGACAAAAAAGGGCCGAATAATCTAAAAATCACCATAACAATATCGTTATTACGAAACTTTGAAAAAGGAATTTTGAAATGACATCGTTATATCTTTATCACTATTTATGCATCTCAAATTAGCATATTGACCACCGTATTTGTGCCATTAATTTGGTCCTTCCTGTTTAGCTATGGGGAGATATTGGAGCTCAATAACAAACTAGTAATTGGAAATACATCATTCGCCTGTGCCAGGAACGTGACATGCAAACCTTTTGGGAAGAATAGAGAAAGGTAAAACATTTACCATGATGATGATGTGATGCATTGTTTTACTTTTCTCTAAACATTACTTATAATTCATGTCAAGTCGTTTGGTTTAGATGATTCGCCAAGTTCAAAAGAAGAAAGATATGGTTGCAACCAAAACAGTCAACCGTGGTTCATCTATGTGACTGCAGTACCAGATTTATGCGTATTTGGTTGATGGGAGGGTTATCGCCACCGGTTGTACCATCATTGTTGACGCTGCTACTATAAAGTCCATCCTTGTTTATATTTCCCCTAAAGACATAGATATGACAGTTATTCTCTAAATTTGTTATTGCGTTTACCATTCAATATTGTATCGTCATTGTATCGCTGTTGCACTCGCATCATTCTAGATAAAGTGGTCCATGTAGCAATCAAGTTATAAGTTTGGAAGGCCACAACTGTTGAATTTTTATTGATTTACATTAGTATACTTACATTAAAATTGTTGTAGCACTCATGAAAGACCACATTTTAAATTCGATGCCATCAACTTGCTGGATAACAATTTTGAGAATGAAAACTATTCAGGACGGTAACGATATCGTTGTTGGAGTATTCGCAATTTGGTATTCTTTGCAACCAACAATAGCCTTTTTCCTCTCATATGCATCTCAATATATAGTCAGGTTCATTCTCTTTGCTGCACAACAACACTGAATGAAAAATCTATAAAGGATCCTAACGATATTGCTATCAAAAAACCTCATAGACAACTAATATGATTAAAATCCATATGCTTGTTGTTTGTGTATCTCATTCTACATTTAGGCCATTTTCCAGAGAGCCCAAAGGTTTGAACTCTCAAGAGGAGAGTCTGAACCTTCCTGTAAGTGCATGCACTGAGCCATTTTCCAAAGAACCTAAATGTTCAAACTTTCAAGAGGAGAGTCCAAACCTTCCTGTGGATGCACGCACTGAGCCATTTTCTAGGAAACCTAAAGGTTCGAACTCTCAAGAATATGAGAGTTCGAACCTTCCTGTAAATGCACCCGTTGAGCCATTTTCCAGGGAGCCCAAAGGTTCGAACTCTCCTCTACACGCGCTGAGCCATTTTCTTGACAATCCAAAGGTTCAAACTCTCATGTACGTTGATAGTTCGAACCTTCAAGGCTTGCCCTTGCTGGGCCGATTTTCAGACAACCCAATGGTTCGTACTCGCCCGAGGTGAGTTCGAATGTCTAGCCTTATGACCCATGAAAATTGTTGAACAGAAAACACTTAGATGCTCGATAAAACGCCCCTCTTCCTCAGGACGTACGTTCAAGCTTTGCCATAAAATCCTAGTTCATTAATGTAATAGTCAAGTTATAAGATGGAAGGCCACCACTGTTGTAGTTTTCTTGCTTTACATGAATATACTGACATATCAATCTGAGCAGCATCCATGAGTCTTTCCCAATGTTTAAAGATAACATTTTAAAACCGAGGCCATCAACTTTCTAGATAACAAATTTGAGACTGAAGACTCTAAAGGATGGTAACGATTTCGTGATTGGAATATTTGCAATTTGATATTCTTGGTATCCTCCATGAGCCTTTTTCATTGTTTATGTATCTCAATATATAGTCAGGGCCAATCTTGGTACTGGTCAGTAAAAAACTCAAAAGGATCGTAACGATATCGTTAACAAAAAATTTAGAAATCACTAATCTGAGTGAAATTCGTGAGCCTTTTTCATTGTTTATGTATCTCAATTTATAGTCAGGTAAGTCTCGTTGTTGGATAACAAAAATGAAAGAAAAAACTCTAAAATCTAATTGCTGATTGTGTTAGTTGGATGTCATATTGTTTATCTGATTTGAGACCCTTAAACAACACATTGGGGTTTTTAAACCTCCAAGCAATAATCAGAAACATTAAGGTCTTGAAAGAGAATCTGCTGTAAAGGGAGCTCCTGTACATTAAAGCATAATAACCCATACCATATGCAAAATAAGTTATTCTCTAGTTATTGAGGATACATCCAAAAGATAAATCAAAATATGTCCACCCCCCCGGTAAGTATTTTGAACATTTCAAATCTAAACAACGATGTTGACAGGTTGAAGTTATATCTCATTCAAAAAAAGGAAAAAATGATGATTCATCCTCTTGGAAGTGGATCTCTACATATCTGTCTATTATGACCATGCTTCTTGCAATGAGAGCATGTTACTTGTTACCTAATTATGTCCTCTGTTCGTATCCGGTTTTTTTCGGTCTTTCAGGCTGTCTGCGAACTACCGGGGACAAGACACGCTCGACACTTATAAGATGTCCCCACTATTTTCTATTGCACGTGGCACTGATGACATCATCATAAGTTGCTCGATAACAATCACTGAAGAACCAATACTCACAAAAGTCGTATGAATCATACTGCCTAAGTTTAATCGCACAAATGCCATGTGAACAAGGAATGCCAAGAAGGTCCCATTTACAGCATGTGCATGACCTTCGATTGAGGTGAACAACATTTGTGTACTTTGGAAGCAATACCTGAAATTTAAAAGAGTACATATGAGTAGAACATGTTTAAAAGAACATGATGTGGCAAACAAGAAATTTAGGGGGGGAATCTTTAAGAACTTGAATTCTGACTCATACAAACTTGAATTTTGTGCCCTCCATTATTTTTTTATAACGATATCGTTACCATAATTTATAGTCTCTTCATCCATTCTTTTGTTTCCAACAAGAAAATAATGGTGACTTTATATCAAGATGCACAAACTCACGATTTCACTCAAATTTTACTTTTCAAAATTTTCTGATAACGATATCATTACAATTAATTATAGGTTCTTCGCCCATTTTCTTCCTCCAACAACAAAATGACAATGACTTTATAATGACGAGCATAAACAATGAGAAAGACTTATGAACTTCACCCATAATTTTCTTTCTACAACAATTTTATGACAACAGTATCATTACCATTATTTATAGGTTCTTTGCCAATATGTTGTCTCCAACAATCAAATGACATTGACTCTACAATGAGGTGCATAGATAATGAGAAGAATTTATCCCGAATTTTAATTTTAAGATTTTCGAATAGTTTTCCTTCCCACCTTTCTCATTTGTTTTAGTCCCCAAAACAGTGGAAGAGAAAGGAAGGAAAAAAAGAAATGTCATAATTATTACTATAAAGAGCCATGCAAACACATTTATAACCTGCATTTACAGAAAAGAAACACATTTACAAAATAATAAAAACATACCTAAGATGCTTGTAGAAACCATTAGCAGAGAGAAGATTGCAGAGACCGAGCAGAGAGAGCCTAGCTAAGGAAGAAGAAAATAAAAATAATGAGAAGAAAAGAAATGAAAGAGATGGGGAATCGTTGCGATGCACTGCCGGAGTGAGATTACGCACCATTTTCCCTAAATCAACTCAAAAGGATTGTGCTATTGATGTTGTTCGTCTAGTTTCACCAAATGAAACTTTTAGAGATGATAATAAGAAAATTGAAGCAATGATCGTATCAGGTGTATGCAGGTGGTGCTGTTGTATAAATTACATGATTTATGTAGTTGACTAATGTAATGAGTAATATGTATCAAGTCTTATTTGTAGTGGCTGTGACTTATGTAAATTATATCTAATTTATATACATAGACAATTGATTTATGGTGTTGTTTCAGTTGGGTGGTACAATAGAAATTCCCCATGACTCATCTCTAGCACTTGAATAACCAGCTGTCTAGTTTAAGATGATGTGTTGAGTCTCTTCACCCTCATTTGGTAATTGATATGGCGTGTTTGGATTGGTTCATTTCCTACTTTGCTCATGGAATGGCTAATTGAAGGAATCTAATGCACTACAACCCCACCAAAAACATCTTATTCAAAATGCAATCACCATTGACACACATCTTGTCTCCCGTAATTTTGATGGGATTGGCCGTTGTTCTTCCTTTTCCTCTTTCATGCTTTCACCACTTGATTGAACACCCATAGCAAAAAATAAACTTCCCTAAATTTTGCAAAAAATCCCAATTACCAAGCAATTTATAAAATTCAAAATCAGAAGTTGGGGTGTTTTAGTTTTGTAATTGCATTAACTACTTATTCTTTGCAAAATGGAAGTAGAACAACTTTTTAGAGACTTTTTTCATTCTTGATATTTGCTTATATATGTAAATCTGAAACTTCCGAATGCACGAATCAATTTTTCAAACTAGAATAAGTTTCCATAGATTTAAGAAGGTTTGATGACATAACCTCCCAATTAGACACAAAACAAAGTATCCCCCAAATACAAATGGGCTCGTACAAGCGGAAGGTTTCAAGAGCTAAATAGTTGTACATGTGTAATACAAGAGCGCACGATATTGTTAAACTCTATATCCAACTAGCCCAAGAACAGAAAGCCCAACAGCCTAAACTTTCACACTCAAACAGTCTGAATAGTGGGTATAAATGGGCTCAAAATTAACCTAACTAATGGACCCTCGGATTTCCGTCCTCTCATTCCGCACCCAGGGGCTGCCTGGGTCTCGGCGGAGGAGGGAAAACGCGAGTATCAACTTTTTGTACGGGTATGTCAGATTTACTATTCTACTTGGAATTTGGAATGGTGATGATCCGGAGATTCACCTTCACAAGTAGAAAAGAAATTGATCATTTTTTCTAACTTTTCAAATTGCATAAATATTAAGAAAAGAGACAAGTTTGTTTTTGAGAATGCTGTAGGAGGCGTTTTTTTTTTTTTTTTTTTTTTGCCGTGAAAGGCGATTTTACAAAACTCATCAAATATGAAAGACAAGAATTGTGATTTCTTTTTGTCTCTTTAAAAAATACAAACTACAATAGAAAAGAAAGAAAATGAATCTAACTTCTCAGGAGATTGTGGGGACACGTTCAGATCGACGGTCTCAAGTCATGTATAGACTTTGCCATCATCCTTCAAATGAGAACTCTTGATGCTTTGATTCTTCGGCTTGGCTCCTAACCTCGGTTTTTTAAAGGATAAGGACCAAGAGGAGGTCCTATATCCAATGAAAAACCGAGTAAACGGCTAACAAGCCGCGTTTAGGCCATGTTATAGAAGGAGGGGACCTTGGGGGGACTTTGATCATCTTTTGGTGTTTCTTGCAGCAGAGCAGCAGGACTTCGTCTGGATTTCTTCGAGAGAATGCAAGTGTGCAAGTGCAGAATTTCAAGTCGATGTGTGTATCGATGTTGATTCCTTTCTTTTGGACCTCCTTTTACAGGCTCTTGGTAGCCATGAAGAGATTATAGGCATTGATGGCCATGATGAGAGAATTGATTAGGAGTTACAAGTTTTATTTCTTGATTTTGTAACTCCTTTTTCTTGGCTTGTGATTGGCCGATGAAGGATAGTGAGCATTTAATCGCCTTTAATCTTCATGATGATAGGAGTTTCATGGGTTTAATGCCATGATTGCTTGGATTTGTAACTCCCAAATGCTTGAATCTGATTGGGTCGTCCAAAATAATGAGTTAATGACCGCATTAAGTTGTCATAAACAGGTCAATTAACGACATTAAGTGGTCGCCAGGGCATGTGAAGAGTCGCGGACCACGCCGCGTCTTTTGAGATTCTTCTTGTGATCATCATAGGTGGATCTACACATTGTTTGATGCCGGATTGCGATGCATTTTCAGACATTGATTGATGTTGGTGGGCCGGTGACATCTGTCTTGTCGATTTCACTATCGGTCGGACAGAAAGTGTACTTTCTTGGTCAGCCGGTTGGTGATCTTGAAGCGATCAGTGATGATTTCATGCTTTTGACGGCGGATCTGAGATGTCGGTGAAGATCATTCGTTTTCAAGCATCAAAGATTGGATTTTCAAAAAATCACAGAGGCAGAAACACTCGAAACGCGAAAAAGATCGGAAAACGGGCCATTCAGCGAGAATTTCGGCAACCCGGATTTGCATGGTCGCCGGCGACTATAGGGTTTTGGCCCTTTTGGTCGCCGAGCTTTGTTTTCGGCCGTTTTTCCTTCTTTTTTGTTCCTTTTTTCTTTTTTATTTTTCTTGGCATTTTTCCTCAATTACTGACTTAATTTTCTTGGAGAAAACTTGACGAGAACCCCCGCAAAGCCGGAGCACAAAGTTTCCCATTTTTCGAGAAAGTCGAAGACTTTGTAGCCGATTTTCCGTCAAGAGTCGAAACTAAGTCAAACGATGTCGGAATGACCTAAAAATTGAGGTGAAGCTTCTTGAGCAGTGGATAGGACCAACCATGGGCTTTTATTTGAGTTTTGAAGCTGTATGGGGTCCCGTCGATGCTTGACTTGATTTTGCTGCGGGGAAAATGCCGAGCTTTGATATGTGGTCAAACGATGTCCGATTGACCTGAAATTTGACGGGGAGCCTATTGGAGTCATGTAGAGACGATCCATTAGCTCCGCTTTGAATGTCATGGTCCCGGGATGCTCCGCCGCCGGTAGGCTTGATTTTCTTTCGGAGCATCGAAACCTGGTCAAACATTGTCGGAATGACCTGAAATTCGACGTACAGCCTTTTAGAAGCATGTTGAAGCCACTCATGTGTTTTGTTTGATGAGTGATGACTTCAGTGGTTTTCGCCGCCGGGAGGCTTGATTTTGCTGCTCGAACGTTGATGGAGGGTCAAACGTTGTCGATTTGACTTGAAATTTGGCATGGAGCCCTTTGGAGACATTCTGGAGTCATCCATAGGCTCTGATCAAAGTTTTGATGTCTTTGATGATGTCGCCGCCAGGAGCGCTAGTTTAGCTATCGGAGAAGTGAAGTTAGGCCAAACGATGTCGGAATGGCCCGAAACCTCAGGTGTACCCTTCTTTTGGCAGTCTTGAAGGATCTTTAAGTTTTTGTCTGATTCTGACAAGATCTGAAGTTTGAAGTAGCTTTGCCTGTTTTGTAGCAGGATGCAGCTTCACGAGGCTTCTTGATGTTGAGGAGACATAGTGACTTTTTTGGTGTCAACACTAACCAAGGCTGAAAATGGATTAAAATATGGCCCAAATGCTGCTGGAATCATCTTGATTTGTACTAGACAAATGACCAAATTGATATGTTGCAAATGGGTTAAGACCCAACCCAGTTTATGTCCCTAAAAAAATAAAGGTCAAAGCTCAGTTTAGATGATGACTGTAAACATGCCAAAATTCATCCCCTAGGTTTGAATTCCACTTGGTAAGCAGGCTGATATTCCCAAAGAAACAGTCTAAACCTATCTAAATAAACCCCTAAACAATGGCTTTCAGAATTCATTCAACTAAAAGGGTCTGTAATTTTCAGAGTCAAATACTCTGCAATTGAGTTAAAACTTGAAATGGCCCAAACAAAAAAACAGCACAAAAGCTGGCCATTTGAGGATTAAAAGTCCAACCAATACAGAAAACTTTAAATGGACTAGAATGTGCTGTTAACTAGTCAAATAAAATTTACATATACATATATTGTTGGATAATATAATTACTAGCTGCATACAATTTGAAATTGCTTTTAGTGGATGTCCTTAGTTAGAGGAGTTATTAGACCAATTGTTGCAACTTATGTCGATACGGCTCAATATGTGAAAACTATACTGGTTAGCAAAATAAAACGTGATATGCCTATATTAAGTTTTATTGTTTTATTGTGAATCATGAGTGGTTGTTTCCTTCTCCTACTTCTCATGCTCTTATGGCTATATTCACTGAGATTCCATTAGAACTACAGCCCTGTTATGATTTTGATGATGAGCTTGTGTGGATTTTGGAAGATGATGGACTTTTCTCATTCAAATCCGCATACAAAATGCTAACTTCTACTTTGGACCAGCCTCTGCGGTGGCCTTCTTTAATATGGTTTAAGGGTTGTCTTAAGAAACACTCCCTTTGTGCATGGATGTTTTTCCAGGGACAGCTGAAGACGAAGGATTTTTTGCTAGAGAGACATGTGGATTGTGATTCTTGCTGTGTGCTATGTGATTGTACCTGGGAATCTAGGTCACACCTTATGCTTCGGCGCCCTTATTCTCAATCAGTTTGGACTTCTCTTTTAGCAACTTTAAACCTGGATTATGTCTCTTGTAATTCTCCTCTAGAGTTGCTGGACTCACTCTTGTTGCGGATTGAACATCAGCATAAAGGGGTCCAAACGGTGGCTCAATTGATTTTCTGTGCTTATGTTTGGTACATCTAGGCTGAAAGAAATCAACGCATCTTCAAGGATAAATTTACTCCGGCCTCTTCTGTGGTACAGTGCATCAAACAAACTCTTCAAAGTAGGTTGTTGTACCTTGGTATTTCTCTTCCAGGGAGTATTTCTTGCCATTGGAATCTCCTTCCGGAGTTATACATTCCTTCTCTATTCGTTCCTATTGCTTACCAGGGATGGCGACTGTCTCTCTATTCTACTCATCATTCGAGTGTTGGAATCCTATGGAAAGATAATGACCAACCACTTGAAGGTGCACTTCAGTCCTGTTGACACCAAAAAAGTCAATATGTCTCCTCAACATCAAGAAGCCTCCTGAAGCTGCATCCTGCTAAAAATAGGCAAGGCTACTTCAAGTATCAGATTTTGTCAGAATCAGACAGAAACTGAGAGATCCTTCAAGACAGCTAAAAGAGGGGTACACCTGAGGTTTCGGGTCATTCCGACATCGTTTGGCCCAACTTCACTGCTCCGACAGCTAAACAGGTGCTCCCGGCGGCAACATCATCAAAGACACCAAAACTTTGATCAAAGCCTACGGATGACTCCAGAATGTCTCCAAAGGGCTCCATGCCAAATTTCAAGTCAAACCGACAACGTTTGACCCTCCATCAATGCTCGAGCAGCAAAATCAAGCCTCCCGGCGGCGGGAACCACCGAAGCCAGCACTCATCAAACAAAATACATGAGTAACTTCAACATGCTTCCAAAAGGCTGCACCTCGAATTTCAGGTCATTCCGACAACGTTTGACCAGGTTTCGATGCTCCGAGAGAAAATCAAGCCTACCGGCGGCGGAGCAACCCGGGACCATGACATCCAAAACGGAGCCCATGGAACGTCTAAAAATGACTCCAATAGGCTCCCCGTCAAATTTCAGGTCAATCGGACATCGTTTGACCACATATCAAAGCTCGGCATTTTCCCCACAACAAAATCAAGTGAAGCATCGATGGGACCCCAATCGGCTTCAAAACTCAAATAAAAGCCCATGGTTGGTCCTATCCACTGCTCAAGAAGCTTCACCTCAATTTTCAGGTCATTCCGACATCGTTTGACCTAGTTTCGACGCTTGACGGAAAATCGGCTACAAAGTCTTCGGCTTTCCCGAAAAATAGGAAACTTTGTGCTCCGATTTCGCGAGGGTTCTCGTCAAGATTTCTCCAAGAAAATCAAGTCAATAATTGAGGAAAAATGTCAAGAAAAATACAGACGAAAAAAGGGACGAAAAAGACGAAAAAACGGCCGAAACAACGCTCGGCGACCAAACGGGCCGAAGCCCCATGGTCGCCGGCGACCCTGGGTGCATGGTCGCCCGGCGACCCTGGAAATCCGGGTCGCCGGATTTTGCGCCGAAATGTCCGATTTCGATTCTCTTTCGCGTTTCGGGTGTTCTGGCCTCTGTGATTTTCTGAAAATCCAATGTTTGGTGCTTCAAAACCACTGATCTTCGTCGACATCTCGGATCCGCCGTCAAAAGCATGAAATCATCACCGATCGCCTCAAGATCGCCACCCGGCTGACCAAGAAAGTGCACTTTCTGTCCGACCGATCGTGAAATCGACAAGACAGATGTCACCGGCCCGCCAACATCAATCAATGTCTGAAATTGCATCGCAATCCGACATCAAATAATGCGTGGATCCACCCGTGATGATCGCAAGAAGAATCTCAAAAGGCGCAGCACGGCCCGCGACTCTTCGCATGCCTTGGCAACCACTTAATGTCGTTAATTGACCCATTAAAGCGGTCATTAACTCATTATTTTGGACGGCCCAATCAGAACCAAGCATTTGGGAGTTACAAATCCAAGCAATCATGACATTAAACCCATGAAACTCCCATAATCATGAAGCATAAAGGTGATTAAATGCCCACTACCTTCATCGGCCAATCACAAGCCTTGAAAAAGGAGTTACAAAATCAACTTGTAACTCCTCATAAATTCTTTCATCATGGCCATCAATGCCAATAAACACCTCATGTCTACCAAAAGCCTATAAAAGGAGGTCCATTCCAAGAAGAAAGCATGATGAAAAGAGATCCCAAGTGCAAGCTCTGAAAAACCAGAAAATCCAAGAGAGAGACGAAGTCATGCTACTTTGCTCCCGGAAGCACCACAAGGTGATCAACGTCCCTTGGGGGGCCACCCCCCCAAGGTTACCTCCTTCTCTAATATGGCCTAAACGCGGCTTTTCAGCCCGTTTACTTGGTTTTTCATTGGATATAGGACCTTCTCTTGGTCCTTGTCCTTTAAAAAACTGAGGTTAGGAGCCAAGCCAAAGAATCAAAGCATCACATGTTCTCATTTGAAGGACGATGGCGAAGCCCATACATGACTTGCGACCGTCGAACTCAACGTGTCCCCACAATCTCCTGAGAAGTTAGATCCCTTTTCTTCATTTTCTATTGTAGTTTGTATTTCTTAAAGAGACAAAAAGAAATCACAATTCTTGTCTTTCATATTTGATGAGTTTTGTAAAAACGCCTTTCACGGCAAACCGCCTTTCACGGCAAACAAAAACGCCTCTTACGGCATTCTAAAAACTTGTCTCTTTTCTTAATATTCGTGCAATTTGAAAAGTTAGAATAAAGGATTGATTTCCTTTCCACTTGTGAAGGTGAATCTCCGGATTATCACCATTCCAAATTCCAAGTAGAAAGTAAATCTGGCATACCCGTACAAAAATGTTGATGCCCGAGATCTTCCCTCCTCCGCCGAGACCCAGGTCAGCCCCCGGGGTGCGGAGGGAGAGGACGGAAGATTCCCCCTTTTTTCGGGTCCATCAAGCTGGCACACCCAGTGGGACACGTTGACTTGAGAACGTGATGCTTTGATCACTTGGCTCCTTTGTAGTTGGTGGCCTATGTTGCATTTTGCATCTAAAAAAATACGAGATGGAATTTCAATTGTTCTTTCTCACTTCAAAAAAAAAAAAAAAAAAACAAATCTGATCTCTTTTCTTAGATTCAACTTTGAGAAATTTTGATCCTTCCCTCTTTGAACTCGATAGCTCACAGAAATGTTCGCAGCTATCGTTTATATCGGGGATTGGGCCACCTTTTCTCTTTGATGAGTCCAATTGGGATTTCAAAAAAAAACACCTTCATTTCAAACTCTTAAAAAAAAATGATCTCTCTTTCTCAAGATTCAACTTTGAGAAATTTTGATCCTCTCCTCCTTGAACTCGATAGCTCACAGAAATGTTCGCAGCTGTCGTTCATATTGGGGATTGGGCCATCTTTTCTCTTTGATGAGTCCAATTTGGATTTCAAAAAAAAAAAACTATAATTTCAAAAAAAAAAATTTAGTTTTCTCTCTTTTGCATTCAAGTTGAGAAACCTTGGTTCCTTCCTTTTCGGATTTAGCGCTCGTAGAAATGTTGAGCCTTTGTTCGGATTGGAACACCATTCACTCTCTTTGATGAGTTCATTCAAAAAAAAAACCTTTCAAAAAAAAAGATTTAAAAAAAAAACACTAAGATTCCACCAGTTGCGTTCTTTGACCAAAGTGGATTTAAGAAAAGCCTTGTCCAGAGTGTGGAGACAGCTAGACTGTTCGAGGCAAGGGTCCTCCAAACGGGTTCATTAAATAATCCTACCCTTACCTGGGGGCTGATCTATCAACTAAGGTTTCATAAGATCGAATTGGAAATCTATGTGCACCTTTCAAAAAAAATTCTCTAAAAAAAAAATACTTTTATCACTTTTGAATTCAGAGTTGAGAAATCTTGGTTCTTTCCCTTCCGGATTTAGCGCTCGCAGAAATGTTGAGCCTTGCTCGGAATGGAACACCATTTGCTCTCTTCGATGAATTCAATCTTGACCTTTCAAAAAACTTCCGTCATTATTGGATTCACATCCGAGAAATTCTGGTTCCTTCCCTTCTGAATTCAGCGCTCGCAGAAATGTTGAGCCTTTGTTCGGATTGGAATACCATTTGCTCTCCTTTATGAATCCAAATTTGACCTTTCAAAAAAAATCCCATCTCGTGTCCCTCCCAAGGATGCGATTTGCAACATTTGTGCCTAGCGGTGCTAGTACGCCCTTTCGGGTCTACTGTATTCGCGACCGACACATTTGTATCTCCAACCTTATATCATTTTACCTCGAGTGAGCCTTGCTTCTCGGTAATTTGAATTAAGGTCTACAATTGCTTCTAGCAGTCACTGGAACGCTCACTCTGAGCATACCATACTTGCATTTTAGAACAATTGTATCCTCTATGGCTTTTTGCCTTCTTCATCGTCCTTGGGTTGGGCCATGTCCCCTCAAGTGATTTGAAAAGACAAAACCATAGTTGTTCTCCATTTACGATCACCATATTCTTGTCATTACTAATGGATTTGGTCTTGTTTCAGAAGTTTTCCAAAACTAACAATGGCAGCTTCATTAACCATCACTTTCGATGAGAACAAGTACCAGCTTATGCTTCAAGACAAGCATAAGCGCCCTGCCAATTGCCGAAGCGTCATCTCCCTCGACAACTCCCCAAACACCGGGTCAACTTCAACTCCCCGGACCATCGTCTTCGGATCGCTGGGACCATTCTCACTTCCCGCAGAAGAGACTGTACCTGCCAAGAAGCAGAAAACCGCCCCGCAACGTGTCACTAAAATGGCACCAAGGGCGAACACCAAGAAGCCAGAAGCCCGTGGCGTTCCCACGAAGCCTCAACCCACAAGAAACCAGGTTTACACCAAAACTTGGTCCCCGAGATCTTCGCCAAAGCAACGGAGATCTCAAACATCTGCAAAGCCAGTATACCTGGCCCCTCTCAAGGAGAATCAGTTCTACCCTCTCTCTTACATAAAGGAGGAGAAACCTACCCTCCACCCAAAAAATAAACAAAATCATCATGAGCCGGCTTGCTCCTACAAGCCCAAAATCAAATCCTGCATTGTTAGGCCTACACAAAAACATGTTGAATCCTGCAATCCCGCGAGTCGACCCTTCATCTCAACAGGGGCCGAGCTTGCAAAATTCAAGTCTTCACTGCGACAGACAAGGGACCGCATCCAGATTTTGTCCTTGCCAAGCTTCAAAGAAGACAAACTCGGCTGCTGTGCACGAGGGACTACATCCTTCATCGCCAGAGCCCAGCCAGAGCTGACTGAAGCTCAAATTGCTCGTCGTATGCGTCGCCGCACTGCATATCGACAAAAGAGACTCGAGAAACAAAGAACCCAGCGTTCTACTCTCCACGTCTCAAACAAATGGGTCGAAAAAGAAAGACCCGACCAAATCGTTGCTGTTCATATGGTTGGCAAAACCAGAAAACGCCAGAAGTCAGCAACCAAAATCAGTGTTAGACGTCCAGTGACTCGCAGCGTCTCTTGGACACGAACACATCTGGAGGAATCTTCCACTCCTCCAAGCCAAGAACATCGGAGTAACCACTCCTCAGATTCTTCATCCAGAAGAATGAGCCCCAGCTCAGTCACCAGGACGATTTCTTCGTTTGAATCCCGAGGGATGAATGTCTTGGCTACAAGTTCTGAGCCGCCTCCACAGCATGATGATGTAACCACACGCATCCAGCAGTTGGAGCAAGGACAACAGAGAATTGAGACTCTGAAGGAAAATTTGATTCTTACTCTACAGCGTCCACCACCTAACAATGAAATCCCTCCGAATTATGAAGATGACAAGGGCAATGCAGAAAACAATGAGTCTCGCGCCCTTACCAGAAAGGACGTGGACGATATCCTCGCAAAAGCAAAAGCAGAGGATACATTGGAGGAACATGGGATCAAGCCACCCTACCTTCTATGGATGGACTCGGTTCCGTTCCCTGCAAAATTCAAACAACCTACTCTCCAGACATATACTGGGAAAGGTTCAGCCAGACAGCATGTCATCCATTTCAAGATCCTGACGGGAGCTATTGCGGATCAAGATGCCCTCAAGATTCGCCTCTTCGCAAGTACCCTAAAAGGTACAGCCTTTGATTGGTACTCCACTCTGCCGGAGAACTCCATCCAGAACTGGACTATGCTAGAGACACGCTTCCTGACCCACTTCCAAGGTGAGGATCATCCTGTCACTATGGCTCAACTCTGCAGCCTAAAACAGGGAGAGAATGAGTCAACATACGACTTCATTCACAAATGGAAGGCAATGGCGTACAAATGCTCAGATGTGCTGCCACAAGCGTCGCTAGTCGACATCTGCCGTAACAATATGAGAGCAAAAATCCGCTCCATGATCATCGGCAACAAATCAAAGAACCTGGGGGAACTCCTCGAAGCTTCCATGGAAGCTGAAATGGTGATCAAAAACCTCAACAGTCAGAAATCATCAAAGAAAGAGCCGACTGCTATTACAACCTCAAAACCAAAGAAAAAGGAGGTTCTCAATGTGCAGACTAAGTCAGCTCCTCAACAGCCAAAGAAACCTGAAAACAAAACTGCAGGTAAAAGGCCTGGACTCTCTGATGCCTTCAAAGAACTTAGAGAAAAGAAATATCCGTTCGATGAAGATGTTGAAGAAATCTTTGAGGCTCTCCTAGCAAATGGCAAACTTATTTTGCCAGAGCCCAAAAGACCGGGAGATGTTGGCAAAACCAATGATCCCCGATACTGTCCATAGCATCAGATGATCTCACATCCTCTCAATCAATGCTTCGTTGTGAGAGAGAAGATCAATGAGATGTGGAAAAACGGAGTCATAACCTTTGATAAAAACTATGGCCCCGCCTCTGTCAACATGGTGTCATGTCGGCAAACTTCAAAGTCACCGAAGGAGAAGATCACTACTTCATTTAAGGTGATAAAAATGGCTCAAGCGTCCCAAGAATTGGTTCCCTATCCAACACCAAATGGACAACCTATATGGGTGCATCCCGATCTCCTAGATGATGAAAACTGGGAGATCGTCAAAACAAAGCCGACCGCTCAGCAGCGAAGGCAAGCCAAGAGACAGCTCCGCAAGCTCAAGCAGCAAAAGTCTCAACCAAAACAAGAAGTCCTTGAAAAAGCAGAAACTTCTTCCACTGCTTCACTAAGGACGACGGAAGAATCTCTTCCCAAAACCTCCAAGGCGGTAAGAAAATTCACTCTTGATGATTTCATGCCACCTCTATACCAAAATGAAAATGTGCAGGGGGCATCATACTCTTGCAACTCGGTAGTTGGATTCTCCATGAATGGATACGAGTCCAGTGATACTGCCAGTGATATAGATGAGTGGGAAGAATCCCTTGAAACAGGGGAATACCTCTCCGACGAGGAATGGATTTCCGAGTCTCATCTTATGCCAGTAATCTGGTATAACCCATTGCAGCCACAAGGATCTTGGTCTGATGATGAAGAAGACCGGGACCCTGTTCAAGAAAACGCTGTTGATCCAGCACCAGCAAATGCTTCAGTGGAACCCAACATGGGCGAACCACAAGGAGCAAATGATGAAGAAGATTTGGCTCCCATGCCTGATCTTGAAGAATATGCAAAAATCTTGCAACTTCTTGCCATAGAGCAGGAGCAGGATCGCATCAATATTCGTCATGATCCAGAACCGGAAGTCCCTGAAAATCAGCGGGAACTTTCTCCCTTAACTCCTGAAAATGGAGAAAACAGTTGGATCGATGATCCTCTCACATCCGAGGATGAGTCTGATTCCCAACAGTCTACACTGGGGGCATCTCTTGTCAGGATAACCTGCAATGCAATAGCTCAGGACGACAGTGCCTCTGAAGCTTCCGAAGACACGTACTCCCCAACCGGTAGCGTATCTTCCGGAGCTACATCCTCTCAGGTGACTTCCACTGAGATAACATCCTCTCAGCCCTCGTCTCCTAAAGCTGTGACATCGGAACTCAAGCCACTCCCGATTGATCATCTTGAAGAAACTTCTGCCAATGAAATCTTCTTCAATGACAACTCAGTCAATTGGTCCCAGATACCCGATCTCACGGGCAATGTCTGGGCTAATAAAGAAAAGTTGCCGGCTGCTGTTCAGGCTTGTTCCGGAAATTGCTCCGTGCAACACATCACTGAAGACGCCAATGCTGTTACAGAGACGTCCTCAGCAAAGGATCAACCCCTTGATCCTGAGAACGATCTTCCAAAGGAAGACCCTTCTCTAGAGGCTCTTGAAGTTGGTAGAGGTACCCGTTCTGGCCGAGATTACCACAAAAATTACAATCAACCCTCTTCTTCTTATGTAAATTCTTCGGGAAAACAAGATGTAAGCGCCCCAAGTGGCAATAATAATGAAAATACAGGCCCGAAGGAGGCCTTCAAGTATGACTTGATTGAGCACTTCAAACACATACCTGCACGTCTGCACATCCTTGACTTATTACGAATGTCTCCACAGACTCGTGATAGTCTCATTTCAGAATTACAAAGGCTGAATACGGATGTCGACAAACATGCCCCACAAGTCCTACAAATTGAAATGGACTATAGGGTCAAAAAATCAAATACTCCCTCAAAGGGAGAAAAGAAGAAAACTGAGGGATCAAGCAATGAATGCCTCTCGGTACAAAAAGCAGCAAGTGCAACAATTGCCTTCGACAAGGATGACCTCCTCCTAGGCGAAACAAAGCACAACCGTCCCTTGTACTTTACGGGGTACGTCAAAGAAATGCCAGTACACAGAGTTCAGATCGATCCAGGTTCTGCACTCAACCTCATCTCTACTTCGGCACTCGAAGAGCTGGGCATCCCACCTAGCAAACTGAGTCACACGTCCGTATCCATCTTCGGATATGACGGCAGCGTTCAAAGGCCTATCGGCAAAATCAGGTTCAAATTGTAAATCGGTGATCTTATTTCTGAAGTCACTGTGTATGCAATAAGGACCCCTTCATGCTACAATATACTCCTTGGACTCTACATCAGTGCATCAAGTTCGTTGGCGACGATGGCCTGATACATCGAGTATTTGCAGACAAAAAGCCCTTCAAAGGCAGAGATGTCCATTTTGCAGATGCTCAAATGTATAAAGATGGAAAAGAAGAACAGGAGGAAAAAACAATTCGCTTTGCCGACAGTCTCCAGAAAGATAAAGGCAAGACTCCTCAGCAATCATCGGAGGAAAACAAACCCTCCACCAAACTCGAAGTAAGCGGCCAAGCTCCCTTCGTCGTCTCCTTCAAATCTCCAAAGCCTTTGGTAATCACTACTAAAACAAAGAAGACAAAACAAAAGACTGGGGGCAAGTTCACTGTCTCCTTTGTGTCTATTATGCATGACACAGACTCAGAGTCAGAGTCAGAAGATGACACAGCATCGAGCCGAGCTTATACTCAGCAAGATCAGCCCGCTCTCACTCCATTGGAGACACCTGCAGACATAGAAGACCCTACGTTTGCTTCCTTTGTTATTCCGACAACTTCGCTAGAAGAAAAAGTGATTTACTTCCACAAATCGGGAGCATCTCCACTGGACTCTCTGCTTGAACCTTTCCAAAGCGAAGGTATGCCTCAGCTATCCCTGTATAGTCCAATGGCACAAGCTATCATGAAGAAAATGGGCTACGACGCTCAAAATCCGACTGGTTTGGGAGGTGGCCGTGGTATTCTTACACCGTTGGAACCCACCCTGACCAAAAGCCAACTAGAAGATTGGAAAATCCACCTTCAAAAAGGCAAGTCTTCATATGGGTTGGGGTATGATCCTACCGCTCCTATGAGACCGTTGACACCATGGCTGCAAAGTCGCTTTACCGACCAAGCCTCAACATCTCATGAAGACATCGATATCCCTAGATATCTCTTTGACGAGTTACTCGTCAAAAATCCTGAAAGCTCCTCCAATTGGCATAATTTCTCTGATAATAAAGAGGAATTGCCCTATGACACAGACGAGCGGTTCTCTGTCCCAGAAGAATCATTGTCTCCAAAAAAAGTACCCTACTTGAACCCAATTCCAGCAAATGATTGGGACCATCTCATTGCAAGTCTTGAGAAGGATAGCCTTGAGAAGGATACTGATCAAGAAGATTCATGGACGGAAACAGAGCCTCAGTCTCAAAATGCCTCTGGCAGTCCAGAAGGTCTTGTTGAGTTAGAAGCCTCCAAAAATACTGTGGAGGAACCACCTTCAAACCTTCCGACAGAAGACCCTGTTCAAAAGATAGACTTGGGAACACCTGATAACCCACGTCCTGTATTCATAAGCAAGAATATAAAGGATGATGAGTTACCCGAGTATATCTCTTTTCTTCGTGAGTTCGTTGATTGCTTTGCATGGTCTTATGCCGAAATGCCTGGCTTGGATCCCAAAGTAGCAGTCCACAAGGTCAACTTACAAAAAGAAATCAAGCCTATCAAACAAGGCCAAAGAAGATTCCGTCCCGACGTGATGGACAAAATTGAACAAGAAGTTCAGAAACTCAAAAACGTTGGCTTCATCCGCGAGGAACAGCATCCTGAATGGTTGGCCAACATTGTCCCCGTGACAAAGAAAAATGGGCAGATAAGGGTCTGTATCGACTACAGAGACCTGAATAATGCATGTCCTAAAGATGAATTCCCGCTCCCCATACCAGAGGTGATGATTGACAACACCTATGGGTTCGAGCGAATGACGTTCATGGATGGATTCTCTGGCTACAACCAGATAAAGATGCATCCTGAAGATGAAAGGCATACATCATTTCGGACACCATTCGGCGTGTATTGCTACACTGTTATGCCGTTTGGCCTGAAAAATGCAGGTGCGACATATCAGAGGGCTATGATGAAAATATTCCAAGATATACAGCACAAGACGGTCGAATGCTATGTTGACGACCTCGCCATAAAAAGCAGAAGAAAAGAAGACCATCTCGATGATCTTCGAGAAGTCTTCCTCCGACTTCGCAAACACAAATTGCGGATGAATCCACTAAAGTGCTTCTTCGGTGTCTCATCGGGTAAGTTTCTCGGGTTCATAGTACGGAAAGCTGGAATAGAACTTGACCCCACCAAAGTCAAGGCTATCCTGGAAATGCCATCTCCCAGAACCCTAAGAGAATTAAAAGGGCTTCAAGGAAGGCTGGCCTACATTCGACGGTTCATCTCCAATCTATCATGGAAATGCCGTCCATTCTCTCGCCTGATGAAGAAAGGCGTGGACTTTGTCTGGGATGCTGAATGTGAAAGTGCATTTCAAGACATCAAAGCATACCTCATCAAACCTCCAGTGCTGATGGACCCGAAAGAAATCTTCCGTCCTCTCCTTCCGCACCTCAGGGGCTGACCTGGGTCTCAGCGGTGGAGGGAAAATCTCGGGCATCAACATTTTTGTACGGGTATGCCAGATTTACTTTCTACTTGGAATTTGGAATGGTGATAATCCGGAGATTCACCTTCACAAGTGGAAAGGAAATCAATCCTTTTTTCTAACTTTTCAAATTGCATTAATATTAAGAAAAGAGACAAGTTTGTTTTTTTTTTAGAATGCCGTAGGAGGCGTTTTTGTTTGTTTGCCGTAAAAGGCGATTTTACCGTAAAAGGCGATTTTACAAAACTCATCAAATGTGAAAGACAAGAATTGTGATTTCTTTTTGTCTCTTTAATATATACAAACTACAATAGAAAAGTGAGAAAAGGGATCTAACTTCTCAGGAGATTGTGGGGACACGTTGAGATCGACGGTCGCAAGTCATGTATGGGCTTCGCCATCGTCCTTCAAATGAGAACATGTCATGCTTTGATTCTTTGGCTTGGCTCCTAACTTCGGTTTTTTAAAGGACAAGGAACAAGAGAAGGTCCTATATCCAATGAAAAACCGAGTAAACGGGCTGAAAAGCCGCGTTTAGGCCATGTTGGAGAAGGAGGTGACCTTGGGGGGGTGGCCCCCCAAGGGACGTTGATCACCTTGTGGTGCTTCTGGGAGCAAAGTAGCAGGATTTCGTCTCGATTTCTTTGGGAGAAGTGCAGAACTTCAAGTCGATAGATGTCGATTTGATGATCCTCTTTCTTGGAAATGGATCTCCTTTTATAGGCTTTTGGTAGCCATGGGGTGGTTATGGGCATTGATAGCCATGAGGAGAGCATTGATGAGGAGTTACAAGTTGATTTTGTAACTCCTTTCTCATGGCTTATGATTGGCCGATGAAGGTAGTGGGCTTTTAATTGCCTTTATGCTTCATGATGATGGGAGTTTCATGGGTTTAATGCCATGATTACTTGGATTTGTAACTCTCAAATGCTTGAATCTAATTCGGCCGTCCAAAATAATGACCGCATTAAGTTGTCATAAACGGGTCAATTAACGTCATTAAGTGGTCGCCAAGGCATGTGAAGAGTCGCGGGCCGCGCTGCGCCTTTTGAGATTCTTCTTGCGATCATCACAGGTGGATCCACGCATTTTTTTATGTCGGATTGCAGTGCAATTTCAGACATTAGTTGATGTTGGTGGGCCGGTGACATTTGTCTTGTTGATTTCACAATCGGTCGGACAGAAAGTGCACTTTTTTTGTTAGCCGGTTGGCGATCTTGAGGCGATCGGTGATGATTTCGTGCTTTTGACGGCGGATCCGAGATGTCGACGAAGATCAGTGGTTTTCAAGCACCAAACATTGGATTTTCCGAAAATCACAGAGGCCGGAACACCCGAAACGCGAAAACCATCGAAAAACGGACGCTTTGGTGCAAAATCCGGCGACCCGGGTTTGCAGGGTCGCCGGGCGACCATGGACCCAGGGTGGCGACCCTGGCCAGGGTCGCCGGCGACCATGGGGCTTTGTCCTGTTTGGTCGCCGATCGTCGTTTTCGGCTGTTTTTTCATCTTTTTCGTTCCTTTTTCCTTCTGTATTTTTCTTGACATTTTTCTTCAATTATTGACTTCATTTTCTTGGAGAAAACTTGACGAGAACCCACACGAAATCGGAGCACAAAGTTTCCCATTTTTCGGGAAAGCCGAAGACTTTGTAGCCGATTTTCCGTCAAGAGTCGAAACTAGGTCAAATGATGTCGGAATGACCTAAAAATTGAGGTGAAGCTTCTTAAGCAGTGGATAGGACCAACCATGGGCTTTTATTTGAAATTTGAAGCCGTTTGGAGTCCCATCGATGCTTCACTTGATTTTGCTGCGGGGAAAATGCAGAGCTTTGATATGTGGTCAAACGATGTCCGATTGACCTGAAATTTGACAGGGAGCCTATTGGAGTCATTTTGAGACGTTCCATGGGCTCCGTTTTGGATGTCATGGTCCTGGATTGCTCCGCCGCCGGTAGGCTTGATTTTCTCTCGGAGCATCGAAACCTGGTCAAACTTTGTCGGAATGACCTGAAATTCGACGTGCAGCCTTTTGGAAGCATGTTGAAGCCACTCATGTATTTTGTTTGATGAGTGATGGCTTCGGTGGTTCCCGCCGCCGGGAGGCTTGATTTTGCTGCTCGAGCATTGATGGAGGGTCAAACGTTGTCGGTTTGACTTGAAATTTGGCATGGAGCCCTTTGGAGACATTCTGGAGTCATCCGTGGACCCTGATCAAAGTTTTGGTGTCTTTGATGATGTCGCCGCCGGGAGCGCTTGTTCACTGACTGAGTAGTGAAGTTGGGCCAAACGATGTCGGAATGACCCGAAACCTCAGGTGTACCCCTCTTTTAGCTGTCTTGAAGGATTTCTCAGTTTCTATCTGATTCTGAAAAAATCTGATGCTTGAAGTAGCTTTGCCTATTTTTAGCAGGATGCAGCTTCAGGAGGCTTCTTAATGTTGAGGAGACATATTGACTTGTTTTTGTGTCAACAAGTGTTGGCTGCCCCCACAACTGGAAAACCATTTATCTTGTACACAAGAGCTCTCGACCACTCTTTGGGTGCTCTGCTCGCACAAGAAAATGACGACGGAAAAGAAGCTGCTCTATATTACCTTAGCCGCATGATGGTAGGTGCAGAGCATCGCTACTCCCCAGTCGAAAAAGAATGCCTTGCAGTAATGTTTGCTGTACAAAAGCTGCGTCACTATCTGCTGTCGAACACAGTCTACCTGATTTCGAGGATCAACCTCTTCACGGTCCTTGTCACAAAAGCAGGTTCTCTCAATGCCAGACTGGCAAAATGGTCCATTCTTCTATCACAATTTGATATTAGGTATGTACCACAAAAAGCAATCAAAGGCCAAGCTCTAACAGACTTCCTCGCAGAGCATCCATTGCCTAAAGATTCTCCACTCAGGGATGATCTCCCAGACGAATTTATCTACAATGTGGAAACTTCCTTGTCAAACGCTTCCTGGGACATGTACTTTGACGGTGCAACCAAGACAAATGAAAAAGGAAAGCAAATATCGGGAATCGGCATCCTCTTCGTCAGCCCCGACAAATACATGATTCCACACGCCTTCTCGCTACTGGAACCATGTTCAAACAATGCAGCTGAGTACCAAGCCCTGATTGTAGGATTGGAACTCACCCTCGAATCCGGCATCACCACGCTGGAAGCTTTTGGAGACTCTCAACTAGTCGTCAACCAGATGAATAAAAAATATGAAGTCGGGAAGCCTGATTTGCTGCCTTACTATAATAAGGCACAGTCGCTTCGACAAAAATTCAACATCTGCCATATCACCGACTTCCTCAGAGGTGAAAACATCCGTGCAGATGCCCTGGCTGGACTTGCCGCATCCATGGCAATCCAAGAAGGGGAAAACATGCAAGTCACAGTGTGTCAAAGAAGGATTTTTCCTCCTCTCAACACACACCAAGCAGTTGCTGAATGCCACCAAGTGGTTGGAAGTCGGATGTCCATCTTCAAACCTCCAATTGGCGACTGGAGAGATCCGTTCATTGATTATATCATGTTCGGAATACTACTTGAAGATCCAAAAGAGCGGGTAAGCATCTAAAGACGAGCCCCAAACTTTCATTTGGATATACCTTCAAAAGCACTTTACAGAAAATCCTTCAACGGAGTACTCCTACGCTGCTTATCACAACAAGAGGCTGAGGAAACTCTCAAAGAAGTACATGCTGGTCTTTATGGAGCCCATCGGGCTGGCCCTAAGCTCTACAACCAGATAAAAAGGCTAGGTTACTATTTGCCTACCATGGTAGCTGATGCGATGGAATTAGCCAAGCGCTGCCAAAAATGCCAGATTCACGGAGATTATGTCCGCATGCCTCCAGAATGGCTACATCCAACAGCAATCTCATGGCCTTTCGAAGCCAGGGGTATGGAAATCATAGGTCCTATTTCTCCCCCATCAAGCAAAGGTCATCGCTTCATCTTCGCCGCTACGGACTATTTCTCCAAGTGGTCAGAAGCATTTGCGCTCAGCGAAATGAAGACTTCATCAGTCCTTCAGTTCTTGCGCACCAACATTATTTGTCGCTTTGGCATACCTAAAAGATTCGTCCATGATAACGGACCACAATTCCGGGATCACAGATTCTATAGGTTCTGCGACAAGTACAAAATCCAAAGTTGTCCTTCGACTCCATATAATCCAGCAGCGAATGGACTAACAGAAGCCTTCAACAAGACACTCTGCAAAATTCTCAAGAAAATGGTCTCTGGTCAAAAAAGAGACTGGGGCGACAAACTACTAGAAGCTTTGTGGGCCTATCGAACCACCGTTCGAGGACCAACCCATAGCACACCATTCTCTTTGGTCTATGGATGCGAAGCTGTTGTCCCTTTGGAAGTACAAATTCCTTCCTTAAGGGTATCTTTGCAAAATGACATGACGCAAGAAAGCAATGTCAAACTGAGACTCCAAGAGCTGGATAATCTCGATGAAAGACGACTCGAAGCTCTACAAAGCATTGAGTTGTACCAAGCACGCATGGCAGGATCTTTCGACAAAAAGGTCAGGCAACGCGCCTACAAAAAGGGTGACTTGGTTCTTGCAGTAAAAAGACCCATAGTCTTTGCCCACAAATCCAAAGGCAAATTCGAACCAAAATGGGAGGGAGCCTTCGTCATCGACAAAGTCTTCTCCAACGGTGCATACGCTCTTCTAAACATGGAAGGAGATAGATGTATGCTACCCATCAATGGCAAGTTCTTGAAGCTGTACTACCCTTGAAGACTTCCTCAAACGGGTCAGAGCAATATTTACATGGCTAAAGCGTATTTCCAAGGTACTTGCTCATCAAACCCACCCCTTTTCAAATTTTCATCTTTATGTTGAAGTTTCCAAAAAAAAAACTATCTCTCAAAACAATGCTTACTTTCATCGTTTCATTGTTCAAAAGAAAAATCAAATCCAAAAATCCAAGTTTAGGAGCCTCTTCCCATACTTGACTAAAATTTTCGATCCTTGAACCCAAAATTCATGGTTTGAAACAAAAATCGGGTCTTAGGAATTTTCACCCTAGACCGCCTTGGCTTTTACAACCAAAATGGTTTTAAGTCAAAATTTATGACCTTCATGTCTTTAAACAAAAATTTTGGTTTTTAGAAACCGCGGGGAAGCGACATTCAGTCGATACTCGCAAAACCCAAAAAAACCGGAAGGATGCGAACCCCATTCGATACTTTCAAAACCCAAAAATCGCAAGGAAGCGAACCCCATTCGATACTTGCAAAATTTCAAAAAATCGTGGAGAAGCAACAAACCAGTTGATACCCACAACCCAAATTTCAAATGGTTCGAGAAAACCTCAAATTTCAAAAGTCGCGGAGAAACGACATCAAAGTCAGTACCCGCAAAGCTAAAAGTTTTGGGAAAAGCAGGGAAGCGACGCTTAGTCGATATTTGCACCCCAATTCGCGAGGAAGCGACATTCCATCGATACTCGCAAAACCTAACCCGCGAGGAAGTGACATTCCATCAATACTCGCAAAACCGAATGAGCAAGGAAGCGACATTCCATCGATACTTACAAGACCATTCAGCGGGGAGGCGACATTTAGTCGATACCTGCATTTTGAAAACCAAAATTCGGCTATAAATGCCAAAATCCGGCTATAAATGCCAAAACTCGGCTATAAATGCCAAAAACAAAATTTTTCGGCTATAAACGCCAAAATCGGCTTTCATGCCATCTCAAAATCGGCTTTCATGCCAATAAAACAAAACTTGGTTTTCAAAAAACTCGGCTATAAACGCCAAAATCTGGCTATAAACGCCAAAACTCGGCTATAAACGCCAAACTCGGCTATAAACGCCAAATCCGGCTATAAATGCCAAAATTCGGCTATAAATGCCAAAAACAAAATTTTTCGGCTATAAACGCCAAAATCGGCTTTCATGCCATCTCAAAATCGGCTCTCATGCCACAAACAAAACTTTTGGCTCTCATGCCATCTCAAAATTCGGCTATAAATGCCAAAACAAAACAAAAAAAAATCGGCTATAAACGCCAAAATCTGGCTATAAATGCCAAAATTCGGCTATAAATGCCAAGACAAACAAAACAAAATTCGGCTTCTATGCCATTCTAAAATTCGGCTTTCACGCCATCCAAAAATTCTAGCTCCCATGCCGCAAAACAAATTTTGGCTCTTACGCCACAAAATTAGGCTTTCTCGCCATCCAAATTTTGGTTTTCAAACCATCAAAATAAAAAACAAGGCTTTCTGCCACAAAATTGGCTTTCATGCCCAAAACAACCCTTTGACAAAAGATTTTCACAAAATGACAACCTTTTGATCAAATCCTTAAACAAACATTCCCATCAAACTTTTGCTCAAAATTGTTTTCATCAAAAAATGATTTAAGTAAAAGGAAGGGGATACAAAATATAGTACCGAAACTGTTTATACATAGAGGTACCAAAAAAAAAGAAAAAGGAAAAAGAGTTTGTTACAACTCAGGAGCCCAATCCTACATGGTCGTCAACCAAAGGATCAACTCCTCAAGCAGACCCTTGGCCTTAACTTCCAAAGTTTTTAGGCCACGCTCCTTCAAAATGTCCCCATAAAACGCGGCCGAATGCCGTGACCGATCTGCAGCACGAGGAAGTTCTTCCCAGAGGACCTGCCACTGCTCATGCTCCTGAGTCTTCCTCTGGACATTACCTTCAGCTTCCTCAACCTGGCGAATGAGAGTCCCCTCTTTGTCACGAGCCTCCACAATGGCGGTCCATTTGGCAGCAGCCTCTTCCTCTAAAAGATCAAGACGTTGCCTAGCCTCGACAACCTCCTTATCAAGGCGGTCCAAGTCTTGCTTCAGCCCCATGATGGATAACTCGGTAACGTTCTTCTCCTGAACGATCTGCCTCTGAGTCTTCGTGACCTCAGTCAACTCAGCTTTGACTTTGCTGGAAGGTTTTAAGAACATCTCATCAAAGAAGTCACCATCTGGGAAACTCTTGGTCTCAGTCCATTTGTTCCCCAAGGTGATGATCTCCTCAACAAAATCCTCGGCACTTGCGATGTCCAGACCGACTTCTTTGCTATCAGCGAGGATGTCCTGCACATGCTTGATCATGCCAAAACCAGCTTCCAAATGACCTGAAGAAAGAGTCTCAACCCATGAGCTCAAGACCGTCTTCAACACCTTCCTTGCATACTGAAGGTGCGGTGCAGATGAGGATTCGCCATGTTCTGGTGCCCGACTGCCCACGTCATGCTCCATTGGAAGAGTAATCAATAAACTCTTTCCAACGGAACAAGCTGACTCATTGAAAGTGGAAGAAGCCCCTACTTCTGCATCAGCCGCAGGTATCCCCTGTTCTGGCTCTGAGGAAGACGGAGGAATCTCTCCTGCTACTTCACAATCTGTCAAAGAAAAAAAAAAGGAAAAGACAAAAAGGTATGAACATAATCTTGTCAAAAATATATCAAGATTATTATTGTAAATATACCTGCTTCGACGACCGGCGGAGTACTCTCTGCCTCTTTGAGCTCATCCGAAGCATCATCAAAAGTTGCATCCATGGATGGCTCGAAATCGTCGGAATCCTCTGGCAAGTCAGCTACATGTTAGCAAATGGCAGCAAAAGAAAAAAAAAGGCAAAAACCAAAGCAAATCATACCAGGTGAAGGTTCTGGAACCACTCCAGAGTCCCTGGGCTCTTCCTCAGATGCCACGATTGGATCCGTCATCGCCTCATCGGCAGGAACCTCAGGCGTCACCAGGTCATCGTCCTCTGCTAAAAAAAAGGCAGCGAATCAAAACAAAATCTTTCACAAGGAAAAAAAAAGGAAGAAACAAAGGAAAGAAAGGGGATCATACCAGCTATCTCCTCTTCTCTGCTTCTCTTCTCTGGAGGCTCGTCAGCATCCTCAGACACCTCCTCAGCAATGGTGAGAGGAACTTCAAGATCAGAAGGGCTATCGTGCCGTCTCATGTTACAGCGTTGTCCTCTCCTCCTCTTGCCTCGGCGGGTCAATCTGCTCGACAATCCTGCCACACTATCAACATCAGGCCTCTCACAAGAGTCCTCACTGGATGGTCTACTTTTCTCAGTAGACTCCATGGAAGCCTTCGTATGCTCTGCCTGAATCATAGCATCGATCTCGGCCTCCTCCTCCTCCAGCTGCCTCAAGACCTCACCAGGAATCCCCTGTGCTGCTCCTGATCTGATGATGTCCTGCCCGTTGAGAAAGCCTATCTTGTGCTTCTCTCCAGAAAGGAAGGCCAAAACTTCCTCCCGACGGACACCATCCGATTTGCCAAGACTCTTCCCAGGAGATTGCTTAATATCGAGCTCTTTCTTGGAAAGCCCCCGGTACACTGAAAAGCTCTCCACGAACCACTTCGTGAAGCCAGCAGTCCGGAAGGTGGGCAGCTCAGGATAGGAAATCATGGCGGTAGTGTCCTCGGCGCTATAAAATGCCCATGCATTTCTCCCATCCTGCAGACCTCCAAAACGATTCACCATGCTCGAAGGCACTCCAACAACGCCTTGAGAGAAACCAAGCTGCAACGCAAAACGCGAAGGGACATACGGTTGGATGTCGACGAAAAGATGTCTGCGGTACACCATCGTACCAATCCGTATGTTGAAGAGCCACCTCTTCTCCGCGTCCGTCAAAGCATAATGTCTTCCCGACCCTGCCCTGGTCGAATCACGGGAGACACCAAAGTCAAAAGCCTTCGTCCGCAAGCCCGGAGAAAGCTTCACTGAAGACTGCCCAATCTCGACGTCCCTAAATCGTCGGATCCTTAAACGGGCAGATAAAAGTGATTCGTGAACGGCTGTCCCTCTAGCCAAACGAATCATAAAAGGATCTTCGTCCTGTGCAACTCCCAAACGATGGAAGCTAGGACAGTGGTATACATACCACGAATAGAAGATGTGGGCAGAAAACACCCTGTTCATGGGAAGCCCAAGCCGAACCAGGAAAGCAACAGCCTGCAGTTCGGTACACAAATAGGAGTAAAGAGCAGGTACCAAAGCCAGCCGCTCTCCAAACGCCATCTGACAAGCCGGAAAAATACAGTGCGGCCTGATGTGCGTCCCATCTCCTCCAGCAAAAACAGCCTCACCCAGCCAATAAGTGAGGTAAACAGCGAGATCTCTCCACAACGCAACGTCAGGACAAATGGCATCCGTGCTTGTGAAGAACTTCTTCAAATCTTCTCGCATAGCAGCGATCTTCTTCAAACTTGATGCTTTAGCCCTAACATCCTGGGCCATGCCATCAGAAGAATCCCCGCTGTCAAAAAAGTTGGAGCTGCAACTTCTCCAACTGCTGGATCTAACTTTCGAGCCCTCCTTCTCCTTCAAAAAATCATAGAAGGTGACGAGCTGAAAGTACACAAGCCTAAACTCCTCAGACTGCTCCTCAAGGACGCTGTCAATAGGCATAAACTCCTCATAGAGTTTGCCGAGGATAGGCAACCCGGTGATGGCGCTCAGCTCCTTCAAAGAAAAACCAATCTCACCATTCGTCACAATGAAGTTGTTGGTTTGTGGAAGGAATGACTCCAGCATGGCCATAAAAGCCTCATCGGAGAAAACTACGGTTTGCCGAAAAGCGCGAACCGCGTCAAAAATCTCGGCCTCCCGAAGAACGGCCTCACCAATCCTCAAGGTGTGATCAGTCCATGACTCCCAGCTCGAGTCAGCACTGAAACGGCCACGCAGTCGAAAAGGCTTCACCCAATTGCTGCCGTCACCCCGAAAAACGCCAAGGCCCACCGGTCTCAAATCGATCGATGGATGATCAGAACCTTGGTAGCCACTGGCTGGCACCAATAGGTCCATACGGACAGGTGGCTTCTCTGCAAAACCGAAAGGTCCACCAACAAAAACCTCGGTCTTGATCACACTGGTCCTCTTCACCCAACTCGGAGGATCTTCCCTCTTAGGGCACGTGGGAGAAAGGCTCGGGATCGAGATGGTCCGATCAAAAGACGATCGGGTAGAAATAGTTCTCTCCTCACCATCTGCTGTGTAAAAGAACTGAAAACATCTCCTTTGGTATGTCAAGTCGTCGGGGACTGCAACACCGAAGAAGAAGGTAGGCTTGAGCACAACGCTCTGATCGTCCGTAACCCAGGGACGGCTGCTTACCATGATCTTATAGAACTCCTCATCCTTGAGAGCGATCAATCGCTGTCTCATCTCATCACAATTGAGGGAATCGCATTCTTCCAAGTTTTTCTCCACAAACTGGACCTTCTCCCAAGCCTGCTGAACGGCAGCATTGGAAGATCTAGCAGACCGACGAGGTGCGTCAGTAACATGACCTTTGCCTTTGTTCGTTCTAGAAGAACTACCTGCAAAAGATGGAAGAGAAAAGATCAATCAACATCAAAATGACAGAATTCTGCTACAAAAAATTCTAGCAAAATTTTGACATGGTTCCGGGGCAATTCCAAAGAAAAGGAACATACTCCGAAAAAGACAGGAAGTCTGAAGATGAGCTCAACATCGCTGCGAGCTCATAGTCAGTGGAGAATTCTCAAAGAAGGCTTGAACTCAACATCGCTGCGAGAACAAGCCAATCTCATCAAACTTTCGCAAAATCTGGAAAAGAGCTCAACATTGCTGCGAGCTTCAGAATCCAAAAATTGCAAAACTTCCTCAAAATCCAGCAAGACCGAGAAAGAGCTCAACATTGCTGCGAGCTCAAAATCCCAACACTTGCAAAAGATTTTCAGGTATGCATCATCATACTTCAAAGTCTATTTACCAAAACTCATGCATCACAAGTATATCATCATGCATTAAATGCTAGGAAAATCTTGACCAAAGTTTGACCAATTCCAACCCAATTTGGTCAAAACCAATCAAACTTTGTCCAAGTCAAAAATCATGTTGGCTTGACCTAGAGACTCTAGCCTTCTATCTTGATGCATCAAAAAAAAAAAAAAATAAATGCATACATATTGAAATTGCATAGCCTCATTATCATAGTGAGCAAACAAGGAAAAAAGAAAACGAAAGAGAGAAAAAAATCTCAGCAAAAAAAAAAAAAAAAAAAATTTGGCCCACAGGCCGTGGCCCACTGCCACGTGGCAGTACGGTCAGGTCCGTACGGACCTGTCCGTACAGCCAGAGAAAAAAAAAAAGAATAGCAAAAAAAAAAGAAAAGAAGAGAAAAACGCTAAAAAAAAAAAAAGGATCAGCGTGAAAAAAAAAATAGAAAGAAAGAAAAAAAAAACAGTTCACGAAAAAAAAAAAGAGAAAATCGTGAAAAGAAAAAAAAGGGGAAAGAGAAAAAAAGAGAAGCACGAAAAAAAAAAGGAAGAAAAAACGTGCATGAGAAGAAAGAAAAGAAAAGAAAAAGAAAAGAAAGGAAAAAATGAAGAAGCTACTTCTACAATGGAGATTCTTGATGAGGAAGAAAACTTACTTGAAGCCATTGATGGAGAAGAAGAAGAAAATATTGGAGATCCTTGAAGAAGAGAAAGCACTTCTTGCCTTGGGGAGCACTTTTGAAGATTTCTTGCAAAAAGAAAGCAATGGAGCAAAAGCATCAACCCTCCTTGCTTTTATAGAAGAGAGCAAGCCAAAAGAGGAAACAAGGAGAAAAGAAAGGAGGTAAGTGCTAAAATTTAGCTACTTTCCCAAAGAGAAAGATATTTTGAGAGAATCTTTCCACAAAAAGAAAACTTGAGAAATTCTCTCCAAGTAAAGATATTTTTAGATATTCTCTACACAAAAGAGATATTTTTGGATATTCTTTACAAATATGACACTATATGAGATCTAGGCCATCTCCAAAGCCTAAGGTCCCATGGGTTAGCCCATATGAGCCAGGTTTGACCACCTAGGCACTAAAAGTGGCTTTTAGTCAAAATATTCCTCTTACCAAGAGCAACAAAAAAAAAAAAAAAGAAAGAAAAGAGCAAAAAAAAAAAAAAAGAGTCCCATGCCTCTTTTGAGTTGATGGAATCATTCAAAAAAAAAGAAAAAAGAAAGTCCCATGAGTTTCCAAAAGACCAAACCATCCGACCTCATGAACCAAATTGAGCCAAAATCTTGAAATTGACATTTCACAAAACCAAATTCCGGTCCCCTAGCTCGCCACATACAGCTTGTTAGGTCACAAGACCAAAACCAAAATCAAAATCCAAAACCTACAAACCAAATCTGACCCCCCAACCTGCCACATACAGCTTGTTGGGTCACAAGGTCAAAATCAAAATCAAACCCTGACCCCCTAACCTGCCACATACAGCTTGTTAGGTCACAAGGTCAAAAAACCAAAATTCAAAACCCAAAATCCAAATACCCCATGTCATTTTCAAAACTTTGCCTTGAGATGGTACGTGATCCCTCTCACTACCATAAAATTCCCCAGGAAACTCAGAAGGCTATTCAAAAAAAAAAAAAAAAAAAAAAAGCTCAAGACTCTTGGTCAAGTTGGAATCTCTCCTCCAAGTTTCTCTTCGAGGCACATCGACTCCAAAAAGCTACTCGTCGCTGTACCTCGAGGGGGCATTTGTTGACACCAAAAAAGTCAATATGTCTCCTCAACATCAAGAAGCCTCCTGAAGCTGCATCCTGCTAAAAATAGGCAAGGCTACTTCAAGTATCAGATTTTGTCAGAATCAGACAGAAACTGAGAGATCCTTCAAGACAGCTAAAAGAGGGGTACACCTGAGGTTTCGGGTCATTCCGACATCGTTTGGCCCAACTTCACTGTTCCGACAGCTAAACAGGTGCTCCCGGCGGCAACATCATCAAAGACACCAAAACTTTGATCAAAGCCTATGGATGACTCCAGAATGTCTCCAAAGGGCTCCATGCCAAATTTCAAGTCAAACCGACAACGTTTGACCCTCCATCAATGCTCGAGCAGCAAAATCAAGCCTCCCGGCGGCGGGAACCACCGAAGCCATCACTCATCAAACAAAATACATGAGTAGCTTCAACATGCTTCCAAAAGGCTGCACCTCGAATTTCAGGTCATTCCGACAACGTTTGACCAGGTTTCGATGCTCCGAGAGAAAATCAAGCCTACCGGCGGCAGAGCAACCCGGGACCATAACATCCAAAACGGAGCCCATGGAACGTCTCAAAATGACTCCAATAGGCTCCCCATCAAATTTCAGGTCAATCGGACATCGTTTGACCACATATCAAAGCTGGCATTTTCCCCGCAGCAAAATCAAGTGAAGCATCGATGGGACCCCAAACGGCTTCAAAACTCAAATAAAAGCCCATGGTTGGTCCTATCCACTGCTCAAGAAGCTTCACCTCAATTTTCAGGTCATTCCGACATCGTTTGACCTAGTTTCGACGCTTGACGGAAAATCGGCTACAAAGTCTTCGGCTTTCCCGAAAAATAGGAAACTTTGTGCTCCGATTTCGCGAGGGTTCTCGTCAAGATTTCTCCAAGAAAATCAAGTCAATAATTGAGGAAAAATGTCAAGAAAGATACAGAAGAAAAAAGGGACGAAAAAGACGAAAAAACGGCCGAAACGACGCTCGACGACCAAACGGGCCGAAGCCCCATGGTCGCCCGGCGACCCTGGAAATCCGGGTCGCCGGATTTTGCGCCGAAATGTCCGATTTCGATTCTTTTTCGCGTTTCGGGTGTTCTGGCCTCTGTGATTTTCTGAAAATCCAATGTTTGGTGCTTCAAAACCACTGATCTTCGTCGACATCTCGGATCCGCCGTCAAAAGTATGAAATCATCACCGATCGCCTCAAGATCGCTAGCCGGCTGACCAAGAAAGTGCACTTTCTGTCCGACCGATCGTGAAATCGACAAGACAGATGTCACCGGCCCGCCAACATCAATCAATGTCTGAAATTGCATCGCAATCCGACATCAAATAATGCGTGGATCCACCCGTGATGATCGCAAGAAGAATCTCAAAAGGCGCAGCATGGCCCGCGACTCTTCGCATGCCTTGGCAACCACTTCATGTCGTTAATTGACCCATTAAAGCGGTCATTAACTCATTATTTTGGACGGCCGAATCAGAACCAAGCATTTGGGAGTTACAAATCCAAGCAATCATGGCATTAAACCCATGAAACTCCCATCATCATGAAGCATAAAGGTGATCAAATGCCCACTACCTTCATCGGCCAATCACAAGCCTTGAAAAAGGAGTTACAAAATCAACTTATAACTTCTCATCAATTCTTTCATCATGGCCATCAATGCCAATAAACACCTCATGGCTACCAAAAGCCTATAAAAGGAGGTCCATTCCAAGAAGAAAGCATGATGAAAAGAGATCCCAAGTGCAAGCTCTGAAAAACCAGAAAATCCAAGAGAGAGACGAAGTCATGCTACTTTGCTCCCGGAAGCACCACAAGGTGATCAACGTCCCTTGGGGGGCCACCCCCCCAAGGTCACCTCCTTCTCCAACATGGCCTAAACGCGGCTTTTCAGCCCGTTTACTCGGTTTTTCATTGGATATAGGACCTTCTCTTGGTCCTTGTCCTTTAAAAAATTGAGGTTAGGAGCCAAGCCAAAGAATCAAAGCATCACATGTTCTCATTTGAAGGACGATGGCGAAGCCCATACATGACTTGCGACCGTCGATCTCAACGTGCCCCCACAATCTCCTGAGAAGTTAGATCCCTTTTCTTCCTTTTCTATTGTAGTTTGTATTTCTTAAAGAGACAAAAAGAAATCACAATTCTTGTCTTTCATATTTGATGAGTTTTGTAAAAACGCCTTTCACGGCAAAACCGCCTTTCACGGCAAACAAAAACGCCTCTTATGGCATTCTAAAAACTTGTCTCTTTTCTTAATATTCATGCAATTTGAAAAGTTAGAATAAAGGATTGATTTCCTTTCCACTTGTGAAGGTGAATCTCCGGATTATCACCATTCCAAATTCCAAGTAGAAAGTAAATCTGGCATACCCGTATAAAAATGTTGATGCCCGAGATCTTCCCTCCTCCGCCGAGACCCAGGTCAGCCCCCGGGGTGCGGAGGGAGAGGACGGAAGATTCCCCCTTTTTTCGGGTCCATCAAGTCCGTTGTGGATTATTATCAGGGTATTCTTAGACTAATTGACCTTATTCCAGCCCACTTAACCTCTATACTAATTGAAACAGATCCCTCATTGGCTAAAGTGTTGCGATTTCCTCATACATCTTCATGGTCTATGCGTTTTCAAGTGCAAAGTAATTCAGCTAAGCTTCAGCATCTTCATGTCATTTTTGTGGATCTTTAGCCAACTACAGTTAAGTTTAGCAAAAAAGTTGAGTAGGAATAAATTGGTTCCTTCTCATATATCAAATTTGGAAGTAGGATTGTTATGGCGCAATTGAGTGGCTTGTTGCCCGGGCTGTGGGCGTACTTTTTATTTGGTTTCTCTTTTTGACTTCTAGTTTGTATTAATGGGGTATGCCCCATTTGGGCTTCCTCAGGCCAATGCTGGCTTTAGGAATCCCTTTTTTGTATAATATTCTTTTTTTGAAATGAAGACCTAACTTACTCTTCAAAAAAAAAAAAAAAAAAAAAAAAAAAAAACATGATAACTATACAAATCTAATACTGATGTATGTCACCGAACCCAAACAATTGGCATATGTCAATGTACACAAACAGTTTAATCATTTTCAATCCAGAGCCTTGCATGCGGGGTTAATGAAATTAAATGGAAAGATAAAAGACAAACATGTAGTAACACACCTATGATAAATTCAAAAAGTCTATACTCAGAATTTTTTTTAAAGATGGTCCATGCAATTCAACCATTTGATTTATTTTTTCTTCCAGGCCATGTCTTTACTAAATTATTTCTCCAGAACCATTCCAAGAACCAAAAAAAAAAAAATCTAAAAAACTCAGCACACCCATAAACAATACTGAAAGGTAACAATGACATCATTACAGTAACATTACCCAATCTTTATTTTCTGAACTAAAATCATTTTAATATTCTTAACATCTCCATCTTCAAATCAAATAGAAGCTATAGCCACAAATTAGAACAGAACAACATCTACCACCAACATTTGGGGACCATAATATGACTCCACATTACCATGAAAAGGTTGTTAAAAGAACGCCATTGTAGACTCAAACAATCATCTTACAAAATATGCCTATCTAATACAATAAAAAAAAAATCACATCGTTCTTGGGTCAATTAGCAAAACCAAACCATAGTACACACTACAAATATTGAATTTAAACTAAGTGGAGACAAAAGAAAAAAAAAAGGCACTTAAACCAAAAAAGCACATATGGGCATAAAATGCCATTTGCAACATAAAAAACGTCTGACCATAAAAAAAGGAACTTAGGAAAAAAAAACATCCAAAATGAAATAACTGCAGCCATGAAACTTATGGACCTTCTTTAAGCAACATAAGACTACAACCAGTATTGAGTATGAGATTGATGTACTAATCTTGGATTTTGGTTTAAGATTGAGGTACTAAATTAGGATCTTAACACAAAGATTTGGGTTTTTTCCATGGCTGCTACTTCCAGATAACTATTTTTCTGCAAATACCCCTCTCCAGAACCCCACAATTCCAACAGTTATAGATACTGAAAATGAAAAGAAAACAAGAAAATAGAGAAGGTGGAAGAGAGGAGAACCAAAAAAATCACCTTTTATCATTGAGTTTTTTTATTGAAATCTCAAATGGAAGAGGTGCAGTCGGTGGTTCCACCGGAGGATTTGGCTAGAATCTCTTAGAGAGCAAGGAGCGAAGAGGGAGTGCATGAGCTAAGACCTAGGGAGAGGGAAAGAGAGAGCAGGGAGCGGAGGAGAAAAAGAGAAAAAGGCGGGAGAGGAAAAATGGAGGAAAGGAGAAGTTCGGGCAGGTTAGGGATAGACATTGGGGTGAATGGAGATGACAATATCATTTGGCTGATCTTAGGGGTAAGATGGTGCAAATCCCTCATACGAACACTAAATGAGACATTTTAGTGTATTTCTGATTAAAATTGGCTAATACATGTTTAGGAACATTTATTTGGTAAAATTCCCTATTATCTGTCATGGGCACAATCGCAATTGCTACATCACTCTCACTTTCACTATCACTTTTACATTATAACCTCCAACTGCAACTAGGCTATTATTTTAGATTATCATCATTGTACAATTACTCCCAAGCTATCACTTCTCTAAAAAATAAGATGGACAACATTCCCACCGTCACCATACTATCTTTATAACACTTATAGGCTTGTCAATTTACCCCGTTGAAATGGGTACTCGGCCCGGCCCAAGCCCGAAATTACAAGGCTTTTAAAAAAAAATTGAGCCCAATGGGCTAGGCTTGGACAATTATTTGAAAGCCCGCCCAATATGGGACTAGGAATGGACAGAGCATGCCCAGCCCGTCTAGGCCTTGCCCGGCCCGGCTGCAAGGTTATTTTACTAATTTTAATATATTTTTCCGAAATCTGCCCCTAAAAAATGGCTAATTAAGAGGGTTATTTTTGTAACTTCTCCCTCGTAAAGACTATCTACTAGATCTAGTATGTATTCATGTAGTGGTTGCTCTGTTGTTAAGTTGTAGATGCCTTTTGTTTTCTTCCTCACATCTCATTTCTTTGTTTTCCTGCTAGAACTTACAATATTTTATTAATCATAAAAATAATAACATCTTTAAAAATCGCGATTTGCTTTTATTAACTAGCAGTAGAGCTCCTGCTATGCACAGGCTTGGATTCAGAGAGAAATATACTGAAAAATGAGTTATAGAGCAAATATTAGCTTTTCTTTCTTTCTTCCTGTGTCCTCGGTTTTATCACAAAATAAAGCAAAAAGGAAGTTGAGCATTTCAATGAAATTAGAGTAAGTTTTGGTTCTGATTTGAAGAATAGGAGGAGGGTCACACATTACAAGTGATTGTAGTATCTGCATATAGATTTTAGGCCATGGTTTTGCAATTTAGACCCATGTATTGGACAAGGCCCCTTAGGGTCTATTGAGTTCTTCTGGACATTACTTGACAAACATCTGATTTTCTACTATCACGGGCAAATTAAAAAACATAAAAATTAACTCCGCCATGTTGCTTGTTGTAATGCATTGCCGGTCCCAAGCCCGGAAAAAAAAAGGAGGGTTTAAAGTCTGGTAACAATATATGAATAATTAGAGAATGTTGATCTTATGTTCAAGATCATGCTAAAGCCCAAGCCTAACCCGGGCCCAGCCCGAGCCCGTACGGGATGGGATTTGACATAGGTCCGCTTAATTTAGGGCCGGGCTTGGACAACTCCCGGCAGGTCCGTCCAATATTCAGGACGGGATTGGACAACCCATGCTCAGGCCCGGCCCGTCCCATTGACAGGCCTACTATGACATTAATTGTCACCAACTTATTATAGTAATCTCATTATATCTGATAATTAACATTATAACTTTCATTTACTAAACATGGCCTGACTTTGTTAGCTTGAAGAGACCATAATTTATGGGTGACTTGGAGGCACCTAACACTTTCCTAAATCCCCTTACCCAAAATTCCCTATTAAAGAATGCCAAATTTTCCAATTAAAGACTGCTATGGAATCAAACAATAATATTTTTACCTGACACGTTTTCTAATTCTTCCCTATGGGAAGTAGGAATAATTTTTTTAATTATAAAATCAATGGTTTAATTTCTTAGGGACTGGTTTGTTAGGAGCTGGGCTATTCCAATAGAATAGTAAAAATAGATCTAAAGAAGTGCAACTTATTTGAAGATTTAGCTCAAGATATATCAGAATAGAGAAACATAATTTAGGAGTCAACTCCAACATAATTAGGACAAAAATTTGATGACGATGAGATTATTTATCATCAATATAGGAAAATTAATTTATTCTACTTTGAGTGTTTTATAATAATTTAAATGGAAAAATAACTCTCCCATAGTGACAACGTTTGCTCTTCATGTCGAGGTTTGTTATCTTTTTTATGGAGTTAGTGGAGACGAATTTGAGTCCCGAGCTTTTCAACCTCGAAAAAAATTGAAGTTTTATTTCTCATGATTCATTGAAAAGGAAGTGCAAAATAATTATTAGAATTATCGCTTGACCATCACTTGCCCCCTGCAAGGAAATCCTGACTCCATACTCAAAACGATCCTGACTCTTTATTTTTATTTGTTATATTATTATTTGTTATATGATTTTTTTTTCCTTGAATACAACACGAGCTGTGCACTTGCCAACTAACCATCTCAATGCCCCCCATAACTACATGCATGTACCAACAAGTGTCGACGTAGAATACAATAGGCTGTTGCCATTCACACCCCACTTTAATGCCGCAATCACTTTCCTTATGAACAGCACCACCCAGTCAAAGTTATTGTCACTGACTTTATGATGATAAAGTTCACCATAATAGCATCATCTACTCTAACAGCATTACAACATGCACACATCTAATAATAATATCAACATGCTTCTATCACAGGATTCAGTATTGTTATTATTAATTTTTTTTAGCAAGCTTATAGGGCTGGCATCCAATCTCTCTGATTAAGAAAATAATCAGGTAAGACTTGGACAGTCAGGTAAGAATTGAAACATCTTACATAGGAGGCTGTTGTTTTGATCATGGATAGCTAAATTAATTATAATAATTATAACTATAATCATATATCATCATCATCATCAAAGTCTTATCTTAATTAAATTAAGATCGAGAATAAAGAGTTAGTTCAATGGTTGGATCATGGGTGTCCAGTTCCTACCCAACTACTTAGTGTTATCTTTTGTGCATGCAAAATGAATATATATCCCACACCGACAGGTGGTCTTCTCCTCAATGTGCTAGGTTATGTCTTGTGGCAGTCAGATTAAAGGGTACGGTCCAACCACTTTGGCTGGCTGGTAGCCCATACTCATAATAATGATAAAAATAATAATAATAACAATAATAAATAACTATATTGGGGTCAACTGTATTGCAACTATTTTAATATTTTTATAGGATACTATTACGGTGGAAATTGTTCTCATATATTATGTGAGAACTTTTTTGTAGAGCCCACAGGGGATGGGAACAGGGGGATGGAAAGATCTATGTGAGACCATACCAAATATCAAGTTTTACTCCAAACCCATACCCCTAACCCCTTCATCCGTAGCTCACAAGTTTAACGACTTCATATTAAAAAAAAATTTCAACCCTCGATCCAACAGTTCGGTCCATTCAGATGTGTGCCAATCATTAGGATTAGTGACTATCAAATAATTCCCTATCAGTTACTAGGTTTGGATGGATTGCTAGTTAGGCCTAGCAAAAAAGTTCTCATATAGGTGAGAACTAGTTCTCACTGGAATATTTCTCATTTTTATATATCATGGCCATATTATCGTCACAATCGCAATTGCTACATCACTTTCACTTTCACTATCACTTTGACAATATCACCTCCAACTGCAACTAGGCTATTATTTTAGATTATCATCATCATTAAATTACACCCCAGCTATCACTTTTCTGAAAAACAATATGGACAACATTCCCACTGTCATCATACTATCTTTATAACACTTATATCGTTATGACATTAATTGTCACCAACTTATTATAGTAATTAATCTCAATTTATCTGATAACTAACATTATAACTTTCATTTACTAGACATGGCCTGACTTTGTTAGCCTGAAGAGACCATAATTTATGGGTGACTTGGAGGTACCTAACACTTTCCTAAATCCCCTTACCCACAATATCCAATTAAAGACTGCTATGTGGAATCAAACAATAATACTTTCACCTGACAAGCATGTTTTCTAATTCTTCCTTATATGAAGTAGGAATAATTTCTTTAATTATAAAATCCATGGTTTAATTTCTTATGGGCTGCTTTGTTAGGAGCTACGATATCCCAATAGGAACTTCATGCCCACTAAAAATTTTTGATAGCAATCTCAACTGCTAATATGGAGCATTGCAAACTCCTTATTCAACTGCTATAATCACAAAAACCTAACCTTTTGAAATATAATCTTTAACTCTTTAAACTCTTCAAATTTTAGCATTCTAAACAATAGGATTTTCTAAATAAAAAAAAAAAAAAAAAAAAACAGGTTGGACCAGTGCATGATGAATTTTGGAGCTCTTTCCAACTAAACTCCGACAAACAAACGTGCCCTTAACTTAACAAGATACAAGTATTACATCTTCGTAGGTTGGTAGAGTGGTGGTGCTAACAATTCAAGGTTTCCCAAAGGCATTAAGTTTCTACAAATATAGTTTCTTCTCCTTTTGCCTTATTCTTTTTTTATACAGGGGCAAAGAGTTATCAGTCAATTAAGCTTCAAGCCAACATGTGGATGTGGGACTGAATAGCAGGACACAAAACTAGTGGGGTCGATCGCTTGCAAACACAAAGTCAATCGGCATATCCCGGTCCATGTGACACATTGCAGAGGTATTCCATCCTTGGAAAGTTTGCTATTGATGAATGTTGCTGCATTGCAGTTGCACTTGCAGTATACCTCAAGAACATAGCAATAACTCATAATTCCTAATTTACCTCAGCCTTTACCACCCCACTTCCCTCTACCTTTTAGATTGTAAATACGTGGTGGTAAAACACATTCATTTCAATCCGCTGGCAGCTGAACCTCATTCACTTCCATCTGTTTCTATATATTTATAGACCCTTCCCACACCATCACTGCTTCACAGAGTAGTAGTTGTGTAGTACTCTTACAGCTATTACTACTGCAATACTATTGCTATTGTCTAACTCTCGTACTAAGACTTGAACAGTTCCTTAGCCATGGATCTCTTCTTGGATCTCCTCCTCCTCTCCTTTTCAATCCTCCTTATCTGCCTCTCGTGGCGCCACTCATGGGCGGCAAACCTCCGCCGCAAGAACCTCCCACCTGGGCCAGTGGGCTGGCCCATAGTAGGCAACCTCCTCCAAGTTGTACTCCAACGACGCGCCTTCATGTACATAGTACGTGACCTGCGGAAGATACATGGTCCTATCTTCACCATGCAGATGGGCCAACGGACGCTGGTGATCGTCTCCAGCGCCGACCTCATCCATGAAGCCCTCGTCCAAAAGGGCCCAACCTTTGCCAGCCGGCCGCCTGACTCACCCATCCGTCTCATGTTCAGCATGGGCAAGTGCACCATCAACGCGGCGGAGTACGGCCCCCTCTGGCGGACCCTCCGCCGCAACTTCGTCAACGAGCTCATAAACCCGGCGAGGATCCGGCAGTGTGGGTGGGTGCGTGAGTGGGCCATGGCTAACCACATTGCTCGGCTGAGCCGTGAGTCGGCCGCGCTCGGCTCGGTGGAGGTCATGAGCAACTGCCGGCTCACTATATGCAGCATCTTGGTGTGCCTGTGCTTTGGGATCAAGCTACCTGAAGCACAAATTAAAGAGATCGAGGCTGTTTTGAAAGATGTTATGTTGATGACCGCGCCGAAGCTACCGGACTTTCTCCCGGGGCTAACGCCGTTGTTCCGACGACAGGTTGGGACGGCGAAGGAGCTGAGGAAGAAGCAATTGGAGTGCTTGTTGCCACTAGTAAGGGCTCGAAAGGCGTTTGTTGAAGGCGGTGAGGTTGGGGGATCGGACGTAATGAGCCCGGTCGGGGCGGCCTACATTGACTCGCTGTTGGGGCTAGAATTGGCGGGGCGGGGCCGGCTAGGGGACGAAGAGCTAGTAACACTATGTTCAGAGGTTATGAACGCGGGGACGGATACGAGTGCAACCACATTGGAATGGGCCATGTTACACATGGTCATGAACCAGGACATGCAGGAGAAACTGTACAAAGAGATTGTGGAGATTGTGGGGAAGGAAGGGAGAGTGCAAGAGGAGGACGTGGAGAGGATGACTTATATGAGTGCAGTGGTGAAGGAGACGTTTAGGAGACACCCGCCGAGCCATTTCGTGCTGTCGCATTCGACGGCAAAGGAGGCGGAGCTGGGAGGGTATACGGTGCCGGAGGGGGCGAGCGTGGAGTTCTACACGGCGTGGGTGACGGAGGATCCAAGTGTGTGGAAGGATCCGGGGGAGTTTAGGCCGGAGAGGTTTTTGGAAGGGGGAGATGGGGTTGGGGTGGATGTGACAGGGTCGAGAGGGGTGAAGATGATGCCTTTTGGGGTTGGGAGGAGGATTTGCCCTGCTATGACGCTTGGGACGTTGCATGTGCACTTGCTGTTGGGTAGGATGGTGCAGGCCTTTAGATGGGCGCCCTTGCCTGGGGCACCCCCTGACCCGGAGGAGACCTTTGCTTTTACTGTTGTGATGAAGAATCCTCTCAGAGCTGTTATCTTGCCCAGGTGAAAAGGAGATTGTCCAATCTCTCTCTCTCTCTCTCTCTCTCTCTCTCTCTCTCTCTCTCTCTCTCTCTCTCTCTCTCTCATTTTGAGTGTTCCCTTTCCCTAGTGTGTTTTTTTAGATTTGGTATTACTCTCATGTTGGGGTTTCTTTTCTTCTCTCTTCCAGTTGCCTGTTCTCTCATTCTCTGAGCATTTTTCTGTGTTTCCCTTCTCTTTCTTTCTCTCATATTTTGAGTGTTTTCTGTGTTCCTCTCCCTTTCATGTTAGTCATTCTTTTCTTATATCAATTGCATGTTCTCTCTCATCTTAGGTGTATTCTTTCATGTCTCTTTGTTTTGGAACCCTTTGTTCCCTATTCACTCTGATTTTGGGTACCTTCTCTCTGGTGCTGATGAGTCTTTTTAGGGTTTCTCTTACTCTTACCACTTCCTCTTTCAGTCTTATCTTTGGGATCTAAATCATCTATAAGAAGTGTTGCGCTGTCGCTTTTTAAAATGAATAGAACACCCTTTGGATCACTAGGGACATTTATTTTAAGCGGGTCACACTTTACTAAGCAAATCCTATGAAAGAGGATTACCAAATTTATTGTGATTGGAAAATTAGAGGCTCCGTGCTCTTCCAAAATGTAACTCTAGACCATGTTGGTCGGATCCGGGGTCCCTTTCTTCTGTGTATCTATCACTCACTCTAGAGTTTAATTAGAGCATGCCTTTTAGGATCCGGGGTCCCTTTCTTCGGTCTATCTATCACTCTCCGTCAACATTGTGTCTCCCCTCCATGGTTAGTCTCTCTCTCTCTCTCTCTCTCTCTCTCTCTCTCTCTCTCTCTCATATTAGTATTTATTTATTTTCTTTCATGGTATGATTCAAGCATCTTGCATGGGCCTCTCTCTCTCTCATAGTAGTATTTATTTATTTTCTTTCATGGTATGATTCAAGCATCTTGCATGGGCATATATATGAAAGTAGGAAATGTAATTCAAACCATTGGCATATCTTCTAAAGCATTTATTGTACCACATCAAACTTTAATACATATTTTTTTTTCATTATTAAACTTGTACCATTTCTGTTGTGGAAGTAAATGTGCAGTTAGGCAATGGCGTTCGTGACCAGATCAATCAAACTGATCGACACTAGTTTAGTGAAATTAGTTCCCAGGGTTTTAGAAGTTGGGCCCGGCAGTAATTAGGGCTTTACTTTTTGGATGAGGATGCTTTTGTTGCTCCACCTGCGTATTGAAATACTATTGCGGATTTTTTTAATTACTATCATGAGAGCTTTCATGAATATATATATATATATATATATACATGGGAGATGGGTTTGTAAGAATTACTCACAACACTATGAATGTAAGGAAGGAGGGCCCTCGCATTTAGGCTGTGACAGTCCTACCCTTACTCATTATACCGAAAAGTAACTCTCATAGGAGCATCTCTTAATATATATGCATGTGTACATAGCAAGACACACGTGTTTGTGCTTCTCCTTCACTGTACTCATTATACCGAAAAGTAACTCTCATAGGAGCATCTCTTAATATATATGCATGTGTACATAGCAAAACACACATGTGTTTGTGCTTCTCCTTCACTGATTATGCGGATAATTTTCTCATGTGTACCGTTTCCATTCATCACATAAGACTCAATGAAATTTAGGGAGCCCTGCCTTTGGTGATAGCCTAGGGATCCGAACGCATGTAAAGGAGAAAATCCTCATTGCTTATGCACCAAAGTTTACCAAAGCAGTACTCACAATATGTCACATTGATCATGTGTAAGGCTCTTTGATAATTGAGTATTTTAGTCATATTTTTTACATATGATCAATCTAATAGTGAACTCAACAAATATTAGAATGAGATTCAACCCATTGTCAAATGGATTGGGAACAGTACCGATGCATATGGAAACGAACTAAGTGGTAATTTGATTATTGATCTGCATATTGTCAAATTTCATTTGCTGAAAACCATATTCTTTGTAATATTGTGCTAACTGAGAGGTCTGGCAATCTTTGCAATTTTCAAAATGGATTATAAAACAAAGTGTTTAGCAATTATAAGGATTTCTCAGGAGTCTTTGGCAATTAACTAGTTAAAGTAAAGTGAATCCACAAAAGAAATGACAATGGGTCGTATCAAAAGTACACAATTTCAAAATTTCTTCCGAATTTTTCTAAAAATATTAAAAAAAGTAACTTTCTTGCAAAAAAAAAAAAACTCAACTTTCCTATGCAAAAAGTCAAAAAGATTTCATACCAAACAACTAAAAACAAAACACCATTATAACACCTTATATTTTATTCTCTCTTGATTTAATGCTTCACCTCACCATACTTCACAATTCACCATACATCCAAACAGGCCCAAAACATAAAGAAATGGGAGAAGAAATGATGTACCCACTTTTGGACTCAATAATTTTTAATCAATGAATCCATTTGATGGGCCAGTTAAAATGTGACTCATCCAATGTTGAAAAATAATGAGACCTATCTGTTGGTGGCAGTTCCCATGGGACTCATGGTGGAAACCATCTATCACAGACACACCAAGGATCTTGCCACGATGGAACCCTCAATGTATCAAAGCAGTGCAACAATTAAAGCAAAACTCGTGGAACCCTCCCAGGGTTATTAGAATCCTAGAATTTTTTATAGGTCATTTAGGGTTATTAACCTTGGTAAGGACCAACAAATGTTGGTGAAGAGTATTATTACACTTCTAATGGTAATTATCATGAGGGCAGAACTAGAATGCGACACCGCTGCATTATAGTATGGTGCAGCACCCTTTTCCAATGCGCCTGCCTTTTCAATGAATCCAAAATCTTAAAGAAAATTCCAGTGGACCAAGTGTTAGATTGATCACACATGAAAGACTCCCTCCGGTTCTACCTATAACAAGAGAAAAATTAAAGTAAAGAAAGTTCGTCACGTGTTTTATATACACTCAAATATAACTAGCAATAAAGGCCCGTGCTTAGTCCAGGCAAAAGCAATAATAATAAATATTTTTAGAATTAGTGTCTTCTTTTATTATTTTTTATTAAAATAAATAAATAAGTAAGCGCCAATAAAAAGATAAGCAACAACAACCAGCTCTTTCTATCTAATATAAACAACAGGCTCTTCCTATTTAAAATAAATATCAGGCTCTTTTGTAGTAGATGCGATAATTGGGGTATAATTTGAATTGGGAGTTAGGCAAGATATATGGTAGACACTGTTGCTTTCTTCGTGCATCGTGCTTTCTCTAAATCTTTATGTGAAGTTTAAAATTGGGCTTATATGACAAGGCATGCCCTATATGTAGTTCCCTTTCTTTCAAAAGATTCAGCACATGAGATGTATTTTTAAAAGATTTAAGTGCATATGGGCATAACACAGTGTATATATATATATATATGGGAGGTGCTCTAGTGAGAGACACTCTCACCAAGTTGGTGAGATATAGGTAGGGGCCCTCACATTTAAGTTGGGGGTCCTTACATTTAAGTTAGTGAGAGTGGATATGGAAGTGAGGGCCTCCACTCATCTCTCATAAACTTGGTGAGAGTGTCTCTCATCTACCGGAGGGTTTCCAACTTTTGGGGCTGAACTAATCCTTCTGGACCCAGAGGAAAGTCGCGTAAACTCTGTAGCCCCAGTATAGTAGTGCGGTTTTGAACTTATAACCTCCAGATGCAAACCATGGTCATACACCAACTGAGCTACTCCTTGGGGTTAACATAATATAGTACGCAGTATATGAGATGCATTTTTAAATAGATCATTGTCTTGCTAGATCAAAGATTGCGGTGGGGCCCATGGGCTCTAGGCGGCCATATCTCCACCATCTCTGAGATGGAGGTGGGCCCCATGGGCTCCTCCAGTGCACCTTAGGAACGTCACTCAGGTGAACCACATCTCACATTGTTGGTTTTAACAAATTATACTTTATCATAAGACTAATAGTTCTATCTTTTATCTAAGTTAGGTTATATTATACTGTCCGTTTTTTTGTGAGTCAGAACTTCTTGGTAATCAGAGAATCGGATATCCATTTGCAATCCTAACTGCTACCCATGGAGTTGGATCCCTCATCTATAGAATAGAATTGGGCCCACCAGTCCGATTGGAATGTAAATGGGCAAGTCTTTTTATCTGACTCGAAAAAGGCTTGTGCATAGCTTACTTCTATCTTTTACATAGTATCTTTCTTTAAGAAAAGAAATGTTCACTCATCTATGGGAACCTCTGCAAAGGAAAAGGTGGGCACCTCTGCAAAGGAAAAAGTGTGTGTCTTTGAATGCTTTTCGAATACATAAATGCATCCCAACATCGTACGTGAATAATGTCTTCGTTTGGTTTAAAGGTGGGCCAAAGTTATCTAATCAGATAATCTCAACCATTTGTCCTAAAGACAGCTGAATGACTTTTTCGGTGCAGTTTTTAGTGAGATTGCTTTCGATAGTTGTCGCCCATTTAGGTGCAATCCAGCACTTTGGGGCCACCTTTCGTCAGTGCAGCCCCTTTAATAGTCTTTCCATCCAATGATCTAACATCACTCCTAATTTTACACTTACTAAATTGTTACTCACCGTTGTATTAGATCTCAAAAAAATCTTCCATTGAAATGCCATTAAACTATAAAGTTGTTAAATCAACAGCTAGAATAATCTAATGGGCTGCTTCTTTTTACCTTTTAGACTCCCCTTGTCCATGAGGAGAGCTTTTCATCTACCCTCATCTTATTAATAAAATTGCATTTGAGTGGGCCCCACGAGCTTATGTGTGCAGATGTCTACTCATACGAGAACATTCTCCAATCTTGTCATCCAATAAACTAACATAAAGGATAATTTTGTACTCACTAAACCTCGGCTCCTCGGCTTAGCGTTAGATCGGCTCTCAAAAAAATCTACGATTAAAATGCAATTAAATTTTTATGGTCGTTAAATCAAGGGCTAAGATAATTTGGTCGTAGCTTTTTTCCCACTCTCCTCCAATCCAATCGATAAACATATATTTCAGTGGACTTTAGGAGCTGGACTACATTTGAGCAATATGCTGGTCACAGGAGGACATTCTCCATTCTAATGCATCCACATCTCCATTTAAGTCATCCATATATGATTGTTTTAAGGGACAATTACCGTACAACAAGTCTTAAACCTTACAATCGCCCAAGAACTGTCGAAAAATTTGTACTTACTGCAGAACTGTTTGTCTATATGAAATTGCAAATTGTGATATCCTATGATCATAGGATATCGCAACATTACCCCTTCCCGCTCAAATTTGGTATTATATAAGTCACGCTCTTTTACAAGTTTCTTGATAACTGTGATAGATTAACGGTTCAAATTCGATTCCATATTAGTTCTTACACTCGTACAGCTATCCAATGGTTTGGATGGTGTTTTAGTGGTCCCACAATCAAGGAAAAAAAAATGACTGTTCAAGTTTCATTTATTCTACTATGACAATGTCACATGTGAAATCAATGATTCTAAGGTTTTTCTTCAATTTTTTTGTTGCTATACATTAAATCAAAGGCTGAAAGTTCTGAGGCTAGCCGTTTTCAGTATTTCAAAGAAGATTAACGATCTTGTTTGTGATCATGGGGCCCACAAAAGTTTTAAAAAATAGATGTATGGTTATTCAATTTTTGTCAAATATCTCGAGATCCGAGACAGATCAACGGTTGAAATTTGGTATATGGGCCGTATTTGATCGTATTAATGTTTTCGACGGTTTGGATCATCATTAATAGTCACATAATTTAACAAAGATTAAACAAAACATTGAGGAAAGCGTTATCGTCCATATCACTATAGCTCTACACGTCTTCCTGCTTTAGATGATGCAATATCCCATATCAATGTGGGATATCCTACAGACGAACAATTCTGCGATAATTACACCTTTTGCGATGATTTTGGGACGATTGTCGGGTTTTAGCCCTATTGTGTGGTAATTGTCCCTTTTTTTAATGTTTTTAAGTAATCAAGTACATGTCCTCCTACCTATAATGCACCCCTATGCATCTCCGTGGTCCTAGTACGAGAGCCCGGATCCCCTGGCCGTGAGCAAAAAGCCCACCAATGCAGCATTCACAGCTGTCACTTCTGCCTGCAATCACCTCCTTTTTGCAGTTTTTATTAAATGAGAAATGCAACTTTTGCACCAGTTGTCCTATATATTTTCGAAATTAATTTATTGCTGCTGCAGCTGTGGTGTTCTTCTTCTGCAAAAAACTGAGTTTGCCATTTTTGAGCATTGAATAGTATGAAATTTATGAACATGTGAGTTTTAAATATGTGAAACATATTATCACGTTTGTTTGGAAGAATTATTTTCACATGAGTAAATGTTGATTAGATACATAAAGTTTTCATTCATCTCAAAATCCATGAAAATTTAAGACATGAAAATGAAGTCGCCAACTTTCATCTTTTTTTTTCAAGAAAATGAAAACCACCCAAGTAGAGATCCTTGAAAATTTGCCATGCACAAAACTTAGTTATTTGGTATTGAAAGGGTAAACCAAAACTTTGTAAAGATCAAGAATGAATTATTATGATATGTTGATTCCAAATAAGAACTCTGTGCCTCTTTTTTTTTTTTAAAGTATCCCAGGCTCATGGCTATAAACTACTGTCTTGAGCAAAAATAATAAAGATCATAAATCTAATTTATCGATCGTAAATAAGCCTTTGGGTTTTGGAATTACATATATCTACCAGCAGTTATGATTCTATTTGCAGAACTAAAGAAAAATGTTGTGACCACTAAAGAAAATTAATGATGTGAAATGGCCAACAATCGTCGAATTAGCATTGTCACATCAGAGTATTTACCGTGGAAGTGTCCATCCATATTGGTGCTCTTCGAATCAACAGCCTGGTCAATCTTGATCAGCAAACAAGGGTCCAGTTTGTTCTGATTTTGACATCATGAAACAGCATTGCGTATTTGTGTTGAATAGCAGGCCTGCAAAGGCTACCAAATACAGATAATTTAATATGGTTAGGAAATACAGCAGACGTTTACATCTAAAGAGTTATCTTCTATCAACAACATAAAAGGGACAAATACAATGCATTTAAGAATTTGCATTTCCAAGAAAATGATACAATAACTTGTGATCTCTACATGATTGCAACAAAAACAAGGGAAATCCTAATTTTATGCATAAGAGGTCCCACCGTGCAGCCTCACCACTGCTATGAAACCTTGTTTTGCCTCAGTGACTTCAAAGAATGATAATTTTACAAGCGCATCCTTAAATAAATGAGATATGACCCGCTTATCAAGTGGGTCCCACTGTCAATAAGAGGTTCGAAAAATCACACAGATGGGGTAAGGTGGGGTAAGGTAATCGTTGAATTGGGACAGTTGATCATAATCTCTTTCCACCAGTACTAAAATACTGTAATCAAGGGTTCTCTGACCAGAATAATTTACAGATGAGCGCCCTGCAAGTAATATTTGTGAGATGATGATGAGCTGAAGAGGATCTTCATAGCAGACACTCGTGAGAATCCAGGCCATCATAAGCACTTTTCCAAAATCAGGCTTTTCTCTAACTTATACATGAGCAACCTAACTAATGAGTGGAGCTGATTTTCAGGCCAAGGTTATTATGTCTTAGTATGCTGAAGACTGAAGAGGACATCTTCACTTGAATATTATTCACTTCTCTATATGTTAGATGGAGCACATCAATTGTCAGCTCACCTCATGAGTAGGTTGGATCTTGCAAATTTGAGAGGAAGAGAGAGAGAGTACCGATCTCATGATAATGCCATAAGATTTTCCTAAGCAGGTGAGCTTGGCTGTCCATCTGAGCTTTGTCCAGCATGCAGTTGCCCATTGCTCATTTTTCTCTCCCGCTTTGAGCGTTGACTAACGTCATCCTGCTTATCACTTGGTTTCCTCTTCATGCTCTTTACCTCGGCTTCCTTCTTATCGACAAACCCAACAAATTCCTTAAAGCTTGTTGTGTGAAGCAGGCGCCTACTGCCTCGGTATGATTCATCCCTCTCGACATTCTCGGGAGCACCATACTTACAATATTGACATATAACTCTCATTAAGAAAATGAAGAGTGCGAGGAAAGATGCAATGCCGCATATGAGGAAGAGGCCCCAGAAGCTTTTGAGATTTAAACGGCTCACATCAACTTCATTAGCTTGAGTGGAGCACCCTTTACGTGATAACCATTGATTATGGATCCTGTCAAGATCACCACTCTCTGATAGGGAAAGGATGGCAGTAGACAAATCTACTGCAAGAGGAAAGTCCCTCTGGAAGGCCTATCAAGAAGAAAGTGGGAGATGAGACAACATACTTTACTTGTAATGACAATGAAAATATTTTGAATTCATACTATATACTCTGGACCCTCCCAAGACCCTACTTCGGCAGGACCCACGCTGGGTAATGACCTTTTTTTACTATATAGTCTATAATGATATTTACAAATATGGTACATATGAAATTATGCTAAAGCAACAATTTAATCAGTAAAGTCCTTGTGAGCGCATTTAGAAGTGCACAATAAAAGAATCAAAGGAAAATGAAATGTCACCCACTCTAGTTCCCGATTTTTCCACTACCCCAAATGCAGAATGGGAAGAGTAACTCTCCTTTCTGCCACAATATTCAAACTACTCACAGTGCGGGTTACGTTTAAACCGAAGATTAGGACAGTTTTTTTGTGAAATTCATAAATTCATTAGAACACTATTGTTCTTTCAATAGGGTCCAGTAGCAGTGTTTAGGACAATTCATTGAACAAGAGAAAACCGGCAAAGGATAATACAATTCCTCTATTTAAAAGAAGTAAGCACCCTCTCTGTCCACTACTTTTCTGTCATTGTCATATCCCCTAGAAAGACATGTTCCGTCTAACTGGGGATGTCTGCATCTTAAGAAATAAAAAATAAAAAAAATTGTACCCATGTTGTATGCGCGGATGATTGTGTCCCTAATCCCTATGCATCGTGAATCTGAACATTTTTGTCAGAGTAGATTTAAAATCACCTTAAGCCACGTGCTGCTTGAATATATGGCAGAATGGATGGTGCTCGCTCAATAAAGTTTTTGGGAAAAGAATGAAAATGGATATCAAAATTGGTAAGACACCAATTCCTGACTTTTCCAACCTAAACGAATAGCAGCACTGGGAAAAATATGGTGGAAAGGGATGATAATGGGAACCCTGCCAAATCAAGTAATGTCATACCAATCTTCCTTGTGTCTCTATGATTGAATGATTAGAACTTTAGAAGCATCAACTAAAAGTCACAGGTTCAAGGATTGAGTCATCTCATTCCTGATTTTTATTCCACCCCAAAACACTAGCAAAATGGATAACCATCATTTTGCCAAAATATTTGAACTCCCAGCTATTATTAAACATGCATCCAAATGCATCATAACAGCATTTCCCCATGCATATATGACAACAGAAGGTAACACTTACAAATCCCCATCCGCTTTTTGTGAACTCCTGTCCAACAGTTTTGAACTTGCAGTTGATGTTAGATAAGAAGAGCTGTATGTAAGGATACTCATCAACAATTGCAGCGACTCCTCCCCCTTTGGGTCCACGCTCAAGGGCAAGGGCATAGTCCTCAGGGTGTTCTAGGGCCACAATCCTGGATTCTGCAACATTGAGCTCTTCAATCAGATAGTTTTTTATGAAAGACCCGCCCTGAATCCCTATTGGTTCATTGCTTGAGATCAAACTATCGATTCCTTCAATCCGTGATGAAAGCTGCTGCACTGTGAGGGTTGATGTTAAGCTGGCTGTGTAGCTTGAGGTGATGATCAGTACCACAAACATCCAAATGATCAGCACCAAACGTCCGAGTGTGCTAACAGTGTTCTCTCCTGCATGCACACATCACAAATTAAATTAAAGATCTCACATGTCAGGCTTGCTAAGACTCTTGAACATGTGGGTAAGGCTGTCTGTGCACAGCCACCCATGAGTTGCCTCATTTCTGTGATCTCTGTCATCTCTTAAGTTTTGTCCATTATCTCGGGGAAATCAAGCTAATCATACATCAAGTTAGCCATGAATATGAACCTAATTTAGGTCAACTTTTCTTTAGCTTTTCCATCTTTCATTTACACTATGATCCACGAATGTGGATACGACTGACTTTTGGACAAGGCACTTAAACATGATGGAGGCCTGCCTCTTGGATCTTTTCACAAATGCGTTATGCCTCTTTACAGGTGATCATTCATTGAGATACCAAGTTCTACACATGTACATTTCAATCAACCCAATTCCAGATGACTATGAGATGCTTACTGTGTGAGAAAAAAATAGTTGAGAGGCTAAACCTGCAAGGTGATGAAAAAGATGGATTAGATGCCTCCACATTTGAGAATGAAGTACAAAACTGTATCAAGATATAATTAGAAGTTAAGGCATGCCAGTTCATCAAAAGGAACATTCTTTTACGGACCAAAATAATGATGCGATGTAGCCCTTCATCCAATACAAGTGAACAATCACACCAGATGGTACACATTTAATTTCGTTCAACAAATCATTAGGATTATCCAATAAAAATTATGTGCGTCTCTCTAGCCACCATGGGGCCTACCATATGGAGGATTCAGATCACCAAAACGTATTCTTGCATGTAAAGTTTAATGGATGCAATAAAATGCTCTATTGAATAGAAGACAATCAAGAAACAATGAATCAGTTGAGCCAAACTAGCTTATGGTATAGAATCTTTCTTTTTTCATTTTTTTTTATTTAATATCTCAAGGTATCCCCACCTTTGGCGGGACTAATCCCTGGGCCCCACGCCCGCACCCACACAGACGGGGGGACGGTTAATGCCCGGGGGAATCGATGCCGGACCTCTAGGGAGCAAACCCAATGTCCTAAGTCCGAGCCAACACCCGGTTGGGTGAGAATCTTAATTAATAATAGACAATAATTGAAGTTTTAGTTGAATCTTCAATCAATGATGTTAGTTGTGCAGGGAACGCAAGTTGTAGGATACTAGGATTTTCTTTTGAAGTTTTCCTTTATGCCGTGCTCTATTATTTGCCCGATTTTCCTCACTGTCACCAACAAGTCTCATGCGAGCTCAATCATTTACAGAGACATTACTTTCATGACGATAGTTGAAAGTTACTTTCATGACCACGGTTGAAAGTTGGGATATAGGTAGCTTACACTATATTGAGATAGTGAAACTCATTAAGATAACCCAGATTGATGGGATAAGACTTAAGATGATGATAATGATCAGTTCAATATCCATAAAAACATGAAATCTACTCGAATACCTGTATTATCTTTAAGAATATTTACGTATAAATATATTGTATAATACATAGTATTGATTTGACATTTAGATTATATACAATTTCTAAATATATGTAAAATCAAAACAAAAAGGCCAAAAAAATCCAGGTAGCTAACGTGAGTAAGCACTAAGCCCAAATTGCACTTGGGTGATTTATTTAGAATTCAAGTTAGGGTTGGGTACCTTTATGTTTCTTTCGACCCAGGTTCCAGTTTGGGTTACTACATATGATTCGGGTTGGGGTTTGGTTGAGCAAATACCTAACCCAACCCCCAATTTGCACCTGTAGCTCCAGCCTTGGTAGTTAATGGAAGCATCCACACCTCCTTAGTAATCAAACATGTTGATCCTCTAGTAAAAAACGGCACAGTTCAACATCCAAGAACACAAATCTCCAAGTGTTTCTTTAGAATTTGCAACAGCAAAGGACTGTTGTTGAATCCACTCCAATCGAACAATAGGTCCAGGCTTGGTTGTTGGGTGATCTCAGGGACTGCTTTGTAATCTTATAAAATACAGAGGGTTATACTATAAATACTGAAATTCCAGAAATACAAATCTATGCCCCCCTTCTGCTCTTCCAGTTTCTTCTCCCTTTAAAACCCGAGTTTTCTCCTCCATTTTTTCTTCCTTTCTTCTTTTCATCACATAAATTACGTATTTTCTTCAACTTTAAAACTTCAACTTGGTATTAGAGCAACCATAATTAAGAAACGAAGTATCTAGAAGAGTACCAGAAGAGAGGAAGAGCCATTTAGAGAATTTCCACACTCCACAAGCTGCCATAGCACTATATCCATTAGTTTGGGACTTTTCTCAAGGGCAAGTGACATGCACGGTAATGTAAGTGCTGTTTGAGATTTTCTAAAGGAGTGTAAGCAAAAAAAAAAAAAAATGTTAAATATTCAAGGATACTTGGACTTCGGAATTTAGAGTGTGAGAAGAACGACAAAAAATTGTTGTGGGCGGATGACTCCTTTTCTGAAGTGCAAGTGGCATGCACAGTGATGTAAGTGCTGTTTGAGATATTTAGAAGGAGTTTTAAGAAAAAAATTGTTAAATATTCAAGTATATTTGGACTTTGGAATTTGGAGTGAGAAGAACGACTCGAAATTAAAAATTGTTGTGTCTGGATGACTGTTAATCCTAATTACTAATTTGTGTATATTGGGTAAAATATTATCCAATTAGTTGTTGTGAAGTTGATCTGGAGGTGTTAAATGGTAGTCCATCACAAACAGTGATTTAAGTAATATTGAATAATGTCGATGAACTTCAAATCAGGGAGAGGTAACCCTATTAGTGTAACCCAAGTTTCTGGATAGTTAATCCAAGTAATCGGATTACCATGAATTTGCTCATGGCAGAAATTACCAAGAGTGGTCCTATTCAGCAAGGATAGGAATTGGGAGATCCAAAAGACTTCGATATAGAGAATGGCAAGTTGTAGAAACGCCGGTTAAAAACCCTAAATACCGTGACTGGGAATCTGAGAACATATCAGTATAAAAGTGGATTCTGAATTCAATGGAAGATGGAATGATTACTAGTATTCATTACTGCCAACTGCTAAAGATATATGGGACTCCATCTCTACCGCCTATGCACCCAAAATGACACTAGATTAATCAAGTAAAGGAGATTTGGCACAGTTGAAACAGGGTGGTATATCTATGGGTGACTATAATGCCAACTTCAGGGGAATTCATGTGAAATCAATGTGTATCATCCCCAGGCACCCTTCTTGTGGAAAGGAATGAGAACAAGAATTAGAGGCCAAGCATATTTTCAAGTTACCGATTGTGTGTGAATCCAAAGTATGAAACTGTCTGTGCCCAGATCCTAAGTCAAGATACTCTTCCACCTCTAGGGACAGTGTTCTCTCTTTTACAAAGTGAGCAAAGAAGAAGGCCGGTAATGCTGGGAACCAAATCTCATTCGGCTTCTGAAGACGGATCTGCATTAGGTAGTTCTATTGATAATGGAGTTTGTAGTGATCGAAACTGTGGCTGCGGTTGTGGTCATGGTGGACAGAGTCGTGGTGCACCATTTAATAATGAAAATGATAAACTTTATTGTACTCACTGTTGTAAGGACCCGCACCCTATTATGACCTGTTTTAATTAAAATAAGTAAATAATATGATTGTATGCCTGCATTGTATTCTGCGCGTCTGATTTCGTGCATTCATGCAACCATTCAATCATTCCATGCATTTCATGAATTTCTAAACGGACTGGGTGGGATACAACTTGTCACTGATTTTATCGGCGATAATAAAATCGGAAAGCCCACGTCGCTGTTTTGAGCAGCATCAAACATGGAGCTTGACTCGTATTAGGAGGCCTTGTTTTGAGGAAAAATGGGAGTATGCCTTGTCGTCGATCCGGTCGGCGGTAAACCGGTTAAGCCCGCGATCACTGATTAGGACTCTTTAAAAACAGAAAGTTAGACCCAGTATCGCGGAAGTTGTAGGTGGAAACCCCTATGTCGAACCTGTCGGCGGTAACCAGTTCTAGAGACATTAATTGCAAATATTTGCTTCCTAATCGAGCTCAAAGCCTGTTAGCCAACCAATAAGTAAAGATACTGCCTTGTCCCTTTCTCATCCACAGCAACTAAGAACCCCTCTAAGCACTCATATTAACCCCAAAACCCTTCTCTCACCATTCCCCATCATTCAAGCAAGTAGAAGGAAGAAGGATCTATGCATTGCAGGCTTGGATCAGCAGTGAGTAGTAATTGTAGGACACGTGCTTCTCATTTTTCACTAAAGCCTACCTTGACTTACATTCAAATGACCCAAGAATACCTCTACTTTCGATTTTACTTGAATGTTTGAAGATCTGATCACTTGGCCCTTAACAAGAAACATGAGAATAAATCATTTTTATAGATGAATATCTTTAAGGGTAAGAATAAATAATGGATACCAGGATACCAAAATGAAAAAAATTGTCTATGCATCCGAATAAAATTTGGGTCGAGATTAGATCCGTGGGCTTGAGTACATAAACTGATTACAACAAAATTTGTGTCGGAATTAAATTTTCTGTGTAAATCATCTTTTATAGGTGATTGTGAACAGCTGTTTATATTCATAAAGCTAATTATTTTTCATGTAATTTTTGTTTATTAACGGTCTTAAATTTACCCAAATATCATTTAATGAGAAAAGAAGTGCGCAACGCACTTAGATACATTATCGATCAACCATGTTCCCTCTTCAAAAAAAAAAAAAGAGGCTCCACCACTGGTGATTAGTTCCCTAATTAAACATGCTTGTTCTAGGGTAACCTAGTGATTTAAGGGTTTGGTAGATCTTATGTTTGTCTAGGAGCTTGCATGCACTCTTTTTGTTCGAAGTTATGTATCCCGACTCATGTTGCTTGTTAACGATACACTAATGCCATCATGAGACCATTTGAGATCTCGATTGTGGGGTCAGTCCTTGTTGACCGACTCTCCCGTTATGTGCATGTGTACATGCTTGTATACCTCCCTTTCATAATATGTCTCTTGCTTATTGACTCACCTGTGTCATAAGGAACTTTGCCCATTAAGTGGGTCAATGAGCATTGATTGAGGATGCTCGAGTGGTGTAAGACCATCCTGTTTATGCATGTGAGTTGGTATGCGGGTAATGCCATAGGCCATACTCAGCCTGGGTTTTATCTGGTCTTCCTGATTGCTCCTGATTTGCCTGACATGATATGATTATTGTTCATGTAACCAGTATCAGTGAGTGCACGAGTGTCAACACAAATCCTTGGAGCAACGATTTTCCTGCCGAGCTATTGTGGGCTTCCCAAGACCTGCACTACAGGGGTGATAATACTATAAAGAAGGCTCCCTACGGCCTGTACCACAGAGGTGATAATACTGTGTAGTAATCCCCTCACAGCCCTATGCAGGGGTGATAATTTTGCATGTGCCATTCCTGAATTTCCTGAGTTTCTTGTTTTGATTGTATGATACTTGATCTTGTTTTGTTTTGATGGGCTTCCATTGCAATGATTGAACTCCGTCGGTTATGTTCTGCACGTTTTATGCTTCAGGTCTTCTTGCATGCCTTGATCTTGACCATTTGTATGCTTGATTGTATTTCATATGTTTTATGTGTGTAGACTGATTACTTGTTGAGCATTACCTCATTAGACTTTAATTAATTGTTTCAGATACTAGGGTAGACTACTGAACCTGGAAACTGAACATAAGCGCAACAAGCCTAATTTCAAGTCTTGCTTCAATCTAGTTTAGTTTGATTTCAGCATTTCAATAATGTAATAAGACTTCAGTCATTTTAATCCAGTTTTGTTTAGTCTTTGATTTGATTAATTAAATGGATTAGTAAAAGCTCTGTTTATCATGAATGGAATTTCCACTGCGTTAATATGCATGTATGTATGAAAGAAAAATATCATGGCAAGTGATTCGAGAATCTCAGATTTTGGGTTATGACAACTATCACACGAGACATGATGGGGCCAAGCGGATCAACATGCTCATAATAATATTATATCCTAATTTTATAATAAAAGGGATGTCTTGCTGACAAAGTATCCTCTCTCGTCCTTAAGCTTCCCATAGAATCTTCATAGTAAAAGTTTGCTAAAATATTCTCTCAACCTTTCTTTAATATCATTATCCTTCTCTAAAACCTTTTTAGCATCGTTCTTTATACATCTGACATAATCTAAGTCCCTACTTTTCCTTTCCCTCATTCTCGGAAATTTGAAAATCTCTCCCCTTCTCTTGTTTCCAACTTATAGTATAGGTCATCATCAAAGACTTTGCATCACTTATTACTTTCTTAACCTTTTCTTTGTCTTCTTATACATTTCATAATTTTTTGTATTTCTTGTCCCCAGCCAAACACTGTATCAACGTCTTCCTCTCGCACGGTTTCTTGAACCCATATGCTCCACCACCATTTTTCTTTATTAGGGTGACTTTTCCCTTTTGACTCTCCAAGCACCTCTTTTATAACCTTCTAATATAGTTAGTTATTTGGTCACATATCACCATAGTTTTTCCATCTAAATTTCATTCTCCACCCTCGTTATGCTTAAATGTCATTGCCATTTTCCCTTTCAAATCCCCCATCTTATTTTAGGGCACCTTTTATTAACTAGCCCTCTATTTCTACTTTTAATGCAAGCATTTAAAACTACTATCCTATGTTGTATGGTCAAACTCTCTCTAAGAATAACCTTACAGTCTCTTATTGTTCTTTCTTGTGCAGTAGAGTTTGTAGGCATTGGTGACATCCTTAGCTTTATCACATTTCCACTTTGATTCCTGCAGACAGGCTGCATTAACTCTTCTTCTTTTCATTGTATCTACCAGCGCCATACTCTTGCCTATCAAAGTTCCTATATTTCAAGTAGTAAGTCGAATCCTCCTCTACTTTTGGACCAACTACTTTACCCGCACTTATTCATATTGGTACAAGAACCCTTGCATACTTTTCATTGCAATCAAGAGCCACTACAGTCCGTCGCTACAGCACAGAACACCCTAACATGATCACAGAACATTGTTTTCTCAGAATTCATGTTGAAGCTATGTCACAAGTTTTATGCCTGCTGTCAACCTACCTAATGCAACCCTTGCTTATCAGCGCTTAGGACCCGAAGTCACAACTAACTGGTGGAGTTGAAGGGCATGGGTACTTCGTTTGTCAAAAACAGTATGTGGAAAAACAAAAGAAAGGAAGAAAAACTTAAGCAAGAGCAGCTCAGGAACAATTTTAGACTTCAGATTTGATGTGATCACTGAATACATGTATCCACATATCTTATGCAGATGACACACTGTAACAGTTGTTATGACAAATGCCAACAGGAACCGTATTACAGTGAACTAATAAGACTGATACTTGTGCCCTTGAACTGCATCTGCATCTCCAGCAACTTAAAAATCTGTTAAGAGTTCCTTTCACATGTACCTTATGTATGGGATATGATCAGAGATTTCAGCAGAACACCAAAAGGAAGTTCATTAAGATTGCCAAATAGCCCCATTGACTTAACTCATCTCAAGTCCCAGTTAATTTACAATTGAATATAAACTGGTTAGAGAAATTAAGCAAATATTTAACACCCATATAGCAAGAAGGGTAACTGCATATAGAATATCTATTAGCATCTTAGACTACACAAAGCTGATGCTCACAAAACCAGAGAAGTATTTATCTTCATATTGATAACTGATAAATTGGGTATGCCAGACAACCAATAGTCTAATGGGCTGAATACATAGATGGCTCGTTGAGCCACAAAGGTTGTGAAGAGTCCCAATTGGTAAAGTCAAACCAGTAGGGATGTTGCAGAAATCTCAGAAATTAGAAAGTAAAATCAAGCAAGGAACCAAATTTAATTAATCACAGCTGACCTAAGAGGTCTTTCCAATCACCCACGAAGGAAATGGGAAAGAAGAGCAACTGCTGTATTTTTTTTATTCATGCATCGCAGTCTATGTTTGATACAGGACAGGCCCATGATTCACATGCTGGACCCCTCCCCTACTATATAAAAGTAACAATTAAGATATGAGTATTAATATGCATTGTTATATCGTTCACTAACAGCTTGAGCTTTTAGTGTTACTGGTCATTAACAAGGAGAAAGAAATAAATTGCCTTAATGAAGAAGATTATTCATAAAAACAATTAAAAAACATAAAGATGGGGAAAAACTAAACACAAATTTTGCATCTACCCCTAGGAAATGCATAGCAAGGAATGATTTCAGCATTGGATGATACTAACCAGAAAACAGTAGCAAGTTGTTGCCGAGGAGGCCCACGGAATTCAGCATTTATCCGATGCTCAAGAATCCAAACAACGATGCCCACAAGAAGAAAGAAAGCAGCAGTCACAAGCCACATCTCTAAAGAGAATGGCTTTAGGAAAGCCCAAGCAATTGACTTTCTCTCTTTGACAGGAGCAACTATAACAAGGCCTGACTCAATGTAAGGCTGTGTAAAATCAACAATCCTTGTCCGATTTGTAACAATAGTTATGTCCCCAACAGCTGCATCAAAGTGCTGAAGAAAGTCTGCAAATTAATACTGTAACAAGAATATAACTTTTAATCCATCATGCAGGAAAAACAAAAAAAATCAACATTACATGCCAAAGAAATGTAATAAAACTTGATAAATTCCCCATTTCTAACATAAGATTCATGTCATAGAATCATGATTCCATTTGGAGAGGTGGACAGTTTGATCAATCAATTTGGATTTCCCATACCATGCCAAGTAGGTATGTGCCACATTGCGAACCTCATGAACCTATCATCTAAAGTTTCCCTGTGAACGCTCCTTTCATGTATATGAACCACCCAATCAGTAGGCCGTATCGGGTAGTCTATGGTCAATAAGAATCACTTCCATCAAATGACTATTTGGAACATTCACAAAAGAAAAGGCCAAGTTGTGGATGGATTAGAACTTTCTATCAGCATGCCCTTTTTTGTACCATGGAATTGTAAGCAGAACTGAATGGATTGCCTGGATTGATTGATTAGAGTGCCCATGCAAACAAAAGCAACCCATGGAGTACTAAGCATTTCTCCTTAAAAAAACTTCTATATCCACAGCAAAGTACTTACATTTTGGGCAACCAAATTCACAAGTTCATCGTAGCTTGGATTTTCCAAACCATTTCCATATAATATAAACTGCCGCGGGACTGGATATGGCAACAAAGCCACTGCAGCATTGAACACATCAATACAAAATCCTTTCACACCATCAGGGCCCCTATCTTTTGAAACAAACTCCTCGTAAATCACTCTGTTAGGAACGGCAATTCTAAGAGGTTTTCCATTGTTTGGAAACACCCACCCACGAGGCTTTGTCGAAGTCCCACCAGGCCATATAACACTTTGAAGCTGTCGATTCGCCATTGAATTGTTTGGCGGCTTCTCATATAGAATTTCAGGAGCAACAACTGAGAGACCAGAATAGTTGGACCAGTACCCAATCCTCCGCAACACTGGTCCAGCAATGTTCAGAATCTCATATGCTGGATGAATAAGATTCTTATCCATATCGAACTCAATTCGACCAGTGAGACCAGTAAAGTTCGTCACTCGTAATCTCTGAAGCAACGCATTGCCTCCTTCAAAAGCATGAAGCCTTGATAAGTGCAGCATACTTCTATTTGCATCATGCAAATTTGGATCAGTAGTAAAAGAAAAAACCCCACCATCATTCAAGAATTCGTTAAGAGCACGAGCAACCAACCAGACGGAATCATATGCATAGAGTCCATAGGAATTCAGACCTGAACTGACATTCCCTTTTTTAAGCAAATCCCTCCACCTTGACGAAAAATTTCTTTTAGACACTGAATCTGGTGTATGATGGCGAAATGCAACAACTCCTTGTAAGAGGTTCATTGTATTATCACCAGGTTCAGTCAAATCTAAAACTGAAGCTAGCCAATCAGTTGCTATCCATGCATAGCCGCTATTCATCATCCCAAGAGACTTTGCAATTGAAAAAATTGTAGGACCTGAGTCAGGATTTACATGCACGACGTAAACTCGAGATTCCATCAGATTCACTTTGACCAACAAATCGCTGATTGTGCTCTGCGTAGCACCAGGAGGAAATGCAGCTTTCAAAGTTATCTTTGAGCGTTTCTTCGCAAGTGCATCTCCTAGCACAGATATCCCATTCCTTCCATAATCATCATCAACAAAAATAGCAATTACCTCTCTCCATCCATAGAAATTAACAACATCGGCGACTGCATACATCTGGAAGTAGTCACTCTGTGTTGTGCGAATGATAAATGGGTACTGCAAAGCCGAAAGAGTTGGATCTGTTGCTGCAAATGATACAAGCGGTACATGAAGTTCATTTACAACATGGGAGATCACATGAGCTAATCCAGAGGATTGTGGACCAATTACAGCAACCACGTCTTTCTCCACCAGCCGCAGAGCTACACAAGTAAGGATGTTCTTTGTTAAACTTCTATATACAGATGAAAAGGAACATCCAGCATGCATCAATGGGAAAAAATTGAAGAGCTCATTTTGGTTATATTTTAGACTATGTGGATTGAAATTGGACGTCAAGTAGGGTTACTCTTGTTAATTTTCTGCACAGGTCAACATCAGTATGAACACAAAAATAAATTTAGAAGCAGAAAATCAGCATCCCACCCAGCTCATATCAGTCTGACTGGTGCCCCAATGTACAACGGAAAGCATAACCATCACCCATACAAATTCTGACATGTACGAAAGCAGTTCCAGGTGCAATAGTTAATTGAGACTTAATCAATTTATCTATAGCTTATTTCACTGCCAAAGATAAGCTGATGACTGAAATTAGATGTGCTTTGGAAACTTCTGGCAGGGGAGATTGCACTCTACTGTGTTCGTGGCAGCGTGGGAATCACAATTCAAATTATGTGGGATGCATTTTAATAGTAATTCAAGTAATGAGTGTTGAGTAATCAGTCCCTACAATAACTGCATCTATAGGTTTCAAAATCAGTGATAATTCATGAGTTTTCATTGAAGCCACTGCAGATTTCTGTTGTTATTTTTCTCCACTTTAGTTGTGAGTCTTGGTCTAGTGTGAACTTCAATTCAACTATTTGAGAAGCAAACACTTCTAGTCTTTGGAGTTTACTGTTCTCCATAATGACAAAGCTGACAACAAGATCTCTGCCGGTAAAGCACAAAAGAATATCTCATCTTGTTGTGTCAATCTTAAGAAAATATATCTCACTGGAGAAATTTGCTTATCAATCAATCTAGAAAAAAGATAGCAATGAAATTGCATATGATAATATGTTCTGACCTGTATCTTTTCTACAAATGAAAACCTGGAAGAAAAATGAATATACAAAACACATGCATTTGAATCAACAACCCCATCACTGCTGTATATAGAAGGATTCTACAGAATTAATCAGTTAAGAGTCCTCAAATCTGAAAGGTATATGCAATCCTACATTATAATACTGTATTTCAGTTGAATTTGAATGTACCAAACGCTAAATACAGTAGGCAGCATCAATCTTTTGGCTGAAGTGTCGGTTTTCTGTGTTGCTATGCATTTGGGCTCGCACAGAAAGTGGAGACCATGTAAGGAAGGAAGCTGGTATTCTTACTTCCAAACCATGCCATTACCAGCTTTCTGACAGCTCTAACCCATAGATTTTTATTGGAACAAGAAAGTCATATAGTACTATGGAGTCTGGATTGCAGTCTAATGTGATTCCTCCATCGCACTGATCCTCAACATATTGTCATCATGATCATCAAAAACAACAAACCCTCATCACATCAAACTTGGGTCAGCATATAGAGTTATACACTTGTATCATTTAATCATCAAATAAGCCCTGTCATCGTAAGTCATGGGGTTTTTCAGCATGAAAGTGAGGGGCATCCCTCTGTTTCATTACAAACACAAACAGTAATAGATAATCATGGATTATGCCATGCATTCATACAAATTTCAACTGGAAGTGCGCCTAGATAAACTCTAAACAGACTAGAAGACTCTGCCAAATTAACCTTGTTTCTTAATTCATACATGATAATAAAGCAGATAGAATTTCAATTCAACCTCTTTTTTTATCTAGGACAAAAAAGGTGACTGTAATTCCAATGCATCTGATTGATGAATTTCTCATACCTTCAATAATTCCAAGAAAACCACTGCAAATTGTATCTACCATAATAATATTGAGCTTCGTGCCGGCAAGAACATTGGGATCGGCATTCACATCATCCACCGCAGCAGCAATTGCAGCCTGTGCTGCTCTACCAATAACAGAGTCAAACATAAGCATAGCACCAATAGTCACAGAAGTTGGTCTTGATGGAAAGCTGGCATTCTGATTCCCACCCATCACTCCCACAGGAACCGAGAAAAGAAAAGGCAATACCAAAAGTACTCTCATTGCAGAAATATAGCGGAACCCAATCATGGCATCAAAATTCTGAGACTGAAATTGCAATGATCTCAATTGATTCTTCGTGATACACCAAAATTGGTCCTGAATTTTCAATTCACATCAGAATCAACATGGAATAGAATACCAGCAAAGGGCAATTGGCTGCAGAAAAACCAAAGGCTCTAGGGCCCTTACATTTGCATGGGAATTGAATACATAGGAATTCATGGTCAAATGGGCTCCAACAAGGGATTATTAAAGAGCTAAGGGGTGAAGGATATAAGGTAGAGTTGTAAGTGGGATTTTGACTCTCCTAGACTCTTATAGGATTCGAATAGCTAGGGTAGTGGGTATTCGAATCTCCCTTTGATTCATTTTCTATGTAAGGGGAGATTATTTGATGATCATTTTTTTTTTTTATATTTAATTATGTTTCTTCATTTTTAACCACTTCTAGAAATACAAGTCTTAGAATTCCTAGGATATCAATTACATTTCCTAGGATTGTATTACTGAAAGTGGTTAAAAATGAGCAATCAAAGGTGAATATCCAACAATGACTATCAAATAACCTCCCCTTTAATGGAAATTGAATCAAGAGAAGATGGGAAATGAATACCCAGAAATCACCCCAGTTATTCAAATCCTACGAAAATCTGAGTCCCGCTTACTTTGATACCTTATATCCTTCACCACTCACCACACATCCTTCACCCAATCACCCTTCACCTCTTTAATAATCATTCAGTGTAGCTAATTTCACCGCGAATCTTATGTATTCAAGTACTATATATTCCATACAAATAAATAATGTTGCAGACTTCATTCAAGACCCCAATAAAAGCCACACCAACTGGAAAAAAAAAATACAGAAAAGAAAAGAAAATCAACAGGTGAGTGCAGTCATTGAATTGCAATTTCAATTCAAATCCAATCAAAGTACCAAACAACTAGGAGCAGTTCACTGGAGTAGAGGAACATAGATAGTTTGAATTCATTCAGAAACCAACAAGAAGAAAAGCACTGGAACAGGCAGAAAGAAAGGGAAAAAAAATAAAAAACAATGGTTGTAAATTTAAAATCATAGTTGCAGACGTGCGGTACCCCAAAAACATAACCCATCATTAATAAAACAGTAACTCACCATCCCCACAAGGAAAATCCTGTGAATCCCTCCTTGAATTAGACCAACAGGTGTTCTAAATTTTCAGCACCTCATTTCAGAAACTAACATGAAGAAGCAGAAAAACAGCTCTACAGCATTCGAACCTGATGACCAATTAGAAAACAAAAAAAGGAAACCCCATGACACCCCACAAACATTAGAGTATATCCCAGTATTCAACTCATTTTAGAACAACCCACTACTCAACTCATATTATAAAAAAAAAACCATATACACCGAGAAAAAATGAAGTAAATATATGGCAGATGAAATAGATAAGAGGGAGCGGAATCAAACCATTGACAATGAGATATGACAAAAGAATGCTCCTGAGGCCAGCAGCCAAATTCCATCTATGGTGAGACTAAAAGTAGAATCTTTAAGCACTGATGGTGAGGCTTGCTTGGTGGAGAGCCCCATTTGACCCACCTGTGATTCCATCCTCCTCACAGTCTATAATCAACACGGGAACCATGACCCAATATCTGGCTAGGGACTTTCATTTTCCATGATGGGTTTGGGTATTTTGCAGCAGCTGTTCTGTGCAGACTTCGGTTTTGCGCCTACATTTGTGGGGTTCGTTTTGGTGTTAATGGCTCTGGTGATACTTGGGTTTGTTTGATGTCTTGGATTATTTGTTGGGTTCATAGCCTATGTGTTTGTATGTCTCGATTCTCTCTTATCATATCACTTCATGCCAAAAGACAAAAATATATATAGTTTTTATACTACCATATCTCCAATTAGATCTGAGATTTGTTGAGAAGTACTTATTTTATTTAAGCATATCCCCTTTCTATCTCTTTATAAACTCCTTGCAAGTGGAGTCCATTCAAGACATTCTTGTGGGATGTCAAATATGAAAATAATCATCTTCCTTTCTTATTCTACCCTCAAAAGGCTTACAGAGATCTTTAATTCTTTTCTCTGTGCTCAATACATATGAGGTAGGCCCAACTTTCTTGTACCCTTACAAGCTAGCTGTGTAGGGTCAACTTGCAATGGGGTAAAATTTGAGTACATCTTGCATGTATGATAATGGATTGCATTTGTCGTGGGGCAATTTATATGGGTAAGAATGATACAGAATGCTTCATTAACAGGACAAAACTTCTTCCAAAAAATTACATTGCATGAGTATAGATCATTATGAAGAGTGGAGTGAAGCAACTTCACTACTAGAGTGGAGTAAAGTAAAGCCAGCATCTTTCAGAAAAATTGTCAAAAAGTCAAAAAAAATACAAAAAGCAATATCCTTTCTCCACTGGAGCAAAGGAAACTAAAACATGAAGAATTCCTTTCTTTTCTTTTAAAAAAAAAAGTCAAAAATCAATATCCTGTCTCCATTAAAAGACACAAAAACACTCACATTTTATATAAAAAAATTAAAAAGATTCCATACTAAATAACTAAAGACAAAATATTCATCTCAACCCATTTATAGTTTATTATTTCTTAATTATAGCCTTTACTTCACTTCATTCTACATATAAAGAAAACTAGTAGGCCAAAGATGATATAAATATGGGTAATAAGGATAAATTTGAAGAAGTACATAACCTTTCCATTAAGTTGGCTCGGTGAATATTGGAATTGCAAAACAAAATTCATATAACCGACTTTCACAAAGTTGGGACAAGATTTTGATGAAGATGAGTCTCTACTGTAGAGTTCCACTCTTTCAACGGGGGACTTCTATTTTTACCAAAAAAGAAAAAAAGGAGAATTCTCTTCCTGATTGTTGCTAATGTGTCCCACTCCCATGTGTAATAGGTTTGTGCGCGATCATAAATTCCCATACTCTCGCTCCCCATGAAACGTCATGCCATCCCACCTTAATCTCAGTCTTTTCATTCTGTGGTGTGTGACAGTTCTCAGAGTACCTCTTTGACTTTTCTCCCTCGCAGGCTTGCAAATGGGCAGGTGAGAGAAATGAACTTGTGATATTTTTATTTTTTGAGGTTTCTTAACTCTTAAGACGTTATTGGGAAAAAAGTTAGAAAGATAATTTTTTTAAATGATAAATGTTGTTATGTTATTGAGATATTTTTCAATAATTTAAGAAGCTAAATCTACAATGCAATGAGACTTTTGCATCATGAAACTCCATGATGGGGATTGGGGATCACTTTGAAATATATAGTTAATCTATAAGACATGGATATGTGGGAATAAATGCAAGTGTTACATATTCAAATATTAAATATGTGAAATACATGCTAATGTCTGTCAAAATTATCACTTTCATACGATAGTAAATGAACACATTCAAGGATTTTAGATGGGTATGAAATTTTGGGACTTTTTTTCTACAATTTATAAACATTTAATATATTAAAAAGTTAATTATCTTAAAGTTTAATATACCAATAAAGAAGATGAACGGCTCACACTAATAATTGGGTCCCACAAAAATGCTAGAAAAATACCGTTAGAGGAATTTAAACCTATAATCTATCCAAGCAAATGCCTTTACTGCATCTTGTACTGCAGTGTCTTCACATTTATATATGCAACCATCTATCATGTCCTTAGATATGCGAATGAAAGCCCAAAAATTGACATAATTTGCTTAGGGCCCGTTTCTTTTCTGGAATTTATGGAATTCATGTCTGGTGGATGTTTGGGATTTTCAAATGCTGGAATTCTGAAATGCTACTAAATTCTGTCATTTCTGAATTCCATGTTTCACTTATACCTGAATTCCTGGCTGAGAATTCCTGAATTTCCTGAAATTTGGGAATGCCTGGAATTCTCGCCAAGAAACGCTGGATTTCTGACAGGAATTCCGGAATTCCCAGACAACCGGAATTCCTGTAAGGAATTCCAGAAAAGAAACAAGGCCTTAGTGTCTTCTATGATGTGGATTTCTTAATTCTTATAAAAGGGCAATCATGGACCAGGCTGACTTGAGTCCGACCAAGGCTAGCCCATATTGAGTCGAGCTTTAGCCTTAGATTTTTTTACACAGGCCAATTGGACTTAGATTTAATGGTAGAAAGTCCAAACACCAATTTGGCCAGAATAAGACACAATTTACTCTTTTTCTCAATAGAGGCAACTCAAACACATATCCTTTCACACACAAACATAAAATCCAATATATTAAGCAAGGGTTGTTTTATATCAAAACTAAGGTAATTGATTACTAAATCCCACTCTCATTTTTACTTCATTTTTACTTTATCTTCTCAAATATCCAAGTTTCATGCATGATCCAAATTTCTTGAGCCTAGTGATATAGTACAATTTTCTTTCCTAATTCAATTTTGAGAATCCTTTCCTAACTCAATTTTGAGAATGTAAGTCTCACATGATCTGAACTCTCGATCTAATCAATTCAAATTCAAAAGGACTCTTAATAATTCGGACTCTCCTTCACCACGGGTCTTTTATCTAGCATGTTTATATATATATATATATATATATGGGGGAGGTGCTCTTGTGAGAGACACTCTCACCTCATGAGATAAACTTAAATGCGAGGGCCCCCACCTTTATCTCTCGTAAGGTGAGAGTGTCTCTCACAATAGCACTTCCCTATAAATATATATGTGTGTGTTATTGAATTAGCAAGCCACATAGAATCCTCTTTTCTACGAGAAACTATATATGGTACTTGCATCTTCTCTCTAGGTAATATATGTTTTTTTTTAAGTAAATTTATTATTTTGTATTTTCTAGTTTTAAATATTGAACCGATAAAATTTTAATTACAGTCAACTAATAAAATTAATTATACATGATCATGCTTTAAGAACTTGTGATCAAGCTAATCCTTGATTAAGTGTAGGGCCAAAAATTTAATAATTCTATTAAAGGCTTTTCACCATTCAGTCATGTCTAAACAAGCATTTCGCCCAATCTTACCGATGCTCTGTACAACTATATGCAGTTGAAATGGATAAAATGCTTTTAATAATGCCATATTGTAACTTTTAATATTTGTGATTTCGTAAAACCAACTTAACAAAATCCTCTTCCATTGATTTTTTGTCTAATTTGTGCAACATCGCATAAAAATTGTGACATGACGTATATTGACCATATTCAATCAAATCTCATTGCATGTTGTTGGTACATGAAAACCTATAGGAAAAAAAAAAAAAGAAGACAAAAAAGAATTGATCCGGAGGTTTACTCTACTCGAAAAAAAAAAAAAGAAAAAAAATGATCTGGAGGTCTATTCTTTCACGCAGAAAAAGAAAATAAAAGAATTCTCATATTTCCTTTCACTGTGTCGAGAAAGGAGACAAATTTTTTTTTTTTTTTGTGTGCCGTAAAAGGTGAATTCGGTTTCCATGAAAGGCGATTTTGAGTGTTACGAAGGGCGAATTTGGATGTCATGAAAGGCAAATTACATCGCTTGTAAAAAAAGATAGGATTTGTAATTTTTGTCTATTTTTTCATTAAAAAGTTATATTTTCATTAAAAATATAATAGAAAAATAAGAAAAAGACGTCAAACTATTAGACAAGTATGTGGACACATTCGGATTAGTGGACGCAAGCCATTTATGTTAGCTCCTCCGACGTTTCTCTGATGATAATGTAATGCTTGGATACTTTGGTAAGGCTTCAAACCTTAGATTCTTAAAGAATAAGGTTTATCTAAAAGAGAAGATTCTATATCCAATAAAGATCCAAGTAGATGGGCTAAAAAACCGCATCTAAGCCATAGAAAATAGAATGAAAGGCTAAGAGACAACCAATGTGGCCATTGTTCACATGTGATGAATGCATTAACTCTGAATCATGGGAGGAGTTATGCTTTTAATATCTCCATTTGTAACTCATTTTTATTGCGTTTTGATTGGTTGTTGCATGATAATGGGCTTTAATTGCATGGAATAGTCATGGCCATTTGCGACTCTTGGAGTTTTGTTGTAAGAAGCTGTTGTAATGTAAGAAGACTTTTATCACGAGAAGAAAATGTGCATCAATTGCCGTCGGATTGATTTGGAACTTCAGAGGTTAATTGTCGCTGATGGACTGAGATCATTTGCCTGTTGGTTTCTTGATCAGTTGGGCAGGATGCAGGCCTTCATAGTTGATTGGGATGTTTATCCGTGATGTTGATGAATATCGGCGACTATTAGGCTTTTCACGAAGTTCTATAGGCAAAATGAGATGAAAAGGGGGAAAGTACCAAAGAAATATGGGGCAAACGATGTCAGAATGACTTAAAACTTGATATGGGGCCCCTTAATGGTATTTTAAGACAAACCATGTGCTCAATTTTGGGAAAAAAAGGTCTCCAGTACTATTGTCACGAGAATGACCTATTTCGCAACAAGAAGAGTTAAGTTAGGTCAAACGATGTTGTAACGGACCAAAACTTCACATGGATACTCCTCAAGGCTATAATAGAGAATTTTGAGTTATCCAAATGATTCTGAGATGATTTGATGCATGAAGCAATTGCTATCTAATTTGTCTCATAAAGAATCGATGATCATGAAATGATGTTAAAACTTCTCGAAAGTGATGGGAATCCTTAATTTGATTTGCTTATGTAGAACATCTGTGAGTTGTTTACATCTTGTCTGCTAAGTTTGAAGATGTTCGGGCTTCATTTGGGTTTGTGATCGCCCTGTGGGCTTATGGAGGCTTCGTGGGGCTCCAAGGCCATTGACGAACCTTACTTTTGATTTTGATGCCCTCTTATATGATGAACAAGTGTTAGGCGCCTTGCTGATATTGAAAATCACATTTGAATGGCTTGATGTAGTTTTGCATGACTTCTTTGATGCTGAAATATGTTCATGGGCAAAAGCGATATTTTTGTCAACACTCTATGGACGAAAGCCCTTCTATTACCTTCCATATGCTCACATCATGGCAGTTTAATCATTCTTCTTGGCCCCACCAAAGTTCTTCGATAGCAATTGGACATTAGTTGATTGCCAAATAAGAAATAGAAGAAAAGGGCTCTTAAATTTTTTTAAAAAATGGCTTTTATTTTTTTTTTAAAAAACGCCTTTTAAACATTTTTTCACCTTTAATAGATGATAAAATCTCAAAATACTAATTGCTAAGTGTTTGGTTCTAAGACTTGTCCTCTTTTCTTACAAAATTGCTCTTAACTTGCATGATATTGTGAGTTCATGACTTACAACAGGTATAACCTAACGATGATGGTGTTCAAAAGATTAATCCTGGAGAGCTTTAGAGCTTCAATGATGATGATGTTCTTTCTATCGATAAGTGGCCTTGAGTGCAGGGGAAAGGAAGGGCTACCATCATCCAACAACAACCATGTGGCACATGTGTTCTAATTAGTACTCCACTCATTATTCATTTCATATGTACTTAGTACTTGGCACTTGTATTTTCCAATGGAAAACATGTTTAAGAGGTAGTTTTAGAAGAAAAAAAGAGTCACGTTGAAAAAAAGGCTCTCAACTTTATTCATCATTATTTCATAACCAAGATTGGACAACTTACAAATAATGTCCAATGAATCTAAGGTGTGATCTATCATGATCTACTTTCTGATGTCTATTTGAATTAGTGTTAAGACATTTTTACTTCTTCTTCAGAAGGTAACCAAAAGCTAACTTTTCCAAATAAACATAAATGTCTAAAGCAATAAGGCCTTCATTGGATTTCTTTTTTGACAAATTTATCGATATAACTTTTAATATATGAAAAATATGTATGTCCTACTTTTATCATATAATAATTTTTCTATACTAGTTGTTCTATATGAGAATTTTTCCCATATAACTTTTGCCATAAGGCAAGTATGTTTTTTTTCAAATTAAACTAGAAGTATCATTACTCTATTTGTAAAAAAATATAATTTAAACAACTCCATTTCAAATAGATCTTTTGAACTAGGTCTATTTCAAATAGATTATACTTGCCAAATATGCCTTCAAATTCTTCATCAAAAGTTGGATTTCGTAATATATATATATATATATATATTTATATCTTTAGGCCATCGGACTTCCTCAAACTTGTTTGCATGTTTCTTTTGGAAAAAACAATAGAGCTTCTTGAAGTTGAAGCCGTAGAGGATTTAGATCCGTTGATTGTAGTGACAAAACAAAATGTTACTTTATTTTAACAATTTTCAACTCTTGTTCAAAATCTCAATATAATTTGTTCATCTCATTCTAAGGGTCAATTTGTGTGTAGGGATTCGTAGAATTTTTGGTTGAAAGTTATACAAATTAATTCTCCAAATATTGTTCCCCAACAGGATACACAAATGCTAAGTAAGACCTAACATTTTGAACAGTAGAAATTGGATAATTTCATAGACTGAAAATAATAATTTAGAAAGCTGGATTTTTGGAATTTCACTAATGAAACAAGGAATTTCAAATGCTTCAAGGACAGCAACTAACATTGATGTAAAAAAATCTCAACATATGCAATTCTCATAAAGATTTCTCCAAATAAACAAGCTTTAAAGATTCCCACGACCTTCCATCCTTCGAGTTTGAATTGGATGCCTACTAGATGATATATGAGTTAGTTTCATTGTATATGCATATGTTTCTCTCTTTTTTAAAAACATAAATATATAAATGGGGTCTGTAAAAAAAAAATTTGTTTTCTATTTACACCTTAAAATCATCAGCTAATGATTGATTTTTCAAATATTACCAAAGAGTGTTCCTTTCAAGAAGCATTCATTTAGTAGAACTAAAATGCGATGCAAATAGGGGCGGACCTACATGTAGGTGACCTGGGGTGGTAGCCCCATGTCTATTTTGAAATTGTTAGAGATGCAAATGGGCATAGACCTTTCCCACATCTATCTAATAAATAGTCGCCCCATGTTTAAACCTTGTGATCGCCCCACGTCACAAAATCTTGGAGAAAACACTCATCTTCTCTCTCGACACCTTCTTCGCACTGAGAGCACCGGATCCTCTTCACATCGTTCTTTTTCGACTTCTTCTTTCTACTGAGAGTGTGAGATCCTCTTTGCTGTGATCAAGCTTCTCATTGTCGGTCCTCTCGTGATTAGTCTCTCTCTCACCAAATAACCCTATATAAAGAAATTTCCCTCCTTCCTCACATGTAGTATAACCCTAATCACTCTATATCTAAATTGAACCCGCAATCTCCAAATCTTATTTTCAAGTCCTAATCCAAACCCTAAGCCGTAAATTACCATATTTGAGCATGTCTACAAGTCCACAGAAGACTAAATCACCATCAAGCACACTTTAATCTTCAATTCATACATCGGGTCTTAGAGTTTATATGTTTGGATAATTTACATTTAAGTGACAATCTTTCTTCTTTTCTATTAGTTCATGACCAACTATAGGGTGTTTTTTTATAGCTAAGGTAAGTGCATGCAAACAAATTCCTTAGATCCAAATAAAACTCCTTAGGGAATCTAAATTGGGTAATTGGGTGCACACCCAAATCACTGTTTATGAGCATCCAAACACTTCGGATTAAAGGAAATATTATCTTAGGTTGTTTTGATGATGATGAGTGATCACCTAAATTTGGGAGAGGTAGTGGGAAGATCAGTCAATTAGGCAGGAGCATGAAAATAAGTTTTGTGTCTATTTAAATGCAATAATTTTTCTCTTTTGGTATTATTCATGTGAAAAAAAAAAGTTAGCAAAGTAGAGCAATGGTTTAGCCCAATCCAAACAAAAATATTGGGTCCGCCGTTGGATGCAACTTTTTACTTCTCACCAAACCCTCCCTCTCCCTCTCCAGACACAATTTTTCCTCCATTTTCTCTCCTTCAATCTAAAGATCCCTCTCCCTCTCCAGACACAATTTTTCCTCAATTTTCTCTCCTTCAATCTAAAGAGAAAAATGCGAGAACCATAAGTACCGTCATGGAAAGAAAGTGGTGTGGATGGCATGGAGAAAGTGATTGGAGTGAGAGGGGTCGAATGAATAAATGGACAAGTCCTTCCATGAGTTAGTGGGACTTAGAGAAGGAGAAAAAAAGCTTTCTTTCTTTCCATCTAAATTTTGGATCCAAAGAGGATAGAAGAATGGATGGTACTAGGATTTGTGTCGTTAGAAAAGACCAAAGAGAAAGTTGAATTTATTAAAAAAAAGGAGCTACAAAATGTTGAGTCCACGTCCTAAACCTATTATTTGGGTCTTGACTCTTGAACCTATGATCTAGGTCCCGATGGCTGTAAAGATAAGAGCAAGTGATGATATTGCAACTATGAGTCATGATATCACTACTAGATTTACACTATCGAGACTCATTCATGGAATCAATAAAAATCCAAGGGCAACAGATGGGGCCTATTAACTAATTAATGTCTAAAACTAAAATGAGAGTTGAAAAATGTTTTATAACTATACTCTAAATTGGATGAAAAATCTATGACGAAACTTGTTTTTTTACTGAGACATAACTAGTCTAGTTTAGATATTGGGACCTACGACCTCATTTATATCGGTAGAGACTTGGGACTGAGATAACGAGCTTGGATCCCTTGTTTCAACGAAGTAGAGAAATACTGTTTTGCCCTATTCCCGAGCGCTACCTATACAAAATGTCATCTTTGCTTTTTTTTTTTTTTCATTCTAAGAAAGCAATTGAGAGTAAGCAATTGACTCACATCACATTTTGTACAAGTGGCGCTTAGGGATATGGTGAAACAGTAACTCCCTATTTCGTTGAAACTTGAGATTCAGGCTTCCAAGATAACGGGTTCATAACGTAAAGACAACATTTTGCTACTTATTTATTAGAACTAGTGGAGCCCTGCACTTGCAATGCACGTGCAAGGAACATACTCTCTCAGTATGATAATCTGAAAAAATAAAGTCATTGAAAAACTCAATAGTAACTATCCCAATGGAGAATGACCATGTAACAAATTAAGTAATTTACAATCACTCATTATTCTTATGAAATTTAGTAAAAGCTTCAATAGAAAAAAGTAAGAAGAAGATTGAATAACAAGATATATGGAAGGAAACTAATTTAAAAAAAATTTGAAAATTAACATTTTCTGGCCATACATGATTAGGCAAAACACTCATTAATTTCAATATAGATCGATAGTCATACCTATTTCTCATTAAAATTTGTTTAAAACTTAGCGACAAATACATACCAAATTCAATGAAACAAAATACTAACCAACCAAAATAATACCCAACTCATAGCTTTAAACGAATCAACAACAAATCACAAGGATTCCAAGCAATCTTTGGCATTCTCATCCCTTCCTCTGACAAGCAAATCGTGTCTTTACAGGCATTGGGATTGAAGTTGAAATTTTCTACACATGAAAATCTCAACTGAAAATCTCAACTGAAATTTTCTACACATGAAAATCTCAACTGAAATTTCCCATTTGAGTTCTTACAGTGAATGAACAAATTCTTCAAACACAACCCTTTTCATGATCATTTGAGCTAAGCATTTCATCGAAATATAATAATACTAAGTGGGCCCACAAATGTGTAGTTCTATTTGATTATATATATAATAATAATACTAAGTGGGGCCCACGGATGTGTAGAGAAAAAGAATGACAAGTTCTTATACTAAGTGGGGCCCATAAATGTGTAGTTCTCTTTTTTTATATATATAATATAATAATACTAAGTGGGGCCTACAAATGTGTAGATGTAGAGTAAAAGCAGGACAAGTTCTTCTACTAAGTGGGGCTCATAGATGTGTAGTTCTCGTTTTATGTTATATATATATATAAAATATAATAATACTAAGTGGAGCATACAGATATTATAATAATACTAAGTGGGGCCCACAGATGTATAGATATAGAGAAAAACCTTGACAAGTTCTTCTACGAAATGGGGTCCACAGATGTGTAGTTCTCTTTTATTTTATACATATATATAATATAATAATACAAAGTGGAGCCCACATATGTGTAGTTCTCTTGTATTATTATATATAATATAATAATATTAAGTGGGGCCCACATATGTCTAAATGTAGAGAAAAAGCATGACAAGTTCTTCTACTAAGTGGGGCCCACAGATGTATAGCTCTCTTTTATTTTATATATATAATATAATATAATAATACTAATGAAGCCCACAGATGTGTAGAGAAAAAGCATAACAAGTTCTTCTCTTTTATTGGGGCCCACATATATGTAGTTCTCTTTTGTTTTATATATATATATATATATAATATCATAATACTAAGTAGGGCCCACGGATGTGTAGAGAAAAAGCATAATACTTTTTTTCTCTTTTATAATAAGGGCAGAGATATTATATAATTATTATTATAATATAATAAGAATATATTATTATATTATATTATAAGATTTGGGTGTGGGCCCCACAAAGGTGTAGTGAAAAAGTTTGTAATTTCTCCTCTTTTATAATAGTATATAAGATATAAGATAAGATAAGATAAAATTGTAGATAGATTATAATATTTGGGGGTGGGCCCCATAAAGGTGTAGTGAAAAAGTTTGCAATTTCTCATAATAATATATTATTATACTATATTATACTATTTGGGGGTGGGCCCCACAATGGTGTAGTGAAAAAGTTTGTATTATAATATTTGGGGTTGGGCCCCACAAAGGTATAGTGAAAAAGTTTGCAATTTCTCATAATAATATATTATTATATTATATTATTATATTTGTGGGTGGGTCCCACAAAGGTGTAGTGAAAAAGTTTGTAATTTCTCATAATAATATATTATTATATTATATGGTACTATTTGGGGGTGGGCCCCACAATGGTGTAGTGAAAAAGTTTGCATTATAATATTTGGGGTTGGGCCCAACAAAGGTGTGGTGAAAAAGTTTGTAATTTCTCATAATAATATATTATGATATTATATTATAATATTTGGGGGTGGGCCCCACAATGGTGTAGTGAAAAAAGTTTGCAACTTTCCCTCTTTTATAATAGTAGTAGATTATAATATTTGGGGGTGGGCCCCACAATGGTGTAGTGGAAAAGTTTACGATTTCTCATAATAATATATTATTATATTGTATGGTACATTTTGGGGGTGGGCCCCACAATGGTGTAGTGAAAAAGTTTGCATTATAATATTTAGGGTTGGGCCCAATAAAGGTGTGGTGAAAAAGTTTACAATTTCTCATAATAATATATTATGATATTATATTATAATATTTGGGGGTGGGCCCCACAATGGTGTAGTAAAAAAGTTTGTAACTTTCCCTCTTTTATAATAGTAGTAGATAATAGATAGTTGATAGCAGATATTTGGAGGTGGGCCCCACAATGGTGTAGTGAAAAAGTTTGCATTATAATATTTTGGGGTGGGCCCCACAAAGGTGTAGTGAAAAATTTTGCAATTTCTCAAAATAATCTATTCTTATATTATATTATAATATTTGGGGGTGGGCCCCACAATGGTGTAGTGAAAAAGTTTGTATGAGATAGATAGATAATAAGGATATAGATATTATATTATTATTATTATTATAATATAATAATAATATATGATTATATTTTATTATAATATTTTGGATGGGCCCCACAGTAGTGTGGTGAAAGAACCATGCAACATAGCCTCTTTTATAATAGTAGATAGATAGATAGGTATAATATTTTGGGTGGGCCCCACAATGGTTGGTTGAAAAAAAGTTGCAACTTTGCCTCTTTTATAAGAGTAGATAGATAGAAATATTTTGGGTGGGCCCCACAGTAGTGTGGTGAAAGAACCATGCAACATAGTCTTTTTTATAATAGTAGATAGATAGATAGATAGGTATAATATTTTGGGTGGGCCCCGCAATGGTTGGGTGAAAAAGATATTATATTATTATTATATAATAATAATATTTTATTATAATATTTTGGGTGGGCCCCACAATGGTTGGTTGAAAAAAATTTGCAACTTTGCCTCTTTTATAAGAGTAGATATAGATATAGATATAGATAGATATACGACTTCCTCTTTCATATATTGAGCTCCTTTTAACAACACAAACTCAACCATCATCCACTTTCTTAAATCTAGAACTCTAAAATGAAAAATGAAAGAAAGAATTAAAGGAACTTAATACAAAAACTTCCAAGGCCTTTTTTTTTTTTTATATCAAAGATACACTAACTTATACACGAATTTATCCGTTCGTCCATCCATCCCTTTTCCACCCACTCTCGCTTCCATCACCATCTTCATGCCACGCACATTAAAAGTTGTCAAAGGGCAGGGCTAGGGTTTTCCTTAGTTTATTCTCAAGTTATGTGGTAGGCCCATGGTGAAATGAAACCATTGGAGTGCCTGCACTATCTATGGCCTTACTCTACCTTATAAGGCCGGGCTGGACTTGGGGCCAAAAGTGAAGAAACTTAGCTTTTTAATTTTCTCCACTGCCATCGGCAAGGCATGTCCACAAGATATTCACCCTCCTCCTTTATACAGGTTTGAGACGGGCACTATGATGACATAAGTAATATGATAGAGTTAAAAATAAAAGTTAAAATAGTTGGTCGATGGCAGAGTAAAAATATATTTATTAATAAAGCAGTGTAGAAATGAAGTTTCAATAGAAAAAAAAAAAAAAACGAAAGAATCGAAACATATTTAAGTAATTGATTCAAATGGGCCTGTTTGTTGCATGTAATTGGAATACATAAGAATTTATTGTCAAATGGACATGTTTGTTTCAACGAAGCTTGAATGCAATGACATTTATTGTCAAATGAGCATGTCCACATCAAGTCGGAATACATTTGAAGTATTTGACTCAAATGGGGGAATACACAGGAAGCCATTGTCTAATGAGCTTGTTTCTTTGTATGAAAGTGGAATACATTGGAAGTAATGATTCAAATGGGCCTGATTGTTTGCATTGAAGTGTAATACATAGGAACTCATTATCATATAAGCTTGTTTGTTTGAAAGGAATCAAATATATGAAATAATTCTCAAATAAGCTCGTATTTTTCCTTGAAATTAGAATAAAAAGGAAGTAATTGTTTCAAAGGGGCCTTTTTTTCTTTTCATATAATTGAATACATAAAGATAAAAACATCTATATTTATTTAATATAATTAAAAAGTTAATTCCATATATTCACACATGTAGTTAAAACAAACATTGTAAGATGAATCACATGTAAGAGGTGAGAAAATGGGTGTTTTCGTAATTATATAATATAATTAATATAATTAAAAAGTTAATTCCATATATTCACACATGTAGTTAAAACAAACATTGTAAGATGAATCACATGTAAAAGGTGAGAAAATGGGTGTTTTCGTAATTATATAATATAATTAATATATTTATGTAAAAAATCATAATAAAAGTTTGAGAGAGTTGGGTTGGGCCGGCTCGGAATTTTCCTACCATATCCTTCAAATTGGCGAGCATGCATAAATTAAAATTCGTCTTACCCTACCGTATGGTATTTTAAGAGAAAAAAACCCCTCAGTTTGCGGGCTATGTTAAGGGTTGGACCATGCCAGTACAAGGGCATGATTGACAGCCCTATACTCACCACTTACTTTCCTTCAATGACAACTTTCACCCTTTGAAACAAAAGAGAGGTAAATAATCACCATAAATGCAGAGGAAGAATAATTGGGTGAGGTAAATAATCACCATGGGTTGTGAATGCATACCTTTAAAAGACACTCTTGGGTAATATTTGAAACATCGATAATTAACAAGTAATTTTAGGGCTAAATAGAAATTTGGTTAAAATCCAAAATAAATTCTTAAAAGATATAAAAACATGAAATGGATAAAGAAATTAAAGAAAGGGCATCTTGATTTTTTGTTCCTTTTAATCTCCAAATGGATTGGGGAACGCTAGAGAAACACTTGCACTATCACGCAATATAAGCATGGTTGGAAAACTCTCTAAGTTGACTCTGGACTCTTTTGAGTCATCTCTTTCCTACAAGAGACTGTGTCAAATGTATGGAAGACAATTCGGCCGAGTTACCTCATTTTAATAAATTATTTGCATTCTAAACTATTTAATGGGTAGATCTGATTTTAAACAACTAATTTTTATTTTTGTGTAATTATGCACATGGTTTGCAAGTGAACAATTTAAAAATGATGACCGATCTGGAGCTTATATATATACATATATTCAATTTTTTACACTCAAAATTCGGACTAACAAGTCATGTAACAGGCGATATTTTTTCCTTTTGTTTTCCTTTATTATAATATTTTTTACATATATAAATTAATTAATTCTAGCAATACTATAACAATGCTATAAGATAAGTGACATGAGTTGCACGGAGCATTACTCATTAAAATTAAGCCTATCCAAGTATGTGTACTCGCTAGCTAACTTAGAGCAAGTATAAATATCATCATTTTTATCAGTTATACATGTAATTGGCAGAAAATCAACGCTTCTAATGGCAAACTCATACTATTTTTTTTTTCTATCGGAGGGTTCCCAACCCTTTGGGCTGGACTAATTCCTCCGGGCCCAAAGGGAAGCCGGGTAAACTCCCCTATAGCCCCGGGAAATAGTGCAGTTTCGAATCTACAACCTCCGAGTGCAAACCGTGGTCCTACGCCAAGTGAGCTACCCTGGGATTGCACACGCATACTAGTAACTAAAGTCAAATAAACCAAATACGTACTATTGCACACAGGGATTTCCAAACCTAATGAGATGGTGCATTGTCATCCTTAAAATAATGCCTTAGAGGTCAAAGGATATCTCACAATAAGATGTAATATGTCACATAAAGTCTCAACACGTGGGATGGTTTGTAACAAGAATATATGAAATAGGGGATTTGACCGTACAGGTTATAAAATACCCTGTATTCCTTAAAATGGTGTTGACTAAAAGGTTATACTAAATATGGGTATTGCGTAGTGGGGCCCCATCTTTTTTTCCAGTTTTGTCCCTGGAAGGTGAAAGATTAAACCTAATCTTGTAAAAACTCATTTGAAGCCTCTTTCACCCTTTCACCCTTACACTGTTACGAACGAAAAACTCAGTCCCATCTTCCTTAGTCCATCTATTGTGAGACCAAGCTTCTTGATCGATTCCATCTCTATATCGCAAAAGGGGCGTGCGTCTTCAATCTTCCAGCAACGTTTCTTATCTCTATTTTGTAAGTCCCTTCTTTCCTGTTCTATTGGCGTCCCTGTCTATAGCAGGAAGTGCAACATACTTTTGTCTTTCTTCTCTCCCATTTTGCTTCACATGGGGTGCTACAACGGTGTTTGCAGGTTTTAACAAGCTTGCTTTGGTTTTTGAGTTATTGTTTTTCATATGCATTTCGCGTTGGTTTAGAAGAGGGTGGGTAGGGATGGTCTTTGCCTTGGATCTCACGAACTGACTTTGTTTGCTCTAATGTTAAGAAAATCATTATTTTTATGATGTTTGGAGCATTTATTGGTAGGTTGGTGGGTTTTTTCTTTGTCGGCTACTTTTGGGGTTATGTGGTTTCAACTTTCAATTCTAATGTGGAGTTGTGGAAGAGGAGACCTGGGGATTGGGAAACTATGGGTGCGTTTGGCATCGTGCCATTTGGATGTTCCTATGTTCCCATGAGATAAGGGTATAGAAAACATATTTAGTATGTGTAAATGACTGTTCCGAATTTTATTCTCATGGGAAGGAATCTCAAAATTTTAACCCACCAGCATAAGAAAGTTGGAACAAAAAAACTTTGTTTTTTTTTAAGAAACAACTTTCTGGCACAATTGGTTCTTTCTTATCTCTTACCATTTAAATAATATCATTTGAAGATCCTAAATCCTCTCACTAGTCCTAAATATAGGCCCCACCCACGTTCACAATCCCAAAGGAGGTGGCCCCACTTTATAATTCCTAGAGGTGGGTCACATGGTCACAATTATAAAATGTGGGCTCCTATTATAATTCTATAATGGTGGGACCACATTCTAAATCGTTTATAAAGGTAGGCATCATGTTGTGATTTCTCTAGGTGGGTCCCGTGTCCACAATCACGTTTTAATGGTGGCCACATGTTTGGATTTTTAAATGTGGGTACCACATTGTAATTTTTTAAAGGTGGGTCCCATGTTCACAATTAACAAAAAGTATGGCCCCATGTTCAGATTTCTAAATGTGGGTACCACTTTGTAATTTTTTAAAGGTGGGTCTCGTGTTCACAATTAACAAAAAGTATGGCCCCACATTATAATTCCTATAAAGGTGGGCCAACATTGTAGATTTTATAAATGCGCTATCCCTATATTCTAATTTTTAAAGGTGGGCACCACTTGCTAATTTCTAAAGGTGAGCCCAGTGTCTACAATTACAAAAAATGTAGCCCTACTTTGTAATTAATAAATATGGGTCATACAGTCTCGTTTACAAAAGGTGGACCCACACCGTAAATCCTATAAATATGAGCCTATATTCTAATTTCTAAAGGTGGATCCCATATTTACATTTACAAAAAGTTGGCCCACATTATAATTCCTATAAAGGTGAGCCCACATTATAAATCCAATGGATATGGGTTCCATGTTCTAATTTTTAAAGGCGGGTACCAAGTTGAAACTTCTACAGGTGGGTCCCATATATGATAATAATAGTATTGCACACAATAAAAGGTGGGGTCCCACATTGTAAATTCTATGTTTGCTCCTTGAAGCAAAACTTTTACAATGTTATCAATCAAATTCCGTACGGCATATTTTTAGAAGAATAAGTTAATATAATGTTGCCAAACAAGTTCCGCAGAGTATAGACTCGGCACAACCTGATCTCAGCACAACCTAATCCGAGTACAAAATTGGGAACAACATGAGAACGATGCCAAACAGGCCCTATGTTAGAATGATTAGAGGTAGAGACCCACGTTGTGGATTTCCATTTTGACAAGTGTCTATTATCTCTTTTGGTGTTTGGGGTTTTGATGGTTGTATTTTTTTTTTTTTTTTTATGTGGGTTTTGTTCAATTTTGGGTATTGGTTGATGATGGGGTGAGAAATGTTGGTTTGAAGGGATTGAGACAAGGGGGTTTAATGTGAAGATTAATAGTTCTAGAAGCAATTTGCCTTCTTTTTTCTATTATGGCATATGCTACGACATCCAATGATCTATATATGGTAAATGAGTAATTGTCTGATATAACATAGATGGTTGTTTAATGGGAAAGCAAGGCTCACCGAGAAGCGAGAATCGCTCTGCATTTTTTGGGTGGGTTGACTAATGTCAATAAGCTGTCTTTCACAATGAAGAACTGCCAGAACAGATGCTTGGATACTAGGAGGTGAACATTTGGTGGGAATTGCTCATGTTGTAGTAAAATGATACTGCTTCATGGGTTGAAGAATGACAAGATTATCTCAATGTGTAAAAGGGAACATCTAGTGGGAAAAGACATATGACGCTTTATAAGCATGCAAGGTCGATCATTTTTGTATTTGGGCTGATGGGAACCTTTTTTCTACTCAATTCCTTAATTATTTCTATTGTTCATTGCTTGATGGGCTACTACGGTACCAGTCAAAGACTCCAGTAGGAAATGTTTAAATGGAAAAGAAGGGAAGGGAGGAAATTGTCAAATGAGGTTCAGTTATCAATAATTGGTGATGTCTTCATTAGTTGAATACTCTAGTGTCGTGTTTAGTAGAAGGTTGAATAATTCAATTTTACTTTTACCTATATTTGTATGTTTTATAGAATTTAGTTTTCTGTTGAATGGATGGTTATCTACTTTGATTCATGATAGTTTGGATTGGGCCACTGGAAGTAACCTCTTTGAAAGAAACTTTTCAACCACCTTAGAAAAATAATCATTTCAAGAGAATATGAGTATTTTCAAAATTCCCAAAGTTTAATGGTTTGAGGTAGATAACTCTTACATTTTGGGGCCCTTAAAACGAGGGTTACAAAATTGCCTACCTTTGATCTTCGTTTAAGACCATCAAATTCCACCCTTCCAAGTGACTGCAATGCAGACATACATTACATCTTTGTTCGATGGCAGCAGTCCAGTACTAGTGTTACAACCAAATTCTCTCCATGTAGATGACTTGATCCGGACGTTAAAGAGGCAGTACCCTATGCCTAGTGTTTTCCTGGAACAGTGCTTTAATTCTTACAATCATTCTTTCTTGAAAATCAAGACCCTATGTTTTCCGATTTCTATCCATATTAAATACCATCCATCCTTCTTTTTTTTTTTTTTTATCTCTAACATAAATGTAATGGTCCTACTGTACATCCTGGAATAGTGCTGCTTTCCGCTTAACCATTCATTAATGAGCCAAATGCTCATAGGCTAGTGAATAAAACTTTTAGCAGAGGGCTGCCAACCATGGGACCCTATCAGATAAATGGTCTGCATTAATAAACATTGGCCCCCACATGTAAGGTAGTGGGTAATTGAGTAAAGTGTACACTTTTGAGGTGATAATGAAAAAGAGCTACAATTCCTTATTGTAGTACTCTTGTCCTCAAGAAACTCAAGGTATGGGCCACATCCATCTCTGCTCTAGTTCTTACAAGAAAAGATATCATGTAGCTTTTGAATATAGTAGTTGAAGGAAGAAATGTTATCAAGAAAAGTTAACATGTAGCTTTCTCTTAGCTTTTGAATCGTGCTTGAATGAAGAAATGCTATGCCTGTTTAGTGGAGAGATATTGTCATGTGTCATCCCTTTTACTTCTCTGTGCTCCATTAATTTCCCTTTCATAAGTATTGAGAACCCTATGGCAAAGGAGATCAAAAGGGCTCTATATATCAGTTTCATGAAACTCTTTATCCCTGCTTGGATCAATCATGGAGTAGTTATTTCAACTTCTTTACCCTCATATATTCATTTGGCTTATGTACTAGCTCAGACACACACCATTCACCTAAATGGAATATGCCTCTGATTTTGCTAGTGCTACGTGTTGATAGCCAATTCGTTGGCTTATTTGGGACCACTACATTATATGTGCTAACACTTTCTTCCCAGGCTAGTGATTTCAAGGGTGGGTCCCACCCATCGACAAGAGGGCGTCGTTTTCAAGTGTGCCTAGTGCTCAAGTGCCATTGGGTCACAGGCATCACTTTCATACTAAAATCTTACTTGACTAAGAGAACGGACCCAAGTAACTAGTCATACTAGTTTTAGATTTCATGAAGTGACCCCTCTGTTTTCCCATGTCCTTCCATGTACAAACACACAATTTCCAATGGACGTAATCATCTCAAACAAGGAAATTTAAGAGGGGATTTTCAATAGTTGGGACTCATTCTGAGTATGAATTATCTTTTCTTATGATTAATTTCATTTAACATGTCGAATTTATAAGCATTAATATGATTTAATAGTTTGGTGTAGCTCTATACTAAGTTATAAAGATGCAAGATTTAATTCCTGGTCCCGAAGATAAATCTATATTGTTTGAACAGGAGAACCACATTTTGAAGGGTATGGGATGGAAAGGTGAATGTCCTATTTTATTTGATTACTCAATGTTTAATCATATTTCTTTAACTTTTAATTGTTGTATATTTCTTTTCTTCTTTTTTTTTTTTTTTTTTTGTATTCCATAGGAGCCAGAAATAGCACGTTGCATTCCTTGGGATCCTAAGAATGATTCTTGGACATTGAATACAAGAATGCAACAATATATAAGAAGAACAGGTTTACATCATTTCTCTGAGATCGAAAAAATGAAGATAGACCATGCACCAGTGGGCTTATCAAAAGATGGAGATCGGAAACAAACATCTTCCACTTTCTTGGGGGTGATGCTACGGTCACATTGGAGGATGTGGCCTGTATATATGGCCTTCCCATAGATGGGCCTGCTATTACAGGTCGTGTTTGGTCCCATTGGATGATTTTGGAGGAAAAATTTCTTGACCTATTGGGTGTTGCCCCCGATTCGTCTGAATTCCAAGAGGGACAAATAAACTTGAAATGGTTCCATGACAACTTCAAAGACCTACCGAAGAGACCATCTCAAGCAGTTGAGATTAGGCACATACGTGCATATCTGTTTCATCTTATTTCGTCTCAGATTTGTACAAACACTTCTGACTCAAAAGGTAATGCTTACTTGATCGAGCTTTTTGAAGATTTCAAACCATATGCTTGGGGGCCTGCTTGCCTAGCAAATCTATATAGAAGCTTAACCCGGGCATCGCGAATCAAAGATCGAGTAAAGACAGTCACAGGGCCGCTTCAACTATCATAGGTAACTAAACAGATTTCCTAATCATTGCATTATATCGATATATGTTCTTGATTTGTTGTCACTTTCTTTTTAAATATATCCTTTTTCATCACAGATATGGACATACTTGAGGATGTCGATCAGACGCTCAATATCAAAAAACATGGAGGACATTCAACTAGAATTCTCATTGTTCAAGATATGGGAAGAAAGACTGAAGGATCATCACATTCTCACAAATATGGGAGAGGTTCAGAGGCAACTCGACACGCAAGATGTTGACAGCGTAAGTTAGTTATTTCTCAAGATTGTTTATTGTTAAATCTTGTACATATAATCTATCTAACTTTCATTAAATGTTCTTTATAACTTACAGTTTGATTGGCAGCCGTATGACCGGTACGACGATGAGTTAGAAGCTTGTGTAAATGAAGTGGATAGATCCCTCTTTCGATATGCAGTGACAATGATCAATTATATGGTCGTCGAAAGACACAATGTTGACCGTGTGCTTAAGCAATTTGAATTAAAGCAACATGTCCCTCCTCCATTTCATCCAATTGTGAGGGTGGAGAAAAAAATTATCCAAGAGGGCTATAAACTATGAGAGAAAATATGCACAACCTATAGCAGCTTGGAACAATAGGGCCATGAATGTTGTAAATGCAGAAAAGGATGAAGTTTGAAAAAGAGTGCAGGGGTCTCCGCGATTTCTAGATTTGTCTACTCAAACAATCAACCAATGTGTGCAGAAATAAACAATATGCAGCGGAAAATAAATCAACAAGCACACACCACAAGGACACCAAATATAAGGTGGAAAACCCTAACCGGGTGAAAAACCACCGATCCGAACTGGATCAAATCAAGCACTATGAATCTCGCAATTACAAGAAACTCAGATCTCATCCCTAGATATCCCCTACCCAAGGACTGAAGTTACCTTATGTCGCTTCACGCTTCAACGACTTCACACCGTTGATTGCAACAGATCCAAACCAGCACTTGACTCCTCAAATCTTCTCGCAGGAAGAGAATCTTCTACAAAGGATGCAGAAGAAGTGACTCTAGAGAACTTGGCAGCACAACTTCATAAAGCTCTAGAGAAGAACTCTCTCAATGATAAATACTAACTCAGCACTATGAGAGGTGAGGTGTACCTTTGCAATAGCCTTTGAACCCTTTAAATACCCCTTGGTTCGTGCTTAAAGTTTCCTAAGATGTTTAGGACTAAAACAAGCAGTTTGAGCACAATTAGAATATCAAGTTTCCAATCTTGAACCATTGTCTGCGCCAGGTTCGCTCGAGCGATCTCTCGGTTCGCTCGAGCGAACAACCCTCTATTTCAGAACTGGGCAAGATAGAACACTGTTCGCTCGAGCCAATGAAATGGTCGCTCGAGCGAACCCTTCTCTGGATATGTTCCGAAATTTCAGCTCTCTTTCTCCAGCAGACTTCTTCTAATTCCTTCAGGCTTCCTTCTTCTGAGTCCTTCCAATCTTCTAACTTCAAAGGCCTTAAAAAATAAAACATTACAACTCAAAGACCCAGAGTTTTGTCCAACCCATGAATTTAGCCAACACTCAAAAACCTAACAATCTCCCCCTTTGGCAATTCATGGACAAAACTCCCTAGGGCAATACAATTTGATCTACCCATAATGAAACCTAAAATACATTGATAAAAAAAAACACAGCAAAGTAGATCTGCATTGTCTCTGACTCAGTCTGAACTTCAGGTTCTCCCCCTTGATCAGTCATTCTCCCCCTTTTTGTCCATAATTTGACAAAGCAAAAAAATGCAAACATGCAGCTTTCTTGTCAATTAGGATCAATAGCTCCCCCTCAATAGCAACTCCCCCTTAATATATCCATATAGCAGCGCTAGGGGTGGGAGCTTGATCTCCTTGATCAGGGCTTTTTACATGTAGCCACCCACACTTGTGTAGTTTGATCTTTCATTAGAGTGTGAGTAAACTCCTTAGCCAAATCAGATTTTCTAACCCAAATTGGAGTTGTCTTGGGTGGAGAAAAACTCTTCCGCTATTGCTTGGTCTTAGGTAGACGTTGCAATTTCTTGCAATGGGGACGAATGTGTCCTTTTAATCCACAATGATGACAAGTGGATGTGCGTGCAGCTCGTGACACATTCTTTTTTTTTTAAACTACTCAACACATTATTTGAAAGTGCAGTATGTGGAGTAGCATGTGCAACACTTGAAACAAAAATTGTTTTACCTTTAGCATTAGAAGTGGATGCACCATGATCAGAACCGAGACCGCTTCTGTCAAAAGGAGGCTTTTGACTACACAAAATGTTTGTAAGAATCTTCGAACCAGTGTTCATCTTGTTTAGAGAGGCTTGCTTGACTTCTAGCTCAGACAGAGTGATCTTCAGTCTCCCTTGCAGGTCTTGATTTTCAGCTTTCATCACCACTATCTTTTCCTTCAGATTCACTATTTCTTTTTCAGCCTTCTCAAGTTTTTGACCATCAGTAGTCGAATTTTCAGCCATACAATTTTTCTGACTTTCCAAAAGCTGAATCTTTTCAAGCGCTTGCTCTAAATCATTCTTCAAAGTAGAATTTTCTTCATGAGCAGCCTTGTACTTGATAGTGATCTTGTTACCATACTTGGTCATCTTGACACAATCAGCATAGGTAGCATGGTACAACTCTTCCCAATCTTTTTCTTGATCTGACAACTCATCTTCATCAGTATAATTGTTAGTCACAGATTTAGCCATGAAAGCTAGAAACTTGCCATTCACATTGTCAGAAGGATCATCTTTGGGATCTTCTTTTTTTTCTTCAGAAGATTCTTCATCCCAAGTTGTGTTTAGAGCCTTTTGCTTTGTAGCCTTTTTCTTATTGGCACGCTCATTAGCATAGTGACCATAGCCTTGGCATTCAAAACACTTTGTTCCTTTTGCAGAATCCTTCTTCTCAAATTTGTAGTTCTTTTTATTGGCTCTCTTTGTCTTCATGTATTTTTGATAATACTTCACAAACTCAGCCATATCATCTTCAGCTTCAGTTTCAGAATCAGACTCAATTTTCTTTACAGGCTTCTTTCTTGATTCTGATGTGGATTTCAAGGCAATGCCCTTTTCTTTTGATTTGCCTTTATTTAACCGGTTTGCTTCGAATGTCTGAAGATTTCCAACCAGTTCATTCACCTTGAGGGTATCCAGATTCTTATTTTCTTCAATAGCATCAACTTTAGAATCGAATCTGGAAGGTAGAGACCTCAAAATTTTCTTGACAACCTTGTGTTCTGGTATTTCTTCCCTCAGAATGAAAATAGAATTGACAATTTCATTCAGATTTACATAAAATTGATCAAAGGTCTCATTCTCTTCCATCACGATGGTTTCAAAATATTTATTTAGCCTTTGCAATTTGGCTTGCTTCACCGTGTCTGTACCCTCATAGATTGTCTGCAAGACATCCCATGCTTCTTTTTGCAGATTTGCAAGTAAAAATTCTTCTGAACTCATCAGCAGAGACTCCATTGTATATGCAATTCACAGCCTTGTTATTACAATTGGATCTATACTTTTCATCCTTAGACCATTCAGCTTTAGGTTTAGGAACAGTTTTTCCATCAACCACAAATGTTGGTCTAGAAAACCCATCTTCAACAATATCCCAGACATCATCATCAATAGACTTAAAGAACCAAATCATCCTTTGCTTCCAATATGAATAATTAGAGCCATTAAACAAAGGAGGCTTGGAAGTTGATGTCCCTTCTCTATTGAGCACCATTCTAGAAATCTAGTAGGATCAGACACAACAAAATAGTGCAACCCGCTCTGATATCAATTGAAAAAGAGTGCAGGGGTCTCCGCGATTTCTAAATTGGTTTACTCAAACAATCAACCAATGTGTGCAGAAATAAATAATATGCAGCGGAAAATAAATCAACAAGCACACACCACAAGGACACCAAATATAAGGTGGAAAACCCTAACCTGGTGAAAAACCACCGATCCAAACTGGATCAAATCAAGCACTATGAATCTCGCAATTACAAGAAACTCAGATCTCCTCCCTAGATATCCCCTACCCAAGGACTGAAGTTACCTTATGTCGCTTCACGCTTCAACGACTTCACACCGTTAATTGCAACAGATCCAGACCAGCACTTGACTCCTCAAATCTTCTCACAGGAAGAGAATCTTCTACAAATGATGCAGAAGAAGTGGCTCTAGAGAACTTGGCAGCACAACTTCATAAAGCTCTAGAGAAGAACTCTCTCAATGATAAACACTAATTCAGCACTATGAGAGGTGAGGTGTACCTTTGCAATAGCCTTTGAACCCTTTAAATACCCCTTGGTTCGTGCTTAAAGTTTCCTAAGATGTTTAGGACTAAAACAAGCAGTTTGAGCACAATTAGAATATCAAGTTTCCAATCTTGAACCATTGTCTGCGCCAGGTTCGCTCGAGCGATCTCTCGGTTCGCTTGAGCGAACAACCCTCTATTTTAGAACTGGGCAAGACAGAACACTGTTCGCTCGAGCCAATGAAATGGTCGCTCGAGCGAACCCTTCTCTGGATATGTTCCGGAAATTCAGCTCTCTTTCTCCAGCTTCTAATTCCTTCAGGCTTCCTTCTTCTGAGTCCTTCCAATCTTCTAACTTCAAAGGCCTTAAAAAATAAAATATTACAACTCAAAGACCCAGAGTTTTGTCCAACCCATGAATTTAGCCAACACTAAAAAACCTAACAATGTTAATGGCTGCCACCGGGATCAGTATCTGCAATGGTATAGAAGAATTACATGAAACCGAATCGGTCGGCCATTGGAAAGAGTACATTTGGATCATGACAAATCCACCCAACATAAGGTATGATGAGTAGACTTTAGTTTGTTGTTAGTATTGGTGAACACCATGCTCATGATTAGATTTATTAATTGTGTCCACAGGTTGACAGATTCCTCGACTGGCAGCTTGAGTGTTTTGAAAAGTTGGAGAAGATGGCAGACCCCTTCTCAGATGAATCGCTTCATCAAGAGTATGCAGAGGAAGGTCGAAATGTTTAAAAAAGATGGTCATCAAGTTTTGTAAGCTTTAACGTAGAAAACTACATCAATTCTAGTTTTGATGAGGAAGGAAAGGCTGTTAGTATGTCGTTGTGTGTGATAGAAAAATGTTTCCATTTATTTTCATGTCTATAAGATAAAGCTTGTTTATGATTTTCTTATAGGATGTGAGAAGCCCATCACCTAAAACCCCTGTTGGATCACGCGATAGCGCTTATGGATTATCACCATACCGCGGACATCAACTCATGTCAACACACCTCAAAGTGCTCGGAGCAAGATCCCAATTAATTTAAGCACCCCCCAAAGTTGGAGTAAAGACTTCATTGTTCTAAGTGGACTCGATGAATCTAGTGGTAAAAGATTGGGGAAAAATAAGATGGGATCTATTGTTGGTCGGATGAAGGCCAATCCTAGGAAGGCCAGTTTTATTCATATACTAAAATCCCCATACTATGTACCGAAGAGTAAGAGGACAAATGTCAGCCGCCCGAATTCGAAGTACTACCTTAATCATGCCGAGAAATCGTGTTTGGAAGAATTCCGGATATGTTTGTATTCAAAGCAAGTTCTACTACTTAAACTTCAATCACCGATTTCTTTTTCTTATGATAAGTTTTTCTAATATAGACATATATATATATTTCAATTTGTAGCAATCCAATCTTAGAAGATATATGCTCGACTATTCCTAAAGAAGAAATGCACAAAACGTTAAAAAAGTCATAGATGGATACACTTGTAAGTGCATATTAGTTAAAAATATTTTCGTTTAATTTATAATAAAATTTACTTTAGATGACTTGTGATGTAGATTATGGACTATTGGCAGTTCATAGTTGGAGAACATTGCATAAACATGTTGTTTTATCCTAGCACTCTTGCGATACAATAATGCTTTTATTTAAATTTCTAATATTTTTTTGTAATTATTTGTTCAATTACTGCATTATAATTTATGTTGTTATCCACAAATATGATTCTTTGCTCGCCACCCAAGTATATCGGATTTAGATGATCAATATTCAAATCCCCATTAAAATGCAATATCAAACATATTTCATTTTCAGACATCCTGTAATAACAAAGAAGTTCAAAATTAGATCAAATGTCAGAAAATTGATGAGTAGCATTCTAAGACTTTTCTGATAGAATTGGAGTTCACGACATATATGTTATAACTCACACGCGCACACACAGACAGATATATATATGCCTCTTGCACCCCCAAGGAGATAAATTAAATGCTACCGAAGAGATGATACGCAATGGAGAAAAGATGGCTGATGTCACCATAATTGAGAATATTCTTTGATTGATGACCTTGAAGTTTGATTATGTGGTGTGTTCGATTGAGGAGTCAAAAGATCTTGACACACTCTCAATTGATGAATTGATGAGTTCATTGATGGTTCACGTGCAATGGATTAATCAGTATGTAGCAGTAGAACAAGCATTGCAGTCACAACTCTCTTTCGACGCCCAATTTTCAGAAAAAGAAAGGATTTAGTTGAGGAAGGGGAACAAACAACAACGATGATCAATTCATACGGGATAATCAAGCTCTTGATCCCAAAGGCAGAGGCAAAGGACGAGATAATCATCATGCATGAGACCAAGAATCAAAGCCACTTGATAAGTCAAAAGTTAAATGCTACCGATGTAACAGGTATGCTCATGATCGTTCTAAATGTCGGACAAAATTATATAAAGAAAATGGTGGAAAATCAAATTTTGTAGAGAAAGAAGATGAAGTTACACTTCTTATGGTTTGCAATGTAACAGAAGAAACCCATCAGAGCATGTGGTACTTGGACACAGGATCAAGTAACCATATGTGTGGAAACAAGTCCATATTCTCTAATCTGGATGATTCTTTCCGGACCTTTGTAAAATTTGGAGATGATTCCACAATTTCCGTTATGGGGAAGGGCAACATTAAAATCCGGACATCAAAAAATTCACAGCAAACTATTTCAAATGTCTTTTATGTTCCGGGTTTGAAAAATAATTTGCTGAATGTTGGTCAACTTCAAGAAAATACTATTGAAGCTGGATTTATTGCTGCCACATCCTGTGCTTGTCAAGCTATCTGGTTGAAAAGACTCCTTGAAGACCTACACTGTCCTCAACAAGGTCCCACTCTAGTCTACTGTGATAACAGTTCAACAATCGAACTCTCAAAAAATCATGTTCTACATGAAAAAAGTAAACACATTGATGTACGGTATTATTTTTTACGTGATCTTTCAAAGGATGGAACCATTGATGTAATCTACTGCAGAAGTGAGAATCAGCTTACAGATATTCTGAACAAGCCCCTCAAGCAGTCCATTTTCGTGATTGGAGTGTGTTCGATGGATACTACGGTTTGAGGGAGGGTGATTGATGTTTATCTCTAAACTGATTGTTAGAAGTACATTCAGTTTAAGGGAGGGTGTTAAGAGTAAAGAATAAGTCTTGTTAGACCAAGTATTTAGGAGAATTTGTTTGAGTCTTTTTTTAGTTTATCAAAATAAAATATAACAAAAACAAAAGAACAACAAGAAGACAATAAAAAAAAACCCATGTTTTTTTTTTCTTTCTTATTTTTGGCATAGAGGTGAACGAAATGCAACTCTTGATTTCCTCATCCCATCACATGAAGATGGTTTCATGAGAAGTAGTTCCCAACAAGGGCACATAGACATCAAAATCCCACAAATTATTGACATTATGGATCTATCTCTTGTTCAAGCTAAATTCATTACAGCAAAGAAGTAAACAAATGGAAGAGAAAAAGGAAGAGTAGTAGTAGAGAAACCTTCATATGCTTTTGAAAAAATGAAAGAGTTGAAGAAACGAAAGAGCAATCGCTTAATCCTCTTAAGAACCTCCCTTTAACCTCCCTTTAACGATGGAGACAACCACAGAAAAACAATGAGGGAAAACGACATGCTTTCTACTGGGAACGGAGGAAAAATTAGTAGCGATATAATGACTGTTCAGTTTCTGCGATATCGCAAATATTTGTGATATCGCACAAAAAGGGTAAAATTAGAAGGGAAAAAAGAGGCTCTTTGCACGATCCCCATATTTGGGATAACTTTTTAGTCAACACCGTTTTAAGTAATACATGGTATTTTATAACCTATACGGTCAAATCCCCTACAAAATAAGGTCTCGCCCTAGCGTAACGAAGGTTTAGAATATGATAATTAGCTAATTGTGCAACATAGGTTGATAAGTAATAAATCTAGGAGATATCAACCATCAAAATCACAAATTACAAATCCCGGAACATATAAGAATTCAAGTACCCAGATAAATCCCTGTGTAGATATAAAGAAGAAGATTTGAACACCTAGATTAATGTTTGAAATTCAAAGAATCAAAAACTCAACTACAAGGGTAATATGGTAGGATTGCTTGCTCAAATAATGCTTAGCCTTATGCAAAGATAAATAGATGATGAGCGTTTAGCCTTCTTCACCATTCAAGCCTTTTTTTAATGCTATGATGTAAGATGAATGATCTTAGAGTTCAGGGGTGGACCTAGGTTGGACCCAGGTCAAAAATTAAATCCCCGTGAAGTTTTTTTTTTTTGGTAGAACCATGGAGTTTGAATGGGGCCTCGGAGCTGGGATGGACCTATGTTGGAGCAATCTGGGCAGTTACCCCAGGTTGGAATTGAAATCCCCATAGAGTTGAATGGGCCTTGGAGAATGCCCCGTATGTCTAAACTTGTCGCTCCCCATATGTCTAAAGATAGCCCCACATATGTAAAACTTCGTTGGAAAAAAAAAAAAAGAGTGAGAAAAAAAAGAAAACATTATAGCAACACAGCACTCCATCTTCTTCAAACTCTTCTTTCGAAATCCATTCGCGCCAATTGTTAATCAAGCTCCTTGGTGCCAGTCACTATGTTGTATAGACTACTTCATCTTCGTCTGCCAAATATATGTAGTATAATCCTTCCTAATCACTTTATACCTAAATCTAAACGCTTAATCTCTACATCCTAATTCCAAACCTTAAATTCCCAAATCCTAATCAAACCCTAAGCCCTAAACCATCAAATCTAAGCGTATTTACAAATCCAAAGATGACCAAATCCATTCCCGTTATCATCTCTTCTTATCTCCACTCCGTTTTTTCTTGTTCTCTGTTTTTTCTCACACACCCACTCACCTTGAACTTGCAGCGATCTCCATTGGGAATTGATTTTGACAGAAGAATTTAGTAAAAATGATAACGTGAGTTTGAGTATCTAAATTAAGGTTAGAATAATTTTTTATCCATCTAAAGTTTTCGGATGCTTCTGATTAACATCCTAATTCCTAACCTCTTCATTACCTAATCTTCAATAATTATCATGCATTTAGTTGAGTTCCACGAGTTGGAAATTTTCTAAAGAAAAACTTATAGGTGTTATTTGGTAATGTGAAAAGTCTAGCAAAGTTTATTTTTAATATTAAGTTTAACAAAGTTTTAGCCCCACCTAAATGAAAATCCTGCTTCTGCCACTGCTCGTTTATGTTAGAAGCGCCTTTGGACACTTCCATTATCTTCCAAGTTATAAATATGAAAAACCAAGAGGGTCAATCTATATCTAACCCTAGGGTTCTATAAGGTCTTAACACATATTTTTATATGGAAATAAAATTAAAAAAACGGTAAATCTAAGTTACCAACAATCAACCGCAAATTATCTAAAGAGATGGACAAGCGGTTTTTATGTGGAAAACCCTAAACAGGGAAAAAACTACGAGACCTAACACCGGTCCAAAAAAATCAAGCACTATGAATAACAAAGGTAACAAGAAGTACTCACTACCCTTTACAGTTGAATACAACCTAAGGACCATAGTTGATCTTGCCGACGACCAAGACATTCACCTTTTCTAGTACTTGAATATCAACGCCTTGCACAAGACGAATCTATTTGGAAAGTAGAAGAAGGGGTTCCAGAAGTGAAAGCTTCAGCACAAAGATCACAAGATGGCTCTCTGAAGAGGAGAAATCACTCTGGGAATTTTCTATGGCTTAGAATAATGAGAGAGGTACAAGGGACAACACTAGATTTAGAGAAGATGTCTTTAAATAACTCTTGGTTCGTATAGAAGAGTTAGGGTTCCAATAGAAAAAGAATTTGAAAGTTTTGCAAACATTCGAAACAACTCAGGCTTAAAATTAGCCACCATCCGATCAATCGGACAGAGTTTCCGATTGACAGGACACCCACTTAATTGTGAATCCCGAAATAGGTGGAATTATCAAGGAGATTATTCAGATATCCCATGCATGCGCATGTCAGGTTGTATCAGACAATGCACTTGAATCTTAACTACAACCATTTCACTAGAGTCTTCTCTATAAACGGCCATAATAAGATACAGAGAGCTAGTAGGGGAAAAAAGAAAAAACTGTCATGGTTGGAAGGATACATATGGGCAACGATATCTGCCACTCTATTTGCTGGTAGTCGGCGTGAATCTAATGACCATCAAACAGAGGTGGATCAAGCTAATGTTACTGACCTCGCATCTACTAGGACTTGAGGGAGCAATTTTTGTGATCATCTGCTACTATAATTTATGTTCATAGGGTGCTTTAATTTGTAATAAAATTAAGGACAGTACAGGATATGTTACTATTTTGTACTATAAGTTAGACCCAGTCTTTAGACTGCTTTTGCAGAGTAGCTACATGTATCTTGTATCAATGTATCCTATACTCTTTTATTTTAATCAATCAGGATCCACCTTTTAGAAAAAGACAAAAGAAGAAAAGACCCTAAACCTCATTGCAATCCATAAAAAAGGTGAGAAATCACTTGTTTGCATTTAGAAAGGTGATGAAATTTGATGAAGAAGAATAATGATTGAACTCAGAATCCAGATCCAATATTAGTCGTCCACTGTCATGCGTGTATTCGTGTGGGAGTTATTAACCAACTTTAGGGCTAGTTTTGCACTTTACTAGCATAGTAGAAGTCAAGTAAAGCCTCAATTTTTCAGACAAAATATCACATCAAAAGCACTTTAATTTAAAAACTCTCCATCTTTTTTAAAAGAAGTAAAAAAGTAACCATGTTTATACACTAAAATACAAAAAAAAAAAAAAAAAAAAACTCCACTTTTCTATATAAAAAGTAAAAAAAGATTCCATAACAAACAACTAAAAACTAAATACCATCATCATCCACTTATATTGTATTCTTTCTTTAAAATCAACTTTACTTCACTTGATTCTATTAGTAGAGTTGCCAAATTGGCCAAAGGACGCAACCAACCAAGCCCAGCCCAAAAACAAAAACCAAACTAGAGCCAGCGAGTCAAGAGATACAGATCTACTCAAAATTGGAAATTCATATCACTCAAGAGCACCACTTTTGTAGACATTAGAGCACTAATTAAATAAAATTACATACATTTCTTTTGCAAGCCGAGCTGGGCCGAGCTATGGGCTTTCTATCACCTAATCCAAACTCGGCCCAATTATTAATCGGGCCCTAATTACATATTCAAGCTTGGCTCAAAGTGGGCTAGGCCCGGATCAAGCTCGGGCTGGCCAAGCCTATGAGCACCCCTCCGAGTGGTGAGTAAAAGAGAGGGGAAGGACTGTTGGATTGACTTGCACTTATATTGGATAATGAAAATTTATCAGCCGTTGATCGAATGGACAGGATGATGATTCGAGCCTCGGTCGCCGTAATCCTCCCTCCCCATCCCAAAGGGCACGTTTGGTAAACGATGAAGAATCCTTTATTTAGAGGATTCTCTCCATCTCCAAAGAAGGCCACAATCTTTAAGTAGGATTCCCAATAAGAGTTCCATGTTTGGATGGAGGGAGGATTCGTATAAATTGTAGAATGTATGATCCAATGGTAATAAATATTTTTATAAAAATTTTCAAAATCCATGAAAAATTAAGACCTTAACTTTCACCTCAAAGTTGTTTGTGGTCATCTAGAAAATCTGAACGGTTCACATCGTGCAAAGGGGGCCCACAAGAATAAGAAATTATTAATATTTTAGTAACTGGACATTTTTGCAAATATCTTAAGATACGGTAAGGATTGACGGTTGAAATTTGGTCAACTAACCGTGCTTAACCTTCTAGAAATAACTATCGGTTCAGATCATGATGTGGGGCTCAAAGGAACCAAAAAATTGAAAAGAATGGACTGGTCTCCATCTCGATTTTGGCCCAACAGAATCTTAGAATTTAGTCATCTAACGATTTGGACATTTTTGCAAATATCTCAAAATCTAAGATGAATCAACGGCTGCATGAGAGAAGAACTCATGTCATTCTTTTTAAAATCCTTTCCCAACTAAACATGAAAAATCCTCACCTAACAAAACATGAAAAATCCTCACAAGCGCGGACAATGGAGGGGATTCCTTGGGCCCAAACGTTCACTAAGTGGGCCCTACAAGAAAGAGTGCTCACAGTGGGGCCATTTAATAATAGGTGGGCGCCACTCTAAATAATCCCCTCGCCCTCGTCTCCATCCCTACCTCACCGAAACCGACTGCTCTCTCCCCCTCTTCTTTCTTCTCCTAAAAAAGTAGAAACCCCTAAAACCATCTCAAGACGAAGATCCGGCTCAAACGATCCAGATTCCCGAAAGGTTTGGCCCCAATCATCTCTTTCAAACGACTCTCTTTCCTCATCTCCAATGATAATTAGCGTTTCTCATCAAAGATGATTGTTTTAGGGTTAGCCTCGGCTGCTTTTAGTGGCTAGGAATTCCATTTGGTAGTCAATCGACTACAGTTGTAGTAGTTCTTGACCTTTTGTCGAGGAAAAAAAAATGATCTTCTGCTTATGAATTACAACATGGGTCTCGAACAGAACTCATCCTTAAAAAAGATTCGACCCCCATTTTTGTTTTTGTGTTCTTTCAGTCTAATTATTTGTTTTGCTGCACTTGGGAGTGTGGAGATTGGATTTGATTGGTCTTCTGGTTCTGTTTGAAGAGAATGGGATGTGATTTTATCTGTAACTAGTTGACTAGATTTTTGTTTTCAGCTTCACTTAGTTACTAGGAATTGTAAGTCAATTGTTTGTTGAAATCTCAAAGGGGTTTTTTTGGTTGCATGTGGGGAAGGTCATAAGGTGGAGATATAGATAAGACATTGACTTTCCTAGGATTTTGGTATAATAGGGTGATAGTTGGGTATTCATTTTACATCACCCATTAATTCATTTTCCACTAACTACATTGTTTCTTCACCTTTGTTTCTTATTTTTGACCATTTTGGTTAGGAATAAAAAAAAATAAATCTAGGGACATGTGTGTTTGCATTAGAATACAATATGAATTCAGACAATTCATGTCATAAGTGGTTAAAAAATGAAGAACAAATGTGAGTATCCAAGAATGCACATCAAATGACCTCTCCTTTAATGGAAATTGAATAATGGGAAGATTGGTCTCATCTACATCTCCACCTTATTTCATTTTCTCCTTACGTCATATCCTTTATCTCTCACCTCTTTGAAAGTCATTCATGGAGCTCATTGGATCTTGATTTCCTATGCAATATAGTGCAAACAAACTGGCGCTAATGTTTCCATGAAATTCAATTCTGTGCAAACAGATGGGCCGTGATAGAATTGTAAATGAGCTCCTCTGATTTTTTTTTCCTCTTAACTTTTGTAAGGGACTTTTAGTTGGTTTGTTCTTTGAGTTTTTTAAAATAGTGAGAAGACTGGATTTAATTGGGTTTCTATGGTTGAGTGGAAAGAAAATGAAATAATATTGCAAGCATGTATATTATGTTAAAAAAGTCTATTCTTGATATCTGCTTACTTCATTCCACATATATTTGAAAGAGAAAAGCTAAGAAAATCTTTTTAGCAATGGTTTCCTTGTCTCTGCTTTCAGTTTCTTTCCTTGCAGGTTGTTAAGCTTTTATTTGTATTACACATTTTCATACTTGGGAATGGCCCGTGCCATTGTTTCCAGTTGTTCTGCTGATCAATAGGTAGTTTGATAATGATTGCCTATCTCATACTAGGATTTCATATTTTGAATACAAAATCACTTAACAGACTAGATTTTAGAAACCGTGCTAACTTGGTTAATCTTTGTCACATCCCAGTCCCGAATCACCCTGTTTAGGGTAATCTCCGAGGCGTGCCACACGTACTCCCGCGTGATGTACCTGTTTTGAGCCAAATACAACACACGAAGGAGAGAAAACAACTTTCCATACACGTGAGTGAGAACTCACTATAGCACATCAATAACAGTTAATTATAGCAGAAGTTGTATTTCATTGCTATGAGGGTATCAATTTCCCATTCAGTCCATTTAAGTTGTTCAAGTTTTATACAAAAGAATTATATAATTATATACAGTGTTTTACAAAAGAGATATCTAAAAGAACCCTAAACAAACAATACCAAAAGTATAAACAAAAGGATAACTAAACCTAAGTGTGGCCCGCACAAGAAGGGGCTAGCCACACTGTTGCAACAACTCCAGAACATGATGCTTGCTCTTTGAAGAAGATATTTAAACTGGCCCTAACGTTGGCCATTCTTCTAACCCTAAAAGTACCTTTGAGGTAACCTTCTCCCTCTTCGAGGCCTCTTTAAGGCTGGAAGCTACACTTGAGATTGTGACACCAAGAGTAGTGTCATTAATATGATGATTAAGCAAATATAGGCAATAAGAAGGAAATACATAATGTATCAGATTGAATTTAAGATGGATAAATTAACAGATGTTAATGATAATACGAAAATGAATAATTTATGCATTGTAAATCAAGTATAATGAAAACAGACAAATTGGCTACTACCTTAAGCTCATCCTCTTAATAGAGAGCAAATTTAGTTGGGATGTCACCAGTAGTCCGGCCAAATGCTAGCTGGCTATCCGGGTCTGGAGTTCCGGTGCTCCAAATGACTTACTGCAGTAGTCTTCGAATAACTAAACCAAGTTCTACCCCGTCGGGTATCACAAGGTCGAAGCTAAGTAGTGCCGACTCGATCGAATCAATTAATAATCGAATAAAGATCGGGTTTGAGTAAGTTTGTATTTCATTTATCCATAATCAAATCGAATAATAATAATCTCATATTTCACGAATACTTACTCAATCCCACATTACCAACGAATACTGAATCGGATGTACAATACCGAAGTTACAAATTGAATGTAAACAATTGAACCTCAATGACTACTAAATGCATCTAATACACTGATTAGGATTTGATATCAATAACGAAATTATGCTCTAAGATGAAATCTAAAAAGTAAAGGAATCAAGGCATTTTACTAACCAACACTAGGCTACTGTTTTTAGTCTTTCATCGTTCAATACAAGGTAGGTTGGGAAAGTCAACGTATTACTACCTTATTAGGTGTCACTATTTATAAGAATTACGTTAATTTCCAAACTAACCTTCATGGCATAGCGTTAGACTAATAAATATCTATTGGCCCAATTAATAAGATTAATGGTTCCATTTTAGGGTCATAAGGTCTCAAAGATTCCTAAATTCCTATGGGATAAGGGTAAGTACCTTAATTATCTATTAGGGATAATAAAGGTGGGTTATGATAGGTTAAGGGTGATAATTCACCCTAAAATTGGGTCAGAAAAGGGCCAGTTCACAGCTTCAGGTTCGCTCGAGTGGAGCCATCTAGAAGGTTGGTCGCTCACGCTTCCTTTTGTTCGCTTGAGCAAGGTCTTCAAAGTCGTGGTCATTCGAGCGGACCCATCTAGAAGGTTGGTCGCTCACGCTTCCTTTTGTTCGCTTGAGCAAGGTCTTCAAAGGCGTGGTCATTCGAGCGGACCCATCCAGAAAGGTGATTGTTCGAGTAGTCCATTTTGGTCGCTCGACCCAATACATTTGAAGGAGGTTCGCTCGAGCGAACACTCCAGTTCGCTCGAGTGAACTGTCCATAATTCCTAAACTTGGAATTCTCTTCTGTTCCTTCTTCCATTCATTTCTAACTTCTTTTCACTTTAACACCTGCACAAATGGAGTCTCCTTACTCCCATCTTCACATCCTATAACCCTTCCATCCATTTCTTTCATCAAAACCATATAAGTAATTTAACCTATTCATTTATAAAAAAAAAAGTAGAATCATAAGAAAGAGAAAGTTTCATTGGAATCAAATGGACATCAATCATTATGTAAACCCAAATGAGAGCTTATACTTGCCTCTAATAAGAGCTCTCCAACCCCTTCCTACACACTTTGGCTCATAAGATCCCAAATTCCCCAAATAACCAAACCCTAAGCACAAAAATCATAGGAAAAAGGCAAATGAATGTGTATGCAAGACAAACTATGAGTTCTTGACTCTAATGCAACTCAAAAATTCAACCAAAAAGTGTTTGAAGTCTACCCCTTGTAGGGATTTCGAATTTGAAGGAAATGGAAGGTGGTGAAGATAACTTCTTGCCCACAAGGAAGAGAGGAAGATGAAGATGATGAAGATGAAGAGCTTCTTTAGCTCCTAAGGCACATGCCTTCACTCCTGTAGTGATTGGAGAAGAAGAGGATTGGAGGAGAAGGGAAAGAGTGTAGAGGGAAAAGAAGGTGAAAAGGAATAGAGGAAAGTGGATAAGGTTATATATAAAGGAATGAAAATGTCATTTTTGCAAGAAAGTCCACTAATATAATGTATTCTCATTTTGAGTCAAATGGAGGTCCAAATACTCAATGGTTAGTCAAATGAAGGAGAGTCTAATACAAAAATCGACGTACTCGTCGAAATACACGCGATGGTGCTAAAATGACAGGCGAACTATGAAAAATGTGAAAGCTCATATTTACGAAAAAGCCCTTGACTCAACTCGATTGAGTCAAATCAGTTTCCACTCACCTATAAAAGGTTTGAAGCTCAACTAACTTAGTCTACAAAGACTAATAAACATTAATTACCATAATTAGCAATTAAACACAATTCATTTAACTAAAACATATTTAATTAGCACTAATCAAGGTTAAATCGGGTCGGGGTGTAACAATCTTGATGCCATCTTTCATCCCGATAGAAAACTATTTGTGTGTCTGTTGTCCTCTTCTACATTTGTCCTGATTGATGCACTCAGGTTCAGGCCTGGTAAGTATTGCAAGGCTTGAATCTGTGGTCAATATGGACCTAGAAATCTAGACACGAGTCTGCTTGTGTGAGGGTTATGAGAGGCTTATGTTCGACTTGGGGCTGAATCCAATTTGTATCTTATTAAATCAATTTTTTTTTTTTTTCCTGCTCAAACAATAGCCTTTAACACCCCTTTAAAAACATAAGAATATTATATACATATTGCATGTAGTAAATATATAGTACAATATTTATTTTTTCTACTATTTAGTTTTATATATATTTTGAGAAGATGACTATATTCATATATGAAGGATTTATTGTATAAGAGAATTATTCTGTATCAAAATTGCAGAAAATGAAAAAAAAAAAAAAAAAAGCGACAGAACACACTTTCACAAGTACACAAATGGACAGTATTATCAACAGTCAAACTTAGGCTGGGGCGATAAACTCCCTCATTAGCTAAGCGAGCAGCCTTTGAAGTAGCTCTGTGATTAATGTGGAAGAAGGTAGCTTGTAAATATTGAGTGATCTCCAAAGCTTCATTGCACACATTCACAAGCCTCCAAGCGGCTTTAGCGGTGCCCTATTCCAATCGAATAGCACAAAAAAATCCCCTTTGACTAAAATATGCCGGAGCCTTGACCTATAGGCTTGATAAGGTCAATCTTTGAGGCAAAAAGGTCAGCATCAGTTGCTTAGTTGATGTATACAGGACCAGAAAAGACAGAATGGTTTGGCCCACATCATTGCAAATTTGCAATTAGGCCACCCACCCTGGATGAATCTGAATTACCCAGGATAGTCCCAAAGTTCAGCTTCATGCTACCACACATGAGGAATCAGCTTGTCTGGTGTGTAAAAGCTGCCGTGGAAGAGAGGGCCACTTTTTCCCAATTAGAAAAAATCATACGAATTGAAATATTGTGAAAAGAAGGAAGTGAGGAGACCCACTTTGCCGCTAGAAGTTTATCCTTTTCCTTTCAGTCCAACATACCTGACCCCATGGATCCTTGTCCATCCCCACAAGGATTTTGGGCCCTAAGGTTTGGTTAAGTCCAGCTTGTTGGGCCCGTTGGAAATTCTTCTTATGATATCGATGGGATTTGACTTGGGAAAACCCAGCCTTATGTAGGTTTTTTTATTTTTTTGGTGAGACTTACCTAGGTTTGTTGCTTGCCATACATGTCATGTTCATACATCTAGTACATTTTTTTTGGCTAATGTATTTTATATGCTTTCAAGACTGCATTTGATTTATTTTTATTGTAACTTTTTGGCCTGAGCAATGTTGAAAAGTTCACATTTTGTTCTCATGGGCATTTAAAATAAAATATGTCCCCTAACCATTATATTCCATGTTTTACAGATTAAGAGTTGACCTCAACAAAGGAGAAATTTAAACAAGTTAAACATCTTCTGTGAAGCCAAAATAAGCAGTATGAAGGATTGTATCTGTGCCTTATAAAAAGCTTTGTTTGCAAATCCTTTTGACTTTCAACAATGTCTGGAATACTTAATGTATATTCTCTTCTCTAAATCCTCCTTTAATATAGTTGGTTTCTGAAATAACATTGTTATCTAGATTATTTCATCACCAGTTGCCAATACTGTGTTATATGCATGTATGCATGAATATATGTATGTATTTTGTGTGCATGCTTGCATCATGGAACTATGTATTGAAGGGTTAAAGGTCATGGAACTGCGGGTAGGGGGGAGCATATAAGGCATTTAAGGAAATAGTGGTGGTTTGTGAAGTTATAGCGAACATGAATTTAGAATAGAGTTTGAGTGGCAAAGTAAAATACACAAAGCCTGCTCAACCTATTATCAGATCAGCCTTCGCTATTATGAAATTTTTTTTTTTAAATTTATAACTCTTCGCTATGATGATGTTGACGTGTAAGTTTTCTTTTACAAGAAGTTTTATTTAGTTGATATACAGACCAGCCTGTAGGGGTCCAGTTTGACGAATGCCGATTATGTGGGTGGGAAAGAGTGGGGGGAGTCTACCTGGGGTGGAGGTTTGTGCTTGGATTAAGGATGCTTACAAATTAGCCTAATTAGATCATTATATATTCAGTATTGGAGGCTCCAAAGATCAATGGTGAAAGCATGTGGAAAAGTTGCTGTTTCAACCCAATCATGAGTAAATGGTTTACATAGGGCATAGTTGGGTGCTTATTTACATGCTCCCTACCTTTTGGAGGGAGAAAAGGGGAAGAGGAGGGGGGATAGGTTCAGTTGCTGCCAAAACTATTACATAATGACTGTTTTGTAACTATGAAGGGAACTTTTAAGGCTATAGCTTTTGGGCTTGGGTGATATTGAATGATGATTGATGACTACCTGAACTGAGAGATGATAATAGACATAAGTTTTACATGTTAGTACTATTGTCGAGTGAATCTAGTATTTGATTAATAGTATCTACCCTCACTCTCCACCCAACTCAACCAAAGAAATCCCACTGCTCCTATATTCTACGATTCCTTCTAAAAATGTGACAATCCCATATACCATGGGATTCTGCGTTACGATCCTATTGATCAATCTGATAGCAAGTAACAAAAAGTGATTTATTTTAGAATATTGGCATTTTTTAATGCTGTAAATTTGAAATGACTCTCTTTGGAATCTCCTTTTCGTTATCCCCTTGTATTCTATCTCGGATTCTATTGTTTTTTTAGATTTTATGTTCTAGTATTTTGTGAAACAAATATTTTCAAATTGGAAGCAAGTTGGTGACTTTTTGAAACTGTTGTGATACCGTGAAATGCCAATTCTCTGATTCAATATTTTGAAAATATTGAAAAGAAGATTTTACAAGAAAATTCCTAATAGGTGGCCGTTGCACGAAAAAGTCTCTCTTAGGTCGGGTAGCACAAACGGGTCCGTTAGACCTTGTTTGGTTACTTTTTTTTTTTTTTAACTTGAGAGGAAGAGATGTGTAGTGTATGGACCACCTCCCCTTATATGATAGATATGGGTGTGGGCCCTCACATTTAAGTTGTTGGCATTGGATATGGATGTGAGGGCCCCCACACAATCTCTCATTTAAGGTGAGAGATATCTCTCATAGGAGCATCTCCCATATATATATATATTTTGAAATGCTCGTGTAACTCTCACACTATTGTGGTTTTTTTTTTGTGTGTTGGGGGGGGGGGGGGGGGGGGGGGTGTTTCATTTTTAGGGTGTTGGCATTGGATATGGATCCAATGGGTCCTCCCTACTCTCATCATAGTAGTGTGAGAGTTAACCTCATAGCAGCATTTCCCATAAATATATATATATTTCTGCATTCATGTGCATCCAGCCCTCACCATATGGTGAGGGACAAACTTAATGGGGCCCATCTAGAGCCCCACTGTTCATGAGATTTGTGAAGGATGGAAAGAGAAATCTTAGATGGGCCCATATATCAAGTTTGGGGTCAATCCCATGCCTCTAACCCCTTCATCCGTGGCCCACAAATTTAACGACTATATTAAAGAAAATAAGTTGACCCTCGATCCAAGGGTCCAATCCATTCAACTAGGTGAAAACTCGATGGATCCAACGTAATTTAGGGGGTCCCAGTTGTGTAGATGGTTAGGATGTATCATAAAGTCGGCCCTATTATGTTGTCCCTCACCATAATTTGGTGAGGGAATATGATGCACATATATGGCATGGTTATGGCAAGGACACGCCCTAGACACGGCAGGGACACGGATTTTACACATAAATAATGAAGTATCGGATACGATACGATACGTTGCCCCATTTTGAAGTATCCGTGCATCATAGGTGAGGGATGGATGCGCGTGAATATTCCCCTATATTTGATGATATATATATAATGTATAATAATATACTTAAGCTTTAGCTTAGTCTGAGATTGGGTTGCAGTCCAATCGGTTCCATTTTGATCGGGCGAAGTTCGAGTTCAAGGATCACTAAGGTTCCTAACCGGTATACACCCTCAGTAAAGTGAAAAAGGAAAGTCAATGGAGCATTCGAGAATGAAGATAGAAAATCATCCTCCTAAAATGGTGCGAGGCGAAGCTTTTGGAGCATTTTAGAGTGATTCACCAAACGTGATATTTCCTCGAGGGATGGGAGCATAGTTTGGGTTCCTAGCTTCATCCCATATATCTTTTTGATGCTTTCTTTTACTCAAACAGGTGGTTCAGATTGTTCCTCTGTTTGACTTTATTCTATAGTTGGTGTTCTTCTGCCCTTTCCTTTTGTATCTAAGGTGACCTCTACAACCAGTTCATGAGGACTAAATTGCTGCTGGATTTTTTTTATTTTTTTGAATGGGAACTTGTATTAAAAAAGTTTTACAGGTACAGCAGGATTATAATGCTAGGGGAAATTTCTTGGGATGCTTTAGAGAGTAGGATGTCATTTCAAATCTGCAGTGTAGCAATTTTTTTCCTGTGCTTTGTTAAAGTGATGGAACTCTGGTTGCAGACAAACCTCAATGGATCGTCTTCAAGTCTTCCAGACTCAACTGGCAGGCCATTTCCAACATCATTTTCTGCTCAGTCTGCGACATCTCCTGTTTTTCATCACTCAGGTATTTAGCAGCTTATCCCGAAGTATTCCAAATTCTGCTTCATATTTTATCATTAGCGCATTGAATTACAGTGATTAACAGTTCTTGTTTGTAGGTACCATGCAAGGACTTCATAATATTCATGGAAGCTTGAACCTCCCAAACATGCCAGGCTCACTTACTGGAAGCCTATCTAGTGGACGGTTTGCGTCAAACAATCTCCCAGTTGCCCTTTCTCAGGTATATTTATTATTTTGCTTACCGCATTTACTTCGTATATTTTTAATCTATGGTACCAATATGTTGGTTTTTAAATCCATTTTTTCTAAAAGGTTTTTACAGCAGTGAATTCGTGTTTTGTGCTCTCTCTCTCTCTCTCTCTCTCTCTGTGCGCGTGTGCGCGCGCGTGCGCATACCACGATGTTTTTATTGCAACTGTACACAATTTCCTTTTGATATGCAGATGTCTCATGGTAGTTCACATGGACACTCTGGGGTTACTAATAGAGGAGGTTTAAGTGTTGTTGGAAGCCCTGCTTATAGTAGCAGCATGAATGGAGTTGGCGGTTCCATTCCTGGGATGCCTCCAACCTCTGCTGCTGTCGGGAACCGGAGTGTCCCTGGGTTGGGAGTGTCCCCGATTTTGGGAAATGCAGGACCTAGAATTACAGGTTCAATGGGAAATATTGTTGGTGGAGGCAACATCGGACGCAGTATAAGCTCTGGTGGAGGATTAGGTGTTCCTGGCCTTGCGTCACGTGTAAATTTGGGTGCTAACGGTGGATCAGGGAGTCTAAGTGTACAAGGTCCCAGCAGACTGATGAGTGGTGTGCTTCAGCAAGGTAAATGGCTTTAGTTTATCACTGTTTCAGTATTTGTTCCATTTTTTCCTTAGGTTTTCCCCCTCTTTTTGGTTTTGTTTGTGTTTTCTGTCGACAGTACAAAGTCAATTCATGATTATTAATTAATCATCAAGTAACAATCATCTATTTTCGAGGGCGTGCATATTTTCATATGCAGGTGCCCCTGTGCTTAAGTTCATTTAGAAAGGTATGTGGAAATACTATTAAGAGCTATATTAAATAAGCTCGATGCCTTATTGTCTAAAGCCATTGGGCACTTGTGAAAACTGTCCAGGCCTTAGTAGCAGCTAAACAGACTCCAATTTTAGCATGGTATCAAAATCTCCTTAGTTATTGTGATGATTACTCGTTATTATCGTTGTCATCATCAAAGCCTTATCTCATTGAAGGCTTAATATATGCATGTACCCAGACCATATGTTTGTATTACTAAAGAACCATCCAAGATTGCCGGAAGCAAGCATGTTCTTAGTCTGCTCAGGTAATTGCAACTTGAAAGGATGGGATCTTTGCTTTAGAGAACCTCTATGGACCAATAAGGAGTATGATTCTAATGAATGGTTTAAATGAAAAGAACAGCTGAACAGCATAAGTATATAGTGTATGGAAAAGTCTCAATTGGTTGGATATAATCTAGCACACAAACTGCAGGTCTGGCCAATGATTGCCGACTCTGAATGAACAAAATCAGCAAACTAGGCAATGACAGAACCAACAAAATAATATATCCTGCCTATGATGCTCAGATACAGCATGGATACAATCAGGACACACCGTGAACATGGCAGGGACACAGATTTAACACATAAAAAGTGAAGTATCGGATACGATATGACACGATGCGTTGCCCATTTTGAAGAATCTGTGCATCATAGTATCCTGCCCACCCTTGGAAAAACCGATAGAGGGGAACTTCAAAGAGTTGAAGCATTGAATTTTCATAGGTGATTAACTGATGCCCTACACCTTGCTTGACCAAAATGTACCCTTCATCATTGGGGCATCTAAGGATGTGCCTAAATGTCAATTGGATTTTTTGACATAATCAATAATTCCTGAAATTCCTGTAAGTCATTAAAGCAACGAACCTCCCCAAAAGCAAACTAATGGCGCACTTGGAAAATCCTTCCGTGATGAGTCTCAAAATCCACAAGGGGATAACTTCCTGAATTCTTGCTCTGTAGTGCCAGTGGGCCTCAAGTAACTCTGGATTATGTCCACATCACTGTGTCCGATCTTCAGACACTTCAGTGGGGCCCAATTTGTACACACACTACTATTGAAGTTGGTCTTGAAGATGCTTCCAGGAAAAAGGGCTTAATGAGGCCAAACATTCTGCACCAACTACTTTACTCAATGACCTCATGCCAGCTGTTCACAATGGACACATCCAAGTAATGTGACTGCTCACAAAGCCACATGTTCTTTGACCTTGGAAACTACAGCTTTTCCTCTTCTTCTACAGAACCCAGGTAGTCTCCATTTAATATAGAAATAAGGGTCTTCCTCTTATTTGTCCTGTAACCAAAAATTGAAGCTTTTAGTCAAACCATGGATCGAAATACGTAGCGGCCGCTACGCTATAGAAAATTTAGTGCCACTATAAAATGTAGCGACCACGGTCTGCTACGGACCACTACAGTCTCCTACGGGCGGCCACGGACCTGCTACGGAGCGTAACTGACATCTACTCCACATAATTTTTTAAAACACATAGTAGAGTGATGCAGGCCAGACTAATGGGCCCCGTTTGAAGGTCTATACGAGAAAGCCCAAAGCCCAACGATGACTGATTCTTCCCCAAGATTCTCTCCAACGGCAATTTCCAGTTTTATATCTTCTAAAGGATTTCCTAAATTTAGTAGATTTCTTATAATTGCTTTGATTGAGCAATAATTAAGTAGTTTCTAATTTTGTTATGGCTTGATTTCCAAGTCATTGCCTAGGTCACTATTATATAAGGATGTAATTCCATCTCTTTGGGACAAACATTATTAATAATTGAAGAAGAATGATTTTCTCCATCGTGAGAGTGTTCCTTTGTCTTTGGAGTGAGACCAAGACATCCTACTCTAAACCATTTGGCTTGGAGTTAATCCCCTTGGCTATCCTCCTTCCCCACACTGCGTCAATTGGTATCCGAGAGAAGATTTGATTTGAGATCGCCGTCCCAATCGCCGATTCAAGGTATGCCGTGAACCCCAATTCCTCCCATCCATCATCATCATCAACCAAACTCATCCCTACCCATCCCTGCGGATCGCCCAACTCATCCTTAACATTGACAGGCTCTGCCCTCTCACTGAACACCACCCTCCATCTCTGAAACCATTACATAACCTTTCCCACCCTAGCCGAAAACATAAACCACCCCTCCACGTACCGCTATCCCCAAATCGAGATCCCCACCTCCAAAAGCCTCTTTCCAAACCATATTCCACACCGTCGACGCACCACCATCTAATTCCAGTCAATCAAACCAAATCCCTACATCCTCTAGTCCCAAATGCTAGATCCTCTAAGCCCCTAAACCAACCCCATCACTCCATCTTTTGCCAAACCAAACCCACTGTCTCCCTCGCCCATACCTAGAGGTTAAAAAAGAAGCAGCAGCAGAACATTAAGAGAAGAGCGAGACGGAGGCATACATGGATCTCCAGCCAATCCGTCATCGGCATTGTCGTCGCCCAGAGCCACTGACAGCTTCGTAGCATCCATCATCCTCTTGCCTTCTTTCCTCATAAGAATCACAACAACCGCAAAGGGTTGAACCCTTCTTTCGTCAAGTAGCAAGGAAAAGGGTTCCAAAACCCCTTTTATTTTCCGTCTTTCACTTGCATCGAACCCTTTTATTTTCCATCTTTCACTTGCATCAATCCCGAGGAGCACAACCCACGTGTTCTGCCTCACCTGATACAAACAGGCCATTTTCTGGGCCATAGTTCAGGTCGAGCCCGACCCACCAGCAACAAAAGAAAAAAAAACCCAGTCACCATGGCATCTTTTCTACTCGCACAGGAGCAACATTCTGAGGCAAATTCACAGATCGCCAACGTGATACCTACGTCATGGAATTAATGGACATAATGGACAAGGTTGAACGTCTTCGGGACATGCCGCCTCATGTCACTCGGAACAATGGCAACCCAGGACCATCAAACAACAATGATGGTAGCAATGGACAGGGAGGGAACAACCGCCATGCAGATGTGGAAATTCTGTCATTGGTGAGCTACTAAAAACTAATTGGCAATTTATGGAGCGCATATTGGAAGAGACTGATTATGACGACCATCATGGCAGATGAGATGACATCACCAAGAAGGTACGTGTTGATGTTCATGATTTCTTTGGGCACATGGATGTGAAAGTCTTCATCAACTGGATTAGAGCCCTTGAATGATTATTTTGAATGACACAACATAGAGGAAGACAAACGTGTTCCCTTTGTCAAGATGAAGATGAAGGGTGCAACAAGTGTTTGGTGGCGGAGTATTGATGATAGGAATACCAATTATGGGAGACGTCCTGTTAGCACATGGGAGGAGATGAAACAAAAACTTGAGGACAAGTACCTATCGGTTGATGGTAGACAAGGGACCTCCACAGTCGATGATTTCACAGAAAGGTTCTTTGATCTCATGGTGTGATGCAAAGTGGCTGAAACTGACCATCAAGCTATCATCAGATACAAGAAAGGATTGCGTCAAGAGATCCAAAGAGAATTGACTACCCATAATTTTTACAACATTGAAGAAGTTCATCACTTGGCACTCCGCGTCAAGGGTTAGTTGTGACATCCATCCTCGGGGCGTTTATTTAACCTCTTCAAAGGAGGAACCGATACGACTTATCAGTGGGTCGCTCCATCACAAAAATCCATCCGACAAGCTCCTCCACAAAATCCCACAGGCTAGTACCTCCTCAGAGTCAAGCAAGACCTCCTGCAAATGTTGCAAACAAAGGAAAGAATATTGTCAATTCTTCATGACAAAAAAGCAGTGCCAGGTAACATTTAAAATTGGTGGTTATGAGGATTCCATTTGTTATGATATTATCCCCATGAATGTTGCTCACATTTTGTTGGGAAGACATTGGCTCTTTGATATCAAGGTCGAAAGCGATGGAGAAGCAAATTCCCATACTTTTAAGTATAAGGGTCGCAAGGTTACTCTCCTTCCACTTAAGTCTCCTATTGCCCCAGCAAAGCAATCACCATCAGTTCCATCAAAACAAATTGCATCACAGCCAAGTTCCTTGCATCCTTTCAATGCGGAAATTTGAAGTTGAAAGTAAAGAGCAAGGAGTTGTTTATGCCCTTCTCCCATAATAGTTCAAAGAAGCAGTTTCCGGAATAGGAGATGAGAAAGCACAATGGTTAGAAAGAAAATTTGAAGAGGAGGAGGTTCGTCAGGCAATCTTCTCTCGTGCGGGGGACAAGGCTGCAAGCCCCAATGGTTTCCCTATGGCTTTCTTCCAAAGATTTTGGGGACTCTTGAAAGATGAGATCTTTGAATTCTTGGAGGAGTTTCATGAAAGAGGGAAGTTAACTAAAGGGCGTGGGAGCTTCTTTTATAGCTCTTATTCCGAAAAGGGGAGGGGACATCGGTATAAAGGACTTCAGGCCTATTAGCTTGATCGGGAGCATCTACAAGATCCTAGCTAAGGTGTTGGCTGTGAGACTTCATACGATCCTACTAGGTATCATATCAGAATAGCAAGAAGCCTTCATGAAAAGAAAACGGATTTTGGATGGAGTCCTCATAGCAAATGAATGCATCCATACAAGAGATAAGGAAAGAAAACTGTGACTGAAATCAGAGTTGTCAAGTTCGTTTCGGACGTCATTTCGGCTTGGCTCCAAAATGAAACATTTCGGCCGATTCGGACATTTTGCTTTCCAATTCGGAATTTGTTTCGGAAAAAATAAATAAATAAATATATATATATATAAGTGGGCCTCACTTTCTGTAAATTATCAGGAATGGTTCATAAATTATCAGGACCTCTCAAAATTTCACTTGACATTGACAATTAAAAATAAGTGGGACTCATCATCACATAAAAAAATCCTTAAGGGGTAGGGTCCGGGTGTGTTCAGATTCCACTCAGGTTAGCCTGTCTGATTTGTAGTCCTAATGACTAGGTGTATGTAGGGTTACCAGTTACCATTCGTTGAAAGCTAGAAGGTTCCACATGACAAAATCTAAATAAACAAAATTATCAGCGATGAAAGATTGAGTATTGAGATTGCAATGACCTAAAGGCCCATCGTGCAATCAAATTATGTTAAGCAGCCACGTGATCAAATGGTGGACCATGAGTATGCAGCCTTTGATCAACTATCAATCTCTATAAATTTTTATCAAATAGAATCGGTTTTCAACGAATACAAAAAGTGGGTGGCACTTCCCGTGTCTAATCAGGACCGCTTATTTTTCTTAAGTGTTCAAGACCACACCATAAAATGTATCCAGTATCTTTACGCTTTCGTAAGACCCTTATTAAATGAAGCTCCCAACCCAAACCCTTTTGCAAAAACGTGGAAATGATGAGGAGAAACAGAGGGAGAGTGAGAGATCGATGCATACCTGAGGATTCGACGAGAAAGTTAGCAAAGACGACCCTTGACGACAAGGGAAATCCACCCAACAGCCTTGGCAAGGGAGAAATCCAATCGACAACCTTCAACTGAAGAATAATCACAAGATATTGTAAGGGGAATAGGGAAATAGAAGATCTTGTCGTTGATACCTGCATCTTTGAGCCCAATTTTTAGATTGAAGGGGATTTTGAAGGCTGCATGCTGTCGAGGGAGAGGAACATGTGGTGTCGCTGCTCGAGAACATTTATTTCGAATGATTTCATTTATTTCGTTTCAGATTCACTAGAATGCTAGACTACATTCATTCAATTTTTTCTTCTTTAACGGTCTTCCCCCTAATTTGTTCGAATCTGTTGATTCAGATATTGTTCGTCTGAATTTAGGGTTTTCTGCACGAAACCCTATATTTTGGCGAATTTTAATGAAATCTGAACCGAACATCTTTAAACGAGATGTTCGGTTCGGTTTTGGTTTCGAAATGAAATAACTCAGACATTTCGTCCAAATCGAAACGAATTTGACAACTATGGCTGATATGCAAGCTTGATCTAGAAAAAGTTTTTGATAGAGTGGACTGGTGCTTCTTGCAATACCTCTTACAGAGGATGGGGTTTGGGGGAAAATGGAGGAACTGGATCAAGGAATGCGTCTTTTCAGCCTCATTCACCATCATGATAAATGGAACCCCAAAAGGTTTCTTTAAAGCTCGAGAGGGTGAAGGCAAGGAGACCTACTCTCACCTTTTCTATTTGTAATTGTTGTTGAGGCGCTGAATAGGATGGTGAAGGCTGCTAAAGCTCAAGGCTTAATAACGGGTTTCAATGTAGCTGCTCGGCCCCATCAAGTTCTCTCTTACAATTTGCTGCTGACTCCCTCATCTTTTGCGAAGCATCTAAAGATCAAATCAGAAATGTGAAAGCCATTCTCTTTTGCTTTGAGGCGGTTTAAGGATTAAAAGTCAATTTCTTCAAAAGTGAGTTGATTGGAATAAGAGTTGCAGATCCGGTGCTACACCATCTTGCAGATGTGCACGGCTGCAAGGTGGGATCTTTTCCAGTCAAAAACTTGGGTCTCCCCCTCTGTCTCAGGATGGTGAAGAAAGCGATTTGGAATCCAGTGGTTGAGCGGATGGAAGCAAAACTATCAGCTTGGAAAGCCACTCTGCTCCCTATGGGAGGCAGAATAACCCTTATAAAAGCAGTAATGACAAAACTTCCACTTTACTACTTCTCCATTCTACGGTGCCCAATATCAATGATCAACAGGATTGAAAAGCTGCATAGGGATTTTCTTTGGCAATGGAGATGTGAAGAAAAGAAATATCACCTCGTGGATTGGTCTTCAATATGCTCATCAAAGCTGGAAGGAGGATTGGGCATAAAATCCCTTAGAGGCATGAATGAAGCATTGCTGGGGAAATGGCTTTAGAGGTTGGGAGTTAAGTCAGAAGGCCTATGTAGGAAGGTTTTGATGGCGAAATATGGCAACCAAAGGGATGGATGGGAGATTAAAGACAACAAATATAGATTCTCACCAATGTAGAAAGGCACAACATCTGTGAAGGAAAAGTTTATGCAAAACATCAAGTATCAAGTTTGCTCGGGGGAGAAGATTCTCTTCTAGAAAGATAATTGGATAGGGGAGTACCCGCTAGCAAAGCAATTCCCATATTTGTTTAAATGTGCTCTAGTGAAGGATGCTAATGTTAAAAGCTATTTTGGAAAAGGCACCAACACGGCGGTGATTTGGAACCCCAAATTCCGAAGAAAACTAAAGGAGATTGAGGAAAGACAATTTCTATCACTTCCTAACCTTCTTAAGGTTGTGCTTATCCCGGAAGAAGGGGAGGATACCAGGATTTGGAAAGCTTGAAAAGACAGTTCATTCTCCGTAGCATCATTCTATTTGGCCAATTCCTCAAGAACAAAGAGGAGATCCAAGTAAAGGATATTTGGAAGTTAAAGGCTCCGCGAAGAACTGTGGTTTGGTTGGTTAGTTCTCCGAAGAAGGATTCTTACTAGGGATAACCTCAAACGAAAAGGGAAGATTATGGTCAATGCATGCCCTATGTGCTTGGAAGATGAGGAAACAATAGACCACCTCCTACTACAGTGTAATAGTGCCATGAAGATCGGAACACTGAAATAAGTTGGTTTGGTTGCAGTTGGGTCTTCCCAAATCAGATACAAGACTTGTTTATGGCTTGGAAGTCCCCCATCAGATCACACAAAGGGAAGGAGATGTGGAAGCTCACCTTTCTTGCAGTTGTTTGGAATTTATGGAAGGAGAGAGATGCTAGATGTTTTGAAGGAATCGTGACGAATGGAGAGTCGATTTGTGGAAAGATAAAATTTTCGGTGGCTCAGTGGGTGTTAACAAATCCCATCTTCATATATTATTTTGTTGACCAAATCATGTACAATTAGAAAGATGTGGCTGTCCTGTAATATTATTTTGGGGATTGCCTGCAACTATTTCGGGGGTTACATTGTCATGTAGTATTATTTTGGTAGTTTTCTTGTTTTCCTTGGCATTGTTAGGGTTTGTTTTGCTTCTGTTGTGTTTTCAAGGGATTCGATATTGTTGTCTTCCTTTTTAGTACAAGTCTGTTGTGCTGTTTGTTTTAATGAAGTTTAAATATTAACAAAAAAAAGGAATTCAAAGAGGCAAAAGATAAGAAAACAGTTTCTATACCACCAGAAGTGAAGTCTTTGTTGCATGATTTTAAAGACTTGATTCCAGTAGATCTTCCAAAAAAATAACGCCTATGAGGGACATTCGGCATGCTATTGATCTAATTCTCGGTTCTGCACTTCCAAATTTACCTTCTTATTGCATGAGCCCTAAAGAACACAGAGTTGAGAAAGCAAGTTGAAGAGCTCCTCTAGAAGGGTTACATTCGCGAAAGCAAGTTGACACCCAAGAAAGATGGTTCTTGGAGAATGTGTGTCGACAGCCAAGCAATCAACAAACTTACAATTATGTATAGGTTTCCAATGCCCCGATTGGATGACATGCTTGATATGATGGTTGGATCTTCCGTCTTCATCAAAATTGATCTTAACAAAATTGATCTTAGAAGTGGATATCACCAAATCCGTATTCAGCCAGGAGATGAATGGAAGACCGCTTTCAAGACTAAAGATGGATTGTACAAATTGTTACTCATTCCGTTCGGATTATCCAATGCTCCCAGCACTTTTATGAGGGTGATGACACAGCTTCTACGGCCCTTCCTCGGCAAATATGTCGTCGTGTATTTCGACGACATATTGATCTTCAACAAATCGAAGGAGGCACATCTTGATCATCTAAGGTATGTGATGCGTACACTTTGCGAAGAAAAGTTTTACATTAATTTGAAGAAGTGTAAATTCTTGAGTTCCAAAGTTATCTTTTTGGGATTTGTTGTATCAACCCATGGAGTAGAAGCTGATCCAGAGAAGATTAAAGCAATCATAGATTGGCTCAGTCCCAAAAATATCAATGAAGTACGGAGTTTTCATGGATTGACCCCTTTTATAGGAGATTTATTCGCAATTTCAGCACTATTATGACTCTTATAACTGATTGCATGAAGAAAGGAGACTTCAATTGGACCAAGGCAGCCACTCGAGCATTTGAATAGATCAAGCAGAAAATGACGAAGGTGCTTGTTTTAAAACTTCCAGACTTTGACAAGGTCTTTGAAGTCAGTTGTGATGCTTCGCAAGCTGGTATTGGAGGAGTCTTAAGTCATGATGGCCACCCAGTTGCTTACTTTAACGAAAAGTTGAATGACTCGCAAAAAATGTTTGCCATATGACTTGGAATTCTATGCAATAGTACAAGCTCTTTGTTATTGGTGTCACTATTTGATTGGAAAGGAATTTGTGTTGTACTCCACTCATGAAGCATTGCAGCATCTAAACTCCCGGAAGATGAGTTCCATTTGTATTGCGTCATAAGTCAGGCATTCACATTTGTATTGCGTCATAAGTCAGGCATGGAAAACAAGGCAGCAGATGCCTTAAGTCGTTGTTCTCATCTCCTTATGACAATTTCTATCACGGTTTTAGGCTTTGAAGAAATTCGCAGAGAATACCCTGGTGATGATGACATTGGACGTATCTACAAAGATCTTAATGATTAATTTTCTGAGCATCCTAAGTTTTCTATACATGATGGCTATCTTTTTCGTGGGAATCAGTTGTGTTTGCCGGCTACTTATATCCGTGAGTATGTCCTCCAAGAGTTGTATGGAGGTGGATGCAGTGGACATCTAGGGCGTGATAAGACATTGGCAATTGTCGAAGACCGCTTCTTTTGGCTCGAATTTGTGAGCTATCGAAGGTATGCCAACTTGCAAAGGGTCAAAGGAAGAATACTAGATTGTATCAGCCCCTTCCTATTCCACATGAGCCTTGGCAAGATCTAAGCATGGATTGTCTTGGGCTTACAAAAAACTGCAAGAAGGGTAGATTCTATTTTTGTTTTGGTGGATAGGTTTTCCAAAATGGCACACTTTATACCATGTGCTAACACAGTAGTTGCAGGGAAGGTTTTTACTTTGTTTATTCAAAGAGATTGTTCGTTTGCATGGTCTTCCTAAGACTATATTGTTGGACAGAGACACTAAGTTCATGAGCTTTTTTTGGAAAACTTTCAGGCATATGATGAAGACAAAGCTTCAATATTAAAGTGCCTACCATCAGCAAACATATGGCCAAATAGGGGTCGTCAACTGAAGCCCGGGAAATCTTCTTCGATGTCTTGTCGAAGAACACATTTCTTCATGGGATCTTATTTTGCACATGGCGGAGTTTGCCTACAATAACTCTGTAAACAAATCAACTAGGAGATCGCCATTTGAAATTGTTACAGGAGTCAAGCCGTGTCTTCCGACTGACTTTAGTCCTTTACTAGCCGAAGCCAGGCCTAGTCAAGAAGCTGAACAATTTGTCCGGCACATGAAGGACGTTCATGATGAGGTCCATCAACAAATTGCCAAAAGTAATGAGAATTACAAATAGCACGCGGACACTTAAAGGCGTCATGTCAAATTTAATGAATGAGACCTGGTCATGGTGCGTATAAAGCCAGAACGGTTCCGTATAGGCACTTACAAGAAGCTACACCTCAGAAGTGCAGGTCCGTTCAAGATTTTGAAGAAAATCAGCTCAAATGCCTATGTGTTCGATCTTCCACTAGACATGAATATCAGTTCAACATTCAATGTCGAAGATATCACAATTTATCATGGGCATTATTAGGATGAATTGTTTGAAGAGCAAGCTATCAGGCTTCCCATGGTTCCAACTCCCCGAGAAGAAATGGAAGATGTCTATGATGACCAACTGGTTTCAACAAAGATAGGCGGATATCACAAATTTTTGGTCAAGTGGAAAGGTAAACCATTTTTTGAAGCTACATGGATCACCGCCACAGACTTTCAGGGACTCAATCTGGATTTGTAAGAGAGGTACCAAGTTGACAACTCGCCGGAGTTGAGTTTCTCCAAGCCGGGGAGAGTTGATGCAGGCCATACTAATGGGCCCCGTTTGAAGGTCTATGCAAGAAAGCCCAAAGCCCACAAGCCCAACAATGACTGATTCTTCCCCAAGATTCTCTCCAACGGTAGTTTCCGCTTTTATATCTTCTAGAGGATTTCCTAAATTTAGTAGATTTCTTATAATTGCTATGATTGAGAAATAATTAGGTAGTTTCTGATTTTGTTATGGCTTGATTTCCAAGTCATTGCCTAGGCCACTATTATATAAGGATGCAATCCCATCTCTTTGGGACAAACAATATTGATAATTGAAGAAGATTGATTTTCTCCATCGTGAGAGTGTTTCTTTGTCTTTGGAGTGAGACCAAGACATCCTACACTAAGCCGTTTGGCTTGAAGTGTAGCCCGTTGGCTATCCTCCTTCCCCACGCTGCGCCATAGAGCTTCTTTCTTCTTTTCTTCTCTCCAAGTAACTTTTCTATACAACTTTTCTACCCTTTCATGCTTAAAAGAACCTTATAGAACACAAGATTTCGCCGAATTGAAGCCGATACATAGAGTTTCTCTTAAGGGTTCTTCTCTAGGTATATCGTGGTAAACACACCCTTTGGTATTAGTAGAGGTATTCTTTTCTCAAAACTCTACCGAAGTACATTGGTTGTATTTAATGGAAGTTAATTCGTCATTTGGGTTGAACTTTAAGCTTTATTTAAGCATTACTTTATAATTTATTTATCTTGTGTTATGTAGAGTTATGAGCCTAAAATGCTTATGAATTAACGAATTCTGAATTTAGACATGCATAATAGTTTCTAACTAAGATTAACTAACATATAAACATGTGAAAAAAGTAGATAAATATTGTTGTTTTATAATCATTCAGCAATACAGAACCTCTATGCATTCAAGGGACCGCTACATCCCCATATCTTAGTTACTATAGGAAAAGGCATCAGATTCTAATATTTTCCATTATTCTGGATTTTCTAGATATTTTTTTGAATTTTTTTTTAGCATTTTTTCGGTTCTCTGCTACGTCGTTATGTATTGCCGCTACATAGCGTTTTGTCTGCCTGCCGCTATGCCTGCCGCTATCGCTATTTTGATTCTTGAGTCAAACCAGGAAGTGAGGGAGAACCCACTTATAGCTAGGCAGTGAGGGAGAATGCACTTATAGTTGAACCAGGCTAAAATCAAATTCCATATGTACTGAGCAAAGGGGCATCTTAGGAGGTGGTTGTCTGCAGATTCCGTGTCTGCTAAACACACGGGAAAGCATTAATTATTATTCTTTAAGTTTTAGTAGATTGGTAATCCATTTAGCAGTTCCTATTATTTATTTGATACATTTAATGAAATTTTTATTGGTCTTGCAGCACCCCAAATGATTTCTATGCTAGGAAATTCTTATTCTAATTCTGGAGGCCCATTATCTCAGAGCCAAGTGCAAGCAGGGAATAATCAATTAAGCTCCATGGGAATGTTAAATGATGTTAACTCTAATGATAATTCTCCTTTCGACCTGAATGATTTCCCACAGTTGACTGGGCGCCCGAGTTCTGCTGGAGGACCTCAAGGGCAATTGGGTAGTTTATTAACCTTTTGCATTATCCACGCTTTCCCTTAAAAATGGTTCCCTTGCAGCTGATTCATTAATTTGCAGGTTCTCTGCGGAAGCAAGGTGGTGTTGGTGTTAGTTCTATTGTCCAACAGAATCAAGAATTCAGCATCCAGAATGAAGATTTTCCAGCTTTACCTGGATTTAAAGGTGCTTGAGTTATTTCTAACTTTGAATCTTTGCTTTGATCTGATGCAGTTTTTTTAGATGGGTAGTTGTATGAGTTTGAGCTTCAGGAGACTCTGCACCTCATGGCCTCTCATTGCTTGCATGCATGCCTACACATTATCTTTGCATGCATGCATGCTTACACCTCATGGACTGACAGCTCTTTGGGGCCCACTTCTAGGCCGCATTGTGATTCACCCCACACCCCACATGAAAGATCTTCCTTGTATTTCTAGGGGACGATTTTGAGCCTTGCACTGATTGTCCACCCCTGGATTTGAGATCAAGGGGTTTCTGACTTGATTTTCCATGTCCTATATCTCAATCATGATATATCCATTGTATCTGAAAAAGACCTTGCATTTTAACCTGCACCAATCTTGGTACTGGTCCTGGCCCCCAGGTGGGTCCCACAGGGCTAGATCATGGGCAATGCCACCCAGATATTACTGGCATCTATTATTTTTACTGCTTCAATGGTGATCCTGATACACTTCTTGTGCAGGTGGTAATGCTGATTTTACAATGGATATGCATCAGAAAGAACAACTTCATGACAATCCCATGTCGATGATGCAATCCCAACACTATCCTGTGAGTTGCGGCTCTTGTGCAGAACATGAAGTTACCTATTTTATTTCTATAACACCATCTAATATCCTTGTTTTCTGTTATAAAAAAAAATCTAATATTGATGCAATGATCAGGTAGAAGATCAATCTCCTGGAGGATTGATCGAATCCAAGGATGGATTCCAGCCACTAGGGCACAAACGAAACCATAATCAACCAAAACTCACGTGAGCAACCTCAGAGAAATCTGTTATCAATTGTAAATTATAAAAAAAGTAACAATAGGCTCTTCTGTATATATAGAGCATAACGTTTGCTAATAAGGAAAGCTACTAATTCTAATTAACAATAAAATTAGAAAACTAGCAAACTGAGCAATATTACTAATCTAAAAAATAGAAAACGTGAGGCACATGTGGACCCCATCAGCTGGGTCCATCAAGTCTTGCGGGTCCCTGTATTGGATAGGGATCGGACTACATTAACTCTCCCCGACTTGAAAGAACTTGATTCCGGCGAGTTAATCGCTTGATAGTGCTCATAAAGATCTGGATTCAGATGCTGGAAGTCGGTAGCAGTAATCCAGGTAGCATCAGAGATGGGTCGATTTTGCCAACGAACAAGGAACTTACGACGAGTAGAAACAATTTAATCATCAAGAACATTAATGATTTTATCAGGCGGTGACGGAGCAGCTAGTAATGTAATGATTTACTCATCAGAATCGTCCTCAGTATCATGCCCACGATAGAGAGTGAGATCGGCAACATTGAATGTAAGGCTGATACCATGATCAGATGGTAACTTGAGAGAATAGGCATTCGAACTGAGCTTCTTCAACACTTTGAATGGGCCTATATTCCTCGGATGTAACTTCTTGTTGGCACCTTGGGGTAACCTGTCCGGATGAATACGGACCATAACCATGTCTCATTCAAAAAACTCCAGAAAACGACGACGTTTGTCAGCATGAGCCTTGTAACTGTCATTGCTAGCTGCACTATGTTGTCGAACTTCATCATGTATTTGTTGCATGTGTTTGATGAAGTTATCAGCTTCAGCACAAGGGCGTACTTCAACAGGGAGTGGGACAAGATCAATAGGCAAGCACGGTCGAACACTTGTGATTGCTTCAAATGGTGAGATGCCTGTGGACCGATTAACTGAATTGTTGTAAGCAAATTCAGCCATTGGTAGAATCTGATCCCATATGGTGATATGATCGCGTACAAAGCATCGTAACAGTTGGCCAAGGCTTTTATTAACAACTTTAGTTTGTCCATCAGTTTGCGGATGGTAACCAGTAGAGAAGTGAAGCTTTGTCTTGGTTGTCATCCATAATGTCTTCCAAAAGTAACTCATAAATTTGGTATCACGATCTGAAACAATTGTCTTGGGGAGGCCATGAAGACGAACAACTTCTTTGAAGAATAGTTGAGCTACTTTGTAGGCATCAGATGTAGTGGTGCACGGAATGAAATGTGCCATTTTAGAAAAATGATCAACAACAACAAAGATGGAATAAACTTTCCGTGCAGTCTTTGGAAGGCCTAACACAAAATCCATGCTTATATTTTCCCATGGGACATGAGGAATAGGCAAAGACTGATATAGACTTGTATTGTTCTTGTTACCTTTAGCCAACTTACAGGTGCATCATCTTTCACAGATGCTGATAACATTAACTCTCATGCGCGGCCATTAGAAACGATCAACCACCATTAGAAACGATCATCCACAAGAGCGAGTGTCTTGTCACGTCCCAAATGACCACTACAACCTCTTGAATGCAATTCACGAACAACATGTTCTCGAATGGAAGTAGCAGGGAGGCAAAGTTTGTTACCTCGGAATAAGAGTCCATCATGTACGCTGTAATGAGGGTGCTTGTCCGTGTCGCCGTTAAGAAAATCCGCGTAGATTGTGCCGAAATCCTTGTCATTTGTGTATGCCTATTTTATTTGCTTAAAACCAGTGATAGTGACGGCCATAGTAGTGAGGACTTAAAGCATCAGCTATCAGATTTTCTTTGGCAGCTTTATGGCGGAGACTGAATGTGAATTGTTGAAGGTAAGAGCTCCATTTAATGTGACGATCACTTATATGCTGTTGTGGTTGTATATGCTTCAAAGTCTCGTGATCGGAGTATAAGACAAAGTCGTTGCCAACCAAGTAATGACGCCAATGTCGCAATGCTTACACAACGGCATAGAATTCGAGATCATAAATAGAATATCAGCGTTTAGCATTGGGGAGCTTTTCGCTGAAAAATGCAGTCGGGTGACCTTCTTGGCTAAGGACTCCTCCAATGTCGATCTGAGAAGCATCACAAACAACTTCAAAGACTTTATTAAAATCTGGAAGTCGTTGGATAGGAGCTTCCGTGATCTTGCGCTTGATTTCTCCAAAAGCTCTAGTTGCTGCACTTGGCCATTGAAATTCACCTTGTTTCATACAATTAGTGATTGGAGCCATAATGCTGCTGAAATCCCGAATGAACCTTTTATAGAAAGTGACAAGTCCGTGAAAACTACGAACTTCAGTGAGAGTTTGTGGGATAGGCCAATCGAGGATAACTTGAATCTTGGATAGGTCCATTGCAATACCGTTAGAAGAGACAACAAAACCAAGGAAAATCACAGAATTGCTAATAAAAGTGCACTTCTTCAGATTAACATAGAAGTGTTCCTGGCGAAAAACCTCAAAGATGCTCTTCAAGTGATCAAGATGCTCTGGTTTGGATTTGCTGTAAATCAAGATATCATTGAAGTAAACAACAACAAACTTTCCAATAAATGGTTTCAGCAATTGATTCATAATACACATGAATGTGCTAGGAGCATTAAAAAGACCAAAAGGCATGACCAGCCATTCATAAAGACCATCTTTAGTTTTAAAGGTTGTCTTCCATTCATCACCTGGTCTAATTCTGATTTGATGATAACCACTGCGAAGATTGATTTTAGAAAAAAATAGTACTAGTCATAAGATCAAGCATATCATCAAGTCTAGGGATAGGGAAGCGATACTTTACAGTGATTTTATTGATAGCACGACTATCCACACACATACGCCAGCTTCCATTCTTCTTTGGTGTGAGGAGAGAAGGTACGGCACATGGACTTAAGCTTTCCCGAATATATCCCTGATGCAACAGATCATCAACTTGTCTCTTGATTTTAGCATGTTCGGAAGGGCTCATCTGATAAACACGAAGATTAGGGAGAGATGCTCCAGGAGTTAAATCTATTGCATGCTGGATGTCTCGCATTGGCAGCAATTCATCTCATCAGGAATTAAATCAGAAAATTCATTGAGCAATGGTTGTACCTCTTGGGGAGGGGAGGGCTTGGAGTATTCATTTGATTTGGTCACTTGTCTAGCAATCAAAGTATACATCACGCCTTGCTCTTGACTTTCAACTTCAAATTTGCACATGGTAAGGATGTGGGAGAGGAAGTAGGCATGGTTTGCTTAACAGAGAATGGAGTTTCCATGGGCTTCAATTGGATTCTGCGTCCATTCCATTTAAAAGTGTAGGTGTTATCTGCGTGATCAGTGATGACCTTCAAGCGTTTCAGCCAAGGTCTACCAAATAAGATGTGGGAAACATTCATCGGAATAACATCACACAGGACATTATCTTCATACAAGCCCATCTTCAAGGGAACAATGCATCGGCGGTTGATGGGAATCGAATAATCATTTACCCATGCAACTCTGTAAGGCCTCGGATGCTTTATAGTTGGCTACTGAAGTTTATCAACTGCCTCTTTGATGGCATTGCAAGCTCTTCCTTTACAAGTAACCCTTGTTCTGAAAATTGGAGCTTGGTTTTCATCGTCTTCCTCAATACCATTTGCAACCAAGAGGCGGCAGTGAAGGAATAGCAATGGGCTGTCATCATCAGCAGTGAATACCTCAAGTGCGGACTCTGGTTTGGGTGGAAGTTGTGCATCAGGTTTCTCCATTTTGATTTCCTCATCATATTGTTCTTCATCATAAGGTTCACCTTCACAATGTAGATTCCTGAGGACATTCTCTAGTGTGGTGACTTCGGGTTTTTGCAAGAATGACAAACAATGTCGCGCTTAGTAGCAATTCCAGCACCTTTAGCAGTATGTTGATTTGGTTGCCATTTCTGATTGGGCTGAGGAGGCTGTTGACCCTGTGTTGTAGCTTGTTGCTGCTTTTGGATTTGATTCTGTGGTTGGTTTGGAGGTGGTTGGAACCCTTGCTGTGGGACCTGATTGAAAGTAGAACCTGGACCTTTTTTGTGGGACTCCCCGGCTTGGTTACTGAAACGTCGCCCAGTTTACTGACGCAGTGTTTGCTCGATGCATCACGCCTTGCTAGAGAATGCATCAATAGTGGCGAAGTCAAATACGGCCAATCTATCCTGGATATCTGGGCGCAATCTTTCCCGGTAACGGGTGACCATCAGGCGATCATCTTCATTAGTCTTGCATCGAATACAAAGCTCATGGAACTTATGAGTGTATTCATCTATGGTCATAAAGCCTTGCTGAAGATTGATAAGCTCGCTATTAAAGGAATCAATGTAGTCAGAAGGCAAGAACTTATCTTCCAGTCTCTCTTTCATAATTTCCCAACGGGTGATAGGAGGGCGACCCATTTGCACATTGTGGTCATCAATACTTTTCCACCAAATTCAAGCAAGATCCTTTAACTTCATCTTGACAAAAGTGACTCATTGAGGATCTTCAATGTGATACCAAGTGAAATAATCCTCAATTGAAGTAAGCCAATCAAGAAGGGCTCGAGCATCACCTTGACCAGAAAAATCAGCAACCTGTAATTTGATTTTCCGCGAGAGATCATCTTGGCGTGAGCCGGGTGGAATATTGTCAGCAGCCCTGTCTGCAAAGAGATGTTGAAAGAATTCTTGGATTGATTCTTGGGGAATAGCATCCAATTGATGAGTGTGAGCCAAAAGTGCTGGAAGATTCGCCATGAGGGTTTGAAGGGGCCTTAGCAAGTTCATCGACCGTGAGTTGTAAGGCATCAAAACCCGTTCATATAAATCCCTTATGTAGTCATCGCGCTGAATGTCAGTAAGTCTGCCACTAAAAATTTGTCCGGTGCGAGTAGCCATGGATGAAGGCTCCTTTTTTTTTTAACTGCTAGTGGGCCGGGTTTGGGCTCAGGTTGGGCCGGGTTTGGGCTCAGGTTGGGCCGGACTCAAGGCAGCAGTCTCGGCCCAGTGATAAGGCAAGCACGTGTTGTACACGTGGGAGAGAAAAAACTTTTGTAGTTTTGGGATTCGTGCAGAAAGGAAGAAAAGAAACAAAGGGGTATGACCTGTTTCGACTTGGAGAAGCAAGAAAAACAAAGAGTGTTAGTGGGAGGCGTTGGAAGTAAACTATGGCTGCTGGCGAACGGTGCAGTGGAGACGGCTCAAGTCACTATGACGATCGCTTCTTCTGATCTTGCTGATTGGGTTGATGGTGATGCGACGATGCTGGCTGAAGCGTGGAGATGAAGATCAATAGGTGCCAGGTGTGTCCTCGCAAGTCGCAACACAGTCTTCTTCTTCTCTCTGCTGTCTACTTCGCTCTTGCTGCTCTCTGTTCTCTCTCCCTCTCTCTGTTTTTTTCTTTTTTTGGTTTCTGATGGGTGGGTTTCGACGAAGATGGAGGGATGAAGACAGAGCATGGGGTTTACAAGTAAGAGGGGAGATAAGGAATGGGATTGGGGATTTTGGGTGTCTAATGGGTGGAGTTTAGTAGCGGGAGAAGGTTCCGAAGGGGGTGGGGATGGGGAAGTGGGTCTGGGGTTCTGAATTTGTGGAAACTGGAAGATTAGGGTTTGGATTTAGGGTTGGGGTTTGAGATGGAGTTAAATTGGGGCTGGCGCAGGGTTTTGGTATGAGATAGTGGGGTTGGCTGAAGGGCTGTGGGTTTGGGCAGGTGGGCAGTGGCTCGTTGGGGTGGTTGAGGGGTGTGGATGGTGAAAGAAGATGAGGAGTAGAGGTGACGAGAGAAAGTTCGGGAAAGACAGTGTGTCAGCGTCTCCCTGGCGATCGTTTCAGCTCTGATATCAATTGACACAGCGATCCGGTAGTAGATCAATCTCCCGAAGGATTGATCGAATCCAAGGATGGATTCCAGCCATTAGGGCACAAATGAAACCATAATCAACCAAAACTCACGTGAGCAACCTCAGAGAAATCTGTTATTAATTGTAAAGCATCAAAAATTAACAATAGGCTCTTCTGCATATACAGAGCATAACGTTTGCTAATAAGGAAAGCTACTAAGGAAATCTTCTAATTCTAATTAACAATAAAATTAGAAAACTAGCAAACTAAGCAATATTACTAATCTAAAAATTAGAAAACTTGAGGCACATATGGATGCCATCAGCTGGGTCCATCAAGTCTTGCGGGTCCCTGTCTTGGATAGGGATTGGACTGCATCAAATATCCTTGTTTTCATTTTGGCCGGTGTCTTAGCTTTAAGTTTAATTTACGCTTAAAAATACAGATGGGAAGATCTGCTGGATTCAGCTTAGGAGGAACCTATGCATCTCACCGCCAGCAACAGCAGCAACACGCCCCTTCAGTCAGCAGTGCTGCTGTTTCCTTTGCACCTGCAAATAGTCAAGATCTTCTTCATTTACATGGGTCTGATCTTTTTCCATCTTCGCATGGAACATATCACTCACAGGTACTGTCATTGGAACCAATGGTGGTTTTATATTGGAGGAGGTATGTCATGTTTTCAAATCAGATTACAGGCTTAGTTAATTTTAGAATTTTTCTCAGATTCCGTCCAGCGGACCGCCTAATATTGGATTGAGGCCTTTAAATTCTCCAAATTCAGTTTCTGGAATTGGATCATATGACCAGCTTATTCAGCAGTATCAGCACCAACAAAATCAGTCCCAATTTCGGCTGCAGCAGATGTCAGCTGTTTCTCAGTCTTATAGAGATCAGAGTATGAAATCCAAGCAAGGGACATTACCTTCTCCGGACAAATTCAGCTTGCTGGGTTTATTAGGTGTTATAAGAAATCATGATCCTGATTTGGCTTCTCTTTCCTTGGGAATTGATCTGACTACATTGGGATTAAATCTAAATTCTCCTGATAACCTTCACAAGACTTTCGGGTCTCCATGGTCTGACGAGCCTGCGAAAGGAGATCCTGAGCATGTAGTGCCCGAATGTTATTACACTAAACCACCACCTCAACTGCATGTATGTCGTCATGACTGAATGAAACCTTTTGCTTTGAGTTTTATTATCTTGAGTCCTAACTCTGCTGTTGTGCCTGTAGCAAGGGTATTTTGCGAAGTTTCAGCTTGCAACACTGTTTTATATCTTTTACAGGTAGAGTTCTTTGTTTGTTACGTTAACTTTACTGCACTCATCATCCTCAATGAATTAATTTTAGTGCCTCCAACTCTAATATTCTTTTTCTTCCCAGCATGCCAAAAGACGAGGCTCAACTTTATGCTGCCATTGAACTGTATGTGCCTTTTTCACTCTCTCATATCCCCCAAGTCTGTTGACCATAAATTTTGTTTAAAAGTCTGTTAACACTAAGGAAAAATGCTAAGCAGGTTTCTAATTGCCTGTTAGCTTATTCCCATTTTTGTTTTGTAACTATGTTAAATACGAAGTTGCGGTTATATCATATCAAGAGGCCTTTAGTTTGTTTCAAGTTTCAAAATTATCATAAATGGAGACTGAATCAGCCGCAGAAGTTAAAGGGATGAAATCAGATCAGTTTTGACTGTATCGGCATTATTTTTAACTAAATTATATGGAAAATAAAATATGTATAGCATTGAAATATTCTACTTCCCATTTATTATTTATTTATTTGCATTACTTGGTGATGTATTGGCATGTATCATACTTGTATGTCATTGGGTCCTGTATTGCTGCTGTCTGGCTTAGACTGTTGAATTTGTTGAGGTTTATTCATTTTATTTATATTGTTTGCTCTAAGTCACACGTGTAGAAATTTGTTCATATGTAAGTAATTTTTTTTCTTTTTTATTCATGAATTACTGAAGAGTTACTTGGACAATTTGAAGACTGAAGTATTGGATTCTTGAAACTAGAAAATTCAAAAAATTAAATTAAATTCATAGATCAGTGCTTTAGAATTCAATTTGTCATTGATCTAACTGAATAAATAGTGGCATCTATTTCAAAATCACCAATAAATCTAAAAAGATCAGAAAATCTGAGAAATATAGAAAAAATTGCTCCAAGTACATATATTCATACATTAGAGTAAGAAAATATAGGTCTTGAATTTCTTTTAACGAGTCATGCCATCTAATCAAGAACATTACCAGTGCAATTTGTGAGCAGCAAATATCTACCATTAAGCAGATATGATCCATGGGTTTAGCATATAAAATTTCCTTGGCTAACCATCCCTACCAAAACCTTGAGGTGATAGTAGGGGGAGCGGAAATACTTTTCAATACTCCCCCTCGGGTGGAACCCACTCCTCAACGCTCCCCCAGGCAGAACCCGGTCGGTGTACCTTTGTTGACGCACATTTCCCCACTAAGTCGTTCCTCTTGGGATTTGAACTTGTAACCGGTTGGCTTTGATACTATATTATGTTTCCTTAGCTAACCAATCCTACGGAAACCCTGAGGCATTAGTGGAGGCATCATTAATACTATTCAATACTCTCCCTTAGGTGGAACCTACTTCTCAACACTCGCAGAGGTAATGTTGTGCCTTTGTTCCCTGAATTGTCCCACGGAGGGTGTTGTGTGTGTATTCCCGTGTGGTGTCTACATGTGTGTGTGGTCCGTTGTTATGTCATTCCCTATCAGCTTAAGCTTTTAGAATAAGTGGCTGTGAACATGGTATTAGAGCTGGAGTTCAAGTGTTCAAATCCCAGGGGTTGTATGTTCCTTGCTTGAGTTCTCCCACAAAGGGTGTTGTATGTATGTTTGCACTGTGACATTTTGTATACATTGTTATGCCGTTCTTTATCAACTTAAGCTTTTAGAGTAAGTACCGTCAACAGAGCAGTGAGTCAAATGACTAAATTTCTTCTCAAATTTCAATTTGGACGTCAGTTTAAGGTAAACATATGCAAATGACTGTTGATACCCTGTTAGATCCATTTGTGGTTGAAGGTTGAGCAAACTATTTATGTGATTGCTGAAATCCTAAGGGTATCTTTCATTAGTAAGGAAGAGTTATGCAGAGTATAGTCAAGTGTTTTGTTGAAGGGGATAAGAATTTGGAGAGCAGTGGGAAAATGGTCTTCGTCCAATTTTCTAAGAGCAAATGGGTGTATTATTATAGCTGATGGGGTTAATGATGAGGATCATATCACCTGTAAGCCTGAAAATAATGAATATAAGGAAGGCTGTTGTAATGCAGCTATTAATTGATAATATGTTTGTATCGTGACCTTTTATATACATTGTTATGCCGTTCTTTATCAGCTTAAGCTTTTAGAGTAAGTAGTTGTCAACAGAGCAGTGAGTCAAATGACTAAATTTAATCTCAAATTACAATTTGGACATCAAAATAAGGTAAACATATGCAAACGACTGTTGATAGCCTGTTAGATCCATTTGTGCTTGAAGGTTGAGGAAACTATTTATGTTATTGCTGAAATCCTACGCGTTTCTTTCATTAGTAAGGAAGAGTTATTCAGAGTATGGTCAAGTATTTTGTTGAAGGGAATGAAAATTTTGAGAGCAGTGGGAAAATGGTCTTTATCCAATTTTCTAAGAGCAAATGGGTGTATTATTAAAGCTGACGAGGTTAATCATGAGGGTCATATCACTTGTAAAAGCCTGAAAATAATGAATAAATGGTAGGCGGTTGTAATGCAGCCATTAATTGATAAAGTACTCATGATCAAAGGTTGGAGGATCTGATGATGGTGGGTAAAGGCAATAGGAATTTCTGGTGGTAAGAATGATGATGATATCAACTACTTGTAAAGCATTATTTGGATGAGGATTGAGAGAAAAGTGGGGGTCTGATGCAGATGAACCTCATGCCACGTGTGAAGGGCCCTAGTAGATTTAGGATTTTTAATTCAATAATTGTATGTTAGTTTCTAATTATATTGTTATATTCTTTAGTTTCCTAGTTTAATTAGGTTTCTTAGGCCCTAAGTTATGCTTTCTTAGTTATATGGCATTGTAGAGAATGGATTTTCAGAGTTGATTAATAGAAATTGCGTTTTCCCATTGAGGTGCGTCCTCGTTATCGTCTCTGCGGAGACTTGTTGAAGTGTATATGGACACGTGCTTCGGCACTCCACCTAACCTCTAACCCTAGGGCCTGCATCGGTTCAGTATTAGAAACGGTCAATCCCTTAATCAAGGATAAAAATAGCGGTATTGGCAGGCGTAGCGGCCTGCTGTTAAAACGCTACGAAGCGGGCACTACGTAGTGGTGCGTTTTGAAAAAATCGTCAAAAAAATCTGAAAAAATCCCAAGAAATCTAGAATATTGGAAAATGATAGAAAATATATATATTTTTGCAAAAATAAATAAAATAAGGGGGTGTAGCAGTCCCCTCATTGTATGAGGTCTTGTATCGCTATTTGATTATAAAATAATGATATTAGAGTGTAATTTGGCTGTGGCCTATTTCCAATTAGTGTGACATTTGGTTGGGTTCATATTTTTCGTTAGCGTTCCAACTAGAGCAGAATTTCATTGGGTATTATTTTTTAATAGAGTGAAATTTAGTAAAGGCCCTAATTGAAATTTCAATTAAATAAGATTTGACTGGGGCATGACTTTTTTTATTTTAATACTTGGGCCTCATTGTGGAGCCCATTAATGGTTAAGGGATGCACATTTTTTTTTTAAAGGGATAACAAGTTAATTAGGTTGGCCCACCGCCACAGGGGCCACACATTACCCTTATAGTAAAAGAAAGAGGAACAGAAGGCATTTGTGGCTGCCCTAATTTTTCATCTTTACAGGAAGATCGAGAGAAGAAGAGGGAAAGGAAAGGAGGGAATAGAAGAAGAAGAAGAAGAAGAAGAAGAATGGGGAAAGGAGGAAGGTCGGCTGCTGCCTGGTGCATTGCTTCTTCTATTGCCAGTGCGATGCTGCTGCTGCCTGTTGCAGTGCTGGGGACTTGGGTGCTGCTGCCTGCTGCTCCCTCCAATTACAGTTTTGTCTCCTCCTCCTTCCCCCTTTTTTCCTTTTCTTCTTCTCCACGAGTCAAACAAATGAAGTGAGATCCAGGTAGTTTGTTTTCCCTTTAACTTTTGTAACATGTATCGGCCGATACATATATGTATCTGCCGATACATATATGTATCTATGTATTGGTGTATCGGCCACTACGGGTAAATAGCTGTCAATACGGGCTGCCACACTTGTCAGTGGCGATAAATACAAACAGGCTCGATATATCGCATGAGCGGCCGATATTTTGATCTATATCCTTGATCAGTCGGAGTGATCACCCCTACCCATCGTCCCTCCCGTTTCCCCAAACCCAATCCGCGTTGAATCCAAACCACTCTCTAACAAACCTCTTCACCAGAATTCCACAGCACCCAAACCCATCTCCTGTATCCATCCATACCACCCATCTCAGACATCCGAAACCCATCCTTGCAAAACCCATCTCATGAAATCCCACCCCATCCTGAACTACCAAATCCACTGCCCGATCCCACCCATCGATCCTCGAGACCCAATCCGACACCCAACCCGCACTGCCAATCTCAGAGAATACCAGAACCAAGAATAATAATAATAATAATAATAATAATAAAAAAAAAAAAAAAAAAAAAACGAACTGTCATCCCAAACCTCACAACTAATCCAGATCCTTGATCCACCAAATCCTTAAACAGCCGATACCAATTCACCATACTTTTTCTGCAACTCCGAACGCATCCAAACAAAGCGCAACCCTTTCCATCCTCAGTCTACCGAAGCCAATCCTTGCCAAATCCTTGCTGCTGCCAAAGCCCAAACCAACCCCACCCCTTAATCCTGAAACCCCTCATCGTGTCCACCCTTCACCCAAACCCATCACCGAATAGCCCACCACCTTCGTTTGCCCATAGTCCAATCCCTTACCCCTTAAAAGAAAAAAAGAAAAAGAAAGAAGAGTGGTCGTAGAAGAAAGACCATGTTTTGGAACACATACCTGGCACCATCAACCTGCCGTCCACCAGCAGCAACCAGTACAAGCGTCTCCATCACGATTGTTGGAGTCGTTACAGCACCCAACAACAACATCGTCATTCGTCGTCTCATCTTCAATAACAAGATCGCCATCATCTCTTCATTCCTCTCCTCTTAGTTGCAACAGTAAGCAGGACGTCGTTTTTATTTCCCTTCCTACACCAAGTCCAAAGCAAAGAAAAGGACGAAGTTCCTTTTTACACGTGTTTCAACCAGCAACACTTGATGAGCTACTGTTGGGCCTGATTTCAAATTCGGGTCACAGTAGATTAGTTTTGCCCTGGTTGTAGAGAATTGCCAACAAGAGACATCAGCACATGCAGCTTTGACCAAATCGAGCGCTCAAATCTCTTTTCACAATATCAGAATCGTCTTACATCAAATTTCAGATCCATTTTCACCGACGCATTTGTGGAGAGCGGATCTACTAAATCAGGTAAGTCAAATTTTAGACTTGCAATGTCTACATCCATGGTGAAATTTTCTGCAAACGTTACGAAATTGAGTAGGGTTGTTGCTCAGTTATCCACTACCATCAATCAGCTCCAAGCAACTCTTGCAGTGATGGAAAATGGTCAAGAAATCAAAAGGTTCAAGGTAAACTTTGATGCAAGTACCATTAAACAAGAAGATGGCTTCGATTAAAAGAAGGAAGATGTAAAGGAAGATGAAGGAAAAGTAGACATTAAAGACATGGATCTAACAATTGGTTTAATGCCTACTCAAGAAGATCTATCCATTATCATTCGTCATATTGACTTTATCTTTGGGGATCAATAATGGAAGGTTAGAAATTGCAAATTCCTACACAGGAAGCTTCCATAGGTTCGATCACGTAGCAAAAGAAAATATGGGGAGATGGACCATTGAATTGGAGGAGAAAATCAACTGCAATTTTCAAGGCGCACACAAAAGCTGCAGATGGACCATTGGATTGGAAGTTAGTCCGATTAATCTTCGACCTAGGCGGACATTTATCAAACTTGAGGTCAAGTTCTTTCCAAGCTGGGGAGAATGATGCAGATGGACCTTAGGCCACGTGTTTAGTGCCCAACTAGATTTAGGGTTTTTAATTCAGTAATTATATTTTAGTTTTTAATTTTATTGTAACTAGGATTGGGTTTCCAATATTCTTTAGTTTCTTTGTTTAATTAGGTTTCTTAGGCCCTAAGTTATGTTTTATTATTTATGTGGTATTATAGAGAATGGATTTTCAGAGTTGATTTTCCATTGAGGTGCATTCTCGTTATCGTCTGTGCGAAGACTTGTTGAAGTGTTTGTGGACATGTGCGTCGGCACTCCATGCAAGCCCTAACCCTAGGGCCTGCATCACGGGGGGGTGTGGTGGAAGCAAATCTACATGGAAGAAAAGGGGAGGTGTGAGTTACAAAAACATCAATTTATTTATTTGAATGAATTTTTTTTATTAATTATGATTGAACTCAACCATTCCCTGAAAAAAAACTATGATCGAACTATAGAAAATGAAGAGAAGGGAGCCTTTTAGTTGTGTAATGTGAGCTTAAGGTTTTTTCAGCCTTGGGAGCTAAATAGCTGGATATTTGTGCCCATGCCCCATTGTATTCATGTTAGACCGTTACAACGCTTGTATCAATTCTCGATAGTGCACCAATATTTTAAAGGTACAAGCTTAACATATCCTACTTACTAAGTCAAGTCCATTATTTTATAGAGTTAGTTTAGTTTTATTACTTTTCTACGTAAAAAAGATGTCAGAATTGGATGTAAACAATGATAATTTCATTATTTTGGTAATGTTCTAAAGAAAGAATTAGGAGAACTGTGTCCAAGTCTCTAAGATTTCCAAAATTGCAGTGTCGTGTCCTTGTGACGCAAATGGATCTTAGGCCACCTGTGTAGGGCCTAAGTAGATTTAGGTTTTCTATTCACTAATTATATTCATTAGTTTCTAATTTTATTTAAAGTATTGTAATTAGGATAGGATTCTAGTTTGCTTAATTTCCTAGTTTAATTAGGTTTCTTAGGCTCTAAGTTATGTTTCCTATTTTTGTGGCATTGTAGAAGATGGATTTTCGGAGTTGACTGATTGAATTGGGTTTTCCCATTGAGGTGCGTCCTCGTTATCGTCTCTGTAGAGACTTGTTGAAGTGTTTGCGAACACATGTTTCGACACTGTATTGTGCTTTGACACTCCACTCTTGCCCTAACCCTAGGGCTTGCACCAGTTGGTATCATAGCTCCAACGGTAAGTTCGTTTTTGCATCCAAATCAATATGAAATTGTATATCAGTAAATTTTACAATGCACATAAAAGAGCCAAATATGCACTTAAATATGCAAAATGGTATGCTGAGAATGAAGACTATTTTTGGCAATTTCTTGATTTGGAACAAGAAGAGTTGTTTGTTCTTGAATATTCTGACCAATTTTCAAGGCTGCAAGATGCATATGGATTCGAGGATGATGAGGAACGTGATTTAACTAGTTTTCTCAGAGGTTTGCGATCGGATATATTAGAGAATGAATGATTGTACGACCATTCATGAGGCATATTGGGAAGCAATTTGTGTGGAGCGCATGCTTAAATGGTCTCCTCTAGGAAACGTCACCGCAATGAACAACAAACCATGTTGAGGAACTAGTGGCAGAAGATATGCTAACCGAGAAGCCAGAGCAAGACACCAAAGATTCCACGACTACATATGGCCCCGAATTTCCTTCTATGGGTAATGGTGATGAAAATTTACATGCAGCTAAGGAAGAAGCATCAGTTGTTGAAATTCCCCACATTGAGTCTCACATTGATTTTTTTCTTCGGGGATCAACAATGGAAACTTGGAGCTTGTGAATTGATGGTGCAAATTCCACACATGATGTATCGAACGGTTCAATCGCTCATCCACACACAATTCGACTATCAAACCAAAAGATGTGCCATGCCTATTTCAAGTCGGAGGAAAAGATTGCGTAGAGTTTTCAAGATGCATGCACAAGCTCAAACTCGGCCAACAAATCGAAAGTTCATCAAATTGATCTTCGACCAGGGAGAGGTACCGAACTCGAGGTCGAGTTCTTTCCAAGCCAGGAGAGAATGATGCAGATGGACCTCGGGCTACATTTGTAGGGCCTAAGTAGATTTAGGATATTTATTCACTAATTATACGTCATTAGTTTCTAATTTTATTTAAAGAATTGTAATTAGGATATGATTCTAATTTGCTAAATTTCCTAGTTTAATTAGGTTTCTTAGGCCCTAAGTTATGTTTCTTATTTATATGACATTATAGAAGATGGATTTTCAGAGTTGATTAATTGAATAGGTTTTTCCACTTAAGTGCGTCGATGTTATTGTCTTTGCGGAGACTTGTTTAAGTGTCTGCGGACACGAGCTTCAACACCGTATTGTGCTTTGGCACTCCACGCATGACCTAACCCAAGGGCCTGCATCACCTTGATCCCCGTACTGATATTTGGGCTTCATAACTTGGGAGTGGGTTAGAATCTGGGGCATTTTTTAGTCATAGCAGTTTGTGGTGTTCTCTTTGGTTGAATTCCCCTATACAAGCGCTTACTGAGGATCTGCAATTGTAGCTGCTGCTCCTGCAATGTTAACCACTTAATGCCACACCTTGTAGGAGAGGTTGCATAGCATTGCTTGTACCCCATGATGATAACAGAGCCGTACCCAACTTTATATGGATAGTGGTTGAAGTCTGCCCAAAATTGGCAATGGGGGTAGAAGTGTTATGGGAGTGATTAGAGCCAGACAATTCGGAACATGAAATTCTCGGTGTTCATGTGTGATGCATATAATGGAACACATTTTCACTCAAATGTAGCAGTCGGGGATTTATCCAGCCTTGCTCAAATAAAATTATGTTAACATTAAAAAAAGGGATAATATGCCAAAATGGAAAAAATTATAAAGCTGGGAAAAGGTACTTCATAAAAAATATTAATCCTATGTGTAAGTCCATGTGTCAGAAGTAAACACATTATAGATCTATGATTTAAATCAATTAGTAATGGGTTTATTTAAAGAAACAAAAATGATATAAACAGCCAAAATATAAGAGTTCCTGCAGATGCATTAATCTATATGCTTTGAACAATATTATATTGTACATAAAAACTTTACATTTGTCCCCAGCCCTAGCCCAACTGGTTAGTAACATGGGTGAGTGTGTTTGTTTGAGTGAGTTCAAATCTCCCTTTAAGCACCAACCAAAATAACAACAACAACAACAACAACAATAATAATAATAATAATGATAAAATCATATTTGAAAATCGATATGTTCTTTTGTTATTTTAGTTATGAATATACAAAATGAAAGAAAAATGAAAATACAGGTCGTGAAAATACAAACGAGAGAATAATAACTGGGAATTTAACCTAATTATGTAAAACTGAGAAAATCATGCTTAAATCTTGTGTTATATGTGATTTTGGGTTGATTTCAGTCTAAAACAAGCTAAACTCTTCTAATTTGTAATGCCATGAAGACTTCTAAATCTTTTTGTGCATATTGTCTTCAATCCATAAATTGAAGCTCAACTTTATTTTTTCGGTGCACAAATGCAGACCCAATATTGGGCTGCTTCATATAATTAAAATCCTTAAATTTTTATTATTTGAACACTGTTGGAGAACAGTTCGGCATTCCCTTAGTTTCAACACTCATTGACAGTATGTTTTCTGACAACAAACCATGTTACAAACAACCATATACAGTCTTTATTTATTTATTTTTATTAGAAGCACAGAGAGCAATGGGTTGCTCAGTTAGTCAGCAACCCCCACCTAAGCCTGCTACCCGGGGATCGATCCATGGGTATGCAACTCTTCCCACATGTGGGCTTATAACGGTGTGGGCTTCCTCTTCCTCGATCCATGGGATGCCACTCTTGGGTTCTAGTCCACTGGCTGTGGTACCCAAAAGAAAGAAAAAAATAGGATGAGAAACGCTGTTGGAAAACAGTTCTGTATTCTCTTTCACGACTTATTGATGGAAAACAGTTCTGTATTCTCTTTCACGACTTATTGATGATACCCCTTTTTTGGCAAACAACCAATACAAGTTGTCTCGTCAAATAAAAAGAAGAAAGAAAAGCTATAGCACAAAATTCATGATTGTAATGGTTTTATGGTTTAACAAATTTCTTATGAAGAACAGGGTTGATTAAAGTTAAACTATACATACTTCTTTCCGAAAAAGTTCAAGCTGTTCATTCTTTAGCTCTGTTACTTGTTAGCATCATCTTTTTCTTGGATTGGTAAACCACGTAGCATGCAATAGTTTGCTGAAAATGACCTATCCCAGTTCCAATCCTTGCTAAAGGCATCATTCTCCATGTCTTTCCAGGTACAATCAAGGGTGGGTTTACCACAGGGAGCATCATTTGTGGTACGTGAGGGTCGCTAACATGGAACCTCTTGTCACAACAAACACATATGAGAGGGGATCTTACCTCTGTTTTAATCCCAACACATGGGAAACTGTTCGCAAGGTTTGCATGAATCACCATTCTAAGTTCTTATAGAAATTTCTCAGACTGATGATTGCCATCTCCTACATTCTTTCTGAATTTTTTTTTTATTTTTTATTTTTATTTTGAATGCTCAAAAGGTCTGAAACTGTTGGATGCAGGATAATTTCGTTCTCTATTATGAGATGTTGGAGAAGAGACCAGCACTCCCTCAACATTAGCGCTGTTTATAGAGTCAGCCACTGATCTTGTTAAAACTGGGTTTTAGCTTTCATTCTCAATCTTGTTTAGTCTATAATTTTTGCAATCTAGAGGCTTCTATTCTGCATTTGGTGATTTTTTTTTTCCCACCGGTTAGCAGTGGATTGTCCAGTAGTTGTTGTAAATACCCCACCTTTTGTTTTTCACTCTTTGCAACGAAAATAGCATTGCTTTCAACATTTTCCTGACATCTCCAAAGATTCCCTACTTGTTACAATGAATGAGCGAAAGGCAAATTGTTTTTGCTGATTGATGGTAATCCTTCGGGGAGAACATTGATGAAAAGTGGAAGAGGGTTATGAAAAAAAAAAAAAAAACAGAGAACTTGGAGACAAATGGAATGTAGACAACGAAGGCATGCTCTCTTTTGGATGCCAATTACCCCCTTAAAATATGATTAATGTTTTGAATGCTAAATGGGATAGTTTAAGCAAATGCCTCAATCAATACATAAAGCAGCAGTTACCTTTTGCAGGGCTTCCGGAAATGGTCGATTTTGCATGTTTACACATGCGATCAAAGTAGTGGATAACCTCGTCAATCTTGAAGTGCCAAAGGTTACATGAAATATTGGAATGGACTAGCTCCCAATCAGAGGTAGAAGAAAAGCTGCGCTTAGATTTAAATCTTAGTCTCTCATCCTAGGGTTTATTCATAGAACACTGCTTTGGCCATGTTATGCTTTCATCTAATTGTCTTTCATCCAATTGTTGTGAATAATATTTTGTTGCTGGTCATCTCCTCCTTGTATTGTAGCCTTAAAATCTTTTCCTCTTGGTTTAATGAAAAGTCTCTTTTTTTACAGTTGCAGTCATTATTATTAATGGTGGATGTTGAGATAGGAATGATGTAATCTATCCAAGGATTTGGCTTAGAATAGAACGGAATGGAGAAGCAAAACTCATGTAATATATGGGAGATGCTTACGCTAAGAGTAAGAAATTCAAGCCATTGGATCCACATTTAGATTCGACGGCCTTAAAAGAGTCAATAAGCAATGAAAATGGTTAGGCAAAAAGACCCTCCCTTATTTTTCGAACTCCCGCCCAGAAACATCAACATTTGTCTTTTTAGGCCGTTGGATCTAGATAGGGATGCTCGTCCAAGCCTGATTCGGGCCCAGCCCGCTTTGGGCCGGGCTTGGATTAAGTAATAGAAAGCCCAAAGCCTGGCTTGTGTAAGGAATGAATGTAATTTAATTTAAATAGTTCAAGATACTGCTCGCATGCCCACAAAAGTGATAAAAAAAAAAAAAGGAAAAGAAAGAAAAAGAAAAAACCGGTTCGGCCCTGCCCTATTGATTAAGCGGGCTTAGGCGTCCGTGTCGGGCTTGGGCCAGCGTTTCTAAACCCAGGTTCCACCTGGATGTACATTAGCGTGGCCTGGGGCCATGAACACCCCTAGATCTAGATATGGATCTCTTACTTTTGTAATAGTTTGAGAGTTGCTCTCATCATGGGAGCATTACACGCAAGGAAGTATTTTGGGAGTTTTTTTTTTCCTTAAATGTCCCTTAAGGGGGCCTGCTGTTCCAAAATATATGGATGAGATTTTCAAAATGAAATTAAGATTTCGTCTGAAATGGTATTTTATATAATTAAATTTTTATTTTACTTAAATGTAATTCCAAAAAAAATTGCTAAAATGGATTTATATCCATATTTATTGTTTTATTTTTTTTAATTTTTTATATATAGAATTTACATATAGATATATTTTATATTTTTCTTAAATTTAATTTCTGAAAGGTTTGTCAAAATCTAGAACTTTTTGAATTTGAAGGCTAGACCAAAATGGGGTCCAAAAGAATATTCACAACCATAACATATTTTGCTTGTCGCTTCTCGCTTCATATATTGTCCAAGTGCTTCAGTTGGGAAGCCATATTATCTAATGCTATCACATGAAGATGAAAGTAAAGTCGGTGGGCTCCAACTAATCCAAAGAGGGTGGTCCCACCTGGGATAAAATATCAAGATGGAATCTACTGCTCTGCCAATAAAAATCATGTTGATGATGATGAGTGAGACTTGAAAGCTACTTTGCACCAGACGATTCCCCCAAAACCAGGATCAGAGATTACAATGGTCACATGGTGGAGTGAGTCCAACATCTAATCTGTGATGGTTAACACTTTTCAATTTGACTCTGACCTGTGTAGGGGGGACCCACCATTCAATTATCCACTCTTTTTGGTCTGATGAGCTCCCCACTATAGTGGATGTGGTGCCCCAGCCCCACCTAATTAGGCTAGTGGATATGGAGCCCCACCTAGACAAGCATGTTAGCCTGTTTGTTAGGCGACCATTACAAAGTAACCATCAAATAACCTCTGTTTTGATAATTGAATCAAAGGAGACAGGAAATGAATACCCATCTATCACCCTAGTAATTCAATATCTAAAATTATTTGACCACAAATCTATATATTCAGTTCCTAAATGCATTCTATGCAAACCAACGGGCACAGAAAGATTGAGGCTTTGCTTTGGTAATAAAAATGTAAAAGTTGCATTTGGGTTTTGGATGCCAATTTTCACCCCTCCTCTTTTACGAATTTTAAGTTTTTTTTATATAAAGTGCAAAAAAATCAGGGTGAAATGGCTCTTTTATTACATGGGCATGAATTTCCAGAAATTCTAAAAAAGGTATTCCTAATAAAAGTGCTTTTTCTTTTTTCTTTTTTTTGGTAAAGAAAAGTATATTCCTAAAAGTGTTTGAAATTGAAGAAAGGTAAAGATTCATACATAACCTTCAAATAATCTGACCTGATATCAGCAATTAGCCATCGTATGATAAAAAAACAAAAAAAAACAAAGGAAGGTTTCATTTACCTATCTAACTTATATCTTTCACTCCTCTCCTCTTTACTAATCCTTAGTTAGAAACTAGAACCCATTTGATCATAAATGCTTAGGAATTTGGTTCCATACAACTAATGGGGGCTAAATTTGTTCTTTTTTATTAAAAAAAAAAAAAAAACCCTTCTTGCATGCTTGTTTGTTTGCACAGAATACATAGGAATTCATGGTCAATTAGCTCCACTAAAGGATTATTAAAGAGGTGAAGGATATGAGGTGAGAGGTAAAGTTCATAAGGTGAAGATGTAAATGGAATCTTGACTTTTCCATAATTTGAACTATTAGGGTGATGGCTGGGTGTTCATTCTTGATTCAATTTCCATTGCAGGGAGGTTATATGATGATCATTTTTTTTAATATTCACCTTTGATTCTTTACTTTAACCACTCATAAAAATAAACTTTAGAGGATTTTATTGAAAAAATCCCGAAATATAGTCATTAATCCTTAAAGGTCTTTGCAAATTTTACAGCACTAATGAGGTCCTCTCTCCAATTTTTTATATTTTTTAATACTTTTTCTAAGCGACGATAGTGTCACCGCGTCACACTCACCCTTCCCTACATCTCCATGCACACCGATCTGCTACACCCACATTTCCCTATATCTCCATGCACACCCATCTACTACAACACAGCCGTACCAGCACCTCCATCTTTCTTTCTTTCTTTCTCTCCCTCACTACACGGACCACTCTGCCCTTCCCCACCTTCTTTTCATATACAGCTAGTCAAGTGGGACCAGTTGACCTTTGCATCTGCAATGGGACCTGCAGCTGAAGAGCTTTTGAGCACCGGGTTGGCAGGTTAGAAAAAGCAAACGATGCGTGTGGAGGAACTCTTTGGAAAAGATATGGCCTCCTCCAAATGCGTGAAATCTGTGCCTTTAGAGATGAGCTACACATGCCATCTATTTAAGAACTGAAAGAGCAGTGTTTTTACACGGGCAACTCTTTTCATGTACATATGGCTTTGAATAATGTTTTTCAAGTTATTACAGATGGCCACCTAATGCTTTACGACTGATATGAAGGCACCTCCATTCTCTCCCTCTCTCTCTCCCTCACTGCACACACTGCACCACTCTTCCTCCCCACCTGCACTCACCCTGCTTTATTTATTTCTTTTTCTAATTGCTGGGTTCAGCTATATTGGGTAGAAAAGTTGAGAGGAGAGATGGGGGAAGGAAGAAAAGAAAAGGAAAGGGAGAGGGAGAGGGAGAGGGACGTGCACAGGCGTGGGTGCAGGGGAGGAGAAGGAGAAAAGGAAAGAAGAGAAGGGGGAAAGAAATAAAGAGGAGGAGGAGGCAGTGGGTTTGCAGGGGAGGCAGCGAGGGTGGTGCAGCAGGTAGGTGTGTGCAGGTGGTGGTGGGGGTGCAGGGTGAGTGCAGGTGGGGAGGAAGAAAGAGGAAGATGAAGAAGAGAGAAAGGAAAAGAAAAGAAGGGAAGAAGAAGGTGGAGAAGGGCAGAAGTGGTGCAGTGAGGGAGAGAAGAAAGAAAGACAAGGAGGCGCTCATGCGGTTGTGGTGCAGATGGGTGTGCAAGGAGATGCATGGAAAGGTGGGTGTGACGATGGTGATGCTATTGTCGCTCAGAAAAAGTATAAAAAATGGGGAGAGGACATCATTAGTGCTACAAAATTTGCGAGGGAGGACCTTTCGTGATGAATGGCTATATTTCAGAATTTTTTACGTAAAATCCTCTAAATTTTAAGAATTTAATTACTCGAAACTAGGCTGATTTTCTTTTTTCCCAATGAAAAATTAAGTAAAAATCAAGTGCCTAGACTAATATATCATGATTGGAATCTTGTCATTTCATCTCTCTGGGACTGCCCATTTTCTCCACTGGCATGCAGATAGCTCAAGACGGGGAGAGAGAGAGTTCCTACCAACATGAGGTGGTGGGTGCCCTTTTTTATTATTATTATTATACTGATGTGGGTATCCTTTGGTCTTTGACTAAAGAGGACTAATCCCCCAGGTGGCGCCCCCTAAACCCATACAAATGCACATTGGAAACATCTGGGGCAGTTTCAAACACAAGGCAGTGGGGAGCAAACTCAAGCCTAATGCTTGTCTCACTGAAGAGCTTTCTATTTCTTATATGGGATTTAATCATAAGGGAGAGAAGGGAAGGACGACCATCATCCAATAACACCCATTTCCTGGTGGTTTTTGTTCCTTACAGAGGATGCTAAAATCTGAAGGAGAGCAGAGATGAATGGATCCAAGAGACTTGTGACATCTTGAGTCATGAACTCATGATTTCGTGGGTTGGAAGTAGCTTCGTGAAAAAACGCAAAAAAATAAACATCTTACCACCAGACACTCTGCAGTCAATGTATAAAAACTAGTCATTTACCAATGAAAAGCATGTCCAAGATGCACTTTATAGTAAAAAAAAAACAGAGAGAGATGGTTGAAATGGATACTCCTACCTTTATTCACTCATTATCCATTTTGTAATCTAGATTGGAATACTAATAACTAATGTTGAATGAATCATAAGTTGTCATTTGATAAGCTTACTTTCTGGGTCCATTTGACTTGGAGCTTATTCAAACATAAGAGTCTAGAGCCTTAAGTTCAAATTTAAGGCAGGCAAGGCTAATACTACAATTACACTGGAGCTGGTAGGTATCAGATGTAAATTGTTTGAAGAGAGAGGTTCTATTATTATCCTGGTTTTCTCCTGCATGGTAATGGACACTAATGAAGTGAAAGTGTTGGCCACTATGAAAGCTCTAAAGATATTTAGGAGTCATATTCAGGCAGAGTGATTTTCGAAGCAACTTGGCCACCTCAAAGATATGGAAGCAAAACTCAATAGCAGAAATACAGAAGCAGATTTGACACATGGAATGCAGACTAGAAGTGGGGATAAATTTGCCAAAAGTTTCTTACCCAAATGGAAATGCTATATCAGGGATAGTCAACAGCATAGAGAATCTATCGAACCTTCATTTCATATTTAAAGAGATTGGGGAGCTAAACAAAGTGAAATATCATCATACATTGGGTGCAGGCAATGAAGTGGCAGATTCCATGCTTCAGGTAAAGAAATGTTGCACTTGATTCAATCCCTTGTCCCTCTGATATTAGTTATCTTTCTATTCTGGTACCCCTTTTGTTTTCCACATATATATATAAGTCGTAACTCATCTCCTATTTTCCTTTTAGTGAAATGTTACGATGCTCGAAAATGAAAAGGGAAAAGAAGAAGAAAGAAAGTACTACAGAACTATATGCACAGCATACACGTACTACCAAATTACTAGAACATCATATCACATCATCATCAAAGCCTTGTCCATCTTTGTTGGAGTCAAATTTAATGTCAATAGGCTTTAGAACTTTTTAGGCCTTCTATATCCTTCAGAACAATAAAAATATCAGACTAAGAGAATGACAACAATTTCATCCTTGATTCTGTTCAAACATAAACACAAATTCAAATTGATTAAGTTGCCCTCCACAAATTCAAGGGTATGAAAAAACATGTGCAGATTGATAAAACTCACAAACTACTTAAAATAAAGCTCAAGAAGCTTCTTCAAAGTGTCAAATATGCTCGTAAAGGGGTTAAACTCAACAGATGCCTTCAGTTCTAGGCTAGGAAATTGGTTTGTTAAGGCCTCTTTCATTCCAGACATAGACATCATTGCAGCGAGCCGACTAGAAGACATCACCTCACAGTCTTGCGGAGTGTCTTTAATCTTACTAGGATCATACCCAAAACTCGCCAAGTACGATTTATATTTCTCTACAAACTGGGGCCCTGGATTAGGCGTTCTTGAGTAAATCTGTAAAACCAAACTACTTGTTATCATCAATGTCTAAAGATTAAAAGAGGGACATGAAATCACATTTCAGCATGGGACTGAAATGATGAAAGCCATATGTAAAACAGTACTTTAAAGACCTAAAATGCAATGGAATTATTACAGCAAAGATATTGCTTGATGTGTAATCACTACAGAAAGCAGACACCGTCCCCATCCATGGAAGCTTTGTAAGATTCAAGAGATGGCTTGTAGGCGAAACATGTCCTTTCTCATGCATGTCCAAAAGAAAAACAACTATGGATGTGAAAGTATCTCTTTCTATTGAGAACATGTGCACCCTCTTATCGGAGTGGATCCTATGCTGCCTCTAGTACCACACTGATGGCAGAAAATATATGTTTTCTCACGGGTTTGGACCACCTTTGCTTAATCTAAATCACTCATATCACATCTCTATCTGTCTAGGATCTTCCCCAAATTTCACTTTAACCGGAGTGATAAGTTTGCCTTTGGATGGATCATGTATATAAAACATAGCTAAATATTTTACACATCTATATCCAACACTATATATACTGACTATATATTCATAGGCATGTAATAGATGCCATCCAAATCTGGTATGGAAGGTGGCATAGGATCATCTCTCTTTATCTTGATGCACTAATATCCTCTAGAATCAATAAATCGGTGGTTAAAAAGAAATGAGCAGCCCAGATAATCATGATACAAGTATACATCAATTCTAATGTGAAGATTTTCTGTTTTATTGCATCAATTGGCGACAATACAGAGAGGTGGAGCAATAAATGCAACATTTACCTGAATGAAACTTTTGTCTTTAGCTCCAGAAACAAGAGCAAAATTATCATAATCAGTCGCAATGACATCATAGGGCTCCTTGGGAATGAAAGGCAATGTAGGAAACCGGAGGTAACATTTCTCTCTTATCATTTCTTGCTTCTCTAAAGCAGTTTCATCTCTCTCCCTATCTTCATCAGAAAGGCATTGAACATTTCCCCTTATACCTGTAATGTATCCATCAGGTCCACCATGAATGCAAAACGTATCAACCTGAATAGAGGGGGACTGAGCATCAAATGTGTATAACCCCTGCAATTTCATCAAATAATTACCCTTTAGAAAAGAAAGATACAAGATCTGTAATACTGCACTATAAATAGAAAGGGATTTTGGGGTCTTCTGCTGCTCTGCATCCCTTTGTCATGTGTGGGAACCAATGCTAGCTAATCTAGATTGCTGCCTGATCTAACTGACAGTAGTACTAGGATCCCCCAAAATCTCACATTTTGGAAATCGGAGGGCGTTCAACCATGATGCTGAAAGCCTTGGTTTCCATCTTGGTCATTCTGTTGAGGCTAAACCGAAATCCCGTTCTTTCTAAACTCCAACATTGAGATTTGGAAAACTGTTTTTTTCCGCACGAGGAAAAAGTCTGCAGAACTAGTTTTCCACAGACAGAAGTACACAAACGTGCCCTAAATGTCTTTTGAGGCAGAATTATGCTCAGTAAAAGGAGCTCAAAGGGGCCTCCTGCAGAGAGATCATCTATCACCATTCTTATTCGTTATTGTAGGTTAGGGATACAGTCAGATGATGGAAGCAGCAAGGAATGCTAATCTGGTTTATGGGATTCAAGCAAGCTTCGCATGCTCCTATGATTACCCATTATGATGATACCTTAAACTTCTGTAATGCAGATGAAGACCAAATAAAAAAATGTTAAGCCATACTCTGTTTTGAAGTGGTGTTGGGTTTGAAGCTGAAACTTAACAGTGAACTAATTGGGGTGAAGGTAGACACTAGCCTTTTTGCTGATTTTCTGGGTTGCAAAGTGGGTTCTCTTGTGGCTTCTTATGTGGGGTGTCCCCTACATATAGGAAAGGCAACTAAGTCATTATGGAATTCAGAGATTGAAAGGATGGAAAGGAAACTGGTGACTTGGAAAGGAATATATCTCTCTTGCAGTCATATCAGACTAATCAAAGCAGCTCTTGCCAATCTCCCCGTGTATTTTATGTCTAAATTCAACTGCTCAAGAGTGGTTATCAATTGCATAAAGTTGCCAAAGAGACTTACTTTTGGAAGGAGAGGAAAAAAAAGGAAATACGATTTGGTCAATTGGACGACTGTTTGCAAACCGAAGAATGAAGGTGATTGGATTTTAGACCATTCAAACAGGTGAATGCGGCTCTTTTGGGAGAGGCTACGGAGGATCGGGGAGGAAGCTCAAAGTTTGTGGAAGATGGTCTTAGAAGCTAAGTATAGAATTGGCAGGGATTAAGAACGCTAACTACCACTCCTCGATTATTTGCAGGATATCACTTCAGTAAAGGAAGCCTTTGGTAATAATCATATCCGGTCTCACAATGCACAGATGAAGGGATTGTAATCTGGCATGATCAATGGGTTGGAGAAAGTCCTTCGGAAGTTCAATTCTCAGATATTTATATGTGTGCTTAAGACATACAAGCTAAAGAGAAGAACTACTTAGACAGATGGGGAAGCCAGATTGTTTAGAGCCCCCTTTTCAGGAGAAATCTCTAGGAGGAAGAACTGCAGATCCTTCCCCTCCTTGAACTCCTCAGGTGGGTCTATATACCCAATGAAGGGTGAATAGAAGAATTTGGCCAGCTTCTACCAATGTCATGTTCTCAATGACTCCTCTTTCCATCATTGATGTGTATCTCTCCCCAACTAAGCCCTTTGGTCCACATTTAAAAAATGAAAGCCCCTCCTAGAGTGGTTGGCTTAAGGATGGCTTGTTGTATGGTGTAGTGTCAAATGATGGATAACCATCATCAGCATAACAGAATCGTTGTTAATTGCCTGCCCTTTGTGTTTAGCAGATAAAGGAGTGGATCACCTATTCATCAATTATAGAGTGGCAAAGTCTCTATGGAGGGTAGTGATAAGTAGGTTTAGATGTAGTTATTTTCTCCACCGAGGTCTTCTGTCTTCCTTTGAGGTATGGTTCAAGGCAATGGGGATCAGCTGGAACTGCTGTGGAGGTTATCTTTTTGTGCTATCTTATGGGCATTATGGAAGGAAATATGAGAAGCTTTGAAAGAGTTAGCTCTACCATTGATGTTTTGGTCCATAAAGTGAGATATTTAGTGGCTTCTTGCAGCAGCCTGGATCTGCAAGCAACGATGAAACGGGCGTAGACAAGCCCTGCGAGAGAGTTTGCCGAATCCGAGACGGATTCAAGTGAGGACCAACTCCGCATATGGGAATTAGCCGAATTCCCCTTGGAACTCAATAACAATCTTCCATTGAAGATAAAAGAGAAAACCAAACAAACCAATCTTTATTATCAAATAATCTTGAACTACTCTCCTAATAGAGGGATTACATGTTGATGCAAGTCGAGCCAAACCCAAGTCCATTGGGCCTAGCCCGTGAGCTATCAGGTCAATCAGATCCAACCCATTTGGAAAAGCCCACAAACCCAATAAGTTTGAACCGACTGTTGTGGGAAGCTATCCTATTTTTAGTAGTCTTCTAATTACTTTAGTAGTTTAGAAATTAGTAGGTTTCTTTAATTTGAATATTATGGATAGGAAAGATCGTAGGAACCTTATTGTAAATATGTAGATTCCCCTCTAGGGATTCACTTCATCATCATATTATTGAATTGAAAATTGAGTTCCAGTTTGTTATTGCTTTGATTAATTTTATGCGTGAGTTCTTGGCTGTTGAATCCATCAGGATTCAGCCAAATCCCTGTTGTGGGTTTGGTCCTCTTCCCTGGCTGCATCACTTCTTAGGCTTCTACTTCACCTTTATTTCAAGGCATTCATATTGCATTAATTAAGAGGTGTTGGAAAGAGGTGGCCTTCTCATATTATGTCCCAAGTGAGTGTAGACTGCTTCTTACATTAAACTTTGATGGAAGCACTTGAGGGAATCTGAGCCCAGCTGGTATTGGAGGCATATCCGTGATAGCAACGCATCTCACATTCTCTCCTTTGCCAAGTTGGCAGGTCATCGGTTATCATATAAGATGGAATTGTTGGATCTTAGTACAGGTGTTCAGGAGGCCCTTTGACTCAACTTGCATGACATTGTGGTTGAGGGAAACTCGCTATGCATTGTTCTGTGGTGCTCTGTGGAGCATGCTAGATGAGGCAGACTAGCTGTTTGATCTGGCCAGGAATCTAAGCATCCTTTAGACATTTTAAAAGAGTGGAAAATGACGTGTATATGGGTTAGCTAAGGAGGGAGTTTTGTGACAAAGCCTATTTATATCCTTCAATAATCTTGTCCTTTCTTAATGCTTGTTGTCTTTTGGGTGGTTCAGCATGGTCTTTCTCTTTTCGGGTACTGCTAATTTTGATTTTTAATGATAGTTAGAATTGCCCTCACCAAATCTACCCTTGAGAATCTTCTATTTTTTTATGTCTCCTTTGATTCCCTAAAGGACAAGAAACTCAAAAGGTCAAAAGAGATTATGGAATTCAGTAGGGGTCGGGTCAACTTGGCTGAGTTGCACCCAAGAGGTTGAGTGAGGTCGAGTCCCATTTTCTTACCTGAAAGATTCACCTTCTCTCCAAGTCCATCAAAGACCTGTAATCCACTTTCCAAATAAAGAGAGGAAGGAACAATGGAATGAAGGTACCTTCAGTTACAACAAATTAGAGTTTCTTAGGTGGGGAAATCCAATAGCAGCTATTGTAGGAGGAAAGTGCACAACAAAAGAAGGTGGGTTCTCCTCTCCTTTCTCTCACTAGTCTCTCCTCCTCTTTCTTCCTCCACCACCACCTCTTCCTCTCTCACCACCACCACATCCAACTCCATCAAGGTCTCACTAGTCACCTCCCTCATGGCCTCACTAGTCACCTGCCTCACAGCCTCACCACATCCCCTCCCCTCCATCACCCAAACCCCAAACCCCAAATGGAAAATAGGGTTTTGAAACCGAATCATACCAATCCAATAAGTGACGCTCCACCTCCCCAAACTACAAGTTGGTTTTTCAAACCCTTACTAGGACTTGACCGAGTCGTCTCTGAAGCAACTCCGTCATGGTGGAGTCCATGTCGACTCGACAATGCTTTAAACCTGCAAGGGATGGGATAAGGACAAAAATCATCTCATCATTTGAAAGTGTTAAAAAAAAATCGAGGCCTTAGAATAGGTAACTTTGTAGGAAAAAAAGAAAACAAGTTTTACTATCAAAACAAAGATGGAGATTTAGGATTGAAAGGGACACTTTATAGAAAAAAAGTCATAGCTTCAAAGTATGATGAGAAAAATGTAATGGGACATGGGAAAAAGAAATACCACTAGGATGTGTACAAAAGTTTGGAAGGACATACTGAAGCTAGAGAAGAAGAAAGCAACATGCGGAAAATATCAATTGATAGATTCTAGATTTTCAGTGGGAAATGGAAGTAGAATCTGAATTTGGGAAGGTGATTGGATTATTTAACTCATTGGCATCAAGATTTCAAAGATTACATGATCTTTTATTAAAGACACTCTAATTTAAGACTGTATTTTGATGGTGTGGAATATTGTTTTTAGAAGGGATCCTAGGGAATACTAGATGAAGTAGAATGAAACGTATAGATCCTAGAATCCCTCAGTGACTTTTTGACAAAAAGCCCTTTCTGCATCTTGATTTCTTATCCATCTCAGCTTTTTTGTTTGAAGTTACTTAGCCCTACGTAGAGTCGATGGACGGCTTGTACAAACAAAACTTGAACTCCAGGTAATCTAAAGTGTAATAAGTTTTCCCTTATGAATTTCATGTGTTGGGCCAATGAAGAATCCATCAATAATCTCTTCCTTCATTGCTTGTTTGCACATGTAATTTAGTGTTACTTCCATTCACTACATTGTGTATGTTTTCCTTCAGCCTCTTCCTTTGGCTCTCTCTTTGAAGGCTGATTGAAGGGCACATTTTCAATCAGAATCTTAGATCTTATATAGAAATTTGCATTTTGTTATACATGGGAATTTGGAAGTAAAAGAATAGAAGAATTTTACTAAGGTAAAAGTTCCAACAAGAATATGGATGCTACAATGAGGATTGCAATCAAAGAAGTTTAAGGGTATCACCTTTTTTATCATCAAAGGAGTTTCAAAATTGTCACAAACAACCATCCAACTAAATTAAAAGAATCTCAAGTCAGATAGAGGTTTCAGCCAGGCAATGGAGGCTTAGAAAGGGGGAATTCTCTTGGAAAGCCCACTTCCTCAAGCTTTCAAGGAGCAATAGATAATGATAAAAAAAAGGAATAGTTCAAGCTTTACTAGGACATATTGGCCGAGGGATTCTAATGGATCAGGAACTTTGGTTGTCAAAGGAGTTAAAAGTGTTTAAAGAATCATTTACAAGCCGTTCGATTATTGAAGCAAACTTGAGTCAACGCTATTAAGTGGGCTCAACCCCTCTCAACTCCTATTGAGATAAAACCCTACAGTAAATGAGATCAAGATGATGACAGAGTGAATGGATGTGTTATTTTAGCATATTTCAAGAGAATGGAATGAAGGAAAGATGTAATGGTGAAAGGAGAAAATCAACTGGGGGAAGCTCTTGCTGCTGTAACATTTTGGTCTTTCATGGACTATATAACTTTTCTTCACCATCAACCTACTACCATAATATACTTTTTTATTTTAAGACTTTTTCATTAAGATCTTCACTATCAACTCTCAATCATAAAAGGTCAATTTCAATTGGTCTTTCCTTATAATTTCATTCTTAATAATATAATCGTTGTTACTAATCATTATCAGCATAATCAAAGCATTGTCCCAAGTCCTAAGTCTTAACAATGCTGGGGTCAGCTACATGACTTCTATTTCACCATTTCAGCCTAGCTTGGGCCATATCCTCAAATAGGTTGCACTTATTCAGATCTATCCTTGCTACTTCCATCCATATCCTCTTTGGCCTACTCTTTTCCTTGAGGGGACATTAGACTCCATAGAGGGACTTTTCCTCATTGATGCTATTATTGACTTGTGTTAGACAAGGTCCAAACATCTCAAACCAGTCTTTCTTAATTTATTATTTATTTATGCTACCTCTAAATGCTCCTAAATGTGCTTGTTTTTTATTCTATCTTTCCTACTTTTACCACACATGCATCTCAACATTCTCATCTCTTTTATACTCATTTTTTGCATGTGTTGTTTCTTAATTGGCCAACATTCTACTCCATAGGTCATTGTTGGTCCAATCGTTGTCATGTGAAAATTTTTCTTCAATCTTGCTCGTATGCATCGATCACAAAGCACTCCAGAAGCAAGTCTCCACTTCAACCATCTAGCTATTATGCTGCATTTGACACCCTTCTAAATCTCCCCATCATTATTAATTATAGAGCGAGGGTATCGGCAAAACTCTCTTATGATATCCCTTAATCTTCAATTCTCACAAGAGTTACATCGTTCTATACATCTCCATTAAAGTTGCAATGCCTTTCTACGTCTAATTGTAAAGCCCTGGAGTCTAAAGCCTCTCGCCATCTCTGAAGTTTTTCGTTCACACAATGTCTTGATTAGTCCAACAACATTAGATATATGTGTGTGTGTGTGTGCGCGCACGCGCGCTCAAACAATATACGCAAAACTACCTCCTCTAGAATATGAGCAATTAATTTGTCCATATTCAATGCAAAGAGTTAGATACTAACCAAGAAATAAAATCAACTAAGGCAACTAGTCAAAGTTGTAGGACTTTTGATGTTAAAAATGTTTACTTTCTCAGATTTTGTTGTTTGGGGAAGAACAATTAAAACTAATTCACGGGGCAAGACCATTTCTAGGTGACCAAAGTGTTGGGTCGAACATTGTTAGTGCCTGGTGAGCAATGGAGTTTTTGGATCAAACTCGCTTGAATTGGAATGTGCCCATATTCACCATGATTACAGCAACACTCATCATTGAGGTGAATCACCCTAAGTTCAGACCATTAATGTTTCAGGCCCTTAATTGATGGCTATCATTGTATAACTAGGATGATTTTGGACCACCCAAGTAAATGATGAGACATTCCTATCACAGTCCTTTCTTTCTGTTTTTAACCATCAACCTGTGGGCCATTGGTGGAATTTTAACTATTTTGAGTTGGGAGAATTTGGGTGCATCTCCCATCTATATTGGGCCCAACCATATCTTGGATCTAGAAATCGACAATATCCTGCACTCTTCAATTGACCATTTCACACATGCTGATGTGACAAACCATATAACCTTTCAGATCAAATACTCTTGAAGAGGAGTACGAACTACTCAGTCCGAGTAGAGCTTCAAGTGCGTGTAGGCTGGTTATAGACAAATAGAACACATGCTGCGTATTATTAAGATATACAGAAGCATGAAGTGAGACAATGGAGAGGAGATTTGGAAGAAAGTGGATGCCTCAATGGAGGATCGACTCATACTTTTATAATGTAGAGTTTCCTAATTACATGTTATCAATCACAATAAAAATCAATCTAATTACAATTAGAATCAAGAATGAAAGAATCCTAATCTCTATACATGGAAGTATATCTTTACACGTGGGATTTCCTTCTTGGGCCTAGATGGGCCCAGCCCAGATTAGTGTACATGGGCCTTTTTATTTCTACACTCCCCCTCAAATTGATGTGGTAAGGCAGAAAACATCAATTTGCAAGTAAGATCATGATGACGCGTTTTGGGTAGTGCTTTGGTGAATATATCCGCCAACTGGTTAAAAGTAGAGACATGAGGCAAATATATCTTCTCAGTAACAACATGCTGACGGATGAAGTGACAATCAACATCAATGTGCTTCGTTCGTTCATGAAAGACCGGATTGTTGGCAATTCGGGTAGCACTGGTGTTGTCTCCATGAAGAGGGGTAGAGCGACTAATACGAACACCAAATTCACATAGAAGACGGCGTAGCTAGATGATCTCAGCACTAGCGGATGACATTGCCCGATATTCTGCCTCAGCAAAAGACCTCGAAACGGTGGTTTGTTTCTTGCACTTCCATGAAATCAGAGAGTCCCCAAGAAACATACACCAGCCAGTAGTAGAGCATCGAGAATCTGGACAACCAGCCCAGTCGGCATCAGCATAAGCGGATAGGCACAGAGAAGTACCAAAAGGGTAGAAGAGACCATGATGAACAGTGCCTTTAACATAGCGGAGTATGCGTAAAGCAGCAGCAAGGTGAGGTTTGTGTGGAGCGCTAACAAACTGGCTAACCGTATGAACTGCGTGAGAAATATCTGGCCGAGTCATAGTTAAGTAGAGCAAACTACCAACTATTCGCCGGAAAACTGAGGGATCTTCCAGGGGAGGGCCATCATCGGAACTGAGTTTGCTGTTTAATTCCATAGGAGTATCAACAGTGTGAGCATCATCAAGCCTGGCTGAAGTGAGCAAATCGGCAGCATATTTGCGCTGATGGACCCCTATGCCAAATTTGTTACGCACAAACTCAAGTCCCAGAAAGTAGGTAAGGGGACCAAGATTCTTCATTCGGAAGTAGCGAGTAAGATGAAGTTTGAGATCCGTAATGCCAGTAACATCATTGCCACTAATAATCATATCATCAACATAGACTATGAGAAATGTGTAGCCTTTTGGTGTCCATCTAAGGAAGAGGGAACTATCAGAATGACTTTGGCGAAATCCAGCTTGAAGGATTGCTGTCCGAAATTTATCAAACCAAGCCCTGGGAGCCTGCTTAAGTCCATAAAGAGCTTTTCTCAATTTACAAACATGTTGTGGAGGACAAGCATATCCCGGAGGTGGTTTTAAATACACAGTCTCACGCAAGTCGCCATGTAGAAAGGCATTTTTGACATCCATTTGCCATAGGGGCCAATTGCGAGCTGCAGCTGCACAAAGAAGAGTGCGAACAGTGGTCATTTTAGCCACTGGTGCGAAGGTCTCTTCATAGTCAATTTCATATTCCTGCTTGTAACCCTGTGCAACCAATCGGGCTTTGTAACGGTCAAGACTCCCATCAGAGTGAACTTTTATGGAATAGATCCATTTACTGCCGATAATAGATGCGCCAACAGGGGCCGGTACCAAATCCCATATTTTATTTGCTTCAAGAGCAAGCAACTCCTCGGTCATAGCATCCTGCCAGTAAGCAATCTTGGAGGCCTGTGAATAGGAGGTGGGTAGAAGAGCACTATCCAAAGAAGTGAAAAGAGCAGGAAAGCCATAACGGTCAGGAGCAACTGAAGGACGACTAGAGCGTCGCAGGGGTATGATACTATCAAAAGAAGCATTAATACATGAGGGTGCAGTAGGTGGCACTGGAAGAGGATCAGGAGAAGGAGTCCCCACAGGAGGAACCGTGTTACGCCGGACATAGACATTGGTAATAGGTGGGGGAGAAGTAGTTTCAGGGAAATTTGGCATATAAGACACAACAACAGGATGATTGTCCAACCGCAAAGAAAAGAAGGGAATGTGTTCCAAGAAAATCACATTACGAGATATTCACATGTGTTTTTCGGAGTGATCATAACAGAGAAATCCTTTGTGTTCAGTACTGTACCCTAGAAAGACACATTTGGCAGCCTGCGTTCTGTAGAAGGAAGATGAACAAAGCATAGACAACCAAAAACTCGTAAGTGAGAATATGAAGGGGCATGACCAAAGAGAGTTTCATAAGGAGTCGTCTTTCCTAGAACAGAGTTAGGATGATGATTAAGGAGATACACAGCTGTCTGTGCAGCATCACACCAAAAGGTGGGAGGAACTAAGGATGCAAGGAGGAGAGTACGAACAATTTTGAGAATATGTCTGTTCTTTCTCTCCGCAATACCATTTTGCTGAGGAGTATGCGGACAAGATTTTTGGTGAAGAATTCCTTTATCAGAAACGAATGCGGAGAAGTCATGCGACATGTATTCTCCACCAGAATCTGATCTTAGAATTTTGATTGCTTTCTGAAATTGGGTTTGGACCATGTTATAAAATTTTTGAAAGATGGAGAAGACTTCAGATTTCATACGCATAAAGTAAATCCAAGTATAACGAGAATGGTCATCAATAAAAGTCACATAGTATTTGAATCCCGTCCTACTCAAGGTAGGAGCAATTCCCCAAACATCTGAATGAATGATGTCAAATGATGCCAAAGCACGAGCATTATGAACAGGAAAAGGCAAGATGTGACTTTTACTTAAGCAATAAGTTTCACACTTAGATTGAGATAAAGAAGACATCATCGTATGATTAATAGTAGAATCCAATAACCAAATTTAAACAAGGAAAGCAAAGATGCATTGTTCACATGACCAAGACGTTTATGCCAAACAGCCCACAATTTATTGAGAGTAGAAGAAGAAGCAAAGAAGGAATGATGTCCAATGTCTAGCAAGAACAGGCGCCCATGTTTACTCCCCGTCGCAATTACCTTCCCAGTGTGTCGCTCCTGTATTACACAACCAGAGGAAGAAAAGTGAACAAGATAGCCATCATCGATAAGTTGTCCTACAGAAAGAAGATTGGCTGATAATTTGGGAACAAAATAAACATTGGGAAGAGTGATGGACTGGCTAGAAACACTAGATAAAGTAATGGTACCAACTCCTGAAATGAGTAGTTGATTACCATTAGCAGTGATTATTTTCTCTTTGCCAAGGTAAGGGTGAGAATCTGTAAAGCTATGTTCTACAGATGTCATGTGATTGGAGGCTCTTAAATCTAAAAACCATGTAGAAGAGGTAATAGGAGAAGAAAGAGACGCAGATGAATGAAAAGCAGGAGAAGCTATATGAGAATGAGTTTGATACCGACCACCAGAGATGCCCATAGACGCATATGCAGAAGTAACCGTGCTCATAACATCATACTTGTCCATTGCAAAAGAAAGTGGAAGAGGGTCAACAGAGAGCAGCAGCATACCCAATCAGCAGTGGGTAAAGAAGAGAACGGCCTCAGATGTGCCTTTGATCCAGCACTGATCAGTCATTAATCCGTAACAAGTAGCTTCCACAGCATATACCAGCAATCAGAATGATCAATAAAAGAAGAAAATAGAAGAAGACAACAGGGTACAGCACAACAGTGCAATTTTGTTCCAAACAGAGCCAGACGAACTGAAAATTTGGACCTGGATCTGTGCGTGGGCCCCACAGGGTTGTCTAATCACAGATCAGGTTTGATCTCTGTAAAGTGGATCAAATTTATTTCCTTCGGTCCGAATCTGATGAGATTTGGAAAAAGATCCACAAATCTGGACGGTGGTGATGAAATCCTTTTGAGAAAACCGTCAGATGATGAAGAGGTTGGAAACTACCTCAAAGGTGATGGAAAAAATCCAGAAAAATCACCATAATTCCTAGAAAACCCAGTCGACCATTCCTGTATGTAGGGATGGAGGCTTCTTGATGATCGTCAGTAGGCCACAATCGCAAACCGTGAAGCAGCGACGTCAGACGACAATGTCGTCAGTGGATCGATCTCCACATGGGTTCCATTAGAGGATCAGTGACCAGATCTGAGGTTCGGGATGGAAGGACAAAGTATTTTCGCAACTCCAGGCCAAAGTCTTACTCAAAACGGATCAAAATCCACAAATTTGAACGGCTGTGATGAAAATTGTTGCACAAAACTAAAATATCACAAAATCAGGTGGATATCCTACCTCTGATGACCCAAAAATCTTGAAAAAATATTCATAAATAAGAGGAGAACTAGTCGATCAACATGGGCTGCTTCCGCTGCTATGATGATGATGATCGCTGGTGGGCCACTTCTGATCTGAGATGATCAGGCACTATTAGAGAGAAGATTTTCACTCCAGGAAGGAGATCCAAGCCAGGAATAATGACTGGATCAATGAGAGAAAAAGAAGATCGATGATAATTGATCATAACCTAGCTCTGATACCATATTAAGATATACATAAGCATGAAGAGAGACAATGGAGAGAAGAGATTTGGAAGAAAGTGGATGCCTCAATGGAGGATCGACTCATACTTTTATAATGTAGAGTTTCCTAATTACATGTTATCAATCACAATAAAAATCAATCTAATTACAATTAGAATCAAGAATGAAAGAATCCTAATCAATCCTAATCTCTATACATGGAAGTATATCTTTACACGTGTGATTTCCTTCTTGGGCCTAGATGGGCCCAGCCCAGATTAGTGTACATGGGCCTTTTTATTTCTACACGTATAAAGGAAGTGCACAGCAAGGAAAATGGAAATCTGCCTGCTGGTCATAAATGGCATATTAAATTCCACTCCGTAGACATACCTGTGTACAATGGCAGTCTTCTTGTCCTTGGCCTGCAAACCCACGCTTCAGTGAAGCTACTTCAAACCATCTTCCTGAATATCTGATTGGATCAAAGTTTTTAGCCGTCATGCCTCTCATCATTAGCATCCCACTTGTTTTGCTTGACATATCATTAAGCTCAAGAATCAGACCACTGTTTGTAGCAGCTGCAACTTGGCATAAGTTATTGTAATGAGAAGATTGTGCAGCAACAACCTGGCCAGGAGAAATGAATAGATCTTAATCAGAACTACAATTTTTAGCTCTGCGACTATATTTCTTCAATTCACTCCCCCAAATATGTTCCAGCTGATCATAGATATCTTTCACATCTTTCAGTTCCTGCAACAAAAAATTGATTTTTAGGGATAATTCCACGGTATTTTCTTGCTATTTTTCAGTTTTTATTAAATGACAACAGATGGCCATAGAATTATGTACCTTTCATAGACAGAAACCTTCATATGCACATAGCCAACCTAGCATTTCTGTAGTTTAAAACTCAAATATCACACGAAAAAAGTGAAGAATAAATGTTTCTCAATTGTATGCACCAGTATTTCATGCTCTTGTCCACATACACGGTGTGCCTTATTTACAAATATTGAACATGCCTCATCCAAATTTACTTCAAGTGGAACCCATCATGTTGATAACCTGGACTGAAAATTAGGCTAATCAATTAGTTGGGTCATGAATGTGTATAAATTAGGCCAGTCTGATGCAGCCCAAGCCCGTGGATTCATCAGCCATAGAAGAAAGCCCAAAGGGTCTGGCCAACAAGCTCCAATAAATGGGCCTCATCACTCTAGTGCCAACTATCACATGTTATTTTAATAGGCCCATGCATCCAGCCTCCTCTTGACATATTTTCCTTTTATTTTTTTCTTTATTTTTTTAAATGATTTTTTCCTTTAATTTTCCAAGTTGATTAAGAGCCTTAGACAAGAAATCAAGTTTTAAGTTGATTAAGAGACCAGTTTTAGTGTGCTAGTTCTATAGAGTTGGAGAGAAACAAAATTACACCAAGGGGCTTTCCAACATTCCATATAATGATAGTGTTAATCTCAAAGCCTTTCACATTAAATACAGATTAATGACTGATTTTCCTTGATGGAATTTGTCCCATTGGTGATTAATCCATCAGAATGTTGAGAAGCTTAGGCGAAGGATTGGGGATTGACTCTTTGGTTTTTCCTCTCCCTCCTCTATCACAGTCACTCAGATATGGCATACCTGATTATTTTGTCAGGTCATCTACAGTAGAGTGCGCCTGATCCAATGGTTCAATGTACATATTTCTCTTGTATCCACAATTGCACATTGAAAAGGATGTGGAAGTGTGGCAATTTCAATTAGCAAACCTCTTATGGGCTAAATCATCAAGATAAATGGGAAAAGGCTATGATAAAGATGATGATGACAATGTAGACCAAATCAGCTGTCAATGATATACAAATTACTTCGAATTAGGTAGCCTATATGTCTGTATCAATTTTTGATAGTTTAATATTAAGTATGAAAAATTCACTTCACACCATATGGTTATATTCTTGTTGTATATTGGTAGCTAAGATGCCAAGACGACTATGCTGGATCAAGAGAAACTACAGACCAACTCACCTGATTTGGTTGAGAGAGAAATGCAGCTGAAGCAACAAGCCCAGAAAAAACATGTCCCATAACAGCTTCCCTAATTGATGCGGGGTCCTCCAATGAGCATTTTAATGTCATTTTACCCTGGACAGAGCATATCCTCCTACAGCACATTATAATGAAGGAAAAAGTTAGCAACCAAGATAATCTGAACTCCAAATCCCGTAGGAACCATTTAGAATTCAGAACACTTGAAAACAATTGAAGATGCGAAAACTTTTAAATTAGAAATCATTAAGTATTGCTCCAACATTCTTATCAGCTACTGTTCAGGAAAAAAAAAACATTCTTATATGCTTCTACACAATACAATAATGAGCTACTAAGTACAGCTACTCAGTACAATATAAGTTTGAAATAATGAAGAAGATTCCATAAGCAATGATATCAATACATAAATAATTTTAAATGGGCAGACCAAAGTTACACATCAGATTTGTTCCAATAATTTGAAAGAAACAAAGGAGCACTCTAAGCCAAACAGACTTTTAACACTTCTGAAAAACGAGATCAATGAGTATGTGATTATCCAAGTATCCAGAAAGTATCCAATTCCTGAAAGTATAGGTATCAAACATATTTTTTGGATTCAGGAGAAATTTCAATCCATGTTTATAGGAGCAAAAGTATTTGGCTCTGGATCCAGTTCCTGTGCTCTGACTGGAGATTTCAGGTCCACAATAAGCTACATCCTTGTGTTGGGAAATATATATTCACTTTGTTGTTTCAAGAGTCTAAGAGCTTAAATTGCATTTCCATGTCAAGAGCCCCATTTAGATACACACCATAACATCACAGCCACATTTAAACCAAAATGGCTACTGATCCTTCATACAAGTACATATGGATCTAAACCCACTAACCATCCAATCCATAGCCATCAAATATGCACCATCATAAAGAAAATGTTCCACCATCAAACTTCAACTGCCAAATCAGATGTTCCATCATTTGCTAACCTTAATTCTATGGGCATTGCCACATTTCTGTAAATTGTGGGGGCAAAAAAGATAATTACAGACAGCTAACTAGTACAAAGAAACCCCTTAAAGAGTTACAGTCTAGACTGTCCATTTTAGTTTATATCAATTATTATGGAGAAATTCACAAAACCCATTTAAGGAATCATGAGAAACACTTCAAATGATAAAACCCAACTTTTTAAATTCTAAGATTTTAGAAGGAAAAAAAAAAAAGAAACCATCTTTTTAACTGAAATACTAAGATATTAGAAAAAGAAGAAGAGTGGAAAAGATGGGATTTTTCAGAGAGAGAGAGACCTGGAGAGGATGGGAGGAGGAGAATGATGGGAAACTTGAAGAAGCATGATGATGGTGCTGGTGATCTTCCAGAAAGAACACGAATTTCAGGAACACACCCTTGTTGAATGTTAGCTTCTGTCTTTATTTTGTTGGTCTCCTGATCCATTAGATGTTCTTGTATTGATGGATGGATGAATCCTGCTTTCTGGACCTCACCAAAGTACTGAAATATCCTTTTCAGGAAAAGAGCGGGGGACTGGGGGAGGAAGAGAGAGAGAGGACGGGATTGGGCCATCAGGATTACATGCGATGGGTTCGAGAGATTTCCCAAAAAAAAAAACAAAGGATTTTGGCCGGTCCGCATCCATCGTGTCTCACCGACGCTTCCCACGAATGAGTGAGGACTCATGGTGGGGTCCCAACTGTAAAACGGTGCATATGATTCATTCGACAACATAATTGACACTCCGATATTATTTTCATCATCTCTCTCGATCTCTTCTGTGCCGCTTGGCAGCCGGCATTTGGAGTTTTTCCGGTAGAATTTAGAATTTGGAATTCTTTCAATACTATTTCCAGGGAAGAATTTCAAATGCTCAGCCCCTTTCTCGCATTTTGAAGGTTGAAATTTTGAAGATTTAAAGAGTTAATTCAAAAGTGTCTTTTTGGTCAAGCTATATCTAGAATTCTAAAATTCAAAACTACATTTGAAATTATTGAGAAATAGAAAATCCTAAACCAACCAAACTAGGGGTGTAACAGTTCGGTTAACCGTGTGTTTTGGAAAATCGTTAATTGAAAAGTGTCATTTTGGTGTGTTTTGTGAAAATCATTAATTGAATCCCATTTTATGGTTTTCAGTTTTTAAAAACCGTAATCGCAACCGATCGAACCCTAAAAAACCGTTAAAAAATCGAGCTACTATTCAAAAGTCAAAATTAAATATCATAGATAACAAATTGCATAATCCCCAAGTATTAAAGTAGCATTAAAATGTTCATATAAACAAATGAAATAATAAAGTGCATTTTTCCAACAGCTACCAGCTTTCTTTTTTCTTGTTCTTGTTCTTCCATTTTTCCTTTTTCATTTTTTATTCCAACCATTAGGGCTCAAAAAGTTAAAAGAGGTTATTTAAGTTATAAATTACACAATACCCCCTTTCTTCTTTTTTGTTTCTTTTAAATTGGGGTGTAACGATTCGGTTAATCGTGTGTTTTGGAAAAAACAATTAACCGAATCATATTTTACGGTTAGGTTTAGTTCGGTTAATAACCATGAGTCGAGACTGAACACCGAAATCGAATCGTGAAGTACGATTTTTCGATTTTAACAACTGTAATCGTAACTGAAACCGTGAAACGTGGTTATTAACCGTTAGTTCCGTTCATTTCAGACAGTTAAATGGTTTTTTTATTTTTATTTTTTTTACACCTAATCCAAATTCTTGTCAAAAGTTCCTTGAACCAAATAGACCCTAAGGGCGGCCAAATAGAGAACTAAAATAGAGACTTTATCTTTTTTTTTTTTTTTAAATAGTTGACAGCCATTTCATGCCATATGCTCAATAACTTTTGAATATATATATATATATATATGGAGAATATTTTTAATAGATAAAAACAAAAGTCCTCCCCAATAGGCCCCCACTATCACAATTAAGTTTCAAACAATAAAATCATTCATGTGTTAAATGTATAGTTATTTGCTTATATTTTAGAGCACATTCCACATCCGCTACTTTGGCGAATCGCGTACGATAAGCTATGCATAAATTAATAATTAGGTATAAGGCCACCTAATAGGAAAAAGTTTCTCTTGCACATGCGCTCTAGCAGTAGGAAGCATTCGGACACTGGCCAAAGGTAGGACCCCCTTAGGGCTAGTTTGGCACTTTACTAATATAGTAAAAGTCAAGTAAAGACTTCATTTTTCAGACAAGATGTCACATCAAATGTACTTTAATTAAAAACTCCAACCATCTTTTAAAAAAGAGGATTTTACCCAAAAATTCCCTGAAGACTCGTAATAGGCCAATAACACCATCAATATCTTATAAAGACCACAGTAGTCCCAAAGGCCCTGTTTGGAAATTTTTTTAATTTTTTCTCTAAGCAGGGATATCCCCAGACCCAAAAACTCTTTTCCCCTATTCTCTTATTCGACTTCTTCTCTCTCCCTCCGTCTATCTTCCTTTCTCTCCCAATCGGTCAACAACGGCAACAGAGATCGACTCAACTGCAGTTCTTCCTCTCTTCTCCTCCCCACATGCATTTCTTCCTCACCGCCGATGCCAATCTCTAACTTCTCTTCTCGTTTTCATATTTTTTTCTTTATCCGTTCTGATTTTGATTTTTCAGTTGTTGCATTGGAAGTTCAAATTGTTTGTTGGTTTTATTTTGTGCCTCTCTATGTTGGTTGTCTATGTCTAAAACGTGTGATGTTCTCAATGAAATTTGTCACGTCCCCCGAACCTGATTAGAAAATAAACCAGATCCGGGGAGTGAAATTTTGGACCAATTAAAAATTTTGCCCTTTTTGGCCCGAGGATCGTAAGTCCGCTGTTAGGATAATGTGTTTGAACCTCAAATCATAAAACAATAGCGGAATTCATACATTGATATTAACAAGGGATAATAAATCTCAATTAAATTTAAAGTTGCAAGAAACAATTAAAGCTAAAAAGGAAGTTAGTTTAATTACAATGACCATCCCAGAAACTAAGGCCTTTAAATCAAATGAAAGCAATAAAGGAAGGTTCAACGATGATAACAATGACATAAATAAAATCTAATGAAATGTTCCCAAAATGAATCTCTCATGTGCCTGGTAGTGATGACGCTACTCTACATCATCGGCACTCCACTCTCGTGCCTCCTCTGCTGGTTGGAGATCCTCTGGGATCTCTTCACCGGCCTGCTCCTCGTAGTAGTACTCACCTGAGGAGTCTGTACACCAAGGAACAGAGTCAACGACATGTTGAGCAATAGATAAGCAAGATATAATTAAAACATAACATGCATCAAGTGTAAGAATAATGACAGGTATAATCAAGTGAATACAAGGAACAGAACTAGGCATAAAGCATGAGTAAATAACCATCAGAATCATAAACAGGAATCCTAGCAATACTAACAATCACCACTATCAATGTAATGCAATGCACAAGAGGAAGACTCCGTGGATGTCCAAGCCACCTCACGGGGTACCAGTAACAATCCTATCCGGACTACTGATACCAAAGTCCCGTTCCAGGGAGATCCAAGCTCCCGGTCCTGGGAATAGTAGCACGGTCCAAGCCCGCTCCCAACTATTCAACGCCATGGACGCCGTCCAAAGCCGACTGCCCACCCCGATGTCCGAGTAACCGGCCCATCAATAAAACCCCAAACTGCAGCTGGCCATGATATGCAAATAATAATAAAGTGGTGCTGACACGCGGGGAAAACCAAGACAAGTAAGTCTGGCTAACTCATCAAACAATGTATGTTCTTAGGAATTATCTCATTCAAATCAATACAAGACAAACCCACACACGATAATCCCTTACATGCTAGCCAGTCATGTTTATCAATACACGATACACGGTTCCTAAGGTACACTCTAAGTCAGATCCTTGTCCTAATTCTACAATAGTTTATGTTTCATAATTAATTAGGTGTTTTATGCCAAGAGAGTGTACAATGAACGAAATCAATGGATACAATTAACAAGTCAATGAGAGATTACTATCCAATCCTAGGCAAGTGTTGTCATCCATGTACCATATTTGTTTTAACGAAGTGCGTGGGGAATTCGAATCAACAATGTTTATAAAGAGTTCCTGGGTGTACAATCATGTTAAACACTGATTGATTCAACTCCATACGCATTTGGTTAAACCATACACAATACATGAATACCTAGACAACCCATCGAAGCATACCAAGCCACGTGCTACGATTTTAATACCCCATTAATAGTCACATGAGAGACTAAGTTCATGGTTTCCAATATCTAAGGCCCAAACCTAAGTTATTAGTCTCATTTACACTAAAACAAGAGCTGAAACTGTAATCTAAATATTTACAGCACTTCCCGACCTCCGATCGTGATGAAACTAGAACCATTGGATTCTACATCTCGAGAGCTTTCCAACTGTATATTATATGTAGAATTCCACCGAACGAATTAAAAGATATGGCCCATAGTAATCTGGCCTTTAAATATATATAAATATATATATATTTATAAAAAAAGATATATTTTTTTTTATTATTATTTTATTCGCTACAGTACCCGCGCCGGACCCGTTCAGGACGTCTGAATCGTTCAGGACCACCTTTTTTTTATTTTATTATTATTCCTTTTTTTTTTTTCATTATAATGATGTACCTGCTAGTCGGACGTTCGGACTGAATGTTCTGAACGATCAGCACATTCTGAATGTTCTGAATCAACAGTGCACTATTTTTTTTTATTATTTTATTTATTTAATTTCTTTCACCCAAAAACCTTTTTCCATCTACTCCAAACCCTTCCAAAATTTTACCTGCACAAAACTGAGCCACCGTGCTCCCCCAATAATTCATTCCATCCATTATCATTTCCACAAACATCAAATTAAATGATAAATTACAATTTAATTAAAGATTACCCAAAATTATTTTAGTATATTAACTCAATCCAAATTAATAACAGGAACGGGCTTGGAATTAGGGAAATCTAACAGGGAAACACATCCAATCAATGAAAAACATACACACATGCTTAATTATAAAATGTAGATCTACTTGCCTCAACCAAAAAGAAGATTGGAATCAGGGTATTCGTAGAGAAGCTCTCTATCACCAAAACCCACAAATCTAACCCGACCAAACGCAACCTAACACGCAAAGGGAAAGAAAAGAAAGGAAAAGAATGGGATCAAGCCTAAATCTAAACCAAAGAGAATTAATTGAAAAGATGAAAGTGAGGGAAATCTTACCAAACTGATGTCAATGAAAAGAGGAGATCGCGAGGAAGAAGATGAGCGGTTCGGATCTTCGAGATTGCCTTTCTGGGGAAGAGTTCCGGAGCCTTGGAAAAATGAGGAAGAAGGAGATGGCTGCGGTAGAGTTCTCATTGCAGAGAATGAAAAGAGATTAGGTTAATCTCTTGCTTAAGAAGAAAGGGAGGAAGAAAAGACAAGTTTACCCTTAAGTGGGTCCGGTGAAAGAATGAACTATTAGACGGGTTTCTGGTCGTCGGATCGCAACGAGCCAAAAGACAAAAATGATCAGCGCGACGAGACCTTTCCAACGAACCCCAAATCATAGCGATAGGAATTTTTCAGAAAAACACTTAATTTTCCCTAAATTGCAAACTACCCCTACTAGGGTCAAACGAACTCAAAATCCAACGAAACTCCGCAGACACTATTCTAACGTTAAAAGAAACTCGCTCACCATCTAAGCCCACCTAAATATCTAACAAAACAATAATAATAATAATAATAATAATATCAAAATAAATGGGTCAACGGGCCGATTATTGGGCCCAACTGACCCAGTAAGGTCACGGACCTTACAAAATTGGTTGCCAATCCAAGGGTGTGTTTTTTTTTTTTTTTACCCTATGGGAATTGAGATCCCTCACAGGAATTTTGGTTTTTTTTTTTTTTTTTGTCCTTTTCATTCAAGTGAGAGCTCATGTCATGGGATGGCTAGAATTTGAAAATCACGCACAGCACTTATGCGGGAGCGCCACAAGTGAAAAATACAGGCTAATCCAATTTTTTGTTGTAGATGTTTTTTTTTTTTATATGTAAAGGTTTTGACAAAATCCACAATATGAAGGACTTGGGACATTTTCTACAGAAAATGTGCTCTCTTTCTTCACCATCACTTCACACAATTTGCAGATTCTATCAGTGCTTAGTCAATACAAATGTCTATGGAAAAGTATTATGGATTCTTAATGTCAGGGAATGCATTTTTGGAAACATGGCCTGTGTACCCAACTTTACTTGGGCAGAATGAGGGAGAGAAGAGGAATATAGTGCACCTTTTTTTTTTTTTTGGAAAAAAGAGGCCACTAGTCTGACCTCTCCTCTAGACTTCAAGACTCTAAAAAATGTGGATAAACTTTAATATGAAAAGTTTTTGCACCTAACATTGATCAACGCATCCATTGGGAACTTAAGATTTTCTTTAGAAATGTTGCTGCTCAAGTGTACCTTAGAAGTGGAAAGTCAATCTCCTATTGACAAATTTCTTCAACTTCTTTCCCCTTCATCAATCCCTTCTCTTTCAGTAGTGGTTTCAAGATTATAACTTACTCTTTCTTTCTAAGCCGGTTCGATACATTTGTAGTGTTTTGACAACTAGTTATTCGATGAAAGTCCTTGTAGAAACGTTAGCCTAGTTGAGTTACTTGATTTTTTTTTTTTTTTTTACAAGGGGCTAAAGTTGTGTTTCTCATGCTTGGAATAAGATTCACGAGCTTGAGTGTTTTACTTTATGGTTTTGATTTCATTTTGGTTGTCGATATCTTATAATGCATAATCATCTCCAAATTTGTGTTCGAGTATGGATGATATGATGTGCACATTAGCTGTTTGTTAAATTTCTGCAGAGAATCCTATTATTTTTCTTTTGATTTCATTACATTGATATGCTATTTAGTGCATGGTTGTGAATGGCTTAAGGGATTACTAGTAGCAAAGCCCAAATTGAAGATATATAAAAATTTAAGAGTTTTTAAATATAATTAATAAAAAGTAAATCTTAAATAATATATTATAAAGAATAGATGAAAGGAATTATATTATGATGGATTATAAAATCCACTAAAAATAATATCTTTATTTTTTAAAAGAAAATCCATAGGAACATAAAGAAAAACCATATGCTAGTGGATTTGGCAAAAAAAACCTAACAAATTAATAAAAATAAAATCTTGCTCTCCTTGGGAAAAAAATAATGTATAAAAGAACCCCAATGAAATTCACAAAATGTGATTATAATCTCTTTGAAAAACAAAATCCAAAAAATTCAAAGGAATGAAAATGCCCAATATAATGGATAATAATATGATTTTCATGTCTTAGAAAAAAAACTAACAAAGCCCATAAACATTATCTAAGATCTTACGTACAATCTCAGTTGTATTGTACCCACCTTGGATTGAATTTTGATTATTAAATAATAATTAGTTGCGATGATTTGATTAGACTTCTTAGACCCTTAATTTCTACTTATAAATTCAAAATTTGTTCGAATATGTAATGGCAAACATTTATTGGATTTTGTATTAATTAGTGTAGCTTTGTGTGTGTGTTGGTGTGGGTGGTGTGGGGGTTGCTTGGCATCACCCAACATCTTAATACAAAAGAGGGTATCTAGTTTGTAAATGGGCTGGACTAGGGCCTCAGTTTCAGGCCTGTGAACTGTCCTAGGATGAATATTAGGCTCTCCTAAACTAAATTAACAGGGCTTAATAAACGGTTTGGATTGTATATAAATATTAACCTGAACTGCACCTTTGAGAGTATGGAAGATTACTAATTTGGCGACATTGCTTGGTGGGCTCCTCAACTTGATATCCAATCCAAGCTTCTTGTTTTGATAGCCCTAAATCCAAGTCATTTCAAAGAAGAAAAATGCCCTGCCAATCCTCTCTTTACTTGCAATAAAAAAAGGAAGAATCCTATAAAACTACTAGTGACTAACGCATACAGCAGGTGATGGATCTCACCTTTTGGATGGTTTAGATCAGTTTGATCATTTCTAATCAAGAGTGTTAATTGAAAGGGTTCCATGGGGCAGTTAAGATCATACACATCTGCATATCAATTGCTGGTTGACATGTTGCATGTTGATCTATCTGGTGACTTTCAGCCTTATAAATACCATAATAAATACTAGGAAGTAGTCCTTCCCACCAGTATTGCTCCATTAGCCTGGTTGTAGATTTCGATCCCTTTATCAAATAGGGGGGATTGATGAGGGGGAGAGATGAGGATGAGCGATTTTAGGGAAGACTTAGAGGGAGAGACATTGGGAGGATGAGAGATTTTAAGGAAGTATTAGAGGGAGAGATTTTGCATTGTTTGGTCTTTAATTCACTACTTAAACATAATTAACTTAATAAAACATGATAAATCATCCATAATAAAAAAAATAACTCCGGTCGGGTGTTACAATAGGGCTACCTATATGAAAGGCCGGTTGATCTTATCAGTACTTTTTACTGCTCTATGTTTAAATTTTGTAAGTTTTATTTATGCATGTCAATGCACCCATTCAATATCTAATAAAGAGAAGGATTATTGTTCCTATGGTTAGAAGAAAAAACTCCCTCATTTCCAACCCTTTTTTATCCACGTATGTCAGCATAATCTTATGATTAGCAGCCAGTAGCCACACCTCACCTATGGCACATGTAGCAAGTAGCAACCACCCCTTGGATCTGATGCATCCTATAGTATTAAAACTCATTTTGAATTATGTTGGACTCAACCAGTGTGGTTTCGCTCATTAAACAACCAAGTTAGATGAGAGCATAAGTCGAATGGGTATAGTCCGAAGTATATCGGTTTGGTAACCAGCAAGTCTAGCTGAACCTTTTAAGATTTGACTATGCATCTTTCTGGACGGGCCGGAAATGGAATTTGCCTAGTTACACTCCCCAAGTTTTTTACTCTTTAAATTTGACCATATTGCATTTGTCAAATCCATCAATTTGGTGTAGCCAACCAAATGTGTGGTCTGGATCATCTCATCATGAGCTTTCTCTCTCTTTATATGTGTGAGTCCATGGAGGGGAGATGATATGATATGTGTGAGTCCATCGTCAGTTTTTTACTCTACATGGAATGGACTCTCGTTTCGTGACAGCTATTTCAAGTGGCATGTATTCCTTTCATGGTAATATCAACTTGTTGGTAGGAGTGGAGAAAGCATAGGTGTGATAAGGATGGAAGAGGTTGTTCAAGAGAAATTGTAGGAGATATGATAAAGTTGTGAGTTTGTTATCTTTATAAAATTGAATGAAATGGAGAGATTTAGGGAGATGATTTGGAGAAAAGAATTGAAATGGAGATTTAGGGAGGAGATTAGTTTGGGATGAGTGTAGTGGCCCACATCAAAGCCTTGAGGTTGTACATTTTTTTCTTCTATATTTCTTTGAAAGGAGAGACTTTTTAGGGATGACGTGGCACCCCTCACAGCACACCTCCCCCTTTGCTTTAATATATATATAATATATATAATTGGAGCAATGCCAACAAAATATTCTTTTTTCTTGTTTTATGAAAACTCATTTAAGTGGGTTGGTGATGAACTTTTCATAATAAACACAAATAGAATCCCTTGCCTTCGGTCTGAATGGTACAAATGTGATGGATATGAAGGAAAGTAAAAAAATTAGTCTTTTTGCTGCATCACATTGATTACTTCAGTTTGCAAGTCGATTAACCAGATGAGGCAGTGCGGGAATTTTACAATAGCTCAACAAGTGATCATTATTCTCTAAATACTTGCAAGGAATTTGTAAGTATGCATTGTACTATCTTTATACAAATTATTCTCTAACTACTTGCAAACTCACCTTCTACTTTGATACTCCCCAGGTTGGTTGGCTCACCCAAAATTTGCAGTTTATGGTTGGAATGACCCTTTCATCTGGACCTTCAAAGAAAAGAGAAACATCCCCCACCATGACAATGGGAATGACTGTGGGGTCTTCGTATGTGCTTTCGTCGAACACTATATTCTCTGAAAACCACTCAAGTTCACATAAGCTGACATTCCATTTTATCGAAGCAAAATAGTTCTAGAGAAATTCAAAAGGACCTGGGTGCTAAACTCCTGTGAATTGGATTTAAGTGCTTTAGACTAAAAAACTGACCTTGATCTTTTTGTTTAATTGACCATTTTTTTGTATGGTCAGTTTACGTGTATATTCCGCTGATATAGTAGGACATGCTTTTAGAGAATTAGATGTGCATAAGGTTTCTAGTTAGAGATGATGTATTTGTGTAGATAGTTGTTAATTTGATTTACCTATGCTATTTTGTCAGAATATGCATGTAATTGGCAGGGAACTTGCTGTTAAATGTTAATTGACGGATGTGAATGTGAATGTTTGGGTCTACCTTTGATGGATGAATGTGTGATGGTCAAGGAACTTGTTGATTGATGTGAATGTGAAGGTGTGTACACAATAAATTCATGCATAAATAAAGAAATGCATCAAAATTCATTGGATACAAGTTTCCCTCCATTTAATGGGAGGTTTTACATTCAATTTTGTGGGTACATCATACTCCCGATCGTGAGAACTCATCTATCGTTAATTACATCCTTAATAGAAAACCTTTGATTATCAAGACATTGACTCAATAAAATTTAGAAAGAAAACACAGGAATTAAATAAATAAATAAATAAAAATTGAAAAATCCCTGCTCTTCACCTTTGCTGTCAGAAGTAGTTCTTTCGATTCACCGGGATCTTCATGATCATTTCTCGATTGGGTTCATGAATTGATGAATTTGATGATAATTTTTTTTAGTGGGTCATCCCTTGTATTTTATTGGCCCATTAGAATTATGTTTTCATAATGGACTTGAAATGGTCAGGCCTCACTGTAAAACAGGTTGAATTGGGTAGGTTGACTCACACCTTATGGTTAGATGGGTGAGCTTTGACCTTTTCTCCTAGGGAGATTTTAAATTTGAAAAGGATGATTTGAGCTCCCTTGTATCAAGGAGCAGTTTTCAACCTTTTCTCTCTTATACCTTTTAACTTCTTATAACCATTTCATCCTACATATGAGTCAACGAGTTCAGAAGATTTGAATTTGTTGAGACACTAAAGAGGCTGGAACTGGCAACACTACCACACATTAAAGATCAAATAAAAATTGCGGCATGTTGACCTTTTTTGCATAATTTAGTATTTCTTTGGTATTTTTTTTTAGTATAAAATATCCATAGTTTGGAAGTATATTCTGTTTGTTTCTATATGCCAAATGCTTTTCATAAACATAGCATTTGATTGAGTAGCAAATTCATTTTTTTTTACAAACACATTATTCCAATCATTTTCTTTTTTTTTTTTTGTAAACAGTTTTGCAACCCAATTTTTTGTCATCATCATATGATCTATAAGTATGGCTTGATTTGGATTTTAGACCTATAATTTTTTCTTAATTTATGCTTATAATTCTGTCCTAAAAATCTGGTCTGACTTGAATCTGTAATTTTGACCTGAATTAGACTAAGAATTATGTATTGGGTTAGACCCAGAATTATGGCCCAAAATCTCAATTGGATTAGATCCAATATTCTGGCCTGATTCGAACCCAAAACCAGGCCTGATTTAGACCCAAAAATTTGGCCTAATTTAGGCCCAAAATCTATCATAGATTAGACCCAATGTTCTGGCCTGATTTTATATTGCAATTGAAATCATTTATAACAATCCATCTTTGGTTAGTACTTTAGCCATCTCTTTAGGCCTGTCGCGATACCCAGTTCCGGTTAATATTCTAATTGTGCTCACAACTTTTTTTTTTTTTACCAGTATATGCTGGCTATATTTTAACCCATTGTCAAAACCACTTCAATATTTGGATTATCATTCACCCCTTTCTAACCTGTATTTGGGCTATAGTTTTGGCCCATGTCTAGGTGGGATTTGATTTGAGTTGAGATTCATTCAGAACTATAATTTGGATGTTTTTATAACCCATTTAGAGTCATGGTTTGGACTGAATTTTAAGCCCATTTTCAGCCAATATTTGGACAATATTTCAGGCCAATCCTAGCCAATTTTTGAGTTATAATCGGCCTAATTTCTACAATTGTTAGGGCTGATTTTCAACTCATTTAAAAGCAAATATGACTTGACTTTTAACCCATTTATAGAAACCAATTTGGGTCAAGATTTAACCCATTCAGAGCAACTAGTTTGGATAACCCATTTAGAGACACAGTTTGGGTGGCATATAAGCCCATTGGCAATCAATAAACCAATATAGGCAATCATGCTAGCAGAGTGTAAATCTCAGTCTTTTCTTGGGTTGGATAACGCCAAGTTAAATTGTTTGGCTACAGATTCAATACAAAAATATATAGCCTGGGTTCACTCCTTAATCTTTGGAGCCTAGTTTATAAATGAGTTCAATGTTCTGCTTGAATCCATATCATGGGTTGAGGTCCTTTATTTACTTAAACCCGAACTTTTTATCCATGTCCATTGTAGCCGGATAACTAATTTTTAGCCCACTTTCAATTGTGTTTCAGGCCCTTTTTATTTTTAAAGTTCATTTGTAGCCAAATTCTGAACTAATTTTAGGCCTATTCACAGAACTGGTTTTCAGCTTGTTTATAGGAGCGTGCTGAACTAGTTTTCAGTCTATTTGGGTCCCTCTTTTAGACTGTGTTTCAGCCCACCACATCCATCTACTTGGGCTGGCTTTTGACCCAATTAGAGCCTTAGTCTTGATCAAGTTCTCAACCTGTTTGGGGACAAGATCTGGCTATAACCCATCCTAACTTCAGCAAGTGTTTGAGCTCAAATCCAGCCCAGTTTGAGTTTTGAGCTCATTCATGTTTACTGTTTAGTTTGTTTGGATGTGAGGATCCAAGTTGTTTGTTTAGGGGGGTTTAAATTTATTTGGGTGTTTGGTTCCGAAGATTCCAAGGTGCTTGGTTGGGAGGATTCAGGTTTTGGGTTGTTTGTTTAGAATTTTTATAGTTGCTATCAGGATGATTTTAAACCCATTTGCAATTTTGGCTTGGGCTAAGTTTGCAAATCATCCTTACCAGTATCCATAGCATCCGTCATTGATTCTTCAATTAAATAGGTGCTCTCATGTCTCTTCAGAATCTCATTTGAGAAATTGAAAATTGTTTCTTGTGGTACAAGTGCAACCAAGTGAGGCTGGATGTCAGCATAAGTAGATCCATCAAATGAAGAGGTCTTGTTTTCATGCGAAACCCCAATTGGTGTTGCTAGAGGGGAATAATTAATTTCTGCTAGGACACCTTTCAGTACATCAATTGTCGGATCTAGGTTCGGAGCAGACTCCAAATTATTGGTTTTCACTTGAGACAACTGGTTAATAGGTTCCCACCCTTAATTTTTCTACTCTCACCTGATGATACCTCAACAGATTGCTTAGTCTCAGGTTTTAGCTTTAAATCATTGGTTGGAGTAGCACCATTTGATAGCCTTGTCGGGAGAGATGTTTTAATTACTTGCAAGACCACACTTGGGTTTTTGGTTTTGGGCTCTTAAAGAAATGTTCTTGAAGTGCCTGGTTTAGTTCATCAGATGGTTTATTGGTAAGGATAGTGATATACGACTTCATGGTTGCTGGTCAAAATTAGTGCACGGGCTCCATTAATTCTTGCTACGCGCAATTATAACAATTTGTAAATTTAAATGATAAGGTTTTGATTTCAGAAACTTTGGAAGGTAGATTTCCACCAAGGAAATCTGAATCTCCAATTTTTTCTTTAGGCCGTTTGTGGAAGGGCAGACTTCTTTTAGAGAAATCTGAATCTCTATTTAAAAAAAAAAAAAACAAAATGGGGAAGTTTTGAAGAATAAATCCTTTTGTAACATAAGGATATGGATTTTCATTTGATGGAGGGCAGAAACCTTTGAACAAGGATCTGAATCTCCATTTTAATGGAAATGAAGTGGTGGGAAATATGAAGATGGAGTGGGTATGGAGGTGATGTGGTGGCTGGAGGGCAGAATCCCTCTAAAGAGGGTTTCGAATCTCCAATATATGGCAATGGGGAAGATGAAATAGATGACATACATGGAAAAGATGAGATGGGAAGATGGAGTGAGGTTATGACAGAGATGAAAAAGAAGAAGAAGATGGAAACTTCATTACCTTCTTCTTCTTTCCTTTTCCTCTCTCTTTCTCTTCTCTTTCTTTTTCTTTGTTTTTCTCCTCTCTTAGCAACACCAAATGAACTTCCCCCTCTCTCTTTACTTCTCCTCCTTTTATTTCCTCTGTTTGAGAAGTTATGTAACTTCCAAACATGATGAGATCGTGAGAATGGGTGGGGAGTTTTAAAAACGAGATAATTAGTGAAAGGTCCCTCATAGAGGTCTTGTAAGGCCTCCAGTCCATCAACTTTTCCTCTAGGGCCTATAGTCCAAGCAGCTTGGACATATTTTGTGAGAGTCCCTAGATACGTCACCTCATGGAGAGAGGTCCCTAGACACGTCACCTCATACATTTTCATGACTGATTTGCCCTTTCAACTGATTAGGCATAAAATTTTAAATTTTGAAATTTTAAATCTTCCATTCTCCCTCTTCCTCTTCTTCAATCCGGACATGGACATTGACAGATTGCATCTCAACAATTGAGATCCATCTCTGTTTTTTTTTTTTTTTTTTTTTCAGAGGACGAGATCAGGGTTTCTTCGGAGAAGTAGCATCGCCATATGCCGCTGCTTCCTTAGCCCACACACCGTGGCCGGAGAGGAAGAAGAAGACCCCTGCAACCTTGCCCAAGTTTTGTTATAGACTTGCAAAACACAAAACAAAGTAGAAGACGATCTTCTGCGCCATCGCCGGATTTTCTGCTCCACTGCCGTTCTTACATGTCTTCGGAGAAGGGGCATCACCACCGGACGCCGCGCCATGCCATCGCCGGAATCGAGGAAGGAGGCAATAGGCTTGTTGCTGTTAGTTTCTGGTTACAGAAACCAGAAGGAAGAAGACAACCTTTGGCTAGGCCAGGTTGGGTTTGTCTGAGTCGGTTCTGACCTGACCTGCTACGGAAGCCCAGCCCACAGCCCATATCCGTCGCTACTAATGCCGCACCAGTGTCACGCCATCATCGGAGAAATGAGCAAGGCATCAAGGCTGTCTTCCTCCATCGCAGAACCACTAGAGAAGGAAGGCAGCATGGTTGTTATATCATTTTATCTTTATGAGTTTTTATGAACTTTATCTGAGTTTTTGTGAAATTTATCTAAGTTTTTGTCAAGTTTATATGAGTTTTGAACAAATTTATATGAGTTTCTGTCAAATTTATTTGTGTTTTTCATTTTTTGTTAAATTTATTTGAGTTTTGCACAAATTTATCCAAGTTCTGAAACAAATTTCTTTGAGTTCTGGCCAAATCTATCTGAGTTTTTGGCTAATTTATTTGAGTTTTAGAACAAATTTATCTTAGTTCTGGACAAATCGAACTGAGTTTTTGGCAAATTTATTTGAGTTTTTGGAAAATTTTTCTAAAATTTGGGAAATGATTTTATCTTAGTTTTGACAAATGTATTTGCGTTTTTTAAAATTTATTTGCATTTTTTAATTTTATTTACGTATTTTGAAATTTATTTGCTTTTTTGAAATTTATTTACATTTTTTGGAATTTATTTGGATCTTTTGAAATTTATTTGTGTCTTTTTAAATTTCTCTACGTTCTTTTGAAATTTCCTGTGTTTTTTGAAATTTATTTGCCTTCTTTCAAATTTATTTGCATTCTCTAATTTTATTTACGTATTTTGAAATTTATTTATCGTCTTTTGAAATTTATATGGCATTTGCACTTTTTTTCTAAAAAATTTATTGCATTTTTTAAAATTTATTTGCGTTATTTTGAAATTTATTTGTGTGTTTTTAGAATTACTTGAAAATCTCATTAATGAGATACCATTGATTGTGGCCAATTAAATGGAAGTTGACCATTATTAATGGGAAACCCCACCAATCATGGGATATGATTTAAAAAAAGGGTAAATTAGACATATTAGGCATGGGAATGTGTTAGAGAACAGCATAACTTTTTTTGTGGACGGCATTTGCAACAAAGTCATCCTTTGAGGGACCTCCGACCAAACGGCCCTTAAAAAACTTCCCACAACGATCTCTTTTAAATGTTTGAGTGGGTCAAATGGCCTCTTTCATTAAATCATTTTGTGGGGCCTGCATTTGAATTTTTAGGAACAAAAAATAGCTTATGTAGGGATTTGAACATCCACCATTTCACATATTACAACAACCATTAACCAATTCACCTAATGATTGTCTAAAAAATTCTTTTTAACAAGGATTTACTCCATCTTGACATATTCTCACGGCTCATAGGTGAAGCCTTGATATTTTTGCTTGTCAATGGGATTTGGGTCCAATTTGTGCATAAGCGAGCTCACATGTATTATTGGGTTCGAGCTTATTGATTATGACCCAAACTGAGTTCACATAGAATAGAACTTTGGCAAGATTTTTTTTTATATGCCAACAAAGTTCATGTCTACCTTTGATACAGGTTTTTTTTTTTTTTTTAACGTCTTCATGGGCTGTAGAGATGTATTTTCTTTGATGGACTAGACAAGGATGGATACACATGCATTTTTTTGTGGGCGGAGATATCCCCGCCAATGACAGTGTTTTGGAAGGGGTATCCCAGCCCATGATAGTGTTGTGAGAGGGGATATCACTGCCTGTGTTAGTGCAATGAGCTGGAATATCCCTACCCACTAGAGTACTGTGGGTGCTGTCTCTTAGAGTGGTTTCAGTTGGGATGGGGATATCCCCACCCAAACTAGTGCTGTGAACATGAATATCCCTGCCTGTGTTAATGCTGTGAGAGGGGATATCCCCACCCATTAGAGTACTGTGGGTGCTATCTCTCAGAGTGGTTTCAGTTGGGACGGGGATATCCCCACCCAAATTAGTGCTGTGAACAGGGATATCCTTGCCTATGTTAGTGTTGTGAGTGGGGATATCCCCACCCACTAGAGTACTGTGGGCGTTGTTGTCTCTCATAGGAGTATCATCTTGAAGCAGCCCTAGGACAGTGAGGTATTGCCCAGAATAAGAGTTGATGTCCCAAAATAGGTCTTGATGGCCCAATTGATGAGGACGTGGCGCTCTCATCGTAGTAAAATTCAGATCTTGGTGTTGACAGTGAATAAGAGCTAAAATTGTTGGCAGGATGCCCAACTGGAAGTTTTACTGAGATCTTGGTTGCCACATTGTTCTTCTTAATTTTTACCAAACTGGGATCAGAGGATTTTGTGTAGATTCCATTGAAATCATAAAAAATTCGGAACAAGGCGCTTTATAAGGATCCGTGTGGGTTTGTTCCATCAACCTGCTCTCCCATGGCTTTGCAGCCATCCATCGTTCTAACTAACTCCATCCCCAACAGTTCTTATCTAGATCAATATGCTTAAGAGAGCTCCCATGTGCATTCGTTCTCGAGCTTGAGTTTGATCGCCATTGCTGATTAAAAGAAGCAAAATACATAATGAAAAAACAAATCTGATGAACTGAAATTTTGCAACAATAGGATGGGAGAAGAACAAAAAGGGTAAAAAGGGTTTTGAGACTTTTTAAATTAAAAAGAGCAGGGATATCCCCACTCAGAGAAGAAAAGAAAACAAAAACCAAACAGAGCCCCTGAGACCACTATAGTCCTTATAAGACATTGAGGGCGTTTTTGGCTTATAACATGTGTTAGGGATTTTTTCGGTAAAATCCTCTTTAAAAAAAAGTCAAAAAGCAACTACCTTTATCTAATACAAAAAAAAATTCCACTTTCTCATACAAAAAGTAAAAAAGATTCCATAACAAACAACTAAAAACAAAATACCATCATAATCCACTTATATTTTATTCTTTCTTCAAAATCAACTTTACTTCACTTGACTCTATAAGTAGAGTTGACAAATCGGCCCTTAATTTCACTGAGTCCGCATCACAAACTGCACTTATACCCAGTGCGCATGAGAAAATTATCACATTTAAAATATATCATTAAAATCGCTAGTAAATCTGATTTTTGTTTTCTTATTTTAATTTTTAACTCTTCTGGCAAAGTAAAGGTTAAAGTCCACTTAGATCAAGCGGGCCCAAATCAAAAGCACAAGCGGGATCACCTAAATCTCAGTGATCCATCAAGTTTTCATCAACCTAACTGGACTGGACCATTGGATTAAGGGTCAAATTTTTTCTTTGATACGAAGATGTGAAAGGCCTTTGATGAAGGGGTTAGTAATGTGTGATTAACCCCAAACTTGATACATGACCCATTCAAAATATCTCTTTCCATCAATCGTCCTTAATCAGCGGGTCCCATAGTGGTCCTTCAAAATAGAATAGAGATATTCTAAACACACCCACCCCACTTGCTGAGCCAACCCACATTCTAAGCTCACTTATAGAAAAAGTATAAACTCCCTTATTTTGCTAAGCCCACCCACGAAAAATTACCAACGTGTCCCTTCTTCTTCTCTTTCTCCTTCTCCTTCTTCTTCATTTCCGTCCGCTCGTTGACAAAACTATTCGTCATTTCAATTTGTCCGAGCATCTCCTCTGAGCTTAGTCGTCAGCTCATCTTCTTCTCTTCTTCGGCATATAAATCGAAGTTCGTCATCTCCCCATACCTCTTCATTTTCAAATTCTTCTATTTTATTTTACTTTTTTTAATTTTTTTCCAACTAAATAAACATTATATATATTAAAGCAAAGGGGGAGGTGGGCTGTGGGGAGTGCCACGTTAGCATTTAAGGAGTTTTACTTTTAAATAAATACATAAAAAAACATAGAGTGACTTAAGGAGCCATGTCATCACATTTCATTATTTTTTTCTCCAAAAGTATCTATCTATGTCTTCTATCTCCTAAAGTTTATCAATCAAGATCCCCTAAAATTACAGTTAATCTTGCAAAAATAACATAAAAGACCCTTCTAAGGGAGCCCACTATGTAGATCTTATAATCCAAAAATATCAATCTCTTTCACTTATGTGTTACCCCACAAAAGTTTTAGGTAATTTAATAAATCTAACCCATGCACCGTCTTAGTGAGACCACCTCATAGAACTCATCAACCCGACTCAGATGTTAAATGGACTTGAGCCTTTGTTAAACTGAGGCCTTCAAAGAGTTGTCATATATTTCCAGTACTTTTTTTTGTGTGGTTTGAGCTGGGATGATCCTATGTGCACCCGGACTTAAACCTTAGTCTGACCCCGGCCTTTAAGGGGCAGTCTCAACCCACCAATATTTTTTGAGCAGGGAGGCTCGAACTTAGTATCTAGGACCTAATATACACATTAACTCAGGCCGTTCAATCCTATTGATAGTAGAAATGGGTTAGTCCGGAAACCGGCCTATTAAAATTCCTACAACAGGCCGTTAAATTAATGGACTTCTAAATTATAAAACTTATTGCACATGCTTGCAATGAGGTTAGTTGTGATGCTAAAACATTCATGTAAAATCCAGAGGCTCAACATTGATGAAAACAATTAAATTGCTCTCTATCGTTATCTTACACCAGGTATAGATCTCATGCGGGGGACCTTTTTCCCTTCGATATGTTTATATATATTAAATAAATATAGGACATTGATGTCGAATAAAATGATTATACACGTCTCCCTCTCTTAAGTGTTTGGTTGGATGTTGATTTGATTTGTAGGTTCAAGCAGGTGTGTTCTAATGATAAGTATGCTCAAAACGAGTGGGTAGTGTTTTGGGGTATTGGTGTGGGACTCATCTTAGCCACACTCACACTCCATATGATGTACCTAACAGACTGAGCCCCGGCCGGGTATTGATAAGAAAATGGACGCATTTGTTTTTTCTTTTCTCATTTTTTTCCTTCTTTGAATGGTATCATTTTTTTCTTATTGCTTCCATCAAGAGTTTTCTATTTTTTATTAGGGACTTTCAACTCATGCATTTTTTCAATTTACAAAGATTCTATAGATGCGATATTACAATATTCTCATTATTATTTTTCATGATAATTTCTTCCTTTTACCATAAAATCTTAAGATCTTTTTCCACTTTATTTTCTTCTAAAAATTCTTAAAAATAATAATAGTGGATTCTTCTTTTATAGTTTTAATTATTACAATAATTGACTATATCTTTATTTTGGGCATGGGGGTTTGTTTTTATATAAATATGCATGAATATGCTTATATGTTTATAATTAATTTTGATACCTTAGAAATTCAAAATGTAATATCTTACTTTTTGTCCTGGGCTAAGCACGGGGCGTTGTTGCTAATGTAATCTATGCAAATGAAATGGAGTGTGGGTTTCAATTGAGAGGTAAATATAGTTGAATGAAAGGGATGGGAGAGAGGAGAAGGCTTATGAATTGCAAAAAAAGAAATAATTCGTGTTATGCACGGATGCATAGATATCCGTGCTTTCTCGGCTTATGAAAACCGTGCACGTCTAATATGTACGGATATGCATAAAAATGTGGGTGTGCTCAGCAAATGGCATGGGTGCGTTTAGAATTTCTCAATAAAATAATATAATGCGAGGGGTGAATGCATGTGAATGTATTGGGCGAGCAACTGGTAACCGGCAGGGGAAGTCGTCGTTCCTGTGTCTGCGGCATCGATGGCAATGGCTAACAGTCAAGGAGCGATGCTGCTTTCGAACCTCTTCAAAGCCTATGAGAATCCATTTCTCCTCCCATCAAACGCCAGAAATCTCTCTCTCATCAGCAATCACACTGCCAAATGGATGCAGGTATTCTTGTTTTCCCCTCAGAAATCCCCTTTTCTCCAATCCTTTGGTTGCCTTGGATTTGACTGAAGGGCCTCTCGTTTTTTTTTTTTTTCTCTTTCTTCTTAATAATCATTAGGGTTCTTCCCTGATCTTGTGTAGATTTGAGTTCTTGGGCGATCGGATTCGTTTCTTTCCTTTTCTCTATTCTTTTGTGACCAGAGGATTGATTTGAGGTGCTTGTGTAATTTGTGGAATGTGGAGTTCTTGCATTGAATTTCAGTCTCCACTTCCCCCATTGGATTTTGCTTGTCTCCTCTGTCGTGGAAAATCAGTTAAAAATTGTGTCTTTTTTTGGATGGGGAATCGTCAAACCAAGTGGGGTTGTGTGAGAAGTTAAACTATGGAATTGGGCTTTTTAGTTAGAGGCTTAGTTCAGCTGCTCTAAATAAACTTGGGCACATTTGGAAGTGAATCTCATTTGTTATGTGATTTTATGATGCTGGGATTTCTGAAATTCTCTTGACAGTAATTTTGTGTCTGGAGATGCTTCCTGGATTTTGAAGTCTTGGGGTTCCTATGGAGTTGGAAAATATTCTCTCATGGGATTTTATGAAGTTGTGGCTTTTGAGAGGAGAGATGGGGTTCGAAAACCTCTAATGTAGAAATTCTTGCCAAATGATGTGTTTTTATGGGAATGATGAGAAATACACAGCCAAAAATCCAGGATTCCAAAGGTTTCCTTTAGCGTTAGGGATGGTGATTTTGGGCAGAAAAAAAAGACCTCTTCAGTTGAGGTTTCATGCACCGTCTCAAGGGCTAAGTACTACTTGAAATACGTTGCGTTCGGTTGTGCATTGCACTGTTTTGAATTTGAAAGAAAAAAGGCGCATTTTCTCAAATCATGATAGACAATGTTTCAATTCCAAGTTTACACAAGGAAAAAAATTAAAATAAAATGGAAAATAAAAAAGAGTACTTCTTTGTTTAGTTGTTCCCTTACTGGAAATATGCAACCAGTGGATCTTGACTTTTTGTCTTTTGGACTAATCATCAGCTGTTATAATGTGGTATTTTGGTGGGGTCTATTGACATACCATATATTTTTTATTTTATGATGTGGGTATTCTTTGATCCAAAACGACTAATCCCTTGGGTGGTGCCTACTAAACCTACTCAAACGCCCAAGATTGACCTACAATATTTATGGGTGAATTATGGATTGAGGGTATATGATATTAGCCCTTTTAACATTCCTAGCCATTGGATCAAGTTTGATGAAACTGATGGGAAAATGAACTAGAATGAAATCTTTTCAATTGTTTGGAAGTATTTCGACTCGGCATCTAGGTTTGCCTTATTGGGGCAAATGCTATATCTAAGAAAATATGGGATCTTTATATATATATATATATATATATATATATGGAGAATATTCATGTGCATCCATCCCTCACCATTGTGGTGAGGAATACCCCCTTTTTGGGAAGTTTCAAGTATAAAAGAGAAGTATATATGGGGAATATTCATGTGCATCCATCCCTCACCATTGTTGGTGAGGGACACCCCCTTTTTGGGAAGTTTCAAGTACAAAAGAGAAGTTCTCTTTTGTACTTGAAACTTCCCAAAAAGGGGGTGTCCCTCACCACAATGGTGGGAGATGGATGCACTTCTCTTTTGCACTTGAAACTTCCCAAAAAGGGGGTGTCCCTCACCACAATGGTGAGAGATGGATGCACTTGAATATCCCCCTATATATATATATATATATATATATATATATATATATGAGCATGGCTCTCCTAAGCTGCAGCTGAGCTTATCCTAAGCTGAAATAGTGCTGGTCCCACAAATCAAACTTGATTATATCTGTTTTTTGCATAATGGAATTGAAAAATCCAGTTCTGATTGGATTTATCTTGATTTGGAGACAATCATCATCTAAAAAATAGCATAATCGACTTTGATTTTGTGGGACCAGCCATATTTTAGCTTAAGATAACCTAAGCTGCAGCTTAGGAGAGCTGGCCCCTATATATATATATATATATATATATATAAGAAAAAAGAAAATGTGGGATATTGTTGTTGAGAAGTTCAAAAAGTTTCCTTTCTGTGAGGGGTTGAATTTCTCTCATCAAAGCTACATGTCTTTGTATAAGATGTCAGCAGGGGTGATCGAAAGACTTTATTGCTTTCGGAGAAATTTTCTATCGGATGGCAACAACGAAAGAGGAGGTTGAACTTGATGAAAGTGCTGTGATGTCATTAAGGCTAAAATGCATGGTGGTTTGGGATTAGGGAGCTTTGCGGCCTTTGCCCTAAAAAATATGGTGCTTTTTTCCAAATGGCAGTGGAGATTTGGAGAAGTGAAGGAAGCCTTATGGAGGAGGATTACTTTGTCTAAATATCGTGAGGATGAGTGGGGGGAGGGTCCCTAGAAGAGTCCCTAGGTAAAGAAGGTCTAGGGGTTAGGGTAAAACTCATGTTGTGGGGATGTGTCTTGTGTTAATGGGGAGGTTTTTAATAAGGGGGTGAGTTTCAAAATTAGGGATTGTAGGAGAGTTTCGTTTTGACTGGATGGCTGAATGGATTTATTCTTTGTCGAGTTTATTCCCTATAGTGTTTAAGGTGGGGATGTGGTGTCTAACAAGGATGAAAATAGCTGTAGCGGCCTGCCACCAAAACGCTGCGTAGCAGCTCGATTTGAAAAAATCTGAAAAAAATTGTAAAAATCTAGAATATTGGAAAATGATAGAAAATGTGGTTTTTTTTTTTCAAAAGTAACTAACATAAGGGGACATTGCGGTCCGGGTCATATGTGGTTGTATAAATAGAAAATAATAGTAATGATCATTTTTTTGTTCACTTTTATTTTTGTTGCTTAGTATGCTAACTTAGAAACTAATGAATGGCTCATAAGGGAAAAATAAACACTATGTAATGAAGTCCAGACTTAAAACTTAAGAGTACCTGGAGAAAAAAAATACTTCTACGAAGTCCAGACTTAAAACTTAAGAGTACCTGGAGAAAAAAATACTTCTACTAAAGGGGGTGTCTAATAGGATATACCTAGAGAAGAACCCTTCAGAAGAACTCTATGTATCGACTGTAATTCGGCAAGATCATATTTTATTTTTAAACATAAAAGGTTAGAAGAGTTGCGTAGAGATGTTATTTGGAGAGAAGGAGAAAAGAAATAAGTCTTATTATATATTTTAGATCTTTTTGGAAAGTAGGAATTTGTCTCACTCCGTAGCGGCCCTGTAGCTATGCTAAAATATCGGCCGCTATTTTGATCCATGGTGTCTAATAAAATGTCCTAAGTCAAAGAGTGTAAGCAATGGTGCTTCATGGGTAATGTCATTTAGGAGAAGACTTCGTCAGTTTGAGGAATCAAGAGTATGAGTCTATGTTGAGTTTTTTTATTTATTTATTTATTTATTTTTTATGCAGGGATGAAGAGGATGAGCATAGTTGGAAGCCAAACCCCATTGAGCTCTTCTCTGTGAAGTCTTTTTATTTGTCTTTAGACACTTCTTCTAGAGATTTTCATCCTTTGTCATGCTTGTGGATGGGTGTGGCTCCTCCCTTTGTGGAGGTTGTTTGTGTTAACTGTTAAGTAGTTGTTTGTGTAGTTTCCTATCACCAATTGGTTTAGGGATTACTGGCTAGCAACTTTGTCATGGTATTAGAGCCAACACGTCTCGGGCTCAAAACCATGCAAGGAAAAAAAAAAAAAAGAAGCTCCATGCCGCATTGTGTGTTTTTTATGGGCGCAAGTGCGTAGGGCTTTTAAGGCCCCATGCCGCGTTGTAGTCTTGTGCAGGTGTGTGCTTTGCGTCCAGATGATGTCCCTCCCGACGGGGGTGTTAAGTAGTTGTTTGTGTAGTTTCCTATCACCAATTGGTTTTGGATTACTTGCTAGCAACTTTGTCAATTGCTGGTTGGCGGCACCTGGGAAAGTGTCTAAGGTGGATAATCTTAGAAGGAGGTGCAAATCTTCCAAGTCTGTTAGACATTTCTGTCTTGTACGGCAAGGAGGGTGGGTTGATTAGCCATGTGTTCTTGTAGTGTGACCTTGCTTGTTCATTATGAAGTTTTTTCTTGGATGGCTGTTGGTTTCTTGGTGTATCTAGCTTCTTTGTGTAATTTTTTTTTTTAATTTTTGCCTTGGAGGGTGGAGCCATTTTCAGGACGCTGGAGAGTTCTTTGGAAGCTCATTCCTTTTGTTATTCTTCGGTCCTTATGGAAAGAAAGAAATAGTAGGATTCTTAGAAATGAGATGGCATTCTTTCAAGATACTTTAAACTTGGTGAAGTTGTGGATAGGTAAATGGGCTATGTTCAAGAAAGATTTCAAGAAAATGGACTTTGATTGGATTATTAACAATGAGAGGTGTAGAGCTTGTCGTTCTATGAAAGTTAACGAGTAGGGTCAACGGTTTCCTCTAGTTGGAGCCTTTAAGTTTAATGTTGATGGGACAGTTAGAGGAAAGCCGGAGCCGGCTGGTATAGGTGGTGTTCTTTGCAATCACGAAGGTCATATTTTTCTTTCCTTTTCAAAGTCCATGGGTGTTGAAGATTCAAATGAAGTAGAAATTCTAGCCATCCTTGAACTGTTGAGGTTGTTTAAATCTTCTTTTCATGCGCCTTTGATTATGAAAAGTGATTCTTGTAATGTTTTATATTGGGTGTTGAATTCAACTAGGGCCTTGGAAGTTCTATTTTTATCTCAATAAAATTAAGTTTCTCTCTTCGGTTATTGTGGTAGAGACTCTGGCAAATTCTTTGTTCAGAGAACGAAGAGGCTGATGTGTCGGCTAAGAGAGGTGCTTCAGAGTAGTTTTGAGTGATGATTTTTTTATTTATTTTATCTTTGGCTTTTGTTGGAGGGCTGGTGGGCTATGATGCATAGAACTTCAAAATAGGCAAAGTATCATGTCGTTTTGTATCCAATGCTTCACTTTTTTTGGTATAAAATCCATGTCCCTGCCGTGTCTATTGCATGTCCCTGTCGTATCTATGCCGTATTTGGGCATCATAGCTGGTGGTTATAGCACTCATTTACGTTTTTTCATTCTCTTTCTTGTTCATTTTCTTTGTTTTGTAATCCCGGCTTTCCTTTTGGTTTATTTTCTATATGTATATATATTTATTTATCCGTTACTATTCCAAAAAAAAAGTAGGTTTAGCTATTGTTTAAGGCCTTATCAAAGTCTTTTAAATGTAAGACCCATGAAAAAGTAATTTACATTTAAACTTGGTAACTGGAGATTGACATTATTTGATGAGCATCAATGAAAGAGATTAATATATACACATTGCAATATATATATATATATATATTTGTAAACTTGTGGATTCCATTTTGAATGCATCTGGAATTCTTTTTATTCAAAGCAGTGTATGAAGTATGACCTGGACATTATGCATCTCTTTGCATTAGTACGTAAGGTTGCATTGAAGTAATTATTTTGGACCAATGAAACTCTTTGCCCCCTTAAGTTGAGCACTAGCTTACATATTTCATGCTTATATTCCCTTAGGTAGTCCTCATTGCTATTAGATAAGCCATAGTGACTGATGTGATGAGATCCCTTGTTTAATATGCATGCAAAGGATGCATCCTTAAGATGCAAGAAACAAATCATTCCACGGTGGGGATTAAATGCCCGTTTGGCTTTCTCAAGGAATGTTTTGCATGGGGCATGCCCCTAGGTGATAAAAATGGATGAATTGTGTTTGAGATGCTGTTTCTTTTTTTTTTTTTTGGAACGTTACACCAAACAGGGCCTCTGCAGAACGAGAATTTTAAAACTACTATAGGTATGCATCCCTTTTTTTGGGAAGCTGCTATTCACACATCCGTTATTTCTCCCCGCACATCCATGCATGGGATCCTTGATGGACCCCTCTGAAAAATCTCCAAACTACCCTTCCCTTTATTCCCTCTCCTTGCTCACCGCTCACCTTTGCACGGCGCTCACCTCTCTCCTCTTTCCCTCTCCTTCTCCCTATCTCTCCCTCTTCCTCCTCTCTCCATCTGCTTCTCCCTCTCCTTGCTCGCTGCCCAACTCCGCCCAGAACCCACCTCCACCCGCTCCCTCTCCCTCTCTCCCTTTCCTCCTCCCTGTCTCTCCCTCTCTCCCTTTCCCTCTCCTTTTCTCTGATCGTCGTCCCTCTCCTTGTCCCGTTCGGCCACCCAGGGCCGAACATTATACTCATCTGTTCGGCCCTGAGTGGCCGAACGAGAGAGAGAGAGAGAGAGAGAGAGAGAGAGAAGGGGGGGCGGAGGTGGGTGCTAAGCAGAGTTGGGCGGTGAGCAGGGAGAGGGAGAGAGACAGGGAGAGGGAGAGAGACAGGGAGAAGGGGAGAGGGAGAGAGACAGGGATAAGGAGATAGAGAGGGAGTGGGCGGAGGTGGGTGCTAGGCAGAGGTGGGAGGCGAGCACGGGGAGGGAGAGAGGGAAGAAAGGGAGGGGTAGTTTGGAGGTTTTTTAGAGGGGTCCATCAAGGGTCCCATGGATGGATGTGTAGGGAGCAATTTAGGATGTGTGAATAGCAGCTCCCTTTTTTGTGCGGATGAGGGTATCCCCGTGGTATTTGACCCGATTTGACTAATCCCCCCAGCACACGCACAACACGCGCACCATGTAAATCTAGGGGAATCAAACACATGAAAACCCAGTGTGTCGATCAACACATCCTTCCAATGAAAATCTCTAAGGACTCTTTTTTCGAAACTACGCATCTCCTTCGTACCTCTCTCCCATCTCTTACTCCTCTCTCTCTCGCTCTCTGCAATGTCCCATCTCACTCTCTTACCAAACCCTCTCCTCTCTCTCATCTCTTAGTCCTCCCTCCTCTCTCTGATCCTTGTCTCTCTCCCTCATCTCTTAGTCCCCCATCATCCCTTTTTTAATCCACACATGATGTACTTTCAGTCTCACACCTTCAACAATTGTTTTTCTTTTAAAAACCCCTCTAATTCTCTCGTTTTTCTGGCACTTCAAGAATTACAGGCAAATTCTGCTATGCTTAGGGTTTCCATCTTTTACTCTATATTCTTAATTTAGAGAATTCAAATTCGAAGAAGGCAGAATCTGATTTCCATAAGGGATAATTGTGCTGATGGGAGTGAACTATAATAGTAGTTGACTTGGAGATGGTGATGTTGCCAAACAAGTTCTGCACAGCCTGATCTTGGCACGACCTGATCCCAGCACATGATTATTATCCAGTAGGATGTTGCCAAAAGAGCCCTAAGCCGCTCCACTTTGTGGTGCCTTGGAAATGATGATATTTCAGTATGGGTTTGTTGATTCAAACCAATTTTTGTGGGTCTTTGATCTCAGGGTACTAGCGAACCAAGTAGTTAGCTCTTTCACTGGCATTTTACTACTGGACTTCCTCAGAGGTTATTTCTTTAAATGTTACAAAGCGCATTATTCATTTTCTGTTCCAAGTGCCTTTTCTTTTGAATGGTAACATGGCTCAAACCTGCAACCTTCTGCTTGCTCCAATTAGCACCTTTCAGCCATTTCTACCTGGCTACAGTCTCCTAACTCTTAAATGCATTAATCCAAGAGATGTGCACATCATGATTAATTAAAGATATGGTGTAAGAGAACGGTCCCGAGTAACTTGCATTTCCAGGCAACAACATCCACAACTCTACATGGCACTAAATTGTATTTAAGACACTTGTGTATAGAACTTAATGATACCTTCTTATGGTGTTTGTTAAAGGTAGTCTTCTGAATGGTAATCCTTGAGGTCAACTGCTTTTTCTGAAATTTGTTTGTTTGCCTTCAGTTCTTAGACACATGTGTAGGTCATTATAACCATCCCAACATGCCAGTAAGAACTAAGCGCTTTATCTAATATTATGGAAATAATGAATGCATTCTAATATACGTTATGAATTATAGTTTGTACTCATTACGATGTGATACGTTACTTCAAGCATGCAGAACCATATGGTTAATTTTCATCATTTTAAAAATTCCAATGTCTGGCTGATTCAAACCGTTCTCAAGCTTATCTACAAAAGAGAAGATTTCAGGCTTTAATTCTTGGTTTCCTGAATTTAAAGCCTGTCCACGAGAGAGATCAGGAATTTAGGATGTCTCTGTGTACTCATTTGGTTTTTCTCCTTAATGTGTGTTCGTTCTAAGATATGCTCTTGAAGATTTCTATTGAACACTGGCAAAATCATCAGTTCTAAAAAAAACCTCACTCTATGGTACAGGATACAAGCAAGAAATCTCCAATGCAGTTAATTAACGAAGTTCCTCCCATCAAAGTTGAGGGTAGAATTGTTGCTTGTGAAGGAGGTATATCTCAGTAACTCTTATCGCCCACTTAAAAAAAATTGCTTCTCTCACAAGAATTACAAGGTCTTGCAGAGTCCTCATGAGTGGGGCTGGGCCTATGGGGAACAGTTGCTGAAGTGTATTAAAAGAATGTAACAGTTGGAAGAACCTAGTATAAGCCCTTGACCTTTTCAAAATTCTGCTGTATTTTCTTTCTTGACCCTATCTAGTTCTACTTAATCATAGGATATGGATCACCTTTCTTACAATATGGAGGATTTTTGGATTCCCCCTTTGTGGTGAAAAATATCAGGTGCACAGTCTGGATTACTGAATTATTGACAACCAAAATGGATTTGGGTAACAGGACAAGCCACACTCTCTGATGTATCTGTACCTTTAGTACCTCATACTCAATCTCCTTTATCACGCATTCATGCCACATCTCCTTTGAAACAATTCTTTGGTGACACTGGTTGCAGACAACAATCCTGCTCTTGGACATCCGATTGAATTCATATGTCTTGATTTGAAGGATCCTGCCATATGTAAATACTGTGGCCTTCGCTATGTCCAGCACAATCATCACTGAGGTATTATATGCAAAATGTTCTGTCTGAAGAGCCTGGTTTCTGAACTTCCTTCATAAAGTCACACGAAAAAATGTCTCAGATAAGATGATGTAATTTTTCTTGTGTTTTGCTAATAAAAATACAGCTGCCACATTATTTGCATACCTGTGTTGTCATATTATGATTCATTAGAATCTTTGGGATCTCAAAATGAATTGTTTTGTACTTGCTGTTCAACGTGATTATTTAGGGGTGGGCTTGATTGCAGGTGATTTTATTTTCACATCCATTAGAAGGTCAATTACTCATGTGATATGGCTTGTCCTTGGACAGTGGAATTTGTGTGGGTTCAGATTCTCTTCTGCCTGTTGCCCTAAACCCAGCACCTATAACACAAGAGGTTATTTCCCTGATAATTATCGCCAAATCCAGACGGGTTTTTTTTTTTTTGGTGGTGGGTGTCTTTACATCTGACTAAGATTAAAACAAAACGTTTATGTGAATATTCTTAATTGTAAAAGAAACAAAATATGAAAATAAAATTAAATAAAGCTCCTAAAGTAGGCATTCCCCTATTAATGGGCTGGGCATTATCCTAAATTAGGCCAGTGGGCCTGGTCGGCCCATGGATCATGGGTCTATACTGCATCACTGTTGATGTCAAAATATATTTCACAATGGGGTACTAGTTTATCTTCAGTTTTGACTATCTTATCTTCTCCGTCATACATCAACTGAGCTTTCTCTCTGAATTTTCCAGCTTATGCTTGCTAAGTTTCTACCTTATTATTTACTTGAATGCAGTGACAGATTAGTGAATGCCACATCACTTGCAAGCAGCATACATTGCAAACTTTATCTTGGGCATTTATTAACTGTTGTTCACAGGCAAAGCAAAACCAAGAGGAGCTTAAAGCCGATACCGTTGCTTCAGTTTGACTCTAGGTCCAGTATCTTCACTAGAATATGTAGAATTGTGGGGGTTGTCGGGGAATTCCAAATGCTGGAATTTGGACTGCCGCTGGATTTTATCAATTTTAAATTTCCTATGATGCAGGACAGACCCATGGATCAGCCAGCCAATGGGCTCACACCATCTATTTTTATTTTATTAAGTAATTTTAATTATTTTTTAGTAGTTTTTGTCTTTTAATTAGATATTTTAATTCTGCCCCCGATGCGTTTGGATGGTCCGTATTGGATGTAGGTTTGGTTTTCTCCTATTTAAGGCATTGTAATGCCTCTTTCGAGAGCTATGACAATAAATAATGAAAATTTTCAAGTGCTTTTGGGTTTCCCAAGTTCTCTTCTCCTCAGGTGAGCACCCGTGCTCACAATAACACGAGCAAAACATGCGTAAATACTATGGGGCCACCTAGTGATTCATCCAAGTGTACCATAAAACAAGACCCCCCAATGGTCACTAATCCCGGGTTTGGCACCCATCCGCCCTTCCTTGATAGTCATGCATCTAAATAGTTCTCATTTGAGATTGCCGTTGCCACTGTCGTTGTTATTATTATTATTAGTATTAACATAGGGCATTTTGTAGTCAAGGCCGCACACACACATGAGGCGCTACAAATGGGTGTTTCTTTAGCATAATTCAGCGAATTAATATCTAGAGAATTTTTAAATTCTCCAAATGTTGTCCTTGTTTGGAATTCCTAAATCTCTCTTGGGTGGAGGATTTGCAACTGCTAAGAAGGATGGCATTCTAAGGATTCCAAAGGTTGTTTGAGACTTTTTAGGTGGACGAAACTTGAAATTCTGACAAAGAAATGTGACATTTTCAAATGTGACAAGGGAACAAGCCATCACATCATATTTATAAATTCCCAACACCAGAAGTTCCCGTAAGAAATTTTGAAAAGAAATAGGCCCTAAGTAAAAGTTAGGCCCATTTTATACTTGTTAAAGTATTGAACAATTGAGTATAATATTATAAAAGTTTTTTCAGAATTTATATATAATGAATTTGATTGTGAGGTCATCTTCTATTAGAATGAAATTTGGTCAGAGCATACAAGAGAGCAAGCATTAATTTTAAGTAGTTTTGATTTTGTAGAGCCAGCACAATAGATGCCGAACCTTGTTAATCCATAAACCCTCTTTCATCTTGTGGGGCCTACCATGGGACCGCGGGTGAAGAAATGCATGGATTACTTCCCTCGATGGATTTTCTAAGTGATAAAAAGGGGGTATGTACAGAAGAGGTTATAAAAAAAAAAAAAAAGTATGTACAGAAGAAGATTCACAGCTAAAGAATGCATTGAAGTGGCAGCTAGTTCCTCTTTAGGGCAGGCCAGCGATCCTTCCTCAACAGATATTGTTGTGTTTTGCTTCTCAACTTTACTGTGGACTGGAGTGCATCTGTTGTTAATTTTTGAACCATTTAATGGCTTACTTTCCATGGGATTCATCCTATTAAAAGAATATGATTATCAGCTGTAGTAGAGCACAATGTCGTTTTTAATCGAGTCTTCATGACTTCATTCTAACTAGGAGGAGATTGAATGAATCTATACAAAAGAGAGCAGCATGGAACTTATTCATTTGAGTAGTATCTCACTATATATTTCTGATAGTTTTTATATAGCTATGCAGTATAGGTTCTATGTTGTCTAAAGTGAAAATAGGTAACTTGGCCCTTCTGTTATGTTAAAAATATCCGAATCCTTTTACCTGAAAAAATGGTTTTTGATGGCATAATGAATGGTTAGTTTCCTTTTGCAACTTCCTCATCAAAGAAAATGTGTCTCTTAAGGGCCAGTTTGGTAACTCTACTAATATAGTCAAGTCAAGTAAAGTTGATTTTGAAGAAATAATAAAATATAAGTGGGTTATGATGGTATTTTATTTTTAGTTGTTTGTGAGTGGAATCTTTTGACTTTTTGTATGAAAAAGTGGAGTTTTTTTATATTTTAGTGGATAAAGGTAATTGCTTTTTGACTTTTTGTATGAAAAAAATTGGGGGAGTTTTGAATAAAGTGCATTTGATGTGACATCTTGTCTGAAAAATGGAGGCTTTACTTGACTTGTATTGAATTAGTAAAGTGCCAAACGGGCCCTAAAGAAGAACCTTTTTTTTTGCAGTATTTATTCAAGAACAGAGTTGCACGTAAGTGGACCTAGTCGTGCTGGAATGAAGGGTGGAATCATAAAATTCCTCATGCTTGTTGGCAGCTGGGTCTCTGTAATTAAATGCAACAAGAACAAGTTAAAAAAAAAAAAAAAAATAGAAACTGCGCTCGCGTGACACACATATATAGGGAGATGCTCATATGAGAGCATTTCTCACCTTACTATGAGAGAGAAGGTGATGGTCCTCTATATCTCATAATAAGATGAGAGTGTCTCTCATAGAAGCATGTCCCATATAAAAATATGGGACATGCTTCTATGAGAGACGCTCTTACCAACTTGGTGAGAGATGAATTGGAAATTTTCAAAATATATGGGAAATTCTCAAAAACTCCTCTCTCTCAAAAGGGGAATTTCCGCCCCTATTTATTAGCCAATGATTTAAGAGAATTTATAAAATATCTAAAGTTTTAAAAGAATATTTAGGAGAGAGAATGGCTAAGTGTGCCATTAATGACACGCGTCACATTTTCATTGGCTAAAAGAGGGGCTTTTTTATTGTAAAAAACACCTGGGGAGTTTTGTAGCATAACCCTATATATATATATTTATTTATATGGGAGATGCTCCTATGAGATATATCTCTTACCTTAAATGAGAGATTGTGTCTAACAGTTCCGAAAAAGAGGCCGAACCTTCCATCTTGACACGATTGAATACAATTTTGAACTTACTACAGGCTGGCCTGCTAAAATGGTGTCTGTGGGGCTATCAAAGCTTTGCCAGATGATTTTGGAATGAGAATCGCAGACAACAAAATTTCCATTGTCGAGCACGGAACCAGAGTAGATAAACATACCGCGTACATCTGCAATTGATGATTTGCTTTGGCCCTCTTGGGTTGTTAACATGAGTTTACCATCCTCAGTAAGGATCAAAGTGGCGTTGTCAGAGACAGGTGAGTTGCCGGGGTTTGCCTTCGACACCACTGTCTTGTCTGGAGTTCCATCTAATAACAAGATGGCAACAGTGGAGCCCTCTCCTTATTGGTAGAACCCAAAGGAGAAATACCCGGAAGGTGAGCTCCATGAGGTGGGTTTCCTTGTTGGGTACAGAGTTGAGCCCAAGCTTATGTTTTGAGAGAGTATAGGTTGAGTTCTCTCTGCAACAAATGCAAAGAGCAGCAGGATCCAGATGGTAGGTTGCCATCTCATGTATGTGCGTGGATACTACATGAGAAGAGAAAGAGAGAGATTGGCCTCTATTTGAAAGTGTCCTACCTCTACACCAAAAGTTATTGTATTGTGACATGGCAGATGCAAATGCAAATGCAAACATGAGGCAATGCAAGTAACACCAAGAGCTAGTAATATGCCGACCCTACAACACCTACTTGACCGTGGAAGGCTTTCAAGTTTCAAGTTCCAAGTCAACGAAAAATGAAAAAAAATTCCTTATACAGTAAAGGAAAATGAAAAAAAATTCCTTATACAGTAAAGGAAAGCTGCATTCAACAAGCTTCCACTTGGCATGCATGCCTACACTCACTGTATGGTTTCACAACATAACCTTGTCTAGCTGAGGACCCACAGAAGATCAATTGCACACCATACCTTCTTTTAGTTGTGAGCTGGTTACAAACAACCAACTTGTTGTATGCTTGCTCGCATTGTTATTGGATTGCGAAACTTTTCTTGTTGATATGATTTTACAACAAGCCTTCACAGGCCCGTGGCTAGGGATAGCACTTTTAACCCACCCCGCCCCAACCTAGAGTGCCCGCCCCGCCCCGCCCCGCCCCATACGGGTTTTCCTTACCCCGACTCTTAGACGGGGCGGGGACGGGGCAAAAAAATATACTCGAATCCGGGGCATGGTAGGGATGGATCTCTTTCTTGCCCCGCCCCGCCCTGTTGCCCTGCCCCATGCCCTGCCCCGTTGCCCCGCCCTGAAATTAATAATCTTCTAAAAAAATATATATTTTAGATTTCTTTTATAATAAATAAATATATTTATATGTAAATGTATATTTTGATTTTATATTGTTATTAAGGTTAAGTAGATTGATTGAAGACTTTTTTTAAAGTTAAACATGTAATTGATTGAACCCTAGACATTATAAAAGTATATAATATGATCCCATTCCCTCTAATTCAAATTTAATGAAATTAAAGTTGTTAAAAAATCTATCTAAGCTTATTTAATGTTAAATTGCGACATGATAAATCATATTAAATAAAACGAATATAATAGAATGATAGATTATGCTTTAAGCTTATAATAACATATATGATTAGAGATAGTGATGTGATCAAAATCAATCATAAAATACCGCAAGTGCACGGGTGTCTAGATGAGACAGTGGCAAGAACGGGTCGAACCCACAGGGAGCTATCAAAGAAACTTTTAAATTAAGAAAACTAATTAACTAACAATTTAAGAAAAGTTTTGAGTTTATATTTAAAAATTAAGCAACTAATATAGATATTTGAAATTTACCAATTAATGAAGATGATTAGAGTATAGGAATCCAATAAGCATCCACCAATTATTTATCAAGTAACCCTAACTTGTTCCAATTTTTACTTCAAATCAAAGACAAATCAATGTTTTTAATTTGGAAAATCTAACTTTAAAAATCCCTTTTTAATAAAAATTCAAAACTCAAGACTTCCTTCATCTCATAAAAGAATAAAAATAATTTAAGCACCACCCATCAAAAGTAAGCATAAACCATCAAAAGATCTAAATCCTAAGCATGGCCTATCAAACCTAAGCATGAGTAGTCAAAAACTAAATTTTATTTTTAGAAATAAAAATAGAGATTCGCCTAGGGCACGAAGACAAGCCTATTAATCATTAAGCACATAATCATGGAACATAAATTAGAATTACTAAACAAATAAAAAGACAATTACTTACCTTCATCCATAACTCTAATCCAGAAAATTAGCCCGTCATTGCAAAGAATGCTTCTTGATTTATTGTTAAAAATTGCATCTTTACAACTTCTCCTTCACAAATTTTCTCCTTCAAAATAAACCCTTGGACATGGCCCAAGGTTACCAAAACTAAAAATAAACTAATGGAAAAGAAGAAAGAAAAAGAAAGGAATAGGAGAGAGGGAGAGCTTTGGTCGTATTGAATGTATTATCGGTCTCCATCATGCCTCCTTTTATGCTTTTTGCAAACCCCTTTTAGTAAAGAAGTATCCTCCTTTTAGGTCTCCTTTTTCCTTCTTGGGCAATGATTCTTTCTTGTTCTCCAAGCTAACTTCTTTATTTGGAAAGACTTTTAAATTTGAGAGATCTCCTTGCCTTACTAGGTTTCTTGATGCATACACTTTCCTTGTATAATTGCAAGAATATCTCTAAAAATTACATGATGATGTAAAGGGAATAAACTTCCCAAATATTGAGATTTCTTGCAATTCCCGCCTAAAATTGTAGCAGATAACTTCCCGATGTCGTATCTCCCTCAATATAGCTCTGATTTAGGTAATCTTGGGCTCTACGGATATCTACTCGAAAAGAGCTTTCCAACGGTGGCTAGATTGCATCGATCCGACACTCGGTTTGAGAGTTATGGCCATTTTAAGTTGCTGCCCCTGAAAAATCCGGGAATAATTATTCAAAAATGGAAGCTTCTATGTTGGCATGCAATGGGGTGTATGGGGCCCATGTTGGACTTCCAACCATACTTGGACTCTCTCTTTGCTTGCTTATTTGACTTCTCTCTTCTCAAATTTCATCAATGTAGGTCCCATGTTGATTTCTCCTACAAATTGAAAGAGGCAATTTTAACATTAATCATATGTAAGAAAATAATTATGAACCATGTATGGGACCCTACATTCCTAGTGATGCACCAAAATGACCAACTTTCCAAAAATAGCATATGGTGCCAAAAATAGCAATATATGCATTGATGAAACCAAAAGCCTAATTTTGGAGTGATAAATTAGATGAGAAAAACTTAATTTCAAAAAGCCATGCAAATCAATGAATTTTGACCAATTTTGACCATTTCTCGAAAAATATCCTCAAATGCATGTAATCATGAAATTAAATGCAATTCTATGCAGTTAAACGTAATTAAGTCCACAAATGCTAATGAAATGATGAGTTAATGACCTAGTTTTGTGGACTTATCACACTCCCCAACCAGCCTTTTGCTAGTCCCTTAGCAAAATAAGCGACAAGGAATAAAACACATAAACTAATCCTAAAGAAAACAAACTAATGTAGAAAACAGAAATGAAAAACACCACTTTCGCTGGTACTCTCGACTGCATTTAGCGTATGCAGTAAGCCCTTAAATCCCTAGGTTCCCCCTAGTGGACGAGTTGTGCCTCGTGAGGGTTTACAGTGAATACACCCACAAAATTCTTTTTTTTTTTTTTTTTGCAAAGAATGTTTAAAACCTATCAAAATCCAGGGAAACTTCTTCCAAGAGAAAATCTATAGACACTGACTATTCTTGATTCTCGAAATTTTCAAGGACAAATCTTAAATTCGGTTCACAAATCCCATCTTTTGGTCAGAAATTCTCGAAATCATGCTAATTGATCGTGCATGGTGAAGAGCATGTATACGAAATAAGCATCAAATGATCCACCAATAATTTTCGTAAAAATAATTAATTAAATTTTTTTTTTTTTAAAATTGAGTTCAGGGCCGCCTAAACGTATAAAAAAACAGTCTTCCTCTTAAGGCGATAATGACGGCTTTCGCACTACTGTTTTTTTAAAGGGCACATTTTTTTCTCTTTTTTTTTTTTTTTTTAACACACACATGTGACTGTGCAATGCCAAGGTCCCTTAAGCTTTCTAATTAACCCATGTAACGAGCATTAGGCCAATGACTCCCAAACCAGATGGCTTTAGGGCACTAGGTATGAAAATACCCTTAAGGGCTTACTAACTCGGGTTAAAAAGGCTACGAACCCAAACTAGTCACAATTTTTTTTTTTTTTTTGCGGTCCCCAACAATAGGCAGCCATTTTTATGTATCCACCCGTCGAACCATGAAGCTTTGTACACTAAGGGTCGATTTTCCAATTTTTTTTCTTTTAATTTTTAATCAAAGAAAAACGAAAATAATAGCTTTACATTCAAAACCTTGAAAACGTATACAATTTATGTAAAAGTGAGGGATCAAAATTCAGCACTTTTCCAAAAACTCTTTCCGTAAATAAAATAGTGAACCATTGTTTTCTTTTGCCCAAAATAAATATCTTCATCCAATAAAAATTCTCTCGGACGTTTCCCTCTAACAATTTTTTTTTCTTTTTGAACTAAGAAAAACGAAAAAGAAAATGTAAAATGAAAATTGAACAAATGATCACATGTCAAGTTCTAACTCACACCCCCAAACCTAAATCTAACATTGTCCTCAATGTTATGAATGCATGTGTAATGTGAAATTGAACAATAAGGAAATTTAGAACATCTTACCATGTGGGGTGATTGCAAAAGAATGTGATCAACCAGCTCAATTACCTTCCAAAATTGGGTTACCTCCCAAACAGCGCTAAGTTTAATGTCGTCAGCCCGACATGACAAAAATGATTAATCCTGGTAAATTGGGTCTTCCAGAAGGATATCCTCAATGTTTTTATCCTTCAATTCCAAAAATGGTTTCAACCGTTGACCATTCACTTTGAAAATATCCCCATTCTTGGGATTTTCAATTTCCACCGCACCATGAAAGTAAACAGTCCTGACAATGAATGGACCAGTCCACCGGGTTCGTAACTTCCCGGGAAACAGGTGTAACCGGGAATTATACAAAAGGACTTTCATACCTGGTTCAAATGATTTCCTTAAAATTGACTTATCATGGTGCAACTTCATTCGTTCCTTATAGATCTTGGCATTCTCATAGGCATCATTTCGAAGTTCTTCCAACTCATTGAGTTGCAATTTGCGCAGATTACCCGCAGTGGGTAAGTCAAAATTAAACTTCTTAATGGCCCAATAAGCTCTGTGCTCCAATTCAACAGGCAAGTGGCATGCCTTACCATAGACCAACCTATATGGGGACATCCCAATAGGTGTCTTATAAGTGGTTCGATAGGCCCACAATGCATCGATCAATCGCAAAGACCAGTCTTTCCGAGTGGGATTGACCGTCTTTTCCAGAATTTGTTTAATTTGCCTATTTGAAATTTCCGCTTGGCCACTTGTTTGTGGGTGATAAGGTGTAGCAACCTTATGGGTGACAGAATATTGTTTTAACAAATGTTCAAAGGGACGGTTGCAAAAGTGAGTGCCTCCGTCACTAATGATCGCTCTAGGTGTACCAAAGCGAGAAAATATATGATCTCTCACGAACTTAATCACCACATGGTTGTCATTCTCCTTTGTCGGTATGGCTTCTACCCACTTGGAAACATAGTCTACTGCCAGTAAAATGTAAAGATTTCCAAAGGAATTTGGAAATGGCCCCATGAAGTCAATTCCCCATACATCAAAAATTTCCACTATAAGTATAGGATTCAAGGGCATCATGTTCCTTCGATTGAGCTTGCCAAGCTTTTGACACCTTTCACAGTTCAAACAGAATGTGTGACAATCTTTAAAGATAGTGGGCCAGTAAAATCCACATTGTAAAACTTTTGCAGCTGTCTTTTTCGAACTAAAGTGGCCCCCACAGGCATGATCATGGCAGAACGAAATGACCGAGTAATGGTCATGATCAGGAATGCATCTCCTGATGATCTGATCCGGGCAATACTTAAAAAGATACGGGTCATCCCAGAAAAAGTACTTGACCTCAGTTAGAAATTTTGATCGATCTTGTTTTGACCAATGGGTGGGCATCTCCCCTATAACAAGGTAATTGATTATATCTGCAAACCAGGGGATTTGAGAAATACTGAGCAATTGTTCATCAGGAAAATTTTCATTCAGTGGGACCTCATCTGAAGGCTCTAAAGGTATCTTCGAAAGATGGTCTGCTACAACATTCTCACATCCTTTTTTATCTCTTATTTCCAAATCAAACTCTTGTAGCAGAAGGATCCACCGGATCAATCGGGCTTTCGCATCCTTTTTTGACATAAGGTATCTCAGGGCTGCATGATCCGTGTAGATAATGACTTTAGACCCTATTAAGTAGGACCGAAATTTCTCCAAGGCAAAAATTACAGCTAACAATTCTTTTTCAGTGGTTGTGTAATTGAGCTGTGCATCATTGAGGGTCCTACTAGCATAGTAAATCACATGAGGTAGCTTTCCAACCCGTTGACCCAAAACAGCTCCAATAGCAATATCGGATGCATCACACATTAGCTCAAATGGAATGGTCCAATCAGGTGGCTGAATTATAGGGGCTGAAGTTAGTTCCTTTTTTAGTCTTTCAAAAGATTTTAGACACTTCTCATCAAATTCAAACGGGGCCTCTTTTGTCAGTAATTGGCATAAAGGTTTAGCAATTTTACTAAAATCCTTGATGAATCTACGATAAAAACCAGCATGGCCCAGGAATGATCGAATTTGCTTAACTGATTTTGGTGGTGGCAGTTTCGAGATCAAATCAATTTTTGCTTTGTCCACCTCAATTCCATTATCAGAAATAATGTGTCCCGGAACTATGCCCCTTTTTACCATAAAATGACATTTCTCCCAATTTAATACTAGATTCCGTTCTTTGCATCTTTCAAGCACAAGGGACAAATGATGTAAGCACTCCTCAAAAGAATTGCCAAAGACCAAAAAATCATCCATAAAAACCTCAATGAATCTTTCTACCATGTCAGAAAATATGCTCAACATGCACCTTTGAAAGGTGGCCGGTGCATTGCATAACCCAAAGGGCATGCGTCTGTAAGCGAAAGTGCCAAACGGACAGGTGAAGGTGGTCTTTTCCTGGTCCTCGGGTGCAATTGGGATTTGATTATAACCAGAATAACCATCAAGAAAACAATAATATGCATGACCGGCTAACCTTTCGAGCATCTGATCCATGAATGGGAGGGGAAAATTATCTTTTCGAGTGGCTGAGTTCAACTTCCTATAATCAATGCACACCCTCCATCCAGTCTGTATCCGAGTGGGTACCAATTCATTGCCCTCATTTTGAACCACTGTTATTCCAGATTTCTTTGGTACCACATGAACCGGGCTCACCCATGCACTATCAGATATGGGGTAAAGCACTCCTGCATTGAGTAATTTTAAGACTTCCGACCTGACCACTTCCTTCATTGCAGGGTTTAGTCGCCTTTGTAGTTCACGAGAAGTTTTTGCATTTTCTTCCAAATGGATTCTATGTTGGACCACAGATGGGCTAATTCCTTTAATATCTGCAATGGACCACCCTATAGCTTCCTTATGCTCTTCCAAAATTTTAACGAGATTTTCCTCTTGGACAGGGTCCAAGTCTGAAGCTATAATCACTGGAAGGGTTTCTAGCGGGCCTAAAAATACATATTTCAACGTATCCGGCAATTGCTTGAGTTCTAACTTAGGGGGCTCTACAATTGATGGGACAGGTGGGGAAGCAGATGGAGTCAGAATCTCATGCTTCGATTGCCACCTGGAGAAATCCATGGATGGGGTTAAGTCTAATAGTGCGTTGACTTCCTCAATATGTCCATCTACATCAAAATCACTTCCAAAGTGGGCCAGACAAGCCTCTAGTGGATCTTCAAGTTTCAAATGGGGTAAGTGATTTTCCACCAATTCATGAATGTAACTAACTTCAAAAACCCCATCATCCTCATCAGGAGGTTGCTTACTAACATTAAAAATGTTCACTTGGACTGTCATGGTCCCAAAAGAAATTTGCATCACTCCATTCCTACAATTAATCAAGGCATTTGAAGTGGCCAGGAATGGTCTCCCCAAGATAACTGGAATTTTGGGTTCAGCCCCAGATGTCTGTTTGGTATCCAAAACAATAAAATCGACAGGGAACACAAAGTCTCCGACTTTAATAAGAACGTCTTCGACTACCCCCTTGGGGTATCGAATCGAAGCATCAGCTAATTGCAAGGTCACATGGGTTTTTTTCAACTCCCCCAAACCTAATTCTTCATAAACAGAGTATGGAAGAAGGTTCACACTTGCACCCAAGTCTAGCAAAGCTTTTTCGATGTGATGGTCCCCTATCTGGCAAGAAATGGTAGGACACCCTGGGTCCTTGTATTTGATCGGGGTTGGACAGGAAATGATTGAGCTAACTTGTTGGGCTAGAAAAGCCTTCTTGGGCACATTGGTAGTCCTTTTGAAGGTGCAAAGGTCCTTCAAAAATTTTGCATAGGCCGGAATCTGTTGGATAGCGTCAAGTAGTGGGATATTAATCCTCACTTGTTTGAATACTTCTAGCATTTTATCCAATTGAACAGTTGATTTTGCTAGGCCTAGCCTCTGTGGGTATGGTGCCTTGGGAACATAGGTCCTAAGAGTAGGCTCACTAGGTGATGGTTCAACATTAACTGGGTTCTTTGGTTCTAATATAGGTTCAGCATTTACACTTGGTTCTCTAGTTTCTACTTTCTCACTTGATTCGTCCTCAAGTTCCTTGGGTAGTTTGACCTTGTTATCAACCTGTGTACCAGACCTAAGGGTGATTATGGATTTGACTTGTTTCGGCCCTTTTCCTTTAGGATCATGAACAACCTGGCCCTTGGGATTAGGTTCGGGTTGACTAGGGAAGGTTCCCTTGTCTCTGACACTAATGGAGTTGGCCAATTGGCCCATCTGATATTCCAATTTGGAAGGGTTTGAGTATGGCCATTCAAAAGTTGAGTAGTGGTCTGCTGGAATTGAGCAGTACTCTGGGTCAATTGGGTCGTGGTTTGAGACATGAGTTTCATGGCATCTTCTAAAGAATCTACCCTCTGGGTCAATGGATTGGGATTGAAATTGGATTTTTGGAAACCGGGTGGGGCACTCACGTGAGATTGATTGGGCTGAAATTGAGTGGACTGAGATGGACCACCTTGAGTTGGGCCTTTAGTCCAAGAAAAGTTCGGGTTGTCCCTCCAACCTGGATTGTAAGTGTTAGAGTACGGGTCATACCTCGGACGATTATCAAAACGAGAGTTTTGATATAGTGCATTCACCTCCTCAACAGACTCGGTCTGACCCAAAGTTGTTAGGTCAATCCCTCCATTCATGGCCTGATTATATCTTAATGACTCCAAAGTGTTTGAAGTGGGCTTTTGGTTCAGCTCTAAGGCCTCTATTCTCCTCACCAGTGTGGCCAATTTGGCCTCTGCCTCAATTTTGGGTTCAATCTTGAACATCCCCCCTTTTTCAGGAATGGTGGGTTTGATGGGCTCCCTCTTAATTGGAGCCCACTGCAATGTGTTTTCAGCGGTATCTTCCAAAAATGTCCATGCTTCCTCTGCTATTTTCTGTGTAAATTGCCCACTACAGAAAGATTCTACCATTTGTTTGGTTGGGTAATCCATGCCTTCATACACAATTTGGACTAATCGAATTTTTTCAAATCCATGGTGGGGACATTGGATTAAGAGATCCTTGAACCGTTCCAAATAACTGTAAAGTGTCTCCCCTTCCATTTGATGGAATCCGTTGATGGCCTGCCTAATCGAAGCGGTTTTCTACTTGGAATAGAATTTTTTGTAAAATTCTTCGACTAGCTTGGCCCATGTAGTGATGGACCCGGCCTGTAAGGCATAAAGCCAAGCTTTAGCCTTTTCTTTTAGGGAGAAAGGAAATAATCTAAGTTTAAAGGCCTCTTCAGTCATGTGATTGATTCTCATGGTCCCACAGATGTCCTCAAATTCCCTAACATGTTGATATGGGTTTTCATGGTCTAGCCCAAGGAATACTGGGAGCATCTGGATCATGCCAGATTTCAGCTCAAATGAGGCATTGGTCTGAGGAAGGGTGATGCAGGACGGTTGAGTTGTCCTGGTGGGGTACATGTAGTCCTTTAAAGTCATGGGTGGGTCCATTTGATCAGCCATTCTAACAATTTCTTCAAAAATTGAAGACTTTCCGACAATGGTTAAGGCTAATTCGGGCTCTATCCTGACTAACCTTTTACCCTTGCGTACCTACAGTTTCTCTTTCTCAGGTCTAGAACGCATGCATTAGTTTCAACCTTAAAGAAATGCAAGCCTAATCTATATGCGGGGCCCTAATGATCCTACTAAATGATGCACAAGCAGTCAAGCAAAAAGATTGAGCACAAGAAATTATCCTAGGGTTAACCTAACTCACTAGACAGCTCCTAACTGGTTTGAAGAGTGCACTAAGGCCTCCAATCCGGTCTTATGAAGCCAAATCGACCAGGTAAGTCCCCAGGATGAGTGGTGGGGTCACAATGCACTTGGCAAGGGTCCCGCTTAAAAACCAAAATCCTAGAACAGAGACTGCCACCCTTTGGAGGGACAGGACTTACCTAGACATCAACTTGACCAAAGAGCGCAATTGGTGCAACCTTTTGTGGTCTTCGTCCTAATGAGCTCGAGTCCTATGGTCTCGTTTCTACTTTATTTTAATTAATGTTTAGGTTACTATGTGAGAGGTGGTTAAACCTAATTGGGCAAGGATCTGGTAATGAAATCCAGTCCTTATCTTATTGGGGTCAATTGCCCTTAACTAAGTGTGTGTCCAATTAGATGGTGTGTCAATCAAGCATTCACACTTTGCAAAAATTAAATCATCCAAGACTCACTTGCGAGTAAAAGATTCGTGGGGTAAAGTTTAGAAACTCTTACAGCGGGTCCATGCAAATCTTTAAACTGTGCAAGCTTAACCTATATTTTTTTAGCAACTTTGCAATTCTGAGAGCAACTTGTTTGCTTAAAAGCAATCCCCGCTATTTCCTTCCTTTTAGAGTCCTTCAAAAATCAGAATGTAACCTCAAAGAAAACAGCTAAAATGTTAGATCTAAATAATCTACTAAATATAGATAACAATTGTCAATAAAACTCCTAAATTGAAAAATAAACCTAATATAAATTTCACAACCCTAAACTACTGCAATTTGAAGGAAAGATGCACTTCTAAAACTCCTAATGCATTCCTAAGTTAAATGGAGACCTTCTTGTCAAGTGCTGAAAAAAATTCTAAGTGTTGGGACCTGTTGCACAGGCCCAAGTTTACAGATCTGTACGACCCACTTGTATTAATCAAAAACTGATAGCAATGACTGGGATGTAATCTCCTAATATGCAAGAAACAAACAAAAAAAACAGAGACTAAAAAGGATAAAAGACAAAGAAGTTATGCTATAATGAAGTTGGCTACTTGAATCAGTTTTTCTGCTGATTGCAGAATCTGCGTGACTGATTGGCCCTATTCACAGCACTAAAAGTTGGACTTCCAAAATGTATTTTTTACTGAAATTTTGATGGTTCAAAGTCAATATACCAAAGTCCTATCCACCCAAATTTCAAGTCAAAAGGAGTCCGTTTGACTGGTTTTCACAGTGCGAACTTTTGGAGAAAAACCAAGTCAAAACTGTCAAAAAAAATAGTGCTGAAATTTGTATTCTATGTAACCACTTGAAATCAGTCCGAAAATTAATTAAAGAACAGCAATTAAAACTTGAAAAACAGCAACCACAATCTTTAAGAAACACAAAAACTAAACCAAATGCAAGTTATGAATGCAACTAACTAAAAATTATGCTATGATATGAACAAATAATGCTAAAAATCCTAACTAAAAGATTCTTTTCAAATTGGCTCCCCGGCAACGGCGCCAAAAACTTGATGTGATCAAAATCAATCATAAAATACCGCAAGTGCACGGGTGTCTAGATGAGACAGTGGCAAGAACGGGTCGAACCCACAGGGAGCTATCAAAGAAACTTTTAAATTAAGAAAACTAATTAACTAACAATTTAAGAAAAGTTTTGAGTTTATATTTAAAAATTAAGCAACTAATATAGATATTTGAAATCTACCAATTAATGAAGATGATTAGAGTATAGGAATCCAATAAGCATCCACCAATTATTTATCAAGTAACCCTAACTTGTTCCAATTTTTACTTCAAATCAAAGACAAATCAATGTTTTTAATTTAGAAAATCTAACTTTAAAAATCCCTTTTTAATAAAAATTCAAAACTCAAGACTTCCTTCATCTCATAAAAGAATAAAAATAATTTAAGCACCACCCATCAAAAGTAAGCATAAACCATCAAAAGATCTAAATCCTAAGCATGGCCTATCAAACCTAAGCATGAGTAGTCAAAAACTAAATTTTATTTTTAGAAATAAAAATAGAGATTCGCCTAGGGCACGAAGACAAGCCTATTAATCATTAAGCACATAATCATGGAACATAAATTAGAATTACTAAACAAATAAAAAGACAATTACTTACCTTCATCCATAACTCTAATCCAGAAAATTAGCCCGTCATTGCAAAGAATGCTTCTTGATTTATTGTTAAAAATTGCATCTTTACAACTTCTCCTTCACAAATTTTCTCCTTCAAAATAAACCCTTGGACATGGCCCAAGGTTACCAAAACTAAAAATAAACTAATGGAAAAGAAGAAAGAAAAAGAAAGGAATAGGAGAGAGGGAGAGCTTTGGTCGTATTGAATGTATTATGGGTCTCCATCATGCCTCCTTTTATGCTTTTTGCAAACCCCTTTTAGTAAAGAAGTATCCTCCTTTTAGGTCTCCTTTTTCTTTCTTGGGCAAGGATTCTTTCTTGTTCTCCAAGCTAACTTCTTTATTTGGAAAGACTTTTAAATTTGAGAGATCTCCTTGCCTTACTAGGTTTCTTGATGCATACACTTTCCTTGTATAATTGCAAGTATATCTCTAAAAATTACATGATGATGTAAAGGGAATAAACTTCCCAAATATTGAGATTTCTTGCAATTCCCGCCTAAAATTGTAGCAGATAACTTCCCGATGTCGTATCTCCCTCAATATAGCTCTGATTTAGGCAATCTTGGGCTCTACGGATATCTACTTGAAAAGAGCTTTCCAACGGTGGCTAGATTGCATCGATCCGATACTCGGTTTGAGAATTATGGCCATTTTAAGTTGCTGCCCTTGAAAAATCCGGGAATAATTATTCAAAAATGGAAGCTTCTATGTTGGCATGCAATGGGGTGTGTGGGGCCCATGTTGGACTTCCAACCATGCTTGGACTCTCTCTTTGCTTGCTTATTTGACTTCTCTCTTTTCAAATTTCATCAATGTAGGTCCTATGTTGATTTCTCCTACAAATTGAAAGAGGCAATTTTAACATTAATCATATGTAAGAAAATAATTATGAACCATGTATGGGACCCTACATTCCTAGTGATGCACCAAAATGACCAACTTTCCAAAAATAGCATATGGTGCCAAAAATAGCAATATATGCATTGATGAAACCAAAAGCCTAATTTTGGAGTGATAAATTAGATGAGAAAAACTTAATTTCAAAAAGCCATGCAAATCAATGAATTTTGACCAATTTTGACCATTTCTCGAAAAATATCCTCAAATGCATGTAATCATGAAATTAAATGCAATTCTATGCAGTTAAACGTAATTAAGTCCACAAATGCTAATGAAATGATGAGTTAATGACCTAGTTTTGTGGACTTATCAGATAGTAAGGTAAATTATAATTGGTATGCTTCTAATCATACTAATAACAATATAAATTATACTAATTTGATATAACATTACAAGATATATCATGCTATACGCTTATAATAACTTATATGATTAGAAATAGCAAGGTAAATTATAGTTAGTAACTTAATATGATTCTAATCATACTAACAACACTATAAATTATATAAATTTTAATTATATGTAATCAACCTCTTTATTAGTGAGTGGAGTTCAATACTAGAAATGAAGTAAAACCATGTATTGATGGAGTTCATGATATTTTAGAGAGATATTGTCTTTTTTATAAAAAATGTCTCAAAGCATATATGATATTTTCAAGTGTATGTTAGTGGCCTTCAAGGGCTTAGAGAAAATCTTATAAAAATAAATCTCACTTAAAATATGTAAAATTTCAGGAAAAAGAAAATTTATAATATTAATATTATATAATTTTTAAAAATTTAAATAATCTAACAATGCACTACATCAGGGCGGGGCCCAGCGGGTGTCGGGGCGGGGACGGGGTATTTAACATACCCCGAATTGCGGGGCTGGGCGGGACCCATGAGGTGGGGGGCGGGGACGGGGCAACCCAATTCCGCCCCCGACCAGCCCCGTTGCCATCCCTACCCGTGGCCTAGCCAAAATTGGTCTCAATGGCGTTAGGGGAGGCCGTGATCCATTGGCAACCATCTTACAAGAAGCCCCTGCCGTAGATGTAGGATTGAAAAAAGTAGTGACCCATACCCTCATCCTCATGACTAGGATTGCAAACGGGACAGTTCCGGATCGAAACCATAGTGGATTCGGACCTGTTTCTAAATAACAGTTCTGGTTCTGGATCCGATTTTAACTCGGAACCTGTTTTGTTGGTTCCAGACTCGATTCCGATAGGAAAACCTGTATGCGGTTTCGGAACCGGGTTCACTTAGAGGATTGAGATCTAATTCCAAAATCAATTTTAATTTCTCTTTATTCTTAATTTTTGTTAGAATAAGCATATCATTCAGCTTATAACAGTGCATCAAGTCTACTACATCCAATATCATACATGAAAATGTCAAGAAAAAGTTAAATTTGAAGTACAATTTGCAACATTAAAGGCTTATATGCCTAGTCCTGGGTCGAAACCTATATGGACCCGGAATCGGATAAGTTTATCATTAGGAACCTAAATTGAGTTCCGGATCTGGACCCGTCAATGAATCGGAACTTAAAATAGGTTCAAGGCCCACTTTTCTGCGGGTCGGAACTTTCGGATAATTGGAGAATTGTATACCTGTTTGCAACCCTACTCATGAATATATAGGTGATCATTGTGATTTTTTTTTCTTCGAAGGTGTCATCAAACTTGATGAGTCTGGCCGAAGTGGCCCAGTCCGTCATGAGCCAAAGCCTAAATTAATGGAGATCCGTTTGGTCCAATGGAGTCCGAGCCCAAATCCACGATGCCTGGCCACGTCACAGCAGTCCGGGTCGCTTTGGAAGCAGTCAGGCCACGTCCGCTTTTACCAAGTCCTGCGGAGAATATCCCAACTGCCTCGCCAGTCGAGGACACCTCGAAGGCTCCTCGTGAACGGCGCTGTAAAGTCGTCCCCATCTGTTAGGGGAAGATTATAAATTAAAGAGCCTCTTGATACTTGAGGGGCAAGCCAGATTCTCCCTTCTACACACTTCATCTCTCTGCTTGTCCTAAGTTTGTAATCTCTGACACTTGAGAAATAAATTATCAGGCGACATATTCTGAAGTGGACGTATGTCACATTGATCGAACCACTATAAATCTCTCTCTCTCCACATTACTTCCTGCATTAATTACTTATTAACTGACCGGTGGTGTGCGAAGTTATTTTGTGCATCATCAAAACTCATATATTAGTACACTCTATCAATCTCCTTAACCAGCTAAGCAATACCCACCACCAAAAAAGTAAAAAAAAAAAAAAAAAAGAAAGTTAGGGCCCATTTGATAACTCTAAAAAAAAAAGCTCTTCTTTTATGATTTAGAGCTAAGTTAAATATTAGAGGATTTGGTAAACCTCTAATTAACTTTTCAATTTTAGAGCTTATTTACAAATTTGAGCTTTTACCTTAAAAAAATTAAGCTTGGGGGCTGCTCATTTTTTTAGATTTTTTTATTCCTCTGAAGTGGATAAATGTGGATAATGCAAAATTTATATCCTTTGGATGAAAATAACTTATTTTCAAAATGACATAAATGGCAGGTTCCAGGGGAGCCAAAATCACAAAATTTCCTAAAAGGTGCGACCCGTTTAGATCATAAAATAAAAGTTTTTTTTTTTTAAATAATTTCACCAAACACACTAATTATAAATTTATATCTTTTATTTTATATGTTAATCTAATTAGATCTTGTTAATTAAAATTAAAGTTTACAAACCGCCGCTTTGGTCACTTGACTTAATTAAGGGAGCATTCATCATACTCTAAATAAAAACACACCAGGCTTTTTGAAGTTGTTTGAAACTGCAGAGCACTAATCTACAAAACCTCCTTTCCAGACTCCCATAAATCGATGATACCTATCAGAACTACACACTTAACCCAATCCGACCAAGATCCGACTCATTTGGAGCGTATGTGGACCACGCTCACACTCCGCACCCAATTGCCCAATCAACACGTGTGACCAAAGCCACACACTTGACACCCCCACTGGAATCTAACATGAATAAAATACAGGAGCTGCTATTTGTACATCGCTCATTGCTCTAGCATATCCATCCGTGGGACTCTTTTAAAAAATTATCTAAATACCCCTTCCTTTCTTTCCTCTCTCCCTCTCCCTGCTTGCTGCCCACCCTCCGTCCGCTCCCTCTCCCTCTCCCTCTCCCTCTCCCTCCTCTTTTCCTCTCCTTCTCCCTCCTTTTCTTTGGCTCTCTCCCTCTCTCCGCCCGACACCTACCTCTGCCCGTGCCCACTCCCTCTCCTTCTCCCAGTCTCTCCCTCTCCCTAATCGCGATCCCTCTCTCTCCGTCTCCTGTTCGGCCACTCAGAGCCGAAAAAATGAGGATGGCGACCGAGGAGAAGGATAGGGAGAGAGGAGGGAGAGAGAGTGGACGGAACTGGGCGACGAGGAGGAATAGGGAGAAAGGAAAGAATGGGAGGGGTAATTAGGCAATTTTTTTAGAGGGTCCCATGGATGGTTGTGTAGGAAGTAATAAGGGATGTACAAATAGAAGCTCCCAAAAATAATTAGAAAAAATCTCAAGTAAGGCTTTAGTTTTTTTTTTTTTTTTTTACCTTATTTTAAACAAGGAAACAAATTCAAGTAATTTTAATTTTAAAACATCTGGCCATTTAAAGATATTTTTCGCCGCCATTTTCTTTCAATTTCTTTAAAAATACCTAAACTCCCTTTCATTTAAACCCATGACATGCTCCCAATAGCCACTACATACCGCGAATTGTTACGGAGATGTTGGTTATTTTTTATCACCGTAAGAAGACACCACTGAAAAATCAAGGAGAAAATGACAAAAAGAAAGCGATATTTATTCTAATGAAGGGAAGTTTGGATATTTTAAAAATTGCATAAAAAAGTCATTGGAGTATAACTTTAAATTGTCAGTTGTTCTTAATTGAAAATTTATCGAAAAAGACCTAAGCCCTAATTTGAAAAGTCCTTATTTAAAAATCTCTCTTTTTATGAAGAGCCAAAAAGGAAAAAACTAGCCTCCTGAATCTCTTTGGGATTTTTGTGTGGTGTCGTCCTTGTCGTCCACTGGAAGATCACAGCATGTCAGAACTCCGCAGTTCAAGCTCTGAGATGGACCTCGATCGTCCCAACATCGAAGAGTATCTCACTGTATCTTCCATCCATGAGACGTCTCACGACGAGAAGCTCCTCCTGTATCTCTTTCTCTCTCTCTCTCTCTCTTGTTCATTTCATCAAACGCTTGATGTTTCTCTTGTTAGTTTTCATTCTTCTTCTCGTCATTTCTTCATACAATTGACGGGCATCGTCTTTTTATTGTCAAGGAGCGATCTGCTCGATATCTCACCCACACTGACTGAAGCAGCGGGCGCCATCGTCGATGTAAGTCCCCACCAAAGCCCACCTTCTTTTCCTTTTTCTTCTTTTCATTGTTTGATGTGGTTTGCTAGTTTCAGTTGCTAGTTTGATGTGGTTTGTTGTAATTGTACAGTTGATTTGTTGAATTTGGGGTTTTAGAGCTGTATGTGAATTATTGCTTGATTTTGCTTAGTTTGGGGTTTTGTAGCTGTATGTGAATTATTGCTTGATTTGTTGAATTTGGGATTTTGGAGAAGTATGTGAATTATTATTGTGGATTAGTTGATGTGGGGTGTGGTTGAATATACCCAACTTGCTTTTTTATTTTTTATTTTTTTTTATGTAATATGGATTTTAGGGTTTCAAGATATGATGCTTTTTCTGAAGGTGTTCATTGTGTTTTGCTCACTTTCCTTTTATTTATTTATTTATTATTATGAATGCAATTGGACTGTCAAGGGCCTAAAAAATTGACAAACCATAAATACACCTAGACTTTACTTGCTAAGGCTGCTATCCTAACAAAGCTTGCGTATTTTAAGAAATCTGGACATCCAGTCCTTCTGGGACAAAAGCTTCTGAGGGCCGCACATTGTCCATGTTTTAATGAGATAGATCTAATGTTCTTGTGTTAGACCCCTGGGCGATCCGTCGGTATGGGTACTTTGTGGAATTAAACCTTTTAAAGTCCCCTTAATTAGGCAATAGCCGAACAACACGTGCTGCAAATTTTGCATGCAAATTTTTATAAGTTACATAAATCTGTCTCTGCAGTTTCAAATATTTAAAAACAGCAGTTTTAATGAATTTTTATGGACTGCTTGGGCCTAGTCTTTGGCCTGAACTACTAAAAACCTTGACCAACCCTTGCAGATCTTCTTAGAGCTCTCATATTGTTCCATGAATGCTTTGGCTAGTGCAATTTCATGATCTTCATTCTAGAAAGGAACTCACCCTACCCTTGAGTTTGCGTCGTCATGCCACAATTATTGTTGTCCCTTTCTCTTCTTGTGACGCTTCTTATTGTGGAGCTTGAATTTCTTGACTTCTCTTTAATTTGCCTACTTGTTGCCATGTATCTGATGTCGCAGTTTCTGAAGTTGACCTTTCAATCTGACTTGTAATTTCATGACCTTGTTCTTATGTTGATTGTTGGCTGTACCGCTTTCCAAAGTGGATTAATATAATCAGTCAAGAGAGCAGTAGTTTCAAAAGGCATTACTAGTGTTATTCTGGCTTTGGCACAAGTTTTGGCTTGCTTTGGTTCTCTGCTGTACCAACGGGCTGTTTGAAACAAATTGATCTTTTAAATTTATATCATGGCAATCATCTTCCTCATATTCATCAAATATTGATGGCACATCTAATTTGTAATCCTCATTCCTCATCATTTGTGTTTTTTATGATTCCATATTTTGAAGTTTCCTCGTTGCTCACCATTTCCTAGAAAATGTTTGTCTCCCAACAAAGAAGATTTCATAGAAATCTTCTCCTATGTAGGCCATAGAACAATCTTTACATTTCCTTGTAAAAGGTGAATGTATTCTCATAACCATCATCAAGTGTGTGACGATTACACTACCTTAGCCTACCCAATAAGATGTGGCAGATGTCCAGAGGAACAACTTCATACCATATATCATCGTGGTTGCCTCCCCCTATTGGAAAAGGAAACTAAATTCTAATTGTAACTTGTACCTTATTACCACGCTTGAGCCAAGAGAGCTAGTATGGTGTTGGATGCATTTCTGTCAGAAACTTGAGTTTGTACTTGACAACTTCTTGCAAGACCACTTTCTTGCAATGGCCTCTATTCCTGCTCAATTGAGACTTGCGGTGTTTGAGAGTGCATGTAGTATGGAAGATACTCATACGGAGCCAATTTTGTTGCCTTTAGATAAAGTAGGGCTTTTCAAATCATCAATGATCTGCCGCTATCTCCATAGATAACATCATCATCAGCTGTGGCTTTCAGGCTTTCATCAAAATCTCGCTCGTAATCATGCGCAAGAAAATCTGGCTCATCTTCCTTCTTGGCAATGTGGATCTCTCTCTTTCTATATTCTGTTGATATATGGCGAATATCATTGCGCTTAAAACAAGTTATAGTGTCCTTGCCCTTGCAATGATTATCTGGACCCATACCCTGTTGACCAATCTGATTTGGTTGTGTGAGTGGGCTACCAACTCTATCTTCTCTCAATTGCTGCCCATTACTCTTTGATCCACCCTCATCTCTAGATGTAGGATAGGTGTGGATTGCAAAACTGACGATCTAAGCAGGGGAATCCTGATTTTTTTGTGACTCTTCAATGGCGGCCGAACGCTGATAAGTTGGATGGACGAACATCACCTACTGTAGAGTTGGCATGGTCCATTGAGATTTTGGCCCATTATGGGCCAGTGAGTAATGAAATTCCTTTCTGTACTCATTTATGGAGCGATACCCTTCTTTAAGACATTGCAATCGCATAAATAGCGACTATTTGAAAGGGGCAGGAAGTGAATAACCTTTGATTTGTGTTTTCATCTCCCATGATGTGATTAGTGGTTTATCTATGCATTGATGAGATTTTTGAAGTTATTCCTACCATGCATCAGCCCTAGTCCCTACTACAAAGCTTGATTGCTGTTAATTTGACCTTTCTATATTGGGCCAAATCCTTATATGCAATTTCCTTTTCCACGGTAGTTAGCCAATCATAAAACTCGTCTCCTTGCATTATTTCAGTATATTCTGGAATCTAAATGTAATCTTTAGATCCCGATCATTGTCTTCGTGGAATTCCATATTTTGATGTCTTCTCATTGGAAATTGATCATGAAATAAATTAACAGAATCATCGCTTTCTGAACCATCATTAAAACCATCACGGCCTCGGATGTGCCAAAGAAGCTGAAGCATTTGTTCACTTGTTCAACTCAAGGATGAAAATAGCGGTAGCGGCCCGCCGCCCGCTACGTAACGGCGTAGCGGTGCGATATGAAAAAATTGTCAAAAAAATATGAAAAAATTGTAGAAAGTCTAGAATATTTGAAAATGAGAGAAAATGTATTGTTTTTGCAAAAGTAACTAAGATAAGGTGGTGTAGCGGTCCCCTCATTGTATGAGGTCTTGTATCGCTGTATAATATAAATAGAAAATAATAGTAATGATCATTTTTTTTCACATGTGTTCATGTTGCTTAGTTATGCTAACTTAGAAATTAATGAAAGGCTCATAAAAGAAAAAACTATGTCATAAAGTCAAGACTTAAAGAGTACCTAGAGAAAAAAATACATCTACCAAAGGGGTGTCTTATAGGATGTACTTAGAGAAGAAGGAGAAGAACTCTCTGTATTGACGGCAAGATCATGTGTTTTTTTGGTGTTCTTTTAAACGTAAAAGGGTAGAAAAGTGGTGTAGAAATGTTATTTGGAGAGAAGAATAAAAGAAATAAGTCTTATCATGCATTTTAAAAAAATATGAAAATTAGGAATTTTTCTTACATTGTAGCGGCCCGTAGAGGCCTCATAGAGGCCGTAGCGGCCCCATAGCAGACGTAGCGGCCGCTACGGGTGCGACCGTTGCTAAATACCGCCACGCTATGGCCGACGAAGCGTCCGATATTTTCATCAATGGTTCAACTTATACTCTTAAATTCTAAATTTCAAATATCCCTAGGACTTGGTTCATGACCTGAGTCGCTGATTGTATTCGTTGAGAATCCCACTGGGATCTCTTTCCATATCCTTTCGTGATCACTCAAATTGGATGCAAATGGATTTTCATGGCTCAAATTTGACTGCTCATGTGATCAATACAGGGCTCAGCTTGTTGCTTTAGACAATTGAAGGGAATATAAATTGAATTAAGATGAAACTCTTGCACCTGTAGGTAAAATGATTATTGTCCACATTCTTAATTGCAGTTGGAGCAACGTATTCATGGCCCATTAAAATGGATGCCAACTGCCTTTTTACCCGTAGGGATTTGTCCGGCCTAGAGGCCCAGGACACCCTCCGTTATCAAGGGAAAAGGAAAGGAAAAAGAAAAAAAAGAATGCCAACTGCCTTTTTACATCATGATCTTAAGGTGACTGTTTATGTGTGTCCACTTGAAAGCCTTGACGTTTCTACTTCTAGGGGTGGAGAAGGGTCTAGGGAGGGGCCCCCCTCTTCAAAATTTGAATATCTCTCTCTCTCTCTCTCTCTCTCTCTCTCTCTCTCCACCTTATATCCCTGTACATCTATCATCTATTGTATTTCCTCAATTCACACCATGAATATATCTCCATTAATATAGCCACCTTCCTTTTCTCAGACCATTTTGGTATCTTACCGTATTGGATAACTTCCTTTGGTGTTTATTTTTTGATGCCAACTTCATTTTGATATTTCATAATTTTACTGTTTGCCACTTCTTCCTTGATTTAGTTGTTACGGCAATAATAAGTAAATGTCTAAGATCGCAGCAATAAGAGAATTGTTCTCAATAGGGAATCATTTTCTTCCTCTTTTAATCTTCTATTCACTTGGAGTGGGTTGGATATTTGGCGTGTGCGCACCAGCTAGTGTTCGCATAGGAGAGAGCATAGAACTGAATGATATTATAAACAAGGTATGGGTCAATTTTCAGCTTAACTATGTTGGTGGTTCAAAACAGAGGTGATCACGGTGGACATTTTAATGGTTTAACAAATGCGAGCCACTCATGATGGAAATAGGTGATGGTTATTATTTGGATGAGGCAATACCTCACCCTCTAATATCAATATGGATGAGTTTTGTAGATTGATCCTAATAGTTTGACAACCACGTAAATGAGGCGATGAGCATTTTAATGGTTTCATAGTGGTGATAAATTTTTGTGAAGTACCAACAAAAGATGGTGGCACTTCATCTAACTATGACTTGCAACCAATTGGAATTGCTTAATGGTATTTGTTTGTAAAAAATAAAATAAAATAAAATCATGAAGACCTTTTTTGTATATTGGGCTACATCCTTGATCATATTCCTTTCGCCCTCACATACCGTTCTCTTTTCATATTTTCATAAAGCAGTTTCATTAATTATATGTTTAATTATGGTTATGTTATATTGTTATGTGTTAGCGTTAATTTAGCAGCAATAATCACCGTGGTGCAAGAACCAAGTTAATCTAGAGTAATTGATTAGAAAATTTCTCACTAATCATATAGCATGTCCAAAATACAATACCCTTTATAGAATGCATGAATCTGTTCTTATGTTTAAAGTAATCAAGGATCAAAATCTCTCTTTGGAACACAATGTCAAAGCCAGAAGAGGGAAGAAGAAACAAATTGTTTTGTAAATTGCATCAGCCTCTTCAAGGTCACGATCTTCATTATATAAATATAATGTTGCTATATTTAGTTATAGTGATTGAAGCAAGTCTCTAGATTACAATAATTCTAATCTAATTACAATCTAAATCATATCTCCACATAAGGCAAGGGAATAATATTACATAGCTGTACACACATGGCTTGTTTTGACCAACAAGTTTGGGCTTTAGTTGTCATGGGCTGTGACCCACTGACCTAGGTCCAGTAACCCATTTAACACCCTCCCCCCTCAAATTGATGCGGGTGAATCAACCAGTATCAATTTGTCAACTAAGAATTGGTGCCGTGGTCGAGGAAGGCCCTTGGTAAATATGTCTGCAATTTGAAGTCCGGTAGGAATATGAGGGAGAGTAATAGCTTTACGCTCAAATTCATCACGAATGTAATGACAAGTCACTTCAATATGTTTGGTGCGTTCATGAAATACAGGATTTTCAGTAATCTTGATGGCACTGGTGTTGTCGGCATATAGAGGGGTAGGACCAGATGGAGGAAATCCAAGCTCAGAAAGAAGACCCCGAAGCCAAACAATTTCAAAGGTGGCGGCAGACATAGCGCGATATTCTGCTTCTGTGGATGATTTGGAGACTTTATCTTGTTTCTTACACTTCCAGGAAATCAATGAATCCCCTAAGAACATGCACCAGCCCGTGGTAGACCGTCGACTATCAGGGCAACCAGCCCAGTCAGAATCTGAGTAAGCAATGAGAGAAGTCGAGTTGCCCACGGGAAAGTAAAGGCCACGAGATGGTGTATGAAGAACATACCGAAGAATGCGTCGAACAGCAACGAGATGGAGATGGCGTGGTTGAGTCATGAATTGACTAACCAAGTTCACCGCATATGAGATATCGGGCCTAGTGATAGTCAAGTAGATCAAACTGCCGACTAAACGACGATACATTGTGGCATCAGGAAGAAGATCACCCCTATCGTGTGTGAGCTGAAGATTGGCCTCAACAGGTGTATCGACAGGAGTCGAATTTTGAAGACCAGCCGTCTCAATGAGGTCCATAGCATATTTGTGTTGATCGAGGATGAGACCTTTCTCTGACTGATGAACCTTAAGGCCTAAGAAGTATATGAGGGGCCCTAAATCTTTCATATGAAAGGATTCATGTAAGGATGCTTGTAGATGGGTGATCATGCCAGAATCTGTACCGGAGATGATGATATCATCCACGTAAACCAAGAGAACAGTAATCCCACTCGAGGAGCGATGAAGGAACATAGAAGGATCAGATGCACTTTGAGAGAACTAAAGATGAAGGAGAGCATCCCTAAATTTTTCAAACCAAGCGCGCGGAGCTTGCTTAAGACCATATAGGGAACGTCGTAAGCGCGCACAATCTCCTGCCGAGGCCCCTGTAAGTCCTTGGGGAAGTCGCATGTAGACTTCTTCCTTGAGATCACCATGTAGGAAGGCATTCTTGACATCAAATTAGTAAAGAGGCCATGAGTGAGAAGCAGCAATGGCCAGAACAGTACGAATTGTTGTCATTTTTGCAACCGGAGCAAATGTTTCTTCATAATCGATGCCATATTCCTGTCGGTTACCCAATGCCACTAACCGTGCTTTATAGCGATCCAACGATCCATCAGCCTTGAGCTTGACTGAGAAAACCCATTTGCAGCCGATAGGTTTTGCAGATGAGGGACATGGAACAATATCCCAGGTATGATTTTCCTAAAGTGCAGCTAATTCTTCGTGCATAGCCTTTTGCCAACAGTCATGCTTCACCGCCTGTGAGTAAGAAGTATGAATAGCAATGGAGGAGAGGGTAGCCATTAAGGATGTGTGAGTGAACCCATATCTATCCGGAGGCTTGGAGTGACTAGTAGAATGTCGAAGCTGAACTGGAGATGAAGCAGTATGTGATGTAGTAGGGGCAAGATCCGGTGCCGGCGAGGGAGCGAGAGGGGGATGCAGTAATGGAACATCCTTTTGACGACGCCGTTCATAAACAATAAGTGGAGACGAGATGGTGTCAGAAAAAGCAGGTAGATGAGAAAAAGAAGGTAAAGGTGATGAATGGGTAGAAAAGAAACGTTGATTTTCAAAAAAAGTAACATTTCGGGAGATGCGAAGGTGGTTGAGCACAGGATCATAGCAGATATACCCTTTTTGGTGAGATGCGTAGCTAAGAAATGCACATTGAGCGGATTGTGCTGTTAATTTTGTTCGTTCAGTAGGAGGAAGATGAATGAAGCACACACATCCAAAAATACGCAGGTGGGTATAAATAGGATCTTTATGAAAGAGACAAAAGTATGGTGTTTGATTGGCGAGGCGATGAGATGGTAAGCGATTGATTAAGTGAACCGCAGTGGCTAATGCTTCCGGCCAAAATTTTGCCGAAACGAATGATTCTAAGAGAAGAGAACGAACAGTATCCAGGAGATGTCTGTTTTTCCGTTCAGCGATTCCATTCTGTTGAGGAGTGTAAGGGCACGATCGCTGTGATAAAATCCCGTGCGTTTGCAAAAAAGTTTGAAACTGGTGAGACATATTCCCCTCCGGAGTCAGACCGGAGAATTTTTATGCGAGTAGAAAACTGATTTTCAACATAAGCCATAAATTTTTGGAAAGCATCAAACACTTCAGATTTAGAATGCTAGAAATATACTCATGTGAATCTGCTATGATCATCAATAAAGGTGACAAAATATTTGAAATTTGTGTGAGAGATTACTGGAGTAATCCCCCAGACATCACTATGAATAATGTCAAAGCAATTTGAAGCCATAGTAGATTTGGAAGAAAATGGAAGAACTTTGCTTTTGCCAAGTTTGCAAATAGAACACTCATCAGAAATGTGACTAAAAGAAAGTTTATTTTCATTAATGCGACCAGTGTTTAACATTAAAGATAACAATTTGGAATGAGGATGGCCTAATCTATTATGCCAGAGCCTCCAAACATCTTGAGGAGAAAAACAAGAAAAAGCAGAGATATGGTTATGAGGAGAGATAGGCATAACAAGAGGAAACAGGCGTCCACACTTAGGCCCCTTCGCGATCACCGTCCCCGACACTTGATCCTGCACAACACAACCAGATCGAGAAAAAGAAACATTACAATTATCATCAACTAGTTGGCCAACAGACAAAAGGTTTGTAGTTAGATGGGGAGAGAGAAAGACATTTGTGAGAGGCAATGAATGAATAATATCACCAGTAGCTATAATAGGAATCTTTTGACCATCAGCAGTATGGACTTGCAAATTTCCATTGTAGGGTTGCAGGTTGGAGAGATGAGTGGTGGAGGAAGTCATGTGATTGGAAGCTCCAGAATCAATAAACCAAATGGAGGAAGAGGATGGAGGAGTACCTGAAATGCCAAGTGCAGAGAAGGCATTGATGATCATTTGTTGAATAAGCTCAGGGGTGATCGGAGGAGCAGTATTGGAGACAGGAGGTGGTGAAGGCATAACTGATGCTGAAGGACTTTCACTAGAAGTAGTAGCATCTCCAGTGTTGACATGATATGCTCGAGGAGTACGATTTTGTGGCCGCCTTCTGCAATCTGTAATAACATGACCATTTGATTTGTAGTAATTACAAAACTTGGTCTTACATTGGGAGGCATAGTGTCCATAACTCTTGCAGCCAAAGCACTGGATTTTGCTGAGATCTTTTGCCGGGGTTTGTCCTTTAGCAGCTGAAGTGTGATGATGAACGTGCCCTCCCAGACTGTGAGAGACACCAGGGGTGGCAGGAGCAGCATATGCTACATCAGGAAAGTTTCCAGAGGACTGTTGCTTTAGAGCATGGTGAGTGAGCTGACTTTGTTCTTCGCGCAAGAGTTCATTGAGACACTCATTCAGGGATGGAGATGGAACCCTGCTCATCAGATTGGATCGAATGATCTCATATTCAGATCTCAATTTCATGAGGAACTGGTTTCTGTGAGATGTTGCTTGTAACTTCTGAAGCTCAGAAAGAGCGGCCTCAGATACATTGAGGTATTTAATTTCATCATACTCTACCCACAAATTAAGAAAGCCTGTATAATAATCTTGGATGGAAGAGGTGCCTTGGGAATACTCAGCAATTTCCAGTTCAAGTTGGTATTGACGGGCATAATTCCCTTGGTGATATACCTGCTTAAGATATGCCCACATCTCCTTGGAGGTCTTGTAAGGTTTGAGATTCAGAATATATTGTGGTTCGACAGAGCCAAGAATCCATATCTTGATCTTGGCATCCTTTGTATTCCAAGATAGTATTTTTTTTTTCATCTTCCGTAGGGCGTGGATCCAACCTGGAAACAAGTCCCCACATTTCCTTTCCTTCAAGATATACTTGAAATTGGAATGACCAGGAAGTGTAATTCTTCCCATTAAATTTGATCAGGGCAATGTCCTGTTTTCCATTGTAGTAGAAGTATCACACTGTAGAGGAAGTGGTCACTGTGCTAAATAAACTGAGAAAGGAAGCAAGAGAAAGAGGAAAAAACTTCCAAACGTTCCAACTTAGTACTCAGTATTGAAAATACTGCAAGAAAAAAATTTCCCAAAAAGGACTTGCCAGGCGACCCAAAAATTTCAGGCTGGATGGAGTCCAGCAACATAAATTTGATCTGAATGATCAATCAGCCAACATAGACTGATGAAGAAGACAAATTCGCACCCAACAAACTAGATTACAGGCATAAAGAAGCAAGATCCAGAGAATTGGACGGCTGCGATGAAATAATATTGCAAAAACTGTGATTTCACAAGAAGAGATAGAAATCCTACCTCTGAGATGCAAAAAATCCTCAAAAAATGTCCAGAACCACCAGAAAAAACAGGCGACCAAGATGGTTGCAGTTTCCAGGCTTGATGATTTGGATCTGGGGTGGGCCACGTATGATCACACCCTGATCTGACGAGTTCCAACGCTTGGAATATAAGGAAGAGTCATGCAGACACTATGATGTCTTCCAATGCTTGGAAGATGAAGAAGATTCACTCTGAAACTCTGTATAGAGTTTAATTTCACTCAGGGCTCTGATACCATGTCAAAGCCAGAAGAGGGAAGAAGAAACAAATTGTTTTGTAAATTGCATCAGCCTCTTCAAGATCACGATCTTCATTATATAAATATAATGTTGCTATATTTAGTTACAGTGATTGAAGCAAATCTCTAGATTACAATAATTCTAATCTAATTACAATCTAAATCATATCTCCACATAAGGCAAGGGAATAATATTACATAGCTGTACACACATGGCTTGTTTTGACCAACAAGTTTGGGCTTTAGTTGTCATGGGCTGTGACCCACTGACCTAGGTCCAGTAACCCATTTAACACACAATACAATGTGTTGAAAATTTCATGTCTTCTAATTCCATCTTTTTTGGGGTTAATGGACACTAGTTGATTTTTCTTGTCCAGTATTTTTTATTCTCCTTCATACTGACAAGGTTTGACATATTTATTTATTTACTTTATTTTTTATCCATTTCCTACTTTAAGTTCATAAAGATTTATACATGTTATTCAATCGTTTCAGTTTCTTATAATTTGAACTTCTAAACTTCTTTCATAAATATATATACATTTTGGAGGGATTCACAATTTTATTTTCTATTTTTCCTGTTACTGATATAATCTTAAATTTTTTATTTATCAAATAATATTGTTTTCCTTAATATGATCAACATGCACAAGCCTCTTTTAGTCTACCCCCTGCCAAGTAAAAGTTCCTGGTTCCATCCCTGTCCGCATTGTTTTTCTTTCAACCTCAGCGATTGCTTTATGGAATCAAATAGGCACGAGCCTTGTTTGAGAAACTTCACATTACTCCGGGTTCAAATAGTCACTTGGATCATTCTCTCTTTCTTTGGAAGACAAACACAGTCATTGCTATTCTCTTAGTATACATTGATGACTTCTTGGTCAATGGTAATTATTTTATCAGAATTCCACAGCTGCAACAAACTATTTGGTTGCATTTTCGTATGAAGGATGTTGGTCCTATGACCTATTTTCTCAGGTCACACATTCCAAATGTAGGATTGTGCTCACTCAGACCAAATACACAAAGGAGTTGAGTGATCTTGCTCATCTCGCTGATTCTAAGCCTGTGAACACTCCTATGGAAGTGAATGTTAAATATCATAAATATTACGAGGGTCCAATTCCAATCCCATCGTAGGAACTTGGTTATACTCTCTTATAGATGCTGCAGTCTTGACATCAACACTAGTACATTCCCTCTACATCACCACTTCAACTGACTGTTTCTTTTGATACCAATCGGGTCAGCTGTCTTGAAACTTGTTGCTCCGCCATTGATTGGTTGTGTATGTTTCTTGGAGATTTTATTATTTCATGGAAGTGGAAGAAATCTTCTATGGAGGCTGCGAAATGCACAATGTCTTCCTGCTTGCTCCAAAACCATCTGTTTTTTTAAAATTCTTTATAAAATTGGCATCAAGTTTCTGACTCCCATTCCCCTTTATGCTAATAATACTGTGTGATTCAAACTGCACTTTATCCAGTCTATCACGAGCATTTAAAACATATTGAGGCTGACTATCATTTTATCTAGGTAAAGTTACAAGACAAATTTCTACCCCTTCATCATCATCGCTTTAGCTTGCAGATATATTTACCAAGTCTACTACTCATGGCATGCATCATTTTCTTGTATCCAAATCGATTCCTTTTGAACCATCTCAATTTGAAGGAAGTGTGAATGAACATAATTTTGTGTATCTTATGGAATATGGATCACTAGATTGTAAATGTGTATAGTATTTTTAATACATCTTTGAAAGACTATAACTACAGTTATCGTGGAGATTTAATAGGATTGTTGATTGATTGTAATTCCCTAATAGAGGGTTTGTAACTACCAAATATAGTTGAATGAAGGATGATGAAGGGGGGATCTATGATAGTAAAGGATCACTCCGTTTTCCCAGAATCTCTTGTTCTCAGTGGTTGTTGTCAGGGTGCTACTTATTTGTAAGATCTTGTTTATACCAGTACTGTATCTACAGGGAACAAATGCACTTCTAAATTCTAGATTTTACAATGCCATAGATTCAAATATATTTGGCTGTGTTTATAAATCTGGAGATCAGAACATGATCGACATGCTTCTATCCCTGGTTTTTGCATCTGGGTAATGGAATCATTCTATTTGGTGCCCAATTTGCATGATGGCAGCTCTTCAAAGCTCAAATGGAAGACCAATTTGAAGAACAAGATCTTTTTCATTGCTTGACTGTTCTGTTTATAAATGACAATAGATAATAGGTCATTATAGGTGTATTTCATAAAAGCTGAGAGTCATAGGTTTCTAATGGAAGGCCAATATTGTTTCTAAAGCAATGTAAACTACAAACTAGGCTTTGAAGGTTTCTATGCTGCATCTCAATACCCTGGACCATGTTAAACCATGTCAATGGCCAAGTATGACGTGGAAGTTACATATCTTATTACTTCTATCGATTTAATGATAGTGCCTTTAACTCTTCATTATGAGTGGGTTTGACCTTGCTGTTGTGGAGCCTGGAGCCTAATGATGTTCCTAATTCTGGTAGTACCATTGGATTTTTTTTAATTGGTAACTTGATTTGGACCAACAACCTTAAAGTTGCGATTGTGAACCTCTTCCATTGTATCTAATGCTGGAACTACCTTTGATGCTATGATTTATTGCGAAAGTTGCAGCTGATAATATACCAAAGTTAATAGATGAATTCGTTCTCATTTGCAGCTACTCATAAGAGAATGATGCTTCTTCTATGAGTTCCTTAAGTTGCAGAATTGGGTTTTGTACCGAGGGATTATTAATGCCTATCAATGGCCTGATGAATGAAGAGTACTCTTTTTTTAGAAGATAACTGTGGTGTATTGTATTATACAATAGCCAAAACCTTGTTTCTAGGCAACAGGAGAACAAAATGAACGCACACTGCAAAGAAACAGATCCAAAAGAAGGAAAGCTCATTCATGAAGAGTACTCATCTGTCAAGGATACCTTTTACCACTGTTGATAGTCTATGGGTTTTGTGAAGACTGAATAGGATCTTTTTCAACCCAATGGCCGTTTTGATGAGACTTTTAACTTCTCTATCTTACATTATTTCGTGATTTATAATAATCACCATGAGGTTAATGATTTTTAAGGTGTATTTGAAAGATGGAATGAAACTGTATGCGTTGAAAAACATTGATCTGACAATCCAGTGCTTGTGGGCCTTGTGCTGCTAAATTTGCTGAATTGTTTGGTTTCTCTTCCAATCTTGCTAGATTTCTTTTTCTTCCATCAAAATAAAAGAATCAATTTTTGTTATAAAAAAAATAAAAATAAAAGAATCAATTTTCCATGATCATTTGTATGTGACAGTCCGGACCCACTTGTATTGCATATTGCTGAGTTGATTTTTTTTCTTATGATGTGTTCTGTTGGCTCTTTACACTGCAGTACTACTTTTTTCCCCTTAATTGTTAACAGTTCAAAGCCCAACAATGACATCACTCTCTTGATGAGTTTCTATTCTTTCTCATGCTCTCTCTTACAATTTCTTGTGTTGGATAAACAGGATTCTTTCACTCGTTGCTTCAAGTCAAATCCACCAGAACCTTGGAATTGGAATGTATATTTGTTTCCTCTATGGTGCTTAGGAGTAGTTGTTAGATATGGGATTCTTTTTCCAGCAAGGTGAGATTTCTCCTTTTAGCTATCTTGGTGCATTTTCCACTAGGGAACCAGTTCTCTAGGATTGTTTATTTAAACTTGTTACACTTTTTAATTTTCTTCAATTTATGAATATCTACTTCTGAATTCTGTAGATGTGTTTTGTACTTTTTCTGTTAGTTTTGTGTTTATAGAACAATAATTGAAATTGACGCAACACCTTTCTTTTTTTATTACCACCACCACTACGACCGGAGCCTTGTCCCAACTATTTTGGGGTTGGCGACTTGAATTCTATTTCTCCATTCCTGTCTGTCCTGGGCCAAATCATCAAATAGGTTGCACTTGTTCAGATGTAACCTTGTTACTTCCATCCATGTCCTCCTCGGCCTAACCCTTTTCTTTAGTGGGCCATCAACTTGCTTAGAAAGTTTGCATAAGAAGTCTTTTCCTCAGTAGTGCCGTTGTTGGCCTGTATTGGACATGACGAAACCATCTCAAACAAGTCTTGCTTAATTTATCACCTATTGATGTAACCCCTACATGCTCCCGAATGCACTCGTTTCTTATCCTATTTTTCTTAGTTTTACAAAACATCCATCTCAACATTCTCCTCTTAGCTACACTAGTACCATTCAAAAAAAAAAAAAAAAAAAAAAAAAAAAATCCTTGCTACACTCATTTTGTGCATATTGCTTCTTGATTGGCCAACATTATACTCCATAGGTCAACTAGTCTAATTGCTATCCTGTATTTTAATTTTGTTGGTATTAGCCCACAAAGCACTTTAGAAACAAGTCTCCACATGCTTCTGAATGCATTCATTTCTAATCCTATCTTTCCTAGTTTTACGAAATATCCATGTTAACATTCTCATCTTTGCTACACTCTTTTCATGCATATGTTGCTTCTTGACTGGCCAACATTATACCCCATAGGCTATAGCTGGTCTAATTGTTATCTTGTAAAATTTTTCCTTCAATTTTTCTGGTATTAGCCAATCACAAAGCACTCTAGAAAGAAGTCTCTACTCCAACCATCATGCTCTTTTCTTGTATTCGACCTCTTCCACAATCTCTCCATCCTCACTAATTATTGAGCCAAGGTATTAGAATGAATTTCTTTGTGTATCTCATGAGCTTTAATTCTCGGGCACGTTCCTGGTTTATGCACATCCCTATTGAAGTAGCAATTATGTCTTTATATGACTTACTTTAAAGCTATTGGAACTCAAAGCCTCCCCCCTTCCCTCAAGTTTCGCATTTACACCATCTCCCAATTCATCCACCAACACTTTAGCATCTGGAAAAACAACATATACCAAGGTACCACCTCTTAAATATGAGTAGTTGACTCATCTATTATCAGTGTAAAGAGCTAATTGCTTAAAGCAGACCCTTGATGCAAACCTATGGTTACCGGAAACTCACTTGTTTCTATACAATAGTTCTCACACACGTTACTACTGTCTTATACATGTCTTTAATCATGTCAATATAACCTCTTGGTACACTTATGTTATTAAATTCTTCCCCTTCCCCAAATTAAATCTATAGGTACCCTATCGTAGCTTTCTCTACATCGATGAAGACCATATGAAGATTTTTCCTATTCTCACTATATTTTTCAAGTGAAAAGATAACTTTCTCTAGTTGACCTCCCCTACACGAAACCAAGTTGATTTTCAGATATTTTGATCATTTGTTTGAGTCTTTGCTCCAGCACTCTCTCCCATAGTTTCATACTGTGACTCATAAATTTAATCCCATGATAATTGGCGCAACTTTGTATATATCATTTGTTCTTATATATGGGTACGCAACCCTTCTTCTCCATTCATCTAGCAATTAATTTGTTACTAATCTCTCATTCAAGAGCCTTTGTGATAAAAATAAATAAATGAAAACATTTGTGAGACCTTGAAATCGTGGGAATTAGTTCTGAGCTTCTTCATTTTTCCCATTTTCTATGGAATCTGATTTAGTTGGTAGATTTGATAACGCAGTTAGGGAAGCGGTAATCCCAATTGATGGTGAACCCAATGATACCCGATCTTTTAAACAAACAAAAAATCCACATGCAAGGAAAAAGATAGAGATTCGTTTACTGTTAATCCCGAAAATCTGTTGTCAATGCCTTCGATCCAATGGGATATACTCAAACCAAGGAGAAGGAAAATAGATAAAAGTACACACATGCAACTTTTATTAATTTTCATAAAAATATTCCTAGACTAGAGACTGCCACCTCTTACAGGGCTTTATATTGCCAAAGAAACAATGAAAACCGTAAGAAACTTTTTAAAAGACTCCTAATACAACTCTTATTTCCAACTGCAGAAATAAAAGGAAAGAAATTTGAACCTGTCGGACATGAATATATGGACCTGTCAGCTACTGGCATTCATATTTGGCCACCAAACAACTTTGAATCCTAAATTTTCTCCCTAATTAGATATCCTACTAACAAATATGAGACCTACTTAATATTTTCCAACCCAAACCATCTGGAATTACCAAGGAAATAGCATGGATTTTGGAGATTTCCAAAGTCTGGTTGTTCTTGAGCATTCTGTGGACAATCAATGTGAACCCTAAGTGGGCCACTTATTGATGAATCCACCACCTAGATCTGAAAGAACACTCTTGGGTGACATTATTGCTGCTGGACGTGAGAGGATTGGCTTTGGCATGGCCGACCAATCAGGCCCCCAAAGTTGCTGCACATTAGCCTCTCCTAAGAGCTTCATAATTTCTGGAAATTCCAAAAAACACCCTGTATTTTTTGTTTTCTTCAAAACGGCCCTTGCAGTCATACTTTCTTCAATATCCGGGTTTGTTTGAGGCTCAATTGTTCCTTTGGCCCACTTACAAGTGTGTCCACGCTTTTCATGCTTGATCACTAGCGTCAAATAATTAATCTTCTTGATCTTTATTAATTCATGGAAATCAATCCGCATCACTTGAGTTTAGCATCTGCAGTTTTCTTTCTTATTATTGTCTTTGGTTTACTATTTCATTTTTCCTTATTTGGTACTAACTATCTTGTTTGACAAGAGTTATTCCAACTCCTCTTTCATCTGCCTAAGAAAACTTTCACTTTGTTTGCATACAAATTTTCTTATCATTAATTTTTCTCTTGTTAACAATAAAAGCAATTATATCATGTAATTCTTATTTTTGTTTTTTTTATAAATGAGAAGTTTGCATGATATCACTTATTTATGATAAATAGTGATCTTTTCTGTTTACTTTCTTCTGGTACCAAGTGTTATCTAAATATGCTTGGTTTTACTTTTCTACTATTCCAATCTTCTGCATTGTACTTGAGTTATTGTGAATAAAATTGAGTTTTTTGAGCATTGCCTATTGGCTTGATGGATAATTTGACAGGCATTCATTTAAAATTGCAGGGTCATTGTCTTGACACTAGGATGGATAGTATTCCTTTCCTCCTTTATTCCTGTACATTTTCTTTTGAGAGGGCATGATAAGCTGAGGCGAAAATTAGAGGTTGGCCATGCACCCTTGTTTTTACTATTTGGACTTGGTAACTTTTTAACCTTTGCAAATTCATGACTGCCTTTTTTTTTTTGGCTAAAGAATTCATGACTGCTTTAACACTTACTTGCCTATGTATAGATAGAATGATTTTCAAAAGTTGAAGATTGAACTTTGTTGTCATTGCTAAACTTTCACTTAGTTTCTTTGTTGAGGTGTTATTGTTTGGAGCCTTAGGAAAATATGTAGTTTTTGATGCTCAATTTATTATGAATAGTGGGATCAGTAGTTGGTGATCCATTCCATTGATATGATGAGCTCCTCAATAGCTAGATATTTATTGAAATTTAAGAGTTTCCTTTGTTAAAAATTCTAACCCTCAAATCAATGGCTTATTGATGCAATATTGAGGATGTTGGTCGAATATAATCACGATAGTCCGAACCAAACTGAGGTTGATCTGGATTAGTTTAGGCTTCTCTAAATCAATTTTAGTCTAGGCTGAAATTCGAAGAACATGAATTTGGATCCTTCAATGCAAATTTCACACACTAACTGATAAAATCCAGCAAACAATTATCAAGAAAATAGTCAAAAGCACGAGATTCAATGTGATGTTCAAATGATGATGTTGCACAATTTGTGCTATAGGCTGGATTTGTGTAATGCAGAATTAATGGATCATGCCACACTATTCCACAAACTGCTTGTCACACTAAGACAATCTGGTCAGGGTTTTAAAACTTTGATGTAGAATTTGATGCTGAAGATATCATTGCGCTAGCTGAATCCTATATGGCACAATTGGAGCATCCTAAGATGGCCTGCAAGGGTCCCGTCAAGTTTTGATTGAAAACTTGGGCCCGAACAGTTCAGATTTTAGCTTAAAATTATACAATAGGGACTGTTTTGGGAATGTATAGAAATACAGGGACTGTTTTACAATTTTACAGAAAAACTCAGAACATAAAAGGGCTCTCACGTGCACTGATTTCAAGCCACAGTTTGGTGGGCCAAACTGGACCCAATCCAAGAAAGGAAACCACCAATAAGGTCGACCATGAGAGCTCTTTCAAATGGTGCAGGTGCTTCCATCTAAGGATGGCCCATTTGGGCCCCACATCAGTTCTGCTGCAAGACATCCATGACGATCTGGGCCATGGAATGTTGTTTTTTTATTTGATTTCTTTTATAATCTCTAGCATGTTTCAGTAGGGAACTCTTCCTAGGACTTCTAATTATTGTTGGCAACCAATTATAGTAGGATTACTAGGGTTTTTTTTTTTTTTTTTTTTTTTTTTTTTTTTTTTTGTGGTTTTAAGCATTATATAGGGGATGTTTGGTTCGTCAGACTGTTCATGCTACAGTACTGTTTTCAAAAAATTATTCAATAAAGCACTGCTTGCTTTGTTTTCCTCTCCCTTGTGTCTTGTTGATGCATGGTGATTGAGAAGGCTCATACAAGTCAGTTTTTTGGGTTTTTCAGGATTTGTTCCTTCACCATTAAATTTCTGGATTTCTGTTATCACTACATATCATTGTGGTGGCTGGTTAATTTCTGGTTTTGGTTACTTGGGCCCTAGACAGCCCGATTGCATCAAATAGAGACTGCTTTAGTTGGTATCAGAGCACAAATCGATCCTACGATTTGTGTAGTGAATCCGTCTCCCTATCAATGCCTCCTCGAAGAGCTCGTGGTCGTAGGCCAGAGGTTGAGAGCGACGTGGGCAATGAACCAAATCCAAGAGACATTGAGATTCAGAATTTAAGGCATCAAATTGAACGGCTGACCCAACGCCTGGAGCATCTGGAGCGTCCGAATCATCGTAAGGATTACAACGATGACACGGATGCCGAAGAATTTATCAACCCATTCCATAGTCGATCTCCGATGAGAAGACGACGGCATACAGAACGTCATGAAAACGTTGATTGGGGTCTAAATATTAAATTGGAAATTCCTGAGTATAATGGCACCATGAAAGGCGATGAGTTCTATGATTGGCTAAACACAGTTGAAAAAGTATTTGCATACAAAGATTTGGCCAATTACAAGAAAGTAAAGTTGGTTGCTATTAAACTTCGTGGAAAAGCCGATGCGTGGTGGGAACAACTTCAGAAGTCCCGTCAACGCATGGGAAAACCGCCGATCACTTCATGGGAAAAGATGAAGAAATATATGAAGGGGTATTTTCTTCCTCCCACATACAAGCAGACACTTTTTATGTGGCTACAGAATCTCCCACAAGGAAATCGCTCCGTAGATGACTGCACGGAGGAATTTCAATACTTAGTGGCCCGTGATGATGTTATGGAAGATGAGGATCAGCTAGTGGGAAGATATAAGGTTGGATTACGACCATCCATACGGAAGGGGATGGCTTACCATCCTTGCTACACTTTGACAGAAGCCTTTCAGCGTGCCGCCGCCATTGAAGAAGCCAATGCAGTTGAGAATCCACACACTAAATCATCAGATCGTTCTTCACGTCCCATGGCAAAGGATGCTAGTGGGTCTCGACCTTATGGACAACAAGGTAAAGTTGACCGGATTAGTAGCCAATCAACTCGACCTAACCAAACGGGTCCACGAGCTACTAATACAAACGATAAGGGCAAAGCCAAGGCGACCATCCGATGCTTTAAATGCAATGAGTATGGTCACATATCCTCATAATGCAGAAAACGAGAAATTCATGTTGCTGAACGAGAAGAAGAATTAGATACACCATCCTATGTAGCGGATGTTGAATGGCCTGAATTTGATAATTCCGGAGCCAACGATGACACTATCTATGGTGATGGGGGTCAATCTGTAGTGATTCACAAGACTTTATTTTCCCCAAAGGCGCCACAAGAAGATGAATGGCTTCGCACTAGCATCTTCCACACCACATGCTCTGTCAAGGACCGCAAATGCCACTTAATTGTGGATGGGGGAAGCTGCGAAAATGTTGTGTTGCAGGAGGTTGTGAGCAAGCTCAAAATTCCAACTGAGAAGCATCCGAGTCCCTACAAGCTTTCATGGTTCAAGCGCGGCAATGAGGTATCAGTAACCCATAAAGCTTTAATTTCTTTTTCTATTGGTGGCAGGTATTGTGATGATGTGTGGTGTGATGTCGCCTCCATGGATGTACGTCATATATTGTTGGGGTGACCATGGCAATATGACCGTAGGAACCTTATGATGGATATAAAAATATTTTTACCTTTTATGAAGATAATCAGAAAATTGTTTTGGGTCCTACTCGTGAGAAGCTACTTACCAAACCCAACCTCAAGGGGGAAGTGAGATGCCTCTCTACTGCTCAATTTTTAGAAGAAATTCAAGAAACCGGAACTGTCTATGCTTTGGTTGGAAAAGAAGTATCTAATGATGTGAACATTCCAAAAGAGATGGAGCCTTTAATGCAGAGGTTTAAGGATGTATTCCTTGACGAGTTACCCTTGGGATAACCACCTATGAGAGACATTCAGCACCATATTGACCTTGTGCCGGGGGCTAGTTTACCAAATCGGCCTGCTTATCGAATGACTCCAAAAGAACATGAGGAGATCAATCGATAAGTTACCGAACTACTTCAATGTGGATACATAAGGGAAAGCATAAGCCCAAGTGCAGTTCCAGCCCTTTTGACTCCTAAGAAGGATGGCTCATGGAGGATGTGTATTGACAGTAGAGCTATAAATAAAATCACTATTAAATACCGATTCCCTATTCAACGGTTGGATGACATGTTGGAAATGCTAGCTGGTGCCAAAGTGTTTTCTGAAGTGGATTTAAAGAGTGGCTACCATCAAATCCGAATTAGACAAGGAGATGAGTGGAGGACATCTTTTAAGACTAGAGATGGGTTATATGAGTGGCTGGTCATGCAATTTGGACTATCAAACGCGCCTAGTACATTCATGAGGGTGATGAATCAGGTGCTTAGACCCTTTATTGGAAAGTTTGTTGTTGTGTACTTTGATGATATTCTAGTCTATAGCCCAGATGTGCCCACTCATAATTATTTGAGGTGTTGCAGAGAGAGAAGTTATATGGCAATCTCTAGAAGTGCAGTTTCATTACAAATAGACTGGTCTTCCTTGGGTATGTGGTGACATCAGATGGTATTATGGTGGATGATGAAAAGGTCAAGGCCGTGAGGAATTGGCCTACACCTTTTAATGTGCATGATGTAAGGACTTTCCATGGATTGGCTTCATTCTATCTCCGATTTGTGAGAAACTTCAGTTCTATTGTTGCACCTATCACTGATTGCATTAAGAAAGGAACTTTTATATGGACCAAAGAAGCCGATGAAAGTTTCCGATTGATTAAGAAGCTACTGACTGAAGCTCCAATCTTAGCCTTACTTGACTTTGATAAGGTATTCCACGTAGATTGTGATGCCTCTCATAATGGCATAGGTGGAGTATTAAGTTAGGAAAATCGACCTATTGCATTCTACAGTGAAAAATTGAATGAGTCGAGAATCAAATACTCTACCTATGAGAAAGAGTTTTTTGCCATTGTTCAAGCTCTTAGACATTGGCGTCACTATTTGATTAAGCGGGAGTTCATTTTATTTTCAGACCATGAAGCCCTGAAATACATCCATGGTCAACATAAGCTGATTCCAAAACATGCCAGATGGGTTGCATATTTACTGGAGTACACATTCACTATAAAGCATAAAGCAGGAACACAAAACAAGGTGGCTGATGCACTAAGTCGCAAAACTTCTCTTCTAGCTACTTCAAGGGTGAAAGTGGTTGGATTTGATCTCTTTCCTGAGATGTATGTTGATGATGCAGATTTTGGGAAAATACGGGTAGATGCACAAGATTGTTTACATAGCGATTATATGATACATGATGGATTTCTTTTTAGAGGTTCGCAATTATGTATACCTAATTGTTCGCTGCGGGACCGCATTATTATGGAGTTACATGCTGGCGGATTAGCAGGTCATTTTGGGTGTGACAAAACAATTGCAATGGTAGAGGAGAGTTATTATTGGACTAAGTTGCAGCATGATGTGGCGAAATTTGTGGAATGATGCAGAACTTGTCAGGTATCTAAAGGGCAATCCCAGAATACAGGTTTCTACACACCTCTTCCAGTTCCAGAAGGCACCATGGAAAGATGTCAGCATGGACTTCGTGTTGGGTCTTCCGCGGACTCAATGAGGTATGGATTCTATTTTTGTGGTTGTTGACAGGTTTTCCAAGATGAGCCATTTTAGTCCTTGCCGCAAGACTTCCGATGCAATGTATATTGCAAATTTATATTTTCGAGAAGTCCTTCGATTACATGGCATTCCGAAGACAATCACCTCCGATTGAGATACAAAATTCATGAGTCACTTTTGGTGAACCTTATGGAGGAAGTCGGGAACCGATCTACGCTTTAGTAGTGCTAATCACCCCCAAACGGATGGACAGACAGAAGCTGTTAATCGAAGCCTAGGCTTTCTCTTACGAAGCCTAGTGAAAAACAAGCCAAAGCAATGGGATATGACTCTTCCACACGCTGAGTTTGCCTACAATAGCTCGCGCAACAGGTCCACCCAAAGGAGTCCATTTGAGATCGTCTATGGATCCAATCCCACCAATGTTTTGGATCTTGTGTCGATCCAACGAGCTGATAAGGTTAGTGAAGATGCAGAAGAGTTGGCACAGCGCATCAAGGATATCCATCAGGAGGTGCTAAAGGAAATTGAAGCTAGCAATGCTAAATGCAAGGAAGCAGCAGATCGAGGACGTCGACAACAATTGTTTAAGGTCGGAGATTTGGTATGGTTCACATGTGCAAAGAAAGACTTCCAGTTGGAACCTACAACAAACTAATCGGGAAGAAGATGGGACCATACAAGGTGATTCCGAAAATTAATGACAATGCTTATAAACTCAAGCTACTGAATCATATCAAGATAGTGGATGTATTCAATGTCCAAGATCTCACACCTTAAGAAGGGGATGATGCAGTTCTTGATATTAGTGATGTTGAGGAGAGTGCAAACTCAAGGGCGAGTTCTTCTCAACCAGGGGAGAATGATGTAGAATTTGATGATGAAGATATCATTCCGCTAGCTGAATCCTATATGGCACAATTGGAGCATCCTAAGATGGCCCGCAAGGGTCCTGTCAAGTTTTGATTGAAAACTTGGGCCCAAACAGTTCAGATCTTAGTTTAAAATTATACAACAGGGACTGTTTTGGGAATGTATAGAAGTACAGGGACTGTTTTACAATTTTACAGAAAAACTTAGAACATAAAAGGGCTCTCACGTGCACTGATATCAAGCCACAGTTTCGTGGGCCAAACTGGACCCAATCCAAGAAAGGAAACCACCAACAGGGTCGACCATGAGGGCTCTTTCAAATGGTGCAGGTGCTTCCATCTAAGGATGGCCCATTTGGGCCCCACATCAGATCTGCTGCAAGATATCCATGACGATCTGGGCCATGGAAAGTTGTTATTTTATTTGATTTCTTTTGTAATCTCTAGTATGTTTCAGTAGGAACTCTTCCTAGGACTTCTAATTATTGTTGGCAACCAATTATAGTAGGATTACTAGGGTTTTTTTTTTTTTTGTGGTTTTAAGCATTATATAAGGGATGTTTGGTTCGTCAGTACTATTCATGCTACAGTATTGTTTTCAGAAAATTATTCAATAAAGCACCGCTTGCTTTGTTTTCCTCTCCCTTGTGTCTTGTTGATGCATGGTGATTGAGAAGGCTCATACAGGTCAGTTTTTTGGGTTTTTCAGGATTTGTTCCTTCACCATTAAATTTCTGGATTTCTGTTTTTATCACTACATATCATTGTGGTGGCTGGTTACTTTCTGGTTTTGGTTACATGGGCCCTAGACAGCCGAATTGCATCAAATTGAGACTGCGTCAAACTTGGACTCGGAGTGAAAATTGGTGACCCTCCAGTCATGGTGACTCTGCATAGTCAGATGGGATTTGTTTTGAGTCGGATCAAGTCATACCTCAAACCCATATAATTCTTAAAATGCGAACAATTCAATTCATAAAAGAACTCCAATAGTGAAAAATAAATTTCAAGAACTATAGAATTCCTGCACTCATTGTGTTTTAGTTATTATTAACTTGATATTTTTAATAATTTTTTTTTATAATTTGTATGAGTAATTGCTACTATTTTGTTATTGGAGCAGATTGCCTGCCCAGGAAATGGAGTGAACCCTTCATTTATAGAAGTTATAGGGATTCATGGTTCTAGTATCTCACCATTTTAAAGGAAAGGATACAACTCTGTTTAGATCGCTTGCGATTGTAACTTCTCGAAGAGTAAAACCAACGAACACAAAAAACAAACTTTTGAGAAACAAGCTTATGAAAACTGTTTGGTAACATTCAAAGGTTCATATTTCTATTTGCTTAGAGAACCATTGGATCCTTCTTCCTCAATTTCTTCTTTCCTTCTATCCAGTTTTATCCTTTCTTTACAATATATATTTCATTATAATTCTTAATTTTGAAAATTTATTTTGCTCAAGGTGAGACATGTAAGTTTTTAGAAATGGAGGCTTGAAGAAGATGAAGAGATGAAGAGGTTTTTTTTTTTTTTTTAAATATAATTTCTCCCATTCCTAATCATGTGGGACTCATGGTTTTCGAAAAAGTAAGTTAATAATTAAAATCTAGATTTGGTTTTCCCACCAACCACCAAAAGTTTTAGTTGTCTCGAAACATTTTTTTTTTTAACCACATTTCATACTTTTTTTATTTATTTAAAGTAGTATAGAGTATTACAAAAAAATACCACAATCTCCTACTGCTTTTGGAAATGTTTTAAGAAAAGAATCAGTGGAAACATAGTATAATACAAACTTACAGGTGGATAGTCTTTGAGTCGGGATTGAACAGGACTCAACAGCTTTAGTGACCGAGAGGATGTGCCCTGATCTTAGACCAGTTAAGGGTGTAAGAAGCATAGTTGAGAATTTTGGTTCTGTTTGGCCAAAATGGTTGAATAATCTTGTTTTGGAGTTCGGACAGTGTCCTGAATAAAACAGGCCCTCTGAAAGAACTTAGTCTAGATTTCGATCTATTTGGGCTGAAATTTCGGATTTTGATTGTCATAAAGAAAAGAGCACTAAAGGCCTTGAGTGTCCAAATTTTTTTCTCTTTAACTTGTACCCTCTAATAGGCCTACTTATGGAAGATTAAAAACCTTAAAAATTACCAATTTGGCATGTAGACACAAGTCACATAACATATTGCATTATTAATTTGGTAGAATAAATTAAATATGTAATTTATATGCTATTTTATAATTTAACATTTTTTAATTTTTCTACATATGTATATTTTTCCAAAATGTAACTTTGAAATCTTCTGCTGAAATTCCATTTCGGTCGAAATATTTCCATTTGGAGGCCAAACCCAGATGGGCTTTGAAATGAAATTCTCACCCGATGGTTAAAATTCACATTACTAAATTTAGGCATTCACTTTGCTTGTTGGGTTTATGTCTTGTATTGTGGGTTAACTGGATTGGTCCATTGGGTTAGCTAAGAAGCATGCTTTGGGTTAGAGTTTTTTTTGCTGTTGTCCCAGGGCTTTCTCAGGGCTTAAGAAAGAGAGAGTTATATATATCATGTAACCTGAAACCCTAAATCTAAGAGTGCAAAGTAAAGAGATTTCTCTTTGTTCGTGGACGTAGGCACATTGCTGAACCCCGTAAATCTCTCATGTCTCTCTTGTGTGGCTTGATTGATTGTCAATAGCAAGTTTCTTAGCTTTGCTTGCTCATGCTAAACAATTGGTATCAGTGCCTCAGTTGTGTTTTGTGATTGACAACATTTGAGATAGGGTCTCGAAGAAGCACACTTTGGGTCTTGGTTTGTCTCAGGAAATTGAAAAAATTTGGAGTCACTTGCTCGTTCTCTTTTGCATGAACAGAGGAGGCGCTTTGTCCTTCCTCTAAATAGGATGGAGAGATGTGAGTGAAGCTGAGACAAGGCACGTGTTTCCTTTGTCATTATCAGAGGGGGAGAGAGACTGTTTGCACAGAGGAGGGGGGAACCTGGTATTGGTTTCATTTGTCAGCAGAGAAGTATTGAATTTCTGTTGATAATCTTCTATGCCAATCCAATTCTTGTAGGATAGAGCTGACTATCCTCCAATCTATGTATTTACCGGAATAGTCCTCAGTGCTGCAAATAAAAGATGGTACTCTTACAGTATCATGTTATTGTGATCTCATTTCAGTTTTAGTTCTTCCTCCACTAAGTTCTTGGATGAAAGTCTCGCATGCATTTTGTTAAGGTGCCATTGGATCCTATGCCATATAAAAATACTGAAGTTGGACCTCTATCGCATGAAGTTTAAATGTGTTTTTTCTCGAACAAGTGTTCTCTTTCATGGTCCTCTTTGACCACTAAACAATGACAATGTTGTGTGTTTCAGAGGGCCAATTTGATGGTGTAATTACAACATCATATTTCATGCTCAGGTCCAAGGGACTGACAGCAAGTGCTGTAACATCAAAATGGAAGAATAGTGTTGTCATTAACACTCTAAATTACAAGTACTTTGTTGTTGTGTCCCATCATTTGGTGAGCTCATGTCTGTACTTGGTACTAGTTGCCATAGACAGTTCTTTGTGAAAACAATGCTGGCATGTTATGTGATATGATCTGTTTCAATGTTTTAGTTCTTTTCTTTTGCCTCTGAGGAGAGTATTTAACTTACACAAACATATAACTTCTTTGACATGTGTTTTTCTTTAGAGGATACTGGTGGAGTTAATGTGCAGTGTGTTTGTGGCTTCATGGACTGGAGTGGTCAAGTACCATGGGCCACGGCCTAGCATGCGTCCTAGGCAGGTAAGATAAACCCGACTCTCAGTCCCTTTCTATCTGTAGCTTGTCATGTTTCTATATGTTCGAAAGTTCTAGATGCTGATCTGTGAGGTACAGATACAGATATTAGTATGGACATGATTACAGGAAATAGTGAATGACACCCCATTTTCCAAAATCCTTCTTTTTTTCCTGGTAACTGGTAAAATACATTAAGAAAAGATGGAAGGAACAAAAACTTTACAAACACAAACCAATGAGAAAAATATAAGAATGTATAAGAGCATTATCAACCAACTAGACACAACCAAAACACAAAAGAATCAGGCCCTGCAACCAAGCAGAAACTACCAAAACGCCAAACAATTACACACAAAGCAAAACACTAGATGTCCAATGGATAATAGCCAAACGTCGCTTCTTCAGTTGCCAACTGAAAAACATTGTTAAATACCACCTGAAGGGATGAAGACAGAAACCTGATGTTGTCAAGACCCGAAATCCGGGTCCCTGTCGAACTCCATGTTGTATCCAAATAGTAACAACTCACCATCATAAATCAAATTATTATAAGCACAAAATAACCAGGCATTTACCTAAGTGGTTCCATCTTTAATAAAAATTAAAGTAATTCAAATTCCATGATAAAAATAATCCCAAAGTAGGAAATAAAAAAAAAAAATCTCCTCATGAAGTCTTTGCTGTCTAAAACACATTAATTTAAATAATCTAAACTAATCTTCTAATTTGACATGTGTGTGCCGTATTCGCTCAGCCATAGACATCGAACCGAATATCTTCATTATTGGGATCCTCCCCTGGAATTGGGGCGGAAAGAAACAAATCAGTAACACTGAGTGAATAGATTCCTAGATATTCATGTATGTGTAAACAACAATATAATAAAACAGAGGATGAAATAATAAGGAAATGTACCTGTCAAGTCCGGTTAAGATTTCTAACTCTAACCTTGGGACTACCGCCTAACCATCATATGCATAGGCTTTCAAAATCTTACACCTCAAGGGTGCCTCCTGAACACAAGGGACAAACTATAAGTCGAACGGCTGGCTGACCTATAGCTAATGAAACAACGCAATTGACATAGGAGTAAGTGAAGTAGATGGCCTTAAAAGACACGTGAGCAACTCGTCTCTTGCCTCATGTGCTAGTGATCTAGGGGTGCCTAATGGGTAGTTCCATCTAATCTTTTACGTTATCATTCATCATAGAGATTCCATGGTTTTGATTCATTACCAATTTGCAAGTAGTTCACAATACCAATAACAAGGCAACTTGGAATTAGTCCCTTACACAAATTCTGGGTTTCTTGGCCCCCATTCCAATCCATAATCGGTATTCGGTACCCAGTAATGTAAGAGCTGTTGCACAGTTACCCTGCTATGTTTGAGATATTTCTCCATTAAAAGGCTTAGCAACCTTATCCATCATCACTCATAATGTGCAGACATAAAAGAAATATACACATCATATCACATGTTTTACAGAACAAAGATCAGAGTTTCTGGTCTGTAACACACAACTATAAGAGGAAACACTAGAATCTAGCACCATTCATGGATGCACTTATTCATATTTAAAGAACTATAACCCCATAGGTCAATGTAGAAACATAAGGGAATTCTTAACTTTATCATTTTATGCCATTCAGACTCATCCAGGGGCTAGGGTTCGTAAGTGGGTTCTTGAGATCAATTCAGTCTAACATGCATTCTTCATGCTTATTGAACATGCTAACATTTTTAATTCATGATATAAAATAACTCAAATATATAGATTGGGTCCAAATCTGTCAACAGTGGAAAAAATCTAGAATATTCATTAATGAATAATTTGAAGAAATCTCCAGTAAGTAAGCCATGAAAGGCTCAGTTGTAACTATTATAAAGTATCAGAGCTTAAATGAAAATTCTAGAATACTCATAAGACTCTGAAAGATATAAAAACAAGGCTCGACATGTGAATACCCAGAACTGGCATTCCCAGAAATGGCCTCAAGCCTGCTGCGTTTAGGGTCAAACGGATGATGGGAACAACTGGGTCCAACCATATGGGTCCTACACTACCAAGTTTTCCCATGAGTCTTGTTTCCATCCTTACGGTTCTGATATTTGAACAAGTGAGCCATGTGGGCCCCATAGGCCACATAACTCAAAACCCAAAACGTGAATCTGCTCCCAGACGGCCAGAATTCAATTCTGTTGTAATTGCTTGCAGATTTTTGGACAAATTGATTAGGAATCATTGCCTAAGGATCTTATCTACCCTATGACAGCAAGTGACAAGTATCTTAGGGCCTGTTTGGATAAATGAGGAGTGGAGTAAAATGAAGTGGATTTCATATGTGGAGTGCAGTGGAGTGAAGAGAAGTAGGTTGAAGTTAAAGTAGAGTACTTCACTTCACTCCATTTGGATGCTTATTTTGTAGTTAAGGTTTGGAGTAGAATCCACTTTTACTCAAGGAAATGGAAGTATTTAGAGTTGAAGTGAAATGATGTACATGTGGCTCACAACATTACTTCATCTATTGGGATAGACTCATCCAAACGGGGTAGAGTTGAAATTTTAGACTGTTAGGACCCATTTAACTTCACTCTACTCTATTTTTTGCCTATCCAAATAGGCCCTTAGGGTCTGAAAAGGGAATTCTGTGCTCTTACAACACCCAAACATGTCGACAGTGAAGGGAAAGTTACTGTGGCAGTCATACAAAACTAGAAAATCAGTCTAATCATCATCATCATCACCACTAATCTTACCATAAAACAATTGCGTACCAAGGAATACAGTAGCAAAACATCAGGATTTGGGATTCATCGCAAGTAGATAAGGATTCCACTCACCTGGAGTAAACTATGGTGGCTCTGTTGATTTTGGAAAAGATATAAGACATCCATAAGAGCTTCTTATTCTCTGGCCTTTCCTTCCTCCAAACTTTTTCTAATTTTCCTTGTCTCTCTAACCTAGGATTTGGGTTCCCTAGAGAATGATTTGCTGCTGATTGGTATATGGGATGAATAAGAGGGGAAAGAGGTTTATAAGGATTCGACTGGTGCCTTGATTAACCTAGGAATTCTGCTGTGCAAGAATCCCTCTTGGGATTGAAGTGCGCTAGTCCTTGTGCAAGGCACCAGTCGAATCCTTATAAACCTCTTTCCCCTCTTATTCATCCCATATACCAATCAGCAGCAAATCATGGATAGGAATCCATGAGTGTCAGTACGTTGTATAAAGAGCTGGGTCCCTTTTTATTTATCCCCTCTTCAAACATGGGTCCCTTTCCCCTAAATAAAAGGCTACTAACATAAGTGCAAGGGTCCCACTTAATAATATCTTAAACCCAGTTTATTTTAGAGAACCTTGAAAAAATAGTAGTCCCCATGTAATATAATTATAAATAAATCAATAAAGAATTGCACTAAAAAATTAAAACAAGGATATTACAGATGTCTTTGAGATAATAGAAGAACTTCCAAGAATTGCCAGCAACACTGGAAACCCTAGAAACTGCATTTGCCGAGTCACTTCTAGATATCAAAGGCTCTTGGAATCGGAAAGAACCCACATATGACCTCAATGCCTCAAGAATAGCTACAATCTCAACTTCATTGGAATCTTTAATGCCTCTAAGTTTGTACATGAACGGAATGTCACCATTGAAATCACAAAGAATGCCACCTATCCCACTGGACTGGGTGAAAGTTCCTGTGTGAAAGATGCCGAGAAAACAGAGGATAAATTCTGCGCCGATAATGTAATTTTGCTTACCTTTAGAGGCCTCATCTACATTGAATTTGAAAACACCAATTGGAGGGGGTGAACATCTTTCCCACTTCCTTTCCTTGGAAGAGACACAAGACAAACAAGCCTCCCAATTGTGAAGAACGTCATCTCTATACACTCTTTAATTAATGTATCCCATTTACCGATCCTTCCTGAAACAGCATTAAAAAACATGGTGTCAGAAACATGTCTTCAATTTTACTACCAGAAGTTCTTCAAACATCTCTCTGTGATAAGGTTTCCCAGTGGTGTTGGAAACTGCATCTCATATCCTCTCTAACCATTATGGACTATCTGTTGCAAAAGATAACGAGGTTCACCACCTCATTAGTCTGTCGCTGACACTCAGCCCTCAAACAAACTCTTCTGAATTCAAGACATGATCTCACAATAGTAGCCTATGCAACCCCTAGCACTTGCCCAAACCTACCACAGATTTTTCTGAAAGTATCCTCACTCCAGCCATGAAGAGGCACCCCTATACACGTCACCTAAACAGAACAAAGAGGCTTGAAAACTCCTGGTTATCACCTCTCCTATTTAGAAGAAATAGTCTGAGAATTCCATTTCAAAACTGCTCTAGACCAAAGAGTGTCTTCAAGGCTGCTGATGGATAGTAAGAGCAACTCTTTTCCTTACCTGGCTATTATCCTCACATCATTCAGACCATAGGCTTCTCACAAACCTTGGACGAGATGTATGGCACCTTCCCATCTAATAACTCGCTGCTAGGCTGTTAGATAATCAGCTTGTATTTTTCTTTGATAATGCTCTTTTCTACCATGCTTGTATCTAATGGTCCTTCTACCTTTCAAACCGCTTCAGCATAGGAACTCCCCCCTACCTGAGAGTGAATGAGACTGCTGCCTTGATTACCTGAGAATATTTTAGCCATACCAGATCTCTGTGGCTGATTGTGGGTGGCTTTGTGCATCCCGCTCATGGCGGCTCTATCTGCTTTTACATATCCTATATGATATCTCCTGTGACCATCCAAAGGTAGTTAATTTCGCTACCAGCCTCTGACCTTGCAAGCTACTGCTATGGAGAGCATCAGTAGCTTTCCTGGCCAACTCCCTATCCAAATATTGGACAAAGTTATAATATCCTCTTCTATCCCTTTGTCCCGCTCATGGCTGCTCTATCTGCTTTTACATATCCTATATGATTTCTCTTCTGTGACCATCCAAAGGTAGTTAATTTCGCTACCAGCCTCTGACCTTGCAAGCTACTGCTATGGAGAGCATCAGTAGCAGCTTTCCTGGCCATCTCCCTATCCCAATATTGGACAAAGTTATAATATCCTCTTCTATCCTTTTGACATGTTCTATGGAGGGCATCAATAGCTTTTGTATTGATTTGTTCTAAGGATTAAGACATCCATCATTCTCTCATATGGGGAAAACACTGAGCTCACCCCTTCTATAGAAACGTTCTCTGGCAGGTTGTCAACAAATACTATTATGAAGTCCTCCCATCTCACAACCTGGTCGATCTTCCTCCTCTCTTTCCTTGAATAAGTGTCCTCTTGAACTCTCATGATCTTTGCAGTTTTTTTGTTTTCAAATTTAAGGCCCAATTGCACTCTTTCAATCACCTCAAAAGAGGGAGGGAGGGAGGGAGGAAAAAAAGGATAAAAAAGAAAAAAAACAAAAAAGGCATGCTTATGGTCTGTTTCAAATGAAATACTTTTCAAGCTTGTTAAATTTATCATAAATCTAAATCAACACCTTTTTAAAGTAAGGTCTTTTATAGCATTCCTTTATAGAAATCCTCCCATTTCACAACCTGGTCGATCTTCCTCCACTCTTTCCTTGATTTAGTGTCCTCTTGAACTCCCATGATCTTTGCAGATATTTTTTTTTTTCCGAATTTTAGGCCTGATTGCACTCTTTCAATTAACTAAAACAAAGGAAAAAAGGAAAAAAAAAAAAAAAGAACAAAAAAGGCATGCTTATGGTCTGTTTTTATGTCCATGAATGAAAGGGAAATGCTTAGAAGAACACTACCTAATACCTCCAGCTCTTTTCATTTCCCAAAATCTATGAAATTATTTACATTAGTATTGTGATTGTCAAGTTTGTCAAGCTTGTTAAATTTATCATAAATCTAAATCAACACCTTTGTAAAGTAAGGTCCTTTATAGCATCCTTTATAGATATTGCTAAGTTTATCATAAATCTAAATTAACACCTTTTTAAAGTAAGGTCTTTTATTAGCATTTCTTTATAGATATCTCGTAAAAATGGTATAATAAAATCAGTATCAATTCAACTATAAAAAACCATTTGATGGGATTTAGTTAAAGCATATTTTTGTAGTTTTTCGGGCATTACCACAATCAAGAGTCCGTACCACTGTTTGAAGGTGCTCATTGTCACAATCATGATGTTGTGGGTGCATTTCATGTTACAAATAAAAGACTCACCTTAATTGGCTTGGGTGTACTTTAAATCTGTTTTTACTGATGGATTTAAATCAGACCATAAGTGGAAGGTTAAAAGGGAAAAAGATGAAATAAAAAAGAAAGAATTTACGATATGGGACTTAAAAGAGACATGAAAAAAAAATGTACTTCCAAATGCTCCCCCTCGAGTTGAGGCATAGGTATAATCAATGCCTAAATTGTCCGCAATGTGTCACTTCTAAATCTTTAGGAAGGGCTTTTCTGAATATAACTACAAGCATGGTCTAATTGGAAAATGGTGTCCAAATATATCAAATATATACCGTACATTCTCTCTGATAAAACAAAATGTCAGTTAGCCTCAGTGCCTCACTATACTTGGTGTGCTCATCGAGATTACTTTCAGGCTACATGAATAGCTGCTTGGTCATCACAGTGAATTAGAACTGAACTATTTATTGGAAATTGTGAACTCTTTCAAAAGATGTTTTAGCCACACAAGCTCGCATGTTTGGGCTATTGGTTTATACTTCACTTCAATGTTTGTTCTCAGTTCTCACCATTATCGTTTGTTTCTCTGTCTTCTATGTAACCAGAGTTCCCTTCATCAGAATTACAATAACCAGTTGTCAAATTCCTATCATCACAATTGGGCTGTCCATAAGCTGAGTTAGCTCGAGTTCTCACTAAATGTTAATTTTTAGATACAAATGATACGGGAAAACAACATCAATAAGAATATATGTACAAGTCCTTTTCTAAATAATCAACTATTTTCCAATTTTAGTTATATTTCAAAAGAAGTAAACTTGTTTATCAACTATGTAAAGAATAATTAAATTTGTAATAGAAGAATGCATGAGAGAATCCTATATGTTGTTGTTTTTGAGAAGCGTCGGACACGGGTACATACTTCATTTTAAACAATCCATGCAACATAGTTATCTGAATCCTACGAGTTGTATCCCGAATCTTAAGGAAAATGATTCGTATCTATATAACGAATCCTATTTATATATGAATCTTAGGATTCATGTGCGAAGAATCTTACAATTCGATATTCGTTTCATCGCATCTTACAATTCGAGCAATCCGGCTGAGCGGGAATAGATGCAACCAATAAGTTAATAGTAAGTGCAACATAGATTCCTTTTTAAGCTATAATGTATTTGAGTGATTTTCATACTAAATATAACTTTATATAATTTTTGAAAATAGTCTATTCTGGTTGTTAATTGAAGTATCTATTCATTGTAGATGTGATGTTGTCAAGGGAACCCAAATCCGATTGATTATGAGCCTAAGATACCTTTTTCTTCAATCAAACAGAAAACCCCCTCAAACAACGAGAAAAATAGAGATCCGTTTATTGTTGATCATGAGAATTCACAGTGAATATCTTCATTCCAATGGGAAATACTCACCCAAGAGAGAAGAAAGAAGAAAAGTGCATGAAAGTGAAATTTTTATTAAAACTAATGAATAATAACACGACCAGCATGAAATGTATCCTTACATGTGTATCAATGGACTTGAAAACCCCTAAATATAGATAAATTAGGCCTTTCCATTTTATCCTAATACTAATAGGAAGAGGATATCTTGAAACAACCCAAGGCAATCTGAAGAAAATTTGAGAGGAATGACTTGGAAAAAAGATTTTCTAAGATTCTTGCTATCCTTGTGAGAGAAAATCTATCAATCTCTAATCTTTATGCTTAACAACATCCTAAATTGTAGAATCCATAGCAACTTTAATTAAGAAGTGATTGTAAGTAAACTAAGGATTGGAAGCAAGAAACTTAAATCTCATTGCAATGTCATGGAAGGCCTCGACGTGTGGGCCTGAGATAGATGGACTGTTTGCAACCATTGGACCTTTATGGGCTTTATTGGATGTCCAATCCGACCCATTAAAGACTGATTTAAATCCTCATAAAATTCTGTATATTTAATTTCAAATTTGGGACCCATCTTAGGTCCATCTTGAGCAACCAAAGCTAGATTTTAATCCCCTTTTCTTGATTTGGCCCTGATTTGAGATGGATCAAAAGGCCATTTGATCGATGAAATCAATCCAAATAATCAAGGGCCTGATCAATCACATGATCCATCCAATCCAGGCCATTTGCTTCTGCATCAAGATCTGAGTCGATGCTGTCCTTTATCTAAATGCTAACTCATTCCCTTACTTGAAACAGGTATTTGTCGCCAATCATACTTCCATGATTGATTTCATTATTTTGGAACAGATGACTGCTTTTGCAGTCATTATGCAAAAGCATCCTGGATGGGTTGGTAAGACTTTGGTCTTTTTCCTTGTTGAATATCTAGGAATGTATGTTCTCCCATGAGTTTCATTTTCCTGACATTTAGAGGAGTACCGCTTTAACACTGTCATGGTTTTCAATTTATTTTTCAATTTATCCATAATTCCAAATTATCTGTTTAAAAGAATTTATAGGGTCCTGCACTGATACAATTTCAGAGCCTCAAAACTCTTGTGACGCCTGCTGTTTTATGACCTTAGATCAGTGATGTGATTACCCCCACCATAGGTGGGAGATTTCCAATTATATCTTGGAAGAGCCTAAACTTACATTCAGTGGGCCTACAATGGGTGCTTAATATTAGAAATTTATCTGTCCAGGAAAAAGTCTTAACAATCTAGAAGATATTTTGAAACCCTTGTCCATGGTGTGCCATCAGAGTTACAGTCTGGACGACCAAACTTGGGCCACCATGTATGGACCCTAGAAGAGATATGGATCTGTAGATAGTCGTCTCTTTTTGCTTATTTATGTCTCTGTTGTAGGGCTTTTACAAAGCACCATTTTGGAGAGTGTTGGATGCATATGGTTTAATCGGTCAGAGGCCAAGGATCGAGAAACTGTGGCTAGAAAGTAATTGTTTGGTTTGTTTGCATGAAAAAGGCTGTAATTTTCATAGCATATTTTTCCATATGAATTATGTTGGGCATGTAAATCTCAGGTTGCGGGAACACATTCAAGATCCTGACAACAATCCTCTTCTCATATTTCCGGAGGGAACCTGCGTGAACAACGACTATACAGTCATGTTCAAGAAGGTTTATATGTTGTTCTTCCTTTAAATGCTTTAAAACGTAAAATTAACTACATGCAAATAACCAATGAAGGACCCTTGAAAATGGTTGAGTTTGGCTCCTGTTGGGTAATACTATTTACGAAGATTACTCAATTTTTCTCTCTGTTGGTTATTTTAAGTGCAGTGGCTATCTACATCTACTTACTATGCTTAGATTCTGGATTTGATTGGCCTTCTTACTTAAGTTCTCTTTTTTAAGCTGGGTTTCCAACCCCTTGGAAATTAATTACTTCCAGGAAATAGGTTCTCTGATCTTTTATCATTTCCAACTGATGATCATTTCTAACTAAAATCTCATTTTGGTGGTTCCTGTTAATAATTATGTTTTTATATTTTCAGGGTGCATTTGAACTTGGCTGTACTGTTTGCCCAATTGCAATCAAGTACAATAAAATCTTTGTTGATGCATTCTGGAACAGTAAGAAGTAAGATTGCCTTAATGGAAACCGTTTCGTATTTAAGCATCTTATACTTGTGCTTCATGTATTTGTTTATATCAATAAAGTTATTGATCATATACCATTCCATATTGCATGTTGCCTATGGGTAGCCCTGTAAAAGTATATTGTATTTGACTCCTTTTGAAGATAAATCATCCATATTGCAGCTGCTGTTAGAGAAAACAAATCTTGACTAGAATTGATCCCAACCCTTTAGATATGAGGGCGAAGGAAATAGTGAAAATAAAGGAGGAGAGGGAAAAAGGAGATTTTAGAATGGTGGATTGATTTGTATACGTTGATTCACCCTAGATAGTACTGTACATGAGCACGGAAGGAAACGGGCATAAACAATAAACATATGGACACATACTTCTCTACAAATGATCTTAATCATAATTTTTTTCATCTACCCGCCAATGTGTCTTGAACACTCATTCTCATTCACACAGCACGGAGAGAGATCAGGGCTTATTTACTCCTAGGATCCCAAGAAGCGTGTCTGGATCCTACTGGCTCAGTTAAATCCCTGGTTGGACACTCTTTCTGCTTGATTGCCACCAATGGATGCAGTCTGCTATGCATCAATAAGACACATGAAACATAAGAACTTTATATATGAGCCTCGGAAGATACAGGGGCTTGCGGAAAACAAATCCACAGGTTCAAACATTTTTATCAATGCCAGTTTATCATGTCATTATATGCTGGACCTATCCAAGTACATGTGCATCTCAGTGTAAACTAAGGGCTTTTTCTATCTTACACCTAGTAGCTTTGGCATCATGTTGAAATGTGATCTCTAGAGCATGTGATTGGAGAAATTTGACTTTCCCTTTATATACATTTGCTCCAGTTATATCCTGCAATGTTCAATGTTTACCTAGTCAGTTCCTGTTTCAATGCATGATACATCTTATCACCGGGGTCCATGATGTAGGCTAATGCTGGTATACTTGAATGATATATGTTAAATTGATGTTCAGTTAAATCGAGCTACATCAGCTAAATACATATTCAATTGATTGCCACAGTTGTTTTGTGCTCCTTTTATTCAATTTTTTTTTTCTTTACTATCTACTTTGCAGACAATCTTTTACAATGCATTTGCTCCGTCTTATGACATCATGGGCTGTTGTTTGTAATGTGTGGTACTTGGAACCACAAAACTTGAAACCTGGAGAGAGCCCCATAGAATTTGCAGAGAGGTAAATTGTATTTTGTACTGTCCTCTATATATCTACATGATACGAAGAGGGTTTTGTTGCAAGGGAAGAGAAATCCAATTTCCTCAGCATTTCAAGTCTAGAAACTGTTGTATCCCTATAATTAGATGGAAGCCTGTAAAACTTGTTGAAGTCTCATAAAGATGAGAATCATTTTCAACTAGCATTTTTAAAAGTATTCAGGTGCCGACTGATTTCATCAAAGAGCTCAGGATTTAAGCCAAATATGGCTTCAGATACATGAGAAAGCTGCTGTTTCTCTTTCCTTCACTATCAAGCAGTCTGAGTGTTAGCTAAGCGTTTTTATTGGTATTTAATTGGTAATTAGATAAGAAGCCATTTGTCTTGTTCTATATTTTGAAATTAGGATTTATCTGCTATCAAGATAAAATACTTGTTTTGCAGGGTCAGGAACATTATCTCTGTTCGTGCTGGTGTTAAGATGGTCCCTTGGGACGGCTATCTGAAATACTCCCGCCCTAGTCCCAAGCATACAGAACGGAAGTATGTTGGACATCTTCTTTACATTGTTTTTCATGATTTATTACTTACTGGTATGGCTGCAACTAGGTCGGGCTGTCTCAGGCCAGTTCCCAGCCTCTTCCGGGCAACATTTGACCAACTGTGTTAAGCCTGTTGACTGGGCCAGGTCTGGACCCGTCTCTGATGATATGGTTTCGCTTTGGCACCTTGATTTAACAGCAATTGTAAGGCAGACTACATGACTAATAGCTGTAATCAACGTTTGGGCCCACAGGATGGTCCTGAATAAAAAAAAAAAAAACAAAAAAAAACAGCACTTATTCTGGATAAGCCTCAGCCTAGTCGTGATGTGTGTGTATACTTGTGAACTCTACTTGAGCTGTATATTAATAACATTAATAACTAGAAATTAGTCCTGACATCGACTACATTTCCCTAAAATAGCCATCAAAGCACTGTGATTCCTTACATTTATGTGAAAACTACTTGCATTTTGTTTTCAGGCAGCAGAGCTTTGCTGAGTCGGTGTTAAAGCGCCTAGAGGAGAAATGAAGAACGATGGCAGACGGTTCTAACCTACTTTCCTCAAGTATTTACTAATGAAGGGTTGGCATTTCTTCACTCTTGTTCAATCCACTTTTCTCAGATTGTTTTCCTCATTTTTCTTTGTTAGTCCTGTACAATATTGTCAGTCAGATACGAGGTTACATACAATGTAGGGGAATGAAACGTTTTTACTAGAACAGTGATAATTGAGGTAGACGTGGTTGCACGTGATCAAAATCCTGGGTTGATCTTTGAGCAATGATAATTCAGTTCAAAAGAATGTATCCTATTCCTATGAGCATTGTGTGTGTTTTTTTTTTTTTTTTGATACCTATTAGCATTGTTGTCAAAACCCTACGATTTATATTCCGAATCCTGCAATGACATATAGAATCCCTAGAAAAGGATTTATATCTATGGAGCGAATCTCACTTATACGTGAATCTTAAGATTCCCTATATGAATTTAACGATTCAATAATTATTTCAATGAATCTTACGACTCAATCAATTTGGCTAAGGGAGAATAGCCACAGCGAAGAGGAAAGGTTATCTAGTGGTTAACGAAACATCTTGAGAATTTTTGTGGTTTTTGGAGAAACCTTTTAGAGATGAATAGGGCAACAAGCATTTAGCTGTACATATGGGCTTTTGTTCTGTATTAATTTTCTTAAAATTATTGTCGCTTTTTTCTCCATAGAGATGAATAGGGAAACAAGCATTTAGCTGTACATATGGGTTTTTGTTCTGTATTAATTTTCTTAAAAATTATTGTCGCTTTTTTCTCCATAGACACATTTTTTAACTTTTATAGGGCCATACTAACATGTAAAACTACATGTAAAACTAAGGGTTTTGATTGTTTTTTTTTTTAATTTATTTATTTAAAGAGAACAAAAGATCAACTATTGCAACTTGTCTAATATTTCCTTGTAACATGACATCTTAAACATATTCAATTATTTACACATAATTTACGAATATTATATGTATCAATCCTATTTGTCATTGTAACTATGCTGATGAGATGGAAACGGATGGTTTATGAATAACTTCTCGTTTTCTTTTTCTTTTTTATTTTTATTTATTATTTTTCATTGTTATAAAAGCAAAATAAAGAGTAGATTGGAATGAAGAAATAGACTTTATGCAGCTGGCCTCATCAACATAGTTGGGATATAACTTTGATGATGATGATGATGAAATAGAGAATCCTATGACTTGTGATTCAAAGCATGATACAATTTAGTTCATCCTCTTGAGTGATTTGAGGTACAGTTTTGATTTTCAAAATAATGCCTATGAGTACTATGTATGTGACTTTAAGATAGATTTAACTCTTAGGTTGTTTTGCACTTAATCATCTACATACCGGATTTTTATCTGAAGATGACCCAGGGTCTGTTTCATAGCAAGAACAAGGATTTCTTGTTTAGAGACTTTGAAAAACACTGTAATTATTGTCAGTAATCTTACCAATAGAATTATAGTTTGGTGCATTCTCAAGGTAATTATTTAGTCACTTTAGTTGATTTTTGGGACAAAGAATTTGGAGATTTCAGGGTTGCCCTTTATCAGCACTTAGAAATCTTCAGAGGCCAAATTTCCACCAAGGGTTTATTTGTTTGATTGAATATTGACTTTCTTAGAATTTGAATTACTAGGGCAATGACTATAATAAGCATGACGGAAGTTTCAAATAAAAGCTATAATAATCACCTAGATATGTGCGATTTTAGTGAGCCCTAACAAGGACCTTCACATCCAATGATATCTATGTTGAGACTCCCAGTATCCAGAACACCTTTATACTTGAGAACTCATAGCATTTCACTTGATGGGGCTTATATGTAGGATTTCCATAAAAGGTTCTCCAGGAGTTACACAAGCTGACATTTTATTATCATCTGATCCCCTTTTTCATTGATTCAGATATCCAACTAATTACAACATTTTCTTTTGCCTTGTTTATTTCATTTTGTGCCTTTCCAATAGTCCCATATGTAGGACATGGAGTTAAGAGTTATTCAATTTCAGTTTGGCAATTAAAGGAGGTCTTGGGAACAAACTTAGAAGCCAAAAGAGAAATTCAAAACAACTTTCCTCTCTATCTTAAATATAAAATATACATTTTCAAAATTCTCTTTTAAAAAAAAAAGCAACCTTTTTTCTCCACTAAAAGACGAAAAAACACCGACTTTTTTTACACAAAGGTCAAAAAGATTACTTACCAAACAACTAAAGATAAAATATCATTATAACCGAAAAGCAAAAAAAATATCATTATAACCCACTTATATTTTATTCTTTCACTATTTGAGGAAGCTTTACTTCACTTCATTGTACATGTAAATTTCCCAAACAGGCCCATAATCCGTAAATCCACCCTCATCACATTTGAATCATTGAAAACTCAGTTGCCCTTTGCACTATAAATTTAAACGCTTGTGACTCTGGTTACCTATAATTAATTAATTAATCATTAAAAAAACGACTCCCACTTGTAGGTAGATAAACTCAAATTACCCTTGTTTACGAAGATACTTACGAACCTCCGATATTAAAAATAATCTAAGTAATCAGCTAATTACGAGTTGGGTAAATCTTAAATATGGCCAAAAGCTCATATATAGTACTTGAAAAAGCTTCAGCCCTATCAGGTTCAATTACCCCTTTTTGTGGTTCACATTTATTTAATTCATCATCATCAGCATAATTTATGTTTGGGTTGTGACAAGATTTAACGTTGGCTGTAAGCCTACCTAACACAATCCTCCTCCTTTGTCCGGGCTAACAAGATTCATTATTTAAAGTGTGGAGCATGAATACTAACTTGCACAAATATAAATGGAAAAAACAGGAATACAAATCATACAGAATACACACTTTTTTAATAAACAGTTCATCTGGCGATCACAGTACTTCACAAACAAACAATAGTGTATAAGCCAATAAGTCAGTAGCAATATTGACTTGATCACCCATATGATTGGGTTAATCACAACCGATCATCACACGTGTCAGAAAATGTCAGCCAATCAGAAACGTCCATCTGGTGGCACACAATCTGCTTGGCCCTACACTTCAACCAGAAAACCAACAATAGCTCTGCATACAAGGTTTCTCACAGTTATTCTCGTTAACTGAAGTAAATAGAGCATCTCCTACCCTTGTACGAGGGCAATATCAGACCGTCCTGCCCCACGCCCACCTCACAGCTGGCGTGCATCCGATGGTGCTTGGTGGTCCACCTGGCAATCCTGAAACGGATCCCTGTCTTCAGCTCCAACCGGAACACAACCTTCCCGGCGGCCAAGGCCTGCTTGAAACTGTCCCCTTTGCCGGCCAGCGACACCCCCGTGAAGACGCCGCTAACGGGGGTGGTGTTCTTTCTCCGCTGATGGAACCGTAGCAGTAGCGTCGTTGTCGACGCGAGCCGCTGCTCGAGGTAGAAGAGGCTGCCGCTCATGTCGTCGTAGTAGATGTCGACGTCGTAGTTCGGGTTTCGGGCAGTTACGTTGAAGGTGATGTCGGCGTTCTGGAATCCATTGTCTTGGCCGAGGAAGCCGGCGGCGGAGAAGGAGATGACGTGGAACTGGGGGCGGTGGGGGCGAAGGCTTAGCCAGACTATGAAGGCGACGAGGCCGATGACGAGGAGGAGGCTGAGGATGATGGTGCATATGAACTTGCAGAGTCGGCTGGTGAAGCTTTCCTTTACGCGGCGCGCGTAGTTGCGAGTGCGAGTGCGGTGGGGCTGGTGGGGTGGTGGTTGCCGGCTTTGGTCCGGGTATCGGGTGTGGGACGACATTTTAGAAATTGTTTAGGGGGATGGAGGGATCTTTTTGTAAGTGAGAGAAGGGAGGGGGAATAGTAGAAGGAAGGGTAAGGGTGTCGAGCATTTATAGAGTTTAGATTTTAACCATTGTCTTTGGAGGTTCTCTTAATTTATTGGTATGAAATTGGCTTTTAGGATTTTTAAATATGCTTCTAGGATTTTAATATTTGTAAATAGGCTCTTGCGTTTTTATTTTTATATCTTTCTTGTCTCCAAAAGCAATATTCCTAATGAAAATGGGCAACCACCATGAGGTTTGTGTTTTCAAGAAATTTCAACGGTTTCTCTAATAAGTTTCTCGTGCACATGAAGTCTACTAATGTATTTTGAGTCTTTCATCAATCTAACGGTAGGTCATCATGGATTAGATAAATCATAACCAATTTTACGTATTAAGTGTTTGATTATCATTATGATAGATTTGGATTTAATGGAATGAGCCCTTGATTGATAAATATGAATTTATGTAGGGTTGTTCTTTCCCACTAAATGCAATTGTTAATGTTACACGCTTTAAGGAAAAAAAAAAATTTAATCTAAGCTTTTGAAATTAAGTATATATAGGGATAAAAGATATGGGCAAAAGTATCATATCACTCTCAGAATCAGTGGTGGTTGGAAGGCTACTGATTTTGGGACAAGGAAGGTATTATAATGAAAAAGCAGGGTCATATTTACAAATCCTGTTAACTTTAGGGTGGTTTATAAAAAAAAACCTCTAAAATTGTTCGTCATCTTCAATTATAATTAAAGCCTTGTCTCAACAAGGTTGGGTTAGTTTACATGAATTTTATTCTAAGTCAAACAAATACTCGAAAAGGTTTTACTTCTTCATATTTAATCTTTTTACTTTCATCCATTCTTATAGTCCCAATATATTTCCTATCATTAACGAAGATAATTTTTCAATTGATTACATCTATAGTCAAATAATATATTTCTTAATGATGGGTAATCTTTGGATGCCAAGTTGGGACCATCATTTTAAGTAGTTCGTGTTACATATGTAGGTTCCACTTTAAATTTTACAGTGTTGGCCTCGTGTTTGTTTACATGTGTGATGTGTGGAGGAGTAAAAATATAGTGTGAAAATAAAAAGAGTTAAAAATAAAAAAGAACCTTTCCCGTAGTTTACTTCTTTCCAATTATCACACTTGATTATTTAAAAAACACACATCATGGCCTACTTTTACTCCTCCCTTGCTGCTCCTTTTGCTTAAGAAACAGAATCTGTAAGATTCTCTAACGAACCATTGCAACAAATCCATCAACATGCCCCACTTTCAAAATCAAGATTGCTTAAAACCACTACCTCACATTTTTCTATTATAAAATTTTTTTATAGATAAAAAGAGGTTTTTTTTTTTTTTTTTGTACTCAAGCCTAAGAGCCTCAACCCTAGAGAGCCCGCATAAGTTGGAAGAGGAAGCCACAAAGTTGGAAATTTTCATGTAGTGATATTCTGAGCAATTAGAAAGTGAGCCCTGCTGATGGACTCAGAACTCAAATTCTTAAATCTCCACCTCAGAGATTCAGGAATCCGAGCTGGGCAGGTCGAGGGAAAGACGAAGGGATGCCTGATGCCTGAGGAATGTAGTTTTTAAAATGGAGAAAGCAAAGTATAGTTTCTTCTGCCAAACTGAATAAAAGAAAGAAGGAAAGAATATTTATGGTAGGAAAAAAGCTTAATAAAGGGAAGTTCCTTCCAATTTAAAAAGAACCTAAAGTGCAAAAAAAAAAAAAAAAAAAAAAAAAAAAAACCTGGAAATTTAGCAGATGAAAGGGACAGATCATTGTATGAAAATGATAACTTTGTTTCATCGTAATCGATTGCAGGGCCCACCAGATGGACTGTTTGGATGGCTGAAGTCTGGGTCCCTCACCTGTAGATGTAGATTGCGTTGGATGTGAACAATTGTGCTGGTTTGTTATGCCACTAAATCTATATATGACTTATCTGGTACAAGGTGTTGATCATCATCTTTTTAGTCTCCATAACCAGGAGAACGAGCACAGCAGGTCAGATCATTGTTTTTGAAATGATATGGTCCCCGTGGAGCCAAACAGACATGGAGGGCCGTCTCAATGCATCAAATTACCAAAAAAGTGATATTTAGAAGAAGTGACTTCTATAGCAGTAGAAAAAAACCACTGCTAAAAGGCATTTTTTTCCACCGCTAAAAATCACTTTTTTGTCGTTAAATAGGTGATGAGTTCCGGATCTCATTGTCATCCCCCACAACGCATTATAGTGATGCAGCCTACCCTCTCATGAACCCAAACATTACATAATGTCATTGGGTCACTTACGAGAACTGATAATAATACATTGGCGAACCTAGGATTTTCAATTGGGTGGGGCAAAAACTTTGCCAGACTTAATATTAAAAAAAAAAAAAAAAATCTTCACTAGACTTTTTCACATTACCAAATAGCACCTGTAAGTTTTTCTTTAGAAAATGTACAGCTCGTAGAACTCAACTAGATGCATAATAGTTATTGAAGATTAGGCAATGAAGAGGTTAGGAATTAGGATGTTAATCAGAAGTACCGAAAAGCATTAGATGGATAAAAAATGATTCTAACCTTAATTTTAGATACTCAAACTCACATTATTGTTTTCACTAAATTTATATGTCAAAATCAATGCGCAATGGAGATCGCTGCAAGTTCAAGGTGAGTGGGTGTGTAAGAAAAAAATGAATACAAGAAAAAACTGAGTGGGTAAGAAGAGATGATAACGAGTATGGATTTGGTCATCTTTGGATTTGTAAATATACTTAGATTTGATGGTTTAGGGCTTAAAATTTGTATTAGGATTTGAGGACTTAGGGTTTGGATTTAATTAGGATTGGAGATTAAGCGTTCAGATTTAGGTTAGAGTAATTAGGAAGGATTATACCACATATATTTGCCAGACAAAGATGCCTATACAACATAGTGACTGGTGCCAAGGAGTTTGATTGACAATCGGCGTGGATGGATTTCGAAAGAAAATGTTGAAGAAGAGGGAGTGCTGTGTTGTGAATTTTTTTTTATTTTTCTCCTTTTTTTTTTTTTTTACCAACCAAGCTTTACATATGTGGGGCTATCTTTAGACAAATGTGGAGCGACAAGTTTAGACATATAGGGCATTCTCCAAGGCCCATTCAAACTCTACGGGGATTTCAATTCCGACTTGGGGTAACTGCCCAGATCGCTCCAACATAAGTCCACCCCTGCTCCAAGGCCCCATCCAAACTCCATGGTTCTAAAAAAGAAAAAAAAAAAAAAAAAACCTTCATGGGGATTTAATTTTTGACCTGCGGCGAATTCCAACCTAGGTCCGCCCCTGCATCAAGGTTATATTTTTCAAAACTCAAGTCATATTGACTTGCCTAGTTGATACATTTAAGGACACTGAGTTTATTACTATATAATGTAATAAATGTAACACCCTTCTGAGGCACCTACACCACAAAGTTTATTACTATAAAATGTAACAAAACAAAAAATGTTGTAGGGTGGCATAGCGGAAAATACTTACAATTAAAAAACTCCATGATGTACAAACAAACAAACCATCAAGCAAATACATATGTACATCATAGATTGCCTACAACCATCAAGCAATCACATTGTTTGTTAATGGTGCCTACATCCACAATATATATACCCCAATAATCCTCATCTTGGCTTGGATTATGTCAATTGTAGAGCCACCTTGAAACCAGTAATGTCTTCCTCCCGTACCTCGCTAGAGGGTACATGCCAACACCCGTTACGACCGGGTGGAGCCCCTAGCTTACGGTGCACCAACAATCTCAATATTGTTCGGTGTCGATCAAGTCTAAATGGGACTTGAGTTTCTACGAAGTCTGAATGGGACTTGAGTTTCTACGCTGTTGCCTCCATTTGTTTTCATCTTTTCATGTGTTTCTCTCGTAACATAATGAGCTTTCACTTCCATCCGACAAGACAAATAAGACTTGCTTCCCAAATATGGATCTTACTGGCACCTTGTGAATGCTTGGCACCTCGTGAATGCTTTTTTCGTTGTCTCCATCTTCATGTTCTTTCTAGGCCTATCAATGGGCCAGGCCGGACTTGGGCATGGGTTGTCCAATGCCGACCCTAAATTGAATGGGCCTATGTCAAATCCTATTCCGTGTGGGCTCAGGCTGGGCCCGGTCTAGGCCTAGACTTTAGCACGATCTTGAACATAAGATCAACATTCTCTAATTATTCCTATAATGTCACCGGACTTTAAACCCTTCTCCTTTTTTCTGGGCTTGGGACCGGCAATGCAATGCAACAAGCAATTTGGTGGAGTTAAAATTTTTCTTTTTCCGATGTCAGTAGAAAATCAGAAAATCAATAGAAATGAGTATAAAATGTTGGTCAAGTAATGTCTAAAAGAATTCAATAGAAATTATTTTTCTTTTAATATGTCTAAAGGTTCAGTTAGTAAATTCCCATCATTGTATGAATCATCATCATTAGTTGGGTGGTGACTAAACCAATCTTCGTCTAGAGGGGGGATGGCCTTTTATGGGGAGATTTATGACGGTGAAGTTGCAAAAACAACCCTCTTAATTAGCCGTTTTAACTGTTATGGGGGGCAGTTTCAGAAAAATTTATAAGAATTAGTAAAACAACCTTGCGGGGGGGGGGGAAGCTTTGTGCAGGGCCGGGCTTGGACAGGTTACGCATGCTCTGCCCATTCCCAGTTAGCTGGGCTCAAATTTTTCTAAAAGCCCTGTGTTTTCAGGCTTAGGGCAGGCTGGGTACCTATTTCAACGGGCTAAATTGACGGCCCTAATTCTTTATATAGATCATGCAATTGTCATTTTTCCGGTAACAGGTCTTTGTCCTTTAAAAATCAGAACCCAAATACATTTCTTTTTTCGAGGAAATCATCGCCATTCATGCTTCCTAGATTATCGCTACATGGTATTTTGGAAGACTTCATCATTCCATATTTCAATGATTTCGTCGCAACTGGCTCCACCTGAACCATTTAGTTTCCCCCATTGTCAACTAATTCCAATTTAGTTGCTCCACCTAGAACTAAAACCCTTATCAACTTGTAGAGAGTTCTAACAATCTCAGCCTCCATGATGACCATTGCTCTATTATTCACCTTTAGAATTCCACTTGCTATAGCGCACTTATAGCCCTTGGAGTCTAATTAAAGCTCCCTAAGAAATATGATTTCATTGTAAATATGAAACATGCATCACATATGTTAGGGTCCGAACGATTCCATATACATTTTGATCTTTAGTATTTCTATCCCAACGCTAGCCAATTCCGCGTTGTTTCCCTAATAAACAAATCTATCAACATAGGGTTTATGATGGCCAAACTAACCTTTACTCAAACACAAAAGATATGAAGAACCAAAATCAATAGACCATGAATCATAAACCTGATTCATACCTGTGATGACCAAAAGTGATTCTCTATTGTTTGAATCTGAGAATCCCGGCTCGCTCACTCCTGATTCTGAGTCTTCTGTTTTTCTCTCCAAGTCCTCCTTTTGCTTTCTGCAATTCCTTTTCAGGTGTCTTTCTTTCTTACAGTAATAGCATAAGAACTGGTGTTTTCCATTCATTTTAGCACATTCGCTCATTCCTAATCCCTTCGACATGAATCTTCACATTCCATGACTCGAACCGACCATCATGTATAATCTTTTGAGCTTCACCCAAAGTCCTAGAGCAATTTCTTCTTCCATGATGTCAAGTAACATTTTGTCCGTGAGGTTGAGTCGTATGAAACTCATCGCCCTCTCTTCTATGTCTGCCCATTCGATGGGGTCATTTGTATGATTTCTCGATGACACATACAAAATTTTTACTGAATCTTGCTGTGTCAAGGAGTTCTTGTGTCACGACCCGGGCCCGAGGCCGGACTAATCGGGGCCTAACCTCGGGTCGTGAATCCATCATACTTACTCCTGTAAATCTCGAATTAACCGAAGTTAAGACGAAGACTCACAAGGAATCTAACACACATACCTGTCAAATGTACAATTTTGCGGAAACATATACGTACCTTGACAATAATTGACTTTACATTACAAGTAAAGTTCCCATTTACAAAAATATAATCCAATGAAGTCCACCGCTGCATATTCACAATACAATGCAGGGGATATCTAATTACATCTCAAAATGATATACAAAACAATCTCCAAAACATTCAAAAGCTACGCCCTCCGAACTAAGCGCACTCGGCTAAACCTCCTGGAGGTATCGGATGGGCCTCCTCCGCACGCGGCGCGGCCTCTGCAAGGCTGGGATGGGCATCTGGGCCTGTAATGCCATCAATAACACTATGAACACGACGGTTCAACAATGTATAAACTCATTTATGATAACTCTAGACAATTAAATCTAAGTTCATTCAATGTCCTGAACAGTGTAGCCAATTGATAATCAATGACTAGATTACAAATACAATAGTGTTACTATCATTCAGTTCAAGGTCTTCCCAAAGGAAGCGTTATTCAATTCGTTTCATTCATTTCATGTCATTTCGTTCCATTTCGTGTCTTCCAACGGAAGAAACTTAAATACAAGGCGGAAGGGCAAACCATTCGTGGCCTGGCTTTATTTCATTTTCGTTTAATCAATTTAATTAAGCACAAGGCAGAAGGCAAACCGTTCATGGCCGAGGCTTCAATATTGTTTCAGTTTTCCCTTACATGGCTTATCAATTCATTGACTTTCCAGTCTATATGTGGGATCTACCAGTGTCTTGATCAGAGATCACTGGCATCACCACGGAGCTCCGGAACACCCCAAACATCTGCTGCAGCAGGATTATTCATTATTCATTGCATTTATTCATTATTCAGTGGTTCATTGTATTTATTCATTGTTCAGTGGTTCATTGCATTTAGTCATTGTAGACTCAAAGGGGTTAGATGAATCATTAATCATTCACGGTCCTACTTGTCTCTATCCCAAATTTAGACAAATTCTAGGTGTAATTATTAGTTACTAAATGCACGTGTTATTTTCGATGGACATCACATTTACATTTAATATGTGCATTTAGTCCCCAAAAATTTTCCACCCTCAATATCAAAATCCACTCGGTCCGATCGATTGGACAAATTTCTACTCACAATTAATATTAAGTCAATATTAAGTTCACTGGCGGTTAGCCGAAACTTGGCCGGCGGCTAGCCGAAATGCAGTCGGCGGCTAGCCGGAATGTGGCTGGCAGCTAGCCGAATTTTCAATTTCGGTTAACCGCCATTTCGCGGTTAGCTCACGGTCAGCTTTCCAGAAGCTGACATTTTCGACAAAAATCCTGACTAAATTTCGGTCACCTCACGGTTACCTCGCGGCTAGCCGAAATTCAAATTTCGGCTAACCGAAAATTGGCGGTTAGCTTTCCAGAAGCTCGCCCATTTTTACAGATTTTGACGGTTGGCTTCACGGTTAGCCTCGCGGCTAGCCGAAATTAGCCCAGAATGACACTTTCGAGCTTCAGAACTTCTGAAGCAAATTTCTGAGATTGAGTTCCTTGAACTCAAATCTCTTCAATAACCTAAAGAGTTCAAGAAAACTCACTCATTTGGAGTAGCCATCAACCATTCCATTCAATCTCTAACAATATACACTCTACAACAAGGAATGGGTTGAGAACCCATTCCTATAACTCAAGAAAACTTGTAATATAGCATTTCAATCATAAATAGACATTTATACTTGCCTCTAATGAAGATTGATGAAGAAAACCCCCCATTTCTTTAGCTTAGGTTGAATGAAAACTTCTCAACTTGAATGCTTCTCCCTAAAATGTCCAAGAAGAAGATGAAGAAGGTGGAGGAGATATAGACTCACTACACTTGAACCACTTCAAATCCTATTCTCATGTTCGATGTAGTTGCAATGGAAGAAAGAAGAAGGAAAGGAAGAAGGAGAGGTGTCTAGGGTTTGGAGTGAGCTGGAGTCGGTGGAAATGAACTCAAAGGAAGTCCATTCCTTTTATATGAGTTCTTTTTGCAACTAAAGCCCACTTATCAAGGTTATTTACGTTTTGAGTCAAATGAAGGGTCACTTGACCGGATTCTCGTCAAACGACTTCGAGCTTATTACGAAAGTTGACGTACTCGTCGAGATACGCGTGTTGGTATCAAGAGTTTCTGTATTCGATAAAATACATATAAATATGTATTTACGAAAAAGGTCTTGTTTTCTTAGTTTAGACTTAAAACTCACTCAATTCACTTAATCTCTTCATTACCACTTCATTAAGTCCATTTGGGACTAATCTCATTGAGTTGGGTCATTAACCATCATTAGTCTAATTAGACTTGATTAATTAGCATTAATTACAATTTAATTAGAGTTAATCTTGATTAACTCGGGCGGGGTATTACATCTTGTCTCTTCCCTGCCATATCCAGAAGTCATTTTTACCATCAAGACTTTAAAGTGGCACATGATGTTTGAATCTGTCACTGTCATTGTGAATCTAAATCTCTCCAATTCTACTCGTCAAACTGCCAATCTGTTCCTATCACTATGTAGTTCTCGTTGCTATGACTACATAGAAAACATTGCATCACGACTTGAAGTATGAGAGACTCTGAAATATGTGAAACGATCCCAATTGATCGATTTGGGAAAATCTGGGCAAATCTGCCCTTTGTACTGCTTTTGCTAACATATACTGCTGATGTTAGTACTTTGCAGTAGGTGCTACGGTTAAGCCAGGCTTCTTGGGCTGTGAGCAACACAAGTGCACTCAAACCTAGTCCAAACCTAGACTTGACCTGAGACGCACTTCCAGAGAAGTAGGACAAAGGCTTCCTTCTATAGAAATGGCGACCACTGTTGATACGCCATTCCTGAGGCGCCACGTATCATTTGTATGGCGATGAGATGCTACCGCCGATCGGTAATTATAATTTTTGGCGCAACGGCTGCTAACGGTGAGGGTGATGGCAATAGGATGTCAACGATCGAGTCATATTGAATCAGCAAATCTAAACTCCCGATTATGGGAAATCGGTCAATGCCTTCTCTCTATCCTTTATATTCTACAACAATGGCAAAAAGATTCGGTGATTTCTTTTCAATCTGCTTTGTGCAAGCACATATTGTGGAGATTTGTACCTCAACCACATACTCAACCTTTCTCTCAGGTTTCTTTTCATGTAAACAAGATCGAGACCCTTCAGCGATTTGGCTCTCTCCCTCATCGTTTCTGTCCAGGCCCACCTTTTTGTTTGTGTAGGTGGCGAGAGGGGCAGCTCTTCAAGATTTGTGCAGGGCAACTATAGTTCTGCCCTCCACCTTTTTTTCTTAGTTGTGGAGTGACCAAAAGGGGAAGAAGATCTCTTCCTCTCGATCTCTCTCTATAGTTTGAAATAAATGTATGATTGTGCTCATACCGCATTGACTCCTCCTTGTCTCTCCCATTGGAAAATGGACCCAAGCAAGTCTTGCTCAACCTCTTTTTCCTTTCTCGCATCAACCAAATGACCTTTGCCCTTGCAGTGATTAGTCGTCGAATTTGTCCCTTCTCGGGGATTTCTTTTGCAACTAGATACCTTACTCCCGTATCCTTTTATTTCTTGAAATCCAAGCCCCACGGCTCTCTCTCTCTCTCTCTCTCTCTCTCTCTCCAACACATAGATGAAGCTCACACATGGACACAACAAATTACATGGTTTGGAAATGGTGTTTATATCCACACAGTAAGAGTTGTTAGTCTATTCCTTCTCTCCTCCCTCTCTCTCTCGATCTAAAGTGAGGGTTACAACACATCATTATATATCCCGTTTCTAAGCCCTAAGAAAAGCCTCGTATTTTACAAAAAATAAATAAAAATGGAAAATTCTACTAGCACACGGATTTTTATTTTTCCTACATAAATTCTCTCTACACACATCACTATAATTTAAAAATTACATTAATTCTTTCCACACGCATCAAAATCCCCCAAAGTTCCCCTCTTCCAACAAAGGGCTCTCCACCATTACCATTTCATTCTTCTTCCCAATTTTTTCTCTGTCATTTTTTCCATCTTAGATTACCTTGTTTTTTATGAAAACTTGTTATGGGGATAGCTTCTCATTCAATGTAAGATTGTACAAACAATGCTAGTGTTTTTTCATGCATTTGTGCTGTTTTTCATCCATTATCACAAGGGTTTACAACCCAAAAGTTGTGATTGTTCGGTCTCTGAGTGGCCGAACAGAATGTAAATGTTCGAAATTGTAGTTCCAAACAAAATTAGACCGTCCGGACCTGAGTGTCCGAACAAAAGTTTTCGGACACTATCTTTCGAATATTTTCCTTCTGTTCGGATGTATAATTCCGAATAGATGCAATATGTTTGGAGCTGAAAGACCATACATATTGGGACCTGTAACTCGTTCCAAGCGAGAAATGGAGAAATGAACCTTTTCATTTCTGCTTTGATTGAAAGGCACCATTTGATTGTTGTTTTTCTTCCTTCATTGCACTAGAAAGACTTTAGAGATGGAATGACAAAAGATAAAGTACAAGAAGAAGGAAAGATGAAGGAGATGGAGGAAGATGATTTGCCCAAGTGCAGAAAATGGAGAAAGATGAGTTGCCCAATATAATGTTTTGAGTTTTTCTAGAAAGTGGAGAGTGAGATGGGTGGGAGGGAAGAAGATGAGCTTGTGTGTGAAAAGAGAATATGTTTTGATTTTTTGTGGGATAATGGATATTTTAGTCATTTCATAAAGGCGTAAAAACATAATTAGAAAAAAAAAAAGACAAATTCCTTGTGTTGGAAAAGAAAAAATCTGTGCGCCAATAGCAGCACTCTTAAATAAAGATCTCATACACAATAACTAAAACACCTTCAAAACCCAAGATATAACCCAATTAACCCAAAAGACCTTCCAGTTAACCCCCAAGACTCGCCCCAACAAATGTACCTTTCTCATCGGAGGCCTTGAACACAACTCCCAAAAAGATATGAACCATACTTTTTTTGTATTCGACCCAAGGCTTGTTAGAAGAAAATCTTCCTCGGCCCCATATTCATGCTTGGGGCTTTGGAAGATAAATTATACTTTCAGTAGTTTAATAGTTTGGATTTGACGTAGATTAATATTTTCACTCATTTCAGTTTTTAGATTTCTAAATACCCTAAAAAATTCTCGAAACCTAATTATAATATATTATAGAGAAGCCTTTTAACACTAATTTTGACCATCAGTTGCATGTAATTTGGACTTTTCAGTTATTCCACAAACACATCACGTCATCTTCCCACTTATGCAACTCCTTTCTTATCTCTCATCTCATGCAATCACTCACTTCTATCTAATGCAACCACCTAAATTTGCTTTCTGATTTTCCATTCTCATTCTTGCTTTTTGCCCCACCTCCCTCATACAACCAGTCACTTCCATGCAACCACGTAAATCTGATTTTTAATTCTTCATTCTCCTTCTTCCTTTATTGCAACACCTCCCTCTCTACTCAATTTCTATTCATTTGTTCTGTTCTCCTACTCTTTTGTATCATACTTTCACTCCTTTTCTACTCATGCTCATGGTCTTTTCTTATTTTATTTTATTTCAAAAAAATCACTTTTTGAGTATAATGCAAATTTGTAAATAATATGTTTGCTAGATTTCTTAAAGTTAGTTATTCTTCACAGGTATGTATGATGTTTCGTTTAATCATTGGTGGAGATAAAAGATTTTTGTTTAGTTCATTTCTCCTTTTATTCCCAATCTGTTTACAGTGATTGTTAATTATTTTCTCTTCATTTCTCTAGAGGCTCCTAATCTCAAAGTGACATTACACACACAAAGTGAAATATTGTGTCCTAGAACATACAGTACTTAAGGGCACGTTTTGTCAACATTCATCATTGAGAATTTCTCGGGATTTTTCATGCTTATGCGGAAAATCCACATTTGGTAATGCATAAGAAATTGCAGTGAGGAGTCCTGGGTTAATCATTTTCTAATATTTGTGAGATTGGACCTCGCCCTATATGATTCCCTAAATCTATGTGATGAAAGAAAGGAAGATGAACAATGAAATGAACATTAGTATAAATGATACTGGTTTTTTTTTTTTGGAAGTTTCTTTGGGTCCCACAATCAAGATCTAAACTGTCCATCATCTTAAAAAACCCCTAAAACGTCTGGTAGGTCAAATATTAGTGGTTGATTCCTCATAAAAGTCTAGACCATTGGACCATAAGTTCTAGACTTCTATGTGCCACTTATACAAAATCCAAACCATCTGGTCTCTTCAAAAGGCCTAAATCAACTATGGTTCAGCTTTAGTAATGTAATTCATCGTGAATCTTGAGAAAATGAAAAAAAAAAAAAAAAAAATACTTCTGACCATTGATCTGCCACAATGCAAAAACCGAGATTTTTTGCTAGTCTATTTCCCTTTTAGTTTTTTGAATCTTGTGGGCCGCAAAATTGTGATCCAAATCATGCATCATTTTTAGAATATAAAACACAGCAAAGGGGTCAATGTTTAATTATAGATCCATCATGGATTTTGAAGTATTTGCATAAAAGTTCATACCCAAAAACATCAATTGGGCTCTATTTGCACGATCTGAATTGTTCAAATTCTCTAGATAGTGAAAACAGGGGGGGTGGTGAATGATAAGAATTTTTCAAATCCTCAAAAGTCTTCTTTGAAGATAGCTTGGTTCCAACTTAACCAACAAATCCTCTCTGTTTGCAAATGTGCCCTAAGTATTCAAATAATAACTGTTCATTGTGCTGACTGACTAATGGACTATTGGCAATTAGCCAATCCACGTTCATGGGAATACCAAGAAGCCCTTGCCATTGAGGCAATAGTTTAAGAGCAAGGCCCATACCATTCAGGTAATAGTTTAAAAGTAGGAGAGAGAGAGCCTCTTACACTACCACCTCCTTGAACATTCTAGAACAGAGAAAGAGAGATGGCCTCTCACATTATCACCTCCTTGAAGCTTCTATAACTTAAAACTATTGACATTAAGGGTGGTTAGAATGATCTCATGAATCATCAGGTTGGTATTTTGCAAGACCTTATTCTTTCCATGATTGGGATGACCCTGAGTGGGCCCCGCAGAATTTAACTGCACCATTGTTATGTGCGAAAGGTTCTCAACTGTATAAAACTCGCATACCACATACACATATATGTACAGTTGAATGATCCGATGCACAACTCCTAGTGGGCCCACCTGATTACCGATTAAAATGGACATCACACCAATTTTTTTAATACTATTTCGTAAGATTCAAAGTTGACCAAATCTTAGGGCCCGTTTCTTTCCTAGAATTCCTGGAATTCATGTCTGGTGGCTATCTGGGATATTCAAATGCTGGAATTTTGAAATGCTACTGAATTCTGTCATTTTTGAATTCCTCGTTTCTTTTATGCCTGAATTCTTGCCTGAGAATTTCTGAATTTCCTAAATTCCTTGTTTCATAACTATAAGGATTTATGAGTAGAATTTTACTCCTGTATGCATTGTTTATATACTAATTTTACAATTCAAGCAGCAAAATTAAAAAATAAAAAACATAATCCATGCAAAAACCACAAACATGTAGGAACTAAACACATGTCCCTAAGCCAAACAGTGGGTCCCTTTCCCGGAATGCCAACAACCAAACACTGAATCTAGTGCATGAAATTTAGCAAGCAAATAACTAAAATGGTTGAATGAGTTGTACATTCAAACCTCATTAAACCTACCAAATATAATATAGATACACATCAAACATGCCAAACATAATATAGATCAAATGTACACATAGAATCACATCAAACATGCCAAACATAATATAGATCAAATGTAGTCATCTATAGACACCAACGGTCTTAACAGAAAGTGCTTAAGCATCTAAAATATGTTTACTATAGTCATCCAAAAGGCAGAAAGTACTTAAACATTTAACCACTTGAAATTAATAAGTTTTAATAAAGTCCTCCATTCATATGGACGAAAATGTTTATTGAAAGACTTCTCATTCATGGAGTGTGGCCTGATGACCCGGGATGGAAATTTGTCTCCAGCCATTTTACTTGCTTCTCAACATTCAAACTCAAGAAGGTTAATGCCTTTCTATCATTACTAACAAGAAAGTCAAGAACTAGCATTTCCATATCTGATGGTATAAGAGGATGTGCAGTCACAACTTCACTAACTCGTGAAATCAAGCTTTTGAGCGGGTTTACGCTTTCTGCAAGTTTAATGACAGCATTTGCAACTTTATCCAACATATTTCTCACTTCTTCACATTCCACTAACTTTTGCTTCTTTGAAATTCTGCCGGTACCATTTTGGTTTGATGGCATAGTTGTACGCCTTGGTGATGTTACACTATGTTGAGGCAAGTTAGCCTCATCCATATCATCCAACCCAGGTGTCTGGATATGAAAACCATCATTCATGAATTCATCATCGGTTGGCATTTTTGAAAAAACTTGTTCGCTCCTTTTAGTTCCTATGAGGGCCACATTGCCCTGGGCCACACCATCATCAATAAGATCATGTACTTCATAAAAAAACTTGACAGTGATACGCCTATATTTAGCCAACTTACTCTTTGCCTATATAAAGTTTTTTTTAGTTAGAATGTAGCTCATTTAAGAAAAGAAAAAAATGAAAACATACAATGTCGAAATGTAGGTGTCAAAAATTTACCTTCTCCATGGAGTCCCACACATCATCTGAAGCAGTTACCATTTTTAATGTATCATCCTAGCCAAATCCAGACGTTGAGAGAAGTTGCTTCACTTCTCTGTTTTGTGTTCGCCAGTTTTTGTACTTATTTTTGGCATTGTATACAGTTGATTCCAATCCGGTTTTTTCCTTAATCTTTGCTATTGCTTCCTTCCAACAAGCAGTATTGAAGTTTTTTTCGACTTTTCTTCCTGTAAGCTTCATCTCTAGAAGTGTGTCCATTAAAACTCTTTCTTGACTTGGATTACATTTGTAATTTACTTTTCTTTGCGATCCTAATGAGATTTATAAAGCATTTATTTACAATAAATAAACTTCCAAAAAGCATACAATGTATCTCTATATTGTCAAATAACATTACATTGTCAACATCCAAAACCATACATTGTTTGTAAAACTAAAATGCAGGATTGCGAACACAAAAATAAATAAATAAAATCATTCCACATTATCATTATATTCTTGTTGGTGCTCATAATCATAACACATGTGCTTAGCTATGGAGTCCCAAAATGAATGCCAATGTCTCTGTTCCAGCGTGGCACTGCTCTATATTTCTAGTATTTGTCAAGGGAGGATCAATTCTAGAATTTCTTCCAATAGAGATAGTTTCAAGCATTGGATCTCCTGTACTATGCATAACTATGTGGTTGTGGAGAGTACAACAAACAATTACAATATCTCATTGAGTTGTCAACGAATACCCATGTGGAATTCGTAAATGGGGAAGCGATTTTTAACAACTCCAAACACTTGTTCTATGGTGGTGCACAATGAGGAGTGTCGTAGATTAAAAAGCTCTTGACAATTCATTGGAGGACATTCTTCGAACTCTCTCGGATGGTAACGCACACCTCTATATGATGTCAAAAATCCTGGCGCATTACCAAAACCAGCATCCATTAGATGAAATTTACCTACATTTGCATATTAAAGAAGTGAATGTTACATGGGACTTCACGTAATTAAAAAATATGTATTTATATTTTGGACATAAAATATTTGTATGGTTCCATTACCTTCTGATACTGCTAAGTTGTCATTTCTGTTTAATGTAGAAAAAAGCACAGTAGCATCACTCGTGGATCCTTCCCATCCCGCAAGCACATATTGAAACCTCATATCAAATCCGCTTGCCATAAGACAGTTTTGAGAGAGTTGGCCATGCCTATTTCAATATTTAGCCTACTTCGTAGTTGGTACATGAGTGGGTGTGTGTGTACCGTCTATTGCACCTATGCATTCCTATCATCTCAACTAAAAAGTCATAGATAACGAAAGCGTCTCATCTAAAATAATAAATTAGGATAAACGAACAGTTAATAAACAAACTAACCTTAAAATAAGGATAGAGTCTACTGTTTATCCTAATTTGATATGGAGTTAGGGAATTTTCTAGAACTTGAATGTAACTTGGATAGACCTTGTAGACCGTATCTAATACTTTATCGAAATAACAACTAACAGTGGTGCCTGAATGGTTGAACCGATTAGCAGCAACTCTATTAGTAACATTGTGGGCCAATGTGTGGAGAAATATTGCTAACTGCTCATTTATGGACATGACTCGTGTGTTCTGAAAGAGTCCTCGATGCATAAGTGTTTCACGCAATACTATAAAGCAATCAGGACTCATACGCAGGTTTTCATGACATTAAGGGCCCTTACCTGACAAAAGCTCTTCTACCCATGATTTGCCTGATAAATATGACATTCGGGATTTCTTTCTAGTTTGCTCCTCTTATAATGTTAACTATTGTTTAGCCAACCCACAATATACAGCCACAACGGCACCAACAGCAGTATGATATTCAAATGCTCAATCTTACGAATTATACATATCATGGAACCACAAGTATCATATTAAAGCGAAGAGAAAAGTTAGGAAGAACTGATACCTTTGATTGAGTGTTAAGACTACAGCTTTGAATAAACCAATTTAATTAGGTCCAATTCTACAATAAGAAAACATCAAATGAACTACATTGCATCTTGACTTTCAATCAATCTAACCACAAATGATACTTTAAACTTCAAATTACTTTGAACTTCAAGAACTATTTTTATAGTGGTCTTGGAGGAGGGGAGGTATATATGTATAACGGTGCCTTTCTTATTTTAATTGTTGAATCAAGAACTATTTAAAGTCAGTTGGCTAGCATACTGTGACATTCTGGTAGCCAAGCAACTCTTCCACAACCCTTAGATTCCCCCCCACCTCATAACTAAGGATTTTATCATCTCCACAAATTTAAGAAAGAACTCGTCCTTGAGAATGATCCAGTTTCTCCATTATATCCTTTGCTCCATTCTCTTAGGATTTTATACTTTTCAATTTTTTGAAAGTTCTCTACCAATTATTAGCATACAAAATGAATCTTGTGTTTATAACTCATTAAAGGAGTCCATAAGACAGACATGAGATCAAAGGAACTGAGATTAAATGTGAGATCAAAGGAACTGGTATTCACGTATTCTGTCCATCATTGGTTGAAACTCCATGTTAATGATTTTCTCTAGTACTAGGATTACAATTTATGATCTACTGGATGGTGACATCAACATAAACTTCTTCCCATCCTGATTAAATTAGCAAATACTCTGATCCTCGACGTGTAGCCTCAAGGTCTGTGATCTTTTACTTCATCTAACTAGTGACTATTATAAAGAAACAATGTAGAATGGGGACAAGCATATTGAGATAAGGGCTTAAACAAAAGGTAGCACGAAGGCACCAAAAGCCAAAAGATATAATGAGATGAAAAGAATAGACAAGCTTGTCAAGTAAAATTACAAGACAACTACAGAAACAAAGATTGATCCCCTACACGTTAAGCAAACCTATTAAAGCCTCTGAGTTAGCACCTCTTTTAAAATGAGGATGGAAATGTGAGAACTTGGTCCGGGTGGCACCCTTAACCACAGCGTAGTGTGTCAACCGCAGGCTTCAAATGGTGGGTCTTTATTAGCTTGCATCGGAAATATCCAAGTCCTGACCCTGGGCTTATAAGTCAAACCTCGTATTAACTTAGCATGAGGCCTTTTAAAATCGGGCGGCCCCGAAACCGTAAGAACTCCGAAGTTAAGCATGCTCGGGCGGGAGTAGTACTAGGATGGGTGACCTCTTGGGAAGTCATCATGCGTGCACGTGGGTCAAAGCGGACAATTTCATGCTGAGTTATTTCTGGTGGGGGAGAATGTGAGAACTTGGTCTGGGGGGTACCGTTAACCATAGGGCGTAGCGTGTCAACCACAGGCTTCAAACGGCGAGTCTCCGTTAGCATGCATCGAAAATATCCAAGTCCTGACCCTGTGCTTATAAGTTAAACCCTATATTAGCTTAGTATGAGGCCTTTTAAAACCATGCGGCCCTGGAAACCATAATAACTCCGAAGTTAAGCGTGCTCGGGCGAGACAGGAAATCTTTAAGAAAGGTCAACACTTTTTCCACCATATCAACCTATCCCTTGTAGAGCTATAAACTAGCATTCCATAACAGGTGTGGACTATCCTTGGGTGCCATTGGAGAAAAAGAAAATCTATCAAACTTTTTTAAGATTTGAGACAAAAACATTTGCTGAGTGCAAGTACAAGATAAGAAGTTATATGACACCCAACAATCCTCATTTAAGAGAAAGGGCATTTTGACTATATTTTATTGTAAATTGTGAAATCTCCATACAAAATGTACAATGATTTCAACTTCTATTTCCTGAAATAGCATTTTCTGAGACATAGCTCAAGCCTTTCAAAATATACAGTTAAAGAACCCATTCTCAATCTAAATAATAATCAAAAGAGAGGGAGAAAAAAACAAACAAACATAAGGCAACATCATAATCTATAGAAACCCACTAACTACATATGTAGAAACCCCCACATCTGCAAATAAACCATAAACATATAGTCACTCTCAAAAACTGCACAAACTCACAAATCTACAGAAACTCAAGAAAATTGAAAACCCCATTTTAATAAAATTTCACAAATGAAGAAAGCCCAAATCTGCTAACTGATCAAGATCCTGAATCTGAATGTTAATATAAATAGATAAATGTTAGCCAAAAACCCACATATGGAGGATCCCAAAAATCTGCAAGTCTACATTAAAAAATCCAGAATGTGAACAAATAATTTTATAGAGTCTCAAATCTAGAAAGAAATGTTATCAAGAAACCCATAGATGGAGAACCCATAAATCTGCAAGTTTACTACAGAAACCCACGAATCTTAAATACACATTTTGGGGCTCTAGTTTGTAAGATAAATAGTGAGATGAATGGAGGAGAACAAGGGAAGAAGAACCATACCTTTTAAGACTCTCGCTGTGCCCTGAGAAGCAAAAACGAAGAAGACCGTTGGAGAAGATCGGAGATGACGATGATGTTCCAGAATTTCTCTCTCAGGGAGTTTTCTCAAATGCTCAATGGTTGAAGGGGATTTCAAAACCCCAGTTTTTTGGTATTCCTAAATGCAAGAATTTGAAAATCCATCAAATTCTACCAAGTAAACAAGGAATTTCTGACAAGTTTTCCAAAATACCCAGATAGACGGAAAACCAGTAAAAAATTCTTTGAAATAAATGGGCCCTTAGCCATTAGATGAGTGGGATGAGTGCGAACTTCGCATGTTGAATAAAATGGCATGTCCAACTCAGATGAGTATCAAATTTGTTTCAATACCAATTCACAAAGCATAGAGGTAGGGGTGTAAAAAAAAAAAAAAAAAACCGAAAAACCATCTAACCGAACCGAACCGAACCGTGGTTAATAACCGTGGTTCACAGTTCGGTTACGGTTATTGAACTCCAAAAACAGCACTCTACGGTTCGGTTACGGTTTTCTGTATTAATTCACAGTTATTAACCGAACCGAACCGTAAAATACGGTTCGGTTAACCGCACATTGTTAACCGTACCGTTATACTTATATATGAAAAAATAAAGGGCCTAGATGTAATTCTAAACTTATGTTAACAAAACAAACCCTAGCAACTAACAAGTCCAGAAACCTTTCTTCTCTCTCTCTCTCTCTCTCCCTTGACAGAGACCGGACTTGCAATGACCGGAGGCAAATAAGAAGAAGAAGATGACTCTCCTGTCCAGATCTAGGTTTGTTTGTGTTCTTATCGTCATCAAATTTTTATCTTGTACATTCATTCTGGCAATCAGGAGATCCATACAAGCGTATCATTCGCCACGCTGGTTGATTCCTTTTTTTATCTTCTTGTTTTTACCCTCTCTTCGCTTGATCATGGTTTTATTTACTTCATGTTACAATAATTAGTAATATTCCCTAATCCCCGATCAAGGATTTTGGTCTTCCGTCCTCTTAGCAGCATGTCAGCCTTGCATGATGACCTTGTTAAGATGGGATATATGGGAATTCATACCAGTGCCTCGTGATAGTGGGGTTTTGTGGATCAGCACTCTGCCAAAGAGCATGGTTGACTTACAGTAGCTGCATATTCCAAAAATCCCCTTTTTATTCACTGAGCTAGTGGGGTTCCTCTTTCACATGGTGGTGCAATGTAATTATCTAAAAACGCCATGGTTGTATCTTTTGACATATAGATGGTCAAGATTAGGGCTCCAACCAAAAAAAAAAAAAAAAAAGTTAAGGGCATTACAGATTATATGGCCCAACTGCCACAAGGCTCACTTGGATTGAGCAATATTGTTATTATAAACAATGGACAAATGCCATTGGTAGAAGTCTTCATCTATTAGAGAGTTGGGACATTGATCAGAGTAGTCCTCTATCTCAAATGTGGCTCTCGTGTATTATATTTAAGAGGTTGGGAACCTTGGAGTTAGAATGCGAGTAGAGCCAATATTGACCCCAATTATATACTAGCAACTTAGAGTTCATAATTTCATCTTCATCTGCTATAATTATTTCCAACAATGTCAGAGAGGTTGCTCATGTTTACAAGCAATCTGACTACTATTTTTAGATACTATTGTGACCTATAATACCCGGATGCTTCAAAATAGGCAACATATCATGTATGATGTAGCACTGTATTCGATATTTCACTTTTTATTTGTAAAATCCATTTTTGCGCCATATCCATGGCATGTATCCACTGGATCTATTCAATATCTAGGCATCATACACTGTAACATAATACACAACTATATTTATGGTAAAGAGATGGATGGAATTTAATGAAGACAAAACTAATTTGCTGGCTGTGAATGATGGATTAATGATAACTCCATGAGTGATAGATTGCCACAAGTCCCATCTTTTTTTTTTTTTTGTTCTGAGTGTAATTCTTTTATTCAATTTTACTGTCAGATTTTGATGTCTAGTATGGCTTAGACTCCACTTCCTTAGCCTGATGCTCCTCAACCTGAAACTCACTTTGTTAGTCACTGTCAGAGTCAGGTATCATTTCTCAAAAGAAAAAATAACAAAGAATCAGATATATGGTAGCATTTTCCTAGACCTAAAAATTATGACCCTAAGATTCGGTATACACTCCATTGTAGCCATTGTGATGCTCAGGTTAAGTGGTTGAATGCTAATGGAACTAGTGCAATGAGGAATCATTTGAAAATCTGTCCTAAGTTTCCAGAAAATATAAATGCAAGTAGTCAGAGACAAAAGAAAATTAAATCAGTAATGAAATCTGGTAGTAGAGCTGAAAATGTGAATCCTATTGCACTTTGGAAATTTAGTCAGGATGTTTGTAGAGAGGAACTTGCAAGAATGATCATCCTAGATGAATTGGCTTTCAAATTTGTAGAGAATGAGGGGTTTAGGAAATTTAGTAGCATGATGTAGCCCCTATTCAAACCTATTTCACGTGTTACAATTGCTAATGATTATATGGTTTTGTACGTGGTGGAGAGAAAAAAAAATTGGAGAGTATGTTTTCGAAAAGTAAACAAAGGATATGTCTCACTACTGATGCATGGACATCAAATTAGAACCTTTCTTATATGTGCCTTACTTCTCATTTCATAGATAAAGACTAGAACTTGCACAAAAAAATCTTAAACTTCTGTGTGATTTCTAGTCACAAAGGTGAGGCAATATGTCGAAGGATTGAGGAATGTTTAGTTGATTAGGGAATTTAGAAACTTTGTACATTAGCTGTTGACAATGCTACATCAAATGACACCGTCATTACTTATTTGAAGAGAAAGTTCTTTTAGAGAAATGACAGTTTTATTTTAGGCGGTCGATATTTTCAAATGAGATGTTGTGCACATGTGTTGAATTTGATTGTGAAAGATGGATTGGACGAGTTGGATGGTGCCATAAATCGAATTAGGGCTGCTGTGAAATATGCTAGAAGCTCTCCACAAAGGGCACATATATTTAAGCCTTGTGTGGAGAAGGAGGAAATAGATTGTAAAAGGATGTTGTGTTTGGATGTTACAACTAAGTGGAATTCTACATTTCCGATGTTGGAAACTGCAGCTAAATTTGAAAAGTCATTAGATCGAATGATTGATGATGATGATAAATTTAAGAAGGAACTTGAGGACGTAGGTGGACCTCCTACCTTTGAGGATTGGGAAGACTGTAGGCTCTTGACCACTTTTTTACAGAAATTTTATGATGCTACAACTAAGTTGTCTACCACTTCATATGTGACTTCTCATTTAAATTTTCCTATAGTTGTTTCCATTGAGAACAAATTGAATACCTTGATATCGGGTTTTGATTCTTGTTTAAAAGCTATGGCTGTCAAAATGAAATTGAAATTTCAGAAGTATTGGGAACCAACTGAGAAAATGAATATGATGTTGTTGATTGCTATTGTGTTAGATCCACGTTACAAGTTGACATATGTGACATAGTGTTATGGATTCTATTTCAAACTTAAGTCTTCAAAGGTGGTTGAGTTTACTGAAAAGATACTGGATACACTTAATACTTTGTATGTAGAGTATCAACAGCTTGAGTCCTCTAATGCTTCATCTTCAAGTCATAATTCTGAATTGGAGGTTGACCAACCCATTTTTAATGAAAATGATTAGTTGGAGGAATATGAAAAGCATATGGCAGAAGTAGAAAATGATGTGGACAAAAATGAAGTCAAATAATACTTGGATTTTCCTCGTGAGAAAGTTCAAGCCAATTCTAGTTTCGATATTTTAGTTTGATGGAAAGTAAATTTTTCAAGGTATCCAGTTCTTTCTTAAGTTGCACGAGATATTCTAGCTATTCCTATCTCCACTGTTGCTTCGGAATCTGCCTTTAGTACAGGAGGACGTGTGTTGGATCCATATCGTAGTTCTCTATCTCCCAAAACAGTAGAAGGCCTGATTTATGTACAAGATTGGTTTCGAGATTCATATGTAGCAGTTGATTTGGAAGATGTCATGGAGGAATTTCAAGCATTCGAGGAGTTAGGTAAAACATTCCTTAATTCTCTTGAGATTTCATGTTATTTTAAATTTGTTATGAATTTAAAGTAGATCAAATGATTAATAACGATTTTTTTTTTGTCAGAATTTGATTTTGATGAGGTTTGAATTGAAGCTATTTTGAATCAAAGGTAGACAGCATGTGCTTCCAAGACTATCTAGATAGTTGGTGCATCAACAATGAAAACCATTTTGTGTTTGTTATGTACTTATAAGTCTTTACTTTCCAGTTTCCATGCAAATGTTGGACCTTAGAGTTATCATGACTCATATTTGGGCCTTTGTTATGTACTTATATGTCTTGCTTTCCATGTTGGTGTTGTTTTATTGTTGTTTCTTCCTTAGAAGATATTTGTGAAATACATTAAGGCATTGATTGAATCTAATTTTGAGGCCGACTTCAAGGTTCAGTACTGGATGATGAGATTTAGGTTCTCAGGTACCTCTTCCTCTTCCTCTTATAACAAACAAAACTATTGCATTGATTAATGCATGATAATAGGTTCAGAATTGCATTGATTGATGCATGATAACAAGAGTATTAGTGAGCATTTTCAGCAGTAGATTAGGTGAAGGGATGCCTTTTTTTTTTATTGGGGAAGATGAAGAGACCAGTGAATTTTCATTGGAGAATTTTTCAAGACATACCTATAGTTTGTCCATGCAATTTTATACACTTGTATTTTCATTTCTTGCAGAGACTTCTCTTTCTGTTGAATGTTATTTATCCTTTATGGATTTATTTAATGATTGAAGTTCTTTTAAATAGAATTTTACATGAATAAGCTTCTTGAGAAATGATCGAGTCCAATTGTTTGAACTATAATAGTGGCCCGCTGCATTGGATGATGCCCAACCCTTTATGGCCTTAAATTTGAATCTGATTTTGATGATCATGGCCATTGACTCAATTGTGTGCAAAATGATTGGTTAAAAATAGCATTATTGCGGCCATTTATTTTGAAGACTCTTCATGAGTTCGTGATGATCATCATCAAATGAAGGCATATTTTAGCCATTTACAATCTATACAAGGGCCTTATTATCCAACAGTATAATAGGTAGTCAAAGTGGGTCCCACGACTACAACCGATTGGACTTTGATCATATCTATATTTACTTCTCTTTTCTCCTCGAAATTTCTTTAGTTACCACTTACCAGTGTCACTGTTTTTTAGGCCATCTAATAGGGCAAATCAAGGATATGGCTTTAAGCAATCTGGCTGTCAACATGCTGCATGGTTATTAACCGTAATAGAACAGTCTAATATGGTTAACCGCAGTTTGGTTTTCTACGATTTTTGTGGATACAATTATGGTTTTAAAAGATAGAAAACCGCGGTTACGGTTCGGTTAATGGTTTTCCAAAAATGCCCTGTTAACTGAACCGTTACACCCCTACATAGAGGGGCTAGGTGGGCACCATAGGTGAATCCATTCTAAGCTCAAGGATAGCTTGCCCTATCTGAAATTTTGCATTGAGTTGTAGTGCTGAGTCTGGAGTTTGACAAAAAAAGAAAAAAAAAAACAAAAAAAAAAAAAAAAAAGAGGGAAAAAAGTTTCAATTGTTGGGTTTATGCCTTGTATTCTGGGTTTACCGTAGTTGTTCATTGGGTTAGCCAATGATCGGATGTAGGATCAAGGGTATTTTGGTTAGTGTACCAGGGCTTTCTTAAAGGGCTAAGAAAGCAGAGATTATATTAATAATGTAATTTGTAATCCTAAACTATGAAGAGAGTTAGGATGTGAATTGTTGTTCTCTTGTCGTGGAAGTAGACGGTTTTGCCGAACCATGTAATATTCTCTAGTCTCTCTTATGTGGCATATTTGTTCGGTCGCAGGTTTTGCCATTTTGCACGCACGCTAACAATATAAACTATGTATAAGATCGGCTTTACCATGAAGCAAGCAAAGCCCTTGCTTTAGGCCCAAAAAATTCAAAAATATAAGGCCCCATATTAGCAATTGGCATCTTTTGCAATTCCAAAACAATAACTAACATCCTTTTATTTTTCCCTAAAAATAAGGCCCCATAATAACTTTCTCGTGAGAAGATGCAATCAAGATCTTCATTTGCCTAACTAATTCTCGAGATCACCCACCAGAGAAATATCTGTCCATTTCTTGTCTTCTGGACCACCCCCCCACCCCCCCCCCCCCCCCCCCCCCCCCCCTACATATATAAATATAAAAATATATATTTGCCTCTCAGCCAACTTTAAAAGGGTTTGACCAATGCTTGAAGCTTTATCTTCCAAGAGAGTTGTGACTTAATTACTAATACCAAAAGATAAGTCCCCATAATAGCAACTGCTCTTTTCAAATTAAAAAAAAAAAAAAAAAGAACTGACTTAATTAGTAATTTTGCATCACAAAAAGTGAGAAAAATATATTTTAAATAAAATATTTATAATAATATTAAAAATAAAAAAAGGCGTCATTTAGGATTTTTACTTCAGGCCTCAAATTGTCTCGAGGCCTTGACTATGCAGAGAAATTGGGCAGCCTGGACGTGCACTGGGCCAACAATCCATCTGCATTTCTAAAAAGTGAGAAGATGTTAATGGTAGAAGCAAAAGCACATGGTTCTGCTCAACGTTCTAGGAAAACTCTGGGGAACATGGTTCTGCTCAACGTTCTAGGAAAACTCTGGGGAATATTGATGCAGAGCACATGGCCCATGCAATAGTATATGCACCTTCTCTTTCAGCTCTCATTATAATATTGACCTGTAGGGCTCTTTTTGTTGGTTGTACGTGTGGGGAAGGGTTTTGAAGTATCTGGACAGAAATCTAAGTTTCAATTCTTTTTAAATTTATCTTAAAGAAATATACCAAATCCAACCCATGATGGACTAAGACAGAGCTGTAATGTTGACTCAATTAAAATCGATTAATGTTCCGGGCCCAATGATTAGATGGGTAATTAGGGCTAAGCCAGTTACCAGTTGAATTTCTGTTTTCCTCCAGTTCATCTGTGTTTGGCCACATGGGTTTCCATAAAAAGGCCGCATTTGTGCTGGTGTGTTGTTTTCATTAACTCCAAGGACAAGAAATAGAGAAAAATGTACTATCATTCTAGTCATATATTTAAATGTACTTTATTTTCATGTAATGTAGCAGTTAAATTATAAAAAAAGATATTTGAAAATTTTGAATTGGACAGATTCAAGCCCTAAAAAAGAATAGAGCCAACAATTCAATAAAGTAGAAGGTTGGGTTTGGATATGCACTCATTTTCTCCACCTTTTCTTCTCACCCAAATTCTTGGAAAGTTGCAGAAAACTCACGTTTGACAGTCGTAAAAATTCTTTGAGGATTTGGACCAATGTAAATTCATGTTTTGAGGGTTTTTAGATTCCACCTGAGCCTATAGGATATGGACATCTTCGCTTCACGGATTTGTGCACCAAAATCCAATTTTCCTCGACTATATGCATCATTATGTACCCATATCAAAGTGAAAGCCTAATCTATACAAATCTCACATTTGCAGATTCTTCACGGATTCCTCGCCTCTTACTAATCTAAAGGCTTGTCCTTGCAACGAGATGATTCTGCTCCCGCGGATTTTTTTTTTTTCCCACAAGAGAGACAAATCCTGCATAACCACCCATCTCCATTGAGGAAAGTCAGTAAATTATTTTCCTTTTTGAGAGCAAACAATGTCGCATGAAACATCATTACAATGGGTTGCATGGAAAATTAGAACGAATCTCCTCTTCATCGTGATATCTCTCATCACACAAACTCACCACCATAAATGTCCTGGAATCTCAGTTTCATGAAAATTTAGGGGCAGCTGAAAAACGGAAGAATTGATTAAAGTGATTTCATGGAGCCCATGTGCATGTAAGATTACAAATTTCAGATCACAGACTTTCAGGAAAGATAGAAGTAAGCATAAAGCAATCAATAATCCTCTATTTCTAGAATCTAGAGACACTAAAGTCAAAAGACCTGGAATTCCATAAAGAGGGTATCAAATCTTGCATAGAACTGCCCTTTCCACACTAGTGAGAATCCAATCTACCCTGATGTCAGCTCTCCTTAAACCTCTGCTTACTCTATTTTTACTGCTATACACAGCTCTTTCTCTTAATATCCACTTCTACAGGACTTCATGTCCCCAAGCAGAGCTGCTTGTGAATAGTATTGTAAAACAGCATTTTGAGAAAGACCCATCAGTTCCAGCTGGTTTGCTGCGCTTGCATTTCCACGATTGTATCGTCAGAGTAAGGTTTCTCCAAATTGTTGCTGTTTCTATTTGCTTTCAAGTTATTTTTCCTGCATGTTTCCTCAGTGTTATAATCTAATCTGTGCATGATACAGTAGATTCATATTATTGGCAATCAGCTTTTGTATTGGCAATGTAATTGTCCAATTTTTGAAAGATTGTGATATGTTCTTTAATGTTAGATCAGAAAATGGTTTTACACTATTTTTTTGGACATTAATTTTAGTCAGTTACATTTCCATACTCATGCTTTTTCAATACTGTTCTAGTCCAATTTATGAAATCAAAATGGGCATATATATATATATATTTGATATTTTGTTTTTTTCAGAATTTCTTTAGTAATGAAATAAAATATGTACAAGTAAATGTCACTGTTCTTGTGATTATTGCTACCTCATCAACTCATTGCAACATTCCTTCCTCATTGCTATAACTTGGTGTTTGTATGTGAAAATGGATTCTTTTTTACTGTGAATAGATTTTTAGAGTAATGATCCCCCAAGCAGACTCAAAATGATGGTGCGCGACAACAATTGGATTCCACCCTATGGCTTGTCACTTGCAATACCCGCAAATACGTTATTGGGTGAAATTTTTTTTTCCAACCGTTAGATTTTATTTTACTCTATTTTTATTCTATTTCATGACAAATAAACATCTAAGGATAGGATGGGGGACGAAAAGGCCAGATGTAGGACAAAAATTAGATATCGGGTATTAAGAAGGAATGGAACCTTAGGTGGGCCCGGCATGATTTGTTGTGCATATTGGTCCCACAAACAATGTCTCTCATCATCACTTCAGTTTCTGAAACATTTAAACATTGCATAATTATTTGTTGGTGATTTCCTAGTTTCTACATTTTGGTCATTCCTTTCTCCCCTTTGACTATCAATGTTCAATCATAATGCATTTGAAATCTCATTTTGATGCAGGGTTGTGACGCTTCTGTTCTTTTAGACAGCCATGGAGACAATATAGCAGAAAAGGAAGCACCACCCAATCTAAGTCTCAGAGGACTCGACATCATCGATGAGATCAAAGCAGCGCTGGAGAGCCAATGCCCAGGCATTGTCTCATGCGCGGACATACTGGCATTGGCTACGAGAGATGGCGTCGCCTTATCAGGAGGAGCATCTTATGGTCTGCCTACTGGGAGAAGAGATGGGTTTGTTTCATCCATTACAGAGGTTCATATTCCTGACCCTGCATCCTCTGTTGCAACTGCTTTGAGTGCCTTTCAATCCATTAACTTGGACATTTCAGATCTCACCACACTGTTAGGTAAATAATAAATCTACTTTCCTATTACTTGACTATTAGTCAACAGTAGTTTTATTGGGGGCCTTTTTACTTTGACTATCAGTCAACTTTCCATTTCATTGACCATCAGTCAACAGGTACACATGGGCCTTGCATTAACATTAACAAACCAATAAGATCTTTCCATCTAATTATTTTGCTTATGTGAATTTTATGTAGTAGCTTGTTAAATTTTGATTTTCAGGTGCACACAGTGTTGGATTTTGTCACTGCCTCTTCTTCATCGATCGATTGTATGACTTCGAAGGCACCGGCCTCCCTGATCCAGACATGGATCTCAATACACTTGATGCACTCAGAAAGAAATGCCCCAGACCTGTTTCAACGATATCTAATATAAGCTCTGATCCAAAAGCTTTTATCAATCAGGCAACTACAACACCATTCCATCTAGACAACTCTTTTTACCACGGCGTACTCAATGGAGAAGCTGTTCTTCAGTTAGATCAAGAGCTAGCTTTCACTAGTTTAACAGATGATTTGGTAGTCAGATATGCCAACAGTCCAAGACTTTTTATACATCAATTCTCAGAGGCCATGATCAAATTGGGCAATGTGGGTGTTTTAACAGGAGAAGAAGGAGAGATTCGAAGGAATTGCAGAAGAGTAAACAATAAGAATCTTTGATATATTTGAACAGTGAAATTCATATATGGTTATTGATTTTCGGTTCAACAAATAAATATTAGAAATGGAGGTTTGTTAATTTTGAGTTGCTTAATTAGATGTACTACTAAGTTGCTATTGGTAAGAATGTTTAGCATGATCAATGTTTATTCTTAAACAATGGGTCTGCTTCAACAGGGAAATTAATATTTACATGAGAATATAAACATTGGTGGTTACTGTTATTAATGATTTGAGGGTAAAGAAACCAAATGGGATAAAGGAAAAAGGGAAAACAGTATAGCATTCATCATGGTTTCCAATATCTCCACAACCGTAACTAAGAAAGAAGAATGGATGGTTTCCAATATCTCCACCTTCCCTCACCCGAGGGCTCTTCACCTCGCCGGACGTCCCTCACCCGAAGTCTCCTTCCCTCATCCGAGGGCTCGATGGGGTCCGATCCCCCCTTAGCTGGAGTAACAAAAAAAAAGGAAAAAGAAGAAGAAAGAAGAATGGATAATATCTCACTGAAAAACTAAAGAAAATAAGAAGAAGAAATTTATGAGTGTTTGATCTTTTCCTAGAGGAGAGATGTGTTTATTCTCCTGTTCTAATCTTAGCTTAACTCACTAATCACATGGTAGTCTAATTTTTCACATCCCACTAATCTCATAGTAATTGTGAGTGCCTGAATATTACGGACTTAATTAAATGGATATTGAGATCTTGATGTCACTATAAGGCCTCTTTAATAAGGGTTAGCCTCCTGAGACCTGAAAGGGAAGGAAGAACAAAGGTCAGAGGCCCTGGCTGCTCTCAGCAGAAGGCACTCCTATGCCTAAGTGTAATCACTGAACAAAGGATGAGTGAGTGAAGAGGAATGAAGAGTTGGGAATTGGTGTGCAGATGAGCATAAAGCGTACCTCTTGTGGGTTTACCTCTTACATATATATATATATATATATATATATATATATATATATAGGCGTGGGTCACATTAGACCTTTCCTTAGTGGAGGTAGGTGGAGGTACCGTCCCATCGGATTGTACCTTGGTTCCCTAGTGGAGGTAGGTGGGGGCATTGTCCTGTCGGGCCATACCTTGATCTCTTGTATGGCTGCGGATGTGACCGTCAGATAAGGTTAACCCCTTATCTATATGCGGCGCCCATCCTATCTGTCGGCTTGTTCTGCAACGCCGCCGTACTTTTATAAAAGTATAATTATAACTGCCTGACACCCAATATTCTTTTTAGTTAATCAAACCGAACTGAAGATGATACCGAGGTCAGACATGGGCGAACCCTGGTACCGCTGCCGAGACACACAAGGCCGAGAACAAGAGAGTCCAGCTGGTACTTTTACCGAGGCCAGCTCAAGCTCGGTACAAACTGGCACAGTTGCTGAGTTGAATGAAGTTGAGATCAAGATAAACCTAGTCGGTACTTTTACCGAAACCTGGGCTCATCTCGGTATTACGGAATTCTCCCACACAGTAATCTAATCTTGTTCCAACTCCTCAGTCATTTTTTGTCATCTCATGAGATCATTTGCCAGGGATACTGCTAATAATCATGATCACTTGATAGAATGCTCAAATCTAAATAGAAAATGACAAATCAAAACAACATTTGTGGCTCTAACAATATACTTCAACATGATTGAATTACATATGTAGGCAATAATACATATGACATTAGAAACCGAATGGATCTTGATGCATGCATAATATAATTTTAGGGGAGGCGATTCCGGACCTGACCCAAACCCAATCCAATAATCTAGGGCCTCGGATGATCTTTTCAAATATTTTTGTTAGGTTCAGGATGAGGTTTCTGACTCAATTAATAAATGAATTGGGGTTGAGCTGAATCCATTCTTGCAATTTTCCATGTCATCTGGGACAAAACCCAATTCAACCCGACTAATTCCATTAACCATCCTATCCAACTGAAACCCAAACTTATTAACTAAGGCTTTGATTATGCCTTTAACTTCTAAGTTGGGTCTGGGTTTGACATGCATTTTCTAACTTTATTAATAAGTGGGTCTATTTTGGGTTTAGCCTATACATGTCATGCAGTCCATGGCTTGTGTAAGATAGTATAAGGCCCGCAGCCCATCAAGGATCCAATCCACTATACATATCTACCAAAACCTCGAGGCCTTAGTAGAGGTAGCGGAAATACTTTAGCGACACTCCTTTTTTTTTTTTTTTTTTTCCACCGAGTCGTTGCTGGGATTTGAACTCACGACCAGTTGGCTCTGAAACCATTTTAAGATTTGAAATTCAAAAATAATATGTGTGGTCTCCTACTCAAGAGATGAGTTGTGAGATACATGTATTTCATATTTAATGTAGTCAAACAGTTACATAAAGATATGATTTGAGAGAAGAACCGAATAAATACGAGGATTGTTACAACTTATACACCAGACTTTGTTAACTAGTTCAAGAGAGGGATCTTTGATTATTGCAATGCATGTGGATGTATGCCATGTGTCTTGCCATGATTCTGATCTGTAATATGGGCAATGGAGGCCTAAGGCACCAATCTTGACTGGACCCATTTAAACAATCAGTGGTTCTCATGGGTTACATAGCCTTCATTTATCTTTTACGTAATTACCTTTATATAAGATTGATTCAGTGTATCCTAATGCTTAGGGCCCGTTCGGTAATTTTACATGTAAAATTAAGTGTAGTAAAGCATCAAATCAAGGAAGAATAACATATAATGGGGTTATAATGGTATTTTATTTTTAGTTGTTTGGTATGTAATCTTTTTGACTTTTTATATAGAAAAGTGGAGGTTTTTTTTTTTTTTTTTTTTTTTTTTTTTTTTTTTTTTTAGTAGAGAGAGTACTTTTTTTTTTCTTTTTTGAAAAAGATGGAGGGAATTTTGAATTAAAGTGTTATTGATATGATTTTTTGTCTGAAAAAGATGAATGATGGATAATGGGGTTATTATAGTATTTTATTTTTAGTTGTTTGATATAGAAGCTTTTTGACTTTTTATATAGAAAAGTGAATGTTTTTTTATCTTTTAGTAGAGAAAGTAGGTTGGTTTTTGACTTTTTTTTTTTTTAAATGATGGCAAGAATTTTGAATTAAAGTGTTATTGATGTAACCCCTTGACTGAAAAAAGATGAATGATGGGGATTGATTTTAGATTACGGCTTTTTTAGGCAAATGGGGATTTAAAGAGAACTTCCGTGTTGTGAAGGGAACCCTTTTGAAATGAAAGAACTTTTCTTCTTACTTTTTTCACGTGAGTCTGCAGAAGGGTTTAAAGCAACCCTTGTTCTTTTTTATCTAGCACAATCTTGATATGAGAGAGATCTTTGTGTCTCACATGTATTCTTGAGGTCCTGCGCAATAAAAAATCTGCAAGATCCAAGACTTACATTGTTGCTGAATTTGAGATATGAAAACATGATCTAAGTTTCCTTAAGCGTGTTTGGATGGACGGTAAATTGATGTAAAGTGAGGTGACTCATCAAATTAAGAGAGAATAAAATATAAGGGGGTTATTATGATCTTTTGTTTGTACTGACTTGATATGAACTCTATTTGACTTTTTGTATAAAAAGAGGATTTTTTTGTAATTTTGTTGAGAAATAATTTTTTTTCACTTTTTTTTTTTTTAAAAAGAGAGGACTTTGAATTTGTGTACTTTTGATATGACCCCTTGAACTTTTCTTGTTTGAATAATGAATGCTTTACTTCAGTTTAAATTTACTAGTAAAGTCCCAAACACGCCCGAGCCCACGCATTTCTCTACATCATTGTATGCAGTAAAACATTTTATTTACAAGTTGGTTTGGAACACACTGAGTATCTTCATTGTTTGTTTGGATTTATACAGTGATTGAATGAGCCAACACTTTGAGATTGTGGTTTGTTAGTGCCACAAGAGTTCTCATACCATGAGCCTATATCATTGAATGACAAAAAACGGTCACAGGTTTGGCTGCTATTGGAATCTTTAGATACATTGTCAAACTTTAATTAATATTTCAATTGCGAATGGGGTTCTCCTTTTGCACACACATCTTACATCAACATATCCATTGTTCTCGATAGGCAAAATCTAATTAGAGTAGATTATGGTTGTAAATATAAGAAATATAGTTATTAAAGGTTTGATTTTTACATGTGCACCTTGGTGATGGATTTGTAGTGTAGACTTAAAGTACTATCAAGTTCATCAAGCCCGTCGAACCGGTATCTCGAATCAAGCGAGTCAAAATGCAAATCAAATGAACTTGGCCATCCTAATTTTTGAATCCAGTGAAGTCTCAAGTTACAAATTACAAACTAGAATGCAAATTGGTTGACTTGTGAACTTGCCCCTATTGAGTTTTCAAATCAAGTGAAGTCTCAAGTTACAAATTACAAAGTCGAATGCAAATTGCTTGAATTGCGGACTATATGGGACTATTTTCCACTTTTCCTCTCGCTTAGTTGACAATAAACAGCTCGACTTAGAAAGGGAAGACTGAAGAGGGAAAAAAATCCCCTGCTGGCCCGCATGAAAAGAAAGTAGATGACTATCAGTTCTGATACACAGTTCCACAAATTTGAAAATTTGTCAACGTCTAAGCAATTTTGGATGTATGTTTCATTCTTAATTTCAAGTATCTGGCATGACATCAACAAACACCACCACACAATACAAGTTCAAATAGACCATTCAACTGCTTTATTTTTGCAACATCCAATGAGCCAACATCCAATAATTATGGTAGAAATCCTACCTGTTCAAATCTTCTGAGTTGGACTCATTTAGGGAAAAAAAAACAAACAAACAAACAAACAAATAACAAACACTGAAATCTGCTAATTCACAACAGCACAATGCTTCCTAATCTCACCAACTGTTCCTGTCTTTACTCCTATCTTACCCATCTTCTCCATGGCCAGTGCAAACTTTTGGAAGAATGTGGACAGTGGGGCATCCAGAAGCCGATTAATGGTGGATTTTGAAGTACTGTCTGTGGTGAGAGCTGCATCAGATTGGAACAGACCTCGCCTCCTGAGTAGAAGCCTGTAGTAACCGAGGTCAAAGGTCCTGAAACTCCCAGGATCCATTTCGAAATTGGTTATGTTGTTGGTTGAGACCATGCATTTTTTCTTGAGTACTTGGGCGTATTCGCTGTCCAGAGCTGGATCCATATCTCCTCTTCCTGTGAAGTTGAAGAGGCGGTTGTTGAATGATGGATTGCAGTGTGCAATTCCAATTGTGTGGCTTCCTGTGATTTGATCAAAGAATGTTAGTTATCTGTTTGAAAAGTAGCAATGCAAGGATTGATAAAATGTTTAATTGTAGCCCAATTGCCTGTCCCTGGAAACAGGGTTGGCAGTGTCAAGGTGATGAGTTTGCACCACTTCACATAAAAATATTTTAATTTTGAGTCAGGTCTCAATAAAATCAGTTCCAATACCAACTATATATACTTAATGGGCCCTGTTCTGGGTCCACCATTGACCCGACGGATACCCAACTCTTTTAAGTCCTTACATGTGGAAGCTCAAGCGGACCCATTTATTACTTAGGTTGAAAATCTCGACCTGAACCAACCTTTTAATTAACAGGTCAGGGTTGAATTGGGTTCGTGGGTCATAGTTGAATTAATAGGGTTGCATAACTCCGGTCGGATTGCCAGATCAAATAGCAGGAATTGAACTCATTCTGAGCTCACACTTAATCGGGTTAGAAATGTCAACCAAGAATATGAAAAAGAGTTAAACTCAACCCTGAATTCAAGAATGAGATTAGTGGTATAGATATAAATCTTTACCATTAGTTTTTGGGCCACTGAACACAATTACTGGATGGAAAAAGAAAACAACAATTGTTTGGACTGATCATTTCTCACATTTCTTATTACCTGCCAATAGAACGAGATCTTTGACATCAAGTCCTTTCTGTGCAAACCTTGACTTTAGAGAACTGAAGTTGAAAGTTGGAGCTGGGATGTTATTCGAGGCCTCTGAGGCATTTGACACTCTTCCATCTCTACGCCCTGTTGGAACCCTCCAAAATGGCCCACCCTGTTTTTGTAAATAATAGAACAGAGATTGTTAGTGTATTTGGTAAACAAATTTTGACTTTGGCTCTCCTTTACATGACCTAATGTTTCAAACAGGAGCAAATTGATGTATTCTGGTTGAATTCTTACTATGGTTACAACTGAATCTCTTGTAGCCAATGCAATAACATCTGCACATGAGACCACACCAGGGCACGCAGCTTCTAACAAGCTCTTCAAACCGTCAATGAAGTCAAATCCGCGGAGGGTTTGATTTGGAACTGCAGCCTTTTCAGCAGAGTTATTTGCAGTTGAGTTGATCAGAACAGATCCATCACAGCCCTATCAAGAAACATTAACAAAAGAATATCAGCATATATGTACTTTTAATTTTATGTAGCATTTGGATGAATTGCGATCGCAACACAAGAGAGAAACTTGCAAATTTTGTTTCGTTTCTTGCGCATTATCAACACTTTAAGATGATTTTTGTGAAAATGTTGCTGATAAGTAGCATTATTTCCTACTTGGAATCATCACTAATATGAACTCTGCCTCATTGGGGCCATCCAAATATACCTTAACAAACACTATCACAAATTTTGCAATATTTTGATAATGTTTCAGGATTTAGCTGAAATGCATCTTCCCGAAAATTCATGAGAAAACTGTGATACTATATATGAACAAAATAGAAAATTGGGAATAAGTTTTGAAACATTATTCTCTATTTATTTTGCATTTATTTATTATTTTAATGATTTAAATGTTAATATATATTTTCTAAAATTTTCCAAAATATGGTGAGAAAAAACCTTAAACCTTAAACAATAGCCATGTTTGTAACAATGCCTACATGTAACTGCGGAGGGTTTATAGGGCCTTATTTTCTTGGTAGGCCCCATGTCATTGTAAAAGTACAGTCTGTCGACAGAGTCGAAACCAAACATTCAAGGCAGGTAGTAGTGATGCATGCATGTCATCCACAACAGTAGTAATAATAATGATGGCAACTGCCAGGGTTCCACTAGTCGGCAGTCGGTGCTATCAGCCTCTATTCCTCTCCTATGATGTGCAAGAGGCATGTGTATTTGTTCACAATGTGTGCTTGGGTTTAGTAGGGGACAGCTGCTTTGGCTAGCACCCAAAGAACAAAAAAGAAGGCAAAAAAAATGGAAAAGGATCATATTATAGGGTCGAAACAATGATGGTGGAGACATAGAATAAATATGGTCTTTCATCCAATGGAGAGTAAGAATGGAATGTTTAATCCAGGTAAGTTGCTGTTCATGGGAGATAACTGAGTATTGGTTGGTTGGATTGGTCACACAAGGCCCTCGCCCGCGATGTGTCCTAATATTTGCTTATAAGAGAGGCCTCTCTCTTAACAGGAAGTCATTCACAATAACATTACAGTATCAAACAGCAACAACAGAGAATACTAACCCTCACAAAACAGTCATGGAAGTGCATTCTAAGAAGAGAAGCAGCCAAAGAAGGTGCGTTTGGAATATGCTTCTTCACATAGTCCAGAACAATCTTCTCTGCCTTCGGGCAGGTCTGGTCGTAAAACCCCATTTGCAGTTGACCTTGAACAGAGCCCAAGAAACCAAAAACACCAAGGAAGATAATACCCACATAACCCATCTTCCCCATCCTTCTATCAGTGAAGAAATCCTCTCTGTCTCACTTTTTAAAAGCTAATATGAGATTTTTCAATGAATACAACGTCCACAAGAGGTAAGATTTATAGGCCTAAGCCTTCAATTATTTGAAATGGTCTACGTGGTATGATGGAAACATTAAAGGTTGATGTTTGCAAGCCAACCCCCATGTGATTTTAAAGGCATAGTTTGACTTGCACTGCTACACCAGCCAATGTTACGAAGATTAGTTAGGATTGCGGGATATAGGACAAGGGAAATAAAACTTTCTATATTTGTTCTTTTTGAATAGTGCCAAAGGTGTCGGTTCTAAACTGATACATTTTTTCCTTGATTGGTATTTCACTATTTTGTGGATAATATTGTGATATTATCATATATCACTAAAATTAAAAGATATTTCAAGAAAAGCAGGATGAGTTTGAAATAAGGAATTGGGATGGTGATTGATCTTTTGGGCCATATTGTACACCAATCCTCAAGCGGGTTTTTCAGGATTATGAAAATTAGTATATTTTGAAAGGTATGAGAAGCAAGAAAAATCCCTTAAGTTGTAATGTATTTTCGCTCTAGTTTTTTAGAGATATAGAAACTTACTCTTGTCACACTATCCATTGAGGCTCCCTATCGAACGCCGTAAATCATGTTGTTTTCTTCTGACGTTGCATGGTGATTTATTATGTTCTCAATAAAGATTTATAACAATGTTGCTTGTTTTGGAGAGGCTATGTTTGTGACAATATTAATGGGGCAGTTTTAATGCTCGGATTCTCTCAGAGTGTTCATTTAACTAAGGTACCTTGTTTTGGCACATTTGAGGTCAATGATTTTGGATTCAGACCTTCGACCGGGTGGAACACAATGTGGATCAGAGATGCACCAAAAAACTTCCTACAGTGGATGATTCTGTGCATCAAGAAAAAACCCGAAGATTTTGCACACCATTGATGTAGAATGGCAATGGGCTCCTATGTACTCTCAATTATCTGAGTCTGGACCACCATTGACCTGACTTTTCACCCACTCCACCTATTCAAATAACTAACTTCATGTATTATCTTCTTGATAATTTTTACTGTATTGGGTCTGTTAGAATTCTAGTTGGCCAATTCTCCTAGTTTGAACAAAACTCAAGTCCTAATTGAGTTGTAATTTCTAATTCTTTTAGAAAAGGACTGTGAAGTAACCTCTTGAAGTTCCAGAAGACAGTCTCGCTATAGCGAGCTATGACATTGGCCCAGACAGAAGGCGGTCTCACTATAGCGAGCACCCTACTTGCTATAGCGAGCTGAAGATTTCTGTCCGTTAAGGACTCTGCTTGCTGAATTTTTCTCAACTCCTTCTAAAAGTCCTTCTTTGTTTGGAAAAGGGTTGTGCACGAACCTTGGACTATATAATGACCCCTTGCAACCACAAAAAGACTTACTGGAGATGTCTAAATATTTCAAGCTTCGAGCATTCATCTAAGAGAGTTTTTGTGGGCTAATCTTGCAAGGGAGACTGTGGTGAAGATATATTCTTTTTCCTTATTTTCTCAAGCACCTTGAAGGGGCATTCAAGGTGGGGTTTCAAGCTAGCACATGGAAGGTGAACGGCGGGTCGTTAGCAAGTTCTTCACAGTCCTTTAGGTTGAGTTTCAACTGTGGCAAAGGTCTAGTGAGTTCACTTGTAATTTTCGTTTTAATAGTGCTTTGCTTTCGGTGGTTTCTACCACCCATGGTTTTTTCCCGAGTAGGGTTTTCCACGTATAAATCTTATGTCTCTTCTCGTTTGTGGTGATTGATTTTTATTTATTTTTTTATTTTTTTGGACTTAGGTTAATTGATTAGATTAATTAATTGGCTTTGAAATTCATATTATAATATGAGACATGACCTTAGCCTGTATTAATGCTTAAATAGAAGGTTGATCTAGGTTTTGTGACACCTTCACGTGGTATCAGAGTAGTTGCACAATTCTATAGTGCAATCCTCTCAGATTTGATCTATGGAATTCACTAGGGAAGGCACTTCCACCAAGCCACCTTTGCTTGAGGGTAGTGGCAATTGTGCTTACTGGAAGGTAAGGATGACTGCGTTTTTATGTTCTCTTGATCATGATGTTTGGCAAACAGTTGTGAATGGTTATAAGTCTCCAACCGTGGCAGTTGAGGGAAAGAGTATTCCCAAACTAGTAGTTGACTGAACCCAAGGAGAAAAGAACTAAACCCATTAGAATGATAGAGCTATTTATGCTATTTATAATGGGGTTTTACACTCAGAATTTTGAAGAATTTCTACCTGTACGACTGCAAAAGAGGCTTAGGATATATTGAGAACAGTGCATGAAGGCACTGATATAGTCAGGCAGACTAAAATTCAAAATATGACTTTTGTCTTTGAGACTATTCGTATGAAAGACGAAGAGACCTTCAATGATTTCAATGCCAAACTCAGTCACATTGTTAATTCTAGTTTCAATTTGGGTGAACCCATTCTAGACCAAAAAGTGGTGAAGAAAATTCTTAGGTCTTTGCCAGAATGATTTCAATCAAAGGTGATTGCAATTGAGGAACATAGGAATCTCAATGAACTTCTTGTTGAGGAACTTATTATTAACATACAAATTTTGAAGCAAATCAGTGTTCTAATATAAAATCCAAGGGTATTGTTCTCATGTCATCTAAGGCTAGCAATGACGATGAATCGGATAATGATTTTGATGATGTAAAACTTGAGGCTTTGTGTGTCAAAAAATTCAAGAAATATTTGAATAACAACAAAACAAACCTCAAAAAGGATTTTCCAAAGAACAAACGCTTTAACAAACCAAAGGGTGTGCCCAAATATGATAAAAACTCATCTAAGACTGCTACCAAACAAATTCAATGCTTTGAATGTCAAGTGTTTTGCCACCCAGCTTTTAAATGTGCCAACCGGTTGGAAAGAAACAAAGGAAAGGCTTTGAATGTTTCTTGGAAAAAAGATCTGAGATTAAATATAGTGAATTTGAGTCACAATCTGAATCTGCTAAATTTGTTGCCTTTATGAATTGTACTAACTTATCTTTTGAGCATGGGTCATCTGACAAAGATTCCAAGTCAGATGACTAGTCAAAACTTGATGATCTTTCTGATGAAGAATAGGAAGTTGAAGTTGCTTCTAAAAAACTTCTGAAGGATTCGTTACACTTGTCCCACATAAACGATAAACTCTCTCACAAGTTGAAAGCTTCAGAATATCAAAACTCAATCTTCACTTTTGAACTTGATGATACTCGTGCCAAGGAAAGCCAGTTAGAATCTCAACGTGCAATTTTATCTGACACTGTTATTGCTGCAGGAAAAGACAAGGAACTAGCTATTGCACAATGTGAGAATATTAGGAAAAAACCGGTTGCTTTGCAAAATGAGTACAATATGCTGAAAGATGAAAAGAATGATGTGAGTGGGAAACTTAGAATGGCACTAACGGAATTATTTACAGCCAAGTCTTCGCTTGATCGAATGAATAAAGGGTCAATGACTTTGGATGAAATTTTGATGCAACAAAGAAGTGAGAAACAAAAGACTGGCCTTGGATTCAACCTAGAGTCCTCTTCATGTATGAAATCAGGTAACTCCATCTTTGTTAAAGGACCAGCCTTGCAATCTAGCATTCTTGTTAATCCAAATGCTAACCATGCGAACACAAGAACAAATAAGAATGTGCCTAAGACCAGATTTCTCCCAATCTGTCATTTTTGTGGGATTAAAGGGCCCATTCGACACATTGTAACAAAATGAGAAATCAAATGAAAAACCAGCGTGGAAAGAGGAACTCTACTCCTCAAAAGCTCAAGACTAAATCTATCTGGGTTAGAAAGTCTGATCTTCGCTGTAATGTGGTACTAACTGCTCTTACAGCAAAAGATTCGCATGTTTGGTACTTAGATAACGGATGCTCTAGACACATGACTGGCAACAAGTCTTTGTTTACCTCCTTAGAAAGCTTTGATGGAGCTAGTGTGAAATTTGGTGTTGGAAGCAAATCAAAGATAGTCGGAAAAGGTTCAGTGTCTATACCAGGTATGTCTAATCTTTGAAATGTTTTCTTCGTCAATGGTCTGAAAGCTAATCTGTTAAGCATCAGCCAATTATGTGACTCACATCATGAAGTTCACTTTTCTCTTAATGACTGTGTGATTGTTGATGAAAAGGGTAATAATGTATTTCATGGAGTGCACACTTTTGACAACTGTTATGTGGTTGCCACAAATGCAAGATGACATGTCACACAGCCATGATTAGTGACATAGACTTGTGGCATCAACATTTAGGCCATATTAATCACACGGACCTGGATAACTTGGCGAAAAATGAAACTATAATTGGGTTGCCCAAACGTTTAAAAGCCCCAAATACTGTTTGTGGTCTCTGTCAGATTGTTAAGCAAATAAGGTCCTCACGTAAGAAAGTTGATGCCTTAACCACCACCAGGCCGCTTGAATTAGTACATATGGATCTTATGGGTCCTACAAAATCTGAAAGCATTGGCGGTAAGAAATATATATTTTTGACCGTTGATGACTTTTCGTGACTTACTTGGGTTAGGTTCCTTAAAGAGAAGTCCGAGATATTTGAAGTTTTCCTTGATTTATGGACTTTACTCATTAATGATAAAGGAAAAGTTTTTGGTGGTGTAGTACGTATCCGTTTAGACCAAGGAACTGAATCTCAGAATTCTTTTTTTGAGTCTTTTTGTTCCAAGAACGGTATCAAACATAAATTCTCTACTCTAAAAACACAACAAAATGGAGTCGTTGAGAGGAAAAATCATGTTGTACAAGAGATGGCATATGTTATGTTACACAATAAGAAAATTCCTCAACGTTTATGGGTTGAAGCGGTAAACCCAATAGTTCATATTATCAATAGAGTTTACCTAAGGCCTGGAACGAAAACGACCCCAAATGAGATCTGGTGTAACCGCAAACCAACTGTCAAGTATTTCAGAACCTTCTGGAGTAAGTGTTACATTCTCAAGGATTTGGAACACCTAAGCAAGTTTGACTCCAGTAGTGACGAGGGCATTCTTCTTGGTTACTCTATGACAAGTAAGGCATCTAGTGTTTACAATCTCAGAAACTCTTCAGTTATGGAGTCAGTAAATGTTGTTGTCGATGATGTAGGAACTTCAGAATATTTTTCTGAAGATGAAGAAGATTCAATTTTTTCTTCTACTTCTAATCAGGTTGTAGAAACAAGTATAAGCAAGCAAAAAGACCCAGAACCAGAATCAAAAGACACAAATAATGTTGAATCCAAAGATAAGCAAGTTGAGCCAGAAACATCATCCTTCGATCTCATGGTGCCGGAAATCATTAAACACTTTGAAGAACAAACTGCTTCTAAAAGCTCACGACCTGTACCTAAGGTAATTAAGAGTCACCCAATTTCTCAAGTTCTTGGAAAAGCAACGAAGCCTCTAAAAACTAGAAAACAAGTACGTGATGAGGTTAAGTAACTTCTGCTACATTTCTTCTATTGAACCAAAGAACATAAAAGAAGCTATTCTTGATGATGGTTGGATTAATGCCATGCACGAGGAACTTAAACAGTTTGAGAGAAACTGAGTGTGGGACTTAGTTCCTCAACCTAGCCACACCAATGTCATGGGCACCAAGTGGATCTATAATAATAAGATTGATGAATTGGGGAAGATCATAAGAAACAAGGCTAGGCTGGTAGCTCAGGGATATACACAAATTGAAGGCATCGATTTTGAAGAAAAGTTTGCCCCTGTTGCTAGATTGGAATCCATTCGTCTGTTACTAGCATTCGAGTGTTGTCTTCATATCAAGCTATATCAGATGGATGTCAAAAGTGATTTTCTGAGTAGGTATTTAAATGAGGAAGCTTACGTTGAACAGCCCAAAGGATTTCAAGATCCTCACTACTCGGATCATGTGTTTAAATTGAAAAAAGCTCTCTATGGGTTGAAACAGGCTCCACGAGCGTGGTACGAAAGACTAACTGTCTTTTTGTTGAATAATGGTTTCAAAAGAGGATGTGTAGACAATACACTATTCATCAAAGAAGAAACTAATCACATCTTAATTGCACAGATTTATGTGGATGATATTGTCTTTGGTTCTACCTCATCTATGTTAGTTAATCAATTTTCTGAAAGCATGTCTAATGAATTTGAAATGAGCATGGTTAGAGAACTCCTTCTTTCTAGGCTTTCAGATCAGGCAGTGCGACAGTGGTATATTTATTTATCAATCAAAATATGCTCGAAACATTTTGAAAAAATTCAAAATGACTTCTGCTAAACATTCGAGAAAACCAATGAGCTCATGTGTGAAATTGAGCAAAGATGTGAATGAAACACTTTACAGAAGTATGATTGGTATTCTTCTCTATCTCACTGCGAGTTGACCCAATATCGCTTACAGTGTTGGAGTTTGTTCTCGCTATCAATCCAAGCCAAAGGAATCTCACATTCACTCGGTAAAAAGAATCATGAAGTATGTAAGTGGGACTATCGACTTTGGTATTTGGCTAAGCAAAGACACAAATACAAATCTTGTTGGGTATTCTGATGCTGATTGGGCAGGTGGAGTAGATGATTGGAAAAGTACGACTGGAGGGTGTTTATTTATTAGGAATAATTTGGTTGCTTGGCACAGTAAAAAGTAGACTTCGACTTCCTTGTCGACTGCTGAAGCTGAGTATATTGCTGTTGGAAGTTGTTGCACTCAACTTCTTTGGATGAAATAAATGTTGGCTAACTATGGGATTGATCAAAATACAATGTTTTCTGTGACAATCAGAGTGCCATATATCCATAAATCCAGTCCAGCATTCCTGAACCAAACACATCGATATTAGGCATCACTTTATCCATGAGTTGGTTGAAGAAAAGATCATTGTCCTAGATAAAGTTCCAACCGAGCATCAATCGGCCGATATATTTACCAAACCCATAGAACCAAATCGTTTTGAATCCCTTCGCAAGTCTCTGGGGATTTCATCCTTTCCTTAATTATTGTTTTAATCTAGTTTATGCACATGCACATTCTCACTTCCATCTATGATTATGTTTGCATCTGATTTTGTTAGTGTTTAGTGCATAGTTTACTATTATCATCTCCTCTAGCACTATGGATGTTCTCCTCTGATCTTGATACATAAACAAATGTCTATATATGATGAGTATCATCAATTTTGTCTTAACCAGAGGATCAAGGCTACCTACAATCATGTGTGATAGCTACCAATTGATTGAAAAGTTCCGTTGGAGAAGGCTACCATGTTTGATAGTGTGAAAGTTGCCTATGAAGGTTCATGGCTATTTTAAAAAATAAAAAAAAGGGCGAAATGCAATATCTCCAAAGTATGATATTACTTTAAAAAAATATCAAAAAAAAGATGATGATAATGCCTAGCTGGATTTTGAACTGATTCGATCATTTTTTGGGTTTGCTCCATAGTTTTTAATCTTTCTGTTTTAAAACTCTGTCATGATTAAGGGGAAGCATATCATATTTCACACACATTCACTTGATTTCGGTCAAATTGTTTCATTTTACGCTTATCGTGTATATTTTCGTAGATGGAACACACATTTATTTTAATTAGATTTTTTTTTGTTTCATCTTTCAAAAAAAAAAAAAAGGGAGGAAATCGTCTCAGACACCTATTTTGTGCCCCATCTCCCTGATTCCAAAGGTGTTTCTCACTAGAGCGAGACCTTTTCTCGCAAGAGCTAGGTTGTCAGACCTATTTCCAGAGAGTGGTCTAGCTATAGCGAGACTACAGAACTCGTTTAAAAACGAGATGTTTGCCCTTCTTATTTTCTTTTCTCTTTCCTTCATCTATTTGCTAGGGTTTCTTTTCTCCACTTTCGGTTTCTCTCTCTCTCTTTCTCACCCTTACTTTCAAGATCTTCCATCTCCTTCACTTCTCTGCCTACTCATCACAGGTATGGTCCTCCTCTCCTCTTCTCATGGAAATTAGTTTTTGCTTTGCCTATATTGCATGGTTTGGTTGAGGTTTCCTTGGATACATCTCTCTAGTATGTCTTTGGCATTATCTTTTATAATGTGGATAAGAATAGGTTATAAGGTTCTTTGAAGATATTTCATTTTTTTTTTTTTTTAAGGTTGGATAATATGTGCAAGTGCTTATTCTAAGAAGGATACATCCCATGATTTCTATACTTCATTAGTTATCTTCTTGGATGTATGCCTTGTGATATGTAGTCTCATCCTTTGGGATGAGTGGATGTCATCTACCTCTCATTGGAATTGACTACGATCAGTTTTTCTGCCCACTTGATGTTTGTTAAAATACCTAAAAGAATGCATGCACTTCACATGTTTGATTATTTGTTTCTGTGACTTACCATCGTATAGAATGGCTCCTAAATCTTCAAAAGAAAAACGTCCCGCTGCTTCTTCCTCTTGTTTTGATACTGAACGTTTCAAAGATGCCGAGAGTACTAAACGTTATGAATCCAAATTTATCCATCGGATAGTAATTTTTGAAAGAATCGTTGTGCAAAATGAACTCACTACTTCACACTTCTTGCATTGGCTATATCTCAATCGTCTTATGATCCTAATGAATTTGTTTGATGAGGTATTTGAAGATTGGTTTAGGGAATTTTACTGCAATATGTATGATGTTACCAATGCCGGGTTCAAGACATACATTCGAGGAAAAACTTTATCAGTGGACGTAGACAGTGTTTGCTCTTTGGTAAAGCTTCGAAGACCCGAACACCCAATCTACCCAATTCCAGATCCAGATAATCATGAGTATCAAATGAATGAAGTGGCTACCATTCTCTGTGGCGAACCTTCTATATGGGATTCTCCTGTTTTGAAAATCTCCGGTTTAACTACTGATTAACGGCTACTGGACGCAGATAGTGTTTGCTCTTTGGTAAAGCTTCGAAGACCCGAACACCCAATCTACCCAATTCCAGATCCAGATAATCATGAGTATCAAATGAATGAAGTGGCTACCATTCTCTGTGGCGAACCTTCTATATGGGATTCTCCTGTTTTGAAAATCTCCGGTTTAACTACTGATTAACGGCTACTAAACATGTTTGTTTGCCATAACATTGAGCCTAAAGGCCATACATCTGATCTTCTCTATCAACAGGCTTTTCTCCTTTATTCCTTGGGCACAGGTTCATTGGTGGACATTCCATGGATCATTCTTGACTCTATGCTGCGGATTTACAATGAGTCAAGGAAACTAACTCTTCTGTTTGGTGCCATGATATGTAAAATGATGATTGAAGCCGGTTGCCATGCTTACAATCATGAAATGCCTATTTCTAAGAGGCAAAAGATTGATGACAAGAGCAATGTCTGACACTCATGGGCATAACCGTCTTCAGGGGGAGCAAGCTCCAGTCCAAGTTGCTGAAGTAGATGAAGATTCTATTGAAAACCGTCTTCTTGCGGTTAAACATGCAGTGTTTGATTAGTCTATCCAGATTGAATAACAGACCGTCCAGATTACTCACTTAGAGGAAAGGGTGGCAATTGCTTTCAATGGAATTCGTAATCAGTTGACCGACATGTTCAATTAGCTTCATCATCAGTGACGCGTTTCTTTCAACCTTTATGCTGATACTTATGCCTTTCATCTCAAATTCTTTCCATCTATGCTTCTAAACTTGTTTTAAACATTTCCTTTTAATGTCATATTGATTCTCTCCCTTTGTTGTGCTGCTTTGCCAATTCTCTAACAAAAAGGGGGAGTAGTAGATAGAATTATTGCTTGCTTTATTATCATTCTGTGATTTTATGCAAGATCTTTGCCAAGCTTTTTTTTTTTTTTTTTTTTTTTCATGCAGGTTCTCTTCTGATCTGAAGTTCTTGTTTATTTTCAGTTGTCTTGGGTTATCTTTTTCTACTAGGATAATAGATCTATAATGTATTAGGAGTTTTGTTCACAAATTGCCAAAGGGGAAGATTGTTAGAATTCTAGTAGGCTAATTCTCCTAGTTTGAACAAAACTCAAGTCCTAATTGAGTTGTAATTTCTAATTCTTTTAGAAAAGGACTATGAAGTAACCTCTTGACAGTGGAAGAAAAGTTCTGGATTCCTAAGACAAGCCTTGAAGACTTCTAGTCAGTTTTGAAGTCATTTAAAGAGTCTCCTGGATGGATCAAGCGCCAACATGATGAAGTTCCAGAAGACAGTCTTGCTATAGCGAGCTATGACATTAGCGTAGACAGAATGTGGTCTCACTATAGCGAGCACCCTTCTCGCTATAGCGAGCTGAAGATTTCTGTCCTTTAAGTACTCTGCTTGCTGAATTTTTCTCAACTCCTTCTAAAAGTCCTTCTTTGTTTGCAAAAGGGTTGTGCACGAACCTTGGACTATATAATGACCCCTTGCAACCACAAAAAGACTTACTGGAGATATCTAAATATTTCAAGCTTCGACCATTCTTCTAAGAGAGTTTTTGTGGGCTAATCTTGCAAGGGAGATTGCGCTGAAGATATATATCTTTTCCTTATTCTCTCAAGCACCTTGAAGGGCATTCAAGGTGGGTTTCAAGCTAGCACGTGGAAGGTGAACCGCGGGTCGTCGGCAAGTTCTTCACAGTCCTTTAGGTTGAGTTTTGACTGTTGCAAAGGTCTAGTGAGTTCACTTGTTATCTTCATTTTAATAGTGCTTTGCTGTTGAGTTCATAAATTTGCACATTTACATATCATTTTAGGATGAATTAGTGATTTAATTAGGTGAATTGCGTCATTATTCATATAATTTCATTATTTCATGCATTTTTAACTAGGAACCTGAATTCTCATACTTTTCATACATTTTATGCATTAACGTAGAATGTTTTGCAAGTTTTCTCCGAAGAGTCCTAGTTGGAGTAGAACTCTGTTCGGGTGAGTCCCGCCTCAATATGGAGTCTTCAGTATTTGATGTGTTGAATTAAAATGTGCAGAAAATGAAAATTACAGGCTTCTGTCACAAAACCTGCTTTCAAGTACACATTGTCATCCTGGGCCTGCATTGTTGAATTGAAGCAAATTGAAGAATTCACCATGTAAGTCCATACACAAGCCATATGCAAATTAATCAAAGGAGGGGGTCCACTCATCATGTCAGTTGAAGAGTCCTAACTAAAGTAGAAGATTTCTCATAGGGCATACTGTTCAAACAGATGAAATGTCCTACATGGCAGGGTCCATAGTAGTTGCAAATTTGAAATTATTAATGGATAACTCAAATAGTTAAATTTTGATTTGAACAAAAGAAGAAGAGTTTGAATCATCCACATCTAATGTCCTTTCAAAAATAAAAGTTGTACAGAGATAGAATCCATTGCAAATTAAATTTTAAAAAGTTAATCCCATTTTTCTCAAGATAACTCATCTTTAAATGGCCATAATTTTTAATCTGACCGTCGGATCGATGAAATTTACCAACCGTTGGAAAGCTTATTCAGAGTAGATATCTGTGGAGCCCAAGAACGTGCAAATCAGAGCTATATTGATAAAGTTATGGGCCCGAAGATTTTCATGTTCATTTTTAGACGGGATTGCCATTAAATCCACACCGTTGATAATCAATTGCTACACATCACTTGTGGGACCCCATCTGAAGATTAGCCAAGCTACCCAGAGGTTTCCAGAAGCTTCCACCTCATTCAAATTCAAAAAGGATAAGAGATATACCTTATCAATGAAGATAAATCAAATCTGTAGAGAAAGTGTCTAGATTCAATGTATCTGATAGATAACCGGAGATATAAAAGGAAAAAAAAAGTAGCATATGGGAGTTACTCCCTCCCCTTGGACATCCAATATTTTTCTGTCCTCTTTTTCTTCTTTCCCTAATTAATAGAATTTAAGAGCTATTTTTGGGTATTCTGAAGCCCTGTTCCAGAAATTAGGAATTTTAGAAGAGAGATTTTTGAGAGACCATTATAAAATGAGATATTATCTATGAAATTACTTATGGAATTCTTTTCAATGGCTGGCTAGATTTCTGGATTGGAGCACACAGATGAAGCTAAGTAGATCTTTAATTTAATCTGTGTTAATTTTTTGTTTTCTTTCTTGTCTCTTTTAAATGCATGCCTATTAGAATAATAGATCTGTCTTCATGCCTTAGGAAGCCTCTGTTTTGATTTTTAATGAAAATAGTTTGATGATTTATACTTATTTTGATAGATTATGTTTAGGGCTGAGATCCTTTGATAATTTATGCTTATGATTTTTCATTCTTTTATGAGGTGAAGAATGTCTTCGGTTGTGACCTTTTCTTTTTATTAAAAATTGATTTTTACGGAAGAAAAATCCTCCAGATCCAAAACATTGATTTGTTTCTGATCTGAGTTATTTTTGAGACAAATAGTAGAATAATTGCATGGATGGATTAATTATCTTGTTTAGTGGATTTTGGATGCTCTGATCTATTTTATATATTTGATTAGTTTGTGTTTCTGAATTTTTTTAGTTTTTTTTTCTTGGATCTCAATTACTTATTAATCTTTGATTTAAAAAAAATCATATTTTAAATTTTAACTTAGTAGTGCTCCTTGTGGGATTCGACCTATACTTGCCACCATCTCAAAAGGACAGCTGTGCACTTGCAGTATTAAAATATTGAATTTAAATTCACATCATTTTCTTTCGGTAGTCTCTACCACCAGTGGTTTTTTCCCGAGTAGGGTTTTCCACGTGTAAATCTTGTGTCTCTTCTCGTTTGTGGTGATTGACTTTTTTTAGGACTTAGGTTAATTGATTAGATTAATGAATTGGTTTTGAAATTCTTATTATAATCTGAGAAATGACCTTAGCCTATGTTAAGGCTTAAATAGAAGGTTGATCTAGGTTTTGTGACGCCTTCAGGGTCTTAAATATTATGGCTTGCTTAATTTTTCAGTGATTCCTCCCCATCCACGAAGAGGTTGAAGAGAGGAATTGTGCAGATACTGGCCTTTTTTTTTTTTTATAAAGGTGATAACAAGTTTTGGTGAATCTCTCATTGGTGCTTATTGGAAAATGTGACATCATTTACCTCAACTCTTTGTTGTTTTTATGAGGGAACCAACAATGTGTGCAGTTTGCACAGTTTGCTCCGTTGGTTGGCAACCCCACTAGTCATCCTGCCAAGGGATCAATCCCCGGATGAGGCACTCTTTTCACTTTTCCCACTTACTTCACTTTAAATTTCCTAGTGAAGTCCCAAACATGCCTAAGCCCACACATTTCTCTACATCATTGTATGCACTAAAACATTTTATTTATAAGTTGGTTTGGAACATAGTGAGTATCATTATTGTTTGTTTGGATTTATACAGTGATTTAACGAGCCAACACTTTGAGATTGTGGTTGTGGTTTGGTAGTGCCACAAGAGTTCTGAAACCATGAGCCCATATAATTGAATGACAAAAAATGGTCACAGGTTTGGCTGCTATTGGACTATTTAGATACATTGTCAAACTTTGATTACTATTTCAATTGCGAATGGGGTTCTCCTTTTGCACACACATCCTACATCAACATATCCATTGTTCTTGATAGGCACAATCTAATTAGAGTATATTATTGTTACACCCCGTCCTAGATTAATTGAGACTAACACTAATTAATTGAGATTAGTGTGGATTAATCAAGTTAAATGTGGTTAATGATCGAAATGAATCAAATTAGTCTCAAGAGAATGAATTAAGCATAATGAAATAGTTTTAAAAAAGATTGAATTGATTGAGTTGTTTTTAGACTCAAATTGATAAAATTAAGGACTTTTCCGTAAATACGGATTTTTGTGTATTTCATTGAATATGGTGAAACTTGATGTCATCGTGTGTATTTCGACGAGTATGTCAACTTTCATAATATACTCATTTTCAATTAACCACAAGTGAATTAAATGAGTCTTGAATTGACTCAAAATGGAAATAAGATGAGAAAGTAGGGTTAAAATGAAAAATCCTATTGTATAAGATTCTAAAAGGACCCTAATAACATTCATACGAATGTTCCAGCAGCAGTAAGAGTGAACTTAGTCTAGTTTTTTCTTCTTTCTTTCTTTCTTCCTTCTTCGTTTCTTCTTCCTTGAGTGCTTGAGGTGAGGCTGAGTTAAAGAGTTAGAGAATGGATCTCATCCACATCATCTTCTCCATTATCTTCTTCAATCTTTTGGAGTTAAAGTTTAAGGGAAAGTTGTGGTTTCTCTTTTGCTAAGCCACAAGTACGTACTTGTAGTAATTTTGGTTTAAATAGAGTTGTTTAGACTTTTCTCCATCTCAAATATCTTATTAGATTCGTTTTGGGTTGTTTACGGTATTAGGTTTGAAAATGGGTTTTCAGTTTTGGAATTTTATCTCAAGACTAAACTAGCAAAAGGGTGTTTGTCAATTAATTGCAAGCAAAGGCAAGTATAAGTAGTACTTGTGATTATATGCTAATTTGGAGATAATTAAAAAGAACCCAGATAACATTCATACGAATGCTCCAGCAGCAATAGGAGTGAACTGAGTCTAGGTTTTTCTTCTTTCTTGCTTTCTTCTTCGTTTCTTCTTCCTTGAGTGCTTGAGGTGAGGCAACTTAAAGATTTAGAGAAGGGATCTCATCCACATCATCTTCTCCATCATCTTCTTCAATCTTTTGGAGTTAAAAATTAAGGGGAAGTTGTGGTTTCTCTTTGCTAAGCTACAAGTAAGTACTTTTTTTTATTTTGGTTTCAATAGAGTTGTTTAGACTTTTCTCCATCTCAAACATCTTATTAGATTTGTTTTGGGTTGTTTTTGGTATTAGGTTTGAAAAGGGGTGTTCAATTTGGGAATTTTATCTCAAGACTAAGCTAGCAAAATGGTGTTTTTCAATTAATTGCAAGCAAATGCAAGTATCAACAATACTTGTGATTCTATGCTAATTTGGAGATAAAAAGAACTGTTGTTCATCTTATTTAGATATAAGTTTCAGTTTTGTTGTCCTATAAATGATATGGGGTTATGGAATTGATTTGACTGGATTTGATTTGTAGATCAATTTGATAGTCTTGAAATTGATTCAATGATGGATTAGAAGTGTTATGCTTATGTAGAATGATGTTTGAGAAGGGAACATGAGGTCCCATACTTTTCTTGCAGGTTGTGAAGGAATTTGGAATGGAAGAAGAACTCGAGCGAACAAGAGTCCGCTCGAGCGAACCACTTTCTATATGGCAACCGCTTGACCGAATCTGTTTTTGTCTGTCATTGCTTGAGTGAACAAGAGGGGCCAATCGAGCGACCCACTCTCTGGATGACGTCCGCTCGAACGGATATAGGTCTGATTGAGCGAACCTGAAACAAATGTTTAAGTTCTTTTAGATTAATTAAAACGTGAATTACTTCTCTTAATCAAGGAGATTATGTGATTTGTAGCGGTAATTGAATTTATATTTGGTTAACCAAAGGACTAAGTTCTTTTGACCAAATGGTCAATCAAGTGTACTTAACGTACACTTGGAATTTCTAGGAATTTAGTGTTCTTGGATTTGAAACTGAAATGGATCATGGGTTAATCGAAACTACTAAAATTTTAGATTTAATTTCAGAATTTAAAGAAGGGAACCTATTGATTATATCAAGGTTGATAATAACGTTTATACCTCCATGGGTGCTAATTAAGGGGACTTTAATGTACAAATTTCATAAAAATGTGGTGTCCATTGAGAATAACACGTACATTAAATAACCAAAGATTTTATCTAAATGGTTGGTTAGAAATGAGAATGTAATGAAATGAAGTGATTTGAATTTTTAAAGTTTATTCCTTTTATTGTTTTGAATAGAATTATTAATTGAATTGAATTTGAAATTGGTTATATATTGAATTGAATTCATTGAATTAAAATTGAAACGGATTAAATGTTGAATTGTACTTACTCTCGAGTCTGGCACTACATAGCTATTGATTATTGCTCTTTATGAGTTTTGCCTACTGCAGTAAATGATTTGGGAGTGTTCTGGAGCTCCGTAGTGATGTCAGTAGTCCCTGGCCAGGGCACTGATAAATCACACAATAAATGTTATTTGTATTTCTTTCCTTTAGGGAAGATGATTCCTTCTGTGTGAAAAATGTGATTCCTTCCTTCTTAGGAAGATGTGATATAAAATGCTATTGTAGTTTGCCAATGTTGTAAATGACTCTTAGGTCACGTTTGGCAACTAAATCTTTAGGGAAAAGATTTTCGATTTTTCTAAAGTTGTGGTAAATCTATCTTTGGCAATTGTAAATTCCTAAGGATTTGGACGACTGAAAATCTTCATTTGGTAGGATTTTCACTTCCGACCAGCCCCCATAAGATTTGAAAATCCTTACTTAAGTGGATTTGCAAATTGAACTCTATTTTTCTCAGCTATATGCATCGATACTGTGTGGGGGCATTTCTCGAACACCGAGATTGGACCCACTCCGTCAGCAATAAGGGGAATACGCGGTATTTCAGCACCGAACTCGTCTCGATCTCGGCTTTAGCATCACAGTTCGGCAGAGATCTCATACTTGCCGAACCAGTTCGGTCGACTTGTTTGTATTGCAGACGCACCTCCCTCAGCTCACTCCTACCTCAGTTCGGCCGCATCTAACCTCGGATGTACTCGCCTCAATCTCGGTCGCCTAGACATGGCGCAACGGCCGAGGGACGTGGCTGTATGGTTTATGAGGCGGCGAATGTTAAGGGGAATGAGCAACGTTACGACTATAAATGGGGGATAAGTATTGACTGAGCCGTTATCACCATTTAAGGGGCGTGATCGACTGAAACAGTTACCCCGATTGAGGGACAGTTACCCCGATTAAGGGAATCACGTCGATCGATCTGTGAGTCCCTATCACTATATAAAAGAGGACTCAGTCTCCTCAAAAGGTACGCACTCAGACACTTACAATTGACATTTGAAAATCTCTACCCTACTGTCACGTCCTCGTACTGACTTAGGCATCGGAGAGCCTTGCGCTGCCTTCAGCCAGGGTCTTTGACTGCTCTTTCCATTCTTCTCCTTTCAGGTTCTTTTCTGAGGCATCACACCACATCTCTAATAGGTCCAGAATTCACCATCTCCGGGTCTGTGAATTTTCGTGCACCTACAATTGGCGCCGTCTGTGGGGACACGAAGTAAACACCTTTACTCAGAAATCTTCTTCCCTTACACCATGCCTCCAAAGAGCAAGAGAGGTGGAAAGACAAAGTCTGGAGACGTGACTGCACGTCCTGGAACGTCCCGTGCCGTATCTCGACATGAGAAAAGTGCTGAACGCCCGGTCGTGGTGGAGAGCTACAATTCTGGCTCCGTCTCACCCTTAATGGAGGAGACAAGGCCTCTTACGAAAAACAACCCTCCACCAAAATCGCTGCAGAAGGGCAAAGGGCCGGTCGTATACCAGGCGCGTGACGAACACACATCCTCATTCGCGGATATCAGGACCCAGAACCTGATTATCCAAGAAAAGGATAAGCTAATCTATCAGCTCCAGCAGCAGCTCCGGGAAGTGGAAAAGGCTTCCACGAATAACGTCGTACGTCCAGTCATCCATGATGATTTGCGGCAGCACCTGAACCGCAAGAGGCGCTCCCGAGATCACATCGAAGGCTCGGGGGATAGCTGCTCCCAAAGAAAGCAAGAATCCACTTTCGACGACAAAAATGATATGAAGGAGTGGCTGACCCGAGAAGTCAGACAGACAATCCGGCGCAACATGGAAGCGGCCGGATTCGCCCGCGAACAATTGGATGTCGGCGACGCGGAGAACCTTGGTACATCTCCTTTCTCGCAGGAGATAAGAGAATTTTCTCTCCCAGAGAAGTTCATCGTCCCACGGTTCGTCTTGTATGACGGAACCTCGGATCCAGGAGCACACCTTCGGCATTTCACTCAAAGAATGTCGCTTTGGGGAGACCTCGGTCACCTTAACTGCAGAGTCTTTTCTTCCAGTCTGGGGGATCTCTCTTTGAGATGGTTCTGTGCACTTCCAGAAGAGTCGATTACAAGCTGGCGACAGCTCCAAGGCTCTTTCTTGAAGAAATTCCAAGCACACAGAATCATCCCCAAGACCGACGCTGACATTATGGCGCTAAAGATGAGGCCGAACGAGTCTCTTACTCAATTCGCCAAGAGATTCTGGACGATTTACAGTCAGGTCGAAAACGCCACTAAAGAAGTGGCTATTAAATCGTTCCAGCAGTCTCTACTTCCCGGCAATGAGCTCCGTAAGTACCTGATCTGGAACCCTGTAGCTTCCATGAAAGCTCTCATGGCCCGGGTAAATCGCTTCATAGAGCAAGAAGAAGACGATGCCCGAGCTTGGGAAAGCTTTGGCTTCACCCGGGAAGCAAAATTCTCCAAGAGGGAGAAGTCGCCTCGGAGGGAGGATGTCGGTCACGGCCGAAAACCTTCCAGTTCGGCCATTCCGTATACACCTTCCACGGGTAGCAACAAGCTTAGAAGGGCTCCGCGCGACAGAGAGGGACAGCAGCGCGTTACGGCGTTCACTGCTGTCAACACAATTTTCAAGGAGCCAATCTATAGGATCCTTGGTAAAATAAAAACGCGACCATACTTTCAGTGGCCGCAACCGATGAGGGCTGATCCGTCCACCCGAGATCAAAATAAGTTCTGTTCCTATCATAAGCAGAACGGCCACATGACGGAGGATTGTTATAGCCTCAAGTCACATCTGGAGAAGCTCGTGAAAGACGGTCATCTTCGAGAATATATCAAAGAGGGTGGCCAGGGAGTTAACCAAACTCAACGCGAGGAGCATCATCCTCGCCGAAACGAAGATCGGGATAGTGATGAGTCCGAGAGAATAATCAACGTCATTCACTTGGCGTCTGCACCGAAGGGGAGTGCTCCGAAGGGGAACGACCAATCTCGCGCTGTGGCGAGGAAGGCTTCCCACGGCAAGCAGGTCCTATCAGCCGAGCTCGAGCCAGCTACAAAAAAAGCTCGGAAGGATAGGCCAAAAATCTGGTTCGGAGAAAAGGACTTGGAAGACGTCCAACTCCCTCATAATGACCCACTCATTATCACCCTGAAGCTGAAGAACTGCAGAGTACAGAGGATTCTCGTTGACCCCGGCAGTTCATCCGAGATCCTCTATTACGACTGCTTCAAAAGAATGGGTCTCAAAGAGGAAGATCTGTTGGAGGCAAGAATTCCCCTTGTGGGGTTCAGCGCCAAACCAGTGTATCCAAAGGGGAAGATCCCCCTGAGAGTCCAAGTCGAAGGAGCCATCATCATGGCAGACTTCATTGTGGTGGACGCGCCGTCTCCTTACAATGCCATCGTAGGGAGAACTTGGCTGCATCAGTTAGAGGCTATACCCTCTTCGTACCACCAAAAACTGAAATTTCCTTTAGAGAATAAGGATGGCAAAATTGAGGTGGTGACGGTAAGGGGCGACCAGCAAATGGCCAGGCAATGCTTGATGGCCGTGGTCCCAGGGGAGGCAGAGCCGCAGCAGGTTAACATGGCCGAACTCGAAGAAGAGTTGGAAAAGGTCGGCCGCGCCCCCGAGCATAAAAGTGTTGAAGATCTAACCTCGGTCAACATCGATCCCAGCGATCCCGAGAAATACTTCTTGCTCGGCAGCGAGCTCGGTGAGCCTGAGAAGTCCGAGCTCTTGAACTTCTTAATTGAAAATAAAGAAGTGTTTGCTTGGAGCCCAAATGAAATGCCCGGCATCGACCCCGAAGTGCTATGCCATCATTTGAATGTGGATCCCAAACAGAAGCCGGTCATCCAGAAGGCCCGAAGGACTGGGATCCCACAGACAGAAGCCGTGGCCGAAGAAGTCGACAGATTGCTGCAAGCCCGGGCGATCAGAGCAGTCCACTATCCAAGGTGGGTAGCTAACACCGTAGTGGTCAAGAAGAAAAACGGCAGCTGGCGTGTCTGTGTAGACTTCACCGACCTCAACAAAGCCTGCCCAAAGGACTGTTTCCCTCTGCCGAAGATCGACCAGATGATCGACGCCACCGCGGGCCATGAGAGAATGAGTTTTCTCGATGCTTATCGGGGATATCACCAAATCCCGATGTACGGCCCCGACGAGGAAAAAACCGCGTTTATAACCCCAAGAGGGATTTACTGTTATAAAGTGATGCCTTTCGGGCTGAAGAATGCGGGGGCGACCTACCAGAGATTGGTCACCACAATGTTTAAGGCCCTTCTTGGCAAAACAGTGGAGGTCTACATTGACGATATGGTCGTCAAAACCAAACAGTCCCAGGATCATCTAGCCGACCTTTCTTTCAACTCCTCAAGAAAAATTCCTCGTTCCAGTGGACAGAAGAATGCGACCGAGCTCTGCATGAGCTCAAAATGTATCTCTCCTCACCACCCCTGCTTTCAACCGCGAAACAGGGAGAAGTGCTTTATATATACCTTGCTGTGTCCGATCACGCGGTGAGCTCGGTGCTGGTTAGAGAAGAGGAGGCAAGGCAAGAGCCTATCTACTATACCAGCAAAATCCTCATTGATGCCGAGACCAGGTACTTGCAATTGGAGAAACTCGCGTTGGCCCTTGTCAGTGCTTCCCGCAAGCTCTCCCATTATTTCCAAGCTCATACGATCACCGTCGTAACGGAATATCCTCTCCGACAACTTTTTTACAAAGCAGACTTCTCTGGGAGGGTTTCCAAGTGGGCAGTCGAACTGGGCCAATACGATATCCAATATCGGCCCCGAACGGCGATAAAAGCTCAAGTACTAGCGGACTTCCTAGTAGAGTTCATCTCTCCTAGTTCGGCACCAAGCCAACTCGAAACCGAACTGGGGGACAATAAGAGTGCCAGTGATGTCACCGACACCGACCTTCAAGAAAAAAAATCTTGGAAACAGTTCCTCGATTCAGCTTGGAAGGTTTTTGTCGATGGATCTTCGACTTCTAAAAGGGCTGGCGCTGGCTTGGTCCTCCAATCTCCAGAAGGATTAGTCATCGAGCAGGCCCTGACACTTGATTTCAAAGCTACCAACAATGAAGCCGAGTATGAGGCGTTGATTGCAGGACTTGACAGCGCCAAAACTCTGGGGGCACGACATCTGGTCGTCTTCTGTGATTCACAACTGGTGACGAGCCAGTTGAGCGGAGAATATCAGGCCCGTGATGGTAGAATGGCGGCCTACCTGACTCTTGCAAAGCAGCACCTCTCTAAGTTTGAAAGAGTAGAAGTGAAGCAGGTCGGCAGAGAGTTGAATTCCCATGCAGATGCCTTAGCTAATCTGGCATCCGCCGTTGAGGCTGGAAGAAAAAGAATCATTGAGGTTGAATCATTAGCGAAACCTAGTATTCAGCTTCACCTAGCCCGTCAGATACTTTGTGTGGATCTCGGCCCAAGTTGGATGGACCCAATCATCTCGTACCTCAAAGATAATCAGCTTCCGGAAGACAGAATTGCTGCTCACAAAATGAGGCTGAAGTCTACTAGGTTTTGGCTATCTCCAGAGGGTAAGCTCTACCGGAAATCATTTACAGGCCCCTACCTTCAATGCGTCCACCCAAGCAAAGTCGAGGACTTTCTTTTCGAGATCCATGAAGGGATTTGTGGAAGTCACATCGGAGGTCGGTCACTAGCGTACCGGGCTCTCAGCCAGGGTTACTGGTGGCCATACATGCAAAAAGATTCTCAGGTATATGCTAGGAAATGCGAGAAGTGTCAGAAATTTTCACATTCCCTACATCAACCAACGCAGGATTTGAGCCCGCTCTCCAGCCCTTGGCCTTTCGCCCAGTGGGGTTTGGACATCGTTGGACCTCTCCACCGAGCATTAGGAAATAAGAGGTGGCTAATTGTAGCTACTGATTATTTTACAAAGTGGATAGAAGCAGAACCGCTCTCGTCCATCACTGAAAAAGACACAACAAAGTTTGTATGGAAGAATATCGTCACCAGGTTTGGTATTCCTCGAGTTTTGATCTCGGACAACGGGACACAGTTCGACTCCGCCTTCTTCAAAAAATTTTGCGAAGATCTAGGGGTCCGAAATCATTATTCCACTCCAGCCTACCCGCAGAGCAATGGTCAAGTTGAAATTTCTAATAAGGTCATTCTCGATGGCCTTAAGAAAAGACTCGACCAAGCAAAGGGAAGATGGGTTGAAGAACTCCCGAGTGTCCTGTGGGCTTATCGGACTACTCCAAGGCGCTCCACTTCGGCGACGCCTTTCTCTTTGGCCTATGGTACCGAAGCAGTGATACCCCTAGAGATCGGACTTCCGACATTGAGGTCGGAACTCTTCGACCTAGGCCAGAACGATGCTAATCTTGGACGAGAGCTTGATTTGGCCGAAGAGCGACGAGAAGCTGCAGCCGTTCGCTTAGCGGCCTACCAGCAGCAATTGGCTAGAGGCTATAATCAAAAAGTCCGGGAAAGAAAGTTCTCCATTGGGGAACTGGTGTTGAAAAAGGCGCTGCCAGCAGACAAAGATCCAAACGAAGGCAAACTTGCGCCAACATGGCTCGGACCGTTCAAAGTGATCTCCGCAGCGGGTCAATCAGCTTACAGATTGGAGGACATGGATGGTAAACAGTTACCACGGCCATGGAATGCCGCTCACCTCAAAAAATTCTATTTCTGATCTGTAGTCGAAATTTCAAGCATCAATAAAGCTATTCTTTCGTTCCTTGACATTTCGATTTTTTACGAGTCACAAAGCTCGGCAAACTCTCCAACAGTTCGGCGCAATAGCCGTCCTTTCAGTGCCACGATTCTGCCGCAGAAGATCTCGGTACGCCTACCAGATCACGCGCAGAATTTCGGACCTCTGCCACAGAAGATCACGGTACATATACCAGATCACTGGCGAGGTAATACCTACACCATTGGTGAAGAACCATTTGGTCATATCAAACGAAATTCTGGCCACAAACGATCTCGGTCTTTATACCAGATCACTGGCAGAGACGGACTATACTGCCGGAATGAACCGGCCAGACATGTCCCACAAAAGAGTCCGAATTCGCGCTTTGAAAAGCAAAAGCAGCGCGGAGTTCAGACAAGATTTCTACCGAATTGCTTCTCTTGGGTTCTTAGTTCATTGGCTAAAATTACTACGTGTGCTAATTCGGTAAAAGTGTACATTTCGGCGAAAATAGTGTCTATAGACATTAAGGTCTAAGAAAGACGCAAAGACAAATTGCCTTAATGTTGGATTTCATTAAAAAGGGTTCTTACATCAGGCGAGTGTGACTCGCAAACCAAAGGGACATATGTTCCCACAAAAACAAACCAAAAGAGAGAATAGAAGAAACTGCCAAATGCATAAAGATACTCAGGGAGCAGGGGCAACAAGTACATCGCTTTCTATCTGGATGACCTCGTTCTCAGCGTGAAGGGGCTCGGCTATTGGTCCCTCGACCGCAACGGGAGGAACCTCGGGAGTAGGAGGCAGGACGTTCGCAGGTACCGAGCTTGGAAACTTGTCGGGATTCAAGAAAGCCGGATGATCGCTTTGGATTCCAGCTTTTTCAAGGGCGGCCTTCCAGCCCATCTCCCATGAATCATCCCTGACTCCGGTCACTTGGGCCGCGTATTCGGCCTCAGCTTCCTGGAATCCTTCAAGATATGCACTGTTGGCGTCGGCCCGGATTCTGGATTCGGTCTCGGCCTTTTCCTGCTCTAGCTCGGCGATTTTCTTTTGGAGCTCAGCCTCCCTCAACTTTCCTTCTTGAATCTCGGTTTTTGCCTTGTCAAGCTCAGATAGAATGGCACGAGACGTTTCTTCATACTCTCTGATTCTTTCTCTGTTGGCCTCCAAAGACTTCTTGTACTCTTCAACCTTGGCCTCAGCGTTGGCCTGGCTTTTCCTGGCTCGCTGGACCCTTCGCACAGAGAGATGACATTTTTGCACGATCTGCAGAGAGAATCAACTTTTAGACAACTACTACCGAAGTCAAGCACAGAAGAAAAACGAAAGAGACTAAACTTACGCTCAGAGCAGACTCCATTTGCGTCACCAGCAACATGACGTCGTCCAGCTCATCATGCTTATCCATGTCTCGGGGCAAAGTACAAGCGTCGCCAAGCGCAGCCGCCACTAAGGGGTGACCGCCAAGTCGGTCCTCCACGGTCAACGGTCTTCCTGGCTGAAGCAGCAAGCTCGGCCTCCAGGGCGCCACGGAAGACCGTTGGCTCGTTGCCCCTGGGTCAACTCTCCTTTGCACAGTTGTTAGGGCAGACTGCCCCTCAGTTCTGACCCTCTTTTGCCGGCGTACCTCTTCCATGGCAGCTTCGTCGGTACCAACCCCCGAGGTTTGGGCAGAAGAAGAAGGAGGAACACCAGTACCAGGCATGGAAGATTGGGGCCTGGAAGAAGAAGGTCCGGAAGAAGGAGCCCTGGAGGATGAAGCAGCAGCACCTTGAGTCGCACCCCCAAAGGCTGCAGACCGAAGATTCTTCACTGGGGGTTTCGGGCGGTTTTTGTCCATTGGCTCGTCTTCCCCGGAGCTACTCGTTGAAGAACTTCCCTCCCCGAGGTCGGAACCTGAAGTGGATGCTTCAGCCCCTGGTGAATCTCGGCCCTCAGTATCGTCTACAGCCCGCTCCCGATCGACCTCCTCGATTTCGGTTCCCTCAACCTCGGCTGCGGCATCTTCGCGGTGTGCGAGGCTCTTCTTGTAAGAGCGGTATTTCGGCTCGTAGTCTAAAAGGGCGAAGGCCGACCTATCTTCGTGGCCTCGATACGTCTCAACGGCCCGAAACCAGGCCGCGTTCTTCACCCAACCGACTCGTTTGGCCTCCTTTCTCCTCTCATGCGCACCTGTAACATAAAAGTACATCAGTTCGTCTCCACAGAGAACAAGATGTAACGAAAATCGACACCGAATTTACAAAAAAGCTATATTTACTTGGTGGTATGCCGAGACGGCGCGGGATCCGGTTGAACCTCTGCGACATCGGCTCGTCATCACCGAACTCCCAGTTACCTGAGACGAGCAGACGGTCGTCCCCGGCATATTTGTTCGAATCCTCTAGGGCACGAACGAATGCCGTTCGGCGCGACTTAACTCGGAGGTAAAAGCTATTTTTTGACTTACACAGCTCATAGGCGTCCTCAATATCATGAACGCCTAAATTGATCTCTAAAATGTCATTGAGCGCGGCAGTGCCCATTATGACTTTGAAGGCGTTGGGCATCAACTGACATGGACAGAGGTGCCAAGCCCGAAGACAATCCCTGAGCAAGGGTTTAAGGGGAAACCGAACCCCGCCCTCTATTATGGCTACTAAAGGGAACGGCATCCAGCCATCGTAGATGCTGCCATCGATATAGGATTTGGGGTCGGGAACCTTGAGGAAGACGTCGTCAGAAATCTGATACCTAATCCTAAGGTCTCTTAACGCTCCCTCGGATTCTAACCAATGACTGTAGACACCCATTTTTCTAAGAGAAAGAGGGGGCAGAGGCGAAGAACAGAGGGAAAATGGAACCCTAGATGCAGAAAAAGAACAAGGCAAAGAAAAGAAGACTTACAAAGACAGAGGCCAAGGATGGGACTCGATTCCTACAGCACTCCTTATCGATCGAAAGCCTTTTCCGTGAGAAAACTCGTCGGAAGAAGCCTTTCTCTTTCACAGCAAAATGCAGAGTAAAGAAGAAGAAAAGATAAAAGGAGTTCCCCTACTTATAGTAAGAAGAAGGTACATCCAATAAAGGCAACCCATCATGTGTCGTTTCGATATACACAGCGCCCTTTTTGAATTCGAAAAAGGCGGTTTCTATTATTGATTAGCCGCCATATGCGCCACTTCGAAAAGACTACGCGTCCCGTGGAGAGTCAACACGTGGTACCGTCAGCTTATTTCCTGCGCCAGACAGGGCGAGGCATTTAATATCGCGGATAGCGAAGCGACATCGGATGGACATGAAGCGACATCGATTTGATCCGAAGTCGATTCCAAAACTTGATATCCAAGGGTATCTCAAGTTCGGCAGATTGCATCTCGGCAGGTTGCAGCTCGGCAGGAGCTACAGTTCGGCAGGAGCTACAGTTCGGCAGGGGTTACAGCTCGGCTGGGACCGCAGTTCGGTATAATAGTTCCGCAAAGTTCCCATTTGAGAAAAAATGGTTTTATCTTCATAGGCATACAGAAAAGAGATTGTTGCTACAGGAATAATCAAGTAAAGCAAACACACAGAGAGAGATTGGGCCACAGGCAAAATTTGATTTTTTATTAAGTCATTTTTGTTACATAACATCTAATACAATGGATTACTCGACTTCATAAAAATTACAGATATGATCTTCCTGCTCTTGAAAGGCGTGTTCTTCGTAGAAGAGCAGCTCCACGATACGGGCAGAGTTCAATTCGGAGGCGTTCGAGGTCTCTTGCCCAGAATAAATCCTGCGCCATCTTCTGACATCTTGACATAGATGTCTTATCTCCTATCATCAAAAGATCAAGGTCTATCTCAGGAGAGATAGCGCAGTTGGCCAGAAGCCTCAGGAGAGATAGCACAGTCAGAGCACATTAGGGGGCAAGTTCCTCCCATTAAGCTCGAGCCAGCCATTGTAGTTACACCAAATGAAACTTCAGGCTTATAAAAACGGAGGTCTTCCTTCTCGCCGACGAGTGTTAACTCCATAGAGGCCAAGCACCTGTCTTCTCGAATTGAAATACCAAACGTCAAAATTCAAGAGTGATTCAATCAGGAGAAGAAGGACCCTATTTATAGGCTTAGGCTGCTTATCCCAAGCACAGGAAATACGCGCCCATTTACGAAGCATCGTTCTACGTGCTAAACACGGGAAACGGATCCCTCTATACACGAGCCACCATCTGAGCCATGACACGTGGCATCATCGTCTTGTTTTCCTACTCGATCGTGTCACCGGTGTTTAAATGTCATAAAGATATTTTGGGATGGTGCGAAGACATAGGGAAAAGGCAAGATGATAACAGCACAGCACGATCAAGAGACAAGCCCATAGAAGACGAATCGTTCGAAGTCGGATATCTCTCTATAGCTCCCGACCTCGGGAAGATAGCTCCCAAGGGTCGAAAGCTAGGGGGCAATTGTGTGGGGGCATTTCTCGAACACCGAGATTGGGCCCACTCCGTCAGCAATAAGGGGAATACGCGGTATTTCAGCACCGAACTCGTCTCGATCTCGGCTTTAGCATCACAGTTCGGCAGAGATCTCATACTTGCCGAACCAGTTCGGTCGACTTGTTTGTATTGCAGACGCACCTCCCTCAGCTCACTCCTACCTCAGTTCGGCCGCATCTAACCTCGGATGTACTCGCCTCAATCTCGGTCGCCTAGACATGGCGCAACGGCCGAGGGACGTGGCTGTATGGTTTATGAGGCGGCGAATGTTAAGGGGAATGAGCAACGTTACGACTATAAATGGGGGATAAGTATTGACTGAGCCGTTATCACCATTTAAGGGGCGTGATCGACTGAAACAGTTACCCCGATTGAGGGACAGTTACCCCGATTAAGGGAATCACGTCGATCGATCTGTGAGTCCCTATCACTATATAAAAGAGGACTCAGTCTCCTCAAAAGGTACGCACTCAGACACTTACAATTGACATTTGAAAATCTCTACCCTACTGTCACGTCCTCGTACTGACTTAGGCATCGGAGAGCCTTGCGCTGCCTTCAGCCAGGGTCTTTGACTGCTCTTTCCATTCTTCTCCTTTCAGGTTCTTTTCTGAGGCATCACACCACATCTCTAATAGGTCCAGAATTCACCATCTCCGGGTCTGTGAATTTTCGTGCACCTACAGATACACACTAATATCAATGTAAAATCTTCAACTATACAAATCCCTAGTGATGAATATTTGTTCTAGTGGTAGTGAAGAATTATCGGACTTATGGATTCCTCACCTGTTACCAAACATGCTCTTATTGATTCTGAATTGTGTCTGCAATTGTCTGATGTTTCAGTTTTTGTAGATTAAATGTGTAATTAGCCAGTGTAATCATAGATCTGTTTATATATTGCTAAATCGTCGAATTCACAGTGTTATTGATGGCATTATAGGCTCAGTTGCCCGTGCTGATCCTGCCCAACCTACAGCGTCGGCGGAGGAGACCACTCTAGTTCTTCCAAAGGACTAGTTGAGTGGAATCGATGAAATGATGCGATATCATATGAGTATGATATTGGAGAATGAAAACAGAATGAAAACTTTGGAAATGATTTGTTTTTGAAACGTTTTACACTTATCATCCTTGCATTGTATTTAAATAAGCAATTGGATGAGTTACATAGTGTAAATAAGAATTTTGTTGTGTACAAAGAACATTGTACAATTTTGTATAAAGTATTGTATATAATTCCTCATTAATGTGTATATTTGATATTCCTTGTGAATTTCGTTTGATGCGAAGTTCGTGGGAGTAGGTATAGACACGACTCGGGGTTAACTCGTATTTAATCATAATCTCTGGCTCGGGTCGTGTCGTGTCATACTTATTATATGGTAATAGAGCTAAGTGAAAGCGTTAAAAAGAATTTAAATCCTTAGAAACTGTAAGGACATGGTGAGGAAACGTCGGGTTGCGAATCAAATCCTCATTTTGGATTTGTGATTTATTGCTTTCACTGAATGTGATTTGCTTTCACTATATGTGATACATATGTGATGGAAGTATAAAAATGTATATCTTATCTTCTTGTGTTCTTTTTAAAATGACATCTGATTCGGGAAGCGGTGGAAATGGGAATGACAATCGTGAGTATGTTGTTAGTGGGAATGAAGGTCCTACACCCACACCTCCTACTCCAACTAATGATGCTAACTTTACTGTTATTCTAGAGTAGATGGCTAAAAGCCATTAGGCATAGTTGAGCATGCAAACACAAATCACATCTATGCTTCAAGTGCATACTCAATTGCAGACTCAAATACAATCTTAGATGCAAGCTTCTCAGATACCACAAGTCCAACAACAGCATCACGTTGAGACTCAAGTGGTAGTACAATATAAAGAGAAAGATCCTAATGTTCTGTATGAACAGTTTATGAAGAGAGGAGCTACAGAATTTCATGGCACAGAAGATGTGCTATTGGCTGATGAATGGATTCAACACATCGAGGTAGTGTTTGATACAATTGTTTGCACACAAAAGCAACATGTGTTACTTGCTTCTTCCATGCTACGAGGAGTAGCAAAAGTTTGGTGGAAGAGTATCAAAGGCATAGTTATAGCAACACAGGTAGCCACAATTTGGGAGAGTTTTAGAAAATAGTTTGAAATAAATTTTATGCCTGAATATGTGCAACAGAGGAAAGAATCAGAATTTTTAAACTTGAAGCGGGGGCAGATGACTGTAACAGTATATGTGCATACATTCTTATAGCTGTCCAAATATGCCTTAGACCTGATTGATATTGAAGCAAAGAAAGTGAAGAGGTTCATTAATAGTTTGAACCCAACATATAAGAAAATGGTTGTGGCAGGTCAGAAGCCTACGTTGTTTAATGATGCAGTTGATAAGGCTTATGTTGCTGAGGAAGTGCACAAAGAAGAACTAGCCATGAATACTAGTGCAAAGAGGAGTGGAAGTTCATCGTTTAAGAAGGGAGGACAATTCAAGAATAAGAAACAAAAGAATGTTGTTCGAGCTGAAATTAAATCAGTTTGTGAGAGTTGTGGGAAAGCTCACAAGACTGAAGCTTATTGGAGAAACACTGGGGCATGTTTGGTTTGTGGTTCAATGGAACACAAGATGGCTCAATGTCCTAGAACTAGAATAGATAACAAAGCTCCATAGCAACAGCCTCCACTGGTTCTTGCTCCTCTGCAACAGTAGTAGAGCCAATGGTAGCAACGTCAGAGACAGCAACCACAGCAGCATCAACAGCAGAATAAGGCACAAGTAGTAGGAAAAACTTATGCTGTGAATAGAGAATATGCTAAGGCTACAACCAATGTTGTGGAAGGTTCAATACTTGTAGATAATAAACCAGCGGTTGCTTTGTTTATCCCTGGATCTAGTCATTCATTTGTAGCACCTCCATTTGTTTGTGACATGCAAAAACAAATGAGGCAGTTGTCGTATGATTTTACCGTAAATACTCCATTGGGAAGGAAAATAGTGTGTGATTTGTATGTTCCCCAATGTAGTGTTAAAATTGGTGAGGTGCCAATACCAGCGGATCTAGTAGTGTTGGCTATAAATGATTTCGATATAATTTTTGGCATGGATTGGCTTGCGAAGTACATGGCTTGTTTGGACTGTTTCCGCAAAATTATTACTTTTAAAGTGGATGAAGCCAATGCCAGTGTATTATTTGAAGGAGTCCAAAAGAAGTTTGATACAAGACTTGTTTCAGCAATGAAGGCTGAACATATGATGCGAAGTGGTTGTGAAGGCTACATCACATTCATTACTGAAAAAAGCTAAGAAAGGAATTGAATAATATTTCAGTAGTCTGTGAATTTCTATATGTGTTTCCAAATGAAGTGCCAGGTCTGCCTCCAACAAGGGAAGTAGACTTCACTATAGAGCTTGTGCCGGGTACTGCACTTACATCCCGGGCACCATATAAAATGGTATCATCAGAATTGCATGAGCCGAAGAAGCAAATATAGGATTTACTGAACAAAAGTTTTATTAAACCTAGTGTCTCACCATGGGGAGCACCTGTATTATTTGTGAAGAAGAAGGATGGCACTCTATGCATTTGTATTGATTATAGGCAGCTAAATTAGATGACAATCAAGAACATATGTCCGTTGCCAAGAATTGATGAGTTGTTTGATCAACTCAAGGGTGAAGCATATTTTTCAAAGATTGATCTCCGATCTGGATATCACCAGATTCGTGTTAGAGATCAAGATATATAGAAGACTGCGTTCAGGACCTGATATGGGCTAACAAATGCACTAACAATGGCTTTGATGAAGAGCGTTTGTCATGATCTTTATTGATGACATTCTAATAGATTCAATGTTAGAACAAAATCATTCACATCATTTAAGAACAGCATTGCAATTATTAAGAGATAATCAGTTGTTTGCAAAGCTAGAGAAGTGTGATTTTTTGTTGTAGCATGTGGCATTTCTGGGTCACATAATTACTAGAGAAGGACTAGCTATTGATCCAGCTAAAATTAAAGCTATTACCAAGTGGCAAAATCCAAAGAATGTTCTAGAAGTCCGGAGTTTTTTAGGATTGGCTGGATATTACAGGAAATTTGTAAAAGACTTCATTAAGATTGCAACTCCGTTGACGAAACTGACTCGGAAGAATATTCCATTTTTATGGGATGATGAATGTGAGTCCAGTTTTTAGAGTTTGAAGCAGAGATTTATCTCAGCTCCAATCTTAGCATTACCTGACAGAAGATGAGGATTTGTAATATATTCTGATGTTTAAGTATAGGATTGGAATGCATGCTGATGCCAAATGGCAAAGTCATTGCCTATGGTTCGCATCAGTTAAAAGAACATGAGAAGAATTATGTGACTCATGATTTAGAGCTCACGACTGTTGTATTTGCTTTACAACATTGGAGGCATTTTCTCTATGGAGAGACTTTTGAAGTCCATTGTGATTATAGAAGCCTTCAATATTTGTTTACTTAGAAGGACATTAATCTGAGGCAACGCCGTTGGTTAGAGCTAATTAAAAATTATGATTTTCTATTCACTTATGTACCTGGAAAAGGTAATGTAGTAGCCGATGCTTTGAGTCGTAAATCTGCTAACTTGGCATCGCTAGTGGGTAAATGGCATTTAATTAAAGAATTCAGAGATTTGAATGTGTCCATTGAAATGATGGACAATAGAGTAATGGTTGCAGTAATGTCTGTATTTGAATCGATTCTTATCCAACAAATTAAGGAGAGACAATTTGAAGATCCTCAATTGGTGAGAATCAGGGATAACATTGCAGTAAGACCAGATTTTGTGTTGGTGGAAGGAGTTCTCTACTTTAGAGACAGATTGTGTATACAAGCACAAGAAGACTTGAAGCAGGCGATAATGTTTGAAGCTCATCACACCTAATATTCTATGCATCTATGAAGTACTAAAATGTATATAAATCTCAAGGACAGGTTTTGTTGGAATAATATGAAGTGTGAGATAGAAGGATATGTATCTTCATGCTTGATCTGTCAGTGTGTAAAGTTTGAGAACAGAAAGCCACCTAGATTACTTCATCCTCTACATATACCTAGATGGAAGTGAGAACCTCTCACTATGGGCTTTGTATATGATTTACCAATGACCAGGAGACAATATGACATCATATGGGTGATTGTGGATCGTCTTACAAAGTCAGCATATTTTCTTCTATTTAGAAAGGATATGGGATTCAATGATATGTTCAAGTTGTTTGTCAGGGAAGTGACTAGATTGCATAGAAATCAGATTCGATTGTGTCAGATTGAGATAGTCGGTTTGTTTCCACATTTTGGCAGTCATTTTAGAATTCAATGGGTACTAAACTTTGATTTAGTACTGCATATCATTCACAAACAGATGGGCGATTAGAACGTACAATCCAAACTTTGGAGGATTTGCTTCATGCCAGTATTATGGATTTTGGTAGAACTACACAAAAATCCAGTATCACAGCAAAACCGAACCAAACTGGGTGGTTCGGATTGGTTTTATGTAGATCGGTTTGTTCAATGGTTTAAAAATCATAAAAGCCACCTTACATTGGTCGGTTATTGATTTAAACCCACAGTTAACCGCTTAAACCGAATCGACCATATGTATTAAGTTGAGTTTTGATTTTTAACTATTTTAGCCTTAGGGGAAGCGCTTGTATGTTCTACTTGCATGTTACATGTTTGATGAAAGTTCTACAAGAAGTGTGCATTATTGGGTCTCTAGTAGCGTTTCCCAAGGGTTTGACCTGACCGAAGAGAAAGTGAACTATGAAGAGGCCCATCTTGATTAGTTCAAAATTGGGGCTACATTCCACTCGAACCCATTTTGTTGGCAAAAAAATAAATAATAATAATAAATTAAAAACTATTTCTTTTTGTGTTGAATTCATTGGTCTGGTTCAAGCAATGTAGTTTAGTCCAGATGTTATGTAGAGAAATAGGTACATACTTGACCATTTTGTTGGTGTATTTTACCAGAAGATTTGAACTGCTTCAGCTCATTGGCCTGAAAAGTTGGCTGAACTTGGCCTGGTCCATTCAATCACGCGACCAGAGGATGGATGGAAAGAGTTCATCCATCGTTTGATGTATGCTTCCTTGGTTGAAACGAATTATAAAATATGTTTTTGTGTTCATTACAGTTTCTTCTCATTCTATTTGAAGGACTAAGTTTGAACTGCAATTTTTCTGTGAAAAAAAAATAATAAAAAAAAATAAAAACCGTAATCGAAGCAAACTGAAACGGTTCATTTTAGTTCAGTTCGAACACATGGGCGGTTCAGTTCGGTTTGGGAAAATAGAAAACAAATGGGTTCAGTTTGGTTGATGGTTTCCCCTATAAACCGATCCGAACTGCCCATGTGCGCCCCTAGATTTTGTGAGTGGTTGGGATGAACATCTAGCATTGTGCGAATTTGTGTACAATAACAGCTATCACTCCAGTATTGAAATGGCACCGTTTGAAATATTATATGGTCAAAGATGTAAGACTCCAATTAGCTGGGAAGAAGTTGGAACCCGGAGTTTTCATGGTCCCACAGTGATTGTAGACACAGCAAAGAAAATACATGACATATTGAGAGTAGCCCAATCTAGGCAGAAAAGCTATGCTAACAAACGTTGGCGTGATCTTGGGTTTGTCATTGGTGATTGGGTATTTTTAAAGACTTCTCCTATAAAAGGTACTATCCAGTTTGGGCAAAAAGGAAAGCTTTCACCAAGATATATTGGACCTTTTAAGATTAAGAACAAAATTGGAGACGTGGCTTATCGTCTAGAACTTCCGGCAGAACTCTCTGGTATCCACACTGTATATCATGTGTTAATGCTTCGCAAATATGTGGCGGATTCTTCACACATCATCAATTATGATGAGATTCAAGTTTTGCCAAACACCACATATGTTGAGAAGCCAATTCAAAATATTGATGCCAAGGAGTAAGTTCTTCACACAAGGACAATCAAATGGGTCAAAGTCCTTTGGGCTCATCATGAACCGATTGAAGCCACACGGGAACTTGAAGAACAAATGGCTCAAACATATCTAGAGCTATTCGTTCAGGTAATTTTATTCATTATGTTTTATTTTTATTTATGTTTCATTCGGAGGACCGAATGATTCTAAAAGTTTAGGAGAATGTTACACCCCATCCCTGATTAATTGAGAATAACACTAATTAATTGAGATTAGTGTGGATTAATCAAGTTAAATGTGGTTAATGATCAAAATGAATCAAATTAGTCTCAAGAGAATGAATTAAGCACAATGAAATAGTTTTAGAAAAGATTGAATTGATTGAGTTGGTTTTAGACTCAAATTGATGAAATTAAGGACTTTTCCGTTAATACGGATTTTCGTGTATTTCGTCGAATATGTGATACCATCGTATGTATCTCAACAAAGTATGTCAACTTTCATAATATACTTATTTTCAATTAACCACAAGTGAATTAAATGAGTCATGAATTGACTAAAAATGGAAATAAGTTGAGAAGGTAGGGTTAAAATGAAAAATACTGTTGTATAAGATTCTAAAAGGACCCAGATAACATTCATACGAATGTTCCAGCAGCAGTAGGAGTGAACTCAGTCTCGGTTTTTCTTCTTTCTTGCTTCCTTCTTCGTTTCTTCTTCCTTGAGTGCTTGAGGTGAGGCTGAGTTAAAGATTTAGAGAAGGGATCTCATCCACATCATCTTCTTCAATCTTTTGGAGTTAAAGTTTAAGGGGAAGTTGTGGTTTCTCTTTGCTAAGCTACAAGTAAGTATTTGTAGTGATTTTTGTTTCAATAGAGTTGTTTAGACATTTCTCCATCTCAAACAACTTATTAGATTTGTTTTGGGTTGTTTATGGTATTAGGTTTGAAAAAGGGTTTTTAATCTGGGAATTTTATCTCTAGACTAAGCTAGCAAAAAAGTGTTTGTCAATTAATTGCAAGCAAAGGTAAGTATAAGCAATACCTGTGATTATATGCTAATTTAGAGATAAAAAAATATTGTTGTTCGTCTTATATAGATATGGGAGGGGCTCCCCTAAGCTGCAACTTAGGGGAGTATAAGTTGAGGCGTGCAACTTGCAGGTGTGGTGGCCAAATAAAACTTAAAACATACCCTTTCCCACCCTCATTTTTCGTCCGACATAAACCATTTCCCCTCCCTCATTTTTGCCTGGCGTAATCACCCAACCACTCCTCTGTATTTTCCCTCCCTCATTTTTGCTCATTTTCGCTGCGAAGGACTCTTTCGATTTCTCTTGCGCCTAATCGCCCATCTCGATTAGAGATCTGCGGTAACCCCCTCCATTTTTCTACATCTACGCCCAGTCCCATTCCCGATCACAGATCTACTCATCCAATCTACTCCCCCCATTTTTCTCCACCCATTTTTCTACATCTGCGCCCATCTAACCACAATTAGAGATCTATGCCTGTCCAGTTTCCTGCATCTGCACCCATCTAACAACGATCATAGATCCAGGCATAAAAGTGACACTCGTCACTCTTCAGATATCTTGGGATTTTTTGAGAATAAATAGCTCATACTATAAAATCACATCACTTTTTTCTTTTGTTTTTTAGACTACACTTACTTCTTTTCCCTTGGTTTTATGTGGCTCCTGTTTCTTTTAAAGGCTAGCAAGGAAGATTTCATTTAAACAACAAATATTTCTGCCCCCATGAGTAGATTGGATGCTATCCAAATATGCAAATAGACTGTCTTATGTGGCCCGCCTTGATGAGTAGATTGGATACGATCTGAGTATGTTATAATTTAGGGTTCTTTTATTAATCATTTGTGGACAAATTATGCACTCTAATATTTATTTGCATTTGCTATGAATTTGTTTCTAGGGAGAAAGAGGTTGTGGGTTGTTGATATGGATGGATGAAGGCAAACTGAGAGTAGAATGAAAGAAATGAAAACGTCACTTGAAGAGATGAAGCATGGGATTAAGCATGAAATCCAACTTTTGAGAGAAAGTGTTGAAGCTCGAAATGGGCAACCGCAATACCCAAATTCCCCCACTTATATACTAATGATGTTTCTATTAACTGTTGCATATGCATGGGAAGGAAAATTTGCGATGTAAGGATAGTTATATGATGTGTACATATTATCCAGACAATCCATGTTCTTCTGTTTTAATTGAGTGCAAGTGATGTGGGTCCTATTGTCTATATGAACTAATCAAAGTTCAAACCTGTCCCTTTTCATGATCTGCATATTCCTATGGACTGTAATGAGTATTTCAATAGTTTTTTTAACTCAATCGTTGTGACAATTGTTTTTAGCCTGCAGTTCACTTGAATTTATATGCTGTCATCAGCAAATAAAAAAACCCATTTCCACACATTCAGCCTTGATCCACTGTCTCAATGTTGCAAAAGTAGTTCAATTTGATGAGAAGGATGGAACAAGTCGTCCCATAAACCATATGTGCAACAGATTCCCCAATGACAGCTTGAAATGTCATAAGTCTTTGGTGTCTAATATTGAATAATGCATAAGCTCCTTCTCTTGTATTTGCTTTCAGAGATAATTCGCCAGTATGTTCTATGGCATGCCATCTCTTGCCCACATCGCGAGCAATGGAAGAACAAAAGCACCTGGAAACCTTATGAATGACAAGAGAATCATCTGTGGTACCTCTCCCACATTGTCTAATCAAATTCTTTATAGAACGGGCATGATCTTTTCAGAAAATGTTTGAGCATATAGGAACCACAACCATAATTTATATGAAAGAACAATGCAATGTGATTGTTGCAGCTGTTAGATCTATATCCAGATTCACAAATAATCAAGTCTCAAATTAAGAGCTTTATTTGTTCCCTCAGTACACCTGAATTACAGAAAAGTCAACGAAGTGAATAGCAACTGCTATAATCCATAAGTAAAAACTACAGAATCCTTGGACTGACATTTGTGGCATATCACATCCACTGTCTCAATTACATAAGTCTTGATCAAACTATAGATATTAAATTAGAAATAGGAAGGTGGGCATGACTTTCACCCCACACCCAATTAACTTCTGCAGCTCTTTCTTCCTTACTCCCATGACCTTGTCAACTTCTTTCCCTTCTTTCTTTCGGAATCAAGACAGGAAGGTGACGGTAACTTCCACCCTACACTCTTCAGCCACAGATATTTCACATTTTAGTGCATGAACCCTGACAGATAACCCAGAAGACCACATTAACGGAAGCAGCAAAGTTCAAAAAAGTTGTCTCCATAAAAGAAAAATGCATAACTACACTGTAAGAAAAGAGAAGACTGCAGCAAAGAGGTGACTGATAAAATGATCAAAACTTGTAAACCAGCATCTCATTTAAAAGAACCTATAAAAATGCCTAGAGATTTAATGTTGTCTAGGTGACCACAAAAACCATTCTTGACCGCCTACATTTTAGGGGTTGTTAAAACCAAGGGAAAGAAGTAAGTGTAGTAAAAAAAAATAAAAATAAAAACAAAAATGTGATGTGGTTTTATAGTATGAGCTATTTATTCTCACAGAATTCCAAGATATCTGAAGAGTGATGAGTGTCACTTTTTTGCCTGGATCTCTGATCGTGGTTAGATGGGTGGAGATGCAGAAAACTGGGCAGGCCTAGTGTTGACACCAAAAAAGTCACTATGTCTCCTCAACATCAAGAAGCCACATGAAGCTGAATCCTGCTACAAAACAGGCAAAACTACTTCAAGCATCCGATCTTGTCAGAATCAGAAAAAAACTGCAAGATCCTTCAAGACAGCCAAAAGAGGGGTACACCTGAAGTTTCGGGCCATTCCGACATCGTTTGGCCTAACTTCACTTCTCCGACAGCGAAACAAGCGCTCCTGGCGGCGACATCATTGAAGACACCAAAACTTCGATCAGAGCCTATGGATGGCTCCAGAATACCTCCAAAAGGCTCCATGCCAAATTTCAAGTCAAACCGATAACGTTTGACCCTCCATCAACGCTCGAGCAGCAAAATCAAGCCTCCTAATGGCGAGAACCACCGAAGCCATCACTCATCAAACAAAATACATGAGTGGCTTCCAACATGCTTCCAAAAGGGCTGCACGTCGAATTTCAGGTCATTCCAACAACGTTTGACCAGGTTTCGACGCTCCGAAAGAAAATCAAGCCTATCAGCGATTGAGCACCCCGGGACCATGACATCCAAGTTAGAGCTAATGGATCATCTCTACATAACTCCAATAGGCTCCCTGTCAAATTTCAGGTCAATCGGACATCGTTTGACCACATATCAAAGCTCGGCATTTTCCCCGCAGCAAAATCAAGTCAAGCATCGACGGGATCCCAAACGGCTTCAAAACTCAAATAAAATCCCATGGTCAGTCCTATCCACTGTTCAAGAAGCTTCACCTCAATTTTCAGGTCATTCTGACATCGTTTGACCTAGTTTCGACTCTTGACGGAAAATCGGCTACAAAGTCTTCGGCTTTCCCGAAAAATGGGAAACTTTGCGCCCCGGTTTCGCACGGGTTCTCGTCAAGTTTTCTCCAAGAAAATTAAGTCAATAATTGAGGGAAAATGTCAAGAAAAATACAAAAGAAGAATGGAACAAAAAAGAAGGAAAAACGGCCGAAAACGAAGCTCGGCGACCAAAAGGGCCAAAGCCCCATGGTCGCCGGCTACCCTGGGTGCATGATCGCCGGCGACCCTGCGAATTCGGGTCGCCGGATTTCTCACCGGATGGCTCGATTACTGATCCTTTTTGCGTTTCGAGTGTTCCTGCCTCTGTGATTTTCTGAAAATCCAATTTTTGATGCTTGAAAACGACTGATCTTCATTGACATCTCAGATCTGCCGTCAAGAGCATGAAATCATCATTGATCGCTCCAAGATCGCAAACCGGCTGACCAAGAAAGTACACTTTCTGTCCGACCGATCGTGAAATCGACAAGACAGATGTCACCGGCCCACCAACATCAATCAATGTCTGAAATTGCATCACATCAAACAATGTGTGGATCCACTTGTGATGATCACAAGAAGAATCCCAAAAGACGCGGCGCGGCCCGCAACTCTTCACATGCCCTGGCGACCACTTAATGTCGTTAATTGGCCCGATTATGATAACTTAATGTGGTCATTAACTCATTATTTTGGACGGCCCAATCAAATTCAAGCATTTGGGAGTTACAAATCCGAGCAATCATGGTATTAAACCCATGAAACTCCCATCATCCTGAATAATAAAGGCGATTAAATGCCCATTATCCTTCATCGGCCAATCACAAGCCAAGAAAAAGGAGTTACAAAATCAAGAAATAAAACTTGTAACTCCTCTCATCAATATCATCAATTCTCTCATCATGGCCATCAATGCCAATAAACACCTCATGGCTACCAAAAGCCTATAAAAGGAGGTCCATTCCAAGAAGAAAGTGTGATCCCAATCCCCGAAAATCCAGAAAATTCAAGAGAGAGTCGAAGTCCTGCTGCCTTGTCTCCAGAAGCACTACAAGGTGATCAAAGTCCCTTGGGGGGCCACCCCCCCAAGGTCCCCTCTTTCTACAACATGGCTTAAACGCAGCTTTTCAGCCCGTTTACTCGGTTTTTCATTGGATATGGGACCTCCTCTTGGTCTTTGTCCTTTAAAAAACTGAGGTTAAGAGCCAAGCCGAAGAATCGAAGCATCAAGCGTTCTCATTTGAAGGACGATGGCAAAGTCCATACATGACTTTTGACCGTCGATCTGAACGTGTCCCCACAATCTCCTGAGAAGTTAGATCCCTTTTCTTTCTTTTCTATTGTAATTTGTATTTTTTTAAAGAGACAAACAAAAATCACAATTCTTGTCTTTCATATTTAATGAGTTTTGTAAAAATCGCCTTTCACGAAAAAAAAAAAAAAAAAAAAAAAAGAACGCCTCATACGACATTCCCAAAAAAACAAACTTGTCTCTTTTATTAAATATTTATGCAATTTGAAAAGTTAGAAAGAATGATCGATTTCCTTTCTACTTGTGAAGGTGAATCTCCAGATCATCACCATTCCAAATTCCAAGTAGAATAGTAAATCTGGCATACCCGTACAAAAAGTTGATAACCGCGATTTCCCTCCTCCGCCGAGACTCAGGCAGCCCCCGGGGCGGAAGGAGATGACGGAAACCCGAGGGTCCATCAAGTTGGCATAGCCGATGGGACTCGTTCACTTGAGAACATGATGCTTCGATCCCTTGGCTCCTTTCTAGTTGGTGGCCTATGTTGCATCTTGCATCTAAAAAAAAAAAAAACATGAGATTAGATTTTAGTCTTTCTTTCTCATTTCAAAACAAAAATCTGATTTCTTTTCTTAAGTTTCAACTTTGAGAAATTTTGATCCTCTCTTCTTCGAATTTGATAGCTCACAAAAATGTTTGCAGCTATTGTTCGTATTGGAGATTGGGCCATCTTTTCTCTTCGATGAATTCGTTAGGGGTTTTCAAAAAAAAAAAAAAACTTTATTTCCAATTCTTCAAAAAAAAAAAAGATCTCTTTTTCTTAAGATTCAACTTTGAGAAACTTTGATCCTCTCCTCTTCGAACTTGATAGCTCACAGAAATGTTTGTAGCTATTGTTTATATCGGAGATTGGGCCATCTTTTCTCTTTGATGAGTCCAATTGAGATTTCAAAAAAAAAAAAAACATAATTTCAAACAAAAAAAAAATAGTCTTCTCTCTTTTGAATTCAATTTCAAAGAAACTTTGGTTATTCCCTTTCGGATTTAACATTCGTAGGAATGTTGAGTTGTGGTTCGGATTGGAACACCACTTCTTTTCTTTGATGAGTTCATTGGAAACCTTTCAAAAAAAAAAAAAAAAAAAAAACACTAAGGTTGCACCAATTGCGCTCTTTGACTAAAGTGGATTTAAGAAAAGCCTTGTCAAGAGTGCGGAGACAACTAGATTGTTCGAGGCATGGGTCTTTCAAACGGGTTCATTAAGTAATTCCACCCTTACCTGGGGGCTGATCTATCTACTAAGGTTTCATAAGATCGAATTGGAAACCTATGTGCACCTTTCAAAGAAAAAAAATTCTTCACTTTTTGAGTTTAGAATTGAGAAATCTTGGTTCTTTCCCTTTCGGATTTAACGCCTGCAGAAATGTTGAGTTGTGGTTTGGATTGGAACATCATTTGCTCTCTTTGATGAATTCAATCTTAAACCTTAAAAAAAAACTTACGTCACTTTTGAGTTCAGAATTGGGAAATCTTGGTTCTCTCCCTTTCGGATTTAACGCTCGCAGAAATGTTGAGTTGTGGTTCGGATTGGAATACCATTTGCTCTCTTTGATGAACTCAGTCTTGACTTTTCAAAAAAAAAAAAAAACTTCCGTCACGTTTGGACTTACATTCGAGAAATTCTGGTTCTTTCCCTTTCGGATTTATCGCTCGCAGAAATGTTTGAGCCCTTGTTCGGATTGGAATACCATTTGCTCTCCTTTATGAATCAAATTTTGACATTTCAAAAAAAAAAAAAATCCCATCTCGTGTCCATTCCAAGGATGCGATTTGCAACATTTGTGCCTAGCGATGCTAGTACGCCCTTTCGAGTCTACTGTATTCGTGACCGACACATTTGTATCCCAACCTTATATCATTTTACCTCGAGTGAGCTTTGCTTCTCGGTAATTTGAATTAAGGTCTACCATTGCTTCTAGCAGTCACTGGAGTGCTCACTCTGAGCCTACCATACTTGCATTTTAGACCAATTGTATCCTCCATAGCTTTTTTGCCATCTTCATCTTGCTTGGGCTGGGCCATGTCCCCTTGAGCGATATGAAAAGACAAAACCATAGTTGTTCTCCATTTATGATCACAATATTCTTGTGATTACTAATGGATTTGGTCTTGTTTCAGAAGTTTTCCAAAACTAACAATGGCAGCTTCATTGACCATCACTTTCGATGAGAACAAGTACCTACTTATGCTTCAAGACAAGCAAAACAAGCATAAGTGCCCTGTCAGTTGCTGGAGCATCATTTCCCTCGACAACTCTCTAAACACCGGGTCAACTTCAACTCCCCGGACCATCGTCTTCCGGTTGCTGGGACCATTCCCACTCCCCGCAAAAGAAACTGTACCTACCAAGAAGCAGAAAATCGCCCCGTAACGTGTCACTAACATGGCACTACGGGAGAACACAAAGAAGCCTGAAGCCCGTGGCTCTCCCACGAAGCCACAACCCACAAGAAACCAGGTTTGCCCCAAAACCTGGTCCTCAAGACCATCACCGAAACAAAGGAGGTCCCGAACATCTGCAAAGCCAGCGTACCTAGCCCCTTTCAAGGAGAACCGGTTCTACCCTCTCTCTTACATGAAAGAGGAGAAACCTACCCTCCGCCCAAAAAACAAACAAAATCAGCATGAGCCGGCTTGCTCCTACAAGCCTAAAATAAAATCATGCATCGTTAGCCCTCCGCAAAAACATGCTGAAGCCTGCACTCCTGCGAGTCGACCCTTCATCTCAACAGGGGCCGAGCTCGTAAAATTCAAAACTTCACTGCGATAGGCAAAGGACTGTGTCCAGATTCTGTCCTTGCCCAGCTTCAAAGAAGATAAACTCGGCTGCTGCGCACGAGGGACTACATCCTTCATTGCCAGAGCACAGCCAGAGCTGACTGAAGCTCAAATTGCTCGTCGTATGCGTCGCCGCGCGGCATATCAACAAAAGTGACTTGAGAAGCAAAGAACCCAGCATTCTACTCTCCATGTCTCAAACAAATGGGTCGAAAAAGAAAGACCCGACCAATTCGTTGCTGTCCATATGGTTGGCAAAACCAGAAAACGCCAGAAGTCAGCAACCAAAATCCGTGTCAGATGTCCAATGACTCGCAGTGTCTCTCGGACACGAACACATCTAGAAGAATCCTCCATGACTTCAAGCCAAGGACACCGGAGTAACCACTCCTCTGATTCTTCATCCAGAAAAATGAGCCCCAGCTCAGCCACCAGGATGATTTCTTCGTTCGAATCCCGAGGGATGAACGTCTTGGCTACAAGTTCTGAGCAGCCTCCACCGCAAAATGATGTAACTGCACGCATCTAGCAGTTGGAGCAAGGACAATAGAGAATTGAGGCTCTGATGGAAAACCTTATTCTCACTTTACAGCATCCACCACCTAACAATGAAACCCCTCCAAATCATCAAGATGACGAGGGCAATGCAGAAAACAATGAGTCACGTGCCCTTACCAAAAAGGACGTGGACGATATCCTCGCAAAAGCAAGAAGATGATACAGTGAAAGAACATGGGATCAAGCCACCCTACCCTTTATGGATGGACTCGGTTCCGTTCCCTGCAAAATTCAAACAACCTAATCTCCATACATATACGGGGAAAGGTTCAGCCAGACAGCATGTCATCCACTTCAAGATCTTAACAGGAGCCATTGCTGATCAAGATGCCCTCAAGATTCGCCTTTTCGCAAGTACCCTGAAAGGTACAGCCTTTGATTGGTACTCCACTCTGTCAGGGAATTCTATCCAGAACTGGGCTATGCTGGAGACACGCTTCCTGACCCACTTCCAAGGTGAGGACCATCCTGCTACTATGGCTCAGCTCTGCAGCCTAAAATAGGAGAGAATGAGTCAACATATGACTTCATTCACAAGTGGAAGGCAATGACGTACAAATGCTCAGATGTACTGCCACAAGTGTCCCTAGTCGACATCTGCCGTAACAATATGAGAGTAAGGATTCGCTCCATGATCATCGGCAACAAATCAAAGAACCTGGGAGAACTCCTCGAAGCTTCCATGGAAGCTGAAATGGTGATCAAAGACCTCAACAGTCAGAAATCATCAAAGAAAGAGCCGACTGCCATTACGACCTCAAAACCAAAGAAAAAGGAGGCTCTCAATGTGCAGACTAAGTCAGCTCCTCAGCAGCCAAAGAAACCTGAAAACAAAGCTAAGGGTAAAAGACCCGAACTCTCCGATGCCTTCAAAGAACGAGTAGAAAAGAGATATCCGTTCGATGAAGATATTGAAGAAATCTTTGAGGCTCTCCTAGCCAATGGCAAACTCACTTTGCCGGAGCCCAAAAGACCGGGAGATGTTGGCAAATCCAATGATCCTCGATACTGTCCATACCACCAGATGATCTCACATCCTCTTAATCAATGCTTCGTTGTGAGAGAGAAGATCAATGAGATGTGGAAAAACAGAGTCGTAACCTTTGACAAAAACTACGGCTCCGCTTCTGTCAACATGGTGTCATGTGGGCAAACTTCAAAGTCACCAAAGAAGAAGATCACTACTTCATTCAAGGTGATAAAAATGGCTCAAGCGTCCCAATAGCTGGCTCCCTATCCAACACCAGATGGACAACCTATATGGGTGCATCCCGATCTCCTAAATGATGAAAATTGGGAGATCGTCAAAATAAAGCCGACCGCTCAGCAGCAAAGGCAAGCCAAGAGGCAACTCCGCAAGCTCAAACAAGAGCAGAAGTCTCAACCAAAACAAGAAATCCTTGAAAAGGCAGAAACCTCTTCCACTGCTTCACTAGAGACGACGGAAGAATCCATTCCCAAAACTTCAAAGGCAGTAAGAAAATTCACCATTGATGATTTTATGCCACCTCAATACAAAAATGAAACTGTGCAGGGGGCATCATACTCCTACAGTTCGGTAGTTGGATTCTCCGGGGATGGATACGAGTCCAGTGATACTGCCAGTGATATCGATGAGTGGGAAGAATCCCTTGAAATAGAAGAATACCTCTCCGACGAGGAATGGATTCCCGAGTCTCATCTTATGCCAGTAATCCGGTATAACCCATTACAACCACAAGGATCTTGGTTTGATGATGAAGAAGACCAGGTCGCTGTTCAAGAAAATGATGTCGATCCAGCACCAACCAATGCTCCATTGGAACCCAATGATGGTGAACCACAAGGAGCAGATGACGAAGAAGATTTGGCTCCTATGCATAATCTTGAAGAATATGCAAGAATCCTGCAGCATCTTGCCATAGAGCAGGAGCAGGATCGCATCAACAATTTCCGTCATGATCCAGAACCAGAAGTCCCTAACAATCAACGGGAACTTTCTCCCTCAACTCCTGAAAATCGGGAAACTGCTAGATCCATGATCCTTTTACATCTGAGGATGAGTCCGATTCCCAACAGTCTACACTGGGGGCATCTCCTGTTGGAATGACCTGCAATACGATAGCTCAGGAGGATAGTACCTCTGAAGCTTCCGAAGACACGTACTCCCCAACTGGTAGTGTATCTTCCGGAGCTACATCTTCTCAGGTGACTTCCACTGAGATATCATCCTCTCAGCCCTCGTCTCCTAAAGCTGTGACATCGGAACTCAGGCCTCTCCCGGTTGATCATCTTGAAGAAACTCCTGCCAATGATATTTTCTTCAATGAAAACCCAGTCGATTGGTCCTAGATACCCGAACTCATAGACAATGTCTGGACTAATAAAGAAAGGTTGTCGGATGCTGTTCAGGACTTGTTCCCGGAAATTGCTCCGTGCAACACAATCACTGAAGACGCCAATGCTGCTACAGAGACGTCTTCAGCAAATGACAGGGATCGACCCCTTGATCCTGAGTGTGATCTTCCAAAAGAAGAAACTTTTACTAGAAGCTCTTGAAGTTGGTAGAGGTACTCGTTCTGGCCGAGATTACCACAAAAATTACAACCAACCAACTTCTTCTTATGTAAATCCTTCGAGAAAGCAAGTTGTAAGCGCCCCAAGTGACAATAATAATGAAAATGTAGGCTTAAACGAGGCTTTCAAGTACGACTTGATTGAGTACTTCAAACACATACCTGCACGTCTGCATATCCTTGACTTATTATGAATGTCTCCACAAACTCGTGATAGTCTCATTTCAGAATTACAAAGGCTGAATGTGGATGTCGACAAGCATGCCCCACAATTCCTACAAACTGAAATGGACTATAAGGTCAAAAAATCAAATACTCCCTCAAAGGGAGAAAAGAAGAAAACTGAGGGATCAAGCAATGAATGCCTCTCGGTACAAAACGCAGCAAGTGCAACAATTGCCTTTGACAAGATTGTTGACACCAAAAAAGTCAATATGTCTCCTCAACATCAAGAAGCCTCCTGAAGCTGCATCCTGCTAAAAATAGGCAAGGCTACTTCAAGCATCAAATTTTGTCAGAATAAGACAGAAACTGAGAGATCCTTCAAGACAGCTAAAAGAGGGGTACACCTGAGGTTTCGGGCCATTTCGACATCGTTTGGCCTAACTTCACTGCTCCGACAGCTAAACAAGCGCTCCCGGCGGCGATATCATCAAAGACACCAAAACTTTGATCAGAGCCTACGGATGACTCCAGAATGTCTCCAAAGGGCTCCATGCCAAATTTCAAGTCAAACCGACAACGTTTGACCCTCCATCAATGCTCGAGCAGCAAAATCAAGCTTCCCGGCGGCGGTAACCACCGAAGCCAGCACTCATCAAACAAAATACATGAGTGGCTTCAACATGCTTCCAAAAGGCTGCACGTCAAATTTCAGGTCATTCCAACAACGTTTGACCAAGTTTCGATGCTCCGAGAGAAAATCAAGCCTACCGGCGGCGGAGCAATCGGGACCATGACAACCAAAACGGAGCCCATGGAATGTCTCAAAATGACTCCAATAGGCTCCTCATCAAATTTCAGGTCAATCGGACATCGTTTGACCACATATCAAAGCTCGGCATTTTCCCCACAGTAAAATCAAGTGAAGCATCGATGGGACCCCAAATGGCTTCAAAACTCAAATAAAAGCCCATGGTTGGTCCTATCCACTGCTCAAGAAGCTTCACCTCAATTTTCAGGTCATTCCGACATCGTTTGACCTAGTTTCGACACTTGACGGAAAATCGGCTACAAAGTCTTCGACTTTCCCGAAAAATAAGAAACTTTGTGCTCCGATTTCGCGAGGGTTCTCGTCAAGATTTCTCCAAGAAAATCAAGTCAATAATTGAGGAAAAATGTCAAGAAAAATACAGAAGAAAAAAGGAACGAAAAAGACGAAAAAACGGCCGAAAACGACGCTCGGCGACCAAACGGGCCGAAGCCCTATGGTCGCCGGCGACCTTGGCCCAAGGCCGCCGGCGACCCTGGGTGCATGGTCGCCCGGCAACCCTGGAAATCCGGGTCGTCGGATTTTTCGCCGAATCGTCCGTTTTCCGATTCTTTTCGCGTTTCGGGTGTTCTGGCCTCTGTGATTTTCTGAAAATCCAATGTTTGATGCTTGAAAACGACTGATCTTCGTCGACATCTCGGATCCGCCGTCAAAAGCATGAAATCATCACCGATCGCCTCAAGATCGCCAACCGGCTGACCAAGAAAGTGCACTTTCTGTCCGACCGATCGTGAAATCGACAAGACAGATGTCACCGGCCCGCCAACATCAATCAATGTCTGAAATTACATCGCAATCCGACATCAAACAATGCGTGGATCCACCCGTGATGATCGTAAGAAGAATCTCAAAAGGCGCAGCACGGCCCGCGACTCTTCACATGCCTTGGCAACCACTTAATGACGTTAATTGACCCATTAAAGCAGTCATTAACTCATTATTTTGGACGGCCCAATCAGAACCAAGCATTTGGGAGTTACAAATCCAAGCAATCATGGCATTAAACCCATGAAACTCCCATCATCATGAAGCATAAAGGCAATTAAATGCCCACTACCTTCATCGGCCAATCACAAGCCTTGAAAAAGGAGTTACAAAATCGATTTGTAACTCCTCATCAATTCTTTCATCATGGCCATCAATGCCAATAAACATCTCATGGCTACCAAAAGCCTATAAAAGGAGGTCCATTCCAAGAAGAAAGCATGATGAAAAGAGATCCCAAGTGCAAGCTCTGAAAATTCAGAAAATCCAACAGAGAGACGAAGTTCTGCTATTTTGCTCCCGGAAGCACCACAAGGTGATCAACGTCCCTTGGGGGGTGGTCACCTCCTTCTCCAACATGACCTAAACGTGGTTTTTCAGCCCGTTTACTCAGTTTTTCATTGGATATAGGACCTTCTCTTGGTCCTTGTCCTTTAAAAAACTGAGGTTAGGAGCCAGCCAAAGAATCAAAGCATCACATGTTCTCATTTGAAGGACGATGGCGAAGCCCATACATGACTTGCGACCATTGATCTCAACGTGTCCCCACAATCTCCTGAGAAGTTAGATCCCTTTTCTTCCTTTTCTATTGTAGTTTGTATTTCTTAAAGAGACAAAAAGAAACCACAATTCTTGTCTTTCATATTTGATGAGTTTTGTAAAAACGCTTTTCACGGCAAAATCGCCTTTCACGGCAAACAAAAAAAAACGCCTCTTACGGCATTTTAAAAACTTGTCTCTTTTCTTAATATTTATGCAATTTGAAAAGTTAGAAAAAAGGATTGATTTCCTTTCCACTTGCGAAGGTGAATCTCCGGATTATCACCGTTCCAAATTCCAAGTAGAAAGTAAATCTGGCATACCCGTACAAAAATGTTGATGCCCGAGATTTTCCCTCCTCCGCCGAGACCCAAGTCAGCCCCCAGGGTGCGGAAGGAGAGGACGGAAGATTCCTTTCGGGTCCATCAAGTTGACACACCCGGTGGGACACGTTGACTTGAGAACGTGATGCTTTGATCACTTGGCTCCTTTCTAGTTGGTGGCCTATATTATATTATGCATCTAAAAAACATGAGATGGGATTTCAATTGTTCTTTCTCACTTAAAAAAAAAAAAAATCTGATCTCTTTTTCTTAAAAACTCAACTTTGAGGAATTTTGATCCTTCCCTCCTCGAACTTGATAGCTCACAGAAATGTTCGCAGGTATCGTTCATATCAGGGATTGGGCCATCTTTTCTCTTTGATGAGTCCAATTGGGATTTTTTTTAAAAAAAAAAAACACCTTCGTTTCAAACTCTTTCAAAAAAAAATGGTCTCTCTTGCTCGAGATTCAACTTTGAGAAATTTTGATCCTCTCCTCCTTGAACTCGATAGCTCACAGAAATGTTCGCAGCTATCGTTCATATCGGGGATTGGGCCATCTTTTCTCTTTGATGAGTCCAAACTAGGATTTCAAAAAAAATTATAATTTCAAAAAAATTTAGTTTTCTCTCTTTTGCATTCAAAGTTGAGAAACCTTGGTTCCTTCCTTTTTGGATTTAGCGCTAGCAGAAATGTTGAGCCTTTGTTCGAATTGGAACACCATTCGCTCTCTTTGATGAGTTCAAAAAAAACCCTAAAAAAAAAAAGAGTAAAAAAAAAAAAACAAACACTAAGTTTCCACCAGTTGCGTTCTTTGACCAAAGTGGATGTAAGAAAAGCCTTGTCCAGAGTGTGGAGACAGCTAGACTGTTCGAGGCAAGGGTCCTCCAAACGGGTTCATTAAGTAATCCTACCCTTACCTGGGGGCTCATCTATCTACTAAGGTTTCATAAGATCGAATTTGAAATCTATGTGCACCTTTCAAAAAAAAAATCTCTAAAAAAAAAATCTTTTTTTTTAAAAAAAAAAGAAAGAAAAAACTTCTGTCACTTTGAATTCAGAGTTGAGAAATCTTGGTTCTTTCCCTTTCGGATTTAGCGCTCGCAGAAATGTTGAGCCTTGTTCAGAATGGAACACCATTTGCTCTCTTCGATGAATTCAATCTTGACCTTTCAAAAAAAACTTCTGTCACTTTGAATTCAGAGTTGAGAAATCTTGGTTCTTTCCATTTCGGATTTAGCGCTCGCAGAAATGTTAAGCCTTGTTCGGAATGGAACACCATTTGCTCTCTTCGATGAATTCAATCTTGACCTTTCAAAAAAAAACTTCCGTCACGTCTGGATTCACATCCGAGAAATTATGGTTCCTTCCTGTTGACACCAAAAATGTCACTTTGCCTCTTCAACATCAAGAAAGCTGCATGAAGTCGCAACCTGCCATAAATAGGCAATGCAATTTCTCCAAAAAATCAAATCTTGTCAGAATCAAACAAAAACTGCAAGATCCTTCAAGATAGCCAAGAGAAGAGTACACATGAAGTTTCGGGCCATTTCGACAACATTTGGCCTAACTTCACTTCTCCGACAGCTAAAATGGCGCTCCCGGCGGCGACATCATCGGAGACGTCAAAACTTCGATCAAAGCCTACAGATGACTCCAGCATGTCTCAAAAGGGCTCTATGCCAAATTTCAAGTCAAACCGACAACGTTTGACCCTCCATCAATGCTCGAGCAGCAAAATCAAGCCTCCCGGCGGCGGGAACCACCGAAGCCTTCGCTCATCAAACCAAGTGCATGAGTGGCTTCAACATGCTTCCAAAAGGCTGCACGTCGAATTTCAGGTCATTCCGACAACGTTTGACCAGGTTTCGATGCTCCGAGAGAAAATCAAGCCTACCGGCGGCGGAGCAACCCGGGACCATGACATCCAAAACGGAGCCCATGGAACGTCTCAAAATGACTCCAATAGGCTCCCCGTCAAATTTCAGGTCAATCGGACATCGTTTGACCACATATCAAAGCTCGGCATTTTCCCCGCAGCAAAATCAAGTGAAGCATCGACGGGACCCCAAACGGCTTCAAAACTCAAACAAAAGCCTATGGTTGGTCTTATTTATTGCTCAGGAGGCTTCACCTCAAATTTCATGTCATTCCGACATCGTTTGACCAAGTTTCAGCTTCTGGCGGAAAATCAGCAGCTCTACGCGACAAAGTCTTCGGCTTTCCCGGAAAATTGGAAACTTTGCACTCTAAAAATGCAAGGATTCTCATTAAGTTTTCTACAGGGAAATCAAGCCAATAAATGAGAAGAAATGTCAAGAAAAATATAGAAGAAAACGGCGACGAAAAAGACCTCAAAACGACCGCAAAACGGGCTCCGAAGGGGAAAAATCCCCCAGGGTCGCAGACCCCTGCGACCATGGCCCATGGTCGCAGGCCCCTGCGACCATGGCCCATGGTCGCCGGTCCATGGTCGCCGGCGACCATGGAGGTCCGGGTCACCGGATTTTCTGCCGGTGACCCGTTTTTCCGTCTTTTTTCGCGTTTCGCGCACTTTGGCCCCTGTGGTTCCCTGAAAATGTGATTTTTAGTGCTTGAAATTGACTCATATCCGACGACATCCGTCAAAATCACGGGTCAACCTCCAAAAGCATAAAATCATCATTGATCGCTCCAAGATCGCCAACCGGTCGACCAAGAAAGTGCACTTTCTGTCCGACCGATCGTGAAATCGACAAGACAGATGTCACCGGCCCACTCTTAGCTATCAATGTCTGAAGTTACATGTTCATCCGATGTCGATCAGCATGTAGATCCATCGATGATCATCGCCAGAAGAATTCCAGAAGACACGGCATGGCCCGCGACTCTTCGACTGCTCGGCGATCAATTAATGTGGTTAATTGACTAGCTTTATTGCAGTCATTAATTCATTTCTTTGGACGGCCCAATCAGAAGCAAGCATTTGGGAGTTACAAGTCAATTGATTCATGGCATTTAAACCATGAAACTCCTCCCATTATGGTAATTAAGGTGATTAAAAGCCCTTAATCTCCATCGGCCAATCAGATTCAAGGAAAAAGGAGTTACAAAATCAAGAAATAAATCTTGTAACTCCTCCCATTAAAGCCATTAAGGCTCATAAACCCTCCTAAATGGCTACCAAAGGCCTATAAATAGGAGAGCATTCCATTGAAATGGGGATCAGGAAAGATCAGAAAAAAGAGGAGAAAATCAGAAGATCAGAAAAAAAAAGGATCAGAAAGAGATCTGAGAGAAAGAAAAAGAGAGAAAAACTCTGCTGAAGTTCTGCACCGGCCACCACTACAAGGTGACAAAAGTCCCTTGGGGGGCACCCCCCCCCAAGGTCCTTGCCTTCTCCTGCTGCCTCCAATGGCTTAGACGTGGCTTTTCAGCCCGTCTACTTAGCTTTTTATTGGACATAGGACCTTCTCTTGGTCTTTGTCCTCTAAAAACCTGAGGTTATAGCCAAGCCAAGCGAATCAAGAGCATCTTCTGTTCTCATCTGCATGGATGATGGCGAAGCCCATACATGGCTTGCGACCGTCAATCTGAACGAGTCCCCCACAATCTCCTGAAAAGTTAGATCTTCCTTTTCTTGCTTTTCATTGTAGTTTGTATTTTTCTAAAAGAGACAAAAATCACAACTCTTGTCTTTCATTATTGATGAGAATTGTAAATCGGCTATAAACGCCAAAATTGGCTATAAATGCCAAACAAAATCGCCTTTCACGGCAAACCAAGAAAATGTCTCTTTTCTTAAATATTTGTGCAATGGAAAACTTGAAAGAAGTTGATTTCCTTTTTACTTGCGAAGGTTGATCTCCGGATTACCACTTGCAATTCCAAGTAAAATAGAAAATCTGGCACACCCACACAAAAGAAATGTTGATGCACGCTTCAGGGCCCGCCAGGGCGCGAAAGGGTCGGACCTGACGGACTCCCACGTTCCGCCGACCCCGGTAGCCGCCCCAGCAGGCACCTCGGAGCGCGTTCCATCAAGCTGGCACACCCGGTGGGACTCGTTCATTTGAGAACACGGTGCTTGGAAATGAAATATTTGCATATCATACTTTTTGCTCTATGCTTATACTTCTTTTCCGGAGTCCTTGGCTACTTCCTAGCTGGTAGCCTATGTTGGATTTTGCATCCTAAAAAAAAAAAAACATGAGATGGGATTTTTTGGAAATTTCTATTTCTTTGAGTTTGTTTCCATTCTTTCTCTTTTCAAAAAATAAAAAAAATAAAAAAAATAAAAAAAAATCAGTTTTCTTAGTTTGGATTCAAAATTGAGAAACTTTGATCCTATCCTATCATTCTTTGGTGCTTGCAGAAATGTTGAGCCCGTTCGACTAAGGTTTTGGGCCATCGTTTCTCTTCGATGAGTTCATTAGAGATTTCAAAAAAAAAAAAAAATCAGTTTTCTTAGTTTGAATTCAAAATTGAGAAACTTTGATCCTATCCTATCGTTCTTTGGTGCTTGCAGAAATGTTGAGCCCGTTCGACTAAGGTTTTGGGCCATCGTTTCTCTTCGATGAGTTCATTAGAGATTTCAAAAAAAAAATATATTAAAAAAAATAAAAATAAAAAAAAAATCAGTTTTCTTAGTTTGGATTCAAAATTGAGAAACTTTGATCCTATCCTATCGTTCTTTGGTGCTTGCAGAAATGTTGAGCCCGTTCGACTAAGGCTTTGGGCCATCGTTTCTCTTCGATGAGTTCATTAGAGATTTCAAAGAAAAAAAATCAAAAAATCAGTTTTCTCAGTTCTGATTCAAAATTGAGAAGCTTTGATCCTATCCTATCGTTCTTTGGTGCTTGCAGAAATGTTGAGCCCGTTCGACTAAGGTTTTGGGCCATCGTTTCTCTTCGATGAGTCTATTTGGGATTTGAAAAAAAAGACATAGACCACTAAGGTTAAACCAATTGCGTTCTTTGATCACGATTGATTCAAGAAAAGCCTTGTCCAGAGTGTGGAGACAGCTTGACTGTTCTAGACAAGGGTCCTCCAAACGGGTTCATTAAGTAATCCTACCCTTACCTGGGGGCAATTCTATCAATAGAGGTTTCATAAGACCGGGTTAGGAGGCCTATGTGTACTCTCTCGTCTTTAAATCTTAAAAATTTAAAAAAAAAAATCAAAAATAAAAAAAAAGATTTTCAAAAAAAAAAATCTTAAAAAAATAAAAAAATCAAAATATAAAAAAATATAAAAAAATAAAAAAAAAAAAAAAAAGATTTTCAAAAAAAAAATCTTAAACAAAAAAAAAAAGATTTTTTTTAAAAAAAAATGAAAATCTAAAAAAAAAAATCTTCAAAAAAAAAACTCTCGTCATTTTAGATTCAGATCCGAGAAATTGTGGTTCCTTCCCTTCTGGGTACTGGCGCTCGCGGAAATCGTTGAGCCCGTATTCGGATCGGAATGTCACCTGCTCTCTTTGACGAATCCATTTCTGACATTTCAAAACAAAGAATCCCATCTCATGGATGCGATCTCCAACATTTGTGCATAGCAATACTGGTACGCCCTTTCAGGGTCTACTGTATCTGTGACCGGCACATTTGTAACTCCTACCTTATATTCTTCTTATCTCGAGCAAGCCCTGCTTCTCGATAAGTCGAATTTAGGTTTACAATTGCTTCTAGCAGTCACTGGAACGCTCATTCTGGGCTCACCATACTTGCTGTCAGAACAATTGTACCATCTATGGCTTTTTGCCTTCTTCATGTCGCTTGGGTCATATCCCTTAAGCGATTTGAAAAGACAACCATAGGAATTCCCATTTATGATCATTATATTCTTGTGATTACTAATGGATGTGGTCTTGTTTCAGAACTTTTTCGAAACTAACAATGGCAGCTTTAACCATTATCTTCGATGAGAACAAGCACCAACTCATGCTTCAACAGAAGCAAAGCACGCGCACTCATAAGCGCCCTGTCAGCTGCCGAAGCGTCAACTCCCTCGGCAACTCTCTGAACTCCGGGTCGACCTCGACTCCCCGGACCATCGTCTTCGGGACACTGGGACCATTCCCACTTCCCGAAGAACAAACTGCGCCTGCCAAAAGGCAGAAAATCGCCTCTCAACGTGTCACTCCCGTGACACCAAAGGCGAGCGCCCAAAAGCCCGAAGCCCGCGGCACCCCCGCGAAGCCTCGACCAACAACCAACCAGGTCTACCCTAAGACTTGGTCTCCAAGACCTTCCCCAAAACAAAGAAGGTCTCAAACATCCACCAAGCCAGCATACCTGGCCCCACTCAAAGAGAACCAGTTCTACCCTCTTGCCTACATGAAAGAGGAGAGACCCATCTCCAACTTGACTCCCAAGTCGACCCAGCATGAATCGGCTTGCTCCCACAAGCCCAAAATCAGATCATGCATCACCAGGCCTCTCCAAGCACCTGCTAAGGCCTACACTCCTTCAGTTCGACCCTTCATCTCTACAGGGGCCGAACTCGAAAGGTTTAAAGCTTCGCTGCAACAGGCAAAGGACCGGGTCCGCATCCTGTCCTTGCCCAACCACAAAGAAGACAAGCTCGGCTGCTGCGCCCGAGGGAGCACATCCTTCATCGTCAGAGCCCAGCCAGAGCTGACTGAAGCTCAAATCGCTCGTCGAGCACGCCGCCGTGCGTCATATCGACAAAAGAGACTAGAGAAGCAACGGACCCAGCCTCCTACACTTCAAGTCTCCCACAAATGGGTCGAAAAAGAAAGACCCGACCAAGTTGCTGCCGTCCATATGGTTGGAAAAACCAGAAGACGCCAAAAGTCAGCATAAAAAATCCATGTCCGACGTCCGGTGACCCGTAGCGTCACCGGGACACGAAGACATCCTGAAGAATCTCCTGCCCCTTCAAGCCAAGGACGGGAGAGTAATCCTTCATCAAGCTCTTCATCAAAAAGAATGAGCCCCAGCTCGGTCACCAGGACGATTTCTTCGTTCGAATCCCGAGGGATGAACGTCTTGGCTACAAGTTCTGAGCCACCACCTCAGAATCCACCTCGAGATGATGCGCTCACACGCATCCAGCAGTTGGAACAAGGCCAGCAGAGGATTGAAACTCTGATGGAAAACCTTCTCCTCGTTGTCCAAAATCAGGTGAACAATGAGCCTCCTCCGAATCATGGCAATAACGAGGAAAATGAAGAAGAAAATGAGTCACGCGCCCTTACCAAAAAGGACGTAGACAGTATCCTCGCCAAAGCTAAAGAAGAGGATATACTCAAAGAGCATGGGATCAAGCCACCATATCCTTTATGGATGGACTCGGTCCCGTTCCCCACAAAATTCAAGCATCCTACTCTCCAAACATATGCGGGGAAAGGATCAGCCAGACAGCACGTCATCCACTTCAAGATCTTGACGGGAGCTATCGCGGATCAAGATGCACTCAAGATCCGCCTCTTTGCAAGTACCCTAAAAGGTACGGCCTTCGATTGGTACTCCACTCTGCCGGAGAACTCCATTCAGAACTGGGCTATGCTGGAGACACGCTTCCTGACCCACTTCCAAGGTGAGGATCATCCTGTTACTATGGCTCAGCTCTGCAGCCTAAAACAGGGAGAGAATGAGTCAACTTATGACTTCATTCACAAGTGGAAAGCAATGGCGTACAAATGCTCAGATGTACTGCCACAAGCGTCACTAGTCGACATCTGCCGAAACAACATGAGAGCTAAAATCCGCTCCATGATCATCGGCAATAAATCAAAGAACCTGGGGGAACTCCTGGAAGCTTCCATGGAAGCTGAAACGGTGATCAAAGACCTCAACAGTCAGAAATCATCAAAGAAAGAGCCGACTGCTGTTGCAACCTCTAAACCAAAGAAGAAGGAGGTTCTCAATGTGCAGACTAAGTCAGCTCCTCAGCAACCAAAGAAAGCTGAAAATAGAGCTGCAGGTAAGAGACCTGAACTCTCTGATGCCTTCAAAGAGCGAGTAGAAAAGAAATATCCGTTCGATGAAGACGTCGAAGAAATCTTTGAGGCTCTCCTAGCAAATGGCAAACTCATTTTGCCAGAGCCCAAAAGACCTGGAGACGTTGGCAAAACCAATGATCCTCGATACTGTCCATACCACCAGATGGTCTCGCATCCTCTCAATCAATGCTTTGTTGTGAGAGAGAAGATAAACGAGATGTGGAAAAACGGAGTCATCACCTTTGACAAAAACTATGGGACTGCCTCCGTCAACATGGTGTCATGTGGACAAACACCAAAATCACCGAAGAAGAAGATCACTACTTCCTTCAAGGTGATAAAAAGAATTCAAACTTCCGAAGTGTTGGTTCCTTGCCCGACACCAGACGGACAACCCATATGGGTACATCCCGATCTCCTGGAAGATGAAAATTGGGAGATCGTCAAAACAAAGCCGACCGCTCAGCAGCGAAGGCAAGCCAAGAAACATCTCCTCAAGCTCAAACGGCAAGAGAAGACCCAGCCAAAACAAGAAGTCCATGAAAAGGCAGAGGCCTCCTCTACCACTTCACTCGGGGCAACAAAAACGTCCCTTCCAGAGACTTCAAAGGCGGTAAGAAACTTCACTCTCAGTGATTTCATGCCACCTCAATTCAAAAAAGAAGCCATGCAGGGGGCATTATACTCTTGCAACTCGGTAGTTGGATTCTCCATTGATGGATACGAGTCCAGCGACACCGACGATGGATTCGAGCCCAACTACACCGATGAGTGGGAGGAATCTCTTGAAACAGGAGAATATCTCTCCGATGAAGAATGGGTTCCTGAAACTCACCTTATGCCAGTAATCTGGTATAACCCCTTGCAACCACAAGGATCCTGGTCTGATGATGAAGAAGACCAAGAGGCTGCACAAGAAGATGCTGTTAACCCAGCACCTGTCATTGCTCCAGTGGAAATCAACTATGTTGAGCCACACGGAGAAGACGAAGAAGAGGATCTGGCTCCCATGCCTGATCTTGAAGAATATGCAAGGATCTTGCAGCGTCTCGCTCTAGAACAAGAGCAAGACCGCGTCAACGAGATTCCTCACAATCCAGAGCCGAAGTCCCTGAAGCCCATCAGGTACCTCCTCCCTCAACTCCTGAAAATGGAGAACATTGCTGGATTGACGATCCTCTTACATCCGAGGATGAGTCTGACTCCGAGCAGGCAACATCTCCTATCAGAGCTTCCTGTAATGTAATATATCAGGACTATAGCTCTTCTGAAGCGTCGTCTGATGAAATTACCTATACTTCGACGACACCTAGCAATGTATCCTCTGGAGCTACCTCGTCTCACGTGACTTTCACAGAGATGACACCCTCTCAGGTTTCTTCTCCTGAGACTGTGACTTCAGGATACACATTCTTCCCGACTCATCATCATGAAGAAAACCCAACTTGGGGTGATGGATGGGTCAACGAAGAAGAAAAGCTGCTGGATGCTGTTCAGGACTTGCTCCCGGAAAATGCTCCGTGCAACACAATCACTGAGGATGGCAACTCTGCTGCAGATACATCCCCAGTAGATAAAAAACGACAGCCTCTTGATCCTGAAGACAATCTTCCAAACGAAGATCCTTCTCAAGAAGCTCTCGAAGTTGGTAGAGGCACCCGTTCGGGCCGGGACTACCACAAAAATTACAACCAATCTTCCTTTACTTATGTAAATCCTTCGGGAAAAGATGTTGTAAGCGCCCCCAGTGGCAACAATGATGAACATGCAGGCCCTAAGGAGGCTTTCAAGTATGACTTGGTTGAGCACTTCAAACACATACCTGTACGTCTTCACATCCTGGATTTATTACGAATGTCTCCACGCACTCGTGATAATCTCATCTCAGAATTACAAAAACTGAATGAGGATGTCGACAAACATGCCCCGCAAGTCCTCCAAATTGAAATGGACTACCGGATCAAAAACTCTGAAACTTCCTCAAAGGGAGAAAAGAAAACTGAGGGATCATGCATCCAATGCCTCTCGGTTCAAAGGGCAGCCAGTGCAACCATCGCCTTCACTAAGGAAGACCTCCTACTTGGCGAAGCAAGGCACAACCGACCCCTGTACTTCACAGGGTACATCAAAGAAATGCCGATACATAGAGTTCAGATTGACCCAGGTTCTGCACTCAACCTTATCTCCACTTCGGCTCTTGAAGAGTTGGGCATCCCACCCAGCAAGCTAAGCCACACATCTGTATCTATCTTTGGATACGATGGGAGCACTCAAAGGCCTATCGGCAAAATCAGGTTCAAATTGCAAATCGGTGATCTTATCTCTGAGGTCACTGTGCATGCAATAAAAACCCCCTCATGCTACAACATCCTTCTCGGACGTCCTTGGATACACGAGAACGTTGTTGTCCCTTCAACTCTACATCAATGCATCAAGTTCGTCGGCGACGACGGCATTGTACATCGTGTCTTTGCGGACAGAAAACCTTTCAAAGGTAAAGAAGTCCACTTCGCAGACTCCCAAATGTATGAAGGAGAAAAAGAAGAAGAGGAAACAGTACCCCCTGCTGAAAATCTCCAGAAAGATAAAGGCAAGGCTCCTCAAAAATCACCGGAAGAAAACAAACCCTCCGGCAAATTAGAAGAGAGTAGTCAACCTCCCTTCGTCATCTCCCTCAAATCTTCAAAACCTTTGGTCATCACGACTAAAGTGAAGAAGGCGAAACAAAAGCCTGGGGGCAAATTTGTTGTCTCTCTCGTGTCTATCATGCAAGACACAGACTCGGACTCAGAGCCAGAAGATGATGCATCGTCAAGCCAAGCTGACACTCAGCAAGTTCAGCCTGCTCTCACTCCGATGGAGACACCTGCTGATGTAGAAGATCCTACGTCTGCTACCTTTGTTGTTCCGGCAACATCACCAAAGCAAAGACCGATCTTCTTTCATAGATCGGACGCTTCTTCATCAAGTTCTCTGCTTGAACCTTTCCAAAATGAAGGTATGCCTCAACTATCTCTATATAGTCCTGTGGCACAAGCTATCATGAAGAAAATGGGCTTTGACGCTCAGAACCCAGTCGGTTTGGGAGAAGGCCGCGGTATTCTCACGCCATTGGAGCCCGCCTTGACCAAAAGCCAGCTGGAAGATTGGAGACTCTACGGTCATGTAGAAAAGTCTTCATATGGGTTAGGGTATGATCCCGACACTCCTCTGAGACAGTTGAAACAAAAGCTTAAAAGTCGTTTTACCGACCAAGCCTCAACATCTCAAGTCCACGAAGACATCGATCTCCCTGGAAATCTCTTTAAAGAGTTACCTGACAAAGATCCAGGAAGCTCATCCAATTTGTACGATTTCTCTGATGATGAAGAGGAATCGCCCGATAATACAGACTTGTGCTATTCTGACCCAGAAGAACCCTCGTCTCCAAAAGAAATACCAGACTCAACAGGCGATTGGGACTATCTCATAGCAAGCCTTGAGGAGATCACCAATCAAGAAAATCCATGGAAAGGAACAGAGCCTTGGTCTGGTAATGCAGTTGAAACTCCAGAAGGTTTCGTTGAGTTGGAAGCCTCCGAAAATATTGTGGAGGAACCACCTTCGAACCTTCCGACAGAAGATCCTGTTGAAAAGATAGACTTGGGAACACCAGATAACCCACGTCCTGTATTCATAAGCAAGAATATAAAGGATGATGAGTTACCCGAGTATATCACTTTTCTTCGTGAGTTCGTTGATTGCTTTGCATGGTCCTACGCTGAAATGCCTGGTTTAGACCCCAAAGTAGCAGTCCACAAACTCAATCTTCAAGAAGACGTCAAGCCTGTCAAACAAGGCCAAAGAAGATTCCGTCCAGATGTGATGGATAAAATTGAACAAGAAGTTCAAAAACTCAAAAGCGTTGGCTTCATCCGTGAGGAACAACATCCAGAATGGTTGGCCAACATTGTCCCCGTGACAAAGAAAAATGGGCAGATCAGAGTCTGTATTGACTATAGAGACTTGAATGGCGCTTGCCCTAAAGATGAATTCCCGCTCCCCATACCGGAGGTGATGATTGACAATACCTGCGGATTCGAGCGAATGACATTCATGGATGGCTTCTCTGGTTACAATCAGATAAAGATGCATCCCGAGGATGAAAAACACACTTCATTTCGGACTCCATTTGGCGTGTATTGCTACACTGTCATGCCATTTGGTCTGAAAAATGCTGGTGCCACATATCAGAGGGCTATGATGAAAATATTCCAAGATATGCAGCACAAAACGGTCGAATGTTACGTTGATGACCTCGCCGTCAAAAGCAGAAGAAAAGAAGACCATCTCAAAGATCTTCGGGAAGTCTTCCTCCGACTCCGCAAACACAAACTGCGGATGAATCCTCTAAAATGCTTCTTCGGCGTCTCGTCGGGTAAGTTTCTCGGATTCCTTGTTCGGAAAGCTGGAATAGAACTTGACCCCATAAAAGTCAAGGCTATTCTAGAAATGCCCTCTCCAAGAACCTTGAGATAACTAAAAGGGCTTCAAGGGAGATTGGCCTACATCAGACGGTTCATCTCCAATCTTTCGGGGAAATGCCGTCCATTCTCTCGATTGATGAAAAAAGGTGTAGACTTTGTCTGGGATGCCGACTGTGAAGCCGCATTTCAAGATATCAAGTTATACCTGACCAAACCTCCAGTGTTAGCTGCCCCTGCCACTGGAAAACCATTCATCTTGTACACAAGAGCTCTTGATCATTCTGTAGGCGCTCTGCTTGCACAAGAGAATGGTGAGGGAAAAGAAGCTGCTCTATACTACCTCAGCCGCATACTAGTAGGTGCAGAGCATCGCTACTCTCCAGTCGAAAAAGAATGCCTTGCAGTGATGTTCGCCGTACAAAAGCTACGTCACTACTTGCTTTCCAACACAGTCTACCTGGTCTCGAGGATCAACCTCTTGAAGGTCCTTGTCACGAAGGCCGGTTCTCTCAATGTCCGACTGGCAAAATGGTCCATCCTCTTGTCACAATTTGATATTAGGTATGTTCCACAAAAAGCAATCAAAGGCCAAGCTCTAGCAGATTTCCTTGCAGAGCATCCATTGCCTAAAGATTCACCACTCAGAGATGATCTCCCAGACGAACCTGTCTACAACGTGGAGACTTCCTCACCAAATGCCTCCTGGGACATGTACTTTGACGGTGCAACCAGGACAAATGAAAACAGAAAGCTGATCTCGGGAGTTGGCATCCTCTTTGTTAGCCCCGACAAATGCATGATTCCACACGCTTTCTCGCTACTGGAACCATGCACAAACAATGCAGCTGAATACCAAGCTCTGATCCTAGGATTGGAACTCGCCATTGAATCCGGTATCACCATGCTGGAAGTCTTTGGAGACTCTCAATTGATCGTCAACCAGATGAATCAGAAATATGAAGTTAGGAAGCCTGATCTGCTGCCTTATTACAACAAGGCACAATCGCTTCTGCAAAAGTTTGACATCTGTCACATCACCCACATTCGTAGAGGTGAAAACATCCGTGCAGATGCCCTGGCTGGACTTGCCGCATCAATGGCGATCCAGGAAGGAAAAAACATGCAAATTACAGTGAGTGAGAGAAGGATCCTCCCTCCTCTTAACACACACCAAGCAGTTGCTGAATGCCACCGAGTGGTTGGAAGTCGGATCTCTATCCTTCAAACTTCAATTGGCGACTGGAGGGATCCGTTCATTGATTACACTATGTTCGGAATCCTACCTGAAGATCCAAAAGAACGGGTAAGCATCCAAAGGCGAGCCCCAAACTTTCATTTGGATATCCCTTCAAAGATCCTTTACAGGAAATCCTTCAACGGAGTACTTCTACGCTGCTTGTCACAACAAGAAGCTGAAGAAACACTCAAAGAAGTTCACGCTGGTCTTTGTGGAGCTCATCAGGCTGGTCCCAAGCTCTACGACCAAATCAAAAGGTTAGGTTACTACTGGCCTACCATGGTACCCGACGCAATGCAATTTGCTAAGCGCTGCCAACAATGCCAAGTTCATGGAGACTACATTCACATGCCTCCGGAATGGCTACATCCTACAGCAATCTCATGGCCTTTCGAAGCATGGGGCATGGACATCATAGGTCCTATCTCCCCCCCTTCAAGCAAAGGTCATCGCTTCATCTTCGCTGCTACGGATTATTTCTCCAAGTGGTCAGAAGCATTTGCGTTCAACGAAATGAAGACCTCATCAGTTCTTTAGTTCCTGCGCACCAACATCATTTGTCGTTTCGGCATACCCAAGAGATTCGTCCATGATAACGGACCACAATTCCGGGATCATCGATTCTACAGGTTTTGCGACAAATACAAAATTCAAAGCTGTCCTTCGACTCCATACAATCCGGCAGCAAACGGATTAGCAGAAGCCTTCAACAAGACACTCTGCAAAATCCTCAAGAAAATGGTCTCTAGTCACAAAAGAGACTGGAGCGATAAACTGTCTGAAGCTTTGTGGGCCTATCGAACCACCGTTCGAGGACCAACCCATAGCACACCATTCTCCTTGGTCTATGGATGCGAAGCTGTCGTGCCCCTAGAGGTACAAATTCCTTCTCTGAGGGTATCTCTACAAAATGACATGACTCAAGTAAGCAATGCGAAATTACGACTTCATGAGCTGGACAATCTCGATGAGAAACGGCTCGAAGCTCGACAAAGCATTGAACTTTACCAAGCACGTATGGCAGGATCTTTTGACAAAAAGGTCAGGCAACGCGCCTACAAGAAGGGTGACTTGGTTCTTGCGGTAAAAAGACCAATGGTCTTCGCTCACAAGTCCAAAGGCAAGTTTGAACCAAAATGGGAGGGACCCTACGTCATCGACAAGGTCTTCTCCAATGGCGCATATGCCCTCCTAAACATGGTAGGCGACAGATGTATGCTGCCTATCAACGGCAAGTTCTTGAAGCGATACTACCCTTGAAGACTTACCCAACTGGGTAAGAGCAATGCCTGTATGGCCAAAACCTGTTCTCAGGTACTCGCTCGTCAAACCCACTCTCTTTAGAATTTTCATATCAAATGTCAAAATTTCTAGAGATTCAAAAACAATGCTTACTTTCATTGTTTCATTGTTCAAAAAAAAAAAAAAAAACAAAAAATCCAAGTTTAGGAGCCTCTCCCTGACTTGACCAAAACTTTCGATCCTTGAACCAAAATTCATGGTTTGAAACAAAAATCCGGATTCAGGGATTTCCACCCTAGTCCACCTTACCTTTTACCGCCAAATGGTTTTAGGTCAAAATTTACGACCCTCGTGTCTTTAAACAAAAAAATGGTTTTTCAAAAACCGCGGGGAAGTGACACTTAGTCGATACTCGCAAAACTCAAAAATCGGAAGGATGCGAACCCCATTCGATACTTCCAAAACCTCTAAAATCGTGGAGACGCAACATTTCAGTTGATATCCACAACCCAAATTTCAAAGGTTCGAGAAAACCTCAAATTTCAAAAATCACGGGGAAACGACATCAAGTCAGTACCCGCAAAATCAAAAGTTTTGGGAAAAGCAGGGAAGCGACGCTTAGTCGATATTTGCACCCCAATTCGCGAGGAAGCGACATTCCATCGATACTTGCAAAACCTAACCCGCGAGGGAGTGACATTCCATCAATACTCGCAAAACCGAATGAGCAAGGAAGCGACATTCCATCGATACTTGCAAGACCATTCAGCGGGGAGGCGACATTTAGTCGATACCTGCATTTTGAAAGCCAAAAAATCTGGCTATAAATACCAAAACCTGGCTCTTTTGCCAAAAACCGGCTATCAATGCCACCAAATCGGCTATAAATGCCACACAAAAAAAATGACTCTCATGTCAAAAACCGGCTATAAATGCCACAAACCGGCTATCAATGCCACAAAAATTGGCTTTTACGCCGACAAACCAAAACTTGGCTTTCAAAAAAAATGGCTATCAATGCCACCAAACCGGCTATAAATGCCACAAATTGGCTATCAATGCCACCGAACCGGCTATAAATGCCACAAATTGGCTATCAATGCCACCAAACTGGCTATCGATGCCACAAAACAAACACCGGCTTCCATGCCAACCCAAATTTTGGCTTTTACGCCATAAAATTTCGGCTTCCATGCCATCTCAAAATTGGCTCCCATGCCACGAACAAAATTTTTGGCTCTTATGCCATCTCAAAAATCGGCTATAAATGCCACACAAAAAAAAAAACCCTGACTCTCATGTCAAAACTGGCTGTAAATGCCACAAAAATCCGGCTTTCACGCCAAATTCGTTTCCCCTACCAAAACAATTATTTGACAAAAGATTTTCACAAAATGACAAAGCTTTTGATCAAATCCCATTTAGCAATTGCTTTCATCACAAAAAGATTTGAGTGAGCGTAGGGAAAACAAGAAAAAAAAGAAGTACCAAAAAAATACATGTGGTACCAAAAAAAAGTGTTCACAAGCACTGCAAAAAAAAAAAGAAGTACCAAAAAATACATGTGGTACCAAAAAAAAAGAAGAATGGTTTCTGCTATAAAAAATCAGGAGCTCAGCCAAAAATGGTCTCCAGCCAAAGCTTCAGCTCCTCAAGCAAACTTTTGGCCTCATCCGTCAGAGTTTCCAAGGCACGCTTCTTCAGGAACTTGCCATGAGATGCTGGCGAATGCCGTAACCCTTCTTTTACACCGGGAAGCTCTTCCCCAGCAGTTTGCCATCGTTCGTTTTCTAGAGTCCTCCTCTCGAGAACTTGACCGGCATCTGCAGCCCTGCGAATCAGAGTACTCTCCCTGTCACGAGCCTCTGTTATAGCAGCCCACTTAGCATCGACTTGTGCCTTCAAATGCTCAAGATGTTTCCTGGCCTCCTCAACTTCCCTATCAAGGACGTTAAGGTCATGCCTCAATCCGATGATGGCTAGCTCTTCCTTGTTCTTCTCCCGAACTAGCTGCTTCTTGCTTTGTGTAGCCTCATTCAGGTCAGACTTAGCCTTATCAGCAGGGTCCAAGAACATCTCCTTGAAGAATTGGTCGTCAGGGAAGCCCATGGTCTCAAACCACTTGTCACCCAGTGCAATGATCCTATCAACGGTCGCCCTAGCACCTGTGACATCCAGACCAACCTCTTCGGTATCAGTGAGAATCTCCTGCACATGTGGGATCATGCCAAATCCTGCTTCCAAGTGTCCAGAAAAGAGAGTCTTGATCCAAGAGCTCAAAACCCGAGCCAGCACCTTCTTCGCAATTTGAAGAGACGAACTGGATGAAGATTCACCCTTCTCCGCTGATCGGCTGCTCATGTCATGTCCCATTGGAAGAGTAACAAAAGAACTCTTTTCACTTGGAGCCACTGGAGAGGGAATCTCAACACGAGGCATCTCCTCAATCATGTCTGAACTGGTCTCTACCTCCGGATCGACCTCTGGCATCCCTTGCTCTGGTTCTGAAGAAAGCAATGGACTCTCTTCTGTCACTTCAAAACCTGCAAATGAAACACAAAAAGGTATGAATATGATCCTGTTCAAAAAAAAAAAATATCATCAGGGTCATCACTACAAAGTACCTTCTTCGACGACTGGCGGAACACTCTCTTCCTCCATGAACTCATCAGAAGCATCATCGACATTTGCGTCCATTGATGGTTCAAAGTCATCGGAATCCTGTGGCAAGTCAGCTGACAAGAGAAAAATGTTAGCAAATCAAGTCGCAGGCAAAAAAAAAAAAAAGAGAAAGCGAAAGAAGTTATACCAATTGGAGATTCCGGAGTCATTCCAGAGTCCCTCGGTTCTTCTTCAGATGCCATAACCGGCTCCATCACCGCCTCATCGGTCGGAACCTCAGGCATCGGCAAGTCTTCATCCTCTGCTAAAAAAAAAAAAAAAGAAAAAAGCAGCAGCAGGGTGAGAAAACAAATCAGAACATGGAAAGCCCCATGAAAGAAGTAGAAAAAGGAAAAGGAGGAATCATACCTTCACCGATGGTCTCTTCTTCCCGAATCCTCTTCTCCGGAGGTTCGTCAACTTCCCCTGGCACCTCCTCATTGACAGTGAGAGGGACTTCTACATTAGGAGAGTCTTCGTCCCGCCCCGTGTGACGCTGACTCCTCCTCCTCTTCTTACCTCTACGGGTTCGCTTCCTAGAAGAACCCGCCTCACTATCAGAGTCAGGTTTCTCACTTGACTCCTCACTGAATGGTCTGCTTTCGCCAGTAGACTCCACGGAAGCTCGTTTCTGTGCCGCTTGCATCCAAGCGTCGAGCTCAGCTTCCTCCTGTTCTAGCTGCTCCAAAGCCTCATCAGGTACTTCCCGAACAGCTTCAGAACCAATGACGCCCTGGTCACCGAGAAAGCCTATCTTGTGCTTCTCTCCAGAAAGAAAGGCCCAAACTTCCTCTCGCCGGACGCCATCCGACTTCCCAATGCCTTTTCCAGAAGACAGCTTTACATCAAGCTCCTTCTTGGAAAGCCCCCGATATGCCAAAAAGCTCTCCGCGAACCACTTCGTGAAGCCGGCAGTTCGGAAAGTCGACAGCTCAGGATAAGAAATCGTGGCAGTAGTGTCTTCAGCACTATAGAAAGCCCATGCATTTCTGCCATCCTGCAAACCCCCAAAACGCTTCACCATACTCGAAGGCGCTCCAACAACGCCTTGAGAGAAGCCCAACTGAAGCGCAAAGCGAGAAGGTACATACGGCTGGATGTCGACGAAAAGATGTCTACGGTACACCATCGTGCCGACTCGTATGCTGAAAAGCCACTCCTTCTCTGCATTGGTCAAAGGGTAATGCCTTCCCGACCCTGCTCTGGTAGAGTCTCGGGAGGCACCAAAATCAAAAGCCTTCTTCCGCAACTCCGGAGAAAGCTTAACTGAAGACTGCCCCATCTCGACGTCCCTGAACCGTCGGATCCTCATGCGGGCAAACAAAAGTGATTCGGATATGGCTTTTCCCTTAGCCAATCGAATCATCAGAGGATCATCATCCTGTGCAGCACCCAGCTGGTGGAAGCCAGGACAGTGGTATACAAACCACGAATAAAAGATATGGGCTGAAAATACCCTATTCATAGGGAGCCCAAGCCGAACCAAGAAAGCAGCAGCCTGCAGTTCGGTACACAGGTAGGAGTAAAGAGCGGGCACCAAAGCAAGCCGCTCTCCAAACGCCATCTGACAAGCCGGAAAAATACAATGCGGCCTGATGTGCGTCCCATCTCCACCAGTAAAAATAGCCTCACCCAGCCAAAAAGTGAGGTAAAAAGCAAGATCTCTCCGCAATGCAATGTCAGAACAAATGGCATCTGTGCTCGCGAAGAAACCCTTCAACTCTTCCTGCATGACCGAAGTCTTCTTCCTGTCTTCCCGGGTCATGCTATCAGAAGACTCTTTGCTGTCAAAGAAGTTGAAGAATGAAGAGCCATAACTCTTCCAACTGCTGGATCTCACTTTCGAGCCCTCCTTCAAAAAATCATAGAAGGCGACGAGCTGAAAGTATAGGAGCCTGAATTCCTCTGACTGCTCCTCAAGGACGCTGTCAATCGGTATGAACTCCTCGTAGAGTTTGCCAAGGATGGGCAATCCAGTAATAGCACTCAACTCCTTCAGAGAAAAACCAATCTCACCGTTCGTGACAACGAAGGTATTGGTCTGAGGGAGGAAAGACTCCAACATAGCCATGAAGGCATCATCGGAAAAGGTCACGGTCTCCCTAAAAGCGCGGACCGCGTAAAAAATCCCGGCTTCCTTCAAAACGGCGCCCCCAATCAGCAAGGTGTGGTCATTCCATGACTTCCAATCGGAGTCAACATTGAAACGGCCACGAAGTCGAAAAGGCTTCACCCAAGTACGGCCGTCACCGCTGAAAACGCCAAGGCCCACCGGTCTCAAATCGACCGACGGATAATCAGAGCCCTGGTAGCCGCTGGCTGGCATCAACATGTCCATACGGACAGGTGGCTTCTCCGCATATCCGGAGGGTCCACCAACAAAAACCCCAGTCTTGATCACACTGGTCCTCTTCACCCAGCTCGGAGGATCTTCCCTCTTAGGGCACGTGGGAGAAAGGCTCAGGATCGAGATGGTCCGGTCAAAAGACGACCGGGTAGAAATAGTTCTCTCTTCACCATCAGCTGTGTAAGAGAACTGAAAACATCTCCTTTGGTATGTCAAGTCGTCAGGGACTGCATCTCCAAAGAAGAAGGTAGGCTTGGGCAAAACCCTCAGATCGTCCATAACCCAAGGACGGCTGCTTACCATGATCTTATAGAACTCCTCGTCCTTGAGAGCAATCAATCGCTGTCTCATCTCATCACGATTGAGGGAATCGCATTCTTCCAAGTTCTTCTCAATAAACTGGACCTTCTCCCAGGCCTGCTGAACGGCCACATTAGAAGATCTGGCGGATCGACGAGGTACGCTTGTAACAGGCTCTTTACCCTTGTTCGCTCTGGAGGAACCACCTGCAAAGGTTGGAAAAGAAAAAGATCGTCATCAAAATGACAGGATTTCGCTAAAAAAAAAAAAGGGTCACTTTGTCCCACCAAAAATCTGGCGAAATTTTGGCATGACTCCGGGGCAATTCCAAAGAAAAAGGAAATACCCCGACGGAAATAGAAAGTTTGAAGATGGGCTCAACATTGCTGCGGGCTCCGAAACTCCAAACTTTCGAAACCTCAAAATCTCCGCAAAATCAAGAAGGGCTCAACATCGCTGCGAGCTCCAAATTCCCAAATTTGCAAAGATTTTCAGGTATGCTATCACATCATGCTACTCAATTCAATTTACAAAAAGTACATGCATGAACATCTAGATTTGCATAAAAACGCATTATCATGATGAGCAAAAAAAAAAAAAAAAAAAAAAGAAACTTTCTAAAAAAAAAAGAGGGAGAAAGAAAGAAAAAAAAAAAGAAGCTTTCTCAAAAAAAAAAAAAAAAGGGGAGAAAGAAAAGAAAAAAAAAAGAAACTTTCTCAAAAAAAAAAATAAAATAAAATAAAATAAAAAAAATAAAAAAAAAAATCAGGCCACGTGGCCGTACGGACCAGATCCGTACGGATCTGTCCGTACGGCCCACAAAAAAAAAAAAAAGAAAAAAAAAATGTGTGAAAAAAAAAAAAAAAAAACAAAAGAAGAAATCACGTGGAAAAGAAAAAAAAAAAGAAGAAAGAAAAAAAAGAAGAGAAACTGTTTTTTACCATCCTATTCTCTACATAAAGTTTTCTTGAAAGAAAAAGAGAGAAAACTTACTTGAAGCCATTGATGGAGAAGAAGAAGGAAAAAGCTTGAAGATCCTTGAAGAAGAAGCACTCTTGGTCTTGGAGCTCTCTTGAGATTGTTGCAAAAGAAAGCAATAAGAGCAAGAGATCCTACCTTCCTTTGCTTTTATAGGAGAGAGCAAATCAAAGAAGGAAACAAAGAAGAAAGGTAAGTGTTACTAATTAAGTAACCTTACCAAAAGAGAAGGAATTAGAAAGATTCTTTCCGAAAAAGAAAGATGTCTTTGAGAGATTTCCTCCCAAAATCAATCAAATGAGAGATTCTCTCCAACAAAAAAGGATATTGGAGATTTCTTCCCAAAAAGAAAGATACCTTGAGATATTCTCTCCCAAATTAAGGGAATATGAGAGATTCTCTCCCATAAAGATATTTTTAGATATTCTCTATCCAAATGAGATATCTTTAGATATTCTTTACAAAAATGGCCCCACATGAGATCTAAGCCATCCTAAAAAGCTTAAGGTCCCATGGGCTAGCCCATATGAGCCAGGTTTGACCACCTAGGCACTAAAAAAAAAAAAAAATGGGCTTTTAGTCAGGAAAAAAAAATCCCTCTTACCAAGAGCATACAAAAATGGTTCCATGCCTCTTTTGAGTTGATTGAACCATACAAAAATTCCAAGCCCCATGAGCTTCCAAAAATCAAACCATCCAGCCTCATATACCAAATTGAGCCAAAATCTTGAAATTGACATTCCACAAAAATCCAAACCACTCCAATGGACCCACACAGTCCCAAAGAGTGACCAAAAACCAAATCCCGGTCCCCTAACTTGCCACATACAGCTTGTTAGGTCACAAGACCAAAACAAAAAAAACCAAACCCTGATCCCCCAACTTGCCACATACAGCTTGTTGGGTCACAAGATCAAAACCAAAACCCGATCCCCTAACCTGCCATATATAGCTGGTTAGGTCACAAGATCAAAAACAAAAACCCAAATCCATATCCCTGATGTCATCTTCAAAACTTTGCCTCGAGATGGTGTGTGATTCCCCTCACTACCATAAAATTCCCCTGGAAGCTCAAAGGCTACTCTACCAAAGGAAAGATTGCTCAAAGACTCTTGGTCAAGACACAAGCTCTCCTTCAAAAATCTCTTCGAGGCACATCGACTACAAAAGTCAAGCAACTCGTCGCTGTACCTCGAGGGGGCATTTGTTGACACCAAAAATGTCACTTTGCCTCTTCAACATCAAGAAAGCTGCATGAAGTCGCAACCTGCCATAAATAGGCAATGCAATTTCTCCAAAAAATCAAATCTTGTCAGAATCAAACAAAAACTGCAAGATCCTTCAAGATAGCCAAGAGAAGAGTACACATGAAGTTTCGGGCCATTTCGACAACATTTGGCCTAACTTCACTTCTCCGACAGCTAAAATGGCGCTCCCGGCGGCGACATCATCGGAGACGTCAAAACTTCGATCAAAGCCTACAGATGACTCCAGCATGTCTCAAAAGGGCTCTATGCCAAATTTCAAGTCAAACCGACAACGTTTGACCCTCCATCAATGCTCGAGCAGCAAAATCAAGCCTCCCGGCGGCGGGAACCACCGAAGCCTTCGCTCATCAAACCAAGTGCACGAGTGGCTTCAACATGCTTCCAAAAGGCTGCACGTCGAATTTCAGGTCATTCCGACAACGTTTGACCAGGTTTCGATGCTCCGAGAGAAAATCAAGCCTACCGGCGGCGGAGCAACCCGGGACCATGACATCCAAAACGGAGCCCATGGAACGTCTCAAAATGACTCCAATAGGCTCCCCGTCAAATTTCAGGTCAATCGGACATCGTTTGACCACATATCAAAGCTCGGCATTTTCCCCGCAGCAAAATCAAGTGAAGCATCGACGGGACCCCAAACGGCTTCAAAACTCAAACAAAAGCCTATGGTTGGTCTTATTTATTGCTCAGGAGGCTTCACCTCAAATTTCAGGTCATTCCGACATCGTTTGACCAAGTTTCAGCTTCTGGCGGAAAATCAGCAGCTCTACGCGACAAAATCTTCGGCTTTCCCGGAAAATTGGAAACTTTGCACTCTAAAAATGCAAGGATTCTCATTAAGTTTTCTACAGGGAAATCAAGCCAATAAATGAGAAGAAATGTCAAGAAAAATATAGAAGAAAACGGCGACGAAAAAGACCTCAAAACGACCGCAAAACGGGCTCCGAAGGGGAAAAATCCCCCAGGGTCGCAGACCCCTGCGACCATGGCCCATGGTCGCAGGCCCCTGCGACCATGGCCCATGGTCGCCGGTCCATGGTCGCCGGCGACCATGGCCCATGGTCGCCGGCGACCATGGAGGTCCGGGTCACCGGATTTTCTGCCGGTGACCCGTTTTTCCGTCTTTTTTCGCGTTTCGCGCACTTTGGCCCCTGTGGTTCCCTGAAAATGTGATTTTTAGTGCTTGAAATTGACTCATATCCGACGACATCCGTCAAAATCACGGGTCAACCTCCAAAAGCATAAAATCATCATTGATCGCTCCAAGATCGCCAACCGGTCGACCAAGAAAGTGCACTTTCTGTCCGACCGATCGTGAAATCGACAAGACAGATGTCACCGGCCCACTCTTAGCTATCAATGTCTGAAGTTACATGTTCATCCGATGTCGATCAGCATGTAGATCCATCGATGATCATCGCCAGAAGAATTCCAGAAGACACGGCATGGCCCGCGACTCTTCGACTGCTCGGCGACCAATTAATGTGGTTAATTGACTAGCTTTATTGCAGTCATTAATTCATTTCTTTGGACGGCCCAATCAGAAGCAAGCATTTGGGAGTTACAAGTCAATTGATTCATGGCATTTAAACCATGAAACTCCTCCCATTATGGTAATTAAGGTGATTAAAAGCCCTTAATCTCCATCGGCCAATCAGATTCAAGGAAAAAGGAGTTACAAAATCAAGAAATAAATCTTGTAACTCCTCCCATTAAAGCCATTAAGGCTCATAAACCCTCCTAAATGGCTACCAAAGGCCTATAAATAGGAGAGCATTCCATTGAAATGGGGATCAGGAAAGATCAGAAAAAAGAGGAGAAAATCAGAAGATCAGAAAAAAAAGGATCAGAAAGAGATCTGAGAGAAAGAAAAAGAGAGAAAAACTCTGCTGAAGTTCTGCACCGGCCACCACTACAAGGTGACAAAAGTCCCTTGGGGGGCACCCCCCCCAAGGTCCTTGCCTTCTCCTGCTGCCTCCAATGGCTTAGACGTGGCTTTTCAGCCCGTCTACTTAGCTTTTTATTGGACATAGGACATTCTCTTGGTCTTTGTCCTCTAAAAACCTGAGGTTATAGCCAAGCCAAGCGAATCAAGAGCATCTTCTGTTCTCATCTGCATGGATGATGGCGAAGCCCATACATGGCTTGCGACCGTCAATCTGAACGAGTCCCCCACAATCTCCTGAAAAGTTAGATCTTCCTTTTCTTGCTTTTCATTGTAGTTTGTATTTTTCTAAAAGAGACAAAAATCACAACTCTTGTCTTTCATTATTGATGAGAATTGTAAATCGGCTATAAACGCCAAAATCGGCTATAAATGCCAAACAAAATCGCCTTTCACGGCAAACCAAGAAAATGTCTCTTTTCTTAAATATTTGTGCAATGGAAAACTTGAAAGAAGTTGATTTCCTTTTTACTTGCGAAGGTTGATCTCCGGATTACCACTTGCAATTCCAAGTAAAATAGAAAATCTGGCACACCCACACAAAAGAAATGTTGATGCACGCTTCAGGGCCCGCCAGGGCGCGAAAGGGTCGGACCCGACGGACTCCCACGTTCCGCCGACCCCGGTAGCCGCCCCAGCAGGCGCCTCGGAGCGCGTTCCATCACTTCCCTTCTGAATTTAGCGCTAGCAGAAATGTTGAGCCTTTGTTCGGATTGGAATACCATTTGCTCTCCTTTATGAATCCAAATTTGACCTTTCAAAAAATCTCATCTCGTGTCCTTCCCAAGGATGCGATTTGCAACATTTGTGCCTAGCGGTGCTAGTATGCGCTTTCGGGTCTACTGTATTCGCGACCGACACATTTGTATCTCCAACCTTATATCATTTTACCTCGAGTGAGCCTTGCTTCTCGGTAATTTGAATTAAGGTCTACAATTGCTTCTAGCAGTCACTGGAACGCTCACTCTGAGCCTACCATACTTGCATTTTAGAATAATTGTATCCTCTATGGCTTTTTGCCTTCTTCATCGTCCTTGGGTTGGGCCATGTCCCCTCAAGTGATTTGAAAAGACAAAACCATAGTTGTTCTCCATTTACGATCACCATATTCTTGTGATTACTAATGGATTTGATCTTGTTTCAGAAGTTTTCCAAAACTAACAATGGCAGCTTCATTGACCATCACTTTCGATAAGAACAAGTACCAGCTTATGCTGTAAGACAAACAAAACAAGCATAAGCGCCCTGCCAGTTGCCGAAGCGTCATCTCCCTCGACAACTCTCCAAACACCGGGTCAACTTCAACTCCCCGGACCATCGTCTTCGGATCGCTGGGACCATTCCCACTTTCCGCAGAAGACACTGCACCTGCCAAGAAGCAGAAAACCGCCCTGCAACGTGTCACTAAAATGGCACCAAGGGCGAACGAAGCTTGAAGCCCGTGGCATTCCCACGAAGCCTCAACCCACAAGAAACCAGGTTTACCCCAAAACCTGGTCCCCGAGATCTTCGCCAAAGCAACGGAGGTCCCAAACATCTGCAAAGCCAGCATACCTGGCCCCTCTCAAGGAGAATCGGTTCTACCATCTCTTACATAAAAGAGGAGAAACCTACCCTACACCCAAAAAATAAACAAAATCATCATGAGCCGGCTTGCTCCTACAAGCCCAAAATCAAATCCTGCATCGTTAGGCCTATGCAAAAACATGCTGAAGCCTGCACTCCCGCGAGTCGACCCTTCATCTCAACAGGGGCCGAGCTCGCAAAATTCAAGTCTTCATTGCGACAAACAAAGGACCGCATCCAGATTCTGTCCTTGCCAAGCTTCAAAGAAGACAAACTCGGCTGCTGCGCACAAGGGACTACATCCTTCATCGCCAGAGCCCAGCCAGAGCTGACTGAAGCTCAAATTGCTCGTCGTATGCGTCGCCGCACTGCATATCGACAAAAGAGACTCGAGAAACAAAGAACCCAGCGTTCTATTCTCCAAGTCTCAAACAAATGGGTCGAAAAAGAAAGACCCGACAAATTCGTTGCTGTTCATATGGTTGGCAAAACCAGAAAACGCCAGAAGTCAGCAACCAAAATCAGTGTTAGACGTCCAGTGACTCGCAGCGACTCTCGGACACGAACACATCTAGAGGAATCTTCCACTCCTCCAAGCCAAGGACATAGGAGTAACCACTCCTCAGATTCTTCATCCAGAAGGATGAGCCCCAGCTCAGTCACCAGGACGATTTCTTCGTTCGAATCCCGAGGGATGAACGTCTTGGCGACAAGTTCTGAGCAGCCTCCACCTCATGATGACGTAACTGCACGCATCCAGCAGTTGGAGTAATGACAACAGAGAATTGAGACTCTGATGGAAAATTTGATTCTCACTCTACAGCGTCCACCACCTAACAATGAAACCTCTCCAAATCATGAAGATGACGAGGGCAATGCAGAAAACAATGAGTCTCGCGCCCTTACCAGAAAGGACGTAGACGATATCCTCGCAAAAGCAAAAGAAGAGGATACATTGAAGGAACATGGGATCAAGCCACCCTACCCTCTATGGATGGACTCGGTTCCGTTCCCTGCAAAATTCAAACAACCTACTGTCCAGACATATACTGGGAAAGGTTCAGCCAGACAGCATGTCATCCACTTCAAGATCCTAACGGGAGCTATTGCGGATCAAGATGCCCTCAAAATTCGCCTCTTTGCAAGTACCCTAAAAGGTACAGCCTTTGATTGGTACTCCACTCTGCCGGAGAACTCCATCCAGAACTGGGCTATGCTAGAGACACGCTTCCTGACCCACTTCTAAGGTGAGCATCATCCTGTTACTATGGCTCAAGGACTCGGTTCCATTCCCACTTCCCGAAGAACAAACTGCGCCTGCCAAAAGGCAGAAGATCGCCTCTCAACGTGTCACTCCCGTGACACCAAAGGCGAGCGCCCAAAAGCCTGAAGCCCGCGGCACCCCCGCGAAGCCTCGACCCACAAACAACCAGGTCTATCCCAAGACTTGGTCTCCAAGACCTTCCCCAAAACAAAGATGGTCTCAAATTTCCACCAAGCCAGCATACCTGGCCCCTGCCAAGGCCTACACTCCTTCAGTTCGACCCTTCATCTCTACAGGGGCCGAACTCGAAAGGTTTAAAGCTTCGCTGCAACAGGCAAAGGACCGGGTCCGCATCCTGTCCTTGCCCAACCACAAAGAAGACAAGCTCGGCTGCTGCGCCCGAGGGAGCACATCCTTCATCGTCAGAGCCCAGCCGGAGCTGACCAAAGCTCAAATCGCTCGTCGAGCACGCCGCCGTGCGTCATATCGACAAAAGAGACTAGAGAAGCAAAGGACCCGCCTCCTACACTTCAAGTCTCCCACAAATGGGTCGAAAAAGAAAGACCCGACCAAGTTGCTGCCGTCCATATGGTTGGAAAAACCAGAAGACGCCAAAGGTCAGCATCAAAAATCCATGTCCGACGTCCGGTGACCTGTAGCATCACCAGGACACAAAGACATCCCGAAGAATCTCCTGCCCCTTCCAGCCAAGGACGGGAGAGTAACCCTTCATCAAGCAATTCATCAAAAAGAATGAGCCCCAGCTCGGTCACCAGGACGATTTCTTCGTTCGAATCCCGAGGGATGAACGTCTTGGCTACAAGTTCTGAGCCGCCACCTCAGAATCCACCTCGAGATGATGCGCTCACACGCATCCAGCAGTTGGAACAAGGCCAGCAGAGGATTGAAACTCTGATGGAAAACCTTCTCCTTGTCGTCCAAAATCAGGTGAACAATGAGCCTCCTCCAAATCATAGCAATAACGAGGGAAATGGAGAAGAAAATGAGTCACGCGCCCTTACCAAAAAGGACGTAGACAGTATCCTCACCAAAGCAAAAGAAGAGGATATACTCAAAGAGCATGGGATCAAGCCACCATATCCTTTATGGATGGACTCGGTCCCGTTCCCCACAAAATTCAAACATCCTACTCTCCAAACATATACGGGGAAAGGATCGGCCAGACAGCACGTCATCCACTTCAAGATCTTGACGGGAGCTATCGCGGATCAAGATGCACTCAAGATCCGCCTCTTTGCAAGTACCCTAAAAGGTACGACCTTCGATTGGTACTCCACTCTGCCGGAGAACTCCATTCAGAACTGGGCTATGCTGGAGACACGCTTCCTGACCCACTTCCAAGGTGAGGATCATCCTGTTACTATGGCTCAGCTCTGCAGCCTAAAACAGGGAGAGAATGAGTCAACTTATGACTTCATTCACAAGTGGAAAGCAATGGCGTACAAATGCTCAGATGTACTGCCACAAGCGTCGCTAGTCGACATCTGCCGAAACAACATGAGAGCTAAAATCCGCTCCATGATCATCGGCAATAAATCAAAGAACCTGGGGGAACTCCTGGAAGCTTCCATGGAAGCTGAAACGGTGATCAAAGACCTCAACAGTCAGAAATCATCAAAGAAAGAGCCGACTGCTGTTGCAACCTCTAAACCAAAGAAGAAGGAGGTTCTCAATGTGCAGACTAAGTCAGCTCCTCAGCAACCAAAGAAAGCTGAAAATAGAGCTGCAGGTAAGAGACCTGAACTCTCTGATGCCTTCAAAGAGCGAGTAGAAAAGAAATATCCGTTCGATGAAGACGTCGAAGAAATCTTTGAGGCTCTCCTAGCAAATGGCAAACTCATTTTGCCAGAGCCCAAAAGACCTGGAGACGTTGGCAAAACCAATGATCCTCGGTACTGTCCATACCACCAGATGGTATCGCATCCTCTCAATCAATGCTTTATTGTGAGAGAGAAGATAAACGAGATGTGGAAAAACGGAGTCATCACCTTTGACAAAAACTATGGGACTGCCTCCGTCAACATGGTGTCATATGGACAAACACCAAAGTCACCGAAGAAGAAGATCACTACTTCCTTCAAGGTGATAAATAGAATTCAAACGTCCGAAGTGTTGGTTCCTTGCCCAACACCAGACGGACAACCCATATGGGTACATCCCGATCTCCTGGAAGATGAAAATTGGGAGATCGTCAAAACAAAGCCGACCGCTCAGCAGCGAAGGCAAGCCAAGAAACATCTCCTCAGGCTCAAACAACAAGAGAAGACCCAGCCAAAACAAGAAGTTCATGAAAAGGCAGAGGCCTCCTCTACCACTTCACTCGGGGCAACAGAAACGTCCCCTCCAGAGACTTCAAAGGCGGTAAGAAACTTCACTCTTAGTGATTTCATGCCACCTCAATTCAAAAAAGAAGCCATGCAGGGGGCATCATACTCTTGCAACTCGGTAGTTGGATTCTCCATTGATGGATACGAGTCCAGCGACACCGACGATGGATTCGAGCCCAACTACACCGATGAGTGGGAGGAATCTCTTGAAACAGGAGAATATCTCTCCGATGAAGAATGGGTTCCTGAAACTCACCTTATGCCAGTAATCTGGTATAACCCCTTGCAACCACAAGGATCCTGGTCTGATGATGAAGAAGACCAAGAGGCTGCACAAGAAGATGCTGTTAACCCAGCACCTGTCATTGCTCCAGTGGAAATCAACTATGTTGAGCCACACGGAGAAGACGAAGAAGAGGATCTGGCTCCCATGCCTGATCTTGAAGAATATGCAAGGATCTTGCAGCGTCTCGCTCTAGAACAAGAGCAAGACCGCGTCAACGAGATTCCTCACAATCCAGAGCCGGAAGTCCCTGAAGCCCATCAGGTACCTCCTCCCTCAACTCCTAAAAATGGAGAACATTGCTGGATTGACGATCCTCTTACATCCGAGGATGAGTCTGACTCCGAGCAGGCAACATCTTCTATCAGAGCTTCCTGTAATGTAATATATCAGGATTATAGCTCTTCTGAAGTGTCGTCTGAGGAGATTACCTACACTCCGACGACGCCTAGCAATGTATCCTCTGGAGCTACCTCGTCTCACGTGACTTTCACAGAGATGACACCCTCTCGGGTTTCTTCTCCTGAGACTGTGACTTCAGGATACACATTCTTCCCGACTCATCATCATGAAGAAAACCCAACTTGGGGTGATGGATGGGTCAACGAAGAAGAAAAGCTGCTGGATGCTGTTCAGGACTTGCTCCCGGAAAATGCTCCGTGCAACACAATCACTGAGGATGGCAACTCTGCTGCAGATACATCCCCAGTAGATGAAAAACGACAGCCTCTTGATCCTGAAGACAATCTTCCAAACGAAGATCCTTCTCAAGAAGCTCTCGAAGTTGGTAGAGGCACCCGTTCGGGCCGGGACTACCACAAAAATTACAACCAATCTTCCTTTACTTATGTAAATCCTTCGGGAAAAGATGTTGTAAGCGCCCCCAGTGGCAACAATGATGAACATGCAGGCCCTAAGGAGGCTTTCAAGTATGATTTGGTTGAGCACTTCAAACACATACCTGCACGTCTTCACATCCTAGACTTATTGCGAATGTCTCCACGCACTCGTGATAATCTCATATCAGAATTACAAAAACTGAATGAGGATGTCGACAAACATGCCCCACAAGTCCTCCAAATTGAAATAGACTACCGGGTCAAAAACTCTGAAACTTCCTTAAAAGAAGAAAAAAAGAAAACTGAGGGATCATGCATCCAATGCCTCTCGGTTCAAAAGGCAGCCAGTGCAACCATCGCCTTCAGTAAGGAAGACCTCCTACTTGGCGAAGCAAGGCACAACCGACCCCTGTACTTCACAGGGTACATCAAAGAAATGCCGATACATAGAGTTCAGATCGACCCAGGTTCTGCACTCAACCTTATCTCCACTTCGGCTCTTGAAGAGTTGGGCATCCCACCCGGCAAGCTAAGCCACACATCTGTATCTATCTTTGGATAAGATGGGAGCACTCAAAGGCCTATCGGCAAAATCAGGTTCAAATTGCAAATCGGTGATCTTATCTCTGAGGTCACTGTGTATGCAATAAAAACCCCCTCATGCTACAACATCCTTCTCGGACGTCCTTGGATACACGAGAATGGTGTTGTTCCTTCAACTCTACATCAATGCATCAAGTTTGTCGGCGACGACGGCATGGTACATCGAGTCTTTGCGGACAGGAAACCCTTCAAAGGTAAAGAAGTCCACTTCGCAGACTCCCAAATGTATGAAGGAGAAAAAGAAGAAGAGGAAATAGCACCCCCTGCTGAAAATCTCCAGAAAGATAAAGGCAAGGCTCCTCAAAAATCACCGGAAGAAAACAAACCCTCCGGCAAATTAGAAGAGAGTAGTCAATCTCCCTTCGTTATCTCCCTCAAGAATTCAAAACCTTTGGTCATCACGACTAAAGTGAAGAAGGCGAAACAAAAGCCTGGGGGCAAATTTGTTGTCTCTCTCGTGTCTATCATGCAAGACACAGACTCGGACTCAGAGCCAGAAGACGATGCATCGTCAAGCCAAGCTGACACTCAGCAAGTTCAGCCTGCTCTCACTCCGATGGAGACACCTGCTGATGTAGAAGATCCTACGTCGGCTACCTTTGTTGTTCCGGCAACATCACCAAAGCAAAGGCCGATCTTCTTCCATAGATCGGACGCTTCTTCATCAAACTCCATGCTGGAACCTTTTCAAAATGAAGGTATGCCTCAGCTATCTCTATATAGTCCTGTGGCACAAGCAATTATGAAGAAAATGGGCTTTGACGCTCAAAACCCAGTCGGTTTGGGAGAAAGACGCGGTATTCTCACGCCATTGGAGCCCGCCTTGACCAAAAGCCAGCTGGAAGATTGGAGACTCTACGGTCATGTAGAAAAGTCTTCATATGGGTTAGGGTATGATCCCGACACTCCTCTGAGACAGTTGACACAAAAGCTTAAAAGTCGTTTTACCGACCAAGCCTCAACATCTCAAGTCCATGAAGACATCGATCTCCCTGGATATCTCTTTAAAGAGTTACCTGACAAAGATCCAGGAAGCTCATCCAATTGGTATGATTTCTCTGATGATAAAGAGGAATCGTCCGATAATACAGACTTGTGGCATCCTGACCCAGAAGAACCCTCGTCTCCAAAAGAAATACCAGACTCAACAGGCGATTGGGACTATCTCATAGCAAGCCTTGAGGAGATCACCAATCAAGAAAATCCATGGAAAGGAACAGAGCCTTGGTCTGGTAATGCAGTTGAAACTCCAGAAGGTTTCGTTGAGTTGGAAGCCTCCGAAAATATTGTGGAGGAACCACCTTTGAACCTTCCGACAGAAGATCCTGTTCAAAAGATAAACTTGGGAACACCTGATAACCCACGTCCTGTATTCATAAGCAAGAATATAAAGGATGATGAGTTACCCGAGTATATCGCTTTTCTTCGTGAGTTCGTTGATTGCTTTGCATGGTCCTACGCTGAAATGCCTGGTTTAGACCCCAAAATAGCAGTCCACAAACTCAATCTTCAAGAAGAAATCAAGCCTGTCAAACAAGGCCAAAGAAGATTCCGTCCAGATGTGATGGATAAAATTGAACAAGAAGTTCAAAAACTCAAAAGCGTTGGCTTCATCCGTGAGGAACAACATCCAGAATGGTTGGCCAACATTGTCCCCGTGACAAAGAAAAATGGGCAGATCAGAGTCTGTATTGACTATAGAGACTTGAATGGCGCTTGCCCTAAAGATGAATTCCCGCTCCCCATACCGGAGGTGATGATTGACAATACCTGCGGATTCGAGCGAATGACATTCATGGATGGCTTCTCTGGTTACAATCAGATAAAGATGCATCCCGAGGATGAAAAACACACTTCATTTCGGACTCCATTTGGCGTGTATTGCTACACTGTCATGCCATTTGGTCTGAAAAATGCTGGTGCCACATATCAGAGGGCTATGATGAAAATATTCCAAGATATGCAGCACAAGACGGTCGAATGTTACGTTGATGACCTCGCCGTCAAAAGCAGAAGAAAAGAAGACCATCTCAAAGATCTTCGGGAAGTCTTCCTCCGACTCCGCAAACACAAACTGCGGATGAATCCTCTAAAATGCTTCTTCGGCGTCTCGTCGGGTAAGTTTCTCGGATTCCTTGTTCGGAAAGCTGGAATAGAACTTGACCCCATAAAAGTCAAGGCTATTCTAGAAATGCCCTCTCCAAGAACCTTGAGATAACTAAAAGGGCTTCAAGGGAGATTGGCCTACATCAGACGGTTCATCTCCAATCTTTCGGGGAAATGCCGTCCATTCTCTCGATTGATGAAAAAGGGTGTAGACTTTGTCTGGGATGCCGACTGTGAAGCCGCATTTCAAGATATCAAGTCATACCTGACCAAACCTCCAGTGTTAGCTGCCCCTGCCACTGGAAAACCATTCATCTTGTACACAAGAGCCCTTGATCACTCTCTGGGTGCTCTGCTTGCACAAGAAAATGATGAAAGAAAAGAAGCTGCTCTATACTACCTCAGCCGCATGCTAGTAGGTGCAGAGCATCGCTACTCTCCAGTCGAAAAAGAATGCCTTGCAGTGATGTTCGCCGTACAAAAGCTACGTCACTACTTGCTTTCCAACACAGTCTACCTGGTCTCGAGGATCAACCTCTTGAAGGTCCTTGTCACGAAGGCCAGTTCTCTCAATGCCCGACTGGCAAAATGGTCCATCCTCTTGTCACAATTTGATATTAGGTATGTGCCACAAAAAGCAATCAAAAGCCAAGCTCTAGCAAATTTCCTCGCAGAGCATCCATTGCCTAAAGATTCACCACTCAGAGATGATCTCCCAGACGAACCTGTCTACAACGTGGAGACTTCCTCACCAAATGCCTCCTGCGACATGTACTTTGACGGTGCAACCAGGACAAATGAAAACAGAAAGCTGATCTCGGGAGTTGGCATCCTCTTTGTTAGCCCCGACAAATGCATGATTCCACACGCTTTCTCGCTACTGGAACCATGCACAAACAATGCAGCTGAATACCAAGCTCTGATCCTAGGATTGGAACTCGCCATCGAATCCGGTATCACTATGCTGGAAGTCTTTGGAGACTCTCAACTGATCGTCAACCAGATGAATCAGAAATATGAAGTCAGGAAGCCCGATCTGCTGCCTTATTACAACAAGGCACAATCGCTTCTGCAAAAGTTTGACATCTGCAACATCACCCACATTCGTAGAGGTGAAAATATCCGTGCAGATGCCCTGGCCGGACTTGCCGCATCAATGGAGATCCAGGAAGGGGAAAACATGCAAATTACAGTGAATGAGAGAAGGATCCTCCCTCCTCTTAACACACACCAAGCAGTTGCTGAATGCCACCGAGTGGTTGGAAGTCGGATCTCTATCCTTCAACCTTCAATCGGCGACTGGAGGGATCCGTTCATTGATTACACTATGTTCGGAATCCTACCTGAAGATCCAAAAGAACGGGTAAGCATTCAAAGGCGAACCCCAAACTTTCATTTGGATATCCGTTCAAAGATCCTTTACAGGAAATCCTTCAACGGAGTACTTCTACGCTGCTTGTCACAACAAGAGGCCGAAGAAACACTTAAAGAAATTCATGCTGGTCTTTGTGGAGCCCATCAGGCAGGTCCTAAGCTCTATGATCAGATAAAAAGGTTAGGTTACTATTGGCCTACCATGGTTGCTGATGCAATGCAATTTGCCAAACGCTGCCAGCTATGCCAAGTTCACGGAGATTACATTCACATGCCTCCGGAATGGCTGCATCCTACAGCAATCTCATGGCCTTTTGAAGCATGGGGCATGGACATCATAGGTCCTATCTCTCCCCCTTCAAGCAAAGGTCATCGCTTCATCTTCGCCGCTACGGATTATTTCTCCAAGTGGTCAGAAGCATTTGCGTTCAACGAAATGAAGACCTCATCAGTTCTTCAATTCCTACGCACCAACATCATTTGTCGTTTCGGCATACCCAAGAGATTCGTCCATGATAACGGACCACAATTCCGGGATCATCGATTCTACAGGTTTTGCGACAAATACAAAATCCAAAGCTGTCCTTCGACTCCATACAATCCGGCAGCAAACGGATTAGCAGAAGCCTTCAACAAGACACTCTGCAAAATCCTCAAGAAAATGGTCTCTAGTCACAAAAGAGACTGGAGCGATAAACTGTCTGAAGCTTTGTGGGCCTATCGAACCACCGTTCGAGGACCAACCCATAGCACACCATTCTCCTTGGTCTATGGATGCGAAGCTGTCGTGCCCCTAGAGGTACAAATTCCTTCTCTGAGGGTATCTCTACAAAATGACATGACTCAAGAAAGCAATGTCAAATTGAGACTCCATGAGCTGGACAATCTCGACGAGAGACGGCTCGAAGCTCGACAAAGCATTGAACTTTACCAAGCACGCATGGCAGGATCTTTTGACAAAAGGGTCCGGCAACGCGCCTACAAAAAGGGTGACTTGGTTCTTGCGGTAAAAAGACCAATGGTCTTCGCACACAAATCCAAAAGCAAATTTGAACCAAAATGGGAGGGACCCTACGTCATCGACAAAGTCTTCTCCAACGGCGCATATGCCCTCCTAAACATGGAAGGCGACAGATGTATGCTGCCTATCAACGGCAAGTTCTTGAAGCGGTACTACCCTTGAAGACTTACCCAACTGGGTAAGAGCAATGCCTGTATGGCCAAAACCTGTTCTCAGGTACTCGCTCGTCAAACCCACTCTCTTTAGAATTTTCATATCAAATGTCAAAATTTCTAGAGATTCAAAAACAATGCTTACTTTCATTGTTTCATTGTTCAAAAACAAAAAAAATCCAAGTTTAGGAGCCTCTCCCTGACTTGACCAAAACTTTCGATCCTTGAACCAAAATTCATGGTTTGAAACAAAAATCCGGATTCAGGGATTTCCACCCTAGTCCACCTTACCTTTTACCGCCAAATGGTTCTAGGTCAAAATTTACGACCCTCGTGTCTTTAAACAAAAAAAAATGGTTTTTCAAAAATCGTGGGGAAACGACATCAAAGTCAGTACCCGCAAAACAAAAAATTTTTGAAAAAAAAGCAAGGATGCGACATTCCATCAATACTTGCATCCAAAATCGCAGGGAAGCGACATTTCGTCGATACTTGCAAAATCCAAAACCGTGGAGAAGCAACAAACCAGTTGATATCCACAACCCAATTTCAAAAATCGTGGAAAAGCAACAAACCAGTTGATATCCACAACCCAAATTTCAAAGGTTCGAGAAAACCTAAAATCGTGGAGAAGCAACAAACCAGTTGATATCCACAACCCAATTTCAAAAATCGTGGAGGTGCAACATACCAGTTGCTATCCACAACCCAAAATTACAAATGGTTCGAGAAAACCTCAAATTTCAAAAATCGCGGAGAAACGACATCAAGTCAGTACCCGCAAAACCAAAAGTCTTGGGAAAAGCAGGGAAGCGACGCGTAGTCGATATTTGCACCCCAATTCGCGAGGAAGCGACATTCCATCGATACTTGCAAAACCTAACCCGCGAGGAAGTGACATTCCATCAATACTCGCAAAACCGAATGAGCAAGGAAGCGACATTCCATCGATACTTGCAAGACCATTCAGCGGGGAGGCGACATTTAGTCGATACCTGCATTTTGAAAACCAAAACTCGGCTATAAATGCCAAAATCCGGCTATAAATGCCAAAACAAAAATTTCCGGCTATAAACGCCAAAACCGGCTTTCACGCCGACAAACCAAAACTTGGCTTTCAAAAAAATGGCTATCAATGCCACAAAACCGGCTATAAATGCCACAAATTGGCTATCAATGCCACCAAACTGGCTGTAAATGCCACAAAATTTCGGCTTCCATGCCAACCCAAATTTTGGCTTTTACGCCATAAAATTTCAGCTTCCATGCCATCTCAAAATCGGCTTTCACGCCACAACCAAAATCAGGCTCCCATGCCAAAACAATTATTTGACAAAAGATTTTCACAAAATGACAAAGCTTTTGATCAAATCCCATTTAGCAATTGCTTTCATCACAAAAAGATTTGAGTGAGCGTAGGGAACAAAAAAAAAGGGTACCAAAAAAAATACATGTGGTACCAAAGGAAAAAAAAAAATAGAAAGTGTTCACAAGCACTACAAAAAAAAAAAAAAAAAAAAGAAAAGTACCAAAAAAAAATACATGTGGTACCAAAAAAAAAGAAAGTGTCCACAAGCACTACAAAAAAAAGAGTACCAAAAAATACATGTGGTACCAAAAAAAAAGAAGAATGGTTTCTGCTATAAAAAATCAGGAGCTCAGCCAAAAATGGTCTCCAGCCAAAGCTTCAGCTCCTCAAGCAAACTTTTGGCCTCAGCCGTCAGAGTTTCCAAGGCACGCTTCTTCAGGAACTTGCCATGAGATGCTAGCGAATGCCGTAATCCTTCTTTTACACCAGGAAGCTCTTCCCCAGCAGTTTGCCATCGTTCGTTTTCTAGAGTCCTCCTCTCGAGAACTTGACCGGCATCTGCAACCCTGCGGATCAGAGTACTCTCCCTGTCACGAGCCTCTGTTATAGCAGCCCACTTCGCATCGACTTGTGCCTTCAAATGCTCAAGACGTTTCCTGGCCTCCTCAACTTCCCTATCAAGGACGTTAAGGTCATGCCTCAATCCGATGATGGCTAGCTCTTCCTTGTTCTTCTCCCGAACTAGCTGCTTCTTGCTTTGTGTAGCCTCATTCAGGTCAGACTTAGCCTTATCAGCAGGGTCCAAGAACATCTCCTTGAAGAATTGGTCGTCAGGGAAACCCATGGTCTCAAACCACTTGTCACCCAGCGCAATGATCCTATCAACGATCGCCCTGGCACCTGTGACATCCAGACCAACCTCTTCGGTGTCGGTCAGAATCTCCTGTACATGTGGGATCATGCCAAATCCTGCCTCCAAGTGTCCAGAAAGGAGAGTCTTGACCCAAGAACTCAAAACCCGAGCCAGCACCTTCTTCGCAAATTGAAGAGACGAACTGGATGAAGATTCACCCTTCTCCGCTGATCGGCTGCTCATATCATGTCCCATTGGAAGAGTAACAAAAGAACTCTTTTCACTTGGAGCCACTGGAGAGGGAATCTCAACACGAGGCATCTCCTCAATCATGTCTGAACTGGTCTCTACCTCCGGATCGACCTTTGGCATCCCTTGCTCTGGTTCTGAAGAAAGCGATGGACTCTCTTCTGTCACTTCAAAACCTGCAAATGAAACACAAAAAGGTATGAATATGATCCTGTTCAAAAAAAAAAAAAAAAATCATCAGGGTCATCACTACAAAGTACCTTCTTCGACGACTGGCGGAACACTCTCTTCCTCCATGAACTCATCAGAAGCATCATCGACATTTGCGTCCATTGATGGTTCAAAGTCATCGGAATCCTGTGGCAAGTCAGCTGACAAGAAAAAATGTTAGCAAATCAAGTCGCATGCAAAAAAAAAAAAAGAGAAAGCGAAAGAAGTTATACCAATTGGAGATTCCGGAGTCATTCCAGAGTCCCTCGATTCTTCTTCAGATGCCATAACCGGCTCCATCACCGCCTCATCGGTCGGAACCTCAGGCATCGGCAAGTCTTCATCCTCTGCTAAAAAAAAAGAGAGCAGCAGCAGGGTGAGAAAACAAATCAGAACATGGAAAGCCCCATGAAAGAAGTAGAAAAAGGAAAAGGAGGAATCATACCTTCACCGATGGTCTCTTCTTCCCGAATCCTCTTCTCCGGAGGTTCGTCAACTTCCCCTGGCACCTCCTCATTGACAGTGAGAGGGACTTCCACATTAGGAGAGTCTTCGTCCCGCCCCGTGTGACGCTGACTCCTCCTCCTCTTCTTACCTCTACGGGTTCGCTTCCTAGAAGAACCCGCCTCACTATCAGAGTCAGGTTTCTCACTTGACTCCTCACTGGATGGTCTGCTTTCGCCAGTAGACTCCACAGAAGTTCGTTTCTGTGCCGCTTGCATCCAAGCGTCGAGCTCAGCTTCCTCCTGTTCTAGCTGCTCCAAAGCCTCATCAGGTACTTGCCGAGCAGCTTCAGAACCAATGACGCCCTGGTCACCGAGAAAGCCTATCTTGTGCTTCTCTCCAGAAAGGAAGGCCCAAACTTCCTCTCGCCGGACGCCATCCGACTTCCCAATGCCTTTTCCAGAAGACAGCTTTACATCAAGCTCCTTCTTGGAAAGCCCCCGATATGCCAAAAAGCTCTCCGCGAACCACTTCGTGAAGCCGGCAGTTCGGAAAGTCGACAGCTCAGGATAAGAAATCGTGGCAGTAGTGTCTTCAGCACTATAGAAAGCCCATGCATTTCTGCCATCCTGCAAACCCCCAAAACGCTTCACCATACTTGAAGGCGCCCCAACAACGCCTTGAGAGAAGCCCAACTGAAGCGCAAAGCGAGAAGGTACATACGGCTGGATGTCGACGAAAAGATGTCTACGGTACACCATCGTGCCGACTCGTATGCTGAAAAGCCACTCCTTCTCTGCATTGGTCAAAGAGTAATGCCTTCCCGACCTTGCTCTGGTAGAGTCTCGGGAGGCACCAAAATCAAAAGCCTTCTTCCGCAACTCCGGAGAAAGCTTAACTGAAGACTGCCCCATCTCGACGTCCCTGAATCGTCGGATCCTCATGCGGGCAAACAAAAGTGATTCGGATACGGCTTTTCCCTTAGCCAATCGAATCATCAGAGGATCATCATCCTGTGCAGCACCCAGCTGGTGGAAGCCAGGACAGTGGTATACAAACCACGAATAAAAGATATGGGCTGAAAATACCCTATTCATAGGGAGCCCAAGCCGAACCAAGAAAGCAGCAGCCTGCAGTTCGGTACACAGGTAGGAGTAAAGAGCGGGCACCAAAGCAAGCCGCTCTCCAAACGCCATCTGACAAGCCGGAAAAATACAATGCGGCCTGATGTACGTCCCATCTCCACCAGCAAAAATAGCCTCACCTAGCCAAAAAGTGAGGTAAACAGCAAGATCTCTCCGCAGTGCAATGTCAGAATAAAGGGCATCTGTGCTCGCGAAGAAACCCTTCAACTCTTCCTGCATGGCCAAAGTCTTCTTCCTGTCTTCCCGGGTCATGCTATCAGGAGACTCTTTGCTGTCAAAGAAGTTGAAGAATGAAGAGCCATAACTCTTCCAACTGCTGGATCTAACTTTCGAGCCCTCCTTAAAAAAATCATAGAAGGCGACGAGCTGAAAGTATAGGAGCCTGAACTCCTCTGACTGCTCCTCAAGGACACTGTCAATCGGCATGAACTCCTCGTAGAGTTTGCCAAGGATGGGCAATCCAGTAATAGCACTCAACTCCTTCAGAGAAAAACCAATCTCACCGTTCGTGACAACGAAGGTATTGGTCTGAGGGAGGAAAGACTCCAACATAGCCATGAAGGCATCATCGGGAAAAGTCACGGTCTCCCTAAAAGCGCGGACCGCGTCAAAAATCCCGGCTTCCTTCAAAACGGCGCCCCCAATCAGCAAGGTGTGGTCAGTCCATGACTTCCAATCGGAGTCAACATTGAAACGGCCACGAAGTCGAAAAGGCTTTACCCAAGTACTGCCGTCACCGCTGAAAACGCCAAGGCCCACCGGTCTCAAATCGACCGACGGATAATCAGAGCCCTGGTAACCGCTGGCTGGCATCAACATGTCCATACGGACAGGTGGCTTCTCCGCATATCCGGAGGGTACACCAACAAAAACCCCGGTCTTGATCACACCGGTCCTCTTCACCCAGCTCGGAGGATCTTCCCTCTTAGAGCACGTGGAAGCAAGGCTCATGATCGAGATGGTACGATCAAAAGACGACCGGGTAGAAACAGTCTTCTCTTCACCATCTACTGTGTAAGAGAACTGAAAACATCTCCTTTGGTATGTCAAGTCGTCAGGGACTGCATCTCCAAAGAAGAAGGTAGGCTTGGGTAAAACCCTCAGATCGTCCATAACCCAAGGACGGTTGCTTACCATGATCTTATAGAATTCCTCATTCTTGAGAGCGATCAATCGCTGTCTCATCTCATCGCGATTGAGGGAATCGCACTCTTCCAAGTTCTTCTCAACAAACTGGACCTTCTCCCAGGCCTGCTGAACGGCCACATTGGAAGATCTAGCAGATCGACGAGGTACGCTTGTAGCAGGCTCTTTACCCTTGTTCGCTCTGGAGGAACCACCTGCAAAGGTTGGAAAAGAAAAAGATCGTCATCAAAATGACAGGATTTCGCTAAAAAAAAAAAAGGGGTCACTTTGTCCCACCAAAAATCTGGCGAAATTTTGGCATGACTCCGGGGCAATTCCAAAGAAAAAGGAAATACCCCGACGGAAATAGAAAGTTTGAAGATGGGCTCAACATTGCTGCGGGCTCCGAAACTCCAAACTTTCGAAACCTCAAAATCTCCGCAAAATCAAGAAGGGCTCAACATCGCTGCGAGCTCCAAATTCCCAAATTTGCAAAGATTTTCAGGTATGCTATCACATCATGCTACTCAATTCAATTTACAAAAAGTACATGCATGAACATCTAGATTTGCATAAAAACACATTATCATGATGAGCAAAAAAAAAAAAAAAAAAAAAAAAAGAGAAGAAACTTTCTCAAAAAAAAAGGGGGAGAAAGAAAAGAACAAAAAAAGAGAAAGAAACTTTCTAGAAAAAAAAAGAGAAGAAAGAAAACAGCAAAAAAAAAAAAAAAATCAGGGGCTGGCCCATCAAGCCGTGGCCCACAGGCCACGTGGCCGTACGGACCAGATCCGTACGGATCTGTCCGTACGGCCCACAAAAAAAAAAAGAAGAAAAAAAACGTGTGAAAAAAAAAAGAAAAAAAAAAACAAAAGAAGAAATCACGTGGAAAAGAGAAAAAAAAAAAAGAAGAAGAATAGAAAGAAAAGAAAGAAAGAAAAAAAAAAAGAAGAGAAACTTTTTTTACCATCCTATTCTCTACATAAAGTTTTCTTGAAAGAAAAAGAGAGAAAACTTACTTGAAGCTATTGATGGAGAAGAAGAAGGAAAAAGCTTGAAGATCCTTGAAGAAGAAAAACTCTTGGCCTTGGAGCTCTCTTGAGATTGTTGCAAAAGAAAGCAATAAGGGCAAGAGATCCTACCTTCCTTTGCTTTTATAGGAGAGAGCAAATCAAAGAAGGAAACAAAGAAGAAAGGTAAGTGTTACTAATTAGTAACCTTACCAAAAGAGAAGGAATTAGAAAGATTCTTTCCCAAAAAGAAAGATGTCTTTGAGAGATTTCCTCCCAAAATCAATCAAATGAGAGATTCTCTCCAACAAAAAAGGATATTGGAGATTTCTTCCCAAAAAGAAAGATACCTTGAGATATTCTCTCCCAAATTAAGGGAATATGAGAGATTCTCTCCCATAAAGATATTTTTAGATATTCTCTATCCAAATGAGATATCTTTAGATATTCTTTACAAAAATGGCCCCACATGAGATCTAAGCCATCCTAAAAAGCTTAAGGTCCCATGGGCTAGCCCATATGAGCCAGGTTTGACCACCTAGGCACTAAAAAAAAAAAAAAAAAAAAAAATGGGCTTTTAGTCAGGATAAAAAATCCCTCTTACCCAAGAGCATACAAAAATGGTTCCATGCCTCTTTTGAGTTGATTGAACCATACAAAAAATTCCAAGCCCCATGAGCTTCCAAAAATCAAACCATCCAGCCTCATATACCAAGTTGAGCCAAAATCTTGAAATTGACATTCCACAAAAATCCAAACCACTCCAATGGACCCACACAGTCCCAAAGAGTGACCAAAAACCAAATCCTGGTCCCCTAACTTGCCACATACAGCTTGTTAGGTCACAAGACCAAAACCAAAAACCAAATCATGATCCCCCAACTTGCCACATACAGCTTGTTGGGTCACAAGGTCAAAACCAAAACCCGATCCCCTAACCTGTCATATATAGCTGGTTAGGTCACAAGATCAAAAACAGAAACCCAAATCCACATCCCTGATGTCATCTTCAAAACTTTGCCTCGAGATGGTGTGTGATTCCTTTCACTACCATAAAATTCCCCTGGAAGCTCAAAGGCTACTATACCAAAGGAAAGATTGCTCAAAGACTCTTGGTCAAGACACAAGCTCTCCTTCAAAAATCTCTTCGAGGCACATCGACTACAAAAGTCAAGCAATTCGTCGCTGTACCTCGAGGGGGCATTTGTTGACACCAAAAATGTCACTTTGCCTCTTCAACATCAAGAAAGCTGCATGGAGTCGCAACCTGCCATAAATAGGCAATGCAATTTCTCCAAAAATTCAAATCTTGTCAGAATCAAACAAAAACTGCAAGATCCTTCAAGATAGCCAAGAGAAGAGTACACATGAAGTTTCGGGCCATTTCGACAACATTTGGCCTAACTTCACTTCTCCGACAGCTAAACGGGAGCTCCCGGCGGCGACATCATCGGAGATGTCAAAACTTCGATCAAAGCCTACAGATGACTCCAGCATGTCTCAAAAGGGCTCTATGCCAAATTTCAAGTCAAACCGACAACGTTTGACCCTCCATCAATGCTCGAGCAGCAAAATCAAGCCTCCCGGCGGCGGGAACCACCGAAGCCTTCGCTCATCAAACCAAGTGCATGAGTGGCTTCAACATACTTCCAAAAGGCTGCACGTCAAATTTCAGGTCATTCTGTCAACGTTTGACCAGGTTTCGATGCTCCGAGAGAAAATCAAGCCTACCGGCGGCGGAGCAACCCGGGACCATGACATCCAAAACGGAGCCCATGGAACGTCTCAAAATGACTCCAATAGGCTCCCCGTCAAATTTCAGGTCAATCGGACATCGTTTGACCACATATCAAAGCTCGGCATTTTCCCCGCAGCAAAATCAAGTGAAGCATCGACGGGACCCCAAACGGCTTCAAAACTCAAACAAAAGCCTATAACTCCTCCCATTAAAGCCATTAAGGCTCATAAACCCTCCTAAATGGCTACCAAAAGCCTATAAATAGGAGAGCATTCCATTGAAATCGGGATCAGAAAAAAAGAGGAGAAAATCAGAGGATCAGAAAAAAAGATCAGAAAGAGATCTGAGAGAAAGAAAAAGAGAGAAAAACTCTGCTGAAGTTCTGCACCGGCCACCACTACAAGGTGACAAAAGTCCCTTGGGGGGCACCCCCCCCAAGGTCCTTGCCTTCTCCTGCTGCCTCCAATGGCTTAGACGTGGCTTTTCAGCCCGTCTACTTAGCTTTTTATTGGACATAGGACCTTCTCTTGGTCTTTGTCCTCTAAAAACCTGAGGTTATAGCCAAGCCAAGCGAATCAGGAGCATCTTCTGTTCTCATCTGCATGGATGATGGCGAAGCCCATACATGGCTTGCGACCGTCAATCTGAACGAGTCCCCCACAATCTCCTGAAAAGTTAGATCTTCCTTTTCTTGCTTTTCATTGTAATTTGTATTTTTCTAAAGAGACAAAAATCACAACTCTTGTCTTTCATTATTGATAAGAATTGTAAATCGGCTATAAACGCCAAAATCGGCTATAAATGCCAAACAAAATCGCCTTTCACGGCAAATTAAGAAAATGTCTCTTTTCTTAAATATTTGTGCAATGGAAAACTTGAAAGAAGTTGATTTCCTTTTTACTTGCGAAGGTTGATCTCCGGATTACCACTTGCAATTCCAAGTAAAATAGAAAATCTGGCACACCCACATAAAAGAAATGTTGATGCACGCTTCAGGGCCCGCCAGGGCGCGAAAGGGCCGGACCCGACGGACTCCCACGTTCCGCCGACCCCGGTAGCCGCCCCACGGCGCCTCGGAGCGCGTTCCATCAAGCTGGACGAACCACAAGGGGCAAATGACGAAGAAGATTTGGCTCCCATGCCTGATCTCCAAGAATATGCAAGAATCTTGCAACATCTTGCCATAGAGCAGGAGCAGGATCGCATCAATCTTCGTCATAATCCAGAGCCGGAAGTCCCTGAAAATCAGCGGGAACTTTCTCTCTTAACTCTTGAAAATGGAGAAAACAGTTGGATCAATGATCCTCTCACATCCGAGGATGAATCTGATTCCCAACAGTTTACATTGCAGGCAAGTTCACTGTCTCCTTTGTGTCTATTATGCATGACACAGACTCAGAGTCAGAGTCAGAAGATGACACAGCATCGAGCCAAGCTGATACTCAGCAAGATCAGCTCACTCTCACTCATTGGAGACACTTGCAGACATAGAAGATCCTACGTCTGCCTCCTTTGTTATCCCGGCAACTTCGCCAGAAGAAAAAACAATCTTCTTCCACAGGTCGGGAGCATCTCCACTGAACTCTCTGCTTGAACCTTTCCAAAACGAAGGTATGCCTCAGCTATCCCTGTATAGTCCAATGGCACAAGCTATCATGAAGAAAATGGGCTACGATGCTCAAAACCTGACTGGTTTGGGAGGTGGCCGTGGTATTCTTACACCATTGGAACCCACCCTGACCAAAAGACAACCAGAAGATTGGAAAGTCCACCTTCAAAAAGGCAAGTCTTCATATGGGTTGGGGTATGATCCTACTGCTCCTATGAGACAGTTGACACCATGGCTGCAAAGTCGATTTACAGACCAAGCCTCAACATCTCATGAAGACATCGATATCCCTGGATATCTCTTTGAGGAGTTACTCGTCAAAAATCCTAAAAGCTCCTCCAATTGGTATAATTTCTCTGATAATAAAGAGGAATTGCCCGATGACGTAGACGAGCGGTTCTCTGCCCCAGAAGAAACATTGTCTCCAAAAGAAGTACCCTACTTCAACCCAATTCCAGCAAATGATTGGGACCATCTCATTGCAATCCTTGAGAAGGATAGCCTTGAGAAGGATACTGATCAAGAAGATTCATGGACAGAAATAGAGCCTCAGTCTGAAAATTTCTCTGGCACTCCAGAAGGTCTTGTTGAGTTGGAAGCCTCCGAAAATATTGTGGAGGAACCACCTTCAAACCTTCCGACAGAAAACCCTGTTCAAAAGATAGACTTGGGAACACCTGATAACCCACGTCCTGTATTCATAAGCAAGAATATAAAGGATGATGAGTTACCTGAGTATATCTCCTTTCTTCGTGAGTTCATTGATTGCTTTGCATGGTCTTATGCCGAAATGCCTGGCTTGGATCCCAAAGTAGCAGTCCACAAGCTCAACTTGCAAAAAGAAATCAAGCCTATCAAACAAGGCCAAAGAAGATTCCGTCCCGACGTGATGGACAAAATCGAACAAGAAGTTCAGAAACTCAAAAACGTTGGCTTCATCCGCGAGAAACAGCATCCTGAATGGTTGGCCAACATCGTCCCCGTGACAAAGAAAAATGGGCAGATAAGGGTTTGTATCGACTACAGAGACCTGAATAATGCATGTCCCAAAGACGAATTCCTGCTCCCCATACCAGAGGTGATGATTGACAACACCTATGGGTTCGAGCGAATGACGTTCATGGATGGATTCTCTGGCTACAACCAGATAAAGATGCATCCTGAAGATGAAAGGCATACATCATTTCGGACACCATTCGGCGTGTATTGCTACACTGTTATGCCGTTTGGCCTGAAAAAATGCAGGTGCGACATATCAGAGGGCTATGATGAAAATATTCCAAGATATGCAGCACAAGACGGTCGAATGCTATGTTGACGACCTCGCCATAAAAAGCAGAAGAAAAGAAGACCATCGCAATGATCTTCGAGAAGTCTTCCTCCGACTTCGCAAACACAAATTGCGGATGAATCCACTAAAGTGATTCTTCGGTGTCTCATCGGGTAAGTTTCTCGGATTCATAGTACGGAAAGCTGGAATAAAACTTAACCCCACCAAAGTCAAGGCTATCTTGGAAATGCCATCTCCCAGAACCCTAAGAGAATTAAACGGGCTTCAAGGAAGGCTGGCCTACATCCGACGGTTCATCTCCAATCTATCAGGGAAATGCCGTCCATTCTCTCGTCTGACGAAGAAAGGCGTGGACTTTGTCTGGGATGCTGAATGTGAAAGTGCATTTCAAGACATCAAAGCATACCTCATCAAACCTCCAGTGCTGGCTGCCCCCACAACTGGAAAACCATTCATCTTGTACACAAGAGCTCTCGACCATTCTTTGGGTGCTCTACTCGCACAAGAAAACGACGACGGGAAAGAAGCTGCTCTATATTACCTTAGTCGCATGTTGGTAGGTGCAGACTATCGCTACTCCCCAGTCGAAAAAGAATGCCTTGCAGTGATGTTTGCCGTACAAAAGCTACGTCACTACCTGCTGTCCAATACAGTCTACCTGATTTCGAGGATCAACCTCCTAAAGGTCCTTGTCACAAAAGCAGGTTCTCTCAATGCCCGACTGGCAAAATGGTCCATCCTTCTATCACAGTTTGATATTAGGTATGTACCACAAAAAGCAATCAAAGGCCAAGCTCTAGCAGACTTCCTCGCAGAGCATCCATTGCCTAAAGATTCTCCACTCAGGGATGATCTCCCAGACGAATTTGTCTACAATGTAGAAACTTCCTTATCAAACGCTTCCTGGGACATGTACTTTGACGGTGCGACCAGGACAAATGAAAAAGGAAAGCAAATATCGGGAATCGGCGTCCTCTTTGTCAGCCCCGACAAATACATGATTCCACACGCCTTCTCGCTACTGGAACCATGTTCAAACAATGCAGCTGAGTACCAAGCCCTGATTGTTGGATTGGAACTCGCCCTCGAATCCGGCATCACCATGCCGGAAGCTTTTGGAGACTCTCAACTGGTCGTCAACCAGATGAATCAGAAATATGAAGTCAGGAAGCCTGATTTGCTACCTTACTACAATAAGGCGCAGTCGCTTCAACAAAAATTCAACATCTGCCATATCACCCACATCATCAGAGGTGAAAACATCCGTGCAGATGCTCTGGCCGGACTCGCCGCATCCATGGCAATCCAAGAAGGGGAAAACATGCAGGTCACAGTGTGTCAAAGAAGGATTCTCCCTCCTCTCAACACACACCAAACAATTGCTGAATGCCGCCAAGTGGTTGGAAGTCGGATATCCATCCTCAAACCTCCGATGGGCGACTGGAGAGATCCGTGCATTGATTATATCATGTTCGGAATACTACCTGAAGATCCAAAAGAACGGGTAAGCATCCAAAGAAGAGCCCCAAACTTTCATTTGGATATACCTTCAAAAGCACTTTACAGAAAATCCTTCAACGGAGTACTCCTACGCTGCTTATCCCAACAAGAGGCTGAGGAAACTCTCGAAGAAGTACATGCTGGTCTTTGTGGAACCCATCAGGCTGGCCCTAAGCTCTACAACCAGATAAAAAGGCTAGGTTACTATTGGCCTACCATGGTAGCTGATACAATGCAATTTGCCAAGCGCTGCCAAAAATGCCAGATTCACGGAGATTATGTCCACATACCTCCAGAATGGCTACATCCCACAGCAATCTCATGGCCTTTCGAAACCTGGGGTATGGACATCATAGGTCCTATTTCTCCCCCATCAAGCAAAGGTCATCGCTTCATCTTCACCGCTACGGATTATTTCTCCAAGTGGTCAGAAGCATTTGCGCTCAGCGAAATGAAGACTTCATCAGTCCTTCAGTTCTTGCGCACCAACATTATTTGTCGCTTCGGCATACCTAAAAGATTCGTCCATGATAACGGACCACAATTCCGGGATCACAGATTCTATAGGTTCTGCGACAAGTACAAAATCCAAAGTTTTCCTTCAACTCCATATAATCCAGCAGCGAACGGACTAGCAGAAGCCTTTAACAAGACACTCTGCAAAATTCTCAAGAAAATGGTCTCTAGTCACAAAAGAGACTAGGCCGACAAACTACCAGAAGCCTTGTGGGCCTATCGAACTACCGTTCGAGGACCAACCCATAGTACACCGTTCTCTTTGGTCTATGGATGCGAAGTTGTTGTCCCTTTGGAAATACAAATTCCTTCCTTAAGGGTATCTTTGCAAAATGACATGACGCAAGAATGCAATGTCAAATTGAGACTCCAAGAGCTGGATAATCTCGATGAAAGACGACTCGAAGCTCTACAAAGCATTGAGTTGTACCAAGCACGCATGGCAGGATCTTTCGACAAAAAGGTCAGGCAACGCGCCTACAAAAAGGGTGACTTGGTTCTTGCAGTAAAAAGACCCATAGTCTTTGCCCACAAATCCAAAGGCAAATTCGAACCAAAATGGGAGGGACCCTTCGTCATCAACAAAGTCTTCTCCAATGGTGCATACGCTCTTCTAAACATGGAAGGAGACAGATGTATGCTACCCATCAACGGTAAGTTCTTGAAGCGGTACTACCCTTGAAGACTTCCTCAAACGGGTCAGAGCAATATCTGCATGGCTAAAGCGTATTTCCAAGGTACTTGCTCATCAAACCCACCCCTTTTGAGATTTTCATCTTTATGTTGAAGTTTCCAAAAAAAACTATCTCTCAAAACAATGCTTACTTTCATCGTTTCATTGTTCAAAAAGAAAAATCAAATCCAAAAATCCAAGTTTAGGAGCCTCTTCCCAGACTTGACCAAAATTTCGATCCTTGAACCCAAAATTCATGGTTTGAAACAAAAATCGGGACTTAGGAATTTTCACCCTAGACCGCCTCGACTTTTACAACCAAAATGGTTTTAAGTCAAAATTTATGACCTTCGTGTCTTTAAACAAAAATTTTGAAACCGCGGGGAAGCGACATTCAGTCGATACTCGCAAAACCCAAAAACTGGAAGGATGCGAACCCCATTCGATACTTCCAAAACCCAAAAATAGGAAGGATGCGAACCCCATTCGATACTTCCAAAACCCAAAAATCGCAAGGAAACGAACCCCATTCGATACTTGTAATTTTCAAAAATCGTGGAGAAGCAACAAACCAGTTGATATCCACAACCCAAATTTCAAAAATCGTGGAGATGCAACATACCAGTTGCTATCCACAACCCAAATTTCAAATGGTTCGAGAAAACCTCAAATTTCAAAAATCGCGGAGAAACGACATCAAGTCAGTACCCGCAAAACCAAAAGTGTTGGGAAAAGCAGGGAAGCGACGCTTAGTCGATATTTGCACCCCAATTCGCGAGGAAGCGACATTCCATCTATACTCGCAAAACCCAGCCCGCGAGGAAGTGACATTCCATCAATACTCGCAAAACCGAATGAGCAAGGAAGCGAAATTCCATCGATACTTGCAAGACCATTCAGCGGGGAGGCGACATTTAGTCGATACCTGCATTTTGAAAACCAAAACTCGGCTATAAACGCCAAAATTCGGCTATAAACGCCAAAATTCGGCTCTAAATGCCAAAACAAAAACTTTTCAGCTATAAATGCCAAAATCGGCTTTCATGCCAATAAAACAAAACTTGGTTTTCAAAAAACTCGGCTATAAACGCCAAAATCTGGCTATAAACGCCAAAACTCGGCTATAAACGCCAAATCCGGCTATAAATGCCAGAATCCGGCTATAAATGCCAAAATTCGGCTATAAATGCCAAAAACAAAAATTTTCAGCTATAAACGCCAAAATCGGCTTTCATGCCATCTCAAAATCGGCTCTCATGCCACAAATAAAATTTTTGGCTTTCATGCCATCTCAAAATTCGGCTATAAACCCCAAAATTCGGCTATAAATGCCAAAACAAAACTAAAAAAAAAGGCTATAAACGCCAAAATCTGGCTATAAATGCCAAAATTCGGCTATAAATGCCAAGACAAACAAAACAAAATTCGGCTTCTATGCCATTCTAAAATTCGGCTTTCACGCCATCCAAAAATTCTGGCTCCCATGCCGCAAAACAAATTTTGGCTCTTTCGCCACAAAATTAGGCTTTCTCGCTATCCAAATTTTGGTTTTCAAACCATCAAAAAAAAAAAAACCAGGCTTTTCGCAACAAAAATTGGCTTTCATGCCCAAAACAACTCTTTGACAAAAGATTTTCACAAAATGACAACCTTTTGATCAAATTCTTAAACAAACATTCCCATCAAACTTTTGCTCAAAATTATTTTTATCAAAAAATAATTTAAGTGAAAGGAAGGGGATACAAAATATAGTACCAAAATTGTTTATACATGGAGGTACCAAAAAAAATAAAAAGGAAAAAGAGTTTGTTACAACTCAGGAGCTCAATCCTACATGGTATTCAACCAAAGATTCAACTCCTCAAGCAGACCCATGGCCTTAACTTCCAAAGTTTTTAGGCCACGCTTCTTCAAAATGTCCCCATAAAACGTGGCCGAATGCCGTAACCCATCTGCAGTACGAGGAAGTTCTTCCCAGAGGACTTGCCACTGCTCAGGCTCCGGAGTCTTCCTCCGGACATTCCCTTCAGCTTCTTCAACCTGGCGAATGAGAGTCCCCTCCTTCTCCCAAGCCTGCTGAACGGCCGCATTAGAAGACCTGGCAGACCGACGAGGTGCGTCAGAAATAGGACCTTTACCCTTGTTCGTTCTAGAAGAACTACCTGCAAAAGATGGAAGAGAAAAGATCAATCAACATCAAAATGACAGAATTCTACTGCAAAAATTCTAGCAAAATTTTGACATGGTTCCAGGGCAATTCCGAAGAAAAGGAAAATACTCCGAAAAAAGACAGGAAGCTTGAAGATGAGCTCAACATCGCTGCGAGCTCATAGTCAGTGGAGAATTCTGAAAGAATGTTCGAACTCAACATCGCTGCGAGAACAAGCCAATCTCATCAAACTTCCGCAAAATCTAGAAAAGAGCTCAACATTGCTGAGAGCTTCAGAATCCAAAAGTTGCAAACTTCCTCAAAATCCAGCAAGACCAAGAAAGAGCTCAACATCGCTGCGAGCTTAAAATCCCGATACTTGCAAAAGATTTTCAAGTATGCATCATCATACTTCCAAATCTATTTACCAAAACTCATGCATCAAAAATATATCATCATGCATTAGATGCTAGGAAAACCTTGACCAAAGTTTGACCAATTCCAACCCAATTTGGTCAAAACCAATCAAACTTTGTCCAAGTCAAAAATCATGTTGGCTTGACCTATTGACTCTAGCCTTCTATCTTGATGCATCAAACAAAAAAAATGCATACATATTGAAATTGCATAGCCTCATTATCATAGTGAGCAAACAAGGAAAAAGAAAAAGAGAGAGAAAAAAATCTCTGTAAAAAAAAAAAAAAAAAAATTTGGCCCACAGGCCGTGGCCCACTGCCACGTGGCAGTACGGTCAGGTCCGTACGGACCTGTCCGTACAGCCAGAGAAAAAAAAAAACAGCAAAAAAAAAAAAAAAGAGAAAAGAAGAGAAAAACGCTGAAAAAAAAAAAACAGGATCAGCGTGGAAAAAAAAAACACAGAAAGAAAGAAAGAAAAAAAGAGTTCACGAAAAAAAAAAAAGAGAAAATCGTGAAAAGAAGAAAAAAAAAGAAAAAAAAAGGGAAAGAAAAAAAGAGAAGCACGAAAAAAAAGGGAAGAAAAAAACGTGCATGACGAGAAAAGAAAAGGAAAAAAAAAAGAGAAGAAGAAAGAAAAGAAAAGAAAAAGAAAAAAAAATGATGAAGAAGCTACTTCTACAATGGAGATTCTTGAGGAGGAAGAAAACTTACTTGAAGCCATTGATGAAGAAGAAGAAGAAGAAAAGCTTGGAGATCCTTGAAGAAGAGAAAGCACTTCTTGTCTTGGGGAGCACTCTTGAAGATTTCTTGCAAAAAGAAAGTAATGCAGCAAAAGCACCAACTCTCTTTGCTTTTATAGAACAGAGCAAGCCAAAAGAGGAAACAAAGAGAAAGAAAGGAGGTAAGTGCTAAAATTTAGCTACTTTCCCAAAGAGAAAGATATTTTGAGAGAATCTTTCCACAAAAAGAAAATTTGAGAAATTCTCTCCAAGTAAAGAAATTTTTAGATATTCTCTACACAAAAGAGATATTTTTGGATATTCCTTACAAATATGACACTATATGAGATCTAGGCCATCTCCAAAGCCTAAGGTCCCATGGGTTAGCCCATATGAGCCAGGTTTGACCACCTAGGCACTAAAAGTGGCTTTTAGTCAAAATATTCCTCTTACCAAGAGCAAAAAAAAAAAAGAAAAGAGAAAAAAAAAAAAAAAAAAAGAGAGTCCCATGCCTCTTTTGAGTTGATGAGACCATTCAAAAAAAAATAAGAGAAAAAAGGAAAGTCTCATGAGTTTCCAAAAACCAAACCATTCAACCTCATGAACCAAATTGAGCCAAAATCTTGAAATTGACATTTCACAAAACCAAATTCCGGTCCCCTAGCTCGCCACATACAGCTTGTTAGGTCACAAGACCAAAACCAAAAATCAAAATTCAAACCAAACCAAACCTGACCCCCCAACCTGCTACATACAGCTTGTTGGGTCACAAGGTCAAAATCAAAATCAAACCCGACCCCCTAACCTGCCACATACAACTTGTTAGGTCACAAGGTCAAAAACCAAAATCCAAAACCCAAAATCCAAATACCCCATGTCATTTTCAAAACATTGCCTTGAGATGGTACGTGATCCCTCTCACTACCATAAAATTCCCCCGGAAACTCAGAAGGCTATTAAAAAAAAAAAATTTGCTCAAGACTCTCGGTCAAGTTGGAATCTTTCCTCCAAGTTTCTCTTCAAGGCACATCGACTCCAAAAAGCTACTCGTCGCTCTACCTCGAGGGGCATTTGTTGACACCGAAAAAGTCAATATGTCTCCTCAACATCAAGAAGCCTCCTGAAGCTGCATCCTGCTAAAAATAGGCAAGGCTACTTCAAACATCAGATTTTGTCAGAATAAGACAGAAACTGAGAGATCCTTCAAGACAGCTAAAAGAGGAGTACACCTGAGGTTTCGGGCCATTCCGACATCGTTTGGCCTAACTTCACTGCTCCGACAGCTAAACAAGCGCTCCCGGCGGCGATATCATCAAAGACACAAAAACTTTGATCAGAGCCTACGGATGACTCCAGAATGTCTCCAAAGGGCTCCATGCCAAATTTCAAGTCAAACCGACAACGTTTGACCCTCCATCAATGCTCGAGCAGCAAAATCAAGCCTCCCGGCGGCGGTAACCACCGAAGCCAGCACTCATCAAACAAAATACATGAGTGGCTTCAATATGCTTCCAAAAGGCTGCACGTCAAATTTCAGGTCATTCCAACAACGTTTGACCAGGTTTCGATGCTCCGAGAGAAAATCAAGCCTACCGGCGGCGGAGCAACCCTGGACCATGACATCCAAAACGGAGCCCATGGAACGTCTCAAAATGACTCTAATAGGCTCCTCGTCAAATTTCAGGTCAATCGGACATCGTTTGACCACATATCAAAGCTCGGCATTTTCCCCGCAGCAAAATCAAGTGAAGCATCGATGGGACCCCAAACGGCTTCAAAACTCAAATAAAAGCCCATGGTTGGTCCTATCCACTGCTCAAGAAGCTTCACCTCAATTTTCAGGTCATTCCGACATCGTTTGACCTAGTTTCGACACTTGACGGAAAATCGGCTACAAAGTCTTCGACTTTCCCGAAAAATAGGAAACTTTGTGCTCCGATTTCGCGAGGGTTCTCGTCAAGATTTCTCCAAGAAAATCAAGTCAATAATTGAGGAAAAATGTCAAGAAAAATACAGAAGAAAAAAGGAACGAAAAAGACGAAAAAACGGCCGAAAACGACGCTCGGCAACCAAACGGGCCGAAGCCCTATGGTCGCCCGGCGACCCTGGAAATCCGGGTCGCCGGATTTTTCGCCGAATCGTCCGTTTTCCGATTCCTTTCGCATTTCCGGTGTTCTGGCCTCTGTGATTTTCTGAAAATCCAATGTTTGATGCTTGAAAACGACTGATCTTCGTCGACATCTCGGATCCGCCGTCAAAAGCATGAAATCATTACCGATCGCCTCAAGATCGCCAACCGGCTGACCAAGAAAGTGCACTTTCTGTCCGACCGATCGTGAAATCGACAAGACAGATGTCACCGGCCCGCCTACATCAATCAATGTCTGAAATTGCATCGCAATCCGACATCAAACAATGCGTGGATCCACCAGTGATGATCGCAAGAAGAATCTCAAAAGGCGCAGCACGGCCCACGACTCTTCACATGCCTTGGTAACCACTTAATGACGTTAATTGACCCATTAAAGCAGTCATTAACTCATTATTTTGGACGGCCCAATCAGAACCAAGCATTTGGGAGTTACGAATCCAAGCAATCATGGCATTAAACCCATGAAACTCCCATCATCATGAAGCATAAAGGCAATTAAATGCCCACTACCTTCATCGGCCAATCACAAGCCTTGAAAAAGGAGTTACAAAATCGATTTGTAACCCCTCATCAATTCTTTCATCATGGCCATCAATGCCAATAAACATCTCATGGCTACCAAAAGCCTATAAAAGGAAGTCCATTCTAAGAAGAAAGCATGATGAAAAGAGATCCCAAGTGCAAGCTCTGAAAATTCAGAAAATCCAACAGAGAGACGAAGTTCTGCTACTTTGCTCTCGGAAGCACCACAAGGTGATCAACGTCCCTTGGGGGGTGGTCACCTCCTTCTCCAACATGGCCTAAACGTGGTTTTTCAGCCCGTTTACTCGGTTTTTCATTTGATATAGGACCTTCTCTTGGTCCTTGTCCTTTAAAAAACTGAGGTTAGGAGCCAAGCCAAAGAATCAAAGCATCACATATTCTCATTTGAAGGACGATGGCGAAGCCCATACATGACTTGCGACCGTCGATCTCAACGTGTCCCCACAATCTCCTGAGAAGTTAGATCCCTTTTCTTCCTTTTCTATTGTAGTTTGTATTTCTTAAAGAGACAAAAAGAAACCACAATTCTTGTCTTTCATATTTGATGAGTTTTGTAAAACGCCTTTCACGGCAAAATCGCCTTTCACGGCAAACAAAAAAAAAAACTCCTCTTACGGCATTTTGAAAACTTGTCTCTTTTCTTAATATTTATGTAATTTGAAAAGTTAGAAAAAAGGATTGATTTCCTTTCCACTTGCGAAGGTAAATCTCGGGATTATCACCATTCCAAATTCCAAGTAGAAAGTAAATCTGGCATACCCGTACAAAAATGTTGATGCCTGAGATTTTCCCTCCTCCGCCGAGACCCAGGTCAGCCCCCGGGGTGCGGAAGGAGAGGACGGAAGATTCCTTTCGGGTCCAACAAAGATGACCTCCTGCTAGGCGAGACAAAACACAACCGACCCTTGTACTTTACGGTGTATGTCAAAGAAATGCCAATACACAGAGTTCAGATCGATCCAGGTTCTGTACTCAACCTCATTTCTACTTCGGCACTCGAAGAGCGGGGCATCCCACATAGCAAGATAAGTCACACGTCCGTATCCATCTTCGGATATGACGGGAGCGCTCAAAGGCTTATCGGCAAAATCAGGTTCAAATTGCAAATCAGTGATCTTATTTTTGAAGTCACTGTGTATGCAATAGGGAACCCATCATGCTACAATATCCTCCTTGGACTCCCCTGGATACATGAGAATGGTGTCGTCCCTTCAACTCTACATCAGTGCATCAAGTTCATTGGCAATGATGGCTTGATACATAGAGTGTTTGCAGACAAAAAGCCCTTCAAAGGCAAGGATGTCCATTTTGCAGATGCTCAGATGTATAAAGATGGAAAAAAAGATCAGGAGGAAGTAAAAATTCATTTTGCCGACAATCTCCAGAACAATAAAGGCAAGGCTCCTCAGCAATCATCAGAGGTTAACAAACATTCCACCAAACTCGAAGTAAGCAGTCAAGCTCCCTTTGTTGTCTCCTTCAAATCTCCAAAGCCTTTGGTAATCACTACCAAAACAAAGAAGACAAAACAAAAGGCTGGAGGCAAGTTCACTGTCTCCTTTGTGTCTATTATGCATGACACAGACTCGGAGTCAGAGCCAGAAGATGACACAGCATCAACCCAAGCTGATACTTAGCGAGATCAGCTCGCTCTCATTCCATTGGAGACACTTGCTGACATAGAAGACCCTACGTCTGCTTCCTTTGTTATCCCGGCAACTTCGCCAGAAGAAAAAGCAATCTTCTTCCATAGATCGGGAGCATCTCCACTAAACTCTCTGCTTGAACCTTTCCAGAACAAAGGTATGCATCAGCTATCTCTGTATAGTCCAATGGCACAAGCTATCATGAAGAAAATGGGATACGATGCTCAGAATCCGACTAGTTTGGGAGGTGGCCGTGGTATTCTCACACCATTGGAACCCACTCTGACCAAAAGTCAACCAGAAGATTGGAAAATCCACTTTCATAAATGCAAGTCTTCATATGGTTGGGGTATGATCATACCCCTCCTATGAGACAGTTGACACCATGAGTGCAAAGTCGCTTTACCGACCAAGCCTCAACATCTCATGAATACGTTGATATCCCTGGATATCTCTTTGAGGAGTCACTCATCAAGGATCCAGAAAGCTCCTCCAATTGGTATAATTTCTCTGATAATAAAAAGGAATTTCCCGATGACACGGACGCGCGGTTTTCTGACACAGAAGAACCATCGTCTCCAAAAGAAGTACCTTACTTCGACCCGGTTCCAGCAAATGATTAGGACCATCTCATTGCAAGCCTTGAAAAAGATACTGATCAAGAAGATCCAGGGACAGAAACATAGCCTCAGTCTGAAAATGCCTCTGGCACTCCAGAAAGTCTTGTTGAGTTGGAAGCCTCCAAAAATATTGTAGAGGAACCACCTTCAAACCTTCCGACAGAAGATCCTTTTCAAAAGATAGACTTGGGAATACATGATAACCCACGTCCTGTATTCATAAGCAAGAATATAAAAGATGATGAGTAACCCGAGTATATCTCTTTTCTTCGTGAGTTCGTTGATTGCTTTGCATGGTCTTATACTGAAATGCCTGGCTTAGATCCCAAAGTAGCAGTCCACAAGCTCAACTTGCAAAAAGAAATCAAGCCTGTCAAACAAGGCCAAAGAAGATTTCGTCCCTATGTGATGGACAAAATTGAACAAGAAGTTCAGAAACTTAAAAACGTTGGCTTCATCCGCAAGGAACAGCATCCTAAATGGTTGGCCAATATCGTCCCTGTGACAAAGAAAAATGGGCAGATAAGGGTCTGTATCGACTACAGAGACCTGAATAATGCATGTCCTAAAGATGAATTCCCGCTCCCCATACCAGAGGTGATGATTAACAACACCTGTGGGTTTGAGCGAATGACATTCATGGATGGATTCTCTGGCTACAATCAAATAAAAATGCATCCTGAAGATGAAAGGCATACATCATTTCGGACTCTATTTGGCGTGTATTGTTACACTGTCATGCCATTTGGTCTGAAAAATGCAGGTGCAACATATCAGAGGGCTATGATGAAAATATTCCAAGATATGCAGCACAAGACAGTCGAATGCTATGTTGACGACCTCGCCATCAAAAACATGAGAAAAGAAGACCATTTCGACGATCTTCGAGAAGTCTTCCTCCGACTTCTCAAACACAAATTACGGATGAATCCACTCAAATGCTTCTTCGGTGTCTCATCGGGTAAGTTCCTCGGATTCATAGTACAGAAAGCTGGAATAGAACTTGACCCTACTAAAGTCAAGGCTATCCTGGAAATGCCATCTCCAAGAACCCTAAGAGAATTAAAAGGGCTTCAAGGAAGGTTGGCCTACATTTGACGGTTCATCTCCGATTTATCAAGGAAGTGCTTTCCATTCTCTCGCTTGATGAAGAAAGGCGTGGACTTTGTGTGGGATGCTGAATATGAAAATGCATTTCAAGACATCAAAGCATACCTCACCAAACCTCCAGTATTGGCTGCCCCCACAACTGGAAAACCATTCATCTTGTACACAAGAGCTCTCGACCATTCTTTGGGTGCTCTACTCGCACAAGAAAACGACGACGGGAAAGAAGCTGCTCTATATTACCTTAGTCGCATGTTGGTAGGTGCAGAGCATCGCTACTCCCCAGTCGAAAAAGAATGCCTTGCAGTGATGTTTGCCGTACAAAAGCTACGTCACTACCTGCTGTCCAATACAGTCTACCTGATTTCGAGGATCAACCTCCTAAAGGTCCTTCTCACAAAAGTAGGTTCTCTCAATGCCCGACTGGCAAAATAGTCCATCCTTCTATCACAGTTTGATATTAGGTATGTACCACAAAAAGCAATCAAAGGCCAAGCTCTAGTAGACTTCCTCGCAGAGCACCCATTGCCTAAAGATTCTCCACTCAGGGATGATCTCCCAGACGAATTTATCTACAACGTGGAAACTTCCTTATCAAATGCCTCCTGGGACATGTACTTTGACGGTGCAACCAGGACAAATGAAAAAGGAAAGTAAATATCGAGAATTGGCATCCTCTTGTCAGCTCCGACAAATACATGATTCCACACGCCTTCTCGCTACTGGAACCATGTTCAAACAATGCAGTTGAGTACCAAGCCCTGATTGTAGGATTGGAACTCGCCCTTGAATCCGGCATCACCATGTTGGAAGCTTTTGGAGACTCTCAACTGATCGTCAACCAAATGAATCAGAAATTTGAAGTTAGGAAGCCTGATTTGCTACCTTACTACAACAAGGCGCAGTCGCTTCGATAAAAATTCAACATCTGTCACATCACCCACATCCTCAGAGGTGAAAACATTTGCGCAGATGCCCTTGCTGGACTCGCTGCATCTATGGCAATCCAAGAAGGGGAAAACATGCATGTCACAGTGTGTCAAAGAAGGATTCTCCCTCCTCTTAACACACATCAAGCAGTTGTTGAATACCACCAAGTGGTTGGAAGTCGGATGTCTATCCTCAAACCTCCGATCGGCGACTGAAGAGATCCATTCATTGATTACATCATGTTCGGAATCTTACTTGAAGATCCAAAAGAGCGGGTAAGTATCCAAAGATGAGCCCCAAACTTTCATTTGGATATACCTTCAAAAGCACTTTACATAAAATCCTTCAACGGAGTACTTCTACGTTGCTTGTCACAACAAGAGGCTGAAGAAACTCTCAAAGAAGTACATGCTGGTCTTTGTGGAGCCCATCAGGCTGGTCCTAAGCTCTACAACCAGATAAAAAGACTATGTTATTATTGACCTACCTTGGTAGCTGATGAAATGCAATTTGCCAAGCGCTGCCAAAAATGCCGGATTCATGGAGATTATGTCCACATGCCTCCAGAATGGCTACATCCAACAGTAATCTCATAGCCTTTCGAAGCTTGGGGTATGGACATCATAGGTCCTATCTCTCCCCCATCAAGTAAAGGTCATCGCTTCATCTTCGCCGCTACGAATTATTTCTCCAAGTGGTCAGAAGCATTTGTACTCAATGAAATGAAGACTTCATCAGTCATTTAGTTCTTGCGCACCAACATTATTTGTCGCTTCGGCATACCTAAAAGATTCGTTCATGATAACGGACCACAATTCCGGGATCACAGATTCTACAGGTTCTGCGACAAGTACAAAATCCAAAGTTGTCATTCGACTCCATATAATCTAGTCTGCAAAACTCTTAAGAAAATGGTCTCTAGTAATAAAAGAGACTAGGGCGACAAAATACCAGAAGCTTTGTGGGCCTATCGAACCACCGTTCGAGGATCAACCCATAGCACACCATTCTCCTTGGTCTATAGATGCGAAGCTGTTGTTCCTTTGGAAGTACAAATTCCATCCTTAAGGGTATCTTTGCAAAATGACATGACGCAAGAAGGCTGGATAATCTCGATGAAAGACGGCTCGAAGCTCTACAAAGCATTGAGTTGTACCAAGCACGCATGGCAGGATCTTTCGACAAGAAGGTCAGGCAACGTACTTACAAAAAGGGCGACTTGGTTCTTGCAGTAAAAATACCAATAGTCTTTGCCCACAATTCCAAAGGCAAATTTGAACCAAAATAGGAGGGACCCTTCGTCATCGACAAAGTCTTTTCCAACGGTGCATACGCTCTTCTAAACATGGAAGGAGACAGATGTATGCTGCCCATCAACGGCAAGGTCTTGAAGCAGTACTACCCTTGATGACTTCCTCAAACGGGTCAGAGCGATATCTACACAGCCAAAGCCTATTTCCAGGTACTTGCTCGTCAAACCCATCTCCTTTTGAAATTTTCATTTTGAAATTTCCAAAAACAAAACTCTCAAAATAATGCTTACTTTCATCGTTTCATTGTTCAAAAAAAAAATCAAAAAAAAAAAAAAAAAGTCTAGGAGCCTCTTCCCAGACTTGATCAAAATTTTCCATCATTGAACCCAAAATTCATGGCTTGAAAATAAAATCAGGACTTAGAAATTTCCACCTTGGTCTGCCTCGGCTTTTACAACTAAAATGGTCTTAAGTCAAAATTTATGACCCTCGTGTCTTTAAACAAAAAATGGTTTTCAAAAACCGGAAGTATGCGAACCCCATTCGATACTTCCAAAACCCAAAAACCGGAAGGATGCGAACCCCATACGATACTTCCAAAACCCAAAAACAGGAAGGATGCGAACCCTATTAGATACTTCCAAAACCCAAAAATCGCAAGGAAGCGAACCCCATTCAATACTTGCAAAACTTCAAATTTCAAAAATCGTGGAGACGCAATATTCCAATTGATATCCACAACCCAAATTTCAAATGGTTCGAGAAAACCTCAAATTTCAAAAATCACGGGGAAATGACACCAAGTCAGTATCCGCAAAACCAAAAGTTTTGGGAAAAGCAGGGAAGCGACCTTAGTCGATACTTGCACCCCAATCCGCGAGGAAGAGACATTCCATCGATACTCGCAAACCCAGCCCGCGAGGAAGCGACATTCCATCGATACCCGCAAACCGAATGAGCAAGGAAGTGACATTCCATCGATACTTGCAAAACCATTCAGCGAGGAGGCGACACTTAGTCGATCCCCGCATTTTGAAAACCAAAAATCGGATATAAACGCCAAAATCCCGGCTATAAACGCCAAAATCGGCTTTCATGCCAACAAACCAAAACCTGGTTTTAAAAAAACTTTGGCTCTCACGCCATCTAAAAACCTTCGGCTTTCACACCAATTCAAAAAATTGGGCTTTTATGCCATCTCAAAACTCGGCTTTCACGCCAATTCAAAAATTAGGCTTTCATGCCATCTCAAAACTCGGCTTTCACGCCAATCCAAAAATTAGGCTTTCCTGCCATCTCAATTTCGGCTCTTATGCCAATTCAAAAAGAAAAAAAGAGAAAAAAAACTGGGCTTCCATTCCACAGACAACAAAATTCGGCTTTCATGCCATCACAAATTTTGGCTCTTATGCCACAAACAAATTTGGCTTCCATGCCACAAAATAAAATTCGGCTTCTATGCCATTCCAAAATCCGGCTTTCATGCCATCTCAGAAATTTTGGCTTTAATGCCATTTCAAAATTTTTGGCTCCCAAGCCGCAAAAATTTTTTTGGCTCTTACGCCACAAAATTAGGCTTCCATGCCATTCTAAAATTTGATTTTCAAGTCATCAAAAAACCAGGCTTTTTGCCACAAAATTGGCTTTCATGCCCAAAACAATCCTTTGACAAAAGATTTTCACAAAATGACAACCTTTTGATCAAATTTTTGAACAAACATTCCCATCAGCTCTTGCTCAAATTTGTTTTCATTAAAAATGATTTAAGTGAAAAGAAGGGGATACAAAAATATAGTACCAAAATTGTTTATACATGGAGGTACCAAAAAAAAGAGAAAGAAGGAAAAAGAGTTTGTTACAACTCAGGAGCTCAATCTAGCATGGTCTTCAACCAAAGGTTCAACTCTTCAAGCAGACCCTGGCCTTACCTTCCAAAGTTTTCAGGCCACGCTTCTTCAAAATGCGGCCGAACGCCGCGATCCATCTGCAGCACGAAGAAGTTGTTTCCAGAGGAACTGCCACTGCTCATACTCCTGAGTCTTCATCCGAAAATTTCTTTCAGCTTCCTCAACCTGGCGAATGAGAGTCCCCTCCTTGTCACGAGCCTCCACAATGGCGGTCCATTTGGCAGCAGCTTCTTCCTCCAAAAGCTCAAGACGCTGCCTAGCCTCGACAACCTCCTTATCAAGGCGGTCCAAATCTTGCTTCAGCCCCATGATGGCCAACTCGGTAACGTTCCTCTCCCAAATGAACTGCTTCCAAGTCTTCGAGATCTCAGTTAGCTCAGCTTTGACTTTGCTCGAAGGCTTCAAAAACATCTCATCAAAGAAGTCACCATCTGGGAAACCCTTGGTCTAAGTCCACTTGTTCCCTAAAGCGATGACTTCATCAAAAAACCCTTGGCGCTTGCAATGTCCAGACCGACTTCTTCGCTATCAGCAAGGATGTCCTGTACATGCTTAATCATGCTAAAGCCAGCTTCCAAGTGACACGAAGAGAGAGTCTCAACCCACGAGCTCAAAACAGTCTTCAACACCTTCTTTGCATATTGAAGGTGCGGCGCAAACGAGGATTCGCCATGCTCCGACGCTCGACTGCCCATGTCATGCTCCATTGGAAGAGTAATCAATAAACTATTTTTAATCGAAGAAGCTGACTCGTTGAAAGTAGAAGAAGTCCCTACTCCTGGATCGGCTGCAGGCATCCCCTGTTCTGGCTCTAAGGAAGACAGAGGAACTTCTCCTGCTGCTCCACAATCTGTCAAGGAAAAGATAAAAAGGTATAAATATGATCTCGTAAAAAAAATATATCAAGATTATTATTACATAATACCTTCTTCGACGACCGGCGGAGTACGCTCTACCTCTCTGAGCTCATCCAAAGCATCGTCAAAAGTTGCATCCATGGATGGCTCGAAATCGTGAAAATCCTCCGGCAAGTCAGCTAACAAGAAAACAAAAAGCTACATGTTGGCAAAAGACAGCACAAACAAAAGAAAAAAAAGGCCAAAGCAATCATACCAGGTGAAGGTTCTGGAACCACTCCAGAGTCCCTGAGCTCTTCCTCAGATGCCACGACTGGATCCGTCATCGCCTCATCGGCCGGAACCTCGGGCATCACCAAGTCATCGTCCTCTGCCAAAAGAAAGAAAGCAGCGGATCAAAACAAAAATCTCTTATAAGAGAAAAAAAGAAATAAAACAAAGAAGGAGAATCATACCAACTGTCTCCTCTTCTCTGCTCCTCTTCTCCGGAGGCTCGTCAACATCCCCAGACACCTCCTCAGCAATGGTGAGAGGAACTTCAAGATCAGAAGGACTATCATGCCGTCTCATATTACGGCGCTGTCCTCTCTTCCTCTTGCTTCGGAGGGTCAATCTGCTCGACGATCCTGCCCCATTATCAACATCAGTCCTCTCACTAGAGTCCTCACTGGATGGCCTACTTTTATCAGTAGACTCCATGGAAGCCTTTGTGCGCTCTGCTTGCATCCAAGCATCGATCTCGGGCTCCTCCTTTTCCAGCTGTCTCAAGACCTCACAGGAATCCCTTGTGCAGCTCCTAATCTGATGACATCATGCTCGTTGAGAAAGCCTGTCTTATGCTTCTCTCCAGAAAGGAAGGCCAAAACTTCCTCTCGACGGACACCATCTGATCTGCCAAGACCCTTCCCAGGAGACTGCCTGACATCAAGCTCTTTCTTGGAAAGCCCCCAGTACACTGAGAAGCTCTCCACGAACCACTTCGTAAAGCCAGAAGTCCGGAAAATGGGCAGCTCAGGATAAGAAATCATGGCAGTAGTGTCCTCTGCACTGTAAAAAGCCCATGCATTCCTCCCATCCTGCAGACCTCAAAAGCGCTTCACCATGCTCGAAGGCGCTCCAACAACACCTTGAGAGAAGCCAAGCTGCAATGCAAAACGCGAAGGGACATACGGCTGGATATCGACGAAAAGATGTCTACGGTACACCATCGTACCAACTCGTATGTTGAAAAGCCATCTCTTCTCTACGTTTGTCAAAGCATAGTATCTTCCCGACCCTGCCCTGGTCGAATCACGGGAGACACCAAAGTCAAAAGCCTTCTTCCGCAAACCTGGAGAAAGCTTCACTGAAGACTGCCCAATCTCGACGTCCCTAAACCGTCGAATCCTCAAACGGACAGACAAAAGAGATTCGGAAACGGCTGTCCCTCTAGCCAAACAAATCATAAAGGGATCTTCGTCCTGTGCAACCCCCAACCGATGGAAGTTAGGACAGTGGTATACATACCACGAATAGAAAATGTGGGCAGAAAATACCCTGTTCATAGGGAGCCCAAGCCGAACCAGGAAAGCAGCAGCCTGCAGTTCGGTACACAAGTAAGAGTAAAGAGCAGGTACCAAAGCCAGCCGCTCTCCAAATGCCATCTGACAAATCGGAAAAATACGATGCGGCCTGATGTGCTGTCCATCTCCTCCAGTAAAAACAGCTTCACCCAACCAATAAGTGAGGAAAACAGCGAGATCTCTCCGCAACGTAATGTCAGGACAAATGGCATCTATGCTTGTAAAGAACTTCGTCAACTCTTCTCGCATAGCGGCTATCTTCTTCAAACTTGATGCTTTAGCCCTAGCATCCTGGGCTATGCCATCAAAAGACTCCCCGCTGTCAAAAAAGTTGGAGCTGTAACTCCTCCAACTACTGCACCTGACTTTCGAGCCCTCCTTCTCCTTCAAAAAATCATAGAAGGCGATGAGCTGAAAGTATACAAGCCTAAACTCCTCAAACTGCTCCTCAAGGACGTTATCAATAGGGATAAACTCCTCATAGTGTTTGCCGAAGATAGGCAACCCGATGATGGCGCTCAGTTCCTTCAAAGAAAAACCAATCTCACCATTCGTCACAATGAAGGTGTTGGTTTGTGGAAGGAATGACTCCAGCATGACCATGAAAGCCTTATCGGAGAAAACGACGGTTTACCGAAAAGCGCGAACCGCATCAAAAATTTCGGCCTCCCGCAGAATGGCCTCGCCAATCTTCATGGTGTGATCAGTCTATGATTCCCAGCTCGAGTCAGCACTGAAACAGCCACGAAGTCAAAAAGGCTTCACCCAATTGTTGCCATCACCCGGAAAAATGCCAAGGCCCATTGGTCTCAAATCAATCGATGAACGATCAGAACCTTGGTAGCCACTGGCTGACATCAACATGTCGATACGGATAGACGACTTCTCTGCAAAACCCAAAGGGCCGCCAACAAAAACCCCAGTCCTGATAACACTGGTCCTCTTCACCTAGCTCGGAGGATCTTCCCTCTTAGAGCACGTGGGAGAAAGGCTCAAGATCGAGATGGTCCGATTGAAAGTTGACCGGGTAGAAATAGTTCTCTCCTCACCATCTGCTGTGTAAAAGAACTGAAAACACCTCCTTTAGTATGTCAAGTCGTCGGGGACTGCATCACCAAAGAAAAAGGTAGGCTTGGGCACAATGCTCTGATCGTCCGTAACCCAAGGACGGCTGCTTACCACGATCTTGTAGAATTCCTCATCTTTGAGAGCGATCAATCGCTGTCTCATCTCATCGCGATTGAGGGAATCACACTCTTCCAAGTTCTTCTCAACAAACTGGACCTTCTCCCAAGCCTGCTGAATGGCCGCATTAGAAGATCTGGCAGACCGACGAGGTGCGTCAAATACAGGATCCTTACCCTTATTCGTTCTGGAAGAACTACCTGCAAAGGATGGAAAAGAAAAGATCAATCATCATCAAAATGACAAAGTTTTGCTACAAAAAATTCTAGCGAAATTTTGACATGGTTTCGAGACAATTCCGAAGAAAAGGGAAATACTCCGAGAAAGACAGGAAGCCTGAAGATGAGCTCAACATCGTTGCGAGCTCATAGTCAGTATAAAATTCTCAAAGAAGGTTCGAACTCAAATATTGCTGCGAGAACGAGCCAATCTCATCAAATTTCTACAAAATTTGGAAAAGAGCTCGACATTGCTGCGAGCTCCAAAATCCAAAACTTGCAAAATTCCTAAAAATCCAGCAAGACCAAGAAAGAGCTCAACATCGCTGCGAGCTCCAAATCCCAATACTTGCAAAAGATTTTCAGGTATGCATCATCATGCTTCCAAGTCCATTTACCAAAAATCATGCATCAAAGAATATCATTATGCATTAGATGCTAGGAAAACCTTGACCAAAGTTTGATCAATTCCAACCCAATTTGGTCAAAACCAATCAAACCTTGTCCAAGTCAAAAATCATGTTGGCTTGACCTAGAAACTCTAGCCTTCTATCTTGATGCATCAAACAAAAAAAATGCATGAACATATTAAAATTGCATAACCTCATTATCATGGTGAGCGAACAAGGAAGGAAAGAAAAAGAAAGAGAGAGAGAAAGAAATCTCAGCCAAAAAAAAAATTTTGGGCCCACAGGCCGTGGCCCACTGCCACGTGGCAGTACGGCTAGGTCTGTACGGACCTGTCCGTACAGCCAAGAAAAAAAGAAAAAAAAAGCTGAAAAAAAAGGAAAAAAGGGTGAAAAAAAAAGAGAAAATCACCGTGTGAAAAAAAAACAAAAAAAAAGAACAAAAACCGTTAAAAAAAAGGGGAAAATACGGAAAAAAAAAGAAAAAGAAAAAAAAATGTGAGAAAGAAAGAAACACGGTGAGAAAAATAAACAAACACGGTAAAAAAAAACGGGGAGGAAAACCGTGAGCAAAAAGAAAAAAAGAAGCACGAAAAGAAAAAAAGACAAAAAGAAAAAACCGTGCTTGGAAAAGAAAAAAAAAACAGAGAAGAAGGGAGGAAGAAAAAGAGAGCAAAGAAAGAAAGAAGCTACTTCTACAATGGAGTTTCTTGTGGAGGAAGAAAACTTACTTGAAGCCATTGATGGAAAAGAAGAAGAAAAAAGCTTGGAGATCATTGGAGAAGAAAAAGCACTTCTTGATCTTGGAGCACCCTTGGAGACTCTTGCAAACAAAGAAAGCAATGGAGCAAAAGATCCAACCCCCCCTTGCTTTTATAGAGGAGAGCAAATCAAAAGAGGAAACCAAGAGAAAAGAAAAGAGGTAAGTGCTAAAATTTAGCTACTTTCCCAAAAGAAAGATATTTTGAGAAAATCTTTCCAAAAAAGAAGGAAACTTGAGAGATTCTCTCCAAGTAAGGATATTTTTATATATTCTCTACACAAAAGAGATATTTTTAGATATTCTTTACAAAATTGACACCATATGAGATCTAGGCCATCTCCAAAGCCTAAGGTCCTATGGGTTAGCCCATATGAGCCAGGTTTGACCACCTAGGCACTAAAAGTGGCTTTTAGTTAAAATATTCCTCTTACCAAGAGCAAAAAAAAATGTCCCATGCCTCTTTTGAGTTGATGGGGCCATTCAAAAAAAAAAAGAAACAAAAAAAGAAGGAAAAAAAAAAAAAGGAAAGCTTCATGAGTTTCCAAAAAACCAAACCAACCAACCTCATGAACAAAATTAAGCCAAAATCTTGAAATTGACATTCCACAACAAACCAAACCTTGGTCCCCTAACTCGCCACATACAGCTTGTTAGGTCACAAGACCAAAACCAAAATCAAAATCCAAACCAAACCAAACCAAAACCAAAACCAAAAAACCAAATCTGACCCCCCAACCTGCCACATACAGCTTGTTGGGTCACAAGGTCAAAATAAAAAATCAAACCCTGACACCCTAACCTGCCACATATAGCTTGTTAGGTCACAAGGTCAAAAACCAAAATCCAAAACCCAAAATCCAAATATCCCATGTCATTTTCAAAACTTTGCCTTGAGATGGTACGTGATCCCTCTTACTACCATAAAATTCCCCCGGAACCTCAGAAGGCTATTCATAAAAAAAAAAATGATCAAGACTCTTGGTCAAGTTGGAAGCTCTCCTTCAAGTTTCTCTTCGAGGCACATCAATTCCAAAAAGCTACTCGTCACTGTACCTCGAGGGGGCATTTGTTGACACCAAAAAAGTCACTATGTCTCCTCAACATCAAGAAGCCACATGAAGCTGAATCCTGCTGCAAAACAGGCAAAGCTACTTCAAGCATCCGATCTTGTCAGAATCAAAAAAAAAAAAAAACTGCAAGATCATTCAAGACAGCCAAAAAAGGGGTACACCTGAAGTTTCGGGCAATTCCGACATCGTTTGGCCTAACTTAACTTCTCCGACAGCTAAACAAGCGCTCCTCGCTGCGACATCATTGAAGACACCAAAACTTCGATCAAAGCCTACGAATGGCTCCAGAATACCTCCAAAGGGTTCCATGCCAAATTCCAAGTCAAACCAACAACGTTTGACCCTCCATCAACGCTCGAGCAGCAAAATCAAGCCTTCCAGCGGTGAGAACCACCGAAGTCATCACTCATCAAACAAAATACATGAGTGGCTTCAACATGCTTCCAAAGGGCTGCACGTCGAATCTCAAGTCATTCCGACAACGTTTGACCAGGTTTCGATGCTCCGAAAGAAAATCAAGCCTACCGGCGGCGGAGCACCCCGGGACCATGACATCCAAGTCATAGCTAATGGATCATCTCTACATGACTCCAATAGGCTCCATATCAAATTTCAGGTCAATCGGACATCCTTTGACCACATATCAAAGCTCGGCATTTTCCCCGCAGCAAAATCAAGTCAAGCATCGACGGGACCCCAAACGGCTTCAAAACTCAAATAAAAACCCATGGTTGGTCCTATCCACTGCTGAAGAAGCTTCACCTAAATTTTCATGTCATTCTGACATTGTTTGACCTAGTTTCGACTCTTGACGGAAAATTGGCTACAAAGTCTTCGGCTTTCCCGAAAAATGGGAAACTTTGCGCCCCGGTTTCGCGCGGGTTCTCGTCAAGTTATCTCTAAGAAAATCAAGTCAATAATTGAGGAAAAATGTCAAGAAAAATATAGAAGAAAAAAGGAACAAAAAAGAAGGAAAAACTGCAGAAAACGAAGCTCGGCGACCGAAAGGGCCAAAGCCCCATGGTCGCCGGCGACCCTGCAAATCCGGGTCGGCGGATTTCTCGCCGGATGGCCCGATTACCGATCCTTTTCGCGTTTCAAGTGTTCCTGCCTCTGTGATTTTCTGAAAATCCAATTTTTGATGCTTGAAAATGACTGATCTTCATTGACATCTCGGATCTGCTCATCAAGAGCATGAAATCATCACTGATCGCTCCAAGATCGCCAACCGACTGACTAAGAAAGTACACTTTCTGTCCGACCGTTCGTGAAATCGACAAGACAGATGTCACCGGCCCACCAACATCAATCAATGTTTAAAATTGCATCACAATCCGACATCAAACAATTTGTGAATCCACCTGTGATGATCACAAGAAAAATCACAAAAGGTGCGGCGCGGCCCGCGACTCTTCACATGCCCTGGCGACCACTTAATGTCGTTAATTGACCCGTTTATGACAACTTAATGCAGTCATTAACTCATTATTTTTGGACGGCCCAATCAGATTCAAGCATTTGGGAGTTACAAATCCAAGCAATCATGGCATTAAACCCATGAAACTCTCATCATCATGAAGAATAAAGGCGATTAAATGCCCATTATCCTTCATCGGCCAATCACAAGACAAGAGAAGGGAGTTATAAAATCAAGAAATAAAACTTGTAACTCCTCTCATCAATATCATCAATTCTCTCATCATGGCCATCAATGCCAATAAACACCTCATCGCTACCAAAAGCCTATAAAAGGAGGTCTATTCCAAGAAGAAAGTGTGATCCCAATCCCCGAAAATCCAGAAAATTCAAGAGAGAGTCGAAGTCCTGCTACTTTGCCGCCAGAAGAACTACAAGGTGATCAAAGTCCCTTGGGGTGCCACCCCCCAAGGTCCCCTCTTTCTACAACATGGCCTAAACGCGGCTTTTCAGCCCGTTTACTCGGTTTTTCATTGGATATATGACCTCCTCTTGGTCCTTGCCCTTTAAAAAATTACGGTTAGGAGCCAAGCCGAAGAATCGAAGCATCAAGCGTTCTCATTTGAAGGACAATGGCGAAGTCCATACATGACTTGCGACCGTCGATCTGAACGTGTCCCCACAATCTCCTGAGAAGTTAGATCCCTTTTCTTTCTTTTCTATTGTAATTTGTATTTTTTTAAAGAGACAAACAAAAATCACAATTCTTGTCTTTCATATTTGATGAGTTTTGTAAAAATCGCCTTTCACGGCAAACAAAAAAAAAAAAAAAAAAACGCCTCCTACGGCATTCTCAAGAAAACAAACTTGTCTCTTTTATTAAATATTTATGCAATTTGAAAAGTTAGAAAGAAGGATCGATTTCTTTTCTACTTGTGAAGGTGAATCTCCGGATCATCACTATTCTAAATTCCAAGTTGAAAGTAAATCTGGCATACCAGTACAAAAAGTTGATACCCGCGATTTTCCTCCTCCGCCGAAACCCAGGCAGCCCCCAGGGTGGAAGGAGAGGACGGAAACCCGAGGGTCCATCACCTAGATCTCTAATTGTGGTTAGATGGGCACGGATGCAGAAAAATGGGGGGGGGGGAGTAGATTGGATGAGTAGATCTGTGATCAAGAATGAGATTGGACGCAGATGTAGAAAAATGGAGGGGGTTGCCGCAGATCTCTAATCAAGATGGGCGATTAGCTGCAGAGAAGGGCTGAGGCGCAGAGAAAGCTCGAGAGAGTCCTTCGTAGCATAGAGATCGATTAGGTTATTCGTGTCAGAGAAATCAAGAGAGTCCTTCACAACGAAAATGAGCAAAAATGAGGGAGGGAAAATGCAGAGGAGGGGTTGGGCGATTACGCCATGCGAAAATGAGGAAGGGGAAACAGTTTATGTAGGACCAAAAATGAGGGCGGGAAAGGGTATATTTTAAGTTTCATTTGGGCGCCACACGTGTAAGTTGCACGCTTCAGCTTATACTCCCCTAAGCTGCAGCTTAGGGGAGCCCCTCCCATAGATATGAGTTTCAGTTTTATTGCTTTATAAATGATATGGGGTTATGGAATTGATTTGATTTGATTTGTGGATCAATTTGATAGTCTTAAAATTGATAAAATGATGGATGAGAAGTGTTATGCTTATGTAGAATGATGTTTGAGAAGGGAACAAGAAGTTCCATAGTTTTCTTGCAGGTTGTGAAAGAATTTGGAATGGAAGAAGAATTGTTCAGAATTCTGGATTTGGAATTCTGGAGCAGTCGCTCGAGCGAACACTTTCTGCATGGCAACCGCTCGAGCAAACCTGTTTTTCCCTGTCATCGCTTGAGTGAAGTGACCCACTTTCTGGATGATGTCCGCTCGAGCGAACCTGAAGCAAATGTTTAAGGTCTTTTAGATTAATTGAAAGTGAATTACTTCCTTAATCAAGGAGATTTCATGATTTGTGGCTGGTAACCGAATTTATATTTGGTTAACCAAAGGACGAAGTTCATTTGACCAAATGGTCAATCAAATGTACTTCAAGTACACTTGGAATTTCTAAGAATTTAATGTTCCTGGATTTGAAACTGAAATGGATCGTGGGTTAATCAAAACTAATAAAATTTCAGATTTAGTTTCTGAATTTAAAGAAGATAACCTATTGTTTATATCAAGGTTGATAATAATGTTTATGCCTTGATGGGTGCTAATTAAGGGGACTTTAATGTACAAATTTCATAAAAATGTGGTGTCCGTTGAGAATAACACGTATATTAAATAACGAAAACTTCACTTAAATGGTTGGTTGGAACTGAGAATGAAATGAAATGAAGTGACTTGAATTGTTAAGGTTTATTTCTTTTATTGTTTTGAATAGAATTATGAATTGAATTGAATCTGAAATGGATTATTTATTGAATTGAATCCGTTGAATTGAAATTGAAATGGATTAAATGTTGAATTGTATTTACTCTCGAGTCTGGCACTCCATATCTGTTGATTATTGCTCTTTATGAGCTGTTCCTACTATAGTAGATGATTTGACAGTGTTCTAGAGCTCCATGGTATGTCAGTATCGCCGGCCCGAGTACTGATAAATCACACAATAAATGTTATTTGCATTTCTTTCCTTCACGGAAGATGATTCCTTCCATGTGGAATATGTGATTCCTTCCTTTCATAGGAAGATGTAATATAAAATGCTATTGTAGTTTACCAACTTTGTAAATGACTCTTATTGATTCTGAATTGTGTTTGCAATTGTCTGATGTTTCATTTTATGCAGATTAAATGTGTAATTAGCCTGTGTAATCATAGATTTGTTTATACATACTGAATTGTCGAATTCACAGTGTTATTGATGGCATTATAGGCCCAGCTGCCCGTGCCGATTTTGCCTAGGCCGCAGCGTTCGCGAAAAAGACCACTCTGGTTCCTCTAGAAGGACTAGTTGAGTGGAATCAATGAAATGATGCGATATCATATGAGTATGATATTGGAGAATGAAAACAGAATGAAAACTTTGGAAATAATTTGTTTTTGAAACGTTTCACACTTATCATCCTTGCTTTGTATTTAAATATGCAATTGGATGTGTTACATAGTGTAAATAAGAATTTTGTTGTGTACGAAGAACATTGTACAGTTTTGTATAAAGTATTATATATAATTTAGTATTAATGTATATATTTGATATCCCTTGTGAATTCCGTTTGATGTGAAGTTCAGGGGAGTAGGTATAGACACGACTCGGGGTTAACTCGGATTTCATCATAATCTCTTACTCGGGTCGTGTCAATTATGGTCGTAAATATAAGAAATATAGTCATTAAAGGTTTGAATTTTACGTGTGCACCATGGTGATGGATTTGTAGTGTAGACTTAAAGTGCTATCAAGTTCATCAAGCCCATCGAACCATATCTCGAATCAAACGAGTCAAAATACAAATCAAATGAACTTGGCCTATCGAATTCTTGAATCAAGTGAAGTCTCAAGTTACAAATTACAAACTAGAGTGCAAATTGGTTGAATTGTGAGCTTGCCCCTATGAGTTTTCAAATCGAGTGAAGTCTCAAGTTACAAGTTACGAAGTTGAAAGCAAATTGCTTGAATTGCGGACTATATGGGACTATTTTCCTTTTTTAAACAGCTCGACTTAAAAAGGGAAGACTGAAGAGGGAAAAAAGAATCCCCTGCTGGCCCGCATGAAAGGAAAAGTAGATAACTATCAGTTCTGATACACAGTTCCACAAATTTTAAAATTTGTCAATGTCTAAGCAATTTTGGATGTATGTTTCATTCTTAATTTCAAGTATGTGTCATGACATCAACAAACACCACCACACAATAACAGATTCAAATAGATTATTCAACTGCTTTATTCTTGCAACATCCAATGAACCAACATCCAATAATTATGGTAGAAATCCTACTACCTGTTCAAATCTTCTGAGTTGGACTCATCAAGGGGACTCATCAAGGGGAAAAAAAAAAAACACAACAACAAAACAACAAAACAACAAAACGAAAACAACAACAAACACTGAAATCTGCTAATTCACAACAGCACAATGCTTCCTAATCTCACCAGCTGTTCCTGTCTTTACTTCAATCCTACCCATCTTCTGCATGGACAGTGCAAACTCTTGGAAGAATACGGACTCTGGGGCATCCAGAAGCTCATTAATGGTGGATTTTGAAGTACTATCTGTGGTGAGAGCTGCATCAGATTGGAATAGACCTCGCCTCTTGAGTAGAAGCCTGTAGTAATGGAGGTCAAAGGTCCTGAAACTCCCAGGATCCATTTCGAAAATGGTTATGTTGTTGGTTGGGTACATGCATTTCTTCTTGAGTACTAGCCCGTACTCCCTGTCCAGAGATGGATCCATGTCTCCTTTTCCTGAGAAGTTGAAGAGGCGGTTGTTGAATGATGGATTGCAGTGAGCAATTCCAATTGTGTGGCTTCCTGTGATTTGATTAAAGAATGTTAATTATCTGTTTGAAAAGTAGTAATGCAAGGATTGATAAAATGTTTAACGGTAGCCCAATTGCTTGTCCCTGGAAACAGGGTTGGCAGTGTCAAGGTGATGAGATTGCACCACTTCACATAAAAATATTTAAATTTTGAGTCAGGTCTCAATAAAATCAGTTCCAATACCAACTATATAAACTTAATGGGTCCTGTTCTGGGTCCACCATTGACCCGACTGATACCCAACTCTTTTAAGTCCTTACATGTGGAAGCTTACGCGCACCCATTTATTACTTACGATGAAAATGTCGACCTGAGCCAACCTTTAATTAACAGGTCAGGGTCGCATTGGGTTGGTGGGTCATAGTTGAGTTAATGGGGTTTCATAACACCCGTCAGATTGCCAAATCAAATAGCAAGAATTGAACTCATCCCGAGCTCGTGCTTACTCAGGTTAGAAATGTCAACCTGAATATGAGAAAGAGTTAAACTCAACCCTCAATTCAAGAATGAGATTAGTGGTACAGATATAAATCTTTACCATTAGTTTTGGGGCCACTAAACACAATTACTGGATGGATAAAGAAAACAATAATTGTTTGGACTGTTAATTTTTCACATTGATTGATTACCGGACAATAGAGTGAGGTCTTTGACATCAAGTCCTTTCCGTGCAAAACTTGACTTTAGAGAACTGAAGTTGAAAGTTGGAGCTGGGATGTTATTCAAGGCCTCTGTGGCATTTGACACTCTCCCATCTCTACGGCCTGTTGGAACCTCCCAATATGGCCCACCCTGTTTTTGTAAATAATAGAACTGAAATTGTTAGTGCCTTTGGAAAATAAATTTTCACTTTGGCTCTCCATCACATAACCTAATATTTCAAAACAGAAGAAAATTGATGTATTCTAGTTGAATTCTTACTATGGTTACAACAGAATCTCTTGCAACCAATGCAATAATATCTGCACATGAGACCACACCAGGGCACGCTTCTTCTAACAAGCTCTTCACACTGTCAATGAATCCGAGTCCGCGGAGTGTTAGATTTGGAGCTGCAGCCTTTTCAGCGGTGTTATTTGCAGTTGAGTTTATCAGAACAGATGCATCACAGCCCTATCAAGAAACATTAACAAAAGAAAATCAGCATATTTTTTAATTTTGTATAGCATTTGGATGAATTGCAATCGCAACGGAAGAGCAAAACTTAAAATGTTTTCCTCTTTTCTTGCGTATTATCAACACTTTATGATGATTTTTATGAAAATGTTGCTCATAAGTAGAATTATTTCCTACTTGGTAACATCACTAAGATGAACTTTGCCTCAATGGGGCTATCCCAATATACCTTTACATATACTATCACAAATTTTGCAAGTCGCAGTATTTAGCTTAATTGCATCTTCGCAAAAATATATTTGATATTTCAAAAATATTAGCAAAGTTCAAAATTTTATGAGAAAACTGTGATACTATATATGAGTAAAATAGAAAAATGGGAAAACGTTTTGAAGCATTATTCTATATTTATTTTGCATTAATACATCTTTTGCAGAATTTTCGAAAATATGGTGAGAAAAAGCCTAAACCGACTAAAACAATAGCCATATTTGTAACAATGCCTACATGTACCTTCAGAGGGTTTATAGGGCCTTATGTCATTGTAAACTTAGAGTTTGTTGACAGTGTCAAAAGACTCAAAACCAAACATTCAAGGCAAATGGTAGTGATGCATGGATGTCATCCACAATAATGGTAATAATAATGAATGCAACTGCCCAGGGTCCCACTGGTTGGCAGTCGGTGCGCTCTCACTCAACTTCCTAGAGTTTAACCTCTATTCCTCTCCCTTGATGTGCAAGCGGTCATCTTCCCTACGTGTGCACGTGTATTTGTTCCCAATGTGTGCTTGGGTTTAGTAGGGGACAGGTACTTTGGCTAGCACCCTAAGAACAAAAAAGAAGGCAAAAAAATGGAAAAGGAGCATAGTATAGGGTCGAAATAATGATGGTGGAAACATAGAATAAATATGGTCTTTCACCCGATGGTGAGTAAGAATGGAATGTCTAATCCAGGTAAGTTCCTGTTCATGGGAGATAACTCAGTATTGGCTGGTTGGATTGGTCACACGGAGGCCCGCGATGTGTCCTAATATTGCTTTTAAGGGAGGCCTCTCTCTTAACAGGAAGTCATTCACAATAACATTACAGTGTCAAACAGCAATAACAGAGAATACTGACCCTCACAAAACAGTCATGGAAGTGCATTCTAAGAAGGGGAGCAGCCAAAGTAGGTGCGTATGGAATATGCTTCTTCACATAGTCCAGAACAATCTCCTCTGCCTTTGGGCAGGTCTTTTCGTAAAACCCCGGTTGCAATTGACCTTGAACAGAGCCCAAGAGACCAAAAACACCAAGGAAGATAATACCCACATAACCCATCTTCCCCATCCTTCTATCAGTGAAGAAATCCTCTGTCTCACTTTTTGCAAGCTATGAGATTTTTCAGTGAATACAACGTCCACAGGAGGGTAGATTTATAGGCCCAAATGCAGAGCCTTCAATTATTTGAAATGGTCTACGTTGTATGATGGAAGCATGAAAGGTTGATGTTTGCAAGCCAACCTCCATGTGCCTTCACTATGCCTTTCGGGGAAGTTTGACTTCAACAGTTACACCAGCCAATGTTTAGGAAATTAGTTAGGATTGCCGGATATAAGACAAGGAAATAGAACTTTCAATATTTGTTCTTTATGAAGGGTGCCAGAGGTGTCGGTTCTAAATTGATACGTGTTATCCTGGATTGGTATTTCAAGAAAAGATGATTTTTGAACTAAGGAATTGGGATGATGATTTAAAGGAATTGGGATGGTGATTGATCTTTTGGGCCATATTGTACACCAATCCTTAAGAGGGTTTTTCAGGATTATGAAAATTAGTATATTTGAAAAGGTATGAGAAGCATGAAAAATCTCTAAAGTTGTAACTCTAATTTGTTTTCGAGGGTGAAACTCATGTGAAAAACCCCTTAAGTTGCAACTCTAGATTTTTAGAGACAGTGAAATTTGCTCTGTCACACTGTCCATTGAGGCTCACTATCGAACCACATAAATCTTATTTTTTTCTTCTAACGTTGCATGATTTTTTACGTTTCCAATACAGTTATATATAATAATTTTGCCTGTTTTAGAGAGCTATGTTTGTGAAAATATTTATGGGGCAGTTTTAATGCTCGGAGTCTCTCAGACTTTTCATTTAACAAAGGTTCCTTGTTTTTGCACGTTCGAGGTGAATGATTTTGGATTCAGATCTTCGACAGGGTGGAACACAATGTGGATCAGAGATGCACCAAAATACTTCCTACAGTGGATGATTCTGTTCATCAATAAAAAAAACCCGAAGTTATTGCACACCAGTTATGTAGAATGGCAATGGGCCCCTATGTACTCAATTCTCTGGTAAGATCAAGAATAATGGATATGGATTATCCAGGTTGCGAACCATCCTGTTTGCATCCTTATTAATGGCAATGGGCTTAGATTTAAATAAATAACCAAACGAATCGAAAAAAAAATAAGCTGGAGCCTGGACCACCATTGAGCTGACTTTTCACCCACTCCACCTATTCAAATAAGTAACTTTATGTTTTATCTTTTTAATAATCTTTACTGTTTTGGGTCTTAAATACTCTGGTTTGCTTGACTCTTCAGTGATTCCTCCCCATCCACAGAGAGGTCCACCAGAGGGATGGTACCAGATAATTACCTTTCTTTTTTTTTTTTTTTTTTTATAAAGGTGATTACAGTTTTTGGTGAATGTCTAATTAGTGCTTATTTGAAAATGTAATATCATTTACCTTAACTCTTTGTTGTTTATGTGAGGGAATCAACAATATGTGCAGTTTGCTCGGTTGGTTGGCAATCCCACGTGTCATCGTGCCCAGTGATTGATCCACTGGTAAGCGACTCTTTCCACTTTGTGGGCTTCCTCTCTTCCCACTTGTGTAAGTTGTACAGGATACCAGCCCCTTGACTGGAAGCATTACCATCAAGGTTGTAGACTGGGGGCATCACCATCATGTGTGAAGGTAATCAATGCCTCTAATTATTAATTGCTTGTCAAACTGGGGATGAGAGAGAAAGAGAGTGTGTCAGACTCTCTCTCTTATGCACACATTTAGCATACAAGCACCATATTTAACATATATTACAAATGTTGATTCTAATTTGTTAGGATTAGGTGCCCCTTGTTTTTGTCCATAATTGATTGGACTATTGTGGTCTCATGTTAGGCGGACAACCATCACACTATAGATCATTAAACATTAGATGAATGGTTATAAACGACATGTTGGCAAGCGATAACGGTTTAATGTTGGGTAATAAGTGATATAATATGCCATCAAATTTAGATCTATGGTTTTAACTCTAGCTAGAGGCCTGACCTCACCACATGATCTCACATCATGAGAAGGGGTCATTTTCAACAGGTTTTTATAGTGGTACTAATTCAGGTGGGATAAATTATTAATTTTATACTTTAGATTTATTTCCTGTTTTAAGGATTGTTAGATGCAGGATGCAAATTAGTTTTAGTTAGGGGGTCTTTTCGGGGAATTGATATCTTAATCCCCCTTAAACCTTATTCCCTCAATTTCACGACTAAAAAGCTATTAATGTCACTAGAGTAATTTGACTCTGGTCTATAATTTTTTTCACTTTTCTGCCCTAAATCCCATGATATCAAGGTATCCAGAGCACAAAAATAAAAAAAAGTGTACCAAAGTCAAATGATTCTGATGACATTATTAGATTTTCAGTCATGAAATTGGGGGATGCAAGTTTTAATGGGGATTGATATGTCAAATCCCCTTTGTCCTTTCTGTTATTTGTGAAACCTTCACCGATGAGTTTTTTTGTATTAAAAGTGATAGGTTGTTGAAATGAAAGTGTTTTTTGTTGATTTTTTCTTTTGAAAACTATGCATCTGCCAAAACATCTTAGAACTTGGGGTGTAAGCCTTCGAGAGGCTTTGCAAGCATCTTAATCTTTCTATGAGTTGTCATGGACATTAGCCTTGCAGATGGTTTACGTACAGTAACCTTGACCCAATTACTACAAAGGTAAGACAAGGGATGTGTTCTTGTTGCATCAGTACACATTTGGTATCAGAGTTCACCTCAATCATATTGATACACAATCATTGTCACCTATACCCATTCCTCTTCCACAAAACAATGTTGATTCTACAGTTACAAAGTTTATTCCGAGAGGAGAGGAATGATTGCCTTGGCCCTAATGTTACAAATTTTTTGACAGAGAATTTCTTATGCTTGCAAGACTTTTTCCTTTTTGTATTATTCTCTAAGCAATGCATTATTCAGATCACCATAAGATTGATCACATATAGAAAATATGACTACCTCTACATGTTGGCTAAGGCATTTGGAGTTTTCATCTCTATTAGTTAAACAGCGTTGTCAGTGATTGATCACATTTTTAAAATTCAACACTATCCTGGCCTAATTGACTTTTAATCTGATTTATTCTGATTTTATTTAATATTTAAAATTTTGGGGGATTGAAAGTATGGGAATTTTAGGCAAATATCTGGTTTTTCACATAATTTCTTGGTATCACTGATATTTGTGAGAGAGTGGGGCAACCCTCCCCTTGGTGCCATTGGTTCAAAGGTGTGGAATCCTCCTGCCCCAAACATGGGTTAGACTAATAGACTCATGCATAAAAGGCCCAACTTAAAAACTCGCATCTTATCTAGGCTTTGGTCTCAAATCCACTGGTTTTTTTTTTTTTTTTACTTGAAGTAAATCAGTTATACTTTTTTTCACTTTTTGGTGTCTTAGCCAAGGGAGCAGGGATTCAAGAAAGCACCTGCACTTGTGGTGAGAGTGGACTAGTACAAGCAACGAGAAGACACCCGCCCATGCGGGGGAGGAAAGACCGATACATGCGAGAAGATGACACTCACAAATCGGTTAGGCTTGGACGTGAGAATAAAGCCTTTACCCATTTATCCATTTGCAATTGCACTTTTAAAGCCTTTATCTCCTACCCCTATTGTGGCAAGAATCTCAATTATAGGTTCTTTGGATAAAGTTATGATATTCACATATGCTACATTTAATCTAAAAAATGAAAAATCCAGCTATGATTTTTCATGATAAGCTATAAAAATCATTTGGTTGCAGGTGTTCACTTTGAGCCAAGGAAGATGCATGATCTATTCTTTTTGCATTGAAGGAAGCAAGAAGAAGAGGCCTTTTTTTTTTTTTATCCAGATCAAGATATTTTTAGATGCTAAAGAATTTATTGAAAGCATAAGAGGGAAAGATAATTAGGTGATCATCAACCAAGTTATGTATCGTTCATCTTCTTCTGTTGAATTTTTTCATATTCGTAGGACTCTTAATTAATGAGGCTGCTCGTGTTTTGACCACGTACTGTTCTTCCCCTGGTAATAGTTTTTATTAGGATAATAGCTTTTCGGACTAGGTTTGGGATGGGTTCTCCTTAAGATACTCCCTGTCTGTGGCTTTATTGTTGTTGCCTATTGACTCATCCGAGCTAGCCGAGTACAGTATGTTGAACGAGTCAGAAAAAATGTGAAATGAGTATTTCAGTTGAGTTAGTCCAAAATATGACTTGGGTCAAGCAGATGGCTTGCCTCGTGGAAGGAAGTTTCCTAACTTTATAGTTTGCTATTCTTCTATTATTCTATTGTAAGTATCTCAGTTGAGTTAGTCCAAAATATGACTTGGGTCAAGCCGATGGCTTTCCTCGTGGAAGGAAGTTTCCTAACTATATAGTTTGCTATTCTTCTATTATTCTATTGTATTAATTACAGATGTAAAGGTTGGACTAAGAACTCATCAAATATTATGAATATATCAATATTGGGATCCGCCTGACCCGGTCAAGCTTCTTGAGTCAACTTAGCAGTGTTGACAACCTGTTGGATGTGATTGGCCCTCCATATTTCACGAGAGGGGCTCCAACACGAAACCCCTAATCCTATATATAAAAAGTTCACAGGGTATTCAACTCTGTATTTTACAGGCAAAAGAAGTCAACTTCCTGGTTGGATGAGAAAAATCCACCTAGATCAGATCAAGAAAGGAAATGGGGTTTAAACCCTAGGTCATGTCTAATTTATCTAGCTAAGTCGCCGGTTTATGTCCTTGAAGAGCTCATCTAAGACTAACAATAAACATTTCAGGAAAATACAGTGGCGGACCTACATGATTCGGACCTGGGGTGGTCGACCCATGTCGATCCAAAAAGTGTTAAGATTTACATGGGCTATATGGCCATGCCCATTTCTTGAGTAAAGCAATCACCCCACCCTATGTATCGAAAAATCCGTCGCTCTCAGTGTCAAAGATCTCCCAAATGAAAAATGTTGGGACACTTCGCTTCGTCGTTCTCCTTCTTCTTTAAGTTTATGCAGTTCGGCCTTTGTACAGTAGCATATCATAAATGTCCACCTCTTATTGTACCTTTACACAATATGTGGGGAAGCAATATGTTGATTAGCAGCGGAATATGAGTTCTTTATACTTAATTTTTTAAAAATAAAAACTAAAAAATAATATCTTTAAACCATGCAATAAGTGTGGATATTATTGACAGTTGTAGTGAATTTTGATATTTCAATATTTAACCGATCATTATTCGCCCCACCCAAATGAAATTCCTGGGTCCACCACTGAAAGAAATACGTGGGAAGCTTTCAAATTTGAGGCTCCTCTAGGGAAAAAACCTCACTAATTAAAGCTAATAAATAAATATAAAACATGAATAATAACAAGTTATACATTTTCTCATTTTGTTCTAATACTATGATAATTTTATTTCTATATTTTCATTAATACCGATATTAAAAAAATATCATAATCTTATTAGCAAAATATTATTTTAGGGAAGGTAATATTTTCATATATTTCTCATACATAATGAAGTGGTCATGACTTTTCAAGACATGATCATTGATGGCCTGGTGACAAGTGTCAACATCAGATGACCTCTCACTAATTTGACCCAAGAAATCTCACACTAATCATTTGTAATGAAGTCTTACCAATTACATTCCCACTAACATAATTCAGCCCCTATGTTTTAACTGCCCCCCTACTTATGCTCCAAGTTCCTTCATCTCCACATATTGTTATCCTTAACTCCTTCATTTCATATTAATTTGCGTCTCTCTCACTCTCATTGATACTTTGACTCCACGATAACTCCATACCACCTTCAACCTTTCTAACTTTTCTGTGGCTTTATATTGCATCTGGCATGTGTCCTTTCACAATTCCTGGTAGGCTAATCATCTTCCTGGCATGCAAATCCACACGGCATATGACCTCTAAAAACCGACCTAGGCAGAGCCTATTCCTTGTATAATGAATGGAGTGACAAGCACATATTTCTTTTAATATGAAACCATTGACTTTGATAGGTTCTTTCACTGTATGACAGGTGCGCCTCTCCCACAATCCCATAATCTACGGATCATTTTCTGTTCGGCTGGTAATGTATAGTCTATTTTGATGTCAATGTACATCCTGTTTTTTTGAGGGGTCATAATTATCGACGAGTCCCCACACTTACCATAAAATTATTATTATGCCGTTTCCTATCACCAATTAATTTTAGAATAAGTAGTAGCTCAGTAGAGTGTAAGATCATACAAGTGGTATCAAAACCTGGTAGGTTGGGTGTTCGAGTCACTCGTTTTACGAGTTCGCAGTAGCACGAATTATCATCGAACTAGTGTGGCCACCTGAAAGTGTCCACTTGAAAATCCAAGCAATTCAAAAGCATGGCGCCCCTATCTATTAGCGCTAATCCAAATCTAAATCCAATCAAAGTGGCACATTAAGATTGCTTACAGGTAAAATATGAAGTTTTACTTCGGTTTTCACGGTGATTTGGATTTTAGATGTGGGCCCTAGTGATTGCCTAAGCATGGACACTAATGAATTAATTCATCGAACCTGTCGAACTCAAACTACGAATTAGACAAATTGAGACGCAAATTAAATAAACCTACTCTATCAAATTCAATATTGACCCAGCAAAGACACGAATTACAGATTGCGAATTCGAATGCTAATTAATCGAATTGCGAACTAGGTAACTATGGTCTATTTACCCAGAAAGAGTAAATATCCAAACCCACATTTCATGGATTCAGATAACATGATCATGTATAGTCTATTAGCAGGAAAGAGTAAAACTTTCCCTCATCTTATAAAAAAGATGAGAGTTTATTTTAAGTCGTTTTTATATTTTCAATGAATTCAAAATCAATGAAGTCAACGCACACAGAGAATGGAGTTTCTACTATGAATCCCAAAATCAAATAAATCAAAAAATCCAGTTCCTTCTATGGGTTAAATAGTTTTACTGATTATTCTGTCCCATGTGGAAAGCAAGAGCTCCTTTCTTGGTTGGTCTGTAGAAGTAAACATGCGTCATGTTGTTATTTAATTTGCTTGAGGATGATCCTGTCTTAGGTGCTTTTAGCCACTTTCTGACTCTTCAGAAACCTGAAACATGTGTTGGGAACCTTCGAAGCAATTTCGATTACGTTTTTTTCTATAGTCTCCCAATGGGAGTGTGCCAATCACACGAATTCAATATCTGAGATTCTTCTTCTACTCCCTGATCAAAATAAGTTTAAGAAATAAAAAAATTGCACGTTCATCTATAGATCAACTGCTCCCATCAAGTAGTTCGTAGGAATATGCTCTCACGAGAGGGTCCATCAGTTTAGTGAGACTGTCTCATATTAACCAGTCGAGCCAGCTTAACTCAACTAGGCTCGCTGCTCGAGCTAATTAGCCAAGATTAAGTTTGCTTAATTACAATGGGGCTGTCAATAGACTTCTGATTATTCAGTTACTTGAAGTTTCTGTTCCCAAAAAACTTGAGTGTGAGCTTTTATTGCAGATGGGGGTTGCCTATTCATTTTCGGTCTCCCCTTAATTTATTGTCCGATAAAAGAAGAGTGTCTGATAATCATTTATGAATATTATTCACCTTTATTTCTTCAATTTTAGTAAATTTCATAAATACATTTTTTAGAATTCTTGTAATTTATAGAAATTTAAATCCATGCAAACCAGCCGCCTTTAGTCATTTTGAAACATTGGGAAAGATAAAGCTTGGCTGAAGTCAAGCTTGATTGGAATACTCAAACTCAATCCAAGTTCAAGCTCAGGTTTGGCCAAGCTCGGCCATCTCAGCTTTTTTACACTGCTATAAAGTGGTACCCACTAAGAGTAGCCTATATCAATTGTAGAGTCAAAAATTGAGATGAGCTCAAGATGGAATGGTAGTCTGACCTATTAATGTCAACAGATCCTCCTTTTTGGTTCGAGCGAAATTTTCCGGATAGGCCCTATAAAATTTAAACAAAGAAGTCTTGATCAGTTGATCCGATTGAGTTCCCTCCAATGGTTAAGTCAGCAACCGAGACTGAAAATTGATGTAATGATTAGTTTTTGGATATATTGTTTGGCGTACGTCCCCTTTCATCTCTTTCCCCCTTTATTTCATTCTTCCTCATATTCTTGATGCTCTTTGACCCACGATCCTTCGCACCTCCCCCATTAAGGTACGTAAGAAGATCTTGGCCCACACTCATGCGATGTTCCTTCCCCACTCCCGCTCTTTCTCCTCTCCCCTCTGCCAACTGTCGTGGCCTTTCTTGAATCGGTCTTACAGCGGACAATCCCTCCTTCGGGGCTAATTTCATAGGTAGGGTCCGTTTTGTAGGTTGGATCTGACCTTGCTCGAACCTGTCCTCAAGTTATTTAAACTTTTCCCTCCACATCAATCATGGTTGGGTCTACTTAGATCAAATTGAATGACTCAAAAAGACAGGGCCCCAATGATCATAGCCAAGGCTGTTCATAGCAACCGCGGCAGCAACTAAATCTAATTGTCTACTTTCATTGCTAATTAGAAATTTACGAATTCTGATTGAAGGGATTCACTTGTCTTCAAAATGCAACATATAATTCATGTAAGCAAACTCATGATCTAGATTATTATTATCATCGTCATCATCAATCATCACCACCATGATTTTAGGTTGTCACACTAGCCAGCTCATAATCCTTCAATGGGTTGATTAGAACATGAACCTTGTACAGGTTAAGATCAATTTATCTTTTTAACTTATAAAACTACTCCAAAACACCCATTTTTTTTTAAATCATGCTTACCAAATGATTAAAAGAAATTTGAATCAAGTAATCTTTTTTCTTTATGTATTGGACTTCTTCCATGAAATGGACAGTCCTGACCAATTACACCGACAGTCCAAGTGTCAAGATGTGCGTCATTGCTTGTGTGATAATATTCTTGCATCTTCTTTTATCGATGTTAGTTACAATGTAATCATCATCAGTAAGATATAGTAATTTAAATTGATCAAGCGATCAACATCAAACTCTTCAACGACTTGAGTATTTTAGAATGAATAAATTATCTTCACGTCTCCTTTACAATTGGCATGACCAAATTGAAAAGAAGGGAGGAATACTAAACGAAGATTAGGTTAGAGAGATGTTACCTTAATGAGGTCTGAGACAGCTCAGTCCTGGTAGCAGGTGTCTGGATTATCTCTGTGTGTTTATATAATCTCGTATTATGTGTGTAACAAGGAACGAAAATCCAATGAACCCTGCCAGGAAATCACTATTTTATTGAGATATGAACAACACAAGATAATGTCTCCTCAACCTGGCCAAATTTCACTCCGAAAAAAGCGGGGTCTTATTACGACCAACTTGATCATTTATAAAACACGTGAAATTAAAAAACTTTTGTTAAAGGAAATTATAGCCTCATTTAATATATCAAGACCGTTTGATATACAATGTTCTGTCGATCACTAATAACTCGAGCTGTTGGAGTTTCTGCTTATTAACATGGTATCAAAGCTAGGGGTTGTGTGAGAGAATCGAAGGAAACAAGTTTCTGCTCGCGTATGGTGATCATTTGGTCCACATACAGAGCCCCACATGTGAAAGCAGCTGTATGTGTTTGATAATCCTTTTATTTGCTATATATTTGGAATTTGCACTCATGAATTCTAACTCGCACACTAATATTTTTCCGCTGAGGTAAAAAAACAGAGAGAAAACTCAAAAACTAATGTCCCTACTCGATTGAGCTATAGCTAATTAGAAACACTCAATGTGCTTGATTTCATTTTGGGCTGGAAAAAAATAAATAAATAACACGATTTCTTGGCCCAATTATCCTGACTTTGTCCAAGATTAAAAACATAGAATAACATGTTTTCTCAGCCCATTATCCTGACTATATATGCCCATGAATGAGTACAAAATGGGTTTCATTTGTTTGTTGAGTTCTTAAAAGAGAAATGATCCTATGCATGCTATCCTCCCTCCTCATGGAAGTTTTCATATAGTTAAATTGGTTTCACATAAGTTTCCCCACTTTAACTAATTCAAGCCATTCATACCACTATCCACTAACCAAACATTCACTCTGCCATTTCAAGCTCATTCCTAGTGATATACAATGTCAAAAAGTAGGGACAGCTAAATAGATAATCCCCTCCTTTCACTTATTTTTGCAATTTTTCCCCCTTCATTGTTACATATTTATCAATTTAATTAACAGTGAATGTTACTCTCACTGATGAAAAATTTGGGCCTCTAGTTTTTCCACTACATGTGATATTAATTGATTAGATCAATTAGTAAGTGGGCATGATATATATATGACTCTACAATACTTCATTAACATAGAAATTCTCATGAGGACATCTCAGCGAGGACCCCACTTATCATGGGACAGAGGGGAATCGAAAGATTCAAGCGGGGCCGACCTAGATACCAAACTTGAAGTCAATCTACCTATAGTCCCTTCATCTGTGGTCCTCAAGTTTAACGGCTTTATACCTAATAACAAAAACCGACCCTCAATACATCAGTCAAGTTCCTTCAAATCCGAAAAATTAATGGGATTCAACGATTAGGGGGATTGTGTATGTGTGGTTCATGTAGATTGGTCATAAGGTGGGGAATTGTGTATGTGTAGTTCATTTATATTAGTCATAAGGTGGGCCCTACTAGCAGGGGCGGGACCAAAAATTTTGTTTAGGGGGACCAAAGAATTTAAAATTTTTTTTTATAAAATTTAGTAATGAAATATGTAATAACCAAATTGTTGAAGTTGTTCCATACGTTCTTTCATTGAGCTGAAATCATCAAGTCCTATTGAGTACAAATTTTTTCTACAATTTTCTTTTCATTATATACAATTAAATAATTCATAATAAATTCATCTTTTTCTTCGGTTTTTCTTTGAAGAAATGAATCAACGGTTGATGATTTAACCATGATAGGCACCTCTATAAAAATCTAGAAATTAAAAATATAAAAAAATTATAAAATTATTGTTAACTATAATAAATGACAAATTATTTGTTCTCCTTTCCTTTATTTTTCTTTCTTTTTCATTTTAAGTCTTCCCTAAAATCAACAATTTTTTTATTTCATTTTTCTAAGAGTCAATACCATCTTAAAAGAATTCCTAAATGATGGAGGGGCCATCCATTAAAGATGGAAGGCCAAAGCCTGATTTGAGAGAAATTTGGGGTGGGGTCCGCCCCTAGGTATGTGAACAAAGTTTATATGGCTTACTTAGATGTATGCCAACCATGAAGGGTGGAGGAAATTTAAAGATCTTGATGGAAAGTAGGTATGTGAAAAAAATTAACCACATCCAATCATCCTAGCCTCTTTATCTTAACAATCTACATTTACAATTGTTGAATCCAATTATGTTATTTTACGTATCAAACGACATTGGATAGGATTGAATTTTTTGGCATACCTAATCCCAATGAAAAAATTTCAATCCCCCACCATTAATGGTAGGCACACATTCAGGTGAGCTCTATAAACTCTTCACATACTGCACCATTCACTGAACTTTAACAATCCACACTTGCAATGATTGAGATAAAGATGGGATAGGGCTGATTTTAACCACATAGTTATCTTCCATCAAAGTCTTTCAATTTTTCTATGCTTCATGATTGACACACATTCAAATGGGCTCTATAAATTTGGCTCACATATTGCACCATCTCATGACCTATATACACACACAAAAATAACGAACACAAATATAAAAGGAAAGATTGTCTTGGTTCATGCATTATGCTGATGCAACGTTTATCAAGAGAACCAAAGCTCACTTAAGACACTTACCTGTGAACTGTCACGCGCTTTGAAATTACGATCTTCTTAGTGGCTACATGGATGATGTCATGATGATGATTTGATTTTCATGGACAAAAGTTAGGAATCTCACCAATTTGATGGTTGCATCTCTTTATGTGATTTTTGAATGACCCTACAGAGGAATAGCAAACATCAACTCACATGTCCTCTGATTGAACAATACTTGTGATATGACATAAAGCAGCTCCAACTGCTATGATATGACATGAAACAGCCAGTAAAGACATGATCAGCTCGTGAGAGGAAAAATGAGAATCGTAAAGATTGCTTCAAAATCGTGTGATTTGTAGTCGATCCATTTAAAAAAAGAAATAAAAAAGTTACTGCAGTTCCAGCTAAAGTATGAGTTGGGTCTTGTTCTGGTTGATTCTCGTTGCTTTATTGAATTTGCAATATTAGAAATGAAATGTGTGGAATATAATTACGACAATTCAAATATACAATCAGGGAATCCGTTCCCATATTTAGGCCTCCTAAGGGCCCGTTTGGTAACTCTACTAATTGAGTCAAATGAATTTAAGTTGATTTTGAAGAAAGAATAAAATATAAGTGAGTTATGATGATATTTTATTTTTAGTTGTTTGTTATAGAATCTTTTTAACTTTTTGTATAGAAAAGTGGAGTATTTTTATCTTTTAGTGACTAAAGGTAATTGCTTTTTGACTTTTTTGAGAAAAGATGGAGGGAATTTTGGTAAAAGGTGATTTTGATTGGATGTTTAAATTGACTTTAACTTTACTTGACTTTATAAGTAAAATTACCAAACGGGCCCTAAGGAAGGCTTTCTACCGGTCTACAACTCATACGAAATCTTTGGAACAGACTTAGAAGGGATTCTATTTAATATATATATATATATATATATATATATGCTATAGTTAATAACACATTTCCTTAAAAGGAGACATGTAAATTTGAATGAGCCATCATTGATCTAACTATGTCTAACAGGGTCCTATCTCGTCTTTCTGTAACTCCGTTTTGTTGTGTGGTGTATGTCATAGTCAGTCGATGAGAAATCTCATTTTTCATGCAAAAACTTTTCAAAAACTCCAAAGTGTATTATCCACCTCGGATACCAATGAAGGTTATAGATGCAGCGGAAGCATGGAACTATGAGAGCTGGCTACTACAAATGCGAATATGATGTTGTTGGCTTGAATCATGCGCAGGTGTAGAGATCAGTGACTGTCTACGAAAAATTAGTCACGTATAGTTTACTCTTCAAGATCCAAGGACAAGGATAGATACCCTGGATGTAGAAGATGATGATGGAGAATTGTATATCTAGTGAAGAAAGATGAATTGTTAAAAATGGTGCCAACTGATATCTCTAATGTCTATGTATAGCCCTTTGGCTAATGTATAATAAGATCTCTATTCAAATTCGAATTGAGAGATGATTTGGATAAAGTATTAGATCAATATCTCTCAATTTGAATTTCAATATAGATATGATAAAGAGATAAAAAGTTGGATAAAACTCAGGCGATTCTTGTATCACCATGAGAATCCTTGTGAGGGGTGTATCTTTGTGAGTGGAGTCCACCCACATGCTAATACAAGTGGGCCCCATCACAGATGCCAACAGGGGATCACTACAGTGATTCATATACTAATATTGTTCCATCATTGCAGCCATGCGGGTCATGTTTTGACGTACTGTGAGCAATAAAAGACTGGGTGCCTCAAAGGGCCAAGTGCCATGAAAGGCTGGGTCATGAAAGACGATAGACCAAATGGGTCACACATGAGGTCATGAGGGAATGACCCATGAGATTCACCCAAATTAGTGTAGCCATGAGAGGGCAGGAGCGACAAAGGGCTAAATGCCATAAAAGGCAATACAAAAGTTCAATGGATCGTATGTCACACAAGAGTTCACAGGGAACAACCCATAAGAATCACCTCCAGCAGGTAACAAAAAAACCCATGAGATCACCTAAATTGGTGTAGCCTTGAAAGGACATGAGCTAAAGACCACATGCCAAGAGCGGTAGGTCATGAAAGAACAATGGATCATGTGGACCATATAGGACATCATGAGGGAGCAACCAATGAGATTCACCCAAATTGGTGCGCCATGAAAGACCATGAGCTCCAACGGGTTAAGTGCCATGAAATGCAGCTGGTCACAAAACACCAATGGACCAAATAGACATAGGAGTGTTGTAAAGTGGGCTCCACCCAAAGGAGAAGATTAAAGATTATTTTCGCTGCCCTACTAACGCCCTTGAGGTTTTGGTAGGAATGGCTAGTTTAAGAAATTTAAAATGGTATCAGTGCCAACCGGTTGCGAGTTCAAATACCAAGAGAAACGGCTTGGCGCGAAAAAAAAAAAAATTTTGCGTGCCCCCAAAAGTGGGCCGACTGGGTTCCTCTTGAGAGGGAGTGTTGAAGAATGGGCTCTACCCAAAGGGAAATCCATTGCCTTTACTAACACCTTGAGGCTTTGGTACAAATGGCTTGCTGAAGAAATTCAAAAAGAAGGTCATGAGGGAACAACCCAGGGCACTAAAGAAAATGGATCAAATGGGTCTCACGAAGGAGATCACGAGGGAACAACCCAGCCTGCGACCCTAGAAGTCCAAATCCGCAATCATAAAGCTTTGGAAGGTCAAATCTCAGAATAATGCTAAATTTGGAGGATTGGTTCAAAAATGATAATAAGGATGATCATGGCCTAAGTGGGCCACAACGCTTGGGGTTTGGGTCTGATTTAATCTTTTGGGCCTGCTTCTTGAAAGTTCCCTAAATAGCATCCAAATAATTTGAATTTGAATGAGAGGCTTTTCATTGTTTATGCAAAGGGGGTGTTTGTGCAGCACCACGAAAGATGAAACCCTGCACTTCCTCTTCTGCGGCTTTCCAAATCCGACCTGGATAGGTTGCATTTCAAAGTCCTCTTTGGCACTGATTTTTCGGCTAAAACGTAGGAATCCTAGTCGAAATCCATTGTGCACCCAAACATAAGCTGCAAGGCACCTGAAAACCTGACGCCTTGTCTCTTATTGTTTTTGTCGAAATGGGTGCTGTACAAACGCACTCTAAGCCACCTAGGCCATAATCAAAGGATTCAACACTTTAATAACTAATATAAAATTTTGTAACAATGGACCTTTGGGAGGTCAAATTATAGCCAAATGACCTCAGAATGGATTATGATGTTGAGAGTCTCCATCTGGCCAAGATGAATATGATTATGGATGGAGTGGGCCTTAAAGTTTGGGCTTTTGACCAGATTTGGCCATATGGACCTTTTATGGTCCACCTCCCGAAAATGCCCTAAATGGCATCCAAATTACTTGAATGTGAATGAGGGGCTTCTTATACATCTGTTATGATAAGCTCGTATTGAATGGGCCATATCAATGTATTTAGGCCTCAATAGTCCTGTCAATTGAGCCCGTCAAATCGGGCTGGCCCAGCCCGGTCCATCCCAAGCCCGAGAATATGGGGCTTTTAAAAAATTTTGAGCCCAGCATGATGGGCTTGGACAATGGTTTTAAAACCCGGCCAAAATGAGATTGGGAATGGGCAGAACCTACCTAGCCCAGCCCAGCCAATCCATGACATGTATTATCATTTTCTATATGAAACAAATAAATATGCATTTGATTGGAAAAAAGAATTCAATGAACCTCAAAACATAAACAAACATGTGATTCAAATAGTTTTAAATTCAATTTTCATGAAGCGAACAACACACATTAAGATTGGAGTGCCAATTGTCATTTTGTTATATAAAACTTTTTGCAAGGAACGAAAAGTCTTCCTCAACTCGACTCCTACTGACATATATATACAAAAGCTATGACTTAATGATATCATGGTTTCCTCATTGTAATAATAATATCGTGCAACTCTTTGCATAAATATGAGGGGAATGTGGAACTGATTCATGAAAGACTATGCTCATGGAAAGGCTCGCTCTCTCTTTTTTTAAGGCATCGAAAAGAAATTACCAATAACGGAGTTGTAGAAGAAAAAATGGAATTAGATCGTTATTTTGATGACAAGTCAGTAGAAGAAGAGGACATCGGAGATATATTACAATAGGGGAAATTGAATTCAGCTAAGCAATCTATTTTATCTCATATGGCTCGCGATATTTGGTTGTTCATGTGTCCCCAATTACTTCAGAGTAGGCATTTAGCACTGGGGGGAGAGTACTTGACCCACATGTGACTTCTTTGAAACTAGATACGGTAGAAGCATTAGTTTATGCTAAGGATTGGTTCAACCACGATCCAACTAGTGATGGTGATTCCGACAATGATGGAAATGTGCTAAATTTATCTTTTAGATGTTTATAAAAGAAAATTGATTTATGTTGATTTCTATCGAGTTCTTTTAGACATTACTTGACCGACATAGGATTTTTTGATTTTCTACTCTATCACCGGAAAATAATAATAATAATAATAATAATAAATTTGTCATGTTGCTTATTGCATTGTATTGTCGGTCCCAAGCCTGGAAAAAATGAGGATTTAAAGTCCGATTTACACTCAGTGTCCGGTGGCAGTATAAGAATAATTGGAGAATGTTTGACTTATATTCAAGATCGTGCTCAGTTCTGGCCCAGCCCAGGACCGCAAGAGACGGGGTTTAACTTAGGCCCATTCAAATTAGGGCCAGGATTTGACAGCCCCCGACAGGCATGTCCAATATTCAGAATGGAATTGGAAGGCCCAAGCTCTGTCCCGGCCTGGCCCATTGACAGGCCTAGGCCTCAAATAGCCGACATTTACTTTTATGACCTTGAAGATGAAATGTCTGGAGAAAATTACCAACATGACTTGAGATTCATGGGAAAATAGGGCAATGCCAATCTAATTGGCCATTTTCGGAGAACTTAGACCATAAATAACCAACATCAACTTCTATGGGTCGCTGATCGGTCTCGGTGTAGCCTCTGATGGGCCTAAATAGTTGTTTAAAATGTCAATAAGTCTCTAATTCAGATTGCTTTGGCTCTATTGACATCTCCCAAAATCAACAATTTTTTATGACTTAAGCGAGTGCCTCTGGAATTTTCAGAAAGCTGCAAAGTTACCACTGGGCCAAGCACAGACTTCATGGTTGATGAAACAGAGATCTATGGGCCTCAAAAAACACTGGTCCTTTTTTAATGTATTTGGATTAGGGGCCCACATTAGGAGGATATTGTATAATTCTCATTGAAAAGATGTTTAGTTTCATATCTCAAATCTCGATAAGCTATGAGAAATATAGCTAAAAAAACACAAAATGCATCTAAAACCATTAGATGTACTCATTTGAAAATGGTGTTTCCAAACAATCATGGTTATATATTTCACATATATGATGCGTAAAATGGCCCCTTATGGTTTTCAATGAGCCCCAGCTCGGTCACCAGGACGATTTCTTCGTTCGAATCCCGAGGGATGAACGTCTTGGCTACAAGTTCTGAGCCACCACCTCAGAATCCACCTCGAGATGATGCGCTCACACGCATCCAGCAGTTGGAACAAGGCCAGCAGAGGATTGAAACTCTGATGGAAAACCTTCTCCTTGTCGTCCAAAATCAGGCGAACAATGAGCCTCCTCCGAATCATGGTAATAACGAGGAAAATTGTGAAGAAAGCGAGTCACGCGCCCTTACCAAAAAGGACGTAGACAGTATCCTCGCCAAAGCTAAAGAAGAGGATATACTCAAAGAGCATGGGATCAAGCCACCATATCCTTTATGGATGGACTCGGTCCCGTTCCCCACAAAATTCAAACATCCTACTCTCCAAACATATACGGGGAAAGGATCAGCCAAACAGCACGTCATCCACTTCAAGATCTTGACGGGAGCTATCGCGGATCAAGATGCACTCAAGATTCGCCTCTTTGCAAGTACCCTAAAAGGTACGGCCTTCGATTGGTACTCCACTCTGCCGGAGAACTCCATCCAGAATTGGGCTATGCTAGAGACACGCTTCCTGACCCACTTCCAAGGTGAGGATCATCCTGTTACTATGGCTCAACTCTGCAGCCTAAAACAAGGAGAGAATGAGTCAACATACGACTTCATTCACAAGTGGAAAGCAATGGCGTACAAATGTTCAGATGTACTGCCACAAGCGTCTCTAGTCGACATCTGCCGTAACAATATGAGAGCTAAAATCCGCTCCATGATTATCGGCAATAAATCAAAGAACCTGGGGCAACTCTTCGAAGCTTCCATGGAAGCTGAAATGGTGATCAAAGACCTCAACAGTCAGAAATCATCAAAAAAAGAGCCGACTGCTGTTACAACCTCAAAGTCAAAGAAAAAGGAGGTTCTCAATGTGCAGACTAAGTCAGCTCCTCAGCAGCCAAAGAAAGCTGAAAACAAAACTGCAGGTAAAAGGCCTGAACTCTCTGATGCCTTCAAAGAGCGAGTAGAAAAAAAATATCCGTTCGATGAAGACGTTGAAGAAATCTTTGAGGCTCTCCTAGCAAATGGCAAACTCATTTTGCCAGAGCCCAAAAGACCTGGAGACGTTGGCAAAACCAATGATCTTCGGTACTGTCCATACCACCAGATGGTCTCGCATCCTCTCAATCAATGCTTTGTTGTGAGAGAGAAGATAAACGAGATGTGGAAAAACGGAGTCATCACCTTTGACAAAAACTATGGGACTGCCTCCGTCAACATGGTGTCATGTGGACAAACACCAAAATCACCGAAAAAGAAGATCACTACTTCCTTCAAGGTGATAAAAAGAATTCAAACGTCCGAAGTGTTGGTTCCTTACCCGACACCAGACGGACAACCCATATGGGTTCATCCCGATCTCCTGGAAGATGAAAACTGGGAGATCATCAAAACAAAGCCGACAGCTCAACAGCGAAGGCAGGCTAGGAAACATCTCCTCAGGCTCAAACGGCAAGAGAAGATCCAGCCAAAACAAGAAGTCCATGAAAAGGCAGAGGTCTCCTCTGCCACTTCACTCGGGGCAACAGAAACGTCCATTCTAGAGACTTCAAAGGCGGTAAGAAACTTCACTCTCAGTGATTTCATGCCACCTCAATTCAAAAAAGAAGCCATGCAGGGGGCATTATACTCTTGCAACTCGGTAGTTGGATTCTCCATTGATGGATACGAGTCCAGCGACACCGACGATGGATTCGAGCCCAACTACACCGGCGAGTGGGAGGAATCTCTTGAAACAGGAGAGTATCTCTCCGACGAAGAATGGGTTCCTGAAACTCACCTGATGCCAGTAATCTGGTATAACCCTTTGCAACCACAAGGATCCTGGTCTGATGATGAAGAAGACCAAGAGGCTGCACAAGAAGATGCTGTTAACCCAGCACCTGTCATTGCTCCAGTGGAAATCAACTATGTTGAGCCACACGGAGAAGACGAAGAAGAGGATCTGGCTCCCATGCCTGATCTTGAAGAATATGCAAGGATCTTGCAGCGTCTTGCTCTAGAACAAGAGCAAGATCGTGTTAACGAGCCTCCTCGTAACCCAGAGCCTGAAGTCCCTGAAGATAATCAGGTACATCCACCCTTAACTCCTGAAAATGGAGAACATTGCTGGATTGACGATCCTCTTACATCCGAGGATGAGTCTGACTCCGAGCAGGCAACATCTCCTATCAGAGCTTCCTGTAATGTAATATATCAGGACTATAGCTCTTCTGAAGCGTCGTCTGATGAGATTACCTATACTCCGACGACGCCTAGCAATGTATCCTCTGGAGCTACCTCGTCTCACGTGACTTTCACAGAGATGACACCCTCTTAGGTTTCTTCTCCTGAGACTGTGACTTCAGGATACACATTCTTCCCGACTGATCATCATGAAGAAAACCCAGATAATGATGCTTGGGATGATGAAATAGTCAACACAGAAGAAAAGCTGCTGGATGCTGTTCAGGACTTGCTCCCGGAAAATGCTCCGTGTAACACAATCACTGAGGATGGCAACTCTGCTGCAGATACAGCCTCAGTGGATGAAAAACGACAGCCTCTTGATCCTGAAGACAATCTTCCAAACGAAGATCCTTCTCAAGAAGCTCTCGAAGTTGGTAGAGGCACCCGCTCTGGCCGGGACTACCACAAGAATTACAACCAATCTTCCTTTACTTATGTAAATCCTTTGGGAAAAGATGTTGTAAGCGCCCCCAGTGGCAAAAACAATGAACATGCAGGCCCCAAGGAGGCTTTCAAGTATGACTTGGTTGAGCACTTCAAACACATACCTGCACGTCTTCACATCCTAGACTTATTGCGAATGTCTCCACGCACTCGTGATAATCTCATCTCAGAATTACAAAAACTGAATGAGGATGTCGACAAACATGCCCCGCAAGTCCTCCAAATTGAAATGGACTACCGGGTCAAAAACTCAGAAACCTCCTTAAAAGGAGAAAAAGAGAAAAGCGAGGGATCATGCATCCAATGCCTCTCGGTTCAAAAGGCAGCCAGTGCAACCATCGCCTTCACTAAGGAAGACCTCCTACTTGGCGAAGCAAGGCACAACCGACCCCTGTACTTCACAGGGTACATCAAGGAAATGCATATACACAGAGTTCAGGTCGACCCAGGTTCTGCACTCAACCTCATCTCCACTTCGGCTCTCGAAGAGTTGGGCATCCCACCCAACAAGCTAAGCCACACATCTGTATCTATCTTTGGATACGATGGGAGCGCTCAAAGGCCTATCGGCAAAATCAGGTTCAAATTGCAAATCGGTGATCTTATCTCTGAGGTCACTGTGTATGTAATAAAAACCCCCTCATGCTACAACATCCTTCTCGGACGTCCTTGGATACACGAGAACGGTGTTGTCCCTTCAACTCTACATCAATGCATCAAGTTCGTCGACGACGACGGCATGGTACATTATGTCTTTGCGGACAGAAAACCCTTCAAAGATAAAGAAGTCCACTTCGCAGACTCCCAGATGTATGAAGGAGAAAAAGAAGAAGAGGAAATAGCACCCCCTGCTGAAAATCTCCAGAAAGATAAAGGCAAGGCTCCTCAAAAATCACCGAAAGAAAACAAACCCTCCGGCAAATTAGAAGAGAGTAGTCAATCTCCCTTCGTCATCTCCCTCAAATCTTCAAAACCTTTGGTCATCACAACCAGAGTGAAGAAGGCAAAGCAAAAGCCTGGGGGCAAATTTGTTGTCTCTTTCGTGTCTATCAAGCAAGACACGGATTCGGACTCAGAGCCAGAAGATGACACCTCGTCAAGCCAAGCTGACACTCAACAAGTTCAGCCTGCTCTCACTCCGATGGAGACACCTGCTGATGTAGAAGATCCTACGTCTGCTACCTTTGTTGTTCCGACAACATCACCAAAGCAAAAGCCGATCTTCTTCCATAGATCGGATGCTTCTTCATCAAATTCCTTGCTTGAACCCTTCCAAAATGAAGGTATGCCTCAACTATCTCTATATAGTCCTGTGGCACAAGCTATCATGAAGAAAATGGGCTTTGACGCTCAGAACCCAGTCGGTTTGGGAGAAGGCCGCGGTATTCTCACGCCATTGGGGCCCGCCTTGACCAAAAGCCAGCTGGAAGATTGGAGACTCTATGGTCATGTAGAAAAGTCTTCATATGGGTTAGGGTATGATCCCGACACTCCTCTGAGACAGTGGACACAAAAGCTTAAAAGTCGTTTTACCGACCAAGCCTCAACATCTCAAGTCCATGAAGACATCGATCTCCCTGGATATCTCTTTAAAGAGTTACCTGACAAAGATCCAGGAAGCTCATCCAATTGGTACGATTTCTCTGATGATGAAGAGGAATCGCCCGATGACACAGACGGGTGGCATCCTGACCCAGAAGAACCCTCGTCTCCAAAAGAAATACCAGACTCAACAGGCGATTGGGACTATCTCATAGCAAGCCTTGAGGAGATCACCAATCAAGAAAATCCATGGAAAGGAACAGGACCTTGGTCTGGTAATACAGTTGAAACCCCAGAAGGATTCGTTGAGTTGGAAGCCTCCGAAAATATTGTGGAGGAACCACATTCGAACCTTCCGACAGAAGATCCTATTCAAAAGATAAACTTGGGAACACCTGATAACCCACGTCCTGTATTCATAAGCAAGAATATAAAGGATAATGAGTTACCTGAGTATATCGCTTTTCTTCGTGAGTTCGTTGATTGCTTTACATGGTCCTACGCTGAAATGCCTGGTTTAGACCCCAAAGTAGCAGTCCACAAACTCAATCTTCAAGAAGAAATCAAGCCTGTCAAACAAGGCCAAAGAAGATTCCGTCCAGATGTGATGGATAAAATTGAACAAGAAGTTCAAAAACTCAAAAGCGTTGGCTTCATCCGTGAGGAACAACATCCAGAGTGGTTGGCCAATATTGTCCCCGTGACAAAGAAAACTGGGCAGATCAGAGTCTGTATTGACTATAGAGACTTGAAAGGCGCTTGCCCTAAAGATGAATTCCTGCTCCCCATACCGGAGGTGATGATTGACAATACCTGCGGATTCGAACGAATGACATTCATGGATGGCTTCTCTGGTTACAATCAGATAAAAATGCATCCCGAAGATGAAAAACACACTTCATTTCGGACTCCATTTGGCGTGTATTGCTACACTGTCATGCCATTTGGTCTGAAAAATGCTGGTGCCACATATCAGAGGGTTATGATGAAAATATTCCAAGATATGCAGCACAAGACGGTCGAATGTTACGTTGATGACCTCGCCGTCAAAAGCAGAAGAAAAGAAGACCATCTCAAAGATCTTCGGGAAGTCTTCCTCCGACTCCGCAAACACAAACTGCGGATGAATCCTCTAAAATGCTTCTTCGGCGTCTCGTCGGGTAAGTTTCTCGGATTCCTTGTTCGGAAAGCTGGAATAGAACTTGACCCCATAAAAGTCAAGGCTATTCTAGAAATGCCCTCTCCAAGAACCTTGAGAGAACTAAAAGGGCTCCAAGGGAGATTGGCCTACATCAGACGGTTCATCTCCAATCTTTCGGGGAAATGCCGTCCATTCTCTCGATTGATGAAAAAGGGTGTAGACTTTGTCTGGGATGCCGACTGTGAAGCCGCATTTCAAGATATCAAGTCATACCTGACCAAACCTCCAGTGTTAGCTGCCCCTGCCACTGGAAAACCATTCATCTTGTACACAAGAGCCCTTGATCACTCTCTGGGTGCTCTGCTTGCACAAGAAAATGATGAAAGAAAAGAAGCTGCTCTATACTACCTCAGCCGCATGCTAGTAGGTGCAGAGCATCGCTACTCCCCAGTCGAAAAGGAATGCCTTGCAGTGATGTTTGCCGTACAAAAGCTACGTCACTACTTGCTTTCCAACACAGTCTACCTTGTCTCAAGGATCAACCTCTTAAAGGTCCTTGTCACAAAGGCAGGTTCTCTCAATGCCCGACTGGCAAAATGGTCAATCCTTCTATCACAATTTGATATTAGGTATGTGCCACAAAAAGCAATCAAAGGCCAAGCTCTAGCAGACTTTCTCGCAGAGCATCCATTGCCTAAAGATTCTCCACTCAGAGATGATCTCCCAGATGAACCTGTCTACAACGTGGAGACTTTCTCGCCAAATGCCTCCTGGGACATGTACTTTGACGGTGCAACCAGGACAAATGAAAACAGAAAGCTGATCTCGGGAGTTGGCATCCTCTTTGTTAGCCCCGACAAATACATGATTCCACACGCTTTCTCGCTACTGGAACCATGCACAAACAATGCAGCTGAATACCAAGCTCTGATCCTAGGATTGGAACTTGCCATTGAATCCGGAATCACCTTGCTGGAAGTCTTTGGAGACTCTCAACTGATCATCAACCAGATGAATCAGAAATATGAAGTCAGGAAGCCCGATCTGCTGCCTTATTACAACAAGGCACAATCGCTTCTGCAAAAGTTTGACATCTGCAACATCACCCACATTCGTAGAGGTGAAAACATCCGTGCAGATGCCCTGGCCGGACTTGCCGCATCAATGGCGATCCAGGAAGGGGAAAACATGCAAATTACAGTGTGCGAGAGAAGGATCCTCCCTCCTCTTAACACACACCAAGCAGTTGCTGAATGCCACCGAGTGGTTGGAAGTCGGATCTCTATCCTTCAACCTTCAATCGGCGACTGGAGGGATTCGTTCATTGATTACACTATGTTCGGAATCCTACCTGAAGATCCAAAAGAACGGGTAAGCATCCAAAGGCGAGCCCCAAACTTTCATTTGGATATTCCTTCAAAAATCCTCTACAGGAAATCATTCAACGGAGTACTTCTACGCTGCTTGTCACAACAAGAGGCCGAAGAAACACTTAAAGAAGTTCATGCTGGTCTTTGTGGAGCCCATCAGGCAGGTCCTAAGCTCTATGATCAGATAAAAAGGTTAGGTTACTATTGGCCTATCATGGTAGCTGATGCAATGCAATTTGCCAAACGCTGCCAGCTATGCCAAGTTCACGGAGATTACATTCACATGCCTCCGGAATGGCTGCACCCTACAGCAATCTCGTGGCCTTTTGAAGCATGGGGCATGGACATCATAGGTCCTATCTCTCCCCCTTCAAGCAAAGGTCATCGCTTCATCTTCGCCGCAACGGATTATTTTTCCAAGTGGTCAGAAGCATTTGCGTTCAACGAAATGAAGACATCATCAGTCCTTCAATTCCTACGCACCAACATCATTTATCGTTTCGGCATACCCAAAAGATTCGTCCATGATAACGGACCACAATTCCGGGATCATCGATTCTACAGGTTCTGCGACAAATACAAAATTCAAAGCTGTCCTTCGACTCCATACAATCCGGCAGCAAACGGATTAGCAGAAGCCTTCAACAAGACACTCTGCAAAATCCTCAAGAAAATGGTCTCTAGTCACAAAAGAGACTGGAGCGATAAACTGTCTGAAGCTTTGTGGGCCTATCGAACCACCGTTCGAGGACCAACCCATAGCACACCATTCTCCTTGGTCTATGGATGCGAAGCTGTCGTGCCCCTAGAGGTACAAATTCCTTCTCCGAGGGTATCTCTACAAAATGACATGACTCAAGAAAGCAATGTCAAATTGCGACTCCATGAGCTGGACAATCTCGACGAGAGACGGCTCGAAGCTAGACAAAGCATTGAACTTTACCAAGCACGCATGGCAGGATCTTTTGACAAAAAGGTCAGGCAACGCGCCTACAAAAAGGGTGACTTGGTTCTTGCGGTAAAAAGACCAATGGTCTTCGCTCACAAGTCCAAAGGCAAGTTTGAACCAAAATGGGAGGGACCCTACGTCATCGACAAGGTCTTCTCCAACGGCGCATATGCCCTCCTAAACATGGAAGGCGACAGATGTATGCTGCCTATCAACGGCAAGTTCTTGAAGCGGTACTACCCTTGAAGACTTACCCAACTGGGTAAGAGCAATGCCTGTATGGCCAAAACCTGTTCTCAGGTACTCGCTCGTCAAACCCACTCTCTTTAGAATTTTCATATCAAATGTCAAAATTTCTAGAGATTAAAAAACAATGCTTACTTTCATCGTTTCATTGTTCAAAAACAAAAAAAATCCAAGTTTAGGAGCCTCTCCCTGACTTGACCAAAACTTTCGATCCTTGAACCAAAATTCATGGTTTGAAACAAAAATCCGGATTCAGGGATTTCCACCCTAGTCCACCATACCTTTTACAGCCAAATGGTTCTAGGTCAAAATTTACGACCCTCGTGTCTTTAAACAAAAAAAAAAAATGGTTTTTCAAAAATCGTGGGGAAACGACATCAAAGTCAGTACCCGCAAAACAAAAATTTTGTAAAAAAGCAAGGATGCGACATTCCATCGATACTTGCACCCAAAATCGCAGGGAAGCAACATTTCGTCGATACTTACAAAATCCAAAAACCGTGGAGAAGCAACAAACCAGTTGATATCCACAACCCAATTTCAAAAATCGTGGAGATGTAACATACCAGTTGCTATCCACAACCCAAAATTACAAATGGTTCGAGAAAACCTCAAATTTCAAAAATCGGGGAGAAACAACATCAAGTCAGTACCCGCAAAACCAAAAGTTTTGGGAAAAGCAGGGAAGCGACGCTTAGTCGATATTTACACCCCAATTCGCGAGGAAGCGACATTCCATCGATACTTGCAAAACCTAACCCGCGAGGAAGTGACATTTCATCAATACTCGCAAAACCGAATGAGCAAGGAAGCGACATTCCATCGATACTTGCAAGACCATTCAGCGGGGAGGCGACATTTAGTCGATACCTGCATTTTGAAAACCAAAACTCGGCTATAAATGCCAAAATCCGGCTATAAATGCCAAAACAAAAATATCCGGCTATAAACGCCAAAATCGGCTTTCATGCCAATAAAACAAAACTTGGTTTTCAAAAAACTCGGCTATAAATGCCACACAAAAAAAAAACCTGACTCTCATGTCAAAACCAGCTATAAATGCCACAAATTGGCTATCAATGCCACCAAACCGGCTATAAATGCCACAAATTGGCTATCAATGCCACCAAACCGGCTATAAATGCCACAAATTGGCTATCAATGCCACCAAACTGGCTGTAAATGCCACAAAAATCCGGCTTTCATGCCAAATTCGTTTCCCCTACCAAAACAACCATTTGACAAAAGATTTTCACAAAAAAAAAAAACAACCTTTTGATCAAATCCCATTTAGCAATTGCTTTCATCACAAAAAGATTTGAGTGAGCGTAGGGAAAACAAAACAAAAAAAAAGAGTACCAAAAAAAAATACATGTGGTACCAAAAAAAAAGAGGAAAGTGTTCACAAGCACTACAAAAAAAAAAAGAAGTACCAAAAAATACATGTGGTACCAAAAAAAAGAAGAGTATTTTCTGCTACAAAAATCAGGAGCTCAGCCAAAAATGGTCTCCAGCCAAAGCGTCAGCTCCTCAAGCAAACTTTTGGCCTTAGCCGTCAGAGTTTCCAAGGCACGCTTCTTCAGGAACTTGCCATGAGATGCTGGCGAATGCCGTAACCCTTCTTTAACACCGAGAAGCTCTTCCCCAGCAGTTTGCCATCGTTCGTTTTCTAGAGTCCTCCTCTCGAGAACTTGACCGGCATCTGCAACCCTGCGAATCAGAGTACTCTCCCTGTCACGAGCCTCTGTTATAGCAGTCCACTTAGCATCGACTTGTGCCTTCAAATGCTCAAGACGTTTCCTGGCCTCCTCAACTTCCCTATCAAGGACGTTAAGGTCATGCCTCAATCTGATGATGGCTAGCTCTTCCTTGTTCTTCTCCCGAACTAGCTGCTTCTTGCTTTGTGTAGCCTCATTCAGGTCAGACTTAGCCTTATCAGCAGGGTCCAAGAACATCTCCTTGAAGAATTGGTCGTCAGGGAAATCCATGGTCTCAAACCACTTGTCACCCAGTGGAATGATCCTATCAACGATCGCCCTAGCACTTGTGACATCCAGACCAACCTCTTCGGTATCAGTGAGAATCTCCTGTACATGTGGGATCATGCCAAATCCTGCCTCCAAATGTCCAGAAAAGAGAGTCTTGATCCAAGAACTCAAAACCCGAGCCAGCACCTTCTTCGCAAATTGAAGAGACGAACTGGATGAAGATTCACCCTTCTCCGTTGATCGGCTGCTCATGTCATGACCCATTGGAAGAGTAACAAAAGAACTTTTTCCACTTGGAGCCACTGGAGAGGGAATCTCAACACGAGGCATCTCCTCAATCATGTCAGAACTGGTCTCTACCTCCGGATCGACCTCTGGCATCCCTTGCTCTGGTTCTGAAGGAAGCGATGGACTCTCTTCTATCACTTCAAAACCTACAAATGAAACACAAAAAGGTATGAATATGATCCTGTTAAAAAAAAATCATCAGGGTCATCACTACAAAGTACCTTCTTCGACGACTGGCGGAACACTCTCTTCCTCCACGAACTCATCGGAAGCATCATCAACATTTGCGTCCATTGATGGTTCAAAGTCATCGGAATCCTGTGGCAAGTCAGCTGACAAGAGAAATGTTAGCAAATCAAGTCGCAGGCAAAAAAAAAAAAAAAAAGAGAGAAAGCGAAAGAAGTTATACCAATTGGAGATTCTGGAATCATTCCAGAGTCCCTCGGTTCTTCTTCAGATGCCATAACCGGCTCCATCACCGCCTCATCGGTCGGAACCTCAGGCATCGCCAAGTCTTCATCCTCTGCTAAAAAAAAAAAGCAGCAGCAGGGTGAGAAAACAAATCAGAACATGGAAAGCCCCATGAAAGAAGCAGAAAAAGAAAAAGGAAGAATCATACCTTCTCCCAGGCCTGCTGAACGGCCACATTAGAAGATCTGGCGGATCGACGAGGTACGCTTGTAGCAGGCTCTTTACCCTTGTTCGTTCTGGAGGAACCACCTGCAAAGGTTGGAAAAGAAAAAGATCGTCATCAAAATGACAGGATTTCGCTAAAAAGAAAAAAGGATCACTTTGTCCCACCAAAAAATCTGGCGAAATTTTGGCATGGTTTCGGGGCAATTCTGAAGAAAAGGGAAATACCCCGAAAGAAATAGAAAGTTTGAAGATGGGCTCAACATCGCTGTGAGCTCCGAAACTCCAAACTTTCGAAACCTCAAAATCTCCGCAAAATCAAGAAGGGCTCAACATCACTGCGAGCTCCAAATTCCCAAATTTGCAAAGATCTTCAGGTATGCTATCACATCATGCTACTCAATTCAATTTACAAAAAGTACATGCATGAACATCTAGATTTGCATAAAAACGCATTATCATGATGAGCAAAAAAAAAAAAAAAGAAACTTTCTCAAAAAAAAAAAAGGAGAAAGAAAAGAACAAAAAAAAAGAAACTTTCTCAAAAAAAAAAAGGGGAAAAAAAAGGGGGAGAAAGAAAAGAACAAAAAAAAAAGGAAGAAACTTTCCCACAAAAAAAAAAAAGAGAAAAGAGACACACGTGAAAAAAAAAAAAAAAAAAAAAAAAAAAAACAGAAATCACGTGGAAAAGAAAAGAAAAAAAAAAGAGAAGAAGAATAGAAAGAAAAGAAAGAAAAAAAAAAAAGAAGAAGAGAAACTTTCTTTTTTTTACCATCCTATTCTCTACATAAAGTTTTCTTGAAAGAAAAAGAAAGAAAACTTACTTGAAGCCATTGATGGAGAAGAAGAAGGAAAAAGCTTGAAGATCCTTGAAGAAGAAGAACTCTTGGTCTTGGAGCTCTCTTGAGATTGTTGCAAAAGAAAGCAATAAGGGCAAGAGATCTAGCCTCCTCCTTGCTTTTATAGAAGAGAGCAAATCAAAGAAGGAAACAAAAAAGAAAGGTAAGTGCTACTAATTAGTAACCTTACCAAAAGAGAGGGAATTAGAAAGATTCTTTCCCAAAAAGAAAGATGTCTTTGAGAGATTTTCTCCCAAAATCAATCAATGAAAGATTCTCTCCAACAAAATTGGAGATTGGAGATTCTTTCCCAAAAAGAAAGATACCTTGAGATATTCTCTCCCAAATTAAGGGAATATGAGAGATTCTCTCCCATAAAGCTATTTTTAGATATTCTCTATCCAAATGAGATATCTTTAGATATTCTTTACAAAAATGGCCCCACATGTGATCTAAGCCATCCTAAAAAGCTTAAGGTGCCATGGGCTAGCTCATATGAGCCAGGTTTGACCACCTAGGCACTAAAAAAAAAAAAAAAAATGGGCTTTTAGTCAGGAAAAAATCCCTCTTACCAAGAGCATACAATAATGGTTCCATGCCTCTTTTGAGTTGATTGAACCATACAAAAAAATTCCAAGCCCCATGAGCTTCCAAAAATCAAACCATCCAGCCTCATAAACCAAATTGAGCCAAAATCTTGAAATTGACATTCCACAAAAAAAATCCAAACCACTCCAATGGACCCACACAGTCCCAAAGAGTGACCAAAAACCAAATCCTGGTCCCCTAACTTGCCACATACAGCTTGTTAGGTCACAAGACCAAAACCAAAAACCAAATCATGATCCCCCAACTTGCCACATACAGCTTGTTGGGTCACAAGGTCAAAACCAAAACCCGATCCCCTAACCTGCCATATATAGCTGGTTAGGTCACAAGATCAAAAACAGAAACCCAAATCCACATCCCTGATGTCATCTTCAAAACTTTGCCTCGAGATGGTGTGTGATTCCCCTCACTACCATAAAATTCCCCTGGAAGCTCAAATGCTACTCTACCAAAGGAAAGATTGCTCAAAGACTCTTGGTCAAGACACAAGCTCTCCTTCAAAAATCTCTTCGAGGCACATCGACTACAAAAGTCAAGCAACTCGTCGCTGTACCTCGAGGGGGCATTTGTTGACACCAAAAATGTCACTTTGCCTCTTCAACATCAAGAAAGCTGCATGAAGTCGCAACCTGCCATAAATAGGCAATGCAACTTCTCCAAAAAATCAAATCTTGTCAGAATCAAACAAAAACTGCAAGATCCTTCAAGATAGCCAAGAGAAGAGTACACATGAAGTTTCGGGCCATTTCGACAACATTTGGCCTAACTTCACTTCTCCGACAGCTAAACAGGAGCTCTCGGCGGCGACAGCATCGGAGACATCAAATTCCCGATCAGAGCCTGTGGATGATCTCAAAATGCATCCAAAAGGCTCCATGCCAAATTTCAAGTCAAACCGACAACGTTTGACCCTCCATCAATGCTCGAGCAGCAAAATCAAGCCTCCCGGCGGCGGGAACCACCGAAGCCTTCACTCATCAAACCAAGTGCATGAGTGGCTTCAACATGCTTCCAAAAGGCTGCACGTCGAATTTCAGGTCATTCCGACAACGTTTGACCAGGTTTCGACGCTCCGAAAAAAAATCAAGCCTACCGGCGGCGGAGCTCCCCGGGACCATGGTTTCCAAGACAGAGCCTGTTGATCATCTCAAAATGACTCCAATAGGTTCCCTGTCAAATTTCAGGTCAATCGGACATCGTTTGACCGCACATCAACGCGCAACATTTTCCCCGCAGCAAAATCAAGTGAAGCATCGATGGGACCCCAAACGGCTTCAAAACTCAAACAAAAGCCTATGGTTGGTCTTATTTATTACTCAGGAGGCTTCACCTCAAATTTCAGGTCATTCCGACATAGTTTGACCAAGTTTCAGCTTCTGGCGGAAAATCAGCAGCTCTACGCGACAAAGTCTTCGGCTTTCCCGGAAAATTGGAAACTTTGCACTCTAAAAATGCAAGGATTCTCATCAAGTTTTCTACAGGGAAATCAAGCCAATAAATGAGAAGAAATGTCAGGAAAAATACAGAAGAAAACGGCGACGAAAGAGACCTCAAAACGACCGCAAAACGGGCTCCGAAGGGGAAAATTCCCCCAGGGTCGCAGGCCCTTGCGACCCTGGGCCAAGGTCGCAGGCCCCTGCAACCATGGCCCATGGTCGCCGGCGACCATGGAAGTCCGGGTCACCGGATTTTTCGCCGGTGACCCTTTTTTCCGTCCTTTTTCGCGTTTCGCGCACTTTGGCCCCTGTGGTTTCCTGAAAATGTGATTTTTAGTGCTTGAAATTGACTCATGTCCGCCGACATCCGTCAAAATCATGGGTCAACCTCCAAAAGTATCAAAATCAACATTGATCGCCAACCGGTCGACCAAAAAAGTGTACTTTCCGCCCGATCGATCGAAAAATCGACAGGACAGATGTCACCGGCCCGCTCTTAGCTATCACTGTCTGAAGTTACATGTTCATCCGATGTCGATCAGCATGAAGATCCATCGATGATCATCGCCAGAAGAATTCCAGAAGACACGGCACGGCCCGCGACTCTTCGACTGCTCGGTGACCAATTAATGTGGTTAATTGACTAGCTTTATTGCAGTCATTAATTCATTTCTTTGGACGGCCCAATCAGAAGCAAGCATTTGGGAGTTACAAGTCAATTGATTCATGGCATTTAACCCATGAAACTCCTCCCATTATGGTAATTAAGGTGATTAAAAGCCCTTAATCTCCATCGGCCAATCAGATTCAAGGAAAAAGGAGTTACAAAATCAAGAAATAAATCTTGTAACTCCTCCCATTAAAGCCATTAAAGCCCATAAACTCTCCTAAATGGCTACCAAAAGCCTATAAATAGGAGAGCATTCCATTGAAATCAGGATCAGAAAAAAAAGAGATCGGATCGGAAAAAGAATCCAGGCATCACTTCGAAAGCGCCACAGATCCAAAAATCTGAGAGAAAGAAAAAGAGAGAAAAACTCTGCTGAAGTTCTGCACCGGCCACCACTACAAGGTGACAAAATTCCCTTGGGGGGCAACCCCCCAAGGTCCTTGCCTTCTCCCGCTGCCTCCAATGGCTTAGACGTGGCTTTTCAGCCCGTCTACTTTGCTTTTTATTGGACATAGGACCTTCTCTTGGTCTTTGTCCTCTAAAAATCTGAGGTTATAGCCAAGCCAAGCGAATCAAGAGCATCTTCTGTTCTCATCTGCATGGATGATGGCGAAGCCCATACATGGCTTGCGACCGTCAATCTGAACGAGTCCCCCACAATCTCCTGAAAAGTTAGATCCTCATTTTCTTGCTTTTCATTGTAGTTTGTATTTTTCTAAAAGAGACAAAAATCACAACTCTTGTCTTTCATTATTGATGAGAATTGTAAATCGGCTATAAACGCCACAAAATCGGCTATAAATGCCAAAACACCGCCTTTCACGGCAAATCAAGAAAATGTCTCTTTTCTTAAATATTTGTGCAATGGAAAACTTGAAAGAAGTTGATTTCCTTTTTACTTGCGAAGGTTGATCTCCGGATCACCACTTGCAATTCCAAGTAAAATAGAAAATCTGGCACACCCATACAAAAGAAATGTTGAAACACGCTTCAGGCCCGCCAGGGCGCGAAAGGGCCGGACCCGACGAACTCCCACGTTCCGCCGACCCCGGTAGCCGCCCCACGGCGCCTCGGAGCGCGTTCCATCACACATTAGTAGTGGGACCAAAATATTTTCAAAACCAGGCAGTGTTCCAAAGGGTGCCAAATGACATTATGTCATCCTTCTTCATCTTTTGTAGATTTTCTTTGAGGAGATGCAACTGAGAACATCTTGGAAATCAATGGAGTTCTTTCTCTCATCGTGAGTATCACACGGTACATCTTTATTGTCTTTGTTTCAGCGTTGAAACCTCTACCACGGTCACTACCCACAAAAAAGATGACCCACTGGTGTTGACACCAAAAATGTCACTTTGCCTCTTCAACATCAAGAAAGCTGCATGAAGTCGCAACCTGCCATAAATAGGCAATGCAATTTCTCCAAAAATTCAAATCTTGTCAGAATCAAACAAAAACTGCAAGATCCTTCAAGATAGCCAAGAGAAGAGTACACATGAAGTTTCGGGCCATTTCGACAACATTTGGCCTAACTTCACTTCTCCGACAGCTAAACGGGAGCTCCCGGCGGCGACATCATCGGAGACGTCAAAACTTCGATCAAAGCCTACAGATGACTCCAGCATGTCTCAAAAGGGCTCTATGCCAAATTTCAAGTCAAACCGACAACGTTTGACCCTCCATCAATGCTCGAGCAGCAAAATCAAGCCTCCCGGCGGCGGGAACCACCGAAGCCTTCGCTCATCAAACCAAGTGCATGAGTGGCTTCAACATGCTTCCAAAAGGCTGCACGTCAAATTTCAGGTCATTCTGACAACGTTTGACCAGGTTTCGATGCTCCGAGAGAAAATCAAGCCTACCGGCGGCGGAGCAACCCGGGACCATGACATCCAAAACGGAGCCCATGGAACGTCTCAAAATGACTCCAATAGGCTCCCCGTCAAATTTCAGGTCAATCGGACATCGTTTGACCACATATCAAAGCTCGGCATTTTCCCCGCAGCAAAATCAAGTGAAGCATCGACGGGACCCCAAACGGCTTCAAAACTCAAACAAAAGCCTATGGTTGGTCTTATTTATTGCTCAGGAGGCTTCACCTCAAATTTCAGGTCATTCCGACATCGTTTGACCAAGTTTCAGCTTCTGGCGGAAAATCAGCAGCTCTACGCGACAAAGTCTTCGGCTTTCCCGGAAAATTGGAAACTTTGCACTCTAAAAATGCAAGGATTCTCATCAAGTTTTCTACAGGGAAATCAAGCCAATAAATGAGAAGAAATGTCAAGAAAAATACAGAAGAAAACGGCGACGAAAAAGACCTCAAAACGACCGCAAAACGGGCTCCGAAGGGGAAAAATCCCCCAGGGTCGCAGACCCCTGCGACCATGGCCCATGGTCGCAGGCCCCTGCGACCATGGCCCATGGTCGCCGGTCCATGGTCGCCGGCGACCATGGAGGTCCGGGTCACCGGATTTTCCGCCGGTGACCCGTTTTTTCCGTCTTTCTTCGCGTTTCGCTCACTTTGGCCCCTGTGGTTTCCTGAAAATGTGATTTTTAGTGCTTGAAATTGACTCATATCCTCCGACATCCGTCAAAATCACGGGTCAACCTCCAAAAGCATAAAATCATCATTGATCGCTCCAAGATCGCCAACCGGTCGACCAAGAAAGTGCACTTTCTGTCCGACCGATCATGAAATCGACAAGACAGATGTCACCGGCCCACTCTTAGCTATCAATGTCTGAAGTTACATGTTCATCCGATGTCGATCAGCATGTAGATCCATCGATGATCATCGCCAGAAGAATTCCAGAAGACACGGCACGGCCCGCGACTCTTCGACTGCTCGGCGACCAATTAATGTGGTTAATTGACTAGCTTTATTGCAGTCATTAATTCATTTCTTTGGACGGCCCAATCAGAAGCAAGCATTTGGGAGTTACAAGTCAATTGATTCATGGCATTTAAACCATGAAACTCCTCCCATTATGGTAATTAAGGTGATTAAAAGCCCTTAATCTCCATCGGCCAATCAGATTCAAGGAAAAAGGAGTTACAAAATCAAGAAATAAATCTTGTAACTCCTCCCATTAAAGCCATTAAGGCTCATAAACCCTCCTAAATGGCTACCAAAAGCCTATAAATAGGAGAGCATTCCATTGAAATCAGGATCAGAAAAAAGAGGAGAAAATCAGAGGATCAGAAAAAAAGATCAGAAAGAGATCTGAGAGAAAGAAAAAGAGAGAAAAACTCTGCTGAAGTTCTGCACCGGCCACCACTACAAGGTGACAAAAGTCCCTTGGGGGGCACACCCCCCCCCCCCCCCCCCCCCCCAAGGTCCTTGCCTTCTCCTGCTGCCTCCAATGGCTTAGACGTGGCTTTTCAGCCCGTCTACTTAGCTTTTTATTGGACATAGGACCTTCTCTTGGTCTTTGTCCTCTAAAAACCTGAGGTTATAGCCAAGCCAAGCGAATCAAGAGCATCTTCTGTTCTCATCTGCATGGATGATGGCGAAGCCCATACATGGCTTGCGACCATCAATCTGAACGAGTCCCCCACAATCTCCTGAAAAGTTAGATCTTCCTTTTCTTGCTTTTCATTGTAGTTTGTATTTTTCTAAAGAGACAAAAATCACAACTCTTGTCTTTCATTATTGATAAGAATTGTAAATCGGCTATAAACGCCAAAATCGGCTATAAATGCCAAACAAAATCGCCTTTCACGGCAAATCAAGAAAATGTCTCTTTTCTTAAATATTTGTGCAATGGAAAACTTGAAAGAAGTTGATTTCCTTTTTACTTGCGAAGGTTGATCTCCGGATTACCACTTGCAATTCCAAGTAAAATAGAAAATCTGGCACACCCACATAAAAGAAATGTTGATGCACGCTTCAGGGCCCGCCAGGGCGCGAAAGGGCCGGACCCGACGGACTCCCACGTTCCGCCGACCCCGGTAGCCGCCCCACGGCGCCTCGGAGCGCGTTCCATCAAGCTGGCACACCCGGTGGGAGCCGTTCATTTGAGAACACGGTGCTTGGAAATGAAATATTTGCATATCATACTTTTTGCTCTATGCTTATACTTCTTTTCCGGATTCCTTGGCTACTTTCTAGCTGGTAGCCTATGTTGGATTTTGCATCCTAAAAAAACATGAGACGGGATTTTTTGGAAATTTCTATTTCTTTGAGTTTGTTTCCATTCTTTCTCTTTTCAAAAAAAAAAAATCAGTTTTCTTAGTTTGAATTCAAAATTGAGAAACTTTGATCCTATCCTATCGTTCTTTGGTGCTTGCAGAAATGTTGAGCCCGTTCGACTAAGGTTTTGGGCCATCGTTTCTCTTCGATGAGTTCATTAGAGATTTCAAAAAAAAAAAAAAAATCAGTTTTCTTAGTTTGAATTCAAAATTGAGAAACTTTGATCCTATCCTAACGTTCTTTGGTGCTTGCAGAAATGTTGAGCCCGTTCGACTAAGGTTTTGGGCCATCGTTTCTCTTCGATGAGTTCATTAGAGATTTCAAAAAAAAAAAAAAATCAGTTTTCTTAGTTTGGATTCAAAATTGAGAAACCTTGATCCTATCCTATCGTTCTTTGGTGCTTGCAGAAATGTTGAGCCCGTTCGACTAAGGTTTTGGGCCATCGTTTCTCTTCGATGAGTTCATTAGAGATTTCAAAAAAAATATATATATTAAAAAAAATAAAAATAAAAAAAAATCAGTTTTCTTAGTTTGAATTCAAAATTGAGAAACTTTGATCCTATCCTATCGTTCTTTGGTGCTTGCAGAAATGTTGAGCCCATTCGACTAAGGTTTTGGACCATCGTTTCTCTTCGATGAGTTCATTAGAGATTTCAAAAAAAAAATATATTAAAAAAAATAAAAATAAAAAAAAATCAGTTTTCTTAGTTTGAATTCAAAATTGAGAAACTTTGATCCTATCCTATCGTTCTTTGGTGCTTGCAGAAATGTTGAGCCCGTTCGACTAAGGTTTTGGGCCATCGTTTCTCTTCGATGAGTTCATTAGAGATTTCAAAAAAAAAAAAATCAGTTTTCTTAGTTTGGATTCAAAATTGAGAAACCTTGATCCTATCCTATCGTTCTTTGGTGCTTGCAGAAATGTTGAGCCCGTTCGACTAAGGTTTTGGGCCATCGTTTCTCTTCGATGAGTTCATTAGAGATTTCAAAAAAAAAATAAAAAAAAAATCAGTTTTCTTAGTTTGGATTCAAAATTGAGAAACCTTGATCCTATCCTATCGTTCTTTGGTGCTTGCAGAAATGTTGAGCCCGTTCGACTAAGGTTTTGGACCATCGTTTCTCTTCGATGAGTTCATTAGAGATTTCAAAAAAAATATATATAAAAAAAAAATAAAAATAAAAAAAATTAGTTTTCTTAGTTTGGATTCAAAATTGAGAAACTTTGATCCTATCCTATCGTTCTTTGGTGCTTGCAGAAATGTTGAGCCCGTTCGACTAAGGTTTTAGGCCATCGTTTCTCTTCGATGAGTCTATTTGGGATTTTTATAAAAAAAGGGACATAGACCACTAAGGTTAAACCAATTGCGTTCTTTGATCACGATTGATTCAAGAAAAGCCTTGTCCAGAGTGTGGAGACAGCTTGACTGTTCTAGGCAAGGGTCCTCCAAACGGGTTCATTAAGTAATCCTACCATTACCTGGGGGCAATTCTATCAATTGAGGTTTCATAAGACCGGGTTAGGAGGCCTATGTGTACTCTCTCGTCTTTAAATCTTAAAAAATTAAAAAAAAATAAAAATAAAAAAAAAGATTTTCAAAAAAAAAAATCTTAAAAAAAAAAAAAAACAAAAATTTTCAAAACAAAATAAAATAAAAAAATAAATAAAAAAAAATATTTTAAAAAAAATAAAAAATAAAAAAAATAAAATAAAAATAAAATAAAAAAAATCATTTCAAAAAAAAAAATCTCCAAAAACTCGTCACTTTTTGGATTCAGATTCGAGAAATTGTGGTCTCTTCCCTTCTGAGTACTGGCGCTCGCGGAAATCGTTGAGCCCGTATTTGAATCGGAATGCCACCTGCTCTCTTTGACGAATCCATTTCTGACATTTCAAAACAAAGAATCCCATCTCATGGATGCGATCTCCAACATTTGTGCATAGCAATACTGGTACGCCCTTTCAGGGTCTACTGTATCTGTGACCGGCACATTTGTAACTCCTACCTTATATTCTTCTTATCTCGAGCAAGCCCTGCTTCTCGATAAGACGAATTTAGGTTTACAATTGCTTCTAGCAGTCACTGGAACGCTCATTCTGGGCTCACCATACTTGCTGTCAGAACAATTGTACCATCTATGGCTTTTTGCCTTCTTCATGTCGCTTGGGTCATATCCCTTAAGCGATTTGAAAAGACAACCATAGAAATTCCCATTTATGATCATTATATTCTTGTGATTACTAATGGATGTGGTCTTGTTTTCAGAACTTTTTCGAAACTAACAATGGCAGCCTTAACCATTATCTTCGATGAGAACAAGCACCAACTCATGCTTCAACAGAAGCAAAGCGCGCGCACTCATAAGCGCCCTGTCAGCTGCCGAAGCGTTAACTCCCTCGGCAACTCCCTGAACTCCGGGTCGACCTCGACTCCCCGGACCATCGTCTTCGGGACACTGGGACCATTCCCACTTCCCGAAGAACAAACTGCGCCTGCCAAAAGGCAGAAGATCGCCTCTCAACGTGTCACTCCCGTGACACCAAAGGCGAGCGCCCAAAAGCCTGAAGCCCGCGGCACCCCCGCGAAGCCTCGACCCACAAACAACCAGGTCTATCCCAAGACTTGGTCTCTAAGACCTTCCCCAAAACAAAGAAGGTCTCAAATTTCCACCAAGCCAGCATACCTGGCCCCACTCAAAGAAAACCAGTTCTACCCTCTTGCCTACATGAAAGAGGAGAGACCCATCTCCAACTTGACTCCCAAGTCAACCCAGCATGAGCCGGCTTGTTCCTACAGGCCCAAAATTAGATCATGCATCACCAGGCCTCTCCAAGCACCTGCTAAGGCCTACACTCCTTCAGTTCGACCCTTCATCTCTACAGGGGCCGAACTCGAAAGGTTCAAAGCTTCGCTGCAACAGGCAAAGGACCGGGTCCGCATCCTGTCCTTGCCCAACCACAAAGAAGACAAGCTCGGCTGCTGTGCCCGAGGGAGCACATCCTTCATCGTCAGAGCCCAGCCAGAGCTGACCAAAGCTCAAATCGCTCGTCGAGCACGCCGCCGTGCGTCATATCGACAAAAGAGACTAGAGAAGCAAAGGACCCAGCCTCCTACACTTCAAGTCTCCCACAAATGGGTCGAAAAAGAAAGACCCGACCAAGTTGCTGCCGTCCATATGGTTGGAAAAACCAGAAGACGCCAAAGGTCAGCATCAAAAATCCATGTCCGACGTCCGGTGACCCGTAGCATCACCAGGACACAAAGACATCCCGAAGAATCTCCTGCCCCTTCCAGCCAAGGACGGGAGAGTAATCCTTCATCAAGCTCTTCATCAAAAAGAATGAGCCCCAGCTCGGTCACCAGGA